>JAJNNQ010000003.1:26727500-28085000 GCA_027886175.1 Phylloscopus collybita | reverse complement strand
AAGACAAAGAGAGAAGTAAAGACAAAGAGAAGTAGAGTGAAAGAGAGACAAAGAGAGGTAAAGACAAAGAGAGAGACAGACAGTCAAAGACAAAGAGAGGTAAAGTGAAAGAGAGAGACAGACAGTCAAAGACAAAGAGAGGTAAAGTGAAAGAGAGAGACAGACAGTCAAAGACAAAGAGAGGTAAAGTGAAAGAGAGAGACAGACAGTCAAAGACAAAGAGAGGTAAAGTGAAAGAGAGAGACAGACAGTCAAAGACAAAGAGAGGTAAAGTGAAAGAGAGAGACAGACAGTCAAAGACAAAGAGAGGTAAAGTGAAAGAGAGAGACAGACAGTCAAAGACAAAGAGAGGTAAAGTGAAAGAGAGAGACAGACAGTCAAAGACAAAGAGAGGTAAAGTGAAAGAGAGAGACAGACAGTCAAAGACAAAGAGAGGTAAAGTGAAAGAGAGAGACAGACAGTCAAAGACAAAGAGAGGTAAAGTGAAAGAGAGAGACAGACAGTCAAAGACAAAGAGAGGTAAAGTGAAAGAGAGAGACAGACAGTCAAAGACAAAGAGAGGTAAAGTGAAAGAGAGAGACAGACAGTCAAAGACAAAGAGAGGTAAAGTGAAAGAGAGAGACAGACAGTCAAAGACAAAGAGAGGTAAAGTGAAAGAGAGAGACAGACAGTCAAAGACAAAGAGAGGTAAAGTGAAAGAGAGAGACAGACAGTCAAAGACAAAGAGAGGTAAAGTGAAAGAGAGAGACAGACAGTCAAAGACAAAGAGAGGTAAAGTGAAAGAGAGAGACAGACAGTCAAAGACAAAGAGAGGTAAAGTGAAAGAGAGAGACAGACAGTCAAAGACAAAGAGAGGTAAAGTGAAAGAGAGAGACAGACAGTCAAAGACAAAGAGAGGTAAAGTGAAAGAGAGAGACAGACAGTCAAAGACAAAGAGAGGTAAAGTGAAATAGAGAGACAGACAGTCAAAGACAGTCAAAGACAGTCAAAGACAGTCAAAGACAGTCAAAGACAGTCAAAGACAGTCAAAGACAGTCAAAGACAGTCAAAGACAGTCAAAGACAGTCAAAGACAGTCAAAGACAGTCAAAGACAGTCAAAGACAGTCAAAGACAGTCAAAGACAGTCAAAGACAGTCAAAGACAGTCAAAGACAGTCAAAGACAGTCAAAGACAGTCAAAGACAGTCAAAGACAGTCAAAGACAGTCAAAGACAGTCAAAGACAGTCAAAGACAGTCAAAGACAGTCAAAGACAGTCAAAGACAGTCAAAGACAGTCAAAGACAGTCAAAGAGAAATAGACTGACATACAAAGAGAGAGAACTAGAAGGAAAGAGAAATAGAGAGAAATAGAGTTAGAATGAAAGGGAAATGAAGAGAAATACAGTGAAAAGAAATATAGTGAAATAGAGTGATAAACAAATAGACAGAAATAGACTTACAGTGAAATTGACAGATTTAGAGTGAAATACACAGGAGACTGAGAGTGAAACAGACAAACTTACCTGAAACAGAGTGAAATAGACATAAGCTTAGAAGGAGAGAGACATAACTAGAAACAGCCAGAAACAGAACCACAGAGTTAGACATAGAGACAGACAGAAATAAAGTGAGAGGGAAAGCAAGAAAGAGAGTGAATAAAAATAACTCGACACCAAATAAACACAGGAGCCAATGGGGGCGGGGGAGAGGGGTGTATCTTTATTAAGGTGATTAGGGGATCAATTTTTATTGAATGAAAATTTTTATTTACACATCAGCAATATACATGGAAACAAAGTACACAAATGCAATTGCAAATGCAACCTATACATATACACTGATACAACTCCAACTAACATATAGAGCAATACATGGAAATTCAGCAGTAAATGCAAATACAGAACAATACAAGCCAGATACATATTGAAACAACAGAACCATTTTTCTACTTCTGAAGTGTTCATTACAACTTGTTTTATTCTTACAAGAAACCCAAAAAACAGCAGCACACACAAAACATAGCAGTCATCCACAACACACACCGCCATCAGCTAACACACAAACTCACCTTCCCTCTCATCTCAACCGCCCCGCTAACCCCCAGCGATCGGCACGCATTCGCGGCGCTCCTCGGGAACGGGGTTCCCGGGAGCCTGAAAAAAAATCGTCCTGCCTGACGAAAACCCCGGTCCCAAGACGGTCCGCACCCAAACTTTGGCGATGAACGTCGCCTCGCAGACCGGCCGGGACCGAGGAAAAAAAAACCCAGCCGGGGGGAAAAAAAAACAACCCCCCCCGGCTGGGGATTTTTTATTCTAAGTTTAAAAATGAGTTGAAAAACCTGAAAGGCAAAAGACATACACACAGGGTTAGCAACAGTCAACACACACACTTCCTTAAGCTTACACTCAAACCCACCCACACTCGCATCTCAACCGCCCTGCTAACCCCCAGCCTTCGGCACGCATTCGCGGCGCTCCTCGGGAACGGGGTTCCCGGGAGCCTCAAAAAAAATCGTCCTGCCTGACGAAAACCCCGGTCCCAAGACGGTCCGCACCCAAACTTTGGCGATGAACGTCGCCTCGCAGACCGGCCGGGACCGAGGAAAAAAAAAACCCAGCCGGGGGGAAAAAAAAAAAAAACCCCCCGGCTGGGGATTTTTTATTCTAAGTTTAAAAAGGAGTTGAAAAACCTGAAAGGCAAAAGACATACACACAGGGTTAGCACCAGTCAGCGCACACACACACACACACAAACACAAGCAGACACAGGCAGACAGAAACTGTCAGACAGACAGAGTCACACTCTTCAGCTTACATGGTAGATTCTGGGACAATAGGTAGCATCAGCAACCACAGAGATACTAATCTTCCTCCGGCACCTGCAACACAAGAAGAGGTGATCAGCAAGTGATTATCTGACTGCTAGGCATTATCCACACTCTAGGCCCATCACATTTCTGCCCAAAACTACACAGAAAAGGGAATAACTGTAAAGTTTGACAACTGTTCTAGCTAACTGTGACTACATGCTAAGGCAGCCTAGTGACAGTACAATACAGCCACAGTACACTACAAGGCAGCATAGTGACAGTACAATACAAGGCAGCATACAGAAAGTACAATACAGTCACAGTACAAGGCAGCATCATGAAAGTACAATACAGTCACAGTACAAGACAGCATACTGACAATACAATACAGTCACAGTACAATACAAGGCAGCATACTGACAATACAACACAGTCACATTACAAGGCAGTACAGTCACAGTACAATACAAGGCAGTACAGTCACAGTACAATACAAGGCAGTACAGTCACAGTACAATACAAGGCGGCATAGTCACAGTACAGTCACAGTACAATACAAGGCAGTACAGTCACAGTACAATACAAGGCGGCATAGTCACAGTACAGTCACAGTACAATACAAGGCAGTACAGTCACAGTACAATACAGTCACAGTACAATACAAGGCAGTACAGTCACAGTACAATACAAGGCAGCATAGTCACAGTACAGTCACAGTACAATACAAGGCGGCACAGGCACCCACAATGTAAGGCGGCACAGGCACAATACAATACAGTCACAACACAATGTAAGGCGGCACAGGCACCCACAATGTAAGGCGGCACAGGCACAGTACAATACAGTCACAGTACAATACAAGGCAGCATACTGACAGTACAACACAGTCACATTACAAGGCAGTACAGTCACAGTACAATACAAGGCAGTACAGTCACAGTACAATACAAGGCAGTACAGTCACAGTACAATACAAGGCAGCATAGTCACAGTACAGTCACAGTACAATTCAAGGCAGTACAGGCACAGTACAATACAGTCACAACACAATGTAAGGCGGCACAGGCACCCACAATGTAAGGCGGCACAGGCACCGTACAATACAGTCACAACACAATGTAAGGCGGCACAGGCACCCACAATGTAAGGCGGCACAGGCACCCACAATGTAAGGCGGCACAGGCACAGTACAATACAGTCACAACACAATGTAAGGCGGCACAGTCACAACACAATGTAAGGCGGCACAGGCACCCACAATGTAAGGCGGCACAGGCACCCACAATGTAAGGCGGCACAGGCACCCACAATGTAAGGCGGCACAGGCACCCACAATACAGTCACAACACAATGTAAGGCGGCACAGGCACCCACAATGTAAGGCGGCACAGGCACCCACAATGTAAGGCGGCACAGGCACCCACAATGTAAGGCGGCACAGGCACAGTACAACACAGGCACAGTACAATACAGTCAGAGTACACAAGGTGGCAGAGGCACAATAAAATACAAGGTGGCAGAGGCACAATAAAATACAAGGTGGCAGAGGCACAATAAAATACAGTCAGAAGAAAATATAAGGCGGCATAGTCACAATACCAGCCAAGACAGGTACAATGCAAGTGAGAACTTGAGATAACTCTCTGGAATATTAATTCTCCAGACCTAGACGCCTTGAGAAGACAAAACCTTCTGAAATACTGCAGTCATGCAAGGAGAACATAATCCTCTCGCTATGCAAGACCAAGAGAACAGCACATGAAAAGAATGCCCTACAAAAGGTGAAAAGGAAAAAGGATGAGAACCCCTTGTGTCCATGTGCTAGCCTGAAAAAGTAAAAATGTAAAGATGCCGGAACACGGATGATCCGGCAAAGTACGTGACTAGCGGGCCAGAATGATGCCGACAAAGCATCGAGATGTAATGAAGTCCTACGACACAGAAGACAAGGGACACAAACTACATAACGGACACAAGTTCAAACTCCCTGGCAGCTCCACCTTATCGACCCAAGATTCCTAGCACAAGATGAGCCAGAGGCTGATGATGCCAAAGGAAACAAAGCTCTAAGGCAAAAGCATGATGATTAAACAGAACTCCTTACAAGAAATTAGTGCCAAAGCTGTTAGGAGGATGCTCGAGAAGCTGGACGGCCTGAGAGAAAGAAGCGATGACTGCGGAGTGACTGTGGCGATACCTCCTGCACCCAAAGGCGGCCTCCTCGGGCGAAAACATCCACGATGACGGTCGAGACTCGAAGATGACTGACGACGCAAACCGTGCTAGGACGCGCAGATGACTCGGAACCGCCCTGCCCGGCAAAGGCTCCGGTGAGGCTGAAATAAAACCCTCTCCCTTCGCTTCCAAGGGGCCCATCCCACTAAGGCCCTCTCCTCTAAGCTAACTTTAAATTGCCTCCTGTGATTGCAAAGCTTTTTCCCCTTCTCCCAACCACCGGCCCCAGAACTTATCTTTTTGAAGATGAGCGGACAAAATCCATCTGCGATGCAAAAGAACACGTTGGCATCGTGGATGTTGAGATAGCTGTGACTGCTTCGGTGTTGCCATATCCAAACCAGCTCTACACCTCATCAGGGTACCTAAGACAACAAAACAGAATATGTGACAATTGCCCTACAAAAGAATAATCCCTAGGGCTCCTCTAAACCACCACCTCAGCTCACCTCAAATCGTCATGTGACTCCAGAGATGGCCCAGAGGGTACCTGCAAAATGAAAAGGTACAGTCTTAGCAAACTGCTGCACACTGCTCGCTTGAGTCACCCCACCTAGACACCAACTCACCTGCTAGCCACTATTCTTTGGCACGCCTGGGACAGCACCTGCAAGGAAAGAAAGCAAAAAAGCATGCTCAGTGACTGTGCAAACACAACCTCCCCAGTCAGACGGGACGGAATCACACATATATCTTAAGCTTACACCCACCTGGCCACTGGCATCCTGGCCCAGGACATCTTCCGAGTGGACCGCCTAAAATAAAAACACAACAGTGGATGCTTAGAGTTGCATCAGAAATTGAAACCTGAGCCATAACAAACGCTTCTCTGCATTGGTCACTGCTCACCTTCACCAGTTCACCTTGACTGCTGATATCCCGCCATACCACCTAAAAATAAAGACAAAGAACAATGCTGTAACACATCACCATTTACACTTTCCCTGCAAAGACAAATGGGGACTGACTTAAGCTCTACACGCACCTGGTTACAGGCATCCGGGCCCGGGACATGTTCCAAGTGGACCGCCTAAAATAAAAACACAACAGTGCATGCTTAGAGTTGCATCAGAAATTGAAACCTCAGCAATAACAACTGCTTCTCTGCACTGGTCACTGCTCACCTTCACCAGTTCACCTTGACTGCTGATATCCTGCCATACCACCTAAAAATAAAGACAAAGAACAATGCTGTAACACATCACCATTTACACTTTCCCTGCAAAGACAAATGGGGACTGACTTAAGCTAACACCCACCTGGTTACAGGCATCCGGGCCCGGGACATCTTGCAAGTGGACGGCCTAAAATAAAAACATAACAGTGGATGATTAGAGCTGAAACAGAAATTGAAACCTCAGCAATAACAGCCGCTTCTCTGCACTGGTCACTGCTCACCTTCACCAGTTCGCCTTGACTGCTGATATCCCGCCATACCACCTAAAAATAAAGACAAAGAACAATGCTGTAACATAGTCACCATTTACACTTTCCCTGCAAAGACAAATGGGGACTGACTTAAGCTCTACACCCACCTGGCCACTGGCATCCTGGCCCGGGACATCTTCCAAGTGGACCGCCTAAAATAAAAACACAACAGTGGATGCTTAGAGTTGCAACAGAAATTGAAACCTCAGCAATAACAGCCGCTTCTCTGCACTGGTCACTGCTCACCTTGCCCACTTCGCCTTGAGTGCCGATACCCCAGGTCACATCCTAAAAATAAGGACAAAGAACAGTGCTGTAACAGAGCCACCATTTACACTTCCCCTGCAAAGAAACACAGGGACTGACCTTCTTGAGGGAAAGTTCTCCACCAGTATGGGGTGCTCTGCCACGGATTGAATCCATCTGCATCTGAAAGAAAGTTAAGATGAAAGTCAAAGTGCTGCAGGATAACTGGATGGCTCCAGACATCTTGGGTCAATCTACAGATACTACTTAAAGTCCAGCTACACCCCGCATTATAAATTTCAAGTCCCCAGCACTTGCTCTACGACACCTACGCCCAACTACGGAGAAGGGCAGAGCAGCTCCGGGACAAATACACACCCACACCCGTGACACGGGAGACCACAAACGAGGGAACACAACAGGGACAGAAAACTCTCGGCGAGAAGAATGACCGCAAAGAAGACCGAGAACTCTGAATGAGATGTCCGAGGCGAGAGCCCTGGTGGGCTAACCGGGCTCAGAGAACCCTGCAGGAAGAAGATGTTAGCAGGACGACTTATTCCAAGCACTGCAAAGATGGATGCCCGAGAGTCCTGCGGTTAAAAGCCTCTACCTATTTTTGCCTTCTGACAAGTCCTAATCCGCCAGAATGGATCGTTGCGGAGCGCAGCTGTCGATGCAGCTCGGAACAAGACCTGAAAAGACATTGGACCGGATGCTTCTAAAGAGAGATGCAATTTTGATGCCTGCCTGGGCTCCCAAATGAAAGGTTCAATGTGATCGGCGCCTGGCCGAGGAACGGAGAGATTAGACCTGCTAAGAATGACTCCGGCGTTTCCTATCGGCCCCTTGAAGGGCTAAGGCAAAAGACACGGAAGACCAGGTGCCCAAAAGACAGTGCACAACAGATGGGACACGTGAAATGCCCTGGGACTGCTCTGCCCTGCACACCTCAGCATTGTGATGAAAAACAACACTTTCCCTTTATGCACCTAAGGTACCATTTCTTGGACATGCCTGTCTCCAAAGCTGACTCAAAAATTCCTCCCGGTGACCCCTGACTCAGCACCCCGCTTTCAAATCTTCTGTGAGCCATAGCCCCCCACTTATCTCTTGGACCGGGGATGCGAATCCACGTTGGGTGCGAGAGAAGGCCGCCTCGCCCTCGGGGAGGTTCCTGCTGTCACTGGGCTGTAGTCTCTTAGTCAGCTACAATTAAAAAAACCTAATATGAATCTGCAATCTCAGCAGCATGTCGGCCAAAATGCAACAACTCTGCTACTCACCATTTCTTAAGAATGCCCGGGTCCTCGGCCCGCACGCTTCGGCCGTGCTCGGAGGCCGATGTCATCGTCGTAGGGTATACCTGCGTTAAAAGGAGACGAGGGGATGCGGCATTGCTGAAACTTGAGTGGACCCTCCCTTCCTCCTCCCTGACTCACCGCAACTCTTCGGCCGTTACCAAAGCCTACCCAAATGGCACCTTCTAGTGGGAAAGATCGAGGCTTCATCACAGAGTCCTGTATTACTTCCGGAGGGCTCACGAGAGAAGCGAACTGGGTCCGTCGGGTGGTCGGTGAGGGAGTCTCGGTGCAAAGTGAGCGAACCGCCTAAAACGCACGAATGACAATGGATGCTTTGAGTTAGACCGGAATGTGGCATCCGAGCAATAACAACTGCTTCTGCCCACTACTCACTGCTCGCCTTACCCACTTGATCTTGACTGCTGATATGCGGCATCACTTCCTAAAAAGAAGGAAAAAGAACAATGCTGTAACATAGCCACCATTTACATCTGCCCTGAAAAGCCAAGCAAGGACAGACCTTCCCGGAAAGAAGGGGCAAAACAAAATGGAAAGGTGTGTACCGACGTAGGGTCCAAAAGCGTCGTGTCGCCAAAGTAGTTTCTGTCCGAAACCCCTTGAATGTCACCTCCTGCTGCGACGGTCTCGGTCGTACGGGACCGGCACTTTAAATGCTGCTGGCCACCTGTAAAACACAAAATAACAAAGGCCGCTTAGAGTTTCATCGCTTACGCAAGAATGCCCGTAGCATCCGGTTCTATGCCAGAATTGATACTCCTCTCGCTCGCCTGTACGCATCTGGTCACGGTGCCCCGGTGCTGCTAGCCGACCGTGTCACGCTCCTTGCATCTTCAAAATTAGATGAAAATATGACCGACGATGTAAACGTAGAGAAGAAAGTCAGGCCGTAGCTCAGGCTTTCGGCGCCGACGCGTCTCGTCGCCGTGCTCCTCCGGTCTCCGGTGTTTGTACTGGGTTTACTATGTTACTATCCCTCTGCAAAAGAATTCTTCGTTAAAGTCACTCAGACACATAGGGAAAGCTTAAGCTTCTCAAAGTTCCCATTTCTCAACGCAAACTGTCTAGGATCTGACAACAGCATGCATTAAGACAAAGAGCTACAAAACCGTGAGACGCCGCTATACCGTTCCCTCTGTCTCTGCCCAACTCCGCACGGACCGGCCACGCTCGCTGTGTCTGAGGTGGGGCTCGGGTGGCTAAAATGTTAGCCGTAAAGTTGTCTGTCTAGCCCACCTACCCTCTTATCTATTCCACAGGGCAGAGCAGTTCCAGGCTAAACACAACACATTACAAACAGCGTGACACAAGGACAACAAACAAAGATCCCAGCAAAAATAGCAATTAGAATAATAGCGAGGACCGAGACGATGCCAAAAGAGATGACCGACGGTACGCCGATGGCGGACGGAGAGGGCTCTAAGGAGCAGAAGAAAAGACTGTAACACAGCGAGCTGTTAAAGAAACTGTCAGTCACGATGATCAAGATAGCTGTGAGATAATAGTACGTTCAGAATGGTCCCCGTAACCGTACAACCTTACGAGCCCCGGGATGCTACAACTCACGGCCGGAAAGGAGGATGGTACGGCCGGGAATGAGGCCTCAAAAGACGTCCGATTTGATGCTTCTAAGATACGACTCGGAGATGCGGCCTAGCCCGTAAAAGAACGGACGGTGTCGGCATCGTGCCGAGAAGCGCGAATGTTCGAGAATCTAGAGATGATGGCTGACGCTCATAATAAGGTCCTCGAGGGGAAAAGACGGCGATATCTGATCTGAGGGATCCCAAAGACAGGCTAGACAACGTGGCACACGAGACAACACGACACACGCTGGAACTGTTCTGCACTGCACAACTTAGAGCTACAATCAAAAGTAGAGCTGCTCCTTTTAGCTGTCCTAAGGAGCTCCTTAGAAAAGATCCTTTTCCTCTCTGCTAGTTGTTAAACCTGTCCCAGGAATTCCCAACCCGGTACCGTACTAACATCCCGCCTCCGGGCCGTGGCCCCTGACTTATCTTTTGGGTGACTCGGAAGGCCCCCCGATCACCGGTTCGGCTCTTTGTCACCTACAATCAAGAAAATTAAAACCAAAGTATGAGTTTGGCGTTACGTGAGCCAAATCCCAGTGAGTCAGCTACTCACCCTGTCCTTAGCGTGTCTGGGTCTTTGACTCGCTGGTTTCGTAGTGAGTCTAAGGCTATAGCTGTTACTGTGATTGGCACCACAGTTAGCGAGAGACAAAGTCACACAGCCTTTCTGTGATTGCGGTGGATGCGCTTGTGTGCCCTAAGACATGTAAATACATCCCCTGGGCTTCTGAAAACTCTTAGGGAGGCCCTCAAATGGACTCTGCTTCTCACCGTGCTACCTCCTAAACCCCACCACAGTAATTCCTACCTGGGTCACCCAGCCTCTCTAGGTCACAGTCCCCAACTTCCTTACCAGAAGCCGCAATCTCAAAGATCATCTTCAACTCAAGGAAGATCCCTTTTGTGACATGCTGAATCTGCTGAAAAAATCTGAAGTATCGCTCTTGACACGACCTAGAATCTCAGGAAGCGGTGCTTCTCCTAAAAACAACAAGAACAATACCAGAAGTTTTAAAAGCAATGGACCATCCCTGAACACACAACCCAAAATCATAAACTTAAATACTCCCTGGATTCAATGCAGCTTTCTTCAGTGTCTTCGAAGCCTCTTTTGCTTTAGATGCCCAAAAGCACCTGCTGAAAACAAGCTAAGCTGAAAAACCATCTTCACCGAATGGAGAAGAGAGCTCTTAGCCCAGCTGATTCCCAGGAGGGAATGAAGCCCCTTAGCAAAGGCTGGGGTTAATATACCCCTGTTTGGGCCCGCCTCTCGTTCCCACGAGTCCCTGGGAAAAGGGAGGAGGCAAATCCCACTGGGTATAAAAGCCCTCAGAGGAGCTGTAGCTGTTTGGCTCCTATGACTTAAATTCCAGGTAGGTACGGGGCTCCGTTTAGAAGCAAACTTTTCCAGGAAAAGGTAATGCCCTTTTTTTTTCTATAACTACTTTGAGCAAAAAGGCAGTAAACGAGTGAGATATGGAACTTTGTGCTTTGGCAGCATAGCGGGATAAGTCGGATAATTTGTTGTGAACTTGGGAAACTTTGCCTAAGTGATTACTAAGTAGCGCTCCATATGTGACTAAAGAGATGAGGGAAAAACGGTAGCGATATGAATAGTGTGAATCTCATAAGAACCTTTAATGAGGGTCCCCCTAATTTTATCTGCATTAAACTGACACAATGGGGAAATGGGAATAAAAGGGCTTCGCCACTTTGCTTTAGTCCTCTAAAACATTGGCAAAAGATGAATGCGTCTGTGGGAAAAGAGATAGAGATAACGCTGCAGGTAATCTTACCTCTGATCCACTGCAGCTGTGTTAATTATCAAAAAGTGGCATCAGCCTTGCCCTCCCAGCTATGGGTATGATAAAGAGTGAGTAAGTTGGGAGGGCGTTGTGTCGGAGTCAGTAGGAGTCTGCTAGCCGTGCTACGAGGAGGAAGGGACGGGAGGTCGGGAAAGGGACAAATGAGGTAAGCTACCGTACGAGGCACAGAGGGAGATAGGCGGCCGCGCTAAGGACGGAAGGGAGTGAGCTGGAACAGCAGAAGAAAGAGAGTAGAAGAAAAGTTGAGACACCGGGTCTACAGAGTAGCTGCTGCCGTAAATAGACTGGCCCTGAGAGCTGTGTAGAGTTGCCCATAAAAAGCTCTAGAGAAAAGACATGAGAGACTGCTAGATAATAAGGTGTTAGTGTTTGGAATCCAGTGAAGTCTTTAAAGAGGCGCTCAAGAGTGCAGTGTCCCTCTCAAGTTCCACATTTACCTCACTTTCAGTCTTTCAAATGATGGGGAAAAAAGGGGATTTTCACATCGGTGCAAACTTTCCAAAAGGAGGGACACCTGGACTTCCTCCTGAAATTAAACCTTAGGACGATGAAAAGGGGAGGTACCCTTAATGCAAACCTGTAAAATACTGTGCTCAAGGTCTTGCCTTTCCGTTTAAACTGGAAAACAAAGCAAAATGGGGATTCCCTGTCTACTAATGCCCCAAACAGGAGGGAAAAGGGAGGGTGTCCTACAATGGATACCGTGAAAAATGCAGGGGAAGGGGACTCCCCATCAATTGAAACACAAGCGATGACAGAAAAAGAAGTATTCTTCCTCAGTTTAAACCCTTGTTCTCCTAGTAACGCCCCTTTTTCATGGGGGCACGGGGTAGGGACTGCATGTAGCAAAGAGGGACTGACAAGATGAAAGGCAAAAGTTGAAAGATAGACTCCGGGACCCCAGACCCTCCCCCGTGGGCTCCGGCGCCTCTCCTCGGCGCGATGGCTTTTCTCTCGGAGTTCTCTCGGAGGGAGGCTCCTCGCCGGGATCGTCCGCCTGCTCCCGGGCTCCTACGACGCGCTCTGGCCGTGGCGCCCGAAGGGACGCTCGGGATGCCCCCGCCGGTCCCTCTCCGCTGCCGGTTCCATGTGCGGGTGGGTGGACGTAACCCCTAAAAATGACCCCCGGGGGACCTGGCACCTCGTGACCCTCGCCGATCACACTGGGGCTGCTTGACTTTGAATGGGTAGGGAGAGGTACAGGAAAGTCCTGCAGGTCATTGGCTTTTCTGCAAGGCCCGGTATCTGCCTCTGAAGCTTGAGGGCTCTGGGGGGTCTTTCCCATGGAAAAGTGCCGTCACTTGGGTCCAGGGCCGGTTTAGAAAGTTTCGGGAAGGACGTGTGGTTGCTGGGATGATTTCAGTGGTTTTAGGACTTGGTCTGGGATGTTGAAGTTTTTTAGGAGCCGATGGAAACAGTTTAGATGTTCTAAAACAGGCCTGTCAGAGCTAGAAAAAGGTGACTATGGCTTTGGGGGCTTCTAGATGCCCCTCAGATGTTTGTAGGACCTCCTAAATCCTCTGAGGCCCTTCTAAGGCCCTGAAATACCGTTCACAAACCTCCAATGGTGTGCTAGAGCAACCCGATGACATCTACGATGTCCCCGGAAGTCACGAGGTCCCCGAAACGTTGCCGAGACCGAACGGAACGCCGAATGTTCCGGCCTGCGAGGACGGGGATAATTCTGAACGGAAAACGCCTCCCCTGCCAGGCGTGCGGGTTGTAACGTAATGGGCCTCGTGGACTCTGGGTGACTCTTGATAAACTGATGCTGTGAGCCCCTCGGGGGCTCGGGGACAGAGAGGAAGCGAGAATCCGAGGCCACCCGGCTGTATACTGTGGGGAGACAGGGAGAGACGGTGCTAAAGGCAATCTCGCCTTTGATATATTGCAGCTGTGTTAATTACTCAAGAGTAGGAATAGCCTTGCCCTCGCAGCTATGGGTGCGATAAAAGAGCGAGTTAGCCGGTAGTCAGTCGGAGTCTGCCGGCCGAGCTGCGAGGAGGAAGGCGTGCGAGGGACGGAAAGGTTGAGACGTCGTACGAGGGACGGACGAGGTGAGGGGGCCGTGTTAGGGATGGGAAGGAGTGAGCTGGAACTGCAGAAGGAAGAGAGAAGAAAGAGAGAAAGAACCAAAGCTGTGTAGAGCTGCCCATGGGAGGCAACATAGAAAAGGCATGAAAGATTTCTAGATTGTAGGAATGCATTTCCACACCTGAACAGGTGTTTCCATATAGGGAAAGGTTTAAGACTCACCTCAAAACCTTTTAAGAGAAGAACACTAGAAGTTTGTTTGCTCTCCTGACAGTAATGGGCTCAGTGCTAAGACATAAACACTGATAGGTCTGCTTACCTATTCCCCAGAAACAGCTATTCTCTGTTGAGCTCTTTGGCAAAAAAACCCACCTAAATCGTCCAATACTTAAGGGAGAACATAAAGCTTCTCAGTGTATTCTTGAGGTGTTGTAGGAGATGTATGGGACCTGCCCCTATACTGTGCTCAGCTTTGTTCTATTTTATTTTTTTATTAAAACCTTTTTGCTTTTTCGAGACGTACTCGACCGTGCCGTCTTGCAAAATTATTTAAACCATTTTCGGTAAGGTGCTGGATACCCTCAGAGGTGTAGGACTCTCACAGAGCTAATTCCACCTGGCTCTTTGAGAAATTCAATACTAGATAACAAGGTGCTAATGCTTAAAGCCTTTGAGAGTTTTATTGACGGACTCTGAGTGTCGTGGCCATCTACACGACAGTGTTCGCTGGTCCCGATCTGGGACAAATCATCTGATGTTTATGATTTTGATAAGCGTATTCCCGTTTTTGTACAACAGCACCTGAGTGGAAAGGGTGGCTAGATTCCACAGGTGGGAAAGATTTCTGACCGCATTTCTAAGGGCTTGGAAGTAGGCTTCCAAAGACAAGGCCGGCGAGAAAGCCGGTCCCTAGCGGGCTTCACGTAGCCGGAGCGCCGCGCTAGATGGCTACGGGCTCTTCAGAAGAGACGGTAAAGGAAGAAGAGGTGGAGGGGTGGCTCTTTATATTAAGGAGACTTTTGATGCTGTAGCAATTGAAACTAAGGAAGATGGAGTTGAATGCTTATGGGTAGGAATTAAGGGGAAGGCCAACAAGGCTGACATCCTCCTGGGAGTCTGTCATCATCCACTCGACCGTGAAGAAGAGGTGGGCAACTTATTCTATAAGCACCCGGAGAGTGTTTCAGGATCGTCAGCCCTTGTTCTTCTGGGTGACTTCAACCTACCGGACATCTGCTGGGAACTTAATACGGCAGATAAGAGGCAGTCCAGGAAAGTTTGAGACTCTGTGGAGGACAACTTTTTGTTGGTGGGTCAGCCCACCAGGGGAGGGACCATGTTAGATCTGCTGTTTGCAAATATAGATGGGCTGCTGGGAGACGTGGTGATTGCAGGTCGCTCGGGACAGAGTGATCATGAAATAATAGAGTTCTCAGTACTTGGTGAAATCAGGAGGAGCACCAGTAAGACTCTTGCATTGGACTTCCGGAGGGCAGACTTTGGTCTTTGTAGGAGGCTTAGTAAGGGATGCAGTCCTTAAAAACAAAGGAGTTCAGGAAATGTGGGCCTGCCTCAAAACAGACATCTTGAGGGCACAGGGATGAGGGCACAGGGACACGCTGTTTCTGCGTGCCGAAAGATAAGTCGACGGGGTAAACGTCCGGCCTTGATGGGCGAGGAGGTTTTGGAGGAACTTAGAAATACAAAGGGGATGTATCATCTTTGGAAGGAGAGGCAGGTCTCTCAGGAAGCATTCAAGGGGACTGCTAGAGCATGTAGGAAAAAAATTAGGCAGGCTAAAGCTCACTTTGAACTTAGAATGGTGACTGCTGTAAAGGAGAATAAAAAATGTTTTTACAAATATATTAACGGTAAAAGGAAGGGTAAGAGCAACCTTTGTTCTTTATTGGACATGGGAGGGAACTTAGTAACTGCAGATGAGGAAAAGGCAGAAGTGCTTAATGCCTAGTTTGCCTCAGTTTTTAGTGGGAAGACGACTTGCCTTCATGACAACTGTCCTCTTGGGTCGGTAGATGATGTCAGGGAACAGAATGGTTCCCCCATTATCCAAGGGGAGGCGGTCGGAAAACTGCTGAAATACTTGGATATCCGTAAGTCTGTGGGACCGGATGGGATCCTTCCCAGGGTGATGAGAGAGCTGGCGGAAGAAGCCTGTGGGAAAGTGGCACGGGGAGCACCACAGAGCCACAGAGAATGAAAAAGGAACGGGAGCGAGACATGGAGAAGGACAGAGAAAAAGACAAATGCCAAATACATGGCAAAGACAGAGGGATACAGTGACAAAGAGGGAAACGAGAAACCAGAGAGGAAATGACCGTGGCGTGTGCCGGTGGGGGGGGAAGAAGGGCGAAGCGTGGTGCGGGGATGGAGACGGAGAGGTGCGGCCGCGAGGGCGGAGGCTGACGGAGAGACGGGTGCGATGAGTGCGAAGGACTGGGCGGCGGGTACGGACGGGTACGGGCAAAAGGACGACGAGACGGACGAAGACATAGAGTCGTGATGCAGGACAAAGGAAAAAAAGGAAGAAAGAAGAAAGATAAAGATGCAGGCAGGGAGGGAGACAAAAAGCAGGACAGAACAGGGAGAGGGGCTGAGCAACTTTTATTAAACAAATATTGAGGACTCATTCCTTACAAGAAAAAGAACAAGAAGACAGAGTGAAAGGAAATGGAAGGGGGAGCACACGGGACAAGAAAGGAGCACGAGACGCATCTATACGGGTGGCGTCGGCAAAAAGAACCGGGCTGAATTTTTCTGATTGGGCCTGCTTCTCGCTGCCGTGATGCCTGGGAAAAGGGAGGAGGCAAATCCCACGAGGTATAAAAGCTCTCAAAGGAGCTGCAGTTGTTTGACTCCTCTGACTTAAATTCAAGGTGAGTAAAGGGCTCAACAGAGAAAAAAACTCTTCCGAGAGGTAACGACGCTTTCTTTTTTTGCTACAGCTACTTCAAGCAAAAGGGCAGAAATAAAACTTTGTGTTTTGGCAGCACAGCTAGGTAAGTTGTATAATTTGTTGCAATTATTCCTTAGTGATTACTATGTAGTACTCCACATGTGACTAAGTAGGGTGGCAAAGAATGGCAGTGATATGAATGCTGTATATCTCAATAAGACCTCCAAATAGGGCTATCTGTATTATAAATAAGAAAAATAGTACGCTCCCCGGCATGGTTAGGGTTATGTATGTGCCGGGCTCGCTCCCATCTGTGATCCTTGGTACTGGAATACTGATAGAAGTGCCCCAAAATGCAGTTTTAAACCCTTAAAATACTGAAAAAGGCAGAGATTCCTTCAGCTAAGAATGAGGAAATGGGGCAGTAGTTTCCACGTAAACCGATAACATGACAAATAAATGGCTTGTCCCCCTTTAATTTCATTGCCTAAAATTTTTGGAAAAGAAGGGGTTTCCTCATTTTAAATCTCTCGTGTGATGGAAAAAGGGGAATTTTCCCCTGAATTCAAATCCTTGAAAAGGAGGGACAGCTGGGCTTCCCCCTCTTAAGTCTTAGGATGATGAAAAGGGGGCGTTACCCTTAATTCAAACCCATGAAAGAGCATCATGAAAGTTTTCCCTTTCCGTGGAAAATAAAGGAAAATGCGGATTCCGTATCACTACCCCTGAAAGTGTGGAAAAGGTAAGCTTTCTGTCAATTGAGACCATTACAATTGCAGGGGAAGGGGATTCCCCCACAATTTGAACACAGTTAATTATGGAAAAGGAAGCTTTTCCCCTCACTTTAAACCCCTTTTCTCCTAATAATCCCTCTCTTTACTAAGGGCTTTAGGGAGGGACTAACAAGATAAAACAGAAAAGTTTAGAGCTCCTCCCTGGGACCCCGCATGCTGCCCGGGTCGCTCGGGTGCTGCCCCTTGGCACGAGTGCTTTTCCCTCGGCATTTTCTTGAAGCCAAGCTCCGTGCCCAGGTGCACCCGGCTGCTCCCCAGCCCCGGCTGGATGCTCTGACGGTCATTCCTGGAGGGATGCTCGGGATGGGCCCGTTGATAGCTCTGGACTAACAGCTCCTGGCACAGGTATGCCCGGGGAACCCTCTGAAGGCAGCGGGTCGCACCTGGAGCTGTGACATCTTGGAGTGGGGAGGTGAGGTGGAGAAAGGTACTGCTGGTTGCTCCCTCCGCTGCACAGACCTTCATCTGCCCCTGTGTAAGGGACGGTCCCCAAGTTCCTCATCTGCCTCACGATCATCGCCAAGGACTGAAGACCCCAAAAGGGACTGGGACTAAAACCTCCCCCCCAATGCAGCAGTTCTGGCCTGGCTAAGGTGGGAAGACTTCCAGCCATTGTCCACAGGTGCGCTCGTTGGACCGATACATCCCCCTAGGAACCGACTTGGACAATAGGACTTCACGGCAGACTGGTCTTAGGCCGGCCTGTCCTGTGCTTGCCCTGTACCTGTTCCTGAGGTGGTAATTTGCTCTAAGCGCTGGAGTGCTGCACCTGATGCTGAGCTCACCTTCTGGCCAACTGCCCGTCGCTTCAGAAAGGACTATAAGAGATACCTCAAAATCGCCCGAATTCTGAGATCTCCCCACGGAAGAAGACGGATCTATTGGTCAGCGTGCACCACGAGGATATCGTCTCTCCCTCGGTAGCTATACCCCTTTTCTCTCTTTCTCTTTTACTTTATCCCCATCCCGTCTCTCCCTTTCCTCTCTTTTCTATCGCATACTGTGCAAAAGTGCACTTAATAAAGTGTACTGCTTTTGAGCAAATTATTATTGTCCCTTGTTATATCTTTTGCGCCTTGAGATCAAACTCGAACCATCACGATTCCCGCCTGCATTAGCGGGTCGTGACATAAATTGGCGTCACGGACAGGATCCTGAGACAGAGGGGTTGCAGGTTGTGTATAGTCTGTAATAGGGGAAGGACGTTTCGCTCCAGCCGCACCTAGGCCCGCCGCCTCAAAAGGGTGAGTGGTGTCTAGAAAGCAAGGGGGGCGACTCAGATTTCCCACAAACTGTACACGCCTAGGTGTAAAGCGACCCCATACTCGAGTTGAGGGCTCTGTTTTCAGGATTTCACAAAAATAGATCTCTTTGCGCAACAGACGGGACGTTTTTTATTTTATAATTTTTTATAACTTGGTTTGTAGTACATCTTTTTATACAAGTTAAGCCCTATACACACCTAGGGTAGTGTAGGGAAACATAATAGAAGTTAGTGTGCGTGTGTGTGTGCGTGTGTGTGTATCTTTTTATAGTACCTAGCCCCTCTGAAAGATGGATGAGAACTCCGGGGCAAAAAGTAAGGAAGCATTTTATGCCTTATTGGCAAAACATAATGCCAAACCCTCTCCTGGCGGAGAAGAATAGGCAATAAATAATTAGTTTAATTTAGAAAATGTGGTTGATAGAGTGTGTTCCTTACAACACGGGACAAAATTTAAACTCGGCCGAGATAAGAACATTATCTGTTCTGTGTTAGAAGCATGCCTTGCAGCCGCTGTAGAGAAACACTCTAAGCAGAATAGTGAAGAGGAAACTATTATAGACTCCCTCCACAAACTAATAGAAACTTTGCAAGAGAAATTAGGTGAAAAGAAAAATGACATTCACTTGTTGAGAGATGAGATCCGTGTGTTACGGGAAGAAAACCATTTCCTACGAGCTGCCCTAAGGGAGGAGAATACTAAGAAATCAAAGAATGATGACTCCCTGAAGTTGGCAGAGGAAAAGGAAGGTCCCCACATTAAGCAAATATACCCCCAGAAAAAATTGGAATCAGTAAAAAATTGTGGGGAGGACTGTTGTCCACGCATGAGACCCTTGATCAAAACAGAATATAATTATATAAATGATGAGGACTTTGACCCACACATCACCCCCAAACAAATACCATTCAGCGCCACTAAGTTGGCCAAATTAAAGAAAGAATACGGCCGGCTCTCACATGAAACAGAGACAGAATATGTCTTTCGACTGTCTCTCACAGGTGGGGATCAAATTAAACTAAATGAGCAAGAGGCGAGCGGTTACTGGGGACATGGAGTCTTTTTAACAACAGGAGATAAACGTGACACATGGTCCTTGACACAGCGTGCAGCTTTCTGGGCTGGGGGAATAAATCCTCTAGAGAGAGGAGACCCTCTAGCTATAGTCAGTACCCCAAACCAACTTCTAGAAAGTGTGCACAAAGCCGCCTGCCTGCAAATGATACATGAAAGGAGATTAACTCCTGGATTTGAATCACCAATGCAATTACCTGTCCAACCAGAAATGATGACCCCTTTGATTAGAGGACTCCCTGAATCACTTAAGCCCACTGCAATAGCCTTACAAAAAACTATCATGGCCTTAAGCCCTGTGGAAAGGTTGGACAGATTCCTTGGGAACCCAAGCGAACACACTGAGTCTACCGACCCTGGATTCACTCCATATTCTACTCCCTCAGACTCACCAGCAACGCGCTTTAAACCACAGGCTGGTGATCGCAAAATCTGGACATGGGGGCAAGTCGCTGAAGACCTCATTTACTACAGTAGAAAATATGGACCTGTAATAACCCCAGAAGAAAGATCAGAAAAATCAAAGGGAGTTAGATACATTAGAATTCCCCACAGCGAAAACACAGAAAAGGGAAAGCAGATTTCCCCACGTCAGTACTGGTGGTTATTAAGAATAAAAAAGGGGGTCCCAAAAGATATAATAGATAGCTTGCCGCCTGAAAAACTAAGTAAAATAGTAACTAATTGGCGCAATTCCAAGCCCTGGGCATCAGCCCCACCAAGAACACAATCCAGTACGCCTAGTGCACCCCCTCTCCCACAAGTTCGGGGCACTGAACCGAAACAACCCCTAACACCTGTTTCGGGAAATAAGCCAAAATCACTTTCTTCCTACCAACCTCCAAGAAACCCCCCTAAACAGGATTTAAACTAAAAACTCTGCCTCTCAATAGTGAGCAGAGAGACAGAGAATGGATTTATTTAAAAAAGCTCACTAAAAATTCTAAAACTAGAGATATACTAATCACAGCTACAGTGGGTCCCAAACGAGCAATAGTAACTTTTGTAATTGATACTGGGGCCCAAATCTCTGCTTTAAAAATTAAAGATGCTCAAAGGTGTGGTGTAGTTCCAATGAAAAAACATTACTGTGTTTTAAATGCTTTAAGAATTACAGAACCCATGGCGGTTGCCTTAATAAAACTTATACTGCCTGGGGAAGAAAATCAATTAACTGTCAAAATGGTTGTTGGAAATATCCCAGATAACTTACTGGGGATAGATGTACTAGCTGGGAGACAATGAGAGGATCCAGAAGGCTTTTTGTGGTCTTTTGGAACACCACGACTAAACATCAGGCTGCTTCAAGCAGCTCCCTCCCTCCCATTCAGCAAAATCACTTCAGTGAAACAATACCCCTTACCTTCTGGTGCCAGAGAAGGCATAAAACCAGTGATACAAGAATTAAGAGAACAAGGAGTGATAATTAACACTCATTCCCCTTACAATTCTCCAGTCTGGCCAGTAAGAAAGCCTAATGGAAAATGAAGATTAACAATAGATTATCGCCGGCTTAATGCCCACACAGACCCCCTAACAGCAGCAGTCCCAAATTTAGCTGAATTAGTAATATCAATTCAAGAAAAGGCTCACCCAATCATGGCAACTATAGATGTCAAGGACATGTTTTTCATGATCCCATTGCAGCCAGAAGACATGAACCGTTTTGCTTTTACGTGGGAGGGACAACAATACACTTTCACACGACTGCCGCAAGGGTACAGACACTCACCCGCTTTAGCCCACCACGCTTTAGCTCGAGAATTAGAAACAATACCCAAACCTGAGAGTGTAGCTGTTTATTAGTATATTGATGACATTCTTATAGGAGGAGATAAAATAGAAGTAGTGGGGGATACTCAACAGAAAATAATTTCACATTTGGAAAGTCTTGGTTTGCAAGTTCCCCCTGAAAAAATTCAGAAACCTTCTCAGGAAGTAAAATTCTTGGGAATTTGGTGGAAAGGAGGTATGACATGCATTCCACCTGACACCTTAACCTCCTTAGATCAAATCAAAATGCCTGGATCTAGAAAAGAACTCCAACAAGCTCTGGGATTATTGGTATTTTGAAGAAAACACATCCCAGACTTTTCAATAATTGCTAGACCCCTTTATGATTTGTTAAGAAAAGGGGTGAAATGGGATTGGACCCCTTCCCAGGAAGAGGCACTGCAATTATTAATCTTTGAAGCCACAGCCTATCAGGCACTTGGCCCGATACACCCCTCAGATCCATTTCAAGTCGAGTGGGGTTTTGCAGTGTCGGGATTGTCAATTCACATTTGGCAGAGGGGCCCAGAAGGTCCAACTAGACCCGTTGGCTTTTTCTCCCGTGGTTTTAAAGATGCAGAGAAGAGATATACTACCTGGGAAAAAGGGTTGTTTGTAGTTAGCTTAGCCCTTAAAGAAGTAGAGAAAATTACACGGCAACAGCCGATTATTTTAAGAGGCCCCTTTAAAGTAATTAAAGCAGTCACTACTGGCGCCCCCCCACCTGACGGGGTGGCTCAAAGGGCTTCAGTAAGAAAATGGTTTGCGCAGATAGAACATTATTGTAACATCTTTTCAATTACTGAAGGCGCTGCCAAAATTCTAGCAATACGAGACTGAGAAAACTTGGATAGCAGCCAAAACAAACCTGTCTCAGTAATCAAAGTGGCCCCCCCTTTTTCCCCTGAACAATCAACAAGGTCCTCGTTCACTGATGCTTCTGCTAAAAGAGAAGGGAAAAAGTGGAAATACAGGGCCGTAGCTATACACACTTCCTCTGGTGAACGGATCATCACAGAAGGGGAAGGCAGTGCCCAAATTAGTGAATTGATAGCTGTTTGGAGTGTTTTCCATCGTGAAGCGCAAAATACCTCTCCTGTCTGTATCTACACTGATTCCTATGCTGTGTTTAAAGGGTGTACTGAGTGGCTGCCTTTCTGGCAACAAAATGATTGGGAGATTAATAAGATTCCAGTGTGGCAAAAAGAAAAATGGCAAGAAATTTTACAAATAGCAAATCGAAGAAACTTTGCCGTAGGGTGGGTGGCTTCTCACCAAACAGATGGAAATCTAGCAAGAGAATAGAATAATAAAGCTGATGAACTGGCAAAGATAAGTCCCTTGAAAAAAGAACAAATTTCTGAAATTGGGAACACTTGCTAGAATGGTTGCATGTAAAAAGACAACACACAGGTGTCAAAGATTTGTACAGAGAAGCCCATGCTCGCGGTTGGCCCGTCACCAGAGAAATGTGTAATACATGTGTATCTGCCTGTGAACAATGCCGTAAACGGCTGGAGAGGCATCCCCTGGAAGATGATCCTCTCCACTTGAAGAAAAGTAAAGGCCTATGGGACGCGTGGCAAGTAGACTACGTAAGTCCTTTCAAACAATCAAGTAGTAAACATTTTGTGTTAGTTAGAGTAGAGATAACATCTGGGTTAGTTCAAGCAGAAGCTTTTAAGAGAGCCACAGGTGATAATACTGTTAAAGCATTACAGGAATGGTTTGGAACTTTTCCAAAACCACAAGAAATTCAATCTGACAATGGCTCCACTTCACTGCTAAAGTTGTACAAGACTGGGCAAGAGCTGAGGGAATCAAATGGACTTTTCACACCCCTTACTACCCCCAAGCTAACGGGATTGTAAAAAGGACTAACGGTCTCTTAAAATTACTTTTGAAACCACAGGAAGGAAATTGGGATGCTCAACTGTGGGAAGCCGTGAAAGGTGTGAATGACAGGTGGGGAGTAAATGGGTGTCCTAAGATCACTGCTTTCTGCCCAACTGCTTCAAGCATGATTTCCTCACTACAGGGACCAGATGATTCTAAGAATCCAGCACGTAACCCTGGTCAACCTGTTTTAGTAGACCTCCCCACTGTAGGAGAAGTACCACTGATGCTAAAGACCCCTCTGAATAAACACACATGGGTGGCCACTGATGCCCTGGGGAAAGAGCATCGAATAAATACATGCTGGATAGTACCATAATTTTAATTTTCTGTCCTTTGGTGGCAGACTCTGTTGTGTTTACTGTTTACAGGAGAACTCCGTGGGACATGAAAACTACAGAATGATGATAAATCTAGTGATACTTTTCTGCATCCTACCACAACACCGTAGCCAAAACCCTGCTGAATGGCCGTGGTCCGAAGCTACAATCAGGTACACTCATTCTCTAGGGACATATCCTAGAGACCGTCACCCAAACCTGGCAATAGTGGTGCTGCACAACTCTGAAGTATACCGTTCAAATGAATGGGAATGGGATCCAAGTGAAATGACTAGAACTTTAATTAGAACAATTAGTGAAAAAATAAATATAGGATGCAGAAAAGTAGACGAGTCCTCTCATGAAAAGGCTACCACCATTAGAATCGCTGGCAACTTTCTAAAACAAAATAAGAAAAGCGATTCTCACCCCGATATCTCGGCAAAACTTTGTCCCACAAAAAAGTGGACGTGTGCCAAACAAACACCCTTAAAATTGTGTTGTCGACAAGCGTATGTTGATAAACTCATTCCAAGTCTAAGAACTGACAATGTTGCAATTACAAAGGAGTGTGATAATGAACCCTTATCTGACTGCTGGTATAATTTCACCTTGACTAAACCGACTTACATAACATGCAGTTACCGTATCAAACCAGCAAATCAATCAAGCTTTAGAGGCCTAGTTCATAGATTTAAAATAAACACCATAGTAGAGCCTACCTCACATACAGTGACAGCATCCCAAGCAGAAAATAACACTGAATGGCCCTGGTCTCAAGCTTTTGTACAATCCACTGGGTACATGAGACACTATGATGAGATAAAGAACCTAAACCTATCAACTGTTGTTATGCATAGAGATCAGATATATACCAAGCAAGAATAAGAAAAGCAAAAAATCTGGCAACTTCGAGGGGTAATAGGAGAAGAAATTAAAATAGGATGTAGAATGATTAATGGAACTACCTATACAAAGGCGAGCACAATTAATGTTACACACGAGGGTGAAAAAGTTTGTGCGCATTCAAGCGTACAAGAATGCTGGCATAACTTTACACTAACTCAAACTGTGCAGGTAGTTTGTCTTTGGGCTCATAAAGATAAGAGGCTTTCCTTTAAATCCAAAATAAACGCCCTAACACGACCTGTTACAACCCCTACCGCTACTCGAGCACGACCATCCGTGCCTCTTAGCCCAAAGATTTATGGTGTTGGACCCTACATTATTAGGAAAACAGGCCAAAAAACAAATAATGTTTAATCCATCATGGTCTCTTAAAAAGGTTAAACTGTTAATGCAAAACAATATTTCAGAAATACAGCCAGCTTGCTCACCTTTCATACAGACCTCTTTTGAAAGATAGACCACCTAGCTACGGAGACGTACCCCTTCAAGGAAGCGAGTGCCAAGAGATGTCACTGATATTCTGGGGACAGGACTGGGAATTCTAAATAGCATCAATTCAGAAGTACTGATGAATAAATTGACTACCACAACTAGAGATTTAGCCAAAGTACAACAACCATTGCAGTCATCCCTAACAGCCTTGGGAACCCACCAGTGGCTGTTAGCCAATGTAGTACCAAATTGGGAGAGAATAAATGTAAATGATTCCAAATTGATAATTGATGCGCTTGGTGCTACTCAAACCAATGTTTCTTAGGCCCTCAGCTGCATCCAAGCTGAACTATGGATGCAGTCAGTTACTGCTTCAATTATAAGAGAAGGGGAAGAAGGTACTTTCCCTACTGAAATTCAGAAAATAATTTGGGACAGTGCCACTGATTTCAAAAAAGAATTCCAGTCCTGGTGGAAACTAGTGAACTTCACTTACAACCCCGTTACAAATGCAGCCACAGCTTTTGTGTTAACCATACATCATGCCTCAGTGCATTTGATATTCCCTATCATTGCTTTGGGATTGTATCGCAACGGAGCTGTTCTCTATCCTTTAGAACATAGAGAATGGGCCCGTCAAGTTGATGGGAAATGGCAAACGGTTAATTTAGAAGCTTGCGTGGCTCAAGGTCAACAAAGATTCATTTGTGAAAGTAATGCAATTATAGCTCAAGATATTTGTTTGGACACAGAACAAAACATCTGTCATTTTGAGGTTCATCCTAATGAGACTCCTGAAACAGTGCTTATATACATAGGCCATGGATGTGCATGCTTAAGAACTGCTTGTGATGCTATATTTGTAGAAGATATGCTAGTAGATACCAAAAATCATTCAAATTTTTGTGCTTGTAACTTTACTAAAATTACTGGATGTGATTTTTCCTATTTGGCTCCTGTCACTTCTCAACAACTTATACAAGCTAATTATACCTTGATACGCAAATTACTGCCTACACACATCGGGATGAACCTAACTTTGGTAAAGCAACTGCTGCTCCACCAAGATTTGATTCGCATTTTAGAGAAGGTTAAAGAAGATAGACAGAAGACCTTGGTGACAGTTCGACATGATGTAAAAGAAATCCACTCCATTGCAGAAAAGGTAATAAAAGATACCAAACACAAGTGGTAAGATACTCTTTTCGGGTGGTCACCTACTGCTACAAGTATCCTAAACAGACTGTGTCATCCCATTGTTGTTCTTTTGATTTTGGTTTTGATTAGTTTTGTTTTACAGACAATCCTGTACATGCTAATTTAGAAAATGATGAAACGACTGACAAGATTAACTACTGCAATGAATGCACACAACTTGATTACTGTTCCTTTTCCTATAGATATGCCCAAAGCCATTGATGTGAGCCAGCACCGTTTGTAACTTGAATTACGAAACTTGAATTATTGTTTGAATTAACCTTGTTGTGATTTATTATGACCATTTGAAATTGTAATTGCTTTAGTATTTTTATTTAAATTTTGTAATTTTGTATGCCTAATTTTGTAATTGAAATTGTAATTGCTTTTAAAATTTTGAAATAATTTTATATGTTTAAGTTTGTAATCAATTAAGAGAAAGAAATTGTTGTAACAATCATTGTGATGACTAATAATCATTGTGATTATTATTTTTTCCTTTGTCTCTTTCTTTCTCCCTTTTTCACTTCTATTCTCCTTAGGTTGTGCTACCGACGATTGACGAGTCCTGAAAACTTCGTGTCAACACTACAGATGAAAGTGTCCTGTCGACAATCGTGAGTCACGGGGTGGTGTAAGGGACGGTCCCCAAGTTCCTCATCTGCCTCACGATCATCGCCAAGGACTGAAGACCCCAAAAGGGACTGGGACTAAAACCTCCCCCCCAATGCAGCAGTTCTGGCCTGGCTAAGGTGGGAAGACTGCCAGCCATTGTCCACAGGTGCGCTCGTTGGACCGATACATCCCCCTAGGAACCGGCTTGGACAATAGGACTTCACGGCAGACTGGTCTTAGGCCGGCCTGTCCTGTGCTTGCCCTGTACCTGTACCTGTACCTGTTCCTGAGGTGGTTATTTGCTCTAAGCGCTGGAGTGCTGCACCTGATGCACCTGATGCTGAGCTCACCTTCTGGCCAACTGCCTGTCGCTTCAGAAAGGACTATAAGAGATACCTCAAAATTGCCCGAATTCTGAGATCTCCCCACGGAAGAAGACGGATCTATTGGTCAGCGTGCACCACGAGGATATCGTCTCTCCGTCGGTAGCTATACCCCTTTTCTCTCTCTCTCTTTTACTTTATCCCCATCCCCTCTCTCCCTTTCCTCTCTTTTCTATCGCATACTGTGCAAAGGTGCACTTAATAAAGTGTACTGCTTTTGAGCAAATTATTATTGTGCCTTGTTATATCTTTTGCGCCTTGAGATCAAACTCGAACCATCACGATTCCCGCCTGCATTAGCGGGTCGTGACACCCCGAAACACTGAGATCCTGGGCTTTCCTTTCTGTGGACAAGAGCTATCTTTGCCTGGGTGCCTGTGGCCAAAATTGGCATTCTGCCTCCAAAATTCTGATGTCCTAGGTTTGTAATTACCGAGGAAATTCCCCCCAGATCATAAGAAATGAGCAGTAATTTTTCCTTGCCGATCATTACTGAATTGTTTTTCTGTTGAAGTCTTTGACACGTCCCTTGACGGCTCAGGGGTTTGGCCAGGTTGTTTATGACTAATCCTGACAAGCCCAGACCAAACCTGAGCACCCCCAATGGCTGGTCCACCCTGAATTTCAGGGAAATATTGATACAGTTTATAAGGACTCCCTTTGCCCGCTACACAGACTTTCCGTGTGGATCCAGGGAACAGATTCACTCTGTAGTATATATTAATTCATGTTCCTGGAATATAATAATAAATTAAATTAGGTGATATTGGTAGAGGGGGGGGAAGGTGCATTCCCTATAGTACATGTGTTTTGGAGGCTGTCAGCTCAGGCAGGAACTGAATGGTAACCTCACAAGAAACTCTTTTACATTTTCCTTGTGTATGTTGGTTTATGTTCACGAATAATATTTTATACATATAGTATTCACAGGTATGGGTGACGGTAAATTAGACAAACAGCAGAATGCTGAAACCGGGTGCAACTAAGATCTGATAAGAACTGATAGCCCGAGAGAATGGATCCGGCCAAGTCATCCAGAGATTCTTGGAAGCACCTAAACCCATCCCTACTGCCTGAGCTCCGCTGCGATTCTATCGGCAAAAACCATCGAGGGACAAAGAAGCTATAGAAATTCAGAATGGAACAGTAGCACCGACCTTTAGAGATTCTTTGCTTCCCTCGATAGCTGGACTTCGTAACGTGTTCAAGCTTGTACCTGGACTCTCCAACACGTTCAGACTT
This sequence comes from Phylloscopus collybita, assembly GCA_027886175.1. NCBI lineage: Eukaryota > Metazoa > Chordata > Aves > Passeriformes > Phylloscopidae > Phylloscopus > Phylloscopus collybita. The sequence goes on along the minus strand of JAJNNQ010000003.1, from coordinate 28,056,711 downwards.
GTACACTGAGCCAAAAGGTATAAAACCAGTGGGCCTGGAGACAGACCGCTGTGAGACCTGGGGGTGTGGTGTCGCGGGACGCTTCACGGAGGTCTCGCCCGGTGCGCGCTGCCTATTTCCTCGCTCCGTTTCGGTATTGGCTTTGTGAGTTTTGCGCTTGTGGCTTTTTCACTGGCAATCTGGCAAAAAATTCTATTTTATTGTAATTGGCTTTATTAATTTATAACAATTCCATCCTTTGTTCCCAAATGCCAGTTCTCACAGACACCACCGAAGCAGACAACTACTACATGTGTTTCGGTTTAAAGGAAAACTTTTACTACATCTAGCTGTATGAGTAAAATAAATACATTTATTGATGGTCATTGCAGGAAAACTTTTCAGACAGGAAAAAAACCATTGGACAGATCCCATTTTGACAACATGGCTTTCTTTTGGGATTAATATCCATATATAGCATCATATATATGTGTATATAGATGTGTATGTATATGTATATATATCATATATATACATATATAGCATAAAAAAAAGATATTTTGCAATTTCGTATTATGAAATGGAGTGACATAGGTATGTTGGGACTTAATCTTCTAGCATTTTGGAATAGATTTATTGTAGTATTTTGAAACTGGGTTACTGTGATGGTTCTCAACTTGTTATCCTAGTATTTTGAAATGGACACTTTGAAACGTGCATTTCTAATACGTTTAAACCAGGATGACTAATAAAACACTTAATGCAGGCGTTTTGATGTTTTGGAATCGAATTTTTATAACCTGAGAGATTGTTTTAACACTGTAGGCTGTCTTATGGATATTTTGCAAAAAGAGATGTAAATATTTTTTAGAGTGAAGGGTTTGGTATTTTGTACCCTGTGCATGGCATTTTGTACCCTGTTATTCTGCTCAGACCAGACTGCTGCCTCCTAAAATCAGGAACGACACAGGATTTCTCCCAGATGCAAGCTGCCACAAGTTGGAAGCCTGGCTGCCCTTGGAGTGCCAAACACCTCGTACAAACTGACATCAGGAACCTGGGGGCTGTGTAAGAGACGGTCCCTAAGTTCCTCATCTGCCTCACCACCGTCGCCAAAGACAGAGACTGAAGACTCCAAAAGGATTGGGACTAAAACCTGAGACCCCGCTACAGGAGCCCTGGCCTGGCTGAGGGGGGATGTCAGCCAACCGCTGCCTGCAGGGGCGCTTCTTGGACTGATGCATCCCCGTGGGAACCCGGTGGAAACGATGGGCACGCCACGCTGGACTGATCTCGAACGGCTTTCGGACTGGTTTGTTCTGTACCTGCCCTGTACCTGTTCCCTCAGTGGACAATTGCTGTACACATGGACGTTTGCTCTAAGCGGTGGAGCGCTTTGTCTTGTTTCAGCGTAGCTGCCTGTGGTCTCCCCACCTGCTGGCCACCTGCCTGTCGCTTTGCAAAGGACTACAGAGAGACCCCTCAAGATATGACCCGAATTCGATATCTCCCCACGGAAGAGTAAGACAAGTCTGTTGGTCAGCAGGCACCACGAGGACTCTGTCTCTCCGTTGGTAGCTATAGCCCCTCTTCTCTCTTTCTCTCTCTTTTTGCTCTTTCTCTCTCTCTTTCTCTCTATTCCTTCTCTCTCTCCCTCTATTACATAAAGTGCTGTGTGCACTTTATAAGGTGTGCAACTGTTGAGAGCAAATTGTTGTTGTCTCCGGCTGTGTCTTTTGCACTCTGAGATCACTCAAACCGTCACGACTCCCGCCTGCATTCGCGGGTCGTGACATAAATTGGCGTCAAGGATGGGATCCTGACGGACCGAGGGGTTGCAGGTCGTGTACAGTCTGTAACAGGGGAAGGACGTGTCACTTCAGCCGCACCTAGCCCGCCACCTCGAAAGGGTGAGTGGTGTCTAGAAAGCAAGGGGGGCGACTCGAATTTCCCACAAACTGTACACACCTAGGTGAAAAGCATCCCCATACTCGAGTTGAGGGCTCTGTCTTCAGGATTTCACAAAAGATCTCTTTGTGCGAAAGACAGGACAGATTTTTTGGGGGTTTTTTGGGTTTTGGTTGTTATTTTTTGGTTTGGTTTGTTTTTGTGTTCATGTGAATTAGTCTGGACTGTTTAGTGTAGTGAAGAGCCAACCGTAAGTAATTTAAGGAGTACCTCCCAAGCAGATTTTGTCTCTTCAGAGAGCCAGGGAATCCAAGGGAGGTACAGCAAGAGCTCTGCATGTGTGTAAGTTTCACGTCCCTGTTGTGCTTTTGTTCCCTTCACAAAACGACTGAAAAAGACAAAGCTGCGTTTTATGCTCTGCTAGTAAAACATAATGCCAGGCCCTCTCCTGGAGGAGAATGGGCTCAAAATAACTGGTTTAATCTAGAGAATGTAGTAGATAGAATATGTTCTTTACAACATGAGGCAAAATTTAAACTGGGCAGGAATAAAACCATATTCTGCTCAGTTTTGGGAGCTTGTCTTACAGCAGCTATAGAAACTCATGTTAACCGGGTGTAAGGGACGGTCCCCAAGTTCCTCATCTGCCTCACGATCATCGCCAAGGACTGAAGACCCCAAAAGGGACTGGGACTAAAACCTCCCCCCCAATGCAGCAGTTCTGGCCTGACTAAGGTGGGAAGACTGCCAGCCATTGTCCACAGGTGCGCTCGTTGGACCGATACATCCCCCTAGGAACCGGCTTGGACAATAGGACTTCACGGCAGACTGGTCTCGGGCCGGCCTGTCCTGTGCCTGCCCTATACCTGTACCTGAGGTGGTTATTTGCTCTAAGTGCTGGAGTGCTGCACCTGATTCATCTGATGCTGAGCTCACCTTCTGGCCAACTGCCTGTCGCTTCAGAAAGGATTATAAGAGATACCTCAAAATCGCCCGAATTTTGAGATCTCCCCACGGAAGAAGACGGACCTATTGGCAAGACCACGAGAATATCGTCTCTCCGTCGGTAGCTATACCCATTTCTCTCTCTCTCTCTTTTACTTTATCCCTCTCCCCTCTCTCCCTTTCTCTCTTTTCTATCGCGTACTGTGCAAAAGTGCACTTAATAAAGTGTACTGCTTTTAAGCAAATTATTATTGTCCCTTGTTATATCTTTTGCGCCTTGAAATCAAACTCGAACCATCACGATTCCCGCCTGCATTAGCGGGTCGTGACATAAATTGGCGTCACGGACAGGATCCTGAGACAGAGGGGTTGCAGGTCGTGTATAGTCTGTAACAGGGGAAGGACGCTTCGCTCCAGCCGCACCTAGGCCCGCCGCCTCAAAAGGGTGAGTGGTGTCTAGAAAGCAAGGGGGGCGACTCAGATTTCCCACAAACTGTACACGCCTAGGTGTAAAGCGACCCCATACTCGAGTTGAGGGCTCTGTTTCCAGGATTTCACAAAAATAGATCTCTTTGCGCAAAAGACGGGACGTTTCTTATTTTATAATTTTTATAACTTAGTTTGTAACAACCATAAAGAACACCTTTTTTATACAAGTTAAGCCCTATACACACCTAGGGTAGTGAAGGGGAACATAGTAGAAGTTTGTGTGTGTGTGTGTGTGTGTGTGTGTGTTTTTGAAATAGTGCCTAGTCCCTTCGCAAGATAAATGAGAATTTCGGGGCAAAAAGTAAAGAAGCATTTTATGCTTCGTTAGTAAAACATAATGCCAAGCCCTCTTCTGAAGGAGAAAGATAAGCTCAAAATAACTAGTTTAATTTAGAGAACGTAGTAGATAAGATATGCTCATTACAACATGAAGCAAAATTTAAACTGGGCAAGAATAAAACCGTACTTTACTCAGTTTTGGGAGCCTGTCTTACAGCAGCTGTAGAAGCTCGTTTTAAACGGGCGAGTAAAGAAAGTGCAATAATAGACTCCCTTCAAAACTTAGTGGAAATTTTGCAAAAACAATTAGATGAAGAAAGAAATAAAAATCATTTATTACGAGCTGCCTTGAGGGAGAAATATCTTAAGAACTCAAAGAATGATGACTCCCCAAAAGTGGCAGAAGAAGTAAAAGCTCCCCATATTAATCAAATATACCCCCAGAAAGAATTGGAATCGGTAAAAAATTGTGGGGAGGACTGTTGTCCACGCATGAGACCCCTGATCTAAACAGAATATAATTATATAAATGATGAGGACTTTGACCCACACATCACCACCAAACGAATACCATTCAGTGCTACCGAGTTGGCCAAATTAAAGAAAGAATATGGCCGGCTCTCACATGAATCAGAAACAGAACATGTCTTTCAAGCGTCTCTTACTAGTGGTGATAGAATTAAGTTAAATGAACAAGAAGCGAGTAGCTATTGGGAACATGGAGTCTTCCTAACAACAGAAGATAAACTTGACACATGGTCCCTGACACAGCGTGCAGCTTTCTGGGCCGGGAGAATAAATCCTCTAGAAAGAGGAGACCCTTTAGCCATAGTCTCTAACCCTGACCAACTCCTAGAAAGTGTGCACAAAGCTGCCTGCCTGCAAATAATACGTGAAAGGAAATTAGCTCCTGAATTTGTGTCTCCAATGCAATTACCTGTCCAGCTTGAAATGATGACTCTTCCAATTAGGAGACTCCCCAAAACACTTAAACCCACTTTAACTACTTTACAAAAAACCATCATAGCTTTAAGCTCTGTAAATAAGTTGGACAAATTCCTTGAAAACCCGAGTGACCGAACCGGTTCTATCGATCCTGGACAACCTGGTACACCCAGTGCACCCCTCCCTCCACAGGTCTGGGGCACTGAGCCAAAGCAATCCTTTTCACCTGTCCTGGGAAATGAGCCAAACTCACTTTCTTCTAAGCAGTCAAGTAGTAAACATTTTGTGTTAATAACAGTAGAAATTATATTTGGATTAGTGCAAGCAGAAGCTTTTACAGGTGACAATACTGTTAAAGCATTGCAAGATCGCTTTAGAACACTTCCAAAACCACAAGAAATTCGATCTGATAACGACTTCCACTTTACTGCCAGAGATGTACAAGACTGGGTAAAAGCTGAAAGAATCAAATAGACTTTTCACACCCCTTACTACCCTCAAGCTAACGAAATAGATAGAAGAGTAAATGGGTGCCCTATAACCACTGCTTTTCACCCAACAGCTCCAGGCATAATTCTCTCACTACAGAGACCAAATGATTCCAAGAATCCGGCACATTACCCTGGACAACCTATTTCAGTAGAGCTTTTGATGCTCTGGGAAAAGAGTATCGGACAAGTACACTCTAAATTCTAATCTTCTGCCTCTTGTTGGCAGACTCTGTTGTGTTTACTGTTTACAAGAGAACTCCGTGAGACATGAAAACTACACAACCGTGATAAGACTAGTGATACTTTTCTGCATCCTACCACAATGCTGTGGCCAAAACCCAGCTGAATGGCCGTGGTCTGAAGCCGCCATCAGGTACGCTCATATTCTAAGAACATATCCCGGAGATCGCCACCCAAACCTGGCAACAGTGGTGCTGCACAACTCTGAGGTATACCGCTCAAATAAATGGGAGCGAGATCCGAGAGAGGGGATTGGAACTTTAACTAAAACAATTAGTGAAAAAATAAATATAGGATGCAGAAAAGTAGACAGGTCCTTTTATAAAAAAGTTTCCACCATTAGAATCACTAATAATTTTCTAAAACCAGATGGGAAAAGCGATTCTCACCCCAACATTTCAGCAGAACTTTGTCCCACAAGGAAATGGACGCGTGCCAAACAAACACCTTTAGAATTGTGTTATCGACAAGAATATGTTGATAACCACCCCCTGAGCCTAAAAGCTGACAATGCTGTAATCATAAAAAAATGTGATAATGAGTCTGCATTTGATTGTTGGTATACTTTCACCTTAACCAAACCGACTTATGTAACATGCAGTTGGTATGAAAACCCAATTAGAAAGCTTTCTTTTAAATTCAAAATAAACACCATAACCCAACCTGTTACGACCCCTACCGCTACTCAAACACAACCACCTGTGGTTCTTAGTCCAAAAATTTATAGTGTTAGATCATACGTGATTAAGAAAACAGGCCAAGAGCAAATAATGTCTAATCCATCATAGTCTCTTAAAAAAGTTAAGCTACTAATGCAAAACAATGTTTCAGAAATACAGCCGGCTTGCTCACCTTTCCTACAAGCCTCCTTTGAAAGATAGACTACCTGGCTATGGAGACGTACCCCTTTGAAGAAGCGAGTGCCAAGAAATGTCACTGGTATTCTGGGGACAGGACTGGGAATTCTAAATAGTATTGATTCAGAGGTACCGATAAACAAATTGACTGCCGCAACTAGAGATGTAGCCAAATTACAGCAATCACTGCAATCCTCCCTATTGGCCTTGGGAACCCATCAGTAGCTGTTATCAAATGTAGTACCAGATTGGGAGAAAATAAATGTAAACGATTCCAAACTGATATTTGATGCACTTGGTGCTACACAAACCAATGTTTCCTGGGCTCTCAGCTGCATCCAAGCTCAACTATGGATGCAGTCAGTTACTGCTTCAATTATAAGAGAAGGGGAAGAAGGTACTTTCCCTACTAAAATTCGGAAAATAATCTGAGATAGTGCCACTGATTTTAAAAGAAAATTCCAGTCCTGGTAAAAATTAGTGAATTTTACCTATAACCCTGTTACAAATACAGCCGCAGCCTTTGTGTTAACCATACGTAATGCTTCAGTGCATTTGATATTTCCTATCATTGCTCTAAGATTAAACCATGACGGAGCTGTTCTCTATCCTTTAGAACGTAGAGAATGAGCCCGTCAAGTTGATGGGAAATGGCAAACTGTTAACTTGGAAGCTTGCATAGCTCAAAGCCAACAAAGATTCATTTGTGATAGTAATGCAATTATAGCTCAAGATATTTGTTTGGACACAGAACAAAACATTTGTCATTTTGAAGTTCATCCTAATGAGACTCCTGAAACAGTGCTTATATACAGAAGCCATGAATGTGCATGCTTAAAAACTGCTTGTGATGCTATATTTGTAGAAGATATGCTAGTAAATACCAAAAATCATTCAAATTTCTGTGTTTGCAATTTTACTAAAATTACTAAATGGGATTTCTCCTATTTAGCTCCAGTTACTTCTCACCAACTTATACAATCCAATTATACTTTGATACACAAATTATTGCCTACACCCATTAAGATAGACTTAACTTTGGTAAAGCAATTGCTGCTCCACCGAGATTTAATTGACATTTTAGAAAAAATCAAAGAAGATGAGCAAAAGACCTTGGTGACAGTCCAACATGATGTAAAAGAAATCCATTCCATCTCAGAAAGACTAATAAAGGATACTGAACACAGGTGGTGAGATACTCTTTTCGGGTAGTCACCTACTGCTACAAGTATCCTGAACAGACTGTGTCATCCCATTGCTGTTCTTTTCATTTTAGTTTGGATTAGTTTTGTTTTGCAAACAATCCTGTATATAATAATTTGGAAAATGATAAAAAGATTGACAAGATTGATCACTGCGATGAAAGCACATAATTTGATTAGAGTTCCTTTTCCTATAGATAGGCCCAAAGCCATTGACGTGAAACAAAGTAGTTTGTAACTTAAATTATAAAACTTTAGATATTGTTTAAATTAACCTTGCTTTGATTTATTGTGATTACTTGAAAATTTTAATAGTTTTAGTATTTTGACTTAATTTTGTATAACTAAAAATTGTAGTTAGTCTTAATATGTTGAGTTAATTTTGTATGCCTAATTTTGTGATTAAAACTGTAATTGCTTTTAAAATTTTGAATTAATTTTATATGTTTAAGTTTGTAATCAATTAAAAAAAATTGTTATAACAATCATTGTGATTATTTTGTGATCAATTATGACTAATAATCATTGTGATTATTAATTGTTTTGACTTTTTTCCTCCATTCCTTTCTTTTTCCCTTTTCTCTCTTCTATTTTCCTTGAGTTGTGCTACCGACGATTGACGAGTCCTGAAGACTTCGTGTCAACACTACAGATGAAGCTGTCCTGTCGACAATCGTGAGTCACGGGGTGGTGTAAGGGACGGTCCCTAAGTTCCTCATCTGCCTCACGATCATCGCCAAGGACTGAAGACCCCAAAAGGGACTGGGACTAAAACCTCCCCCCCAATGCAGCAGTTCTGGCCTGACTAAGGTGGGAAGACTGCCAGCCATTGTCCACAGGTGCGCTCGTTGGACCGATACATCCCCCTAGGAACCGGCTTGGACAATAGGACTTCACGGCAGACTGGTCTCGGGCCGGCCTGTCCTGTGCTTGCCCTATACCTGTACGTGTTCCTGAGGTGGTTATTTGCTCTAAGTGCTGGAGTGCTGCACCTGATTCACCTGATGCTGAGCTCACCTTCTGGCCAACTGCCTGTCGCTTCAGAAAGGACTATAAGAGATACCTCAAGATCGCCCGAATTTTGAGATCTCCCCACGGAAGAAGACAGACCTATTGGCAAGACCACGAGAATATCGTCTCTCCGTCGGTAGCTATACCCATTTCTCTCTCTCTCTTTTACTTTATCCCTCTCCCCTCTCTCCCTTTCTCTCTTTTCTATCGCGTACTGTGCAAAAGTGCACTTAATAAAGTGTACTGCTTTTAAGCAAATTATTATTGTCCCTTGTTATATCTTTTGCGCCTTGATATCAAACTCGAACCATCACGATTCCCGCCTGCATTAGCGGGTCGTGACATCGGGCAAGTGAAGAAAATGCAAAAAGGGAATCCCTCCAAAATAGTGGAAATTTTGCAGAAATAATTCGATGAAGGAAGAAATAAAAATCACTTGTTGAGAGATGAAAATCATTTGCTATGGGCTGCCTTGAGAGAGGAGTAGTCTAAGAATTTAAAAAATTCTGACCCCCAAAGGAGACAGGGGAAAAAGAAACTGCCCACTTGAATCAAAGATACCCCCAGAAGGAATTGGAATCAGTAAAAAATTGTGGAGAGGACTGCTGTCCACACTTACGAGCCCTGATTAAAACAGAATACAATTATATTAATGATGAGGATTTTGACCCTCGCATTGCCACTAAACAAGTGCCATATGGTGCTGCCGAGTTGGCCGAGTTAAAGAAACAATACGACCGGCGCTCGTGTGAATCGGACACAGAATGTGTCTTCTGGGTGTCTCTCTTGGTGGTGACCAAATTAAGCTAAATGAACAAGAAGCGGGTGCTTACGGGGGACATGGAGTCTTCTTAACAACAGGAGATAAACGTGACACGTGGTCCCTGACGCAGAATGCAGCTTTCTGGGCCGGGGGAATAAATCCTTTGGGAAGAGGGGACCCTTTAGCCATAGTTTGACCGACTCCTGGAAAGTGTCCACAAAGCCGCCTGCCTGCAAATGATACGCGGAAGGGAATTAATTCCGGGATTTGAATCCCCGATGCAATTACCTGTACAGCTTGAACTGATGACCCCTTTAATTCAGGGGCTCTTAGAATCCCTATTAAACCCACTGCAATCACTTTACAAAAAAACATAACGGCTTTAAGCCCTGTAGAAAGGCTGGCCGGGTTCCTTGGAAACCTGAGCGACCGAACCGGACCTACCGGTCCTGGGTTTGCTACGTATTCTGAACGGCCAGCTTTACACCCTAATCCGTATGCTTGTGATCGTAAAGTTTGGACGTGGAGCCGGGTTGCCAAAGACCTCATTAATTACAGTAGAAAATATGGATCTGTAAAAACCCTGGAGGAAAAATTGGAAAAAATAAAAGGTGTTAAGTATATTGAGGCTCCTCACAGCAAAAACTAGAGGAGGGAAGATGGATCTCTATAACCTTCAACGTTGGTTGTTATTGGGTATCAAAAAGGGGGTCCCCAGAGATGTGATGGATGGTTTACCCCTTGATAAAGTGAGTAAGGTAGACTGTATCAACTCCCTTGAGAAGTCAGGAGGTAAACACTTTGTGCTTCCAGGAGTAGAGATCATATCTGGGTTGGTCCAGGCTGGCGCTTTCAAAAGAGCTACAGGCGATAAAACTGTTAAAGCATCACAGGGATGGTTTGGAACTTTCCCAAGACCACAGGAAATTCAATCTGATAATGGCTCTCACTTTACTGCCAAAGTTGTACAGGATTGGGCAAAAGGTGAAGTAATTAAATGGACTTTTCACACCCCTTACTACCCTCGAGCTAACGGGACTGTAGGAAGGACCAGTGGTCTGTGGGAAGCTGTGAAAGGTGTGAATGATAGATAGGGGTAAATGGGTGTCCCATAACCGCTGCTTTTTGCCCGACAGCTCCGAGCATAATTCCCTCATTACGGGGACAAAGCGATTCCAAGAATCCAGCACATTACCCTGGACGACCTGTTTCGGTGGACCTCCCTACTGTAGCGGAAGTACCGCTAGTGCTAAAAACCCCTCTGAATAAACATGCATGGGTAGCCTTTGATGCTCTGGGGAAAGAGCAACAGATAAGTACTCTCTGGATTCTAATTTTCTGTCTCTTGTTGGCAGACTATGTTGTGTTTACTTTTCACAGGACAATTCCAAGGGACATGCAGGATTAATGTTGATTATTGTTGATTATTATTGATCAAATAGTATTGAATCAGAAATACTAATGAATACATTGCTTACCGCAGCTAGAGATTTGACCAAATTACAGCCACCGATGGAGTTGTCCTTATTGGCCTTGGGAACCCATTGGTGGCTTTTATCAAACATATTACCAAATTGGGAAAAGATAAATGTGAATGTCCACAAATTGAAAATTGACATGCTTGGTGTTACTCAAAGGAACGTCATCTTGGCTTTCGGCTGCATCCGGGCTCAATTGTGGATGCGGTTACTTGCTGCCTCAATTATAAGAGAAGGCAAAGAAGGCAATTTTCCTACTGAAATTCAGAAAATAATTTGAGATAGTGCCACTGATTTTGAAAGAGAATCCCAGTCCTGGTGGAACTTTGTGCTTTTTAACTTACAACGCTATTACAAACACACACACCGCTTTTGTGTTTACCGTACATAATGCTTCAGTGCATTTGATATGCCCTATCATTAGGATTGAACCGTGACGGAGCTGTTCTCTATCCTTTTGAGCATAGAACACGGGCCCGTCAAATCGGTGGGAAATGTCAAACTGTTAACGTAGGATCTTGTATTGCTCGGGGACAACGAGGGTTCATGTGTGAAAGGAATGCAATCATAGTTCAAGATACTTGTTTGGACGCAGAACAAAACATCTGTCATTTTGAAGTTCATCCTAACGAGACTCCTGAAACAGTGCTTGTGTATAAAGGCAATGGATGTGCATGCTTGAGAACTGTGTGTGATGTTATAGTTGTAGAAAATCTAGTAGTGAATACTAGAAATCGTTCCAATTTTTGTGTTTGCGATTTTACCAAAATCATCGGATGTGATTTTTCTTATTTGGCTCCAGTTACCTCTCACCATGTTATACAATCCAATTACACACTGATACACAAACTATTGCCTACCCCCTTTGGAATGAACCTTACTTTGGTGAAGCAATGGCTGCTTCATCAGGATTTAATTCAAATCTTAGCAAAGATCAAGGAAAATGGGCAGAAAACCTTGGTAACTGTTCATCGCAATGTGAAAGAAATCCATCGTGTCTTGGAAAGGGTAAGAAAGGATGCTGAACACAGGTGGTGGGATACTCTTTCTGGGTGGTCACCTACTGCTACAAGTGTTCTGAACAAATTCTGTCATCCCATTATTGGTCTTTGGATTTTGGTTACAATTTGTTTTGTTTTATTAGCAAATTTATACATTATGATTTAGAGAATGATGAAATGATTAAAAAGATTGATGCGCACAATTTGATCGGTGTCCCTTTCCCTGTAGCTGTGCCCAGAGCCATTGACATAAGACAGAGCCGTTAGTAGCATGAATTATAAAAACTTTGGATATGTTTTAAATTAATTTTAGGTTTTGATTTGTTTTGATTATTTGAAAAATTATTTTGTGATTAATATTGAGCATAATTGTACTTAAGGTTTTGAATCAATTTCTGTATTTTTGATCTTGTGATTTGTCATAATCATTTGAAATATTGTTTGAAGGAAATAGTTTAAATAATCATTGTGATTAATTATTGGTACAAATTGTTTTGATTATCTCCTATCTTTTTTCCTGTTGTTTTTCTCTCTCTTGTTTCTGTCTCTGGCTTTCCTGGGTTATGCTACCAACATGGATGAGTCCTGAAGACTTTGCCACAACACTACAGAACCTTGCTGATGGAGCTTTCCTGTCAACAATTATGAATCAAAGGGTGGTGTAACAGACGGTCCCTAAGTTCCTCATCTGCCTCACCACCGTCGCCAAAGACAAAGACTGAAGACTCCAAAAGGACGGCGACTAAAACCTGAGACCCCGCTACAGGAGCCCTGGCCTGGCTGAGGGGGGATGTCAGCCAACCGCTGCCTGCAGGGGTGCTTCTTGGACTGAGGCATCCCCGTGGGAACCCGGTGGAAACAATGGGCACGCCACGCTGGACTGATCTCGAACGGCTTTCGGACTGGTTTGTCCTGTACCTGCCCTGTACCTGTTCCCTCAGTGGACAATTGCTGTACACATGGACATTTGCTCTAAGCGGTGGAGCGTTTTGTCCTGTTTCAGCGTAGCTGCCTGTGGTCTCCCCGCCTTCTGGCCACCTGCCTGTCGCTTCGCAAAGAACTATAAAGAGACCCCTCAAGATATGACCCGAATTTGATATCTCCCGACGGAAGAGTAAGACAAGTCTGTTGGTCAGCATGCACCACGAGGACTCTGTCTCTCCATTGGTAGCTATATCCCCTCTTCTCTCTTTCTCTCTCTTTTTTTCTCTCTTTATCTCTCTCTCTTTCTCTCTTTTCCTTCTCTCTCTCCCGCTATCGCAAATAGTGATGTGTGCACTTAACAAAGTGTACTGTTGTTGAGAGCAGATTGTTGTTGTCCCCTGCTGTGCCTTTTGCACTCTGAGATCACTCAAACCATCGTGACTCCTGCCTGCATTAGCGGGCTGTGACAGGCTGAGTTTGGTTTCCCATGGAAAAAGGGCCACTGTTTGTGTCTAATGCCCCACGCCTGCCACTGGGCTTCTGCCTGCTGAAATTCCACTAAAATTCTGAACGGATGAGGACTTCTCCCAGATGCAAGCTGCCGCGAGTTGGAAGCCTGGCTGCCCTTGGAGTGCCAAACGGCTCCTACAAACTGACATCGGGAATCTGGGGGCTGAGTTTGGTTTCCCATGGAAAAGGGCCACCGTTTGTGCTTAAAGCCCCATTGCTAGCACTGCGCTTTCACCCAGTAAATCTACAAATGCTGCAGGATTTCTCCCAGATGCAAGCTGCCACAAGTTATAATCCTGGTTACATACAAACCCAAAATCTATTTCTATTACTAACGTTGAAAAAAAATCTCAAATTTTAACTGCAATAAAACCTAAGAAAACCCCTATTAAAAATAAAATCTAAAAATCCCATTTCAACTTACCCAAAACCCCAACCATTCCAAAGCAATATTTTTTTAGTGCCGAAAAACCTCAAACATTTAAAATAACTACTACGAAAATGCCCTCTATCGACCGTGCCACCAATATCATATAAAACAAATAAATTATTCTCTTCATACAGCACACACTTATAAAAATATGTAAATCTCTCTGAAATCTGGACAATAATTACAAATTAGCCCAAAAATAAAAACTTTAATCTCATTAACAAAACACTCCAAAACAAACACAACCTAAAAAATGTCACCATACAACCAACTACCAGCAAACAAACCGCTCTACAATCTTCTCACTAACAGTTCTTATCACATCATAAAAATGGTACAAAAATAAAAAACAACCATATAGAATTCCACACAACAAATCACAAAAACTAGCAAAAAAGATAAACCAAATTACTAAACTCAAAACTGTACCATTAATCGTAACCATGACTAAAGAAAAAGAATCAAAGCTCTATCTCTACACTAACTCAAAAATAATAACCAATGCTCTATAAAATTCACTTTAAAAAACCAAACTAATGACCAACATGTAAAAATATAAACTACTGAAATAGAGACATCACTACCCAAAAAACCTACCCAAGATACCCTACCATATCAATAGCCACGTTGCCAAAAATAAAACTAACTAAAAACACCGAGACAACAAACAAATCAAACTACAAAAATAAAAATATCACAAATAAACTTAAATTACCAACACCAAATATTATTCCTCAAATCATCAGAACAAAAACACCACCGATATATACACACAAAATCAAAAGATCACTTTAACCATAAACAGTACCTTCCAAATTATCCATAAAGAAAAAATATATGTTGCAATCAAAGAAGCCAAATAAATAAACCCCTGTAACATAATAAGCAACAATCCAATTATAAATATCAGGAAACCTTCACAGATTAACTACATCACACTTCTTCAAACCCACCAAAACAAACACTACATAGGCACCATGAAAAAAGCCACCACCTAATAAATAAAAACCTCCCCTATACCTCCTGGTGCAGCCAATTACACCATCGTAAACCTCAGAAAACATCGCCTTTCAAAATACAATACTCCACCAAAAAAAATAATCAACAACAAAACTCAATTTGAAAACAACCGGATCAGTATGTAGGCTAAGAAACGTAACATTAAATAGACCATACCCCTTATCATACACCAGCTACAAATAAAATAAAACTGTACTAGAAGTTATTAAAAAACACCTGAAAACAACTAAACAGAGAAAAAGTTAAAAAATTAAAGTTCTTTTCTTCTCACAACCCCCATTTCTTTTTTTCTGGGGGGGTGAGGGAGGAATTAGCAAAATGAAGTTAAAAACAGAAAGTAGAAAAAATTCCCCTAACAAACCCACACTGGCTTACCAGCCTGCTGCTGCCCAGCACAAAAGTTTGTCCCTTGGCACCTCCTTTAAGCAATGCTCCACATCCAAGTGCATCCATGTGCTCCTCCAGGCCCAAATTCCTTCTGTGGGATGCCCTCACCCCCGGGAGCCCAGCACAAAGCCCACTCCTCCAGCAGCTCCATGCTGAAGTGAGCTGACGGAAAACCTCTTACAGCAGCCATGTTGCTTCATCATCCTAACAGCTCACACCTGTAGGCTGCCCTGCCCCCTCATCATCCTAACAGCTCACACGTCTGGGCTGCCCTGTCCCCTCATCATCCTAACAGCTCATACCTGGTGAGCTGTCCTGTCCCCTCATCATCCTAACAGCTCACACCTCTGGTCTGCCCTGCCCCCTCATCATCACTTTTTAGTTTTGTTTTGTTCTGTTTTGTTTTGGTTTTTTTGAGGACACTGGGAAAGGATTAGCAGGATGAAATTGAAAAGTGAAAGGAGAAAAGTCCTCCCTACAAACCCACACCGGCTCACCTGCTGCTTGCGAGCACAAAGGTTTGTCCCTCAGCACCTCCTTTAAGAACTGCTGCACTTACAAGCGCTCCCTCGGACCTCCTCAACCCTCTGCTCCAACAGCTCCAGGCTGAAGAGAGCCCAGGCTCCCCACTTCAAGCAGCCCCGCCCCTGGCAGGAGCCACACCCTCATCATCCTAACAGCTCACACCTGTGAGCTGCCCTGTCCCCTCATCATCCTAACAGCTCATACCTGTGAGCTGCCCTGTCCCTCATCATCCTAACAGCTCACACCTGTGAGCTGCCCTGTCCCCTCATCATCCTAACAGCTCACAGCTGTGGGCGGCCCTGTCCCTCATCATCCTAACAGCTCACACCTGTGAGCTGCCCTGCCCCCTCATCATCCTAACAGCTCACACCTGTGAGCTGCCCTGCCCCCTCATCATCCTAACAGCTCACACCTGTGGGCTGCCCTGTCCCTCATCAACCTAACAGCTCACACCTGTGGGCTGCCCTGCCCCCTCATCATCTTAACAGCTCACACCTGTGAGCTGCCCTGCCCCGTCATCATCATAACAGCTCACACCTGTGGGCTGCCCTGTCCCTGATCATCCTAACAGCTCACACCTGTGAGCTGCCCTGTCCCCTCATCATCCTAACAGCTCACACCTGTGAGCTGCCGTGTCCCCTCATCATCCTAACAGCTCACACCTGTGGGCTGCCCTGTCCCTCGTCATCCTAACAGCTCACACCTCTGGGCTGCCCTGGCCCCTCATCATCAGTTTTTACTTTTTTTTGTTTTGGTTTGGTTTTTTTTTTTTTTTTTTGAGGACACTGGGAAAGGATTAGCAGGATGAAATTGAAAAGTGAAAGGAGAAAAGTCCCCCCTACAAACCCACACCGGCTCACCTGCTGCTTGCGAGCACAAAGGTTTGTCCCTCAGCACCTCCTTTAAGAACTGCTGCACGTAGAAGCGCTCTCTCGGACCTCCTCAGCCCTCTGCTCCAGCAGCTCCAGGCTGAAGAGAGCCCAGGCTCCCCTCTTCAAGCAACCCCGCCCCTGGCACAAGTCACCCCCTCATCATCCTAACAGCTCACACCTGTGAGCTGCCCTGCCCCCTCATCATCCTAACAGCTCACACCTGTGGGCTGCCCTGTCCCCTCATCATCCTAACAGCTCACACCTGTGGGCTGCCCTGCCCCCTCATCATCCTAACAGCTCACACCTGTGAGCTGCCCTGCCCCCTCATCATCCTAACAGCTCACACCTCTGGGCTGCCCTGGCCCCTCATCATCAGTTTTTACTTTTTTTTGTTTTGTTTTGGTGTTTTTTTTTTTTTTTTGAGGACACTGGGAAAGGATTAGCAGGATGAAATTGAAAAGTGAAAGGAGAAAAGTCCCCCCTACAAACCCACACCGGCTCACCTGCTGCTTCCGAGCACAAAGGTTTGTCCCTCAGCACCTACTTTAAGAACTGCTGCACGTAGAAGCGCTCTCTCGGACCTCTTCAGCCCTCTGCTCCACCAGCTCCAGGCTGAAGAGAGCCCAGGCTCCCCTCTTCAGGTAACCCCGCCCCTGGCAGGAGTCACCCCCTCATCATCCTAACAGCTCACACCTGTGGGCTGCCCTGTCCCCTCATCATCCTAACAGCTCACACCTGTGGGCTGCCCTGCCCCCTCATCATCCTAACAGCTCACACCTGTAGGCTGCCCTGTCCCCTCATCATCCTAACAGCTCACACCTGTGGGCTGCCCTGCCCCCTCATCATCTTAACAGCTCACACCTGTGAGCTGCCCTGCCCCGTCATCATCCTAACAGCTCACACCTGTGGGCTGCCCTGTCCCTGATCAACCTAACAGCTCACACCTGTGGGCTGCCCTGCCCCCTCATCATCCTAACAGCTCACACCTGTGAGCTGCCGTGTCCCCTCATCATCCTAACAGCTCACACCTGTGGGCTGCCCTGTCCCTCATCATCCTAACAGCTCACACCTGTGAGCTGCCCTGCCCCCTCATCATCCTAACAGCTCATACCTGTGGGCGGCCCTGTCTGCTCATCATCCTTTACAGCTCACACCTGTGGCTCTGCCACTCTCAGTGTGAGGGCAGGGCAGGGGCAGAGGGGATTTGCTACTCATTCCCTACACACTTCCTGCTCTGCAGCTGACACACTGCAGCAGCAGGCTTTCTTTGTTATGGATAAGGACCCCTCTTCTCCTGCAGGTGCTGAAGGCTGGAATTGAGATTTTGCCTCTAACATCCCACATGCCTGAGGTTCATAACTCCTTAGGAACTTCCCCAGCAATCATTAGCCTTCATTTACAATTTTGCCTTTGGAATCACTACTAACTTGTCTTTCTGTGGAGGTGTTTCAAGCATTCGTAGAGAGTTCAGGAGCTGGGTTGGCTTGTTTCTGATTTAACTGACAAGCCCAGGCTAAATCCAAATGCCCAGGATGACAGGGAAACATGGAGACAGTTTATAAATACTCCCCTTCCTTGCAATTCAGCCCTTTTTTGCACATCCCCAGAGCACATTTATTCCATCCTGTCTTCCCTACAACACCTCTCCAGCACAAATACCACTTCTCAGACACAAACCCAACAGAAATGTACTACAAGGTGCAGCCGGGGTGTGGCCAGGGCTTGGCAGGGGCCAGGGGGAAGGGGCCGTGGCTGGGAGAGGAGTTTGCCTCAGAATCCCAAGGCCTTTTTGTGGGGTGGGGTTGGGAGGCAAAGGTGGTTTTAATTTGGTTTGGTTTTGACCTTTTTTGGTGCTGAATATTGGGGAGGGGAGGGGTGGGGTGGGGATGAGGGTGTATTCTGTGTCAGTTTTCCATTTTGCTCAGATGGAGTGTGGGGGTTTTGGCTCCATGCTGGAAAACTGTCTTGAGAAGCTCCTCTATAAATCAGTTTTGCTGAGCCTTGGTTTTTTTACAGGTGAGAGGGGAACATGTAACATGTACTCTTAGGGTGTGTTCTTTGGGAAAGCACAGAGACATTCCTGCCTTTGTTTCTCCCCCTTAAATCTTTTGTGTTGGATGGCTGGGGGGTGAGACTGAAGATTTTAATTAGCCTTTAACTTGGAAAGAACATGGAATGAGAAAACAGCTTTTTAAGATTTGTCTTCTTGACTGATTTATGAAGTAACTTCAATAATAAAATGTCTATGGCAGACCCCATCAAGTTTTGAAGAACTACTTCTTTGAAATGGAGACAGCTTTTGAGTGATGTGAATTATTTCTGCTAGCTTAAGCTTTCCTTTTCAAGGCATTTAGGTAGCCTCAGCCCCGGCGTTGAACAATGGTGCCTGAGGGAAAAGGAAGCAGGGACAGAGGGGTTGAAAAAGGCGTGTGAGACTTGCCTTACATGTCCCTAGTCTGGGAAGGTACTGAACATCAAATGAAACTCAGGACAGCTGGGGTTCAGTTGCTTTTGGGTTTGTGATCTGTTTTGGGGCTTTTATCACTGGGGCAAAGAATATTTAACTTTCCTTGCCTGGAGGAGCTGTTTTCCTTGTCTTGCCTTTGTCATGAGGTGTGACAGTTTTGCACCCAAAACTGTGTGTCCTGTGTCCAGTGTTTGGTGCTTTTGCCTGTGGTCTGGCATTGCCAGGGGTGGGGTTTCTTTTAGGAAAGCAGCTCCTTCAGGATGTGCTTCCTTGAGCTGGATGTCTGGGAGAGGTGTTGGAATGGCAGTCGCAGTAGTTTTTCATGGTTTCCACGCTCTTTCACCCAGTTCATTCCAGTCCATTTCAGAATGTGATGCAGAGCAGAATGACTGCAGTTCAACGGTAAGTACAGTTCAGCCAGAATGGGTGCATGAACTTCAGCATCAGAGGTGTAAATGCTTGGGCATCTGTGAGTTTGCTGGAACCGGTGAAGTCCCAAGACCTGAACAACAGGCCCTGAGCTCAAGTTGACTTTGAGATGAAAGTTTAAACCAGATGTTGTGGTTGTATCCCCTCAGTAGTGAAAGAACCAGGTTCATGAGTGTTCTGCACTAGGTCGCTGCTCATTAGTGAAACATGGCTTGACCTTTCCATGTTTAGATGTCACTGTTGGACACGAAAGAAAGACACGGAATTGTGATTCAGAAGGCTGATGCTCTAAAAAGGGGCTGGTTTATTCTCAGAACCTATTTTTATACCCTTTTACAATGTGTCCACCTAAGAGGTGGGATCCTTTGAACCATTGGTCACACCAAGGGTCAACAAGCAAAGTCCCTCCTTAGGAGAGAAATGTGAAAAACTAGATAGTATAAAAAGTATGACCTTGTTTACCAGTTTTGCTACCTGGGAAAGAACTTCAGAGAACCTAAACACGACAAGCAGCGACTACATTTAGAGGCCAGGCAGGGCCCTGAAATCAGTCCTGTGGCCTTGCTGGGAGGTGCAGGGGCAAAGGCAGCCCCTTTGATGGGGCCTAGGGGGTCACATCTTGGACATCCCTGTCTCCAAAGCTGACTAAAAAGTCCCTCCCAGTGACCCCCGACCTGTGGGAGTCCAGAGTGTTCCTCTGGAAACAGAAACCTGTACAGGGGGGTTTAAAACCTGTACAGGGGGGTCTGAGATTTGTGCAGTGGGGTTGCAGACCCTGGCATGGACCCCAGGCAGGCAAGGGTCTCGATTATAGTCCATGGGAAAAATTACCAACACTATGGGATGAATTGCAAGCCCTCAAAGCTAGTAGAAAGTATTAATAGTTTCACATTAGGGGTTTTAAGATAAGAATGACCAGAGACAAGATGGAGGATTCTGGGCGTTACTCTAGAGTCTTCTCCCTCTTCGTCTCCATTTTGTGCAGTGGTGATAACATGAAGTAGATTTAGAGGGATTGGGTCAAAGTAGAAAACACCTGTTTAGTGTCAAGTGCATGCATTGGGTCACAATTGTAAATAATGTACATGCAATTATCTGTATATAAGATGACGAGCTGGGAGCAGGCAGGCAGTCGTCACCTGTTGCCCGTGCTGTCCAGACCTTGGCAGAGCTCAGGGAAAAGTATAGAGATAAGATAAAATAAACAAGGAGAGAAACCTTGAAAAAGAACATCTGAAGACTCCTCATCTTTTCTGTGGGTGGCTCAGGGCTTTCCGAAGGACGACCACCCTCATTCTCGGGCAAGCAGAGACCCCGAGAACTGGCGTCCCTGGGTGGGCGTCGCCCAGGGAAGTCCTTCGTCCAGAAGAGTCCTCAGAAGCCAGCAAGAAGCCCCCAGAAGCCGAGGAGCTGAATTGCCATCATCTGAACTGAAGACCAGAGAAGGAAGAAAAGGACGAGAGCAGCTGATCTCAGGTTCGTCTCAGACAGACGGATTTCCAAGGGCCCTGGAGTTCGTCGTCCTGTCAAATGCTGGTCGGTGATCGGGAACCTCCGAGCTGAACCGGAAAGCACCTGCACTTTGGTTCTTTCAGTGGTAAGACCAGTTGAGATACAAGATCACACAATGGGGGGAATTATGTCCCTGTCCCAGGAGCAGCTCAGCTTGCTGTCTGCCTTGCAGGGGATTGTTTCAGCTCACCCTGCGGGTCTCACAGAAAAAGAGCTCCATTCGTTACTGCTCTGGGTGAGATGTAATTAACCTTTCTGTGAGACAACAGTGTTATTTGAACCGGGGTTTTGGCAAGAGGCAAACAGGGAATTATATCATCAGGCGACTCAAAAGGACAAGATAGCTTTGAAACTCGTGACGGCTGCGAGAGTTATGTTAAAAGCAGTCACAGGGCGAAGCATAGGAATTCCTTTCCCTGACCCACCATGGGGGGGAGGGGGATGAACAAGGTGACTCCTCTGCTAGTCGGTTACTAGCGGAGACAGGTGTTGGCCATCACCCAGCGGTTAAAGGGTCTCCTGCAGGAGACAGATTAGAGATGACAGCTTGTCTCAGAAGCAGCGGGGGATCAGCAGCTTTCCACACAAGGGAACAAAGGCATTGAGTTAGACTATTTCCCAAAATTTGTCCCGGGGAACTTAAAGCTTTTAATACACCCCAGTGAGGAGGAAGATCAGGACATGCTCTCTTTCGAGGCGTGCCCTGCGGAGGCAGGAGACGCACCCCAGGAGGGGGGATGGGAGAGTCGAGAATCTAGCCCACCAAGGAGCCCGTTCGACCCCCCTTCGACGCCGCGCAACAGCCCTCCGGTGCTTCCCCTTTCCTCGGAGATAGTGGGGCGGGGGAGGGAAATGGCAAGCAACGGGCTGGGGATGCGCGGGGCGGTGGAGGAAGGTGGGGTTCCGTGGAAACCGCGCAGGCAGGAACGCGTTTGGGATGGCTTGGGGGACGTGCTGAGCCAGGGCACAGCGGAGTGCGCGGAAACTGGGACAATGGCGGCAGGGTCGGCGTTAGCGGCTCGTCACGTGGGAATGACGCAAGCTACGGGGAGCAGCGCGGGTCAGGGTGCGTCTGCTTTGCTGAACGTGAGCTCAGGTCCATTGGGGCGGAGTCCGGGCAGAGGTGACATGCGGGATGGGGCGGCTCCGGGGGCGGTGGCTCCGGGAGCAGAGGCTCCGGGGGGAGGAGCGGCAGAGGCTGCCCCCCCCAGGAACTGAAGCAGCGCAGGCAAGGCCAGGGCGTGGCCAGGGCGGAGCGATCCATCGAGGATTGGCCCTCGGAGAGGAGGATCTGTGGGCGCTGGCCAAACAAGCAAAAAGCTTGGCCGCAGCTATCAAAAGTATAGGCCACCGTGCTCTCAGTGTTGCTGCTGCCTCTGAAAGCGTGGGTGCGAAACGAAAAGTAAAGGTTTGAAATGAAGAAAAGGTAGAAAAGAAATCAGAGACAGAAAGTACTTTTGAGTTGTTAGCAGGAATGTTGGGGTTAGACACGGAGGGTCTGCTGCATGAGGCGACAGCGCCGTGTGATGCCTGGAGCGAAGAACTACAGCAGCCACCACGACAGTCGCTGCTGAGCAGTGGGGCGAGTGCGCCATCTCGTGGTTGGAGGGAAAAACTACAGCAACCGCAACGAAAGTCACCAGGGATCAGTGGAGCGACATCGCCATCTGGTGCCTGGAGCGAAGAACTAGAGCAGCCCCCACGACAGTCGCCGCTGATCTGAAAGGCGACTGCGCCATCTCCTGTTCTGAGGGAAAAACTACAGCAGCTGCAATGAAAGTCGCCAGCGACCACTGGAGCAAGAGTGCAATCCGGTGCCTGGAGCAAAGAACTACAGCAGCCACCAGGACAGTCGCCGCTCATCAGTGGGGCAACTGCGCCATCTTGTGGTTAGAGGGAACACCTACAGAAACCGCAACGCAAGTCGCCAGTGACCAGTGGAACGACATCGCCAACTGGTGCCTGGAGCCAAGAATTAAAGCAGCCACCATGATAGTCGCTGCGGATGAGTGGGGCGACTGCATCATCTCGTGGTTGGAGGGAAAAACTACAGCAGCGTCAAAAGAAGTCGCCAGTGACCAGTAGAGCAACAGCGCCATCTGGTTCATGGAGCAGAGAAGTACAGCAGCCTCCACGACAGTCCCCACTAATCAGTGGCGTGACTGCGCTATCTCGTGGTTGGAGGGAAAAACTACAGCAACCGCAACGCAAGTCGCCAGCGACCAGAAGAGCAACATCGCCGTCTGGTGCCTGGAGCGAAGAACTACAGCAGCCCCCACGTCAGTCGCCGCTCATCAGTGGGGCGACTCTGTCATCTTGTGGTTGGAGGGAAAAACTACAGCAACTGCAACGCAAGTCTCCAGGGACCAGTGGAGCGACAGCGCCGTCTGGTGCCTGGAGCGAAGAACTACAGCAGCCACCACGACAGTCGCTGCTGAGCAGTGGGGCGAGTGCGCCATCTCGTGGTTGGAGGGAAAAACTACAGCAACCGCAACGAAAGTCACCAGGGATCAGTGGAGCGACATCGCCATCTGCTGCCTGGAGCGAAGAACTACAGCAGCCACCAAAACAGTTGCCGCTCCTCAGTGGGGCAACTGCGCCATCTCGTGGTTAGAGGGAACACCTACAGCAACCGCAACGCAAGTCGCCAGGGACCAGAAGAGCAACATCGCCGTCGGGTGCCTGGAGCGAAGAACTACAGCAGCCATCACGACAGTCACCGCTGATCAGTGGGGCGAATACGCCATCTCGTGGTTGGAGGGAAAAACTACAGTAATCACAACGAAAGTCGCCAGGGACCAGTGGAGCGACAGCGCCATCTGGTTCGTGGAGCAAAGAACTACAGCAGCCCCCACGACAGTTGCCGCTGATCAGTGTGGCGACTCCGCCATCTTGTGGTTAGAGGGAAAAACAACACCAACCTCAACGAAAGTTGCCAGTGACCAGTGCAGCAAGATCGCCATCTCGTTCATGGATTGAAGAACTACAGGAGCCACCAAGAATGTCACCGCTGATCAGTAGGGCGACTGCGTCATCTCGTGGTCAGAGGGAAAAAATACAGCGACCGCAATGCACGTCGCTGGGGACCAGTGCACCGACAACGCCATCTGGTGCCTCGAGCGTAGAACTACAGCAGCCACCACGACAGTCGCCGCTGACCAGTGGGGCGACCGCGCCATCTGGTGCCTGGAGCGAAGAACTACATCAACCCCCATGACAGTCACTGCGGATCAGTGGGGCGATTGCGCCATCTCGTGGTCGGAGGGAAAAACTACAGCAACCGCAACGCAGGGCACCAGGGACCAGTAGAGCGACATCGCCGTCTGGTGCCTGGAGCGAAGAACTACAGCAGTCACCACAACAGTCGCCGCTGATCAGTGGGCGACTCCGCCATCTTGTGGATAGAGGGAAAAACTACAGCAACCTCAACGAAACTCGCCAGGGACTAGGGGAGCGACAACGCCATCTGGTTCGTGGAGCGAAGAACTACAGCAGCCACTACAACAATCGCTGGTCATCAGAGGGGTGACTGCGCCATCTCGTGGTTGGAGGGAAAAACTACAGCAACCGCAACAAAAATTGCCGGTGACCAGTGGAGCGCCAGCGCCATCTGGTGCGTGGAGCCAAGAACTCCAGCAGGCACCACGACAGTCACCGCTGATCAGTGGGGCGACTGCTCCATCTCTTGGTCGGAGGGAAAAACTACAGCAACCGCAACAGAAGTTGCCTGTGACCAGTGGAGCAACATCGCCACCTGGTGCCTGGAGCCAAGAATTAAAGCAGCCACCACAACAGTCGATGCTGATGAGTGGGGCGACTGCACCATCTCGTGGTTGGAGGGAGAAACTACAGCAGCCTCAAAAGAAGTTGCCAGTGACAAGTGGAGCGACAGCGCCATCTGGTTCGTGGAGCAAAGAACTACGGCAGCCACCACGACAGTCCCCACTAATCAGTGACGTGACTGCGCCATCTCGTGGTTGGAGGGAAAAACTACAGCAACTGCAACCAAAGTTGCTGGTGACCAGTGGAGCGACATCACCATTAGGTGCCTGGAGCCAAGAAATCCAGCAGCCACCACGACAGTCACCGCTGATCAGTGGGGCGACTGTGCCATCTCTTGGTCGGAGGGAAAAACTACAGCAACTGCAACCAAAGTTGCCAGGGACCAGTGAAGCAACAGCGCCATTAGGTGCCTGGAGCGAAGAACTACAGCAGCCACCACGACAGTCGCCGCTGATTAGAGGGGCGACTTCTCCATTTCGTGGTTGGAGGGAAAAACTACATCAACCGCGATGGAAGTCGCCAGTGACCAGTGGAGCGAGATCGCCATCTCGTTCGTGGATTGAAGAACTGCAGGAGCCGCCAAGAATGTCACCGCTGATCAGTAGGGCGACTGCGCCATCTCGTGGTCAGAGGGAAAAAATACAGCAACCGAAACGAAAGTCGCCTGTGACCAGTGGGGCGACAGCGCCATCTGGTGCCTGGAGCGAAGAACTACATCAGCCCCCACGACAGTCATTGCGGATCAGTGGGGCGATTGCACCATCTCGTGGTCGGAGGGAAAAACTACAGCAACCGCAACCAAAGTTGCCGGGGACCAGTGGAGCGACAGCGCCATTAGGTGCCTGGAGCAAAGAACTACAGCAGCCACCACGACCGTCACTGCTGAGCAGTGGGGCGACTGCGCCATCTCGTAGTCCAAGGGAAAAACTACAGCAACTGCAACACAAGTCACCAGTGACCAGTGGAGCGACAGCGCCACCTGGTGCCTGGAGCCAAGAATTAAAGCAGCCACCACGACCGTCGCTGCTGAGCAGTGGGGTGACTGCCCCATCTTGTAGTCCAAAGGAAAAACTACAGCAACCGCAACGAAAGTTGCCGGTGACCAGTAGAGCGACAGCGCCACCTGGTGCCTGGAGCATAGAATTAAAGCAGCCACCACGACAGTCACTGCTGATGAGTGGGGCGACTGCACTATCTCATGGTTGGAGGGAAAAACTACAGCAGCCTCAAAAGAAGTCGCCAGTGACCAGTGGAGCGACAGCGCCATCTGGTTCATGGAGCAAAGAACTACAGCAGCCTCCACGACAGTCCCCACTAATCAGTGGTGTGACTGCGCCATCTCGTGGTTGGAGGGAAAAACTACAGCAACCGCAACGAAAGTTGCCAGGGACCAGTAGAGAACACATCGCCATCTGGTGCCTGGAGCGAAGAACTACAGCAGCCACCACGACAGTCGCCGCTGACCAGTGGGGCGACTGCGCCATCTCGTGGTCGAGGGAAAAAAACTATAGCAACCAAAACGCAAGTTTCCAGGGAGCAGTGGAGCAACACCGCCATCTGGTGCCTGGAGCCAAGAACTACAGCAGCCACCGCAACAGTTACCACTGATCAGTGGGGCGACTGTGCCATCTCGTGGTTGGAGGGAAAAACTACAGCAACCGCAACCAAAGTTGCAGGGGACCAGTGGAGCGACAGCGCCATTAGGTGCCTGGAGCGAAGAACTTTTGCAGCCACCAGGACAGACGCCGCTGATCAGTGGGGCGACTGTGCCATCTCGTGTTTGGAGGGAAAAACTACAGCAACCGCAACGCAAGTCGCCAGGGACCAGTAGAACGACATCGCCGTCTGGTGCCTGGAGCGAAGAACTACAGCAGCCACCACGACCGTCACTGCTGAGCAGTGGGGCGACTGCGCCATCTCGTAGTCCAAGGGAAAAACTACAGCAACCGCAACGCAAGTCACCAGTGACCAGTGGAGCGACAGTGCCACCTGGTGCCTGGAGCCAAGAATAAAGCAGCCACCACAACAGTCACTGCTGATGAGTGGGGCGACTGCACCATCTCGCGGTTGGAGGGAAAAACTACAGCAGCGTCAAAAGAAGTCGCCAGTGACCAGTGGAGCACCAGCGCCATCTGGTTCGTGGAGCAAAGAACTACAGCAGCCTCCAGGACAGTCCCCACTAATCAGGGGCGTGACTGTGCCATCTCGTGGTTTGAGTGCAAAACTACAGCAACCACAACAAAAGTTGCCGGTGACCAGTGGAGCGACATCGCCATCTGGTGCCTGGAGCCAAGAACTACAGCAGCCACCACAATAGTCGCCGCTGATCAGTGGGGCGACCACGCCATCTCGTGGTTGGAGGGAAAAACTACAGCAACCGCAACGCAAGTCGCCAGGGACCAGTAGAGCAACATCGCCATTAGGTGCCTGGAGCGAAGAACTACAGCAGCCACCAGGACAGTCGGCGCTGATCAGTGGGGCGACAGCGCCATCTGGTGCTTGGAGGGAAAAACTACAGCAACCGCAACGAGAGTCGCCAGGGATCAGTTAAGCGACAACGCCCTCTGGTTCGTGGAGCGAAGAACTACAGCAGCCAACACAACAGTCGCTGCTGGTCAGAGGGGCGACTGCGCCATCTCGTGGTTGGAGGGAAACACTACAGCAACCGCAACCAAAGTTGCCGGTGACCAGTAGAGCAACAGCGCCATCTGGTGCCTGGAGCGAAGAACTACAGCAGCCACCATGACAGTCGCCGCTTATCAGTGGGGCGACAGCGCCATCTGGTGCTTGGAGAGAAGAACTATAGCAGCCACCACGACAGTCGCCGCTTATCAGTAGGGCGACCGCGCCATCTCCTGGTCGGAGGGAAAAAGTACAGCAACCGAAACGAAATTCGCCAGGGACCAGTGGAGCGACAGCGCCATCAGGTGCCTGGAGCGAAGAACTACAGCAGCCCCCATGACAATCGCCGCTGATCAGTGGGACGACTCCGCCATCTTGTGTTTAAAAGGAAAAACTACAGCAACGGCAACGAAAGTCGCCGGCGACCACTGGAGCAACAGTGCAATCCGGTGCCTGGAGCCAAGAACTACAGCAGCCACCAGGACAGTCACCGCTCATCAGTGGGGCGACTGCGCCATCTCGTGGTTAGAGGGAACACCTACAGCAACCGCAAAGCAAGTCGCCAGTGACCAGTGGAGCGACAGCACCATCAGGTGCCTGGAGCGAAGACCTACAGCAGCAACGAGGACAGTCGCCGCTGATCAGTGGGGCGACTGCGCCATCTCGTGGTTGGAGGGAAAAACTACAGCAACCGCAACCAAAGTTTCCAGTGACCAGTGGAGCGACAACGCCATCTGGTTCGTGGAGCGAAGAACTACAGCAGCCACAACAACAGTCGCTGCTGAGCAGTGGGGCGAGTGCGCCATCTCGTGGTTGGAGGGAAAAACTACAGCAACCTCAACGAAAGTCGCAAGTGACCAGTGGAGCAACAACGCCTCTGGTTTGTGGAGCGAAGAACTACAGCAGCCAACACAACAGTCGCTGCTGGTCAGAGGGGCGACTGCGCCATCTCGTGGTTGGAGGGAAAAACTACACCAGCCTAAAAAGAAGTCGCCAGTGACCAGTGGGGCAACAGCGCCATCTGGTTCGTGGAGCAAAGAACTACAGCAGCCTCCACGACAGTCCCCACTAATCAGGGGCGTGACTGTGCCATCTCGTGGTTTGAGTGCAAAACTACAGCAACCGCAACAAAAGTTGCCGGTGACCAGTGGAGCGACATCACCATCTGGTGCCTGGAGCCAAGATCTACAGCAGCCACCACAATAGTCGCCGCTGACCAGTGGGGTGACTGTGCCATCTCGTGGTTGGGGGGAAAAACTACAGCAACCGCAACGAAAGTCGCCAGGGACCAGTAGAGCAACATCGCCATCTGGTGCCTGGAGCGAAGAACTACAGCAGCCACCACGACAGTCGGCATTGATCAGTGGGGCGACTGCGCCATCTCGTGGTCGAGGAAAAAACTACAGCAACCGCAACGCAAGTTTCCAGGGACCAGTGGAGCGACAGCGCCATTAGGTGCCTGGAGCGAAGAACTACAGCAGCCACCACGACAGTCCTTACTAATCATTGGTGTGACTGCGCCATCTCGTGGTTGGAGGGAAAATCTACACCAAACGCAACGCAAGTCGCCAGGGAACAGTGGAGCGACAGCGCCATCTGGTGCCTGGAGTGAAGAACTATAGCAGCCCCCACAACAATCGACGCTGATCAGTGTGGCGACTGTGCCATCTCGTGGTTTGAGTGCAAAACTACAGAAACCGCAATGAAAGTCGCCAATGACCCGTGGAGTGACAGTGCCATCTGTGTTTTTACAAGTGAGAGGAGAACATGTAACATGTTTTGGAAAGCACAGAGACATTCCTGCCTTTGTTTCTCCCCCTTGAATCTTTTGTGGTGGATGGCTGGGGGCTGAGACTGAAGATTTTAATTAGCCTTTAACTTGGAAAGAACATGGAATGAAGAAACAGCTTATTAAAATTTGTGTTCTTGGCTGATTTAGGAAGTACCTTCAATAATAAAATGTCTGTGGCAGACCCAACAAGTTTTTAAGAACTATTTCTTTGAAGTGGATTCAGCTTTTGAGTGATGTGAATTACTTCTGCTAGCTTAAGCTTTCCTTTTCAAGGCATTTAGGTAGCCTCAGCCCCGGCGTTGAACAATGGTGCTTTAGGGAAAAGGAAGCAGAGACAGAGGAGTTGAAAAAGGCATGTGAGACTTCCCTTACATATCCCCAGTCTGGGAAGGTACTGAACATCAAATGAAACTCAGGACAGCTGGGGTTCAGTTGCTTTTGGGTTTGTGACCCGTTTTGGGGCTTTTATCACTGGGGCAAAGAATATTTAACTTTCCTTGCCTGGAGGAGCTGTTTTCCTTGTCTTGCCTTTGTCATGAGGTGTGACAGTTTTGCACCCAAAACTGTGTGTACTGTGTCCACTGTTTGCTGCTTTTGCCTGTGGCATTCTCAGGGTTGGGGCTCCTTCAGGATGTGCTTCCGTCAGAATACTTCCTTGAGCTGGATGTCTGGGAGAGGTGTTGGAATGGCAGTCGCAGTCGTTTTTCATGGTTTCCAGGCTCTTTCACCCAGTTCATTCCAGTCCATTTCAGAATGTGATGCAGAGCAGAATGACTGCAGTTCAACTGTACAGTTCAGCCAGAATGGGTGCATGAACTTCAGCATCAGAGGTGTAAATGCTTGGGCATCTGTGAGTTTGCTGGAACCGGTGAAGTCCCAAGACCTGAACAACAGGCCCTGAGCTCAAGTTGACCTTGAGATGAAAGTTTAAACCAGATGTTGTGTTTGTATCCCCTCAGTAGTGAAAGAACCAGGTTCATGAGTGTTCTGCACTAGGTTGCTGCTCATTAGTGAAACAGGGCTTGACCTTTCCATGTTTAGATGTCACTGTTGGACACGAAAGAAAGACACGGACTCGTGAATCAGAAGGCTGATGCTCTAAAAAGGGGCTGGTTTATTCTCAGAACCTATTTTTATACCCTTTTACAATGTGCCCACCTAAGAGGTGGGATCCTTTGAACCATTGGTCACACCAAGGGTCAACAAGCAAAGTCCCTCCTTCGGAGAGAAATGTGAAAAATAAGATAGTTTAAAAAGTATGACCTTGTTTACCAGTTTTGGTCCCTGGGAAAGAACTTCAGAGAACCTGAACATGACAAGCAGTGACTACATTTAGAGGCCAGAGAGGGCCCGGAAATGAGTCCTGTGGCCTTGTTGGGAGGTGCAGGGGCAAAGGCAGCCCCTGGATTGCCCCTTAAGCCTTGGCCACTCTTTGGGTGCAATCCAGGAGGAGGCTGAAGCCAGCTGTTCCCGCAAAAGAACTTGTGTGAGCCTCTTTATTGCACCCAATTATCCAGGCTGGGCACTGTCCCAGCACCAGTCACTGCTCTCCTTGCCTTCTTCACCTTGACTGCTGATATCCAGCTTTACTTCCTAAAAATAGGAACAAATAACAGTGCTGTAACAAAGCCACCATTTACACTTGCCCTGCAAAGACAAACAGTGACCCACCTCCTCAGGGGAAGCCCTCTCACCCGGCATGGGGCGTTCTGCCACACATTCTATCCATCTGCATCTGAAAGAAAGCCAGGAACAAAAGTCAAAGTGCTGCAGGATCACTTAAAAGCTCCAGACATCTTGTGTCAATCTAGGCATATTCCCTACAGTCCAACTCCACCCCACATTACAAATTCCAAGCCCCCAGCACTTGCCCTATTACTTCTAAACCCAGACTAAGCAGCAAGGCAGAGCAGCTCCAGGAAATATACACACCAACACCCGTGACACAGGAGACCACAAACGAGGGAACACAACGGGGACAGAAAACTCTCGGCCACAAGAATGGCCCTGAGGACCCAGAGAACGCAGAATGAGGTGACCGATGTAAGACCGACGGCGAGCTGGCCAGGCTCGCAGAACCCTGCAGGAAGAAGATGCCAACGGGATGACTTATTCCAAGGAGTGCAAAGACGGATGCCCGAGAGTGCTACGGTCAGAATCACCTCCCTGTCTTTGCCTTCTGACAAGTCCTAATCCACCAGAATGGATTGTTGCGGAGCACAGCTGTCAACACAGCTCAGAACAAGACCTGAACCGATACCGGACTGGATGCTCCTGAGGAGAGGGGCGATGCCTGTCCCAGCTCCCGAGTCAAAGGCGCCGGGCCAAGGAGCGCAGAGATCGCAGATGCTAAGACTGATGCCAGGGTTTCCGAGAGGCCCCTGGAAGGGCCACGGCAAAAGCCGTGAAAGACGAGATGCCCAGAAGACACAGAGGGCACAACAGACAAGTGACACAACACACACCGGGACTGCTCTGCCCTGCACACCTCAGCATTGTGATCAAAACTGAGACTTCCCTTTGATGGGGCCCAAGGGGTCACATCTTGGACATCCCTGTCTCCAAAGCTGACTTCAAAATCCCTCCCGGTGACCCCCGACCCGGCACACTGCTTTTGATCTCCTCTGTGATCTGTAGCCCTTCACTTATCTCTGGGATGAGAATCCACGTCGGGTGCAAAGGAAGGCCAGCTCCATGGAAATGAACGCGTCGGCCCCATGGACGTCGAGAGACCTCCACGTCCGCCTCGGTGCTGCCGTAACTGGATCTGGGCTCCGCACCTCCTCACGGTACCTAGGATCACAAAACCAAAAATGTGACTATTGCCCTCCAGAAGAGCAATCCCCAGGGCTCCTCCGCACCACTGGCCCAGCTCGCCTCGAATCTTCATTCGACTCCAGAGGCTGCTCGGAGGGTACCTGCAAAATGAAAAGGTACACGCTTAGCAAGCTGCTGCAAACCGCTCTCATATGAGTCACCCCACCTAAAGGCCGACTCACCCGCTCGCCTCTATTCCTTGGCAAGCCTGGGGCAGCGGCAGCACCTGCAAAGAAACAAAGCAAAAGGCTCGCTGAGATGTCGTGAAACGGCAACCGCCCCGGTCCGACCGAAGTACACCACAAGTGTACCTTAAGCTTGCACCCACCTGGCCTCTGGCAGCCCGGGTCAGGAGAACTGGCAAGCAGAACACCTAAAATAAAAAAGCCCCAGATGATGCTTGGAGCTGCACCCGAAACCTGAGCAGTGACAAGTGCTTCTGCCCTCCAATCTCTGCTCACCTTGCTCCACTGACCTTTACTGCAGATACGCAGCTCCACTTCCTAGAAATAAAGACAAAGAACAGTGCTATAACAGAGCCACCTTTTACACTTACTCTGCAGAGGCAAACAGTGACCCACCTCTTCAGGGGAAGCCCTCTCACCCTACATGGGGCGCATCTTCATCTGAAAGAAAGTTAGGAACAAAAGTCAACGTGCTGCAGGAGAACTTAAAAGCTCCAGACATCTTGTGTCCATCTAGGCATATTCTCTACAGTCCAACTCCACCCCACATTACAAATTTCAAGCCCCCAGCACTTGCCCTATTACTCCTACACCCAGACTAAGCAGCAAGGCAGAGCAGCTCCGGGCCAAATACACACCCACACCCGTGAAACAGAAGACCACAAACGAGGGAACACAACGGGGACAGAAAACTCTCGGCCACAAGAATGGCCCTGAGGACCCAGAGAACTCAGAATGCGGTGACCGAGGCAAGACCGATGGCGAGCTGGCCAGGCTCGCAGAACCCTGCAGGAAGAAGATGCCAGCGGGATGACTCATTCCAAGGAGTGCAAAGACGGATGCCCGAGAGTGCTACGGTCAGAATCACCTCCCTGTCTTTGCCTTCTGACAAGTCCTAATCCACCAGAATGGATCGTTGCGGAGCACAGCTGTCAACACAGCTCAGAACAAGACCTGAACCGACACCGGACTGGATGCTCCTGAGGAGAGGGGCGATGCCTGTCCCAGCTCCCGAGTCAAAGGCGCCGGGCCAAGGAGCGCAGAGATCGCAGATGCTAAGACTGACGCCAGGGTTTCCGAGAGGCCCCTGGAAGGGCCACGGCAAAAGCCGTGAAAGACGAGATGCCCAGAAGACACAGAGGGCACAACAGACAAGTGACACAACACACACCGGGACTGCTCTGCCCTGCACACCTCAGCATTGTGATCAAAACTGAGACTTCCCTTTGATGGGGCCCAAGGGGTCACATCTTGGACATCCCTGTCTCCAAAGCTGACTTCAAAAACCCTCCCGGTGACCCCCGACCCGGCACACTGCTTTTGATCTCCTCTGTGATCTGTAGCCCTTCACTTATCTCTGGGATGAGAATCCACGTCGGGTGCAAAGGAAGGCCAGCTCCATGGAAATGAACACGTCGGCCCCATGGATGTCGAGAGACCTCCACGTCCGCCTCGGTGCTGCCGTAACTGGATCTGGGCTCCGCACCTCCTCACGGTACCTAGGATCACAAAACCAAAAATGTGACTATTGCCCTCCAGAAGAGCAATCCCCAGGGCTCCTCCGCACCACTGGCCCAGCTCGCCTCGAATCTTCATTCGACTCCAGAGGCTGCTCGGAGGGTACCTGCAAAATGAAAAGGTAGACGCTTAGCAAGCTGCTGCAAACCGCTCTCATATGAGTCACCCCACCTAAAGGCCGACTCACCCGCTCGCCTCTATTCCTTGGCACGCCTGGGGCAGCGGCAGCACCTGCAAAGAAACAAAGCAAAAAGGCTCGCTGAGATGTCGTGAAACGGCAACCGCCCCGGTCCGACCGAAGTACACCACAAGTGTACCTTAAGCTTGCACCCATCTGGCCTCTGGCAGCCCGGGTCAGGAGAACTGGCAAGCAGAACACCTAAAATAAAAAAGCCCCAGATGATGCTTGGAGCTGCACCCGAAACCTGAGCAGTGACAAGTGCTTCTGCCCTCCAATCTCTGCTCACCTTGCTCCACTGACCTTTACTGCAGATACGCAGCTCCACTTCCTAGAAATAAAGACAAAGAACAGTGCTATAACAGAGCCACCATTTACACTTACTCTGCAGAGGCAAACAGTGACCCACCTCTTCAGGGAAAGCCCTCTCACCCTACATGGGGCGCATCTTCATCTGAAAGAAAGTTAGGAACAAAAGTCAACGTGCTGCAGGAGAACTTAAAAGCTCCAGACCTCTTGTGTCCATCTAGGCATATTCTCTACAGTCCAACTCCACCCCACATTACAAATTTCAAGCCCCCAGCACTTGCCCTACACCCAGACTAAGCAGCAAGGCAGAGCAGCTCCGGGCCAAATACACACCCACACCTGTGACACAGGAGACCACAAACGAGGGAACACAACGGGGACAGAAAACTCTCGGCCACAAGAATGGCTCTGAGGACCCAGAGAACGCAGAATGAGGTGACCGATGTAAGACCGACGGCGAGCTGGCCAGGCTCGCAGAACCCTGCAGGAAGAAGATGCCAGCGGGATGACTCATTCCAAGGAGTGCAAAGACGGATGCCCGAGAGTGCTACGGTCAGAATCACCTCCCTGTCTTTGCCTTCTGACAAGTCCTAATCCGCCAGAATGGATCGTTGCGGAGCACAGCTGTCGACACAGCTCAGAACAAGACCTGAACCGACACCGGACTGGATGCTCCTGAGGAGAGGGGCGATGCCTGTCCCAGCTCCCGAGTCAAAGGCGCCGGGCCGAGGAGCGCAGAGAGCGCAGATGCTAAGGCTGACGCCAGGGTTTCCGAGAGGCCCCCGGAAGGGCCACGGCAAAAGCCGTGAAAAACGAGATGCCCAGATGACACAGAAGGCACCACAGACAAGTGACACAACACACACCGGGACTGCTCTGCCCTGCACACCTCAGCATTGTGATCAAAACTGAGACTTCCCTTTGATGGGGCCCAAGGGGTCACATCTTGGACATCCCCGTCTCCAAAGCTGACTCAAAAATCCCTCCCGGTGACCCCTGACCGGGCACCCTGCTTTTGATCTCTGTGATCTGTAGCCCTCCACTTATCTCTGGGACATCTGGGGACGAGAATCCATGTCAGGTACAAAGGAAGGCCGGCTCATTGTCTGGAAAATTCCTGCTGTCACCGGGCTCTTATTGTTGTCTCTTATTCTGCTACAAGAAAGAAGACCAAAAAAGCGTGAATCTTAGCAGCACATCAGCCAAAAATGGCAATTCTGCTACTCACCATCTCTTAAGAATGCCCGGGTGCTCGGGCAGCACACTTTGGCTGCGCTGCAAGGCTGACACTTGCAGAGCCAGAGTCTCCATGGCCTTATTGGCACTGAGCCCACCCACCAGGCCTCTATCAGGGGCCTGAGCATCCCCGGTTGCAGTGGGACAAGGGTTCCAGGATGGACATCCCCAGAGAAGCGCAAACCTGTAGATTCTGCCTCCCCACTGTCACTTACTGGCTAGCCCTAGCCCAGGGTTACTGCCTGCCACTGCGCTCAGGGAAACAGAGGTGTTGTGATGACTGCTGTAAGGACTGCTATAGCTGTACTCTTAACTTATATCCCAGCCTGTACCCCTCCCTTTCACTGTGTGCTCTCTCTGGCCCTTCAGTCCTTCACCTCTCAAGCCCTCCCTCAGCCTCTGTGTGTCACTGTCAAGTCCCCCTTGCTGAACCCTACACCTTGCAGCCGGGGATGCTCCTTATCCAACAGGGTCTCAATGTCCCGCAAGCGGGACGCCATCTCCACAGTTGCTCCTACCCTACCTAAGTGTAGCCCTGAGTCAGGGCTCCTACCCTAAGTGTGGCCCTGAGACAGGGCAGAGGCTGACAGAGCCGAACTCTTTGCGGTGGCCAAGGCACGAAGCCTTACCAACCGCCGCCTCGAGGAGGGATGGACGCAATCCCCGGCTGCGGAGAGACAGGTGATCCCAGGGAGGGGTGGGGCGGGAAACCCCCTTTTTTCCCCAACCCTGCGGACCCTGCTCCCCACTACCACTTCCTGCCTAGCCTAGCCTTTGGGTTACTGCCTGCACCTCTCAGGGCTTCTGGCATTCTCCTGCCTTAGACTTACTGCCTGCTGCGGCTCTCAGGGAAACGGGGGTGTGGTGCTGTGTGTGTGGGCTGCTATAGGTGTGCGCTAACTTGTATCCCAGCCTGTACCCCTCTCTTTCACTGTGTGCTCTCTGACCCTTGAGCCCTTTACCTCTCAAACCCTCCCTCAGCCTCTATGTGTCACTGTCAAGTCCCCCTGCTGAACCCTACGCCTTGCAACCGGGGATGCTCTTTATCAGGATACTCCTGGGACAGGGATCCCAGGGGGGCCACCAATCTCCCACTGCACCCCTTTACCCTGTGGGCTCTCAAGGATAGCCGACAATGCAAAGCTGGCTAAAACGCAGAGATGGGTCAGAACTGCCCTGCCCGGCCAAGTCTGCGGGGATGCTGAGGGGAAACCCTCCCCCTTTACCCCTGAGGGCTCCATCCCACTCGGGCCCTCTCCTCTAAGATAACTTTAAGTTGCCTCCTGGGACTGAAAACGTTTTTCCCCATCTCCCGACCAGCTGTCCCAACACTTAGCTTTCAGAAGACGAGCGGACAAAATCCATCCTCGATGGAAATGAACGCGTCGGCCCCGTGGACGTCGAGACACCTCCGCGTCCGCCTCGGTGCTGCCATAACCGGATTTGGGCTCCGGACCTCCTCACGGTACCTAGGACCACAAAACCAAAAATGTGACTATTGCCCTCCAGAAGAACAATCCCCAGGGCTCCTCCGCACCATTGGCCCAGCTCGCCTCGAATCTTCATTCGACTCCAGAGGCTGCTCGGAGGGTACCTGCAAAATGAAAAGGTACATGCTTAGCAAGCTGCTGCACACCGCTCTCTTATGAGTCACCCCACCTAAAGGCCGACTCACCTGCTCGCCTCTATTCCTTGGCACGCCTGGGGCAGCGGCAGCACCTGCAAAGAAACAAAGCAAAAAGGCATGCTGAGATGTCGTGAAACGGCAACCGCCCCGGTCCGACTGAAGGATGCCACAAGTGTACCTTAAGCTTGCACCCATCTGGCCTCTGGCAGCCCGGGTCAGGAGAACTGGCAAGCAGAACACCTAAAATAAAAAAGCCCCAGATGATGCTTGGAGCTGCACCAGAAATCCAGACCTGAGCAGCGACAATTGCTTCTGCCCACCGATCTCTGCTCACCTCGCTCCATTGACCTTTACTGCAGATAGGCAGCTCCACTTCCTAGAAATAAAGACAAAGAACAGTGCTGTAACAGAGGCACCATTTACACTTGCCCTGCAAAGACAAACAGTGACCCACCTCCTCAGGGGAAGCCCTCCCACCCTGGATAGGGCACTCTGCCGCAGATTCTATCCATCTGCATCTGAAAGAAAGTTAGGAACAAAAGTCAAAGTGCTGCAGGACAACTTAAAAGCTCCAGACATCTTGTGTCAATCTAGGCATATTCTCTACAGTCCAACTCCACCCCTCATTACAAATTTCAAGCCCCCAGCACTTGCCCTATTACTCCTACACCCAGACTAAGCAGCAAGGCAGAGCAGCTCCGGGCCAAATACACACCCACACCTGTGACACAGGAGACCACAAACGAGGGAACACAACGGGGACAGAAAACTCTCGGCCACAAGAATGGCCCTGAGGACCCAGAGAACGCAGAATGAGGTGACCGATGTAAGACCGACGGCGAGCTGGCCAGGCTCGCAGAACCCTGCAGGAAGAAGATGCCAGCGGGATGACTCATTCCAAGGAGTGCAAAGACAGATGCCCGAGAGTGCTACGGTCAGAATCACCTCCCTGTCTTTGCCTTCTGACAAGTCCTAATCCGCCAGAATGGATCGTTGCGGAGCACAGCTGTCGACACAGCTCAGAACAAGACCTGAACCGACACCGGACTGGATGCTCCTGAGGAGAGGGGCGATGCCTGTCCCAGCTCCCGAGTCAAAGGCGCCGGGCCGAGGAGCGCAGAGAGCGCAGATGCTAAGGCTGACGCCAGGGTTTCCGAGAGGCCCCCGGAAGGGCCACGGCAAAAGCCGTGAAAAACGAGATGCCCAGAAGACACAGAAGGCACCACAGACAAGTGACACAACACACACCGGGACTGCTCTGCCCTGCACACCTCAGCATTGTGATCAAAACTGAGACTTCCCTTTGATGGGGCCCAAGGGGTCACATCTTGGACATCCCTGTCTCCAAAGCTGACTCAAAAATCCCTCCCGGTGACCCCCGACCGGGCACCCTGCTTTTGATCTCTGTGATCTGTAGCCCTCCACTTATCTCTGGGACATCTGGGGACGAGAATCCATGTCAGGTACAAAGGAAGGCCGGCTCATTGTCTGGAAAATTCCTGCTGTCACCGGGCTCTTATTGTTGTCTCTTATTCTGCTACAAGAAAGAAGACCAAAAAAGCGTGAATCTTAGCAGCACATCAGCCAAAAATGGCAATTCTGCTACTCACCATCTCTTAAGAATGCCCGGGTGCTCGGGCAGCACACTTTGGCTGCGCTGCAAGGCTGACACTTGCAGAGCCAGAGTCTCCATGGCCTTATTGGCACTGAGCCCACCCACCAGGCCTCTATCAGGGGCCTGAGCATCCCCGGTTGCAGTGGGACAAGGGTTCCAGGATGGACATCCCCAGAGAAGCGCAAACCTGTAGATTCTGCCTCCCCACTGTCACTTACTGGCTAGCCCTAGCCCAGGGTTACTGCCTGCCACTGCGCTCAGGGAAACAGAGGTGTTGTGATGACTGCTGTAAGGACTGCTATAGCTGTACTCTTAACTTATATCCCAGCCTGTACCCCTCCCTTTCACTGTGTGCTCTCTCTGGCCCTTCAGTCCTTCACCTCTCAAGCCCTCCCTCAGCCTCTGTGTGTCACTGTCAAGTCCCCCTTGCTGAACCCTACACCTTGCAGCCGGGGATGCTCCTTATCCAACAGGGTCTCAATGTCCCGCAAGCGGGACGCCATCTCCACAGTTGCTCCTACCCTACCTAAGTGTAGCCCTGAGTCAGGGCTCCTACCCTAAGTGTGGCCCTGAGACAGGGCAGAGGCTGACAGAGCCGAACTCTTTGCGGTGGCCAAGGCACGAAGCCTTACCAACCGCCGCCTCGAGGAGGGATGGACGCAATCCCCGGCTGCGGAGAGACAGGTGATCCCAGGGAGGGGTGGGGCGGGAAACCCCCTTTTTTCCCCAACCCTGCGGACCCTGCTCCCCACTACCACTTCCTGCCTAGCCTAGCCTTTGGGTTACTGCCTGCACCTCTCAGGGCTTCTGGCATTCTCCTGCCTTAGACTTACTGCCTGCTGCTGCTCTCAGGGAAACGGGGGTGTGGTGCTGTGTGTGTGGGCTGCTATAGGTGTGCGCTAACTTGTATCCCAGCCTGTACCCCTCTCTTTCACTGTGTGCTCTCTGACCCTTGAGCCCTTTACCTCTCAAACCCTCCCTCAGCCTCTGTGTGTCACTGTCAAGTCCCCCTGCTGAACCCTACGCCTTGCAACCGGGGATGCTCTTTATCAGGATACTCCTGGGACAGGGATCCCAGGGGGGCCACCAATCTCCCACTGCACCCCTTTACCCTGTGGGCTCTCAAGGATAGCCGACAATGCAAAGCTGGCTAAAACGCAGAGATGGGTCAGAACTGCCCTGCCCGGCCAAGTCTGCGGGGATGCTGAGGGGAAACCCTCCCCCTTTACCCCTGAGGGCTCCATCCCACTCGGGCCCTCTCCTCTAAGATAACTTTAAGTTGCCTCCTGGGACTGAAAACGTTTTTCCCCATCTCCCGACCAGCTGTCCCAACACTTAGCTTTCAGAAGACGAGCGGACAAAATCCATCCTCGATGGAAATGAACGCGTCGGCCCCGTGGACGTCGAGACACCTCCGCGTCCGCCTCGGTGCTGCCATAACCGGATTTGGGCTCCGGACCTCCTCACGGTACCTAGGACCACAAAACCAAAAATGTGACTATTGCCCTCCAGAAGAACAATCCCCAGGGCTCCTCCGCACCATTGGCCCAGCTCGCCTCGAATCTTCATTCGACTCCAGAGGCTGCTCGGAGGGTACCTGCAAAATGAAAAGGTACACGCTTAGCAAGCTGCTGCCCACCGCTCTCTTATGAGTCACCCCACCTAAAGGCCGACTCACCTGCTCGCCTCTATTCCTTGGCACGCCTGGGGCAGCGGCAGCACCTGCAAAGAAACAAAGCAATAAGGCTCGCTGAGATGTCGTGAAACGGCAACCGCCCCGGTCCGACTGAAGGATGCCACAAGTGTACCTTAAGCTTGCACCCATCTGGCCTCTGGCAGCCCGGGTCAGGAGAACTGGCAAGCAGAACACCTAAAATAAAAAAGCCCCAGATGATGCTTGGAGCTGCACCAGAAATCCAGACCTGAGCAGCGACAATTGCTTCTGCCCACCGATCTCTGCTCACCTCGCTCCATTGACCTTTACTGCAGATAGGCAGCTCCACTTCCTAGAAATAAAGACAAAGAACAGTGCTGTAACAGAGGCACCATTTACACTTGCCCTGCAAAGACAAACAGTGACCCACCTCCTCAGGGGAAGCCCTCCCACCCTGGATAGGGCACTCTGCCGCAGATTCTATCCATCTGCATCTGAAAGAAAGTTAGGAACAAAAGTCAAAGTGCTGCAGGACAACTTAAAAGCTCCAGACATCTTGTGTCAATCTAGGCATATTCTCTACAGTCCAACTCCACCCCTCATTACAAATTTCAAGCCCCCAGCACTTGCCCTATTACTCCTACACCCAGACTAAGCAGCAAGGCAGAGCAGCTCCGGGCCAAATACACACCCACACCTGTGACACAGGAGACCACAAACGAGGGAACA
The DNA here is from genome assembly GCA_027886175.1 of Phylloscopus collybita. NCBI lineage: Eukaryota > Metazoa > Chordata > Aves > Passeriformes > Phylloscopidae > Phylloscopus > Phylloscopus collybita. Next base: position 28,015,982 of record JAJNNQ010000003.1, on the reverse strand, counting down.
CAACGGGGACAGAAAACTCTCGGCCACAAGAATGGCCCTGAGGACCCAGGGAACGCAGAATGAGGTGACCGATGTAAGACCGACGGCGAGCTGGCCAGGCTCGCAGAACCCTGCAGGAAGAAGATGCCAGCGGGATGACTCATTCCAAGGAGTGCAACGACGGATGCCCGAGAGTGCTACGGTCAGAATCACCTCCCTGTCTTTGCCTTCTGACAAGTCCTAATCCGCCAGAATGGATCGTTGCGGAGCACAGCTGTCGACACAGCTCAGAACAAGACCTGAGCCGACACCGGACTGGATGCTCCTGAGGAGAGGGGCGATGCCTGTCCCAGCTCCCGAGTCAAAGGCGCCGGGCCGAGGAGCGCAGAGATCGCAGATGCTAAGACAGACGCCAGGGTTTCTGAGAGGCCCCCGGAAAGGCCACGGCAAAAGCCGTGAAAGACGAGATGCCCAGATGACACAGAAGGCACCACAGACAAGTGACAAGACACGCACCAGGACTGCTCTGCCCTGCACACCTCAGCATTGTGATCAAAACTGAGACTTCCCTTCGATGGGGCCTAGGGGGTCACATCTTGGACATCCCTGTCTCCAAAGCTGACTCAAAAATCCCTTCCGGTGACCCCCGACCCGGCACACTGCTTTTGATCTCCTCTGTGATCTGTCGCCCTGCACTTATCTCTGAGACATCTGGGGATGAGAATCCACATCGTCGGGTGCAACGGAAGGCCAGCTCGCCCTCTGGATAATACCTGCTGTCACCGGGGTGCCATCTTTTTGTCAGCTACAATAAAGAAAACCAACATCAAAACATGATCTTAGCAGATCTGTTGTCCAGTTTGTGAGTGGGTCTCAGTGTAATATGATTAGACCACCTAACACTCACAAACAATGATGCATGCTTAGAGTTGCACCACAAACACCACACAAACACCCTAACCAGACAAACTTACCAATTTTGGAAAAAAAAAAAAAAATTGCCCTAAAATAAACCAAGCCTAATTACCCATATTCAATTTTCCAAATATAATAAAAATAATCCCACGTCCAATCCCCTTAAAAAAACCTCAAGTGAATGCCCAGAATCACCCCCAGCTTAAAAAAGCCTGTTTCTAACCACATAAAAATAAAACCCCATGTGTTTCAAAGTACATCAATTCATTAATCTAACAGAGCAAAACCACAACAATTAAATTCTTAGTCAACACTAGTACTCTGAATACTCCAATCCCATCGCTACACACAAAATCAAAACCCCTTTCTCTTACTGACATAACAAAGAAATCACAATTCTTACCTATAATAAAACTTAAAAAAACCTAATTAAAACTAAAAATAAAATATACCATTATAACTAACCCCAAACCCCATACATTCCAAACAAGCTTCCTCCTAAACAAGTATTTCAAATGCCAAAAAACCTCAAACATTTAAAATTACTACTGCAAAAATTCCCTCTATCCACCGCACCACCAATATCACATAAAACAAATAAATTACCTTCTTCACACAGCACACCCATATCAAAAAGCTAAACCTCCCTGAAACCTTTAACATAATTATAAATTAACTCAAAAATAAAAAACTTTAATCTCACTAACAAAAAGTCCACAAACTAAAAAACTCCACCATACAACCAACTGCCAGCAAACAAACCACACCACATTCTTTTCACATCATAAAAATGAAACAAGAACTAAAAACAACCATATGGAATCCCACACACACAACATGTCACAAGAACTAGCAAAAGAGATCAATCAAACCTACTTATTAAACTCAAAACTGTACACCTGACCCTAAAACTGACTAAAAAAAACCCCTACACTAACTCATAAATAATCATCAGTACTCTATAAAATTAACAAAAAACCCCTAACAACATGAAAAAATCTAAACTACTAAAAACAGAACATCACTACTCCAAAAACTACCTAAAAAACCAATCCTATCAATAGCCAAGTTCCCAGAAATAAAACCAATAAAGAACTGCAAAACAACAAACAAATTAAACTACCATAACAGAAATATCCCAAATAAACTTAAATTAACAACACCAAAAAAATTATTCCTGACTCAATGAACCCATAATGCCTCAAACCATCAAAACAAAACTATCACCTATAAGCATGCACAAAACCCAAAGATCATTTTAACCATAAACAATATCTCCCAAATATATAATATATAATAATAAAAATAAAATATACAATATATAAAATATATAATACAGTTTCTAGCCATAGCTAGAAAACACACATTGCAAACAAACAAGCCAAATAAATTAACCTCAAAGTACAATAACAATAGTCCAATTATAAATATTAAAAAACTGTAACAGATTAACTACATCACAGCACCTCAGACCCACCAAAACTAACTCTACCTATTCACCATAATAAAAACCACCACTAAATCATTCAAAGACTACTCAATACCTCACATTACAGTCCATCACAGCATTGTAAGCCTTAGAAAACATATCCTTTAAAAATATAACACCCCACCAAAAAAATTCAGCCACAAAACTCAGTCCAAAAGCAACCTAATCAACACCTGAACTAAGAAATACAGTGTTAAATAAATAGACCAAATCCCTTATCTTACAGTATCTACAAACAAAATAAAACTACACAGTAAGTTAGCAACAGCCACCTTAAAACCACTACAGGGAAAAAGCTTTCAAAAACTAAAAACTAATAACTGCATGGAACAAAACACCCAAACCTCCACCAGCCAAGCTGGCCCCACCCAATCTGAATGCCTACCTACAACAAACAAAACCCCAATAACTCACATCACAAGTCTAAAAAAAAAAGCCACTTAAATTAATTCTACCTTAAATACAAACAAACACATCCATAAAGTTATCATCACTCAAAAACCAAATTACACATAAAAAAAATAACACCAACAAATAAAACAAAAAGCAGTGTACCACCAAAGAATGTAACAGTGAATAAAAACCTTATAGAGAAATCACTATTTATCAAAATCCCAGGTAAAGGGGGATTCGTCCTAATTTAGACTGTAAGTGGAGAAGAGTTTCTTCCCCTGATTTGAACTTTTTTTGTCCTCATAACCCCCACTTTTCTTTTTTTGAGGACACTAGGAAAGGATTAGCAGGATGAAATTGAAAAGGGAAAGGAAAGAAATCCCCCCTACAAACCCACACTGGCTCACCTGCTGCTCCAAGCACAAAGGTTTGTCCCTCAGCACCTCCTCAGCCCTCTGCTCCAGCAGCTCCAGGCTGAAGAGAGCCCAGGCTCCCCTCTTAAAGCAGCCCCCGCGGCAGGAGCCACCCCCTCATCATCCTCACAGCTCACACCTGTGGGCTGCCCTGTCCCCTGATCATCCTCACAGCTCACACCTGTGGCTGCTGTCACTCTCAGTGTGAGGGCAGGGCAGGGGCAGAGGGGACTTGCTGCTCATTCCCTGCACACTTCCTGGTCTGCAGCTGACACCCTGGGGCTCCGGACTTCCCTTGGTATGGATAAAACCCCTCTTCTCTTGCAGGTACACCTCCAAAATCCCACATGCCTGAGGTTCATAACTCCTAAGGAAATTTCCCAGCAATCATTAGCCTTCATTTACAATTTTGCTTTTGGAATCCCTAGTAACTTGTCTTTCTGTGCAGGTGTTTCAAACATTCATAGGGAGTTCAGGAGCTGGGTTGGCTTGTTTCTGATTTAACTGACCAGCCCAGGCTAAATCCAAATGCCCAGAATGACAGGGAAACATGGAGACAGTTTATAAATACTCCCCTTCCTTGCAATTTAGTCCTTCATTGCACATCTCCGGAGAAGGTGCATTCCATCCTTTCCTCCATCGTTTAGATTCGGCTCAGATCCAGCTCGGCTCTGTTCGGCTATGCTCGGCTATTTCCGGATGCATTCGTTCAGATTCGGCTCGTCGGGGAAGCTCGGCTCTGTTCGGCTATGCTCGGCTATTTCCGGATGCCGTCGTTCAGATTCGGCTCTTCGGGGAAGCTCGGCTATGCTCGGCTGTTCCCGGCACACCTCGGCTATTTCCGGATACAGTCGTTTAGATTCGGCTCTTCGGGGAAGCTCGGCTCTGATCGGCTGCGCTCGGTGCCGCTCGCTGCGCTGGGCTCCGCCCAGCTCAGCTCGGCTCGGCTCCCTGAGGGGCGGGGCCGAGCGGGAAATGCCCCCAAAAAACCCCAAAAATCCCTAAAAAAACCCCCCAAAAAATCCAAAAAACCCCGCCAAAAATCCCTAAAACAATCCCAAAAAAACCCCAAAGAAATCCCAAAAAAAAGCCCCAAAAAATCACAAAAAATTCCAAAAAAACACCAAAAAATCCCAAAAAATCCCTAAAAAAACCCAAAAAAACCCAAAAAATCACCAAAAAACACCAACCCCCCCAAAAAAAACAAAAAAAACTAAAAAAGCCAAAAAAATCCGTTAAAAACCCCAAAAAACAAAAAACAAAATCGATCAAGGCACGACCAATGAAGCGCCGAGCAATCGATCCAGGCATTAGGAGTCGAGCGCCGAGTAATGGATCCAGGCATTAAGAGTCGAGCGCCGAGTAATCGGTCCAGGCATTACGAGTCGAGCGCCGAGTAATCGATCCAGGCATTACGAGTCGAGCGCCGAGTAATCGATCCAGGCATTAAGAGTCGAGCGCCGAGTAATCGATCCTGGCATTAGCAGTCGATCGTCGAGCAATCGATCTAGGCATTAGCAGTCGATTGTCGAGCAATCGATCCAGGCATTAGCAGTCGATCGTCGAGCAATCGATCCAGGCGTTACGAGTCGAGCGCCGAGTAATCGATCCAGGCATTAGCCGTCGATCGTCGAGCAATCGATCCAGGCATTACGAGCCGATTGTCGAGCAATCGATACAGGCATTGGCAGTCGATCGTCGAGCAATCGATCCAGGCATTACGAGCCGATTGTCGAGCAATCGATACAGGCATTGGCAGTCGATTGTCGAGCAATCGATCCAGGCATTAGCAGTCGACCGCCGAGCAATCGATTCAGGCATTAGCAGTCGATTGTCGAGCAATTGATCCAGGCTGATCAATCGAGCGCCGAGTAATCGATCAAGGATGGCCAATCGAGCGCAGAGCAATGGATCGGGGAGGGGCAATCGAGTGCAGAGGGATGGATCGGGGAGGGGCACTGAAGGTGACAAAAATTGGGGGGGGCGGGGGGAAGGGAGGGGGGCGGGGAGGAGGGAGGGGGCCCGGGATTTTTGGGGGTATTTGGGGATTTGGGGGGGGGCGGGTGTCAGAGTTCTGAAATTTCCCCCCCACCAAAAAAAGGCAACATCCCCCAAAAAATAATGAGGAAATTTTATTTACTTGTTTATTTATTTATTTTTGTACTGCTCCGCCCCCCCTTCCCCTCCCCCTTCCCCCCCCTCCCCCACCCTCACAAAAGAGAGGGGAGGGGTCTGGAGTGGGGGAGTGGTTCAGAGGCAACACTGGTGGTGGGGGAGGGGCCCCAGGTGCATCCTGGGTGGGTTGGGGAGTCCCAGGCAGGGATGGGCCGGGACTGACCAGTTGGAACTGGTTTGAACTGGGATGGACTGGGACTGGCTGGGACCAACCGGTTTAAACTGGTTTGACCCACCCAGTCTGGGCCGGTCTGAGCCGGGGGCTTTGTGGGGGGTCCAAGGCTGCTCGTGGCGTTTTTGGGGCTTTTTTGGTTTTTTTTTGTTTCAAAACCTGCAAAAATCAGCTTGGGGGGGGTGGGGGGGCGGGGCCGGAGCACCTAGGGGGGGACAGGTGAGACAGGTGTGACACGCACACACACACAGGTGAGCCCAGGTGTGAGACACACACACAGAGGTGTGCCCAGGTGTGACACGCATACACACACAGGTGTGTCCAGATGAGCCCAGGTGTGTCCAGGTGTCCCCAGGCAGGACATGCACACACACAGGTGTGACACACATGCACGAAAGGTGTGTCCAGGTGTGCCCAGGTGTGACACACATGCACGAAGGTGTGTCCAGCTGGGGCACTGCTTGATGTTTCCAAGACGGCGGCAAAAAGGGCGGGAAAAAAAGATATGAAAGACCCACAAGCTCACAGTCCGGGGCTGCCACGCGCATCGGGGTGGGCTGAGGGGGAGCGCTGCAGTACCGCGCTCTGTCCACACGGTGGCAGCACCGCACCGGAGCTCAGCCCTGGGTCGGGGACAGGCAGAGAGTGGAGGCAAAAAAGGCGTCCAAACATCCCCTTCCATTCTCTACATTAAATGCCACAAAAGTCTCCCAACCACAACGACAAGAACCCTGTCACCAATGAAATTCAAACCAAAAAAAGTCTTTATTTTAGGTTATATTTCCAAATTTTTAATCTTTTTTATTTTTATATTGCTATTTATCATTACAATTTATCTTTTATATTCCTATCTATATTACATCTCATATATTATATGCAACATGTAATATGATATATTGTCTTTATATAATTGATAATATTTTTTCGTTTTATATTTCTATTTTGGGAATTTATATTGTTCCATTTCTGTATTTTTTTAAATTTGTGTTTATGTTATTTTAAATTTATTTATGATATTTTAAGTGATATGAATTCATTAACCTAACACAGCAGAAGGACAATTAATTACAATTAAACTAGCCTGGTTTTCCAAGGGGTAAAGATTTCATTTTCATTAAAATAATATTGGCATATTTTCTCTTTTCAAGTTTTTTCGGAAGGTGGGCTGTTTTTCGGGGGGTTTGCTTTGGGGTGTTTTTGTTTGCTTTGGTTTGGATTTCTCTGTTAGTAAACAATGAGGTTGGGAGAGTTACAACATAAAATGCCGCCCTGGTTTTATGGCTGTCTCTGAAATCCACCTCGACACCAAGTTACTGCTGGTGATGCTGGACGTGGGTAGGATGAGCCCTGCTGTTGGGGGTTCCAAAGAAAAACACGGCACCGCCCGCGTTCAGGTTTTTTAATGGAGCAGAAAAGGCAGAGGTTTTGCTGCCTGCACTCTCAACCCGATCCCGACGTCCCGTGGCCATGGGTGTCGTTCTTCAGCTCCTTTCCTGCCCACAGCCAAACTTCCAGACACTCAGGGCAAGAAAGAGTAATGGGGAAAAAAAAATAAAGGAAGAAAGGAAACATGAAAAAATAAAATAAAATAGAAATAAAAATTTAAAAATAAAATAAATTTGAAAGTAATAAAAATATAGTAAAAAATATAAAAAGAAAAATAAGATAAATGAAATAAAAATATAAAAATACAAAACTAAAACAAAGCAAGTAAAAAAATATATAAAATTAAAAAATTATAGATATTAAAAATAAAATTAAAGAAGAAAAGGAATTAAAAAAATAAAAAGCTAAAATAAAAATAAAATTAGAGGGAATAAAACATAAAAACATTTTAAAAATACAAAATAAGAAAGAAAATAACATGAAGAAATAAAACACAATAAAATCAAAATATAGCATTAAAAAAACCCAAAATCAAAAAAGCAATAAATAAAAAGTAAAATAAACAATATATAGAATAAAAGACAAAATTAAATAAATGCAGCTCTCCCCTCATGCCATTGCCTAACACAGCTCCTGGATTCTGCAGGGGTAGGGAAAACAAACCCTGTGCTTCCCAGCAAGTAAAGCTTTCTAGGCAATCCCCAGTTTTGCTTGGAAACAAATTCTGTTTTAGTGGAAATCTCACTTGGGATGAACATCCAAATGTGCCAAGCCAGGAAAGAACCACCCCATTGTGTCCAAGGAACAGCAATTAGGCCGTTTAGGATTTAAGTTTTATTGGGATTTTAATGGGATAGTTAAAAATGCAGTACCTTTAACTTTACAGAGAGATGAATTATGGCAAAAAAAAAAAAAAAAAAAACACTTAGCAAGTTGGCTGGTGCTGAACAATTGGGGTTTACCAATAGGAATTTGGTAAATGTCCTTGGAAATGTGCCCTATGATGCAGCAAAACTCCAACTAGGACGGAAAACTGGCATTTGCAAACATCCCCCCAAACCGCCCCATATATTTTTTGTATATAAAAAAAAACTTAACGAAACCAATACTCCTAAAAATCCTTTCACTAAACACATAAAAGATCCTACAGAAATAACTAGTAATATAAAGCCATGCAATTAATACTTTAAAATATTATGGATCTACTTACTTGGCTACTTACTTGAAAAAAAAACCCCAAATCTTTATATCTCCTTTTAAAACTCTTAAAAAACTCTGTTCTTTTAGTATTTGAGAATTTTACTTCTACGATGAACCTGAGAGAACTGGATTTCCTTCAGCACTGGATGGTACTTCTCTTGTAATTATGATCTGATCAGTATAACCAAGGGTAACATAAAAGAAAAAAGAGGTTAATGCACATTGTCTGTTTGGTAGGGTACAATAAATTAGCTAACATACCAGCCAACTTACGGGTGTCAACTTAGAAAAAAACCTCGAGAATAGAACTTTACCTTTTTACATTTGTAAAACAGTCATTTGGAAGCCCATTCTCTTTTCGGCTGTGAAAAAAATAAAAGTAGGAACAAAAGCAGAGAAGTTAAACAGAGAAAGCTCTTTTTCCAGAATTTTTGAATTATTTGAGTCTTTTCAGTTTATTATTGCTCAGTTCTGTTTTGAAATTCAACTTGGTCTCACCTGATTCAGGTCTTCTCTGCACTTGCTGATGCTGGTCAGATTTGCAGCTTGGGTTGTCTGTGATACCTGGAAAAAGCATCCCTCTTGTTGTGGTTAAAGAACTGTTCTTTCCATTTTTTTGCAATTGTGGTATCATACCTCTTTAACACTAGTTCTTCTTTACTTCATAAACAGCAGTTTCACAACTTAAACACTGTCACTTTGAACTTGGATTCAAAGTCAAAGAAACACATCTTACTCATGACTGGGTATAAATTTTGCCAAAAAAATCTACATTGCCTTTTCTCCTCCTTTTATTACACCTTTTTAAACATTCATTTCCTTATTATCAAACACTTTGCCTCATTCTAGACATGCATTAGCAATTCACTTTTGAACACTTCTGTGTAGATGCCCCCAACATAGATGAAGACAGGCAATTACATTTCTCACCTGTCAGATGAGATCTAGGGCCAGCAGAAAATATTTTTATGACTGTCTAGCTCATTTTTTTTTGCCTTTTTACAAGCCTTACCCAGTTCAGCAGATTTATTTTGGAGCTCCGAGGTAAGCAGCTTGGACTCGTCTTCACATTTCTTTCATCTGAGAAAATGGTAATTTTAAAAGCCCAAATGTAAGTACAAAGCACTGCATTTGAAACTTCAAGGACAATAGGACAGTCTTACCACAAGCACTTTCAAAACACTGACCTTTCAACAAGCAGGTGATGTATCTGCCTGCAACACAGAACAAATTTAACTTGTACAGCTTCGGACAGTAGGCATAAAAGTAAACAAATACATACAGAAATCTGTGTTTCTTAAAGGCAGAATTATGGAAGCTGGAGGGGGCAAAAACTGACTTTTTACAGACCATATCAACCATCACAAATAAAAAAATTAACCTTCATTAAATTCTCTGCATTTAGACCACTGTGCCAAAAAACCTCTAAATTTTTAAATAAACTAATTACATGAAATAAATATTGATCTCTTGACTGCACTTCACAGACAACTTTGAGTGACTGTTTGAAAAACAAGGTTCCAAATTTGGCCCAGAGGAACAGCAACAGGAGGGGCCAGGCAGTGAATACAGGCAGGGTACTAAATGAATAAAAATGAATAAAAATGAATAAAAGAGGGTCCCAGTGTCTCAGTGTGGCCTGCTCACCATTCCTGCACTCCACATCTGTCTGCCCTGGCACTGCATGTGTAACTGAAGTTATGAAGTACAAAACTGTTGAGCCAGGAGCACAAACACAACAAACAGAATTCTCACATTTGAAACTCATTTCCAGTCTGTTGTTCTCCACTTGCAACCGAAGCTCTTCAAACGCCACTGTCATTCTCCAAAAACAAAATTTCAGATTTGAAGCTCAGTACTGGAAACCCTGGAGGTTCTCCAGGGGCTGCTGCCAACCTCAGCCATTCAGAGGAATCACCAAGTAGGTGAAACAGAGTCCAGAAAGATGTTCTGGCATGGACACAAACAGCTTCTCAACATCAACGTGGAACTCAGCTCAGCACATCCACACAACTCACACTCCGTTGATCAAGCTAGGTCACTCACTTCTACCTTGCTGTGAAGTTCCTCATACAATTGCCTCATTTCTTCTTTTTCCTCTTCATCTATCAAAGCAAGAATGCACAAGAAATTTTTTCCTTTGGAAAAAGAATGCCAGCTGTCCAAGTCATTGTGCTTAACCAGCATAATGAATTAAAAAAGGAATTATCAGCTCCTTTCCGTGTTAAATTATTCATTATGAAGCATGGTGCCAAAAGATAAAGAACCTAGGGAAAATGTGTATTTCATTGAAACATTAAGCAAGCTCAGCTTTTCAATTAGTTTCCAATATAATTTTTTCTGTGAAAAGTGTCATTCTGGATCAATTTCTGCAACCATATCAATTATTATGGCATTAGTGTTGTTGAATATTACTGTATCAAACTGTTAGCATTTGATAAACTGTACTGTAGGGCTCAGCAGTGAATTTCTTCCTATCAGCAGATACCAATAACCATATATAATGTCATTATAAAGTTGCAACAACACTCCATGTCCATGTTTTCCTTCTTTCCTTTCATTTTTGTAATTGATACTATTTTTCCCTAAGAAATCAATTAAGAAGAGAACAACTACCAGAAAAGAACAGTACATCTATACACAAGTGTTTCTAAATTAGGCTAAAAAGAAACAGACACTTCTGAAGTCTCCAGGACCGAGCTAGTAAAATTTTAATGACTATAATAACAACTCTAAATTGCACATAAAGTAAAATTCCCCAACCAAGGACATGTTTGAAAACCTCAAGAATTTAAAACTTCCTTGGCTTGTTCAGTTTCGTGAGAAGACTTCCAGTTCCTCATTATTCCTTGGGGTATAAAAAAAGACTTTTTTTCCCCACAAACGTGTGACTGCTGCAGACAGGAAATGACAGCTCTGGAAATTTGTTAAAGAGTGCTGGGAATTTAGAGGAGACTCTACTGCCTAGAAACAGGCGTGGAGTGCCACTCGGTCTGGCTTCATATATTCACAGTATCTGGGTGGGACAGAGAACCTTCCTTGGCCTCACCAGGCTTCACTTTGAATTTTGTGAGCCACTGAAAATTCACTGCTGATTTTAAGGGCTACATCCAGTCCATCTCAGCTGGAGAAATTTATATTCTTTCTCTATGAACAAAACAAATTCCAACCTTCTCCCCTCTGCAAAACTTTCAAACAAACCACTAACAGAGACTCTTTCTAAGGAAACCTCCACTTACCTTTCTGACACAAGCCCCATTTTCCAGCAATACCTCCAAATCTCTTTTTTTCTTCTTTAACATGCTACAACCTAAATTTAAAATTAATAAAATGTTAATTAACTTTTTTAATATTTTGGTTTTCTTGCTAGATATTACATATTTTTAATGATAAAAACTTCAAACTTGACACTTTTTACTATCATTATTTAAAGAAAAAATAATCCCAGAAGCCCCAAATCCCCCAAACTGCCCCAAACCATCGCAGAAACCCCAAAACCATCCCCAAAACCCACCCCAACAATCCCCAAAACCCGCCCCCCGGAACCCCCAAACCCCCGAACCATCCCCAAGCCCCCCGCCCCCCGCAAATATCCCCCAAAACTGCCCCCAAAACCCAGCAAGCCCCAAATCCCCCCAAAGTTCCCCAAATCCGATAAAGCCCCCCAAATCCCCCCAAACCCCCCCAGCCCCTCCCCGCCGTCCCTGCAGGCTGCATTTCCGGCCCCGCAGCGCCGTCACCGTCACCGTCAGCAGCACCGCGGAGCGGCACCCCCGGGACCCCTCGGGACCCGCCAAAAACCGCCGGAGACCCCAAACCCCCCCTCCCCCCCCGCCCCGGAGACCCCAAAATCCCCCCGAGCCCACCCGGAAGCAGCGGCAGCCGGCGGGATTTCCCCCGAGAGCAGCGAGGTGCGGCGGAGCGGCTCCGACGGGGCCCCCGCCCTCGACCGGAGCGGCCCGGAAGTGAGCGGAGACACGTGGCTCAGAGCGGCCCGGGGGGTTACCATGGAAACGAGAGACGCAGCGGCTCGGAAGTTACCATAGAGACGAGGCGTAGAGCGGCCCGGCAGTTACCATGGAGACGAGAGACGCAGCGGCCCGGAAGTTACCATCGAGATGCAGGCTAGAGCGGCCCGGAAGTTACCATGGAGACCAGGCCTAGAGCGGCCCGGCAGTTACCATGGAGACGAGAGACGCAGCCGCCCGGAATTTAAAAGAGACGCGGGCTAGAGCGGCCCGGAAGTGACCATCGAGATGCGGGCTAGAGAAGCCCCAAAGTTGCCATGCATACGCTGTCAAGAGCGGCTTCTTTTTCTATGTTAAAAAAACTTAACAAAACAAACCTAATTCTCTTAAAAGTCTTTTCACTAAACACATAAAGGATCCTACAAAAAAGTCACTAGTAATAGAAAGTCATGCAACATACACTTTTAAAATATTACAATGGCCGAGCAAGCCACCTTGAGAAGGCTGTCACATGACTTCCGCCCTTACTCACCGCCAGCTTGGTTGTGGCTGAAGCCACTTCCGGTCGATCCGCCATCTTTTTTGTGGCACCCTTATAGTCCCCCCGGCTCCAGACAGAAGTGCCTGACTAAATCGACGGCCGGAACCCCTCGGGGGCACCGCTGAGCCTCCAGCTCGTGCTCGCGCGCCTGGAATCACCCCAGAAAAATCACTCTCAGCCGGCGCTGTGGTCGGGTTTTTGCGCAGGCAGCTGGCTAGATGCCACCAGGGTCCTTGCTTTTTTCCCGCCCTTTTTGCCGCCTAGTTTGGAATTTTGGGCCGTAGCAGCGCCCACGAGCTCACAGTCCGGGGCTGCCGCGCGCATAGGGGTGGGCTGAGGGGGGGCGCTGCAGTACCGCGCTCTGAACACACGGTGGCAGCACCGCGCCAGAGCTCAGCCAGGGGCTGTCACACGCCTTGGGGACGGGCACGGGAGAGCGCTGCAGTACCGCGCTCTGAACACACGGTGGCAGCACCGCGCCAGAGCTCAGCCCTGGGTCGGGGACAGGCAGAGAGCGGAGGCCAAAAAGGCGTCCAAACATCCCCTTCCAAACATTCTCTGAATTAAATGCCACAACAGTCTCCCAACCACAACTATGAGACCTCTGTCAGCAATGAAATTCAAACCAAAAAAAGTCTTTATTTTAGGTTATATTTCCAAATTTTTAATCTTTTTTAATTTTTATATTGCTATTTATCATTACAATTTATCTTTTATATTCCCATCTAAATTATATCTCATATATTAGACGCAACATGTAATATGATATACTGTCTTTATATAACTGATAATATTTTTTCGTTTTATATTTCTACTTTTAGAATTCATATTGTTCCATTTCTGTATTTTTTTAAATTTGTGTTTATGTTTTAACTGGTAATTTAAATGATATGAATTCATTAACCTAACACAGCCGAAGGACAATTAATTACAATTAAAATGGCATGGTTTTCCAAGGGTAAAGATTTCATTTTCATTAAAATGATATTGGCATATTTTCTCTTTTTGTGTTTTTTCGGGGCGGGGGGGCTGTTTTTCGGGGGATTTGCTTTGGGGTGTTTTTGTTTGCTTTGGTTTGGATTTCTCTGTTAGTAAACAATGAGGTTGGGAGAGTTACAACATAAAATGCCGCCCTGGTTTTATGGCTGTCTCTGAAATCCACCTCGACACCAAGTTACTGCTGGTGATGCTGGACGTGGGTAGGATGAGCCCTGCTGTTGGGGGTTCCAAAGAAAAACACGGCACCGCCCGCGTTCAGGTTTTTTAATGGAGCAGAAAAGGCAGAGGTTTTGCTGCCTGCACTCTCAACCCGATCCCGACGTCCCGTGGCCATGGGTGTTGTTCTTCAGCTCCTTTCCTGCCAACAGCCAAACTTCCAGACACTCAGGGCAAGAAAGAGTAATGGGGAAAAAAAAATAAAGGAAGAAAGGAAACATGAAAAAATAAAATAAAATAGAAATAAAAATTTAAAAATAAAATAAATTTGAAAGTAATAAAAATATAGTAAAAAATACAAAAAGAAAAATAAGATCAATGAAATAAAAAATAAAAAATACAAAACTAAAACAAAGCAAGTAAAAAATAATATATAAAATTTAAAAATTAAAGGTATTAAAAATAAAATTAAAAAAGGAATTTAAAAAAATAAAAACTAAAATAAAAATAAAATTAGAGGGAATAAAATATAAAAACATTTTAAAAATACAGAATAAGAAAGAAAATAACATGAAGAAATAAAACACAATAAAATCAAAATGTAGCATTAAAAAACCCAAAATCAAAAAAGCAATAAATTAAAAATAAACAATACATAGAATAAAAGACAAAATTAAATAAATGCAGCTCTCCCCTCATGCCATTGCCTAACACAGCTCCTGGATTCTGCAGGGGTAGGGAAAACAAACCTGTGCTTCCCAGCAAGTAAAGCTTTCTAGGCAATCCCCAGTTTTGCTTGGAAACAAATTCTGTTTGAGTGGAAAGCTCACTTTGGATGAACATCCAGATGTGCCAAGCCAGGAAAGAACCACCCCATTGTGTCCAAGGAACAGCAATTAGGCTGTTTTAGGATTTAAGTTTTTATGGGATTTTAATGGGCTAGTTAAAAATGCAGTACATATAACTTTACAGAGAGATGAATTATGGTAAATAAACACTTTTAGCAAGTCGGCTGGTGCTGAACAATTGGGGTTTACCAACAGGAATTTGGTAAATCTTCTTGGTAATGTGCCCTACCATGTAGCAAAACCCCAACTAGGATGGAAAACTGGCATTTGCAATAAATACTCCCTTACTAAAATCAAAAAGAGGAAAAACATCAAAGGAAAGGAAGGAAAAATATCTAAATCTCATCCTGCCTGAAAGACAAGCTCAGGCATTTTTAACACTGAAAACTTTTGAAACAGTTAGCAATTTCATGGTGGAAGTTCATGGAATGCTGACATAAAATCTTCTTCCTCTGCTCTGATTTTAAAGGGAAGTGAGAACTAAACACCTCAAGTTACTCCTATCCAACAATCATCTGTGTTCTGTGGGAGTAACATTGCAAAGAAACTCCAGGCGTACTTGTATCTGACATCTGAAGCTCTTAGCAGAGCTGGGAAGTTGCAATAGAACAAAAGAGCCACCACAATTGCTGGAATAACAAAATTCAACTTGGCAAACGTCAGGAACTTTATTTACAAATCCATGGAGGAGGAGGAGGAGGAGGAGGAGGAGGAGGATGACACCAGGAACACACTCCAGCTGAAAGCAACGATTTATTTGGAAAAGGTGGGAAATCCAACTGACAGCCTCTGGTCACGGCCAAGCAATTCCCCAGGAGTCGGAGACAAAAGTGGGAACCTTGGACTGGGACGAGACCTTCCACTGGCCTGGCTTCCTTGGCTCTCTCCTTCTTTGCCAACTAGCTGAAGAGGAAAAAAAACCAGGAATACAGTTCCAAACCTGGGCAGGACATCCTTGGCTCAGGCAGACTGAAGTGCAACTGCCAGGGAGCGAGGCCAGGCTGTGCGCCGGGGAGCTCCGGGAATCTGGGATCGCCCGTGGCATTCAAGGGCTGGAAAAGCACAGCCAGCTGCAGCTTTAGTGCCGGGACACAGCAAGGCCTGGTCCCAGGGGCAGCAGTTGGAGCTGGGCCTGCAGGAGAACGCCCCAAACCCAGCTTAAACCTCCAGCAGGGCACCCGGCACGCTCCAGGATGAACTCAGGTGGGAGAAGCCCCCCGGAGGCTCCACGTTCCTCGCCGCTGGCAGCTTTGCCAGGGCCTCCCTCAAAATTCCTACCTCACCGTGCAGCTCCCAGAAAACAGGAGAGCCCGTGGAAACCATCCAGAAATGCACGGATCTCCAGTTCTTAAGAGCCAAAGCGCAGCAAAAGGTGTCCCAACTGTCCTGCCAAGCAGCAGGTCTGAGGAGATGCAGGGCTCTGTTCCACAGGGGACACAAGTGCCCCTCAGCCAGCCAAGATTCTCCCGGGCTCTTCCCTCTGCTCCCTGCCGACACGAGCAGCAGGTTTTCCCTGGGGTTCCCCTTCCCATCAAGGCAATGACTTCTGTGCTCCTCTGACCCTGTGCTCAGGAAGGAAAAAAGGAATATTAGCATTACACAGACTGTCCAGAAGGCTGTGACTGAGGCAGGATCAGCTCCCAGTCCCTGCTGCTTCTGGATTTCTGAGCAGTTCCTTCCCATCCCGCCCAGCTCCAGTAAAGATCAAAATGCTTCCGCATTGTTCCAGCAGGGCTCAGCACTGGAGGTGGTTTGTGAGCCACAGGAACTCTGTCCTGTGGGGTACAAAAATTAGACACCTTTGCTCTGTAACTAACTGAGAAGCAGAAATTGTGATTTGGTTCCTCAAAAGTCAGCAGGCTGCCTGTAGCACACTCAAGACTCGACTCCAGATTTCTTTACTCCCAGTATCTGAAAAGGCCTGGGCTTTGACCCTAGTTATGTGCAGGAATATAAAACACATCTCAAAACTGAAGAGCTCCTAAAGTACCAGCCTGAGTAAATG
The DNA here is from genome assembly GCA_027886175.1 of Phylloscopus collybita. Taxonomy (NCBI): domain Eukaryota; kingdom Metazoa; phylum Chordata; class Aves; order Passeriformes; family Phylloscopidae; genus Phylloscopus; species Phylloscopus collybita. The sequence goes on along the minus strand of JAJNNQ010000003.1, from coordinate 27,999,343 downwards.
CACTCGTGGCACCAAGCTTCTGGAATACTGCAGCTGGCCTCAAAGAATCCATCCTCCTGATCTACAGAAATACGCTCTAAAGGTGAGACACATACGTACAGCAAGCACTAAAATCTATTTCTTATTTTTAATTTCAATGAATTGGTGACTTCACAAAAGCTTTTTTCTTTTTTCAAGTGTTTTAAAACTTGAAAGCTTGTTTAAATGTTGCTCATCCATAAACACAAAATTGGTTATCAACATGCTGCCCTGAGAATTCCCCCCCTTTTCTTACACAGCTCCTTCAAGCACTGAATCTCAAACCCCTGCACAGTGAAGAAAAGCTGAGCTCTATGCAGATTAAACGTGGTTCAAGGTCAGGCAGGATTTCAGTTGCCAGTGAAGAGGGAAAAAAGCCAATCCTACACCTGAACTAGCATCCAATTTATATTCCTCTGGAAGGGTACTCCTCATGAAAGGTTGCAATTTGAAATACACGTAATTAAACAGCCATTTTTCATAAAGCTTGCAAAATCAACTTTAAATCTCCTGTATCGACCTATTTTAAAACAGGTCTAACCATCACAGGACCAACGTGCACTTCAGTGATCTTACACTAGCTGCCTCACAGAAACCAAAAGAATCAATCCAAGACTGATTTTAACTGGGTTAAAAATACCAGAAAAACAAACAAACCAAAACCCAAACCAAAATAAAAAACCAAACCCACGTTTCCAGCAGTTTTAAAAACAGAAGTGTTTAGAACCAGCATGAAATGAATGTAACATTTGGATCCAAGCAGAGGCACAATTTAAATGCCAGTATTCTGGAACTGTTAATAACTCTGCAAGTATTTACATGGGTGGGAGTGTTACTGGATGGAGAGAACATAATGCAAGAAAGACAAAATTAACTGTGTTTAGTATGGGAAGAAGATGATTAAATAATACCTCTCATCTGGATATTCACGCCATCTTCTTCTCTTGACCTCAGGGTGGCTGACAGAAACAGAGAGTGCTGCGTGACCTTCATGTGAAGTTTGGAGAGCTTGATTAAGCTCTGACTAAGTGAGGATTCCTTCCTGTACACCAACTGGATGGCAACGTTCAGGACCTTCAGAAATGTTTCATCTCTGCAACGGTACCTTTGGGAGAAGGATCACAGAGAAGTCAGATCCCAGCCAAACCCAGGGAAGCCTGCTTCAAATTAAATGCTGTTTACAAAATGAGAACTTGGCAAAGAAAACGAACTTGGTAAAACCCAACCGAATTAAAATGAAAACACTCACTTGAGTCCTGTCTTCACAGGGCTGCACCAGTCATCTGGGTCCACTTCCTCAACCACGCACTGTGTGCGGCAAGGAAAAACAGGTGTTGGTTTACATTTGGCACACAGAGCTTCTACAGCAATTTTTGTTCAAGGGAGACACTAAGAACATGCAAGCCAAACACTCATACGTTGGATGATCAGAGGATAGCAGGGAAAAAAGCTCTTGGATACAACAATCCTAACTCTGGTTCAAAGGAACCTGCAAGTGTTTGGTTGGTCTGGGAGCAGGAGAACACAGAGGCTGTACGGAATTAAAAAGCAAACTGGGCTGTAGGTTCCAAAACACAGCAGCTCAAAACAGCAAGGGACTGGGCACCGGGTTTTTGTGTGGTTTAGCTCACTGAGCTTGGCACGTGGCACAGGGGGTGGCTGGGTGTAGGTGTTCCTTAGAACTGATGTGCCCTGAGGAGCTGGGAATCACAACAAACCAGTCAGTCTGGAGAACACTGACAGCTGCACATACCAACAGTCCTGGGAATGCAGGAGGTGTGCCAACCTCGCCCTTAGGATGGGATGGACAACGAGGATGCACCAGGGCCTGCAGAGTCAGCCAGGTCCTACAAGGGAGTCTCAGCAAAAGCCAGTGAGAGGGCAGAGGCATTCACTGCTCAGAGACCTTCAGTGTTATGTGTCACAGGGATCTGTGTTTGCTGAACTCTCACCAAGGGAACAGTACAGAGGGGGTGATCAAGTAGTGCTCTTCAAGATCAAAGTCTGGATTTCTATTTATGACCAACCAGACTCTTGCCCCAGGCTTCAGATGGCATGGCAGGTGGGTCTTGGCTGTGGCATCTCTATCCGATTTTTGGAGGAAATAAAAAAAAAGAAAATCCACAGGTAACCTTTGATTTCCTACTTCTAAACACCTCAAACTCCTATCTCCAACGGGGATTCTTACTAGAAAGCCATCATCAAGAACATAAAACTGCTTTGTATAAAGGATCATCAGGACTAAGGTAACTCTGCAAAAGCTATTAAAAGCCCATGGAAACCAGACTCCACCAAACAGCAAATCGAGCCCAACCTATATTTACCAAAAATTTACAGCTGCCCAATCACTCACATGCATACAGTCCCAGTGCGGCAAAGCAGATAACAGCTGATAACAACTCTCACCAGTAATTCCTCTAGCCTCAGCAGCATGGATCTCTCCACTTCTTGCCTGCTTTCATCTTTACTGCTGCTGTACACGGCAACTAACCCCTTCATGCAGGCTGACGAGCGATGTCTCCTCCAGGAATGCAGCTCCTCCGAGTTTTTAAGCACTCTGGATATGGCATCTGCCACAGCCCAACTGCACAAAGATAGGTATTGAGTTTATTATTCATCTTTTTACTTGCTTTGTATATGTTAAAGACGTCTTGCTGCCAAACCACACACTTTTCAAAAGAATATGAATGCAACATAGCCACCGTTACTGTCTTACGAGCAAGGCTGGAGGCCATGGATTGTTTTTGTTTATTGACTCGGTGACTCCAAGTTTTATATTAAATTTACTTTTTTTTTTAAACCTGTGTCACCAAAGACTTTCTATTATTGCAATGTTTTAGCAGTTAGCATACTGTTCTTAAGCAGAAGAGGCTTACTCTACCAAAGAAGTTTAAAGCTTTTCAAGCAATAAGATTAAATATATACGTTTTGCTTCTTATTATAGTGCGCTCTACCTGGTCCGCATTTTTAATTAGGTCACATTGATTATCACCTATGAATGTCTGTTCCTTAAAAAACAAAAACCCAACAAGCAATTAGGAAGTACCTTTTCATTCCAGCACCTGTGCCAAGATTGCATCGTCACCAGCAATGACAAAGCAGAGAGCAAACTGACTACAGGCCACGCGGACATCTGTTCTCCCCCGGAAACATAAAAATGTAAATATAAAATAAAACAATGTTGTTAGCACACAAATTGTACCCAACTGCAGGTTCCATACTGCAACTGCTGATTGTCCGTAGTAGTGCCACAAATGGGTAAATGAAACAACTTCTATAAGCATGTTGCATGCAGCCACAGACAAACATTCACATGCAATACATCCACAGCGTATTCAGCTAAAAAACTTCTTGCGTTAAGCAGATCACTTCTACATAAAAAGGAGAATGTGATAGTTCACATGCTTTTCAATTCTCAAGATATGAGACTAAGCCACAGATTTAAAGAGCAAGGAAACATGAACAGCAGTTTCATGCCAAACCCTGCATCACTGAACTTCCTCACCTGTGCACTGCTTGGTCAGTTCACAAGAGTGCCAATAAAAAGGGGGAAATCTAAAACTACCAACTCAGGCACAGCGGAAGCAGTGAAAGCTTGACCAGTAACAGCACCACAGGATATGAACATTGAATCACAGAATGGTTTGAGTTGGAAAGGATGATCTTAAGGATCACCTCATTCTACCCGCTGCCATAGCCAGACAGCTTCCACTATCCCAGGTTGCTCCAAGCCCTGTCCAGCCTGGCCTTGGACGCCTCCAGGGATGGGGCGGTGACAGCGTCTCTGGGCAACCTATGCTGGACAGCGTCTCATCACCCTCATGGCCAGGAATCTCCTCCCAATATCTAATGTAAATATGCCCTCTTGCAAATAAAGTCACCCCTCATCCTATCACTACACTCCCTGACAGAGGCCCGCCATGATTTTACAATTTTTTTTAAACCTGCTCTGCAAAGTTAACCTGCATGTAAAGAAGATTCTGAGTAGGCAAAAGATAAGGCAGCAGGGAATCACGGAAGTGTTGAAAGAAGAAATAAAGAGAAACTAATAAAATTTTGCTGTAAGCTTTGGGCCTGGTATTTTTGCATTAAAAACTCACCTCTGATAGCCAGTTGTGACATAATTCCATTGAAAGCTGTACAAGAGTAAGATCTTTTGGGTGCCTGTTTCCTTGTACCTTACTCAGAGTATTTAGGCAGTTTGTGGTGAAAAGATTACACCCAAGCACTTAAAATTAAGGGTGGAGGTACTTCGACTTTCTGTGGAATCTGACCATTCCGGAACTATGAAAGGTGGTTCCAGGGAAAAAGGGATGTGTTTGGTTTTTTGCCTTCCACTTGATTGCTTAATAAAGAAAAAGTCTGAATTTTCACCTCAGATGGCACAAACCTAACACAAACTTATACATTCACTCTGCCAGTAATGTTTAAAATCCAGAAACAGTATGTCAACATTGCAAACAATACTGGATTTATTATACACTTGCATTTGGAATGACACATAAATATTCTTGTCCTGGTTTGGGTCAATCCTGACTATTTTTAGCAAACAGGGAGGGAACAAGAGACCTTTCTTCTGGAAAAAGAGGAGTGACTTTTTCTCCTCACTCACATATTTTTCTTCAGGATTTCCACCTAGAGGTTTTTCAGAACTCTTGTTTATGTTTTCAAATGCACTTACTCTGTATTAGTACTAGGCAATATACCCTCTCCAACTTCCACTTATTTCTCCACAGCTTGTTGGAAACAGATAAGGCATTTTCATGTGTCCAGTAAGGCACAATCAAGGATTCAGCCTGACACAGGACAGGAAGGGAGAGTTAAGTTCTTGCAGATGAAAATACAGCAAACGCTGGCAACCGCTTTGTTCTAAATAGTTAACTAAAAATCTGCTGGAGCCATGGCATAGCATTCCACTGCATGCAGCACCTTAATTTACCTTTTTACATCTTTTTTTCCAGCAATCCAGGCAGGTATTTGTTATTGAAATCAAAATGACTAAATACATCCCTTGCTGAATCCGGGCCTTGAGCCACCATTGCTGACAACAGTCTAAGGCACCCTCGGCTCATCCTAAAAAAAACAGACCAGAGGTAAAACCTGCAGGTTACTTCCAGGATGATGGTTATACCAACCACTAAACCAACAGATTAAAACTTGAAGAGAAAATAGAAGGGAAGTTAAACAATCAAAGTAATTATTTTAGGCAGTAGTAACAGTAGCTGAGAAAGAGGGATGAGGGAAGAAGGGAGAAGGAAATGCCTTTTTATATTCTTCCCCAAAATTAAGCTGTAATGTGAGGCTGGATATTCCCTTTATAAAGTAGTTTAAAAGGGAGAAAGTGCCAAAATTAACACTCTAAGATGACCTGTTCATGGCAGCGGGGTTGGACTAGACAACCCATAATTATTCCATGATTCTACGAACTCCTAAATTCATAGAGGTTTGCCATTCATTTTAAGGGGACTATGTCAGGGCACTGCAGACCTCCATCACCTGAACAGCCACTACCATGAACAGATCTGTAATCTCTCTATCATGTTTCTGTCATGGACAATCCGTAAAAAGCCATGGGATTTAAACAGAGATCCCATCTAGACATACAATAAAGAAAATTCCTCTGCACACCAAAGAGTTGCAGAGAGAATGCAGAGCATTTCCCATCAGAAATCTGCAGCCTCCTCTGTGCAGGTTCTAGAAGGGTTTCTCCAGAACCTTTAAACATTCCATCAGAAGTGCACTTCTTGCACAGCCTCAAAATTTGTTTCCAGTATGCATACTTGAGATCCTTTGTCCAGTTAAAATGCCTGCTGCAATAAGATCAACTGTGCTGCTCAGGAAGCACAGCTATGTCTATGAACTGGGAAAGCAGAGAAAGGTTCTGCACTTCTGCTCAAAGAATGAAAGACAGGTTGTTTGCCTCGGACAAGCCAATTTCAGCCTGTTTTTTCCTCTGCTTTCCTCTTCCTCCCAGGTTTGTACTGAAATGTCTCTGGCACTTGCAACTTCTTTCTCCTATCCACATGAGCATGAGAAATTGTTTGGTCCGGACTAGCTAACAGAGTTATTGAACAACCTAAAATGACCTCAGATGTAAGAGACTGAAAAATTACAGAAGAAAAGCCAGTCTGTAAGAGAAAAATCTATTATAAACATGGAAAGCTGACTCCAAAACATAGAGAGAAATAAAGCACTCAAGAGCAGCTCTTTTTGCTATCACAGGAAGACTGCACATCACATCCCTGTTCTACACAGTACATTTCACCCCACAAATTAAACAGCATTAAAATAAGAGGACTCAAAGTACCACCTATGTTAGCTCTCACTAGGACAGGCACAACTGATGAAAAATACAGCTTCAGCAAAGTATCCTACAGCAGTGGATTGTTTGATGTATCAGAGCTTCCACTTTGCAAAGACTTCCACAGGCAATTATTTTATGACAAGTGGAAAAGGATTATTAAAGGAAGGTGGATTATTAGCAATAAGTCCAGATGAATTTTGCAACATTTAGTACAGTCCCTCCAGGTCAACTGAGAGATTCTCCACCAGAGCACCAAGTCGTCTTACCTGTGATTTTCAGAATACAAAGCAGCATAGACCAGTTTCATACAGGAATGAATCAACTTCTTGACAATGTTCATTCCCACAACAGAAAAATGTGAGAGGTCGCTGGCTGTCCTCAGTAAAATGGCTTCTAGAGCTTGAAAGATTAACAGCATCTGCAGGAGAAAAAACTATGTTAATATCTGACAATATCAGGTAAGACTTGAAATTACTAGCTGAGCAAAAAGTAATAACCACCATTAACAAAGAGTAACCCCACTCCAAGAGAAAAGCTTCCACGTACGAAAGTGACATTAACTTCTAGATTCTCTCCCAAATTAATGCTTCCTCTTTGAGAAGATCACTTTGGAGAGCATGTCATTTCAAGGAATCAGTGCTTCAAGAGATGACTACTAAGGAGACTACGAAAAATGAAATGGACTGGAGAAAAACATCGAGGCTGTTCCAGTCTCACAATTAATTCTCTCCAGAAGAACCCAGAATCCATACAGCACTGGGCTGTGCCCATTACAAACATCAGCCCCTGTCACCAATAGGCTATTGAGGAAAGGCCGTCACTGAACACAACACAGACAAAAATGACACTGAAGGGCAAAGAACAGCAAGTGATGGTTAAAAAGCCACACAATACAATACTACGTTGTAAGCAGTTAGCAACGCTGCACCAGCGTTCACAGTAAAAACTGTGAATTGAACCCTTTGTTCATTCATCGTATTCTGATGAGAATAAACTGTGTCCAACTAAAATAAGAATAATAAAGTCAACTTTACCAGCAGCTTCCTAGAAATACTAATGTAGCAGGGAGATATCTAAAAACACTTTACTTTCACTAGACTACTTTTGTTTTGCTTTCTTAACTGCTTCTATTGATCCCCTTATTAGCTAAAAGGTCTTTTGATAACATTTAAAGAACCTTAACAGCTTGATTTGGACAGGACTATTGGTTGTGTGAGTCATTAAATCCAGGAACATCTATGAACTGAAAAGAGCAACTCCCAGTCGTTAGGTGCTTCTGCTACTGCCACTTCCAGAAAAAAAACCAAACCAAACCCATTTTAAATTATCAGAGTTATCTATGCCACAACGCATTTATCCACAGAACCACAGAATATCTTGAGCCGGAAGAGACCCACAAGGATCATCCAGTCCAACTCCTGGTCCTGCACTGACACCCCAACAATCCCACGCCTGAGGGCGTTGTCCAAACGCTCCTGGAGTTCTGGCAGCCTTGCCGGCTGTGACCATTCCCTGGCGACCGTATGTTGCTTCCTCCCCAGGAGGGCATTGCTGGAATTATAGCCGCCTGAATTACAATCTCCGCGTCCGATTTACTTCACTTTCAGACTTCCTTTCTCCATCGAGAAGCTTGATTATCTCAGCACACTCCATGGAAATTTTCACGTATCCCTCCACGACACCGTACACTTGAGGGGATGGCAGCGTCTTGGCGACGGACACGAAGGTCTCCAGCCCTGCAAAGCCACAGCGTCACCCGGAGCGCACCGGCGCCACGTGTGGGGCCGCTCCGGGCCGGCGGCGACCCCGAGGGGCCCGTGTGCGCCACCGCCCCCAGCAGCAGCAGCACCGGTGCCACCGCCGCGCCCCCCGCGGGCCGCCTCAGCCCCCGCGCGCGCCGTTCCCGCCCTGCAGAGCCCCTCACCCACCCTCGGCGGCGGCCGCGGGGTCCCGCAGCAGCGCCTTGAAGCGGCGCCATTGAACTCGTCCCGCGGGCCACAGGCGCGCTCAGCCGCAGCCGCCCCGCTCCGCTCGCCGGCCGCCCCGCTCCGCTTCCCGGCCTCCCGGCTCCGCTTCCCGGCCTCCCGGCTCCGCTTCGCTTCCCGGCCTCCCGGCTCCGCTCCGCTTCCCGGCCATGCTGAATCCCGACCCGGCCCAGCCCCGCCCCGGAGCCGCCACCGCTCCCGCAGGAAGGGGCAGGCGGAAGGCGGGTGGGCCGGGGCGTGTCGTCTGTGGCTGCTGAGACCCAGCTGAGGGTTCTGACCTCTCTCCAGCCTTGTGCTCACCTTGGAACAGACTGGGGCTGGCTCAGGTTTCCCAGGGAAGCGGAAGCCGCTGAGGCCTGTGCAGCAGGGACCTGCTGGGATTTGCTTTTGCAAATCTGACCTGAAGTTTGTCAAACCAGCAGAAAATGCTAATCCCCGTGGGTTTTGTGGAGGAGGTATTGGTGACCCTGAGAACTAGATCAGAACCAGCTTTTGTGGTGGGAGAGTCTGAGGTCTGTAAATGCCACATTTGGTATGATCTGTGTGGCTGAGATGAAGTCACGGCCCCAGAGGCTGACGGTTTCTGGTCATTCCTGTCCCCAGCCTGCTGCTGACCCAGAGGGATCTGCTCTGCTTCCAGGCTGCCCGTGCTGGAGCACCCTGGTCCCTGCAGTGCCCAAGGCCCGAGACAGAGAGCCTGGTCCCTGCCCAAAGGGACCTTTGGCACCTTGTCAGGAATGTGGCTGCAGCCCCGGGAGCAGCTCAGAGGTGAGAACTGGGGCTGTGTTTGAGTCTGGTCCACGTCAGGTCAGTGTTTATCAGAAATAATTTCAGAATAATTAGAAATTTTAGAAAAATACAGCTAAAAATCTCACCTCTCTCCCCCCTAAGTTATCCCAGTTTTTCCCAGGCAAGAGCTGTTAGGAATTCAGGCAGGGGAAATGACATCAGGGAACAGCTGAAAATTCAAAGGCAGAAAGAGAAGATCTACCAGCAAAGGGCAGGAAAGGAGAGAGGTTTCAGAAAACATTTCTGCGGTCTAATTAATAATTATTTCTGATTCCCCAGTGAGAAGAACACGAGCTCACAGCCATTCAGGCCTGCCAGTTCCCTGCAGTGAGAGCTCAGCACACATCATCCACAGAAGCAAGTCCAGCATCTGAAAGAAAAAACCAAAAAACACAAAACAGAAGAAAAAGGTGATTCATTTTGCTTTCAAGTTATTTCCAGTTCTTAAAGCTCAACCAGCATTTGCTCCTGATTTTGGTTGGGTGAATCAGGAGCAGTGGGCATGGGTCATGGCACTCATTTAGCTGAAAACCTGGTGTAGTGTAGAGGGGATACAAGACCTGTTAGTGTAGGAAAATGTGAGAGGGTGTCGAGGGGAGTGAGGTGGCATTTTTGAGGGAATTGCTGAGGTAATGGAAGGGAGCCCAGCAGACAATTGCCCCGGGAAATCCGAGGCCCCTGGGGACCACAGCCAGGGCTCTCCAGGGGTAGTGGTGAGGGGTCAGCACTCGGGACTCACTGTGTCCTCCTTCCTTGGCAGCAGCCGGCGGGGATGGGAGAAGAGGCTCCGTGTGGGACGAGGCTGGAAAGAACGAGCAGAGGAGTGGCTGGAGAGGGGCAGGAGAAAGGCACCGTGGGCAAAGGGACCTCCCTGCTGTCACCAGGGCGCCAGTGGGGAACAGAACGGACGCTTGGAGGGCAAATGGAGGTGAGGAGTGGAGGGTTTGGAGCAAAATCTTCACCTCCAAGGAACAAGTAGGGGATATTTTTGAGTGAAAAGCTGAGGTCACACATCTAACCACCTTGGCCCAGGTTGTGTTTGCACCAAGTGGCACCAGAGGTGAAGGTCAAGCCAAAGCCAACCCTGCTTGACCTCTAAATTCCAGGGTAAGTTTTAAAGGCTGCCAATTGAGGGAATTGGCATATCAATTTTCATAAAAAATGAAAATCAAGAGCATTCATGAGATTCCTGGGAATCCCATCATTACCTTGTTGTCATAGAATTCATAACAGAGTGTTGAGCTCTAGATGATAACAATGCATTTCTTTATTTGGATTATTGGCTCTGTGGGATTTGGGGTTTATTTGAGGTTTATTTAAAGCCCTCATGGTGGGCCTGACACTGCTCAGGAGCTGGTAGGAGACACAGTCAGAGCTCCTGGCAGACACAGGGTGTTTTTCCCCAGAGCAGGCTGCAGAGCAATTGCCTGGGACTTGGACTGTCCCTCTGGGTGGTGTCAGTTGCTGTGATTTGTGTAATTCCCTAAGTTTGAGTCCCCAGACTTCCCAGCCCAGGGGCTGAAGCTGACACGGCAGCACCAAGTTTGTTCTCTGTGCGGTGCCTGGATTCAGGGTTCACTGTCACCTTTGCTAGTTTAGAGGAATTATACCCATGGCCCCGAATTCCCTGCTCAATTCTCACTGCAATAACCTCCCAGTGCCTCATGGGGCCTGGATATTCCCATGCAGAGCTGCTGCTTGACTGCCAGCTGTGCCAGGAACCGGCAGAGCTTCCAAGGAAGCTCAGGGGGCTTGGGACAGGAGAGGTTTCTATTCCCTAGAACTGGCTAATTATAACCCTCATCCCCTGGGGGGTCACTTGGCAGAGTTGCCTGGAATTCAGCAGATTCCAGCCCCCTGAGCTCGGGCTCCTGTGGATATTTTAAAGCAGGAGAAGGCAGTGGCTGGACACGCTCCCGGCCCGTGCTGAGGCAGCCCCTGTGCCCACGGGAGGACATCTCTCCCTGCAGCAGCTCAGCTCCTTTCAGAGCCTCAGCAGTGGCCTCTGCAAGTTCTTTTCCCTCAGGAAAGAGATGCACAACCCTGCCTTCAGCGCACCTCCAGCGGGACCCACCTGCAAAGGCTTCCCCTCACTTCTGCACTTCCAGCTGGCTCCGTGAAAAACTCCAGACTTCATCCAAACAGAACTCCATCCCACTGAAACCTTTGATTTTCAGGCATCTCCAAGGGCTGTTGCTGGGGATTGAATTTCTGTGAGGGAAGATTGCCTTGGCTTTAATGCTGCTGCTGGATGATGTCCTCAGGCTGGAAGGGAGGGGATTTGGGGTGGCCAGGACATACCTGGCAGCTGTTTGGGAGCTCCGGGAGGGCTGGCACCGGGAATTGCTGTCTGAGCCCCTCCGCAAACCCCACGTGCCACCATTCCCAGGCAATGGCAGCTGTTCCTTGAGGATCTTCTGGGCTGTTTGGGGGCCTCTGTCTGGGCTGAAGCATCTCCAGGTGCCTGTTGAGAGCAGCCCCTGGCCGAGGAGCTGCAGGCAGCCCTTCAGCCGTGTCTGTGCCAGCCCTGTCTGAGCCCCCCAGTGCCCGTCCCTGGGACGTGTGCCTGGCACCCTGCGTGCCACGGGCAGGACACTGCGGGCACAGCTCCTCCCCTGCAGAGCCCAAGGACAAGGATCCGTACGTACCCTGCCGGCCGGGGGAGAGGCAGCACCGGGAGCAGCCGCTGGCTTGGGGTTCCGCACAGCGCTCCGAGCGCCGGTCCCGCCGCATCCGCAGAGGAGCATGCGCACAGGGAGCGAGGGGGGCGGCGGCTCCGCCGCAATTGAGGGGCGCGGGCGGGGCGGGGCCCCGGGGGGCGGGCCCGGCCCAGCTGTGACGGGCGGGACCTGCGCAGGTGCGCGGGGCCCCAGAGCGGCTGCGCGGGGCGGGGCCGCGGGGATTTAATCCACGGGGAGGGGAGCTGCGAGCCATTTGCCCCTCGGCGCTCGGAGCGGGAGGTAGCTGCCGCTCTTTCTCTCTGCCTCTTCTATACTTTTCTTTTCTGCTTTTCTTTCTCTGTACCTCTCCTTTCACCCCTCCCTTTCTCCCCTCCCCCCCCCCCTACCCCCCCCCCTCCCTCTCCCCCCTAGCCCTCCCCTCCTTCCCCCCCCGGGGCCGCGGCCCCTCATCCCCCCTCTCCTTTCTCTACCCTCCCCTCCTCCCCCGGCCCTGTCACCCCCACTCCCCCTCTCTCCTCCCTCCCTTCCCTACTCCCCTCTTCTCCCTAGGTCCCCCGTCCTTCTCCCCCCCGGCCCTGTCGCCTCTCACTCCCCCTCTCTCCTCTTTCCCCCCCGCTCTCCCCCCGGTCCACCCCTCCTTCCCCCCGGCCCCGTGGCCCCCCACTCCCCCTCCATATTCCTCTACAAATGGCAGCCCTACCCTACCCTCTATCCTTCCCGTTCGCCTTTCATCTTCCTTCCCCCCAGTCCTGGCGCCCCCTCTCCCTGCTCCCCTTCCCTCTCCCAGTTTCCCCCCACCTGCCTCCAACCCTCCTCTTCCTTCCTCCACCGTTCCTTCCCCCCACCCCGCCTCCGCCTGCCCCTTCTCCCTGCTGCCCTGCACAGCCCAACACCCCCACCTGCCCTCTGTCCTGGACTCACCCACCCCGACCCCCCCATCTGCCCCCTGTTCCCATCCTCTGTCCTCCCCTCTCTTTCTTCTCCCGCAGCCGCGGGGCTGGGGGTGCCGGACAATAAATAAAGCCCAAGGGCCGGAGCCCGGCGCCCCCTGCCCTCGCTGGAAACCCCCACACGGGGACAGCGCCGCTCGGCGCCGTGTCACCCCATTCAGTGCCCCACACCGCCGGGCCTCCGGCTTTCCCCACATCACCCTGGGGTGCCCCGGCGGGGTCGGGGCTAGGGTTGTTGGGGGAATCCCTCACTGGGGGAGGGGGGTCCCGGGGTCGGGGGGCTGCGGGTTGGGGGGCTCCCTTCTTGGGGGAGGGGGTCCCGGGGTGGGGGGGTTGAGGTTGGGGGGCAGGGCCCCCTCCGGAGGGGGGGGTCCCTGGGAGGGGTTGGGGGGGGCCCCCTCCGGAGGGGGGGGTCCGGGGGAGGGGGCGGGGCGGAGGGGGGCACTTCCCCCCTCCAGTCCCCGCCTCCTCTCCCGGATCCCCGCCTCCGGACGGGGCTCGCCCCGGCCCCCTCCCCGGGACCCCCTCCCCCGGACCGGGGCCCGGGGGGGAGGGAGGGGGGCGGGTGGGGGGAGAAACGGGGGACGTCACGTCACTCAGCAGTGCGAACAGACATGTCACCAAACAGAGAAACGGCCCCTCCCCTCCGGCCCCCCCACCCCGCCCGCCCCCCTCCCTCCCCCCTGGGCCCCGGTCCGGGGGAGGGGGTCCCGGGGAGGGGGCCGGGGCGAGCCCCGTCCGGAGGCGGGGATCCGGGAGAGGAGGCGGGAACTGGAGGGGGGAGTGCCCCCCTCCGCCCCGCCCCCTCCCCCGGACCCCCCCCTCCGGAGGGGGCCCTGTCCCCCTAACCCACCCCAAGGACCCCCTCCTAATGAGGGGGCCCCCCCCAAACCTCAACCCCCCCACCCCGGGACCCCCCTCCCCCAACGAGACCCCCCCGCCCCAGCCGCAGCCCCGACCCCGCCGGGGCACCCCAGCGTGATGTGGGGAAAGCCGCAGCCCCGGCGGTGTGGGGCGCTGTATGGGGTGACAGGGCGCCGGGCGCCGCTGTCCCCGTGTGGGGGCTTCCAGCGAGGGCGGGGGGCGCCGGGCTCCGGCCCTTGGGCTTTATTATCCGGCACCCCCGAGCCCCGCGGCTGCGGGAAAGAGGGAAAGGGGAGAAGCAGCAGGGGATGAGACGGGGTAGGGAGGGGAGTCGGAGTGTGGAGGGAAGCGGGAGGGGAAGGGAAAGAACGAGTGGGGGGAAAGAGAAAGGCTGGACAGAGGAGGGGGACAGGGGGAACAGAAGGAGCGGGGTAGGGAGAGAAGAGGAAGGAGCGGGGAGGGAAGAGGAAAAATAAGGGGAATAGGGGGAGGAGGAAGGGTAGACAGGGGTATAGGAGGGGAGGGCTGAAAGGTGAGGGAAAGGGGTCGGCTTTGGGGACGAGGGGGAAAGGGAGAGAAAGAAGGGGAACACGGGGTGAAAGAAGGAGGGATAGAGGGAAGGAAAAGGGAAGCCGAAGCCCGTCCTGTCCCAGGCTGCGGACCCCGGACAGCAACCACGCGCTCCAACACGCTCGCTCTGAGCAAATGGCGGCGGCGGTGACTGCGGGCGATTAAATCACCTCGGCCCCGCCCCGCGCAGGCGCCCTGAGTCCCCGCGCAGGCGCCCTGGGTCCCCGCGCACCTGTGCCGGGCCCGGGACCCTCCCCCGGGACCGCCCGGGACCGCCCCCGGGACCGCCCCCGGGACCGCCCTCAGGACCGCCCGGGACCGCCCCCGGGACCGCCCTCAGGAACGCCCGGGACCGCCCGGGACCGCCCCCGGGACCGCCCTCAGGACCGCCCAGGACCGCCCCCGGGACCCGCCCCCGGGACCGCCCGGGACCCGCCCCCGGGACCGCCCTCGGGACCGCCCGGGACCGCCCCCGGGACCGCTCGGGACCGCCCCCGGGACCCTCCCCCGGGGCCGCCCGGGACCGCCCGGGACCGCCCTCGGGACCGTCCCCGGGACAGCCCAGTACCGCCCCCGACCGCCGCCGGCACCCGCCCTGCCCTGGGGCGCAACCATCGCTCCCGGCCCCGCCCCTCAGCCCCGAGCCGAGCCGAGCCGAGCCGAGCCGAGCTCCGAACCCACGGAGCCCGCGGCGCTGAGGCGGGGCCGGGAATGGCACCGGGAGTTCCGCTTCGGGTCCTGCCCGTGCTGGCTGCGGATCCCCAGCGGAGCCGCCTCTCTCCCGGCGGGCGGGCTGTGGGTCTCGGGGCCGGAGGAGCGGGGCAGCGTTGGGGCCGGGATCGGCCCCGGGATGACCGCGGGCGGCAGGAGCCGCTCCTGCTCCGCCTGCAGCCGGCGCTGCGCTGGGCTCCTGCCGGGGCCCGGGCACGGGAGGACGGCGGCGCCGAGTTCCTGGTGCTGATTGGGACCGGCTGGGGCGCGGGGGCCCCCCGTGCCGGCCCCGGGACCCCCCAAACCCCGCCGCTCCCCGCGGTGCCAGCGAATCTCTTTTCCAGCGTAGGCAGAGAATTCTTTATGAGAAAACTCAAAACTCAAAATACGGGGTCTGAGGGGAGAGATTCTGGTCTAAGTTCAAAATGCATTGGGAAAATTAAATTGGGAAAAATAAATCCGTGGAGCAGCTCATTTCCTCTCTCACATTGGCTTCTGTGTGATCGTCTGTGATCACACAGCTGCTCTGTGAGCTGCTGCTCTGGTGAGATT
The DNA here is from genome assembly GCA_027886175.1 of Phylloscopus collybita. Taxonomy (NCBI): domain Eukaryota; kingdom Metazoa; phylum Chordata; class Aves; order Passeriformes; family Phylloscopidae; genus Phylloscopus; species Phylloscopus collybita. The sequence continues at coordinate 27,983,919 of JAJNNQ010000003.1, read as the reverse complement.
TTCCACCTGTGGGGCTATAATGACCTGCCAGGTTCTAAGCACCACAGAAAATAAGGGGAGAACTCCCTGGATCAGGCAGTGGAGCCTCTCAGTAGTGTCCCAAAGGGCCAGCAGTGCCAGCGAATCTCTGGCTGGAATTTGAGGGGTCCCAGCCCAGCCCCTCGGAAGCGTTCCCTGGAGCTGACACTTCCCAGCATCCCTGACCAGGGTTTGGGGGTCCCAGCACAGGCCCCATGGCACATCCCGCTGCTTCTCCAAGTCCCACTTAACCAGGATGATTTTGTGGGGGTAGGAGCACCCAAAGGCAGCAGAACTGGCCTTAACCACCTTTTGGGGATCTCTCCTCTTTCTTCGTCACCAAATCCCCGCTGTCAAAACCCAGCCCGAGGCTCAGCTCCCCATCCCCTCAATCTCTCCAAGGAACTGGGCTTGGACTTCCCGATCCAGCGGGGCAGAGATGCTGTTTGTCCTTATTGTATATCCTAATGGCAGTAATTGCTTAAGAAATAATTGAAAGACATTAAAGGAATGAAGAGAAATTAAATCACAGCTGCCAGCTCCAAGGGCTATCCAAGGGAAGCTCAAAGCCATTCTCAGTGATTTGCTTATTATTTGCTTATTTAACCAACTCAAAGTAATTAACACCACATTGATACAGCAGGATTCTTTTTAATTGAGTTATAGATAAATATTGCAGACTGTAGAAATCCTTCTAAGCCCAGAAACTCTTAGAAGAGCTATACAGGGCACAGCTGCAGAGAGAGTCTTGGGATTCAGGGGAAAAAACCCCAAAGTTCTCAGTCTTTAGCATCTTCCACGATGTCGTCACTGACAGCAGACACGGAGAGCCAGAGATTTTGCACATCCTGGTCTCACCTCAGCCTTCCAGCAGCTACAGTCTGCAAGGAGAGAGAAGAAAATGGGTCAGAATGGACAGCCTCCTTCCAGAAAACCATCATCATTCACAAAGCATTGAGCAGAGCTGTAAGACCTTCCCCAAAGGTTCCTGTCCCTGCACACTGAGGGCTCTAAGCTGAAGCACACGCCACGGGGCAGACTATGGAAAGCCCCGAAGTAAAAGCTTTCTCGGCCAATGCCATAAAACATTCCAAAATCAGGCTCCTGGGATGCGACCCTCACTTCCCTCACCTTCCAACATCCAGAATGAGGTCTATTGCTGTTGAGCAGCCTTCAAAAACTTGTCAGAGCAGAAAGTGCCTCACAAATGACACCGGAGTAATGTAAGCTCCTCTGGCAGGTATGTCAGTAACAAACTCTTTGAGTTACCTGAACAGAAAAAATAACCAGGGAAACATACTTGGTTACACACAGAATCTGACAACACAAAGAGCACGTGTGGACGTCAGAAAGGGCTCAGCTCTGATCTCACACCAATTGATCCTCTCCTTGCTACTTTCATACTCTGAAAGCTCATTCACTGTCCACACAGTAACTCTCTGCAGCCTTGCTAAGTGTCAGAGCCACACATTCAGCTTTTGCTGGACAACCTTCAGCTTCCACAGCCAACCTCCTTGTGCTATTTACTCCCAACTCTCCCCACCTGCAGTCACGAGATTTCAGGAGAGCAAAACACCCACTGGATTTATCATGATTAGTTTATGATTACTATTTGGAGACAAAGTTACAGCAAAAGCATTAAGTCCATTGGCACAAAGGGCAGAAGAAATGTGACTAAAAGTTCAGTCAAGATCTGGAGAAGTGAATCAGAACTAACTAGAAACAACATATCAAATTACTGAGACAGAAATAGGAAGCTCATGCTGTGAGCAGAAAAGAAGCAGAAAACGCTAATTACCATGGAAATTGAAGGGAAAGTTACTGAAAACCTTGCATAACACGAGACACCAATTACAGGAAGCAGTCCAGTACACGCTACAATGCACTGAATTGCTCTGGGTGAAATAAGCTGTTCTGCAGAAACTGTGGAAGCAGATTAAGGTTTCACAGAAGTGATTTAAATGAAGAAGGATGTAAGGTTAAATCTCACCCTTTGCAGCACCTCTTTGCAGCAAGACAGCTCGACTTCCAAGAGTTAGCGGTTCCTCATGAAACAAGAGCTTGCTTTTCCAGGGTTCCTAGAACAGAGCTGAGATGGCACAGTTTAGATCATGCACTTCCCACTCCCAAGCCAAAAATCCAAGTAGTGCACTCCTTCAGAACCCCGAGAGACAGCCGTGGATTCTGGGGCTACAGGATACAGTGAAAAATTGCACCGAGACACCACGAACAGTGCAGCCCTGGCTGGGAGAGGCAGCATTACTCTGCGAGAACATCCACAGCAATACAGCAAAACAAATGGGAACTTCAGAAAAAAACAGAGACATGAAAAGCAGTCCCGATGAACAACCACTGTCTCTTAGAAAAATGCTTGTACATTGTTCTAATTCTGGCGTGGGGCCTTAACTCAGGATACAGTCCTTGAAGAATATTTGAAGACCACTTATAAGTGCCAGACACCAACTACACCCAAGCACACTTTCATTTTCTAGACAGATTTTAAGACAGCTGAGGGAGAGTCTCAAGCACATACTCACTTGGAAGATTTGCCTTTGCCCACCTCAGCAAGGACAGAGCAGATGTGGCCAGTACAGGTCAGAGCCACCCCAAGTTCTGCCTGAGCCCCTCTGGCCACGCTTGCTGCTGATAATGCTGACCCCTGCCAGGCTCCAGCCAGGCCTGTTTGGTGCTTGGATTGTGCACTCTTCTGATCAAACGGGAAGGAACCCTCCTGTGCCCTGCACCTGCTGACATTGTCTTGGCTGGAATGCAATTTTTCAGACAAAAGGCAGAGACAGTTGTTTTGTTTGGTTGGTTTTTCCCTAGGATTTGCCATACACGGGCGATGTTCCTCACAACCGAGCACTACAGCAGCAATACAGAAAACCACTCTGGGACAGAGCAGCAGAGGAAGCTACTTCCAGACTTGCCAGAGATATAACAGGAGCACCCTCAGAGCGATACCTGGTGAGTGAAGGTGAGCTGGCAGGCTGACCCATAAACATTCTGCGTTTACCTTTCAACAGAGTCAATACCAAACAGAACAAATCTCTCTTGTAGTCGAGATGCCTTCAGGTGCACCTGGAGATGCTGCCAAGTGTCCTTGAGCAGCCAGAGCAGAACAGGGTTTCTACCATGCTGTAAGGAAGGAATAACAGTCATTCAGAAGAAAACTAAAGGAAGCATCTTTCCCCATCTCTTTTCTAAAATAATAATAATAATAATAAAAAAACACAAAACAACACAAACAAACAAAAAATCAACCAAAAAAAAACCCCCACCAATAAACCCCCATGCATTAGAACATTGTCAAGCATTCATTCTTGCTTTACACAGTGTAAATGATGAGCACTCATCTTTCAGCCCGATTTTGCAACAGCTCCTCAAGCTGACTGACCTCAGCAAGAGTGATCAGAATCACTAAATTGTGGAGGGGACCCTAAAGCTCATCCCATTCCACCCCCCGCCCTGGGCAGGGGCACCTTCCACCCCCGTCCAGCCTGGCCTTGGGACACTGCCGGGGATCCAGGGGCAGCCACAGCTTGTCCGGGCACCCTGTGCCAGGGCCCCACCACCCTCACAGGGAAACATTTCTTCCTGATATTTAATCGAAACTTGCCTCCCTTGATCCTAGGGCCGTTCCCCTTGTCCATCGCCCCGTGTCCTTGTGAGAAATCCCTCTCCCTTAGGCCACGAGCGGCTTGTACAGAGCACCCCAAGGACGTGTTCCAGCGGCTCTCGGGGGCACACGAGGGCTCCGGGCCCTTTCCCGGCCTTGTCCTCAGCGCCTTCCCCGGGAACCCCCGACTACCCCGGGGCTGTGTCCGGCCGGCACCGGCCCTCACCATCCGCACTCTCCGGGGAGCTTGGAGATCTTCTGCTCCGGGCCCCCAGGGGGACGGAGGGAGGGAGGGAGGGAGGGAGGGAGCGCGGGGACGCGGGGCTGGCAGCGCTGGCACTCACCGCTCTCTCCTCAGCATTGCTCACCCAGCTCCAGGCGCCGCCCACGGGCCGCCTGCAGCCGGCGCACACGAACACCGCGGGCACGGGGGCCGCGTCCGCCCGCCGCTCTCGCTGCTGCTGCTGCCGCTCGGCCCGGCCGCCGCCCGGCTCCAGCAGCGGCAGCGAGCGCTCCAGCTCCGGGCACAGCGGCACCGTGTCCCGCCAGCCCCCGGGGGAGCGGCAGCTGAACAGCTGACCTCGGCCATTTTCGGCTCTTCGGCTATGCTCGGCTGTTCCCGGCACACCTCGGCTATTTCCGGATGCCGTCGTTCAGATTCGGCTCTTCGGGGAAGCTCGGCTCTGTTCGGCTGTTCCCGGCACACCTCGGCTATTTCCGGATGCAGTCGTTTAGATTCGGCTCTTCGGGGAAGCTCGGCTCTGTTCGGCTGCGCTCGGTGCCGCTCGCTGCGCTGCGCTCCGCCCAGCTCAGCTCGGCTCGGCTCCCTGAGGGGCGGGGCCAAGGCACCGCGGGCGCCGCCGGTTCGCGTTCCCCCCGCAGAGCGGCGTTTGCTCGGTGTTTCCCTGCTGCCCAGCCTGCCAGCCACCGCACGGACACGGACGGGAGCGGGGGGCGGGCAGGAGCTCGTTAGGCAGTGAGCGCACTCGCGCTAATTAATGGGCACGAGAGCAGGCGGCTGGTTCGGCTGAGCTCGGCTCGGTTCGGTTCGGCAGAAGTCGGCACCGGTCGCTGCGTTCGGCCGAACTCGCAAAGCCCCCCAAACCCCCCCCCTCAAAAAACCCCCCAAAACCCCCCAAAAAATCTCTAAAAAACCCCAAAAATCCCTAAAAAAAATCCCCAAAAATGCCCCCCAAAATCCCTAAAAAAAACCCCAAAAAATCCCACAAAAACCCCAAAAATCCCTAAACCCCCCCCAAAAAAACCCCAAAAATCCCTAAATAAAAACCAAAAAAATAACCCCCCCCAAAAATCCCTAAAAAAAACCCCAAAAAATCCCTGAAAAAAAACCCCAACCCCCCCAAAAAAATTCCAAAAAATTCCCCCAAAAAACCCAAAGTCCCCCAAAAAAACCGAAAAAAAATCCCTTGAAAACCCCCCAAAAATTCCTTTAAAAACCCCAAAAAACCCCGCAAACCCTTAAATATCGATCCAGGCATTACCAATGAAGGGCCGAGCAATCGATCCAGGCAACACGAGTCGAGCGCCGAGCGATCGATTCAGGCATTAGCAGTAGAGTACCGAGCACTCGAACCAGGCATTACGAGTCGAGCGCGGAGCAATCGATCCAGGCATTACGAGACGAGCGCCGAGCAATCGAGCCAGGCATCACGAGTCTAGCGCCGAGCAATCGATCCAGGCATCATGAGTCGAGCACCGAACAATCGATTCAGGTATTACGAGTCGAGCACCGAGCAATCGATTCAGGCATTAGGAATAGAGTACCGAGCACTCGATCCAGGCATTATGAGTCGAGCGCCGAGCAATCAATCCAGGCTGGGCAATCGAGCACCAAGCACTCGAACAGGGATTATCAATCGAGTGCCGAGTGATCGATCAAGGGTGGCCAATCGAGCGCAGAGCAATGGATCGGGGAGGGGCAATCGAGTGCAGAGGGATGGATCGGGGAGGGGCACTGAAGGTGACAAAAATTGGGGGGGGTGGCGGGGAGGGAGGGGGGCGGGGAGGAGGGAGGGGGCCCGGGATTTTTGGGGGTATTTGGGGATTTTGGGGGGGGGGGCTGGTGTCAGAGTTCTGAAATTTCCCCCTCCCCAAAAAAAGGCGACATTCCCCCCAAAAGTAATGAGGAAATTTTATTTATTTGTTTTTTTATTTATTTTTGTACTGCACCGCCCCCCCTTCCCCTCCTCCTTCCCCCGCCCTCCCCCATCCTCACAAAAAAGAGGGGAGGGGTCCGGGGTGGGGGAGGGGTTCAGAGGCAACGCTGGTGGTGGGGGAGGGGCCCCAGGTGGATCCTGGGTGGGTTGGGGGGTCCCAGGCTGGGATGGACCGGGACTGACCAGTTGGAACTGGTTTGAACTGGGATGGACTGGGACTGGCTGGGACCAACCGGTTTAAACTGGTTTGACCCATCCAGTCTGGGCCGGTCTGAGCCGGGGGCTTTGTGGGGGGTCCAAGGCCGCTCGTGGTGTTTTTGGTTTTTTTTTGGTTTTTTTTGTTTCAAAACCTGCAAAAATCAGCTTGGGGGGGGTGGGGGGGCGGGGCCGGAGCACCTAGGGGGGGACAGGTGAGACAGGTGTGACACGCACACACACACAGGTGAGCCCAGGTGTGAGACACGCACACACAGGTGTGCCCAGGTGTGACACACGCGCACACACACAGGTGTGTCCAGATGAGCCCAGGTGTGCCAGACGCACACACACAGGTGTGTCCAGATGAGCCCAGGTGTGTCCAGGTGTCCCCAGGCAGGACACGCACACACACAGGTGTGACACGCATGCACGAAGGTGTGTCCAGGTGCACCCAGATGTCCCTGGATGTCCCCAGGTGGGGCACACGCACACACAGGTGTGCCCAGGTGTGTGTCCAGGTGTGTGTCCAGGTGTGTGTCCAGGTGTCCTCAGGTGTGCCCAGGTGTGTCACTCCCGGATGCTGGCTGAGTAGGAGAACTGCGGGAAATGCGTCCGGTGTTCACGCTCCAGGGAGTCCAGGTGGTCACCTGGGGATGGACAGGTGGGACAGGTGAGGGGAGAGTTGAGGGACAGGTGTGGGCACAGGTGTGCCAGGTCAGCTCACATCTCTCAGGTGAAGTGATGGTGAGGGACAGGTAAGGGGACAGGGGGCTCAGGTGAGGCTCAGGTAAGGCCACAGGTGTGCCAGGTGAGCTCACATCTCTCAGGTGGGGTGACGGTGATGCTCTGCGCCGTGAACTCCTCATCGAAGTAGCGCGTGTCCACCTCCGACGTCACCTGCAGCCGGAAGGGCGGCACCAGCTGGGGGGGAGGAGAGGGGACACTCACAGGTGCGTCCAGGTGGGGTCACCAGGTGAGCCCAGGTGTGACACACACACACACAGGTGTGCTCGGGTGTGACACGCGCACACATAGGTGAGCCCAGGTGAGCCCAGGTATGCCCAAGTGTGACACACACACAGGTGTGCCCAGGTGTGACACACACACACACACAGTGTGCCCAGGTGTGACACACACACACACAGGTGAGCCCAGGTGTGCCCAGGTGTGACACACACGCACACACGGCCGGGGGGGCGTGGCCGGGGGCGTGGCCAGCTCACCTTTCTCTGCACCACGTCCTGCCAGTCGATGCCGGCGAAGAAGCGATGTTGCATCACCTCCCGGGCGTCGCCGGGGCCACCGCCCAGCCTGCACAGGTGAGCACAGGTGAGCACAGGCAATGGGGACAGGTGGGCACAGGTGTGTCCCACTTGTGTCCATGCGTGGCCAGGTGTGTGTGAGTATACATGGGTAGCCCAGGTGTGTCCCAGGCGTGTCCCAGGTGTGTGTGGGTGTATCCCAGGTGTGCCCAGGTGTATCCAGGTGTATCTGGGTGTATCCCAGGTGTGCCAAGGTGGCTGGGGCACTGCTTGACGTTTCCAAGACGGCGGCAAAAAGGGCGGGAAAAAAAGATACGGAAGACCCACAAGCTCACAGTCCGGGGCTGCCGCGCGCATCGGGGTGGGCTGAGGGGGAGCGCTGCAGTACCGCGCTCTGAACACACGGTGGCAGCACTGGCCCAGATTTCAGCCAGGGGCTGTCACACGCCTTGGGGACGGGCACGGGGGAGCGCTGCAGTACCGCGCTCTGAACACACGGTGGCAGCACCGCGCCAGAGCTCAGCCCTGGGTCGGGGACAGGCAGAGAGCGGAGGCCAAAAAGGCGTCCAAACATCCCCTTCCAAACATTCTCTGAATTAAATGCCACAACAGTCTCCCAACCACAACTACGAGACCTCTGTCACCAATGAAATTCAAACCAAAAAAAGTCTTTATTTTAGGTTATATTTCCAAATTTTTAATCTTTTTTTATTTTTATATTGCTATTTATCATTACAATTTATCTTTTATATTCCCATCTATATTATATCTCATATATTATATGCAACATGTAATATGATATATTGTCTTTATATAATTGATAATATTTTTTCGTTTTATATTTCTATTTTGGGAATTTATATTGTTCCATTTCTGTATTTTTTTAAATTTGTGTTTATGTTATTTTAAATTTATTTATGATATTTTAAGTGATATGAATTCATTAACCTAACACAGCCGAAGGACAATTAATTACAATTAAAATGGCATGGTTTTCCAAGGGGTAAAGATTTCATTTTCATTAAAATGATATTGGCATATTTTCTCTTTTTGTGTTTTTTCAGGGAGGGGGGGGCTGTCTTTCGGGGGATTTGCTTTGGGGTGTTTTTGTTTGCTTTGGTTTGGATTTCTCTGTTAGTAAACAATGAGGTTGGGAGAGTTACAACATAAAATGCCGCCCTGGTTTTATGGCTGTCTCTGAAATCCACCTCGACACCAAGTTACTGCTGGTGATGCTGGACGTGGGCAGGATGAGCCCTGCTGTTGGGGGTTCCAAAGAAAAACACGGCACCGCCCGTGTTCAGGTTTTTTAATGGAGCAGAAAAGGCAGAGGTTTTGTGCCTGCACTCTCAACCCGATCCCGACGTCCCGTGGCCATGGGTGTCGTTCTTCAGCTCCTTTCCTGCCCACAGCCAAACTTCCAGACACTCAGGGCAAGAAAGAGTAATGGGGAAAAAAAAATAAAGGAAGAAAGGAAACATGAAAAAATAAAATAAAATAGAAATAAAAATTTAAAAATAAAATAAATTTGAAAGCAATAAAAATATAGTAAAAAATATATTAAAAATAAGATAAATAAAATAAAAAAATTAAAAATACAAAACTAAAACAAAGCAAGTAAAAATAAGATATAAAATTAAAAAATTAAAGATATTAAAAATAAAATTAAAGAAGAAAAGGAATTTAAAAATAAAAAGCTAAAATAAAAATAAAATTAGAGGGAATAAAACATAAAAACATTTTAAAAATACAGAATAAGAAAGAAAATAACATGAAGAAATAAAACACAATAAAATCAAAATATAGCGTTAAAAAAACCCATAATCAAAAAAGCAATAAATAAAAAATAAAATAAACAATACATAGAATAAAAGACAAAATTAAACAAATGCAGCTCTCCCCTCATGCCATTGCCTAACACAGCTCCTGGATTCTGCAAGGGTAGGGAAAACAAACCCTGTGCTTCCCAGCAAGTAAAGCTTTCTAGGCAATCCCCAGTTTTGCTTGGAAACAAATTCTGTTTGAGTGGAAAGCTCACTTTGGATGAACATCCAGATGTGCCAAGCCAGGAAAGAACCACCCCATTGTGTCCAAGGAACAGCAATTAGGCTGTTTTAGGATTTACATTTTAATGGGATTTTAATGGGATAGGTAAAAATGCAGTACATTTAACTTTACAGAGAGATGAATTATGGCAAAAAAAAAAAAATCCACTTAGCAAGTTGGCTGGTGCTGAACAATTGGGGTTTACCAACAGGAATTTGGTAAATGTCCCTGGAAATGTGCCCTATGATGCAGCAAAACTCCAACTAGGACGGAAAACTGGCATTTGCAAACATCCCCCCAAACCGCCCCATATATTTTTTGTATATAAAACAAAAACTTAACGAAACCAATACTCCTAAAAATCCTTTCACTAAACACATAAAAGATCCTACAAAAATAACTAGTAATATAAAGTCATGCAATTAATACTTTAAAATATTATGGATCTACTTACTTGGCTACTTACTTGAAAAAAAAACCCCAAATCTTTTTATCTCCTTTTAAAACTCTTAAAAAAACCCTTGTTCTTTTATTATTTGAGAATTTGACTTCTACGATGAACCTGAGAGAACTGGATTGCCTTCAGCACTGGATGGTACTTCTCTTGTAATTATGATCTGATCAGTATAACCAAGGGAAACATTAAAGAAAAAAGAGGTTAATGCACATTGTCTGTTTGGTAGGGTATTGTATTTTAATTTGTATTTTATTATAATATATATTTAAAATATATACATTTCCATATATAATATATATTTAAATACATAATATGTATTTTTTATTTATATAAATTTATTAATTATTTATTAATCATCTCTTAAATAGCAACCAATTTATAATATTTGAACAACAATTAATAATTAAAGGGGTAGGGTTAACTATGCACAACCTGGAAAAAAGAAAACAGTCCCAAGTGAGACAGTCACTAATAGCGATACTCATTACAAACAAAAGATGATTCCACTTGTTCTTCAACCCTATACTTGAAGCTTTGCTTTAGCTTGTTTAAAAAAGACTGAAGTCCTGTAAGAAACAGGTGCTTGATCAGAAATGTTGAAGGCAAGACCTTAGAACACTTGGCAGAACATCATCCTTGTGTCAGCTCATGAGCCCTTCAAACTTTCTTCCCCCTCCTGTGCTCAACTAGAGCAGAGAAAAGCCAATGAATGGTTTTTTCATGCATGCCTGGCTGTTAACCAGTGTGAAACTGGTTACTACACAAGGATATCAGCCCCTTCACTGAATTCTTTAACATTGGCAAGTGCTCCTCACCAGTGCTCTTTCTGATGATAACTGCTTCTGCTGCTTAATTTTATATGCTTTTAACTCGGCACCTTTTTCTTCAAGCATTTTATCGTATTCATTCTCTGTTAAAAAAAAACCAAACCAACAACAAACTCAGAACATGTGACTAAATGTTGCAGCTATAGATCTATCCAGTCTTAAATAATTTTTTTCAAACCAGGCTCTTCAGAACATTCAGAAAGCACCACGAACAAACACTGATGCTTCTACAGAAACTGTAAACCAGAAAATGCTCGATGCAGTATTATTTTGTGGACAGGCAGAGAGTGCTTTACTTCTGTGTGCTCAGCACCTAAGAGGGAGCTGTGCTATTTTGATTAATGGCCTCTGCTAAAGATAATGCAAAAGAGAGTAATAGAAAGGTAACCTAAAATGTGTCAGGCTAAACTGCTGAAGCCACTAATCTCAGAGAAAGAGGCCAAACTGATACTGAAAAATACTGCATTCAGATGGTTATCAGAGGAAGCCTGAATAAAAAAAAAAAAAAAAAAAAAAAAGACAAAAATCCTAGAGGTTTAGATAAATGGAATTTATCTGCCCATAGGCATACTTTCAAAATCTTGAACTGATTTGATTTTAGGTGATGAAAAGTCAAGCGTGTGTTCAGCTTCTGTTTCCCAGATTCAGGCCTTTTTCTGGTTTGGAAAGATCAGTAACACCGAATCACACATCCCAAATCCCAGCAATGGGTAAAATCTCTTACCTTGTGCTGCTTTTCCAGAAGTGCCACCATTTCAGTGATCTCGTGGTGACATCTGACATCAGCTTCTCTCTGGATCGTTGTTGCTTCATCATAAAGCAACCTCATCTCTTCCACCTGCTAGTAACAGATTGCATTTCATTCATAAACACACCAACATGTATATTTGTGTATATATATAAATATTAAAGTATATATAAAAATAGCATATATATCATTATATATAATTATATACAATTACATCTATTTTACATCATTATTTGTTATTATATATTATTATTTAATTATAAACTTATCTATAATATAAATAAATATAGATACAATATATAATATTTATATATATACTTATATAATACATAAATACAAAACCATATATTTTTAATATATATATTTTTCATCTTATTTTAATTTCTTCTTCCCCCTGTGGGTGCAAAGAATGCAGTCCCACTTGGCCTTCATTTGCTTTTAAGATCCTTTTCAAATCCGACATCTTTTATGCAGATTGTTAAAATGGGCACTGTTAAAAGGTTAATTACATGGGCACTGTTAAAAGGTACATCCATGGCAGGCAACTTCCCCTGGAACCAAAAGGCAGTTTCAAGCTCTGTGCCCTAACGTGTCTTAGCATTGCCATCAAAAAATGTGTGGGCAGAAAAATATTAATATGGGAGCAGTTATAACAAAATTTAGCCGACTTTACACCAAGGGTAGAATTTCTCTGAATTATATCTTGAAAGAAGGAATTTTTAACTGGGTTTTTCTTTTCAAAGACACATTCAAATATTCAACTTAAGCACCTTATGTGCTAAAGCTTTGCTCACAGGCATAGACCAGAAGTTCCATTTCTGTTGATGAGACCGAAATGTAAGAGGAAGGACTCTGGGCAATAAAGCTTCATAAAAACATCTTAAATTAAAAAAAAAAAAAAAAGCAACTCAAATTATAGAAACAATTAACACCTCTCACCTCCTCATGAAGTTTATTTTCATTCACTTTTCTTGTTTCTATGTCTTTTTGATAGATATCAACTGCTTCCTTACGTTACTTGTTCATATTTTCCATCTCTAATTGCAATTGATTCACCTTTTGAAAGTGCAGAATTGCTGCTGATATTTGTTTAGGAATTAGTATGACAATGATTTCTTTTCACCTCTTATTTTTGAGCAGAAACACACTGTTACTTTTCAGGTATGTGATTAAAGCCTTTTCTATTTAGAAGTTCAGGGGGGTTTTTTTGAATAAAGAATTGAACTTTGGCCTGAAGTGGGTTAGAAAATACTCAGAGAAACAATGGCAACAGCACAGTGGAGAAAACTGCCCTAAGCAGTCACCCTGAATGCTGGGAATTCCTCAGAAAAAACCAAAATACAGATGGAGATTTTATTCCCTCTCTTGTAAATCTGTATAAGATTTTGTGGTAGATTTTCCTGCCAGCCGTGCACTTTGATTCCAGTTTTTCCTTTTAAGCTTCTTCTATGAATATTCTCACTTCTTTCTTCAAGTGCAGTACCCAAGGCTGGACACAATATTCCCATCAGAGGGACTGTGACTGCAAAATACATTTAAAGAACAGCCTGAAGAGAATAATACATGTATGTCCTTTAAATGTTTGCCTGTTACAATGGGGCTACTGAAACCTGTTTAGTGCACCACCAACAAAAGGAAAAAAAAATAAAGGAACTGATTAGAAACATAATTAATTGTGATGTGGAGTCCCTCTCTTTTTAATCCAATGATTAAAAATGGAAGCATCTTCTAAAAACTATGAGCTCATCCCAGACCCAAAAACCACTTCAGAATGTATTTAGCAAGTGTTATCATGGTTACACTTAAAACCACTCACCTCATCTTCTATGTGATGGTATTTAAACCTACCTTCCCTTCATAAAGACTGGTTTTCTTGCTCTCTGCAGTAATTTTCTTTTTCAGCACTTTATTCTGTTGAAATAAAACAAAACAAGCACTGTACCTTAATAAGTGAATAGAACTATGTGATGGTTTCACTGAGTCAGAAACGTCAGACCCTTCAACATTCCAGCTTTCATCAAGCAAATAACTCTCCACTGCACACTTCCAAAACAATTCTGCAAACAAAAAAATACCCAACTAATTACTGTGATGATACTGCTTCTTCAGGACCTTCATGAGAAAGGCTCCTCCTGAGCAACAACAGGGAGTAACAAAGGAGGTGCAGAATGGGAATTGAAACTAAGACACTGCTGACAGAAGGTGTGAAGAGGTCATGACAGGAAACAGGATTTATCCGTTTCTGCAGTGACATTGCTACCATTTGTCCTGGTGCAGAATTATTTTCTACTAGTGGTGACTGAGATAGGTCCTTATTGCAAGTACATAATTCATACTGTGTACTAAATGAAAAAAAATAGAAGTTTATTAAAGAGATTATTTTTGGAATTGCTTTTTTCCAAATTAAGGCTAATGTAATAGATCAAGTGATTCCAAAGATGACTCTTGAATTTGCTCACAGTTAAGGTAAGAGAGGCAAATTTTAAAATTACATAGGTGCATCTAAATACATCACGGCAGACGAAAATGGCTGAAAAGTCATCCCAAAATACCAGGTGTTTATGTATTTGTGACTTTAAAAACCTCTACACACCTCCTGCTGCAACTCTTCAATGCATTTGGTTTTATTTTCCACCTGTTTCTTTAAATCATTCATCTGAAAGAGAGATTTCAAGCATGACTTAGTAAGTCCTAAAAATGACTCCCTGTGTCAGTAATCCCTGTCAACATTCTCAAAACATCCACGTGCACCAGTCTGGTTTATTCCAGTGGGACTGAAACACAAGCTGGTGTGTTGGAATGATTGGAGTTTTAGCCAAGATGCTCATTAATAGCAGTGAACCAGGTCCTTCGTGGCTATAGAGTTAAGAAAGAGAAAACAAAACCCCACCAAAACCCAGGATCTTTACAATTTAAAAAACAGACTTTTATGAAGTTCCCTACAGTTCCTGAAAAAAAATTCCCAGTTATTTTCTAGAATTTTTATTAATTTTCCCAGTTATTTTCTGGACTCTTCAATTGCTTTTCCTTGCTTGAAATTTCATTTTCAATACTCTTAACCTGGAATTAAAACTAAATCTTTGACTTTTACACTGAAATTTTGAAATCCATTCTAATGCTAAAAACCCCAGGTTGCTTTGAAACTACAGAAAGAAAGTAAAAAATATTTGAACCTATTTAAGCTAAAACTCACGTTACACAGAAAAAGTGAATGCAGAGCCCATCCATCACTCAGTGGGTATATGAAAAAAAACCAGAAAAAGCAGGCTCTCTGTTTGCCTGAAATAAACCAAATCTTTAATATGAAACTTCCAAGCAAAGAGTAGACATCCCAGGGATTGGGATTTGTCTTTTAAAGTCCAGGCTCAGCACCTGGACACAAAATGTCACAACTGGCAGCAGCTGTGAAAGAAGAGAGAGTCTGTCAGAGATCGCATCCCCCAGGCAGAGCTTTGCAGGAAAATTCCCAACATTTTACATTTGATGTCAGATATTTTCCTGAGACGTGACGTACGTTTCCCACTCTTTCATCCAGTTTACTTTTCATATTTTCACCTGTCTTTGCCATTTGCTCCTTCAAAGACACTCTTCCTAAGAAAACCTGCACTTACCTGCCTTTCTGACACAAGCCCCATTGTCCAGCAATGCCTCCAAATCTCTTTTTTTCTTCTTTAACACACTACAACCTAAATTTAAAAATAATAAAATGTTAATTAACCCTTTTTAATATTTTGGTTTTCTTGCTAGATATTACATTTTTTTTTAATGAGAAAACCTTCAAACTTGACACTTTTTACAATAATCATTTTTTAAAAAAAATCCCAGAACCCCAAAAACCCCCAAAACTGCCCCAAACCATCGCAGAAACCCCAAAACCATCCCCTAAACCCCCGAACCATCCCCAACACGCCCCCCCAACATGCCCCCAAACTGCCCCAAAACCCCACTGAGCCGCTCCCCCAAACCGCCCCAAAGTTCCCCAAATCCTATAAAGCCCCCCAAATCCCCCCGAACCCCCCCAGCCCCTGCCCGCGATACCCGCGGGCTGAATTTCCGGCCCCGCAGCGCCGTCACCGTCACCGTCACCGTCAGCAGCAGCGCGGGGCCCGGCACCCCCGGGACCCCCGGGACCCCTCGGGACCCGCCAAAAAGCCCCGGAGACACCAAACGCCCCTCCCCCCCCGCCCCGGAGACCCCAAAATCCCCCCGGAGACCCCAAAATCCCCCCGAGCCCACCCGGAAGCAGCGGCAGCCGGCGGGATTTCCCCCGAGAGCAGCGAGGTGCGGCGGAGCGGCTCCGGCGGGAGCCCCGCCCCTGACACGCGACCGGAGCCCACCCGGAAGTGAGCGGAGACACGTGGCTCAGAGCAGCCCGGGGGGTTACCATGGAAACGAGAGACGCAGCGGCCCGGAAGTTACCATAGAGACGAGGCCTAGAGCGGCCCGGCAGTTACCATGGAGACGAGAGACGCAGCCGCCCGGAAGTTAAAAGAGACGCGGGCTAGAGCGGCCCGGAAGTTACCATCGAGATGCGGGCTAGAGAAGCCCCAAAGTTACCATGGATACGCTGTCAAGAGCGGCTTCTTTTTCTATGTTAAAAAAACTTAACAAAACAAACCTAATTCTCTTAAAAATCTTTCCAGAAAACACAAAAAAGATCCTACAAAAAAGTCACTAGTAACAGAAAGTCATGCAACTCACACTTTTAAAATATTACAATGGCCGAGCAAGCCACCTTGAGAAGGCTGTCACATGACTTCCGCCCTCACTCGCCGCCAGCTTGGTCGTGGCTGAAGCCGCTTCCGTTTGAGCCGCCATCTTTTTTGTGGTAGCCCTGTGTCTCCCCGGCTCCAGACAGAAGTGCCTGACTAAATCGACGGCCGGAACCCCTCGGGGGCACCGCTGAGCCTCCAGCTCGTGCTCGCGCGCCTGGAATCACCCCAGAAAAATCACTCTCGGCCGGTGCTGTGGTCGGGTTTTTTCGCAGGCAGCTGGCTAGATGCCACCAGGGTCCTTGCTTTTTCCCGCCCTTTTTGCCGCCTAGTTTGGAATTTTGGGCCGTAGCAGCGCCCACAAGCTCACAGTCCGGGGCTGCCGCGCGCATCGGGGTGGGCTGAGGGGGAGCGCTGCAGTACCGCGCTCTGTCCACACGGTGGCAGCACCGCGCCAGAGCTCAGCCAGGGGCTGTCACACGCCTTGGGGACGGGCACGGGAGAGCGCTGCAGTACCGCGCTCTGAACACACGGTGGCAGCACTGGCCCAGATTTCAGCCAGGGGCTGTCACACGCCTTGGGGACGGGCACGGGGGAGCGCTGCAGTACCGCGCTCTGAACACACGGTGGCAGCACCGCGCCAGAGCTCAGCCCTGGGTCGGGGACAGGCAGAGAGCGGAGGCCAAAAAGGCGTCCAAACATCCCCTTCCAAACATTCTCTGAATTAAATGCCACAACAGTCTCCCAACCACAACTACGAGACCTCTGTCACCAATGAAATTCAAACCAAAAAAAGTCTTTATTTTAGGTTATATTTCCAAATTTTTAATCTTTTTTTATTTTTATATTGCTATTTATCATTACAATTTATCTTTTATATTCCCATCTATATTATATCTCATATATTATATGCAACATGTAATATGATATACTGTCTTTATATAATTGATAATATTTTTTCGTTTTATATTTCTATTTTGGGAATTTATATTGTTCCATTTCTGTATTTTTTTAAATTTGTGTTTATGTTATTTTAAATTTATTTATGATATTTTAAGTGATATGAATTCATTAACCTAACACAGCCGAAGGACAATTAATTACAATTAAAATGGCATGGTTTTCCAAGGGTAAAGATTTCATTTTTATTAAAATAATATTGGCATATTTTCTCTTTTTGTGTTTTTTCAGGGAGGGGGGGGCTGTCTTTCGGGGGATTTGCTTTGGGGTGTTTTTGTTTGCTTTGGTTTGGATTTCTCTGTTAGTAAACAATGAGGTTGGGAGAGTTACAACATAAAATGCCGCCCTGGTTTTATGGCTGTCTCTGAAATCCACCTCGACACCAAGTTACTGCTGGTGATGCTGGACGTGGGCAGGATGAGCCCTGCTGTTGGGGGTTCCAAAGAAAAACACGGCACCGCCCGTGTTCAGGTTTTTTAATGGAGCAGAAAAGGCAGAGGTTTTGTGCCTGCACTCTCAACCCGATCCCGACGTCCCGTGGCCATGGGTGTCGTTCTTCAGCTCCTTTCCTGCCCACAGCCAAACTTCCAGACACTCAGGGCAAGAAAGAGTAATGGGGAAAAAAAAATAAAGGAAGAAAGGAAACATGAAAAAATAAAATAAAATAGAAATAAAAATTTAAAAATAAAATAAATTTGAAAGTAATAAAAATATAGTAAAAAATACAAAAAGAAAAATAAATAAAATAAAAAATTAAAAAAACAAAACTAAAACAAAGCAAGTAAAAATAATATATAAAATTTAAAAATTAAAGGTATTAAAAATAAAATTAAAAAAGG
Organism: Phylloscopus collybita; assembly: GCA_027886175.1. Taxonomy (NCBI): domain Eukaryota; kingdom Metazoa; phylum Chordata; class Aves; order Passeriformes; family Phylloscopidae; genus Phylloscopus; species Phylloscopus collybita. Next base: position 27,966,056 of record JAJNNQ010000003.1, on the reverse strand, counting down.
AATTTAAAAAAATAAAAACTAAAATAAAAATAAAATTAGAGGGAATAAAATATAAAAACATTTTAAAAATACAGAATAAGAAAGAAAATAACATGAAGAAATAAAACACAATAAAATCAAAATGTAGCATTAAAAAACCCAAAATCAAAAAAGCAATAAATTAAAAATAAACAATACATAGAATAAAAGACAAAATTAAATAAATGCAGCTCTCCCCTCATGCCATTGCCTAACACAGCTCCTGGATTCTGCAGGGGTAGGGAAAACAAACCTGTGCTTCCCAGCAAGTAAAGCTTTCTAGGCAATCCCCAGTTTTGCTTGGAAACAAATTCTGTTTGAGTGAAAAGCTCACTTTGGATGAACATCCAGATGTGCCAAGCCAGGAAAGACCCACCCCATTGTGTCCAAGGAACAGCATTTAGGCTGTTTTAGGATTTAAGTTTTTATGGGATTTTAATGGGCTAGTTAAAAATGCAGTACATATAACTTTACAGAGAGATGAATTATGGCAAATAAACACTTTTAGCAAGTCGGCTGGTGCTGAACAATTGGGGTTTACCAACAGGAATTTGGTAAATCTTCTTGGTAATGTGCCCTACGACGTAGCAAAACCCCAACTAGGATGGAAAACTGGCATTTGCAATAAATACTCCCTTACTAAAATCAAAAAGAGGAAAAACATCAAAGGAAAGGAAGGAAAAATATCTAAATCTCATCCTGCCTGGAAGACAAGCTCAGGCATTTCTAACACTGAAAACTTTTGAAACAGTTAGCAATTTCATGGTGAAAGTTCATGGAATGCTGACATAAAATCTTCTTCCTCTGCTCTGATTTTAAAGGGAAGTGAGAACTAAACACCTCAAGTTACTCCTATCCAACAATCATCTGTGTTCTGTGGGAGTAACATTGCAAAGAAACTCCAGGCGTACTTGTATCTGACATCTGAAGCTCTTAGCAGAGCTGGGAAGTTGCAATAGAACAAAAGAGCCACCACAATTGCTGGAATAACAAAATTCAACTTGGCAAACGTCAGGAACTTTATTTACAAATCCATGGAGGAGGAGGAGGAGGAGGAGGAGGAGGATGACACCAGGAACACACTCCAGCTGAAAGCAACGATTTATTTGGAAAAGGCGGGAAATCCAACTGACAGCCTCTGGTCACGGCCAAGCAATTCCCCAGGAGTCGGAGACAAAAGTGGGAACCTTGGGCTGGGACGAGGCCTTCCACTGGCCTGGCTTCCTTGGCTCTCTCCTTCTTTGCCAACTACCTGAAGAGGAAAAAAAACCAGGAATACAGTTCCAAACCTGGGCAGGACGTCCTTGGCTCAGGCAGACTGAAGCGCAACTGCCAGGGAGCGAGGCCAGGCTGTGCGCCGGGGAGCTCCGGGAATCTGGGATCGCCCGTGGCATTCAAGGGCTGGAAAAGCACAGCCAGCTGCAGCTTTAGTGCCGGGACACAGCAAGGCCTGGTCCCAGGGGCAGCAGTTGGAGCTGGGCCTGCAGGAGAACGCCCCAAACCCAGCTTAAACCTCCAGCAGGGCACCCGGCACGCTCCAGGATGAACTCAGGTGGGAGAAGCCCCCCGGAGGCTCCCTCAAAATTCCTACCTCACCGTGCAGCTCCCAGAAAACATGAGAGCCCGTGGAAACCATCCAGAAATGCACGGATCTCCAGTTCTTAAGAGCCAAAGCGCAGCAAAAGGTGTCCCAACTGTCCTGCCAAGCAGCAGGTCTGAGGAGACGCAGGGCTCTGTTCCACAGGGGACACAAGTGCCCCTCAGCCAGCCAAGATTCTCCTGGGCTCTTCCCTCTGCTCCCTGCCGACACGAGCAGCAGGTTTTCCCTGGGGTTCCCCTTTCCATCAAGGCAATGACTTCTGTTCTTCTCCAACTCCATGTTCAGGAAGGAAAAAAGGAATATTAGCATTACACAGACTGTCCAGAAGGGTGTGACTGAGGCAGGATCAGCTCCCAGTCCACTGCTGCTTCTGGATTTCTGAGCAGTTCCTTCCCATCCCGCCCAGCTCCAGTAAAGATCAAAATGCTTCCGCATTGTTCCAGCAGGGCTCAGCACTGGAGGTGGTTTGTGAGCCACAGGAACTCTGTCCTGTGGGGTACAAAAATTAGACACCTTTGCTCTGTAACTAACTGAGAAGCAGAAATTGTGATTTGGTTCCTCAAAAGTCAGCAGGCTGCCTGTAGCACACTCAAGACTCGACTCCAGATTTCTTTACTCCCAGTATCTGAAAAGGCCTGGGCTTTGACCCTAGTTATGTGCAGGAATATAAAACACATCTCAAAACTGAAGAGCTCCGAAAGTACCAGCCTGAGTAAATGCACTCGTGGCACCAAGCTTCTGGAATACTGCAGCTGGCCTCAAAGAATCCATCCTCCTGATCTACAGAAATACGCTCTAAAGGTGAGACACATACGTACAGCAAGCACTAAAATCTATTTCTTATTTTTAATTTCAATGAATTGGTGACTTCACAAAAGCTTTTTTCTTTTTTCAAGTGTTTTAAAACTTGAAAGCTTGTTTAAATGTTGCTCATCCATAAACACAAAATTGGTTATCAACATGCTGCCCTGAGAATTCCCCCCCTTTTCTTACACAGCTCCTTCAAGCACTGAATCTCAAACCCCTGCACAGTGAAGAAAAGCTGAGCTCTATGCAGATTAAACGTGGTTCAAGGTCAGGCAGGATTTCAGTTGCCAGTGAAGAGGGAAAAAAGCCAATCCTACACCTGAACTAGCATCCAATTTATATTCCTCTGGAAGGGTACTCCTCATGAAAGGTTGCAATTTGAAATACACGTAATTAAATAGCCATTTTTCATAAAGCTTGCAAAATCAACTTTAAAATCTCCTGTATCGACCTATTTTAAAACAGGTCTAACCATCACAGGACCAACGTGCACTTCAGTGATCTTACACTAGCTGCCTCACAGAAACCAAAAGAATCAATCCAAGACTGATTTTAACTGGGTTAAAAATACCAGAAAAACAAACAAACCAAAACCCAAACCAAAATAAAAAACCAAACCCACGTTTCCAGTAGTTTTAAAAACAGAAGTGTTTAGAACCAGCATGAAATGAATGTAACATTTGGATCCAAGCAGAGGCACAATTTAAATGCCATTATTCTAGAACTGTTAATAACTCTGCAAGTGTTTACATGGGTGGGTGTGTTACTGGATGGAGAGAACATAATGCAAGAAAGACAAAATTAACTGTGTTTAGTATGGGAAGAAGATGATTAAATAATACCTCTTGTCTGGATATTCATGCCATCTTCTTCTCTTGACCTCAGGGTGCCTGACAGAAACAGAGAGTGCTGCGTGACCTTCATGTGAAGTTTGGAGAGCTTGATTAAGCTCTGACTAAGTGAGGATTACTTCCTGTACACCAACTGGATGGCAACGTTCAGGACCTTCAGAAATGTTTCATCTCTGCAACGGTACCTTTGGGAGAAGGATCACAGAGAAGTCAGATCCCAACCAAACCCAGGGAAGCCTGCTTCAAATTAAATGCTGTTTACAAAATGAGAACTTGGCAAAGAAAACGAACTTGGTAAAACCCAACCGAATTAAAATGAAAACACTCACTTGAGTCCTGTCTTCACAAGGCTGCACCAGTTATCTGGGTCCACTTCCTCAACCACGCACTGTGTGCAGCAAGGAAAAACAGGTGTTGGTTTACATTTGGCACACAGAGCTTCTACAGCAATTTTTGTTCAAGGGAGACACTAAGAACATGCAAGCCAAACACTCATACGTTGGATGATCAGAGGATAGCAGGGAAAAAAGCTCTTGGATACAACAATCCTAACTCTGGTTCAAAGGAACCTGCAAGTGTTTGGTTGGTCTGGGAGCAGGAGAACACAGAGGCTGTATGGAATTAAAAAGCAAACTGGGCTGTAAGTCCCAAAACACAGCAGCTCAAAACAGCAAGGGACTGGGCACCGGGTTTTTGTGTGGTTTAGCTCACTGAGCTTGGCACGTGGCACAGGGGGTGGCTGGGTGTAGGTGTTCCTTAGAACTGATGTGCCCTGAGGAGCTGGGAATCACAACAAACCAGTCAGTCTGGAGAACACTGACAGCTGCACATACCAACAGTCCTGGGAATGCAGGAGGTGTGCCAACCTCGCCCTTAGGATGGGATGGACAACGAGGAGGCACCAGGGCCTGCAGAGTCAGCCAGGTCCTACAAGGGAGTCTCAGCAAAAGCCAGTGAGAGGGCAGAGGCATTCACTGCTCAGAGACCTTCAGTGTTATGTGTCACAGGGATCTGTGTTTGCTGAACTCTCACCAAGGACACAGTACAGAGGGGGTGATCAAGTAGTGCTCTTCAAGATCAAAGTCTGGATTTCTATTTATGACCAACCAGACTCTTGCCCCAGGCTTCAGATGGCATGGCAGGTGGGTCTTGGCTGTGGCATCTCTATCCGATTTTTGGAGGAAATAAAAAAAAAGAAAATCCACAGGTAACCTTTGATTTCCTACTTCTAAACACCTCAAACTCCTATCTCCAACGGGGATTCTTACTAGAAAGCCATCATCAAGAACATAAAACTGCTTTGTATAAAGGATCATCAGGACTAAGGTAACTCTGCAAAAGCTATTAAAAGCCCATGGAAACCAGACTCCACCAAACAGGAAATCGAGCCCAACCTATATTTACCAAAAATTTACAGCTGCCCAATCACTCACATGCATACAGTCCCACTGTGGCAAGGCAGATAACAACTCTCACCAGTAATTCCTCTAGCCTCAGCAGCATGGATCTCTCCACTTCTTGCCTGCTTTCATCTTTACTGCTGCTGTACACGGCAACTAACCCCTTCATGCAGGCTGAGAAGAGATGTCTCCTCCAGGAATGCAGCTCCTCCGAGTTTTTAAGCACTCTGGATATGGCATCTGCCACAGCCCAACTGCACAAAGATAGGTATTGAGTTTATTATTCATCTTTTTACTTGCTTTGTATATGTTAAAGACGTCTTGCTGCCAAACCACACACTTTTCAAAAGAATATGAATGCAACATAGCCACCGTTACTGTCTTACGAGCAAGGCTGGAGGCCATGGATTGTTTTTGTTTATTGACTCGGTGACTCCAAGTTTTATATTAAATTTACTTTTTTTTTTAAACCTGTGTCACCAAAGACTTTCTATTATTGCAATGTTTTAGCAGTTAGCATACTGTTCTTAAGCAGAAGAGGCTTACTCTACCAAAGAAGTTTAAAGCTTTTCAAGCAATAAGATTAAATATATACCTTTTGCTTCTTATTAGTGCTCTCTACCTGGTCCGCATTTTTAATTAGGTCACATTGATTATCACCTATGAATGTCTGTTCCTTAAAAAACAAAAACCCAACAAGCAATTAGGAAGTACCTTTTCATTCCAGCACCTGTGCCAAGATTGCATCGTCACCAGCAATGAGAAAGGAGAGAGCAAACTGACTACAGGCCACGCGGACATCTGTTCTCCCCCGGAAACATAAAAATGTAAATATAAAATAAAACAATGTTGTTAGCACACAAATTGTACCCAACTGCAGGTTCCATACTGCAACTGCTGATTGTCCGTAGTAGTGCCACAAATGGGTAAATGAAACAACTTCTATAAACATGCTGCATGCAGCCACAGACAAACATTCACATGCAATACATCCACAGCGTATTCAGCTAAAAAACTTCTTGCGTTAAGCAGATCACTTCTACATAAAAAGGAGAATGTGATAGTTCACATGCTTTTCAATTCTCAAGATATGAGACTAAGCCACAGATTTAAAGAGCAAGGAAACATGAACAGCAGTTTCATGCCAAACCCTGCATCACTGAACTTCCTCACCTGTGCACTGCTTGGTCAGTTCACAAGAGTGCCAATAAAAAGGGGGAAATCTAAAACTACCAACTCAGGCACAGCGGAAGCAGTGAAAGCTTGACCAGTAACAGCACCACAGGATATGAACATTGAATCACAGAATGGTTTGAGTTGGAAAGGATGATCTTAAGGATCACCTCATTCTACCCGCTGCCATAGCCAGACAGCTTCCACTATCCCAGGTTGCTCCAAGCCCTGTCCAGCCTGGCCTTGGACACCTCCAGGGATGGGGCGGTGACAGCGTCTCTGGGCAACCTATGCTGGACAGCGTCTCATCACCCTCATGGCCAGGAATCTCCTCCCAATATCTAATGTAAATATGCCCTCTTTCAAATAAAGTCACCCCTCATCCTATCACTACACTCCCTGACAGAGGCCCGCCATGATTTTACAATTTTTTTTAAACCTGCTCTGCAAAGTTAACCTGCATGTAAAGAAGATTCTGAGTAGGCAAAAGATAAGGCAGCAGGGAATCATGGAAGTATTGAAAGAAGAAATAAAGAGAAACTAATAAAATTTTGCTGTAAGCTTTGGGCCTGGTATTTTTGCATTAAAAACTCACCTCTGATAGCCAGTTGTGACATAATTCCATTGAAAGCTGTACAAGAGTAAGATCTTTTGGGTGCTTGTTTCCTTGTACCTTACTCAGAGTATTTAGGCAGTTTGTGGTGAAAAGATTACACCCAAGCACTTAAAATTAAGGGTGGAGGTACTTCCACTTTCTGTGGAATCTGACAATTCCGGAACTATGAAAGGTGGTTCCAGGGAAAAAGGGATGTGTTTGGTTTTTTGCCTTCCACTTGATTGCTTAATAAAGAAAAAGTCTGAATTTTCACCTCAGATGGCACAAACCTAACACAAACTTATACATTCACTCTGCCAGTAATGTTTAAAATCCAGAAACAGTATGTCAACATTGCAAACAATACTGGATTTATTATACACTTGCATTTGGAATGACACATAAATATTCTTGTCCTGGTTTGGGTCAATCCTGACTATTTTTAGCAAACAGGGAGGGAACAAGAGACCTTTCTTCTGGAAAAAGAGGAGTGACTTCTTCTCCTCACTCACATATTTTTCTTCAGGATTTCCACCTAGAGGTTTTTCAGAACTCTTGTTTATGTTTTCAAATGCACTTACTCTGTATTAGTACTAGGCAATATACCCTCTCCAACTTCCACTTATTTCTCCACAGCTTGTTGGAAACAGATAAGGCATTTTCATGTGTCCAGTAAGGCACAATCAAGGATTCAGCCTGACACAGGACAGGAAGGGAGAGTTAAGTTCTTGCAGATGAAAATACAGCAAACGCTGGCAACCGCTTTGTTCTAAATAGTTAACTAAAAATCTGCTGGAGCCATGGCATAGCATTCCACTGCATGCAGCACCTTAATTTACCTTTTTACATCTTTTTTTCCAGCAATCCAGGCAGGTATTTGTTATTGAAATCAAAATGACTAAATACATCCCTTGCTGAATCCGGGCCTTGAGCCACCATTGCTGACAACAGTCTAAGGCACCCTCGGCTCATCCTAAAAAAAACAGACCAGAGGTAAAACCTGCAGGTTACTTCCAGGATGATGGTTATACAAACCACTAAACCAACAGATTAAAACTTGAAGAGAAAATAGAAGGGAAGTTAAACAATCAAAGTAATTATTTTAGGCAGTAGTAACAGTAGCTGAGAAAGAGGGATGAGGGAAGAAGGGAGAAGGAAATGCCTTTTTATATTCTTCCCCAAAATTAAGCTGTAATGTGAGGCTGGATATTCCCTTTATAAAGTAGTTTAAAAGGGAGAAAGTGCCAAAATTAACACTCTAAGATGACCTGTTCATGGCAGCGGGGTTGGACTAGACAACCCATAATTATTCCATGATTCTACGAACTCCTAAATTCATAGAGGTTTGCCATTCATTTCAAGGGGACTATGTCAGGGCACTGCAGACCTCCATCACCTGAACAGCCACTACCATGAACAGATTTGTAATCTCTCTATCATGCTTCTGTCATGGACAATCTGTAAAAAGCCATGGGATTCAAACAGAGATCCCATCTAGACATACAATAAAGAAAATTCCTCTGCACACCAAAGAGTTGCAGAGAGAATGCAGAGCATTTCCCATCAGAAATCTGCAGCCTCCTCTGTGCAGGTTCTAGAAGGGTTTCTCCAGAACCTTTAAACATTCCATCAGAAGTGCACTTCTTGCACAGCCTCAAAATTTGTTTCCAGTATGCATACTTGAGATCCTTTGTCCAGTTAAAATGCCTGCTGCAATAAGATCAACTGTGCTGCTCAGGAAGCACAGCTGTGTCTATGAACTGGGAAAGCAGAGAAAGGTTCTGCACTTCTGCTCAAAGAATGAAAGACAGGTTGTTTGCCTCGGACAAGCCAATTTCAGCCTGTTTTCTTCCCCTGCTTTCCTCTTCCTCCCAGGTTTGTACTGAAATGTCTCTGGCACTTGCAACTTCTTTCTCCTATCCACATGAGCATGAGAAATTGTTTGGTCCGGACTAGCTAACAGAGTTATTGAACAACCTAAAATGACCTCAGATGTAAGAGACTGAAAAATTACAGAAGAAAAGCCAGTCTGTAAGAGAAAAATCTATAATAAACATGGAAAGCTGACTCCAAAACATAGAGAGAAATAAAGCACTCAAGAGCAGCTCTTTTTGCTATCACAGGAAGACTGCACATCACATCCCTGTTCTACACAGTACATTTCACCCCACAAATTAAACAGCATTAAAATAAGAGGACTCAAAGTACCACCTATGTTAGCTCTCACTAGGACAGGCACAACTGATGAAAAATACAGCTTCAGCAAAGTATCCTACAGCAGTGGATTGTTTGATGTATCAGAGCGTCCACTTTGCAAAGATTTCCACAGGCAATTATTTTATGACAAGTGGAAAAGGATTATTAAATGAAGGTGGATTATTAGCAATAAGTCCAGATGAATTTTGCAACATTTAGTACAGTCCCTCCAGGTCAACTGAGAGATTCTCCAGCAGAGCACCAAGTCGTCTTACCTGTGATTTTCAGAATACAAAGCAGCATAGACCAGTTTCATACAGGAATGAATCAACTTCTTGACAATGTTCATTCCCACAACAGAAAAATGTGAGAGGTCGCTGGCTGTCCTCAGTAAAATGGCTTCTAGAGCTTGAAAGATTAACAGCATCTGCAGGAGAAAAAACTATGTTAATATCTGACAATATCAGGTAAGACTTGAAATTACTAGCTGAGCAAAAAGTAATAACCACCATTAACAAAGAGTAACCCCACTCCAAGAGAAAAGCTTCCACGTACAAAAGTAACATTAACTTCTGGATTCTCTCCCAAATTAATGCTTCCTCTTTGAGAAGATCACTTTGGAGAGCATGTCATTTCAAGGAATCAGTGCTTCAAGAGATGACTACTAAGGAGACTACGAAAAATGAAATGGACTGGAGAAAAACATCGAGGCTGTTCCAGTCTCACAATTAATTCTCTCCAGAAGAACCCAGAATCCATACAGCACTGGGCTGTGCCCATTACAAACATCAGCCCCTGTCACCAACAGGCTATTGAGGAAAGGCCGTCACTGAACACAACACAGACAAAAATGACACTGAAGGGCAAAGAACAGCAAGTGATGGTTAAAAAGCCACACAATACAATACTACGTTGTAAGCAGTTAGCAACGCTGCACCAGCGTTCACAGTAAAAACTGTGAATTGAACCCTTTGTTCATTCATCGTATTCTGATGAGAATAAACTGTGTCCAACTAAAATAAGAATAATAAAGTCAACTTTACCAGCAGCTTCCTAGAAATACTCATGTAGCAGGGAGATATCTAAAAACACTTTACTTTCACTAGACTACTTTTGTTTTGCTTTCTTAACTGCTTCTATTGATCCCCTTATTAGCTAAAAGGTCTTTTGATAACATTTAAAGAACCTTAACAGCTTGATTTGGACAGGACTATTGGTTGTGTGAGTCATTAAATCCAGGAACATCTATGAACTGAAAAGAGCAACTCCCAGTCGTTAGGTGCTTCTGCTACTGCCACTTCCAGAAAAAAAACCAAACCAAACCCATTTTAAATTATCAGAGTTACCTATGCCACAACGCATTTATCCACAGAACCACAGAATATCTTGAGCCGGAAGAGACCCACAAGGATCATCCAGTCCAACTCCTGGTCCTGCACTGACACCCCAACAATCCCACGCCTGAGGGCGTTGTCCAAACGCTCCTGGAGTTCTGGCAGCCTTGCCGGCTGTGACCATTCCCTGGCGACCGTATGTTGCTTCCTCCCCAGGAGGGCATTGCTGGAATTATAGCCGCCTGAATTACAATCTCCGCGTCCGATTTACTTCACTTTCAGACTTCCTTTCTCCATCGAGAAGCTTGATTATCTCAGCACACTCCATGGAAATTTTCACGTATCCCTCCACGACACCGTACACTTGAGGGGATGGCAGCGTCTTGGCGACGGACACGAAGGTCTCCAGCCCTGCAAAGCCACAGCGTCACCCGGAGCGCACCGGCGCCACGTGTGGGGCCGCTCCGGGCCGGCGGCGACCCCGAGGGGCCCGTGTGCGCCACCGCCCCCAGCAGCAGCAGCACCGGTGCCACCGCCGCGCCCCCCGCGGGCCGCCTCAGCCCCCGCGCGCGCCGTTCCCGCCCTGCAGAGCCCCTCACCCACCCTCGGCGGCGGCCGCGGGGTCCCGCAGCAGCGCCTTGAAGCGGCGCCATTGAACTCGTCCCGCGGGCCACAGGCGCGCTCAGCCGCGGCCGCCCCGCTCCGCTCGCCGACCGCCCCGCTCCGCTCGCCGACCGCCCCGCTCCGCTTCCCGGCCTCCCGGCTCCGCTTCCCGGCCTCCCGGCTCCGCTTCGCTTCCCGGCCGCCCCGCTCCGCTCCGCTTCCCGGCCTCCCGGCTCCGCTTCGCTTCCCGGCCGCCCCGCTCCGCTCCGCTTCCCGGCCATGCTGAATCCCGACCCGGCCCAGCCCCGCCCCGGAGCCGCCACCGCTCCCGCAGGAAGGGGCAGGCGGAAGGCGGGTGGGCCGGGGCGTGTCGTCTGTGGCTGCTGAGACCCAGCTGAGGGTTCTGACCTCTCTCCAGCCTTGTGCTCACCTTGGAACAGACTGGGGCTGGCTCAGGTTTCCCAGGGAAGCGGAAGCCGCTGAGGCCTGTGCAGCAGGGACCTGCTGGGATTTACTTTTGCAAATCTGACCTGAAGTTTGTCAAACCAGCAGAAAATGCTAATCCCCGTGGGTTTTGTGGAGGAGGTATTGGTGACCCTGAGAACTAGATCAGAACCAGCTTTTGTGGTGGGAGAGTCTGAGGTCTGTAAATGCCACATTTGGTATGATCTGTGTGGCTGAGATGAAGTCACGGCCCCAGAGGCTGACGGTTTCTGGTCATTCCTGTCCCCAGCCTGCTGCTGACCCAGAGGGATCTGCTCTGCTTCCAGGCTGCCCGTGCTGGAGCACCCTGGTCCCTGCAGTGCCCAAGGCCCGAGACAGAGAGCCTGGTCCCTGCCCAAAGGGACCTTTGGCACCTTGTCAGGAATGTGGCTGCAGCCCCGGGAGCAGCTCAGAGGTGAGAACTGGGGCTGTGTTTGAGTCTGGTCCACGTCAGGTCAGTGTTTATCAGAAATAATTTCAGAATAATTAGAAATTTTAGAAAAATACAGCTAAAAATCTCACCTCTCTCCCCCCTAAGTTATCCCAGTTTTTCCCAGGCAAGAGTTGTTAGGAATTCAGGCAGGGGAAATGACATCAGGGAACAGCTGAAAATTCAAAGGCAGAAAGAGAAGATCTACCAGCAAAGGGCAGGAAAGGAGAGAGGTTTCAGAAAACATTTCTGCGGTCTAATTAATAATTATTTCTGATTCCCCAGTGAGAAGAACACGAGCTCACAGCCATTCAGGCCTGACAGTTCCCTGCAGTGAGAGCTCAGCACACATCATCCACAGAAGCAAGTCCAGCATCTGAAAGAAAAAACCAAAAAACACAAAACAGAAGAAAAAGGTGATTCATTTTGCTTTCAAGTTATTTCCAGTTCTTAAAGCTCAACCAGCATTTGCTCCTGATTTTGGTTGGGTAAATCAGGAGCAGTGGGCATGGGTCATGGCACTCATTTAGCTGAAAACCTGGTGTAGTGTAGAGGGGATACAAGACCTGTTAGTGTAGGAAAATGTGAGAGGGTGTCGAGGGGAGTGAGGTGGCATTTTTGAGGGAATTGCTGAGGTAATGGAAGGGAGCCCAGCAGACAATTGCCCCGGGAAATCCGAGGCCCCTGGGGACCACAGCCAGGGCTCTCCAGGGGTAGTGGTGAGGGGTCAGCACTCGGGACTCACTGTGTCCTCCTTCCTTGGCAGCAGCTGGCAGGGATGGGAGAAGAGGCTCCGTGTGGGATGAGGCTGCAAAAAAACGAGCAGAGGAGTGGCTGGAGAGGGGCAGGAGAAAGGCACCGTGGGCAAAGGGACCTCCCTGCTGTCACCAGGGCGCCCGTGGGGAACAGAACGGACGCTTGGAGGGCAAATGGAGGTGAGGAGTGGAGGGTTTGGAGCAAAATCTTCACCTCCAAGGAACAAGTAGGGGATATTTTTGAGTGAAAAGCTGAGGTCACACATCTAACCACCTTGGCCCAGGTTGTGTTTGCACCAAGTGGCACCAGAGGTGAAGGTCAAGCCAAAGCCAACCCTGCTTGACCTCTAAATTCCAGGGTAAGTTTTAAAGGCTGCCAATTGAGGGAATTGGCATATCAATTTTCATAAAAAATGAAAATCAAGAGCATTCATGAGATTCCTGGGAATCCCATCATTACCTTGTTGTCATAGAATTCATAACAGAGTGTTGAGCTCTAGATGATAACAATGCATTTCTTTATTTGGATTATTGGCTCTGTGGGATTTGGGGTTTATTTGAGGTTTATTTAAAGCCCTCATGGTGGGCCTGACACTGCTCAGGAGCTGGTAGGAGACACAGTCAGAGCTCCTGGCAGACACAGGGTGTTTTTCCCCAGAGCAGGCTGCAGAGCAATTGCCTGGGACTTGGATTGTCCCTCTGGGTGGTGTCAGTTGCTGTGATTTGTGTAATTCCCTAAGTTTGAGTCCCCAGACTTCCCAGCCCAGGGGCTGAAGCTGACACGGCAGCACCAAGTTTGTTCTCTGTGCGGTGCCTGGATTCAGGGTTCACTGTCACCTTTGCTAGTTTAGAGGAATTATACCCATGGCCCCGAATTCCCTGCTCAATTCTCACTGCAATAACCTCCCAGTGCCTCATGGGGCCTGGATATTCCCATGCAAAGCTGCTGCTTGACTGCCAGCTGTGCCAGGAACCGGCAGAGCTTCCAAGGAAGCTCAGGGGGCTTGGGACAGGAGAGGTTTCTATTCCCTAGAACTGGCTAATTATAACCCTCATCCCCTGGGGGGTCACTTGGCAGAGTTGCCTGGAATTCAGCAGATTCCAGCCCCCTGAGCTCGGGCTCCTGTGGATATTTTAAAGCAGGAGAAGGCAGCGGCCGGACACGCTCCCGGCCCGTGCTAAGGCAGCCCCTGTGCCCACGGGAGGACATCTCTCCCTGCAGCAGCTCAGCTCCTTTCAGAGCCTCAGCAGTGGCCTCTGCAAGTTCTTTTCCCTCAGGAAAGAGATGCACAACCCTGCCTTCAGCGCACCTCCAGCGGGACCCACCTGCAAAGGCTTCCCCTCACTTCTGCACTTCCAGCTGGCTCCGTGAAAAACTCCAGACTTCATCCAAACAGAACTCCATCCCACTGAAACCTTTGATTTTCAGGCATCTCCAAGGGCTGTTGCTGGGGATTGAATTTCTGTGAGGGAAGATTGCCTTGGCTTTAATGCTGCTGCTGGATGATGTCCTCAGGCTGGAAGGGAGGGGATTTGGGGTGGCCAGGACATACCTGGCAACTGTGCAGGAGCTCCGGGAGGGCTGGCACCGGGAATTGCTGTCTGAGCCCCTCCGCAAACCCCACGTGCCACCATTCCCAGGCAATGGCAGCTGTTCCTTGGGGAGCTTCTGGGCTGTTTGGGGGCCTCTGTCCAGGCTGAAGCATCTCCAGGTGCCTGTTGAGAGCAGCCCCTGGCCGAGGAGCTGCAGGCAGCCCTTCAGCCGTGTCTGTGCCAGCCCTGTCTGAGCCCCCCAGTGCCCGTCCCTGGGACGTGTGCCTGGCACCCTGCGTGCCACGGGCAGGACACTGCGGGCACAGCTCCTCCCCTGCAGAGCCCAAGGACAAGGAGGTGCTGCTCGCCTTGCTGGGGCTGCCGGCCTCCTTCCTCCCTGTGTTTCCAGCCACCCAAGACACACAGAGGGAACACCAAGGAACGTTGCCGGCACAAGGGGGGCACCGAGGGCTCTCTGCAGCTCTGGGCCAGAGCAGCAGCCCCGGCCTCAGCAGCCACCATCATGTTGGCCTGGCAACACTCACCTGCAGGAAACGCCGCTCAGCAGGTGGGACCAGCCCCGCCTCTCTGCAGAACTCTGTGGCCGTGCAGCAAAGGGAAGCCTCGGGGCTTGTCCTGCTCATTTCTGCCTGGGAAGGGACATTGCATGAGCCCTTCTACGGCTGTTGACTAAATCCTGGAAAGGGCAGGCAATGAGCGTTACGGGAAGAGTTTTGTGCTGTCGCGTTAGGTGCCAGCCAGTTCTGCCCGAGAGCCCCTGCAGGGGCTGGTGTGTAAAGCAGCTTTAGCAGAAAAAAAAAGGCATTGCAATTCCCTTTGTGGTGCCAAGGATTCCCATCCTAGGGAGATCCACCCCCGTGACTCAGAGATTGGCTCAGGTGGTTGGAGCAGAGTCCTAGTAATGACAAGGTTGTGAGTAATTCTCAAATGGTCCATTTATTTGAGAGTCAGATTTTAGGATCCCTCTCAAGCTCAGGATATCCTGTGATCCAGTAATAAAGAGGAAAAGTCTCAGCAGAGTTTTAATAAAAGATGTTTTGCCGTGGCAGAGTGTGAGTTGCAAAGCACGGGGGAGGGAGGAGGAGCACCTCACCCGGCAGGTGTTGGAGAAGCAGCCGGAGCAGAACCGTGCCCCGGGCCCCGGCCGAGCGGCTCCTCCCAGTCACGGTGCTCCAGCCCCGCCGGTTCCCAAGGGTGCGGCAGGTGAAGCCCCACAGGTGTGCGGACACGGGGAAGGGGGAGCCAGGCGATGCTCTCCCCTGAGGGGTGCGGTGGCTTCAGGGGTGACGGAGCGGGGGCTTTGCACACCCGCGGGGGGTACGGGCAGTACCCGCGGGATGGGGGCACCAAGAGCGGCGGGATTTAGGGGGGGCCGGGGGTGGGCGCGGCACTCCCCGTGCCCCGGCCGCGACCCGGCACGAGGACAGACCGCCGCCGTTCTCCCGTGCGCGGTTCCCGGCAGAGCCCCGGTTGCCTGCGGCCGCAGCAGCACCGTGCCCGGAGCCCCACGCCGGCCGCAGCCGAAGCAGGAGCGGCAGCGCCGCGCTCGGCCCCAGGGACCGTCCCGGAGCGGCTCCTGCCGCCGGTGATGGCCCCGATCGGTACGTACCCTGCCGGCCGGGGGAGAGGCAGCACCGGGAGCAGCCGCTGGCTTGGGGTTCCGCACAGCGCTCCGAGCGCCGGTCCCGCCGCATCCGCAGAGGAGCATGCGCACAGGGAGCGAGGGGGCGGCGGCTCCGCCGCAATTGAGGGGCGCGGGCGGGGCGGGGCCCCGGGGGGCGGGCCCGGCCCAGCTGTGACGGGCGGGACCTGCGCAGGTGCGCGGGGCCCCAGAGCGGCTGCGCGGGGCGGGGCCGCGGGGATTTAATCCACGGGGAGGGGAGCTGCGAGCCATTTGCCCCTCGGCGCTCGGAGCGGGAGGTGGCTGCCGCTCTTTCTCTCTGCCTCTTCTATACTTTTCTTTTCTGCTTTTCTTTCTCTGTACCTCTCCTTTCACCCCTCCCTTTCTCCCCTCCCCCACCCCCCACACCCTCCCCCCCCCCTACCCCCCCCCCCTCTCCCCCCTAGCCCTCCCCTCCTTCCCCCCCCGGGCCCGCGGCCCCTCATCCCCCCTCCCCTCCTCCCCCGGCCCTGTCACCCCCACTCCCCCTCTCTCCTCCCTCCCTTCCCTACTCCCCTCTTCTCCCTAGGTCCCCCGTCCTTCTCCCCCCCGGCCCTGTCGCCTCTCACTCCCCCTCTCTCCTCTTTCCCCCCCGCTCTCCCCCCGGTCCACCCCTCCTTCCCCCCGGCCCCGTGGCCCCCCACTCCCCCTCCATATTCCTCTACAAATGGCAGCCCTACCCTACCCTCTATCCTTCCCGTTCGCCTTTCATCTTCCTTCCCCCCAGTCCTGGCGCCCCCTCTCCCTGCTCCCCTTCCCTCTCCCAGTTTCCCCCCACCTGCCTCCAACCCTCCTCTTCCTTCCTCCACCGTTCCTTCCCCCCACCCCGCCTCCGCCTGCCCCTTCTCCCTGCTGCCCTGCACAGCCCAACACCCCCACCTGCCCTCTGTCCTGGACTCACCCACCCCGACCCCCCCATCTGCCCCCTGTTCCCATCCTCTGTCCTCCCCTCTCTTTCTTCTCCCGCAGCCGCGGGGCTGGGGGTGCCGGACAATAAATAAAGCCCAAGGGCCGGAGCCCGGCGCCCCCTGCCCTCGCTGGAAACCCCCACACGGGGACAGCGCCGCTCGGCGCCGTGTCACCCCATTCAGTGCCCCACACCGCCGGGCCTCCGGCTTTCCCCACATCACCCTGGGGTGCCCCGGCGGGGTCGGGGCTGGGGTTGTTGGGGGAATCCCTCACTGGGGGAGGGGGGTCCCGGGGTCGGGGGGCTGCGGGTTGGGGGGCTCCCTTCTTGGGGGAGGGGGTCCCGGGGTGGGGGGGTTGAGGTTGGGGGGCAGGGCCCCCTCCGGAGGAGGGGGTCCCTGGGGGGGGGGTCGGGGTGGGCCCCCTCCGGAGGGGGGGGTCCGGGGGAGGGGGCGGGGCGGAGGGGGGCACTTCCCCCCTCCAGTCCCCGCCTCCTCTCCCGGATCCCCGCCTCCGGACGGGGCTCGCCCCGGCCCCCTCCCCGGGACCCCCTCCCCCGGACCGGGGCCCGGGGGGGAGGGAGGGGGGCGGGTGGGGGGAGAAACGGGGGACGTCACGTCACTCAGCAGTGCGAACAGACATGTCACCAAACAGAGAAACGGCCCCTCCCCTCCGGCCCCCCCACCCCGCCCGCCCCCCCTCCCTCCCCCCTGGGCCCCGGTCCGGGGGAGGGGGTCCCGGGGAGGGGGCCGGGGCGAGCCCCGTCCGGAGGCGGGGATCCGGGAGAAGAGGCGGGGACTGGAGGGGGGAGTGCCCCCCCCCCCCCCGGAGGGGGCCCACCCCGACCCCCCCCCCGCCCGGGACCCCCTCCTCCGGAGGGGGCCCTGCCCCCCCAACCCCCCCCCCAGGGACCCCCTCCTAATGAGGGGGCCCCCCCCAAACCTCAACCCCCCCACCCCGGGACCCCCCCTCCCCCAACGAGACCCCCCCGCCCCAGCCGCAGCCCCGACCCCGCCGGGGCACCCCAGCGTGATGTGGGGAAAGCCGCAGCCCCGGCGGTGTGGGGCGCTGTATGGGGTGACAGGGCGCCGGGCGGCGCTGTCCCCGTGTGGGGGCTTCCAGCGAGGGCGGGGGGCGCCGGGCTCCGGCCCTTGGGCTTTATTATCCGGCACCCCCGAGCCCCGCGGCTGCGGGAAAGAGGGAAAGGGGAGAAGCAGCAGGGGATGAGACGGGGTAGGGAGGGGAGTCGGAGTGTGGAGGGAAGCGGGAGGGGAAGGGAAAGAACGAGTGGGGGGAAAGAGAAAGGCTGGACAGAGGAGGGGGACAGGGGGAACAGAAGGAGCGGGGTAGGGAGAGAAGAGGAAGGAGCGGGGAGGGAAGAGGAAAAATAAGGGGAATAGGGGGAGGAGGAAGGGTAGACAGGGGTATAGGAGGGGAGGGCTGAAAGGTGAGGGAAAGGGGTCGGCTTTGGGGACGAGGGGGAAAGGGAGAGAAAGAAGGGGAACACGGGGTGAAAGAAGGAGGGATAGAGGGAAGGAAAAGGGAAGCCGAAGCCCGTCCTGTCCCGGGCTGCGGACCCCGGACAGCAACCACGCGCTCCAACACGCTCGCTCTGAGCAAATGGCGGCGGCGGTGACTGCGGGCGATTAAATCACCTCGGCCCCGCCCCGCGCAGGCGCCCTGAGTCCCCGCGCAGGCGCCCTGGGTCCCCGCGCACCTGTGCCGGGCCCGGGACCCTCCCCCGGGACCGCCCGGGACCGCCCCCGGGACCGCCCGGGACCGCCCCCGGGACCGCCCCCGGGACCGCCCTCAGGACCGCCCGGGACCGCCCCCGGGACCGCCCTCAGGAACGCCCGGGACCGCCCGGGACCGCCCCCGGGACCGCCCTCAGGACCGCCCAGGACCGCCCCCGGGACCCGCCCCCGGGACCGCCCGGGACCCGCCCCCGGGACCGCTTTCGGGACCGCCCGGGACCGCCCCCGGGACCGCTCGGGACCGCCCCCGGGACCCTCCCCCGGGGCCGCCCGGGACCGCCCGGGACCGCCCTCGGGACCGTCCCCGGGACAGCCCAGTACCGCCCCCGACCGCCGCCGGCACCCGCCCTGCCCTGGGGCGCAACCATCGCTCCCGGCCCCGCCCCTCAGCCCCGAGCCGAGCCGAGCCGAGCCGAGCTCCGAACCCACGGAGCCCGCGGCGCTGAGGCGGGGCCGGGAATGGCACCGGGAGTTCCGCTTCGGGTCCTGCCCGTGCTGGCTGCGGATCCCCAGCGGAGCCGCCTCTCTCCCGGCGGGCGGGCTGTGGGTCTCGGGGCCGGAGGAGCGGGGCAGCGTTGGGGCCGGGATCGGCCCCGGGATGACCGCGGGCGGCAGGAGCCGCTCCTGCTCCGCCTGCAGCCGGCGCTGCGCTGGGCTCCTGCCGGGGCCCGGGCACGGGAGGACGGCGGCGCCGAGTTCCTGGTGCTGATTGGGACCGGCTGGGGCGCGGGGGCCCCCCGTGCCGGCCCCGGGACCCCCCAAACCCCGCCGCTCCCCGCGGTGCCAGCGAATCTCTTTTCCAGCGTAGGCAGAGAATTCTTTATGAGAAAACTCAAAACTCAAAATACGGGGTCTGAGGGGAGAGATTCTGGTCTAAGTTCAAAATGCATTGGGAAAATTAAATTGGGAAAAATAAATCCGTGGAGCAGCTCATTTCCTCTCTCACATTGGCTTCTGTGTGATCGTCTGTGATCACACAGCTGCTCTGTGAGCTGCTGCTCTGGTGAGATTTTCCACCTGTGGGGCTATAATGACCTGCCAGGTTCTAAGCACCACAGAAAATAAGGGGAGAACTCCCTGGATCAGGCAGTGGAGCCTCTCAGTAGTGTCCCAAAGGGCCAGCAGTGCCAGCGAATCTCTGGCTGGAATTTGAGGGGTCCCAGCCCAGCCCCTCGGAAGCGTTCCCTGGAGCTGACACTTCCCAGCATCCCTGACCAGGGTTTGGGGGTCCCAGCACAGGCCCCATGGCACATCCCGCTGCTTCTCCAAGTCCCACTTAACCAGGATGATTTTGTGGGGGTAGGAGCACCCAAAGGCAGCAGAACTGGCCTTAACCACCTTTTGGGGATCTCTCCTCTTTCTTCGTCACCAAATCCCCGCTGTCAAAACCCAGCCCGAGGCTCAGCTCCCCATCCCCTCAATCTCTCCAAGGAACTGGGCTTGGACTTCCCGATCCAGCGGGGCAGAGATGCTGTTTGTCCTTATTGTATATCCTAATGGCAGTAATTGCTTAAGAAATAATTGAAAGACATTAAAGGAATGAAGAGAAATTAAATCACAGCTGCCAGCTCCAAGGGCTATCCAAGGGAAGCTCAAAGCCATTCTCAGTGATTTGCTTATTATTTGCTTATTTAACCAACTCAAAGTAATTAACACCACATTGATACAGCAGGATTCTTTTTAATTGAGTTATAGATAAATATTGCAGACTGTAGAAATCCTTCTAAGCCCAGAAACTCTTAGAAGAGCTATACAGGGCACAGCTGCAGAGAGAGTCTTGGGATTCAGGGGAAAAAACCCCAAAATTCTCAGTCTTTAGCATCTTCCACGATGTCGTCACTGACAGCAGACACGGAGAGCCAGAGATTTTGCACATCCTGGTCTCACCTCAGCCTTCCAGCAGCTACAGTCTGCAAGGAGAGAGAAGAAAATGGGTCAGAATGGACAGCCTCCTTCCAGAAAACCATCATCATTCACAAAGCATTGAGCAGAGCTGTAAGACCTTCCCCAAAGGTTCCTGTCCCTGCACACTGAGGGCTCTAAGCTGAAGCACACGCCACGGGGCAGACTATGGAAAGCCCCGAAGTAAAAGCTTTCTCGGCCAATGCCATAAAACATTCCAAAATCAGGCTCCTGGGATGCGACCCTCACTTCCCTCACCTTCCAACATCCAGAATGAGGTCTATTGCTGTTGAGCAGCCTTCAAAAACTTGTCAGAGCAGAAAGTGCCTCACAAATGACACCGGAGTAATGTAAGCTCCTCTGGCAGGTATGTCAGTAACAAACTCTTTGAGTTACCTGAACAGAAAAAATAACCAGGGAAACATACTTGGTTACACACAGAATCTGACAACACAAAGAGCACGTGTGGACGTCAGAAAGGGCTCAGCTCTGATCTCACACCAATTGATCCTCTCCTTGCTACTTTCATACTCTGAAAGCTCATTCACTGTCCACACAGTAACTCTCTGCAGCCTTGCTAAGTGTCAGAGCCACACATTCAGCTTTTGCTGGACAACCTTCAGCTTCCACAGCCAACCTCCTTGTGCTATTTACTCCCAACTCTCCCCACCTGCAGTCACGAGATTTCAGGAGAGCAAAACACCCACTGGATTTATCATGATTAGTTTATGATTACTATTTGGAGACAAAGTTACAGCAAAAGCATTAAGTCCATTGGCACAAAGGGCAGAAGAAATGTGACTAAAAGTTCAGTCAAGATCTGGAGAAGTGAATCAGAACTAACTAGAAACAACATATCAAATTACTGAGACAGAAATAGGAAGCTCATGCTGTGAGCAGAAAAGAAGCAGAAAACGCTAATTACCATGGAAATTGAAGGGAAAGTTACTGAAAACCTTGCATAACACGAGACACCAATTACAGGAAGCAGTCCAGTACACGCTACAATGCACTGAATTGCTCTGGGTGAAATAAGCTGTTCTGCAGAAACTGTGGAAGCAGATTAAGGTTTCACAGAAGTGATTTAAACGAAGAAGGATGTAAGGTTAAATCTCACCCTTTGCAGCACCTCTCGCAAGACAGCTCAACTTTCAAGAGTTAGCGGTTCCTCATGAAACAAGAGCTTGCTTTTCCAGGGTTCCTAGAACAGAGCTGAGATGGCACAGTTTAGATCATGCACTTCCCACTCCCAAGCCAAAAATCCAAGTAGTGCACTCCTTCAGAACCCCGAGAGACAGCCGTGGATTCTGGGGCTACAGGATACAGTGAAACATTGCACCGAGACACCACGAACAGTGCAGCCCTGGCTGGGAGAGGCAGCATTACTCTGCGAGAACATCCACAGCAATACAGCAAAACAAATGGGAACTTCAGAAAAAAAACAGAGACATGAAAAGCAGTCCCGATGAACAACCACTGTCTCTTAGAAAAATGCTTGTACATTGTTCTAATTCTGGCGTGGGGCCTTAACCCAGGATACAGTCCTTGAAGAATATTTGAAGACCACTTATAAGTGCCAGACACCAACTACACCCAAGCACACTTTCATCTTCTAGACAGATTTTAAGACAGCTGAGGGAGAGTCTCAAGCACATACTCACTTGGAAGATTTGCCTTTGCCCACCTCAGCAAGGACAAAGCAGATGTGGCCAGTACAGGTCAGAGCCACCCCAAGTTCTGCCTGAGCCCCTCTGGCCACGCTTGCTGCTGATAATGCTGACCCCTGCCAGGCTCCAGCCAGGCCTGTTTGGTGCTTGGTTTGTGCACTCTTCTGATCAAACGGGAAGGAACCCTCCTGTGCCCTGCACCTGCTGACATTGTCTTGGCTGGAATGCAATTTTTCAGACAAAAGGCAGAGACAGTTGTTTTGTTTGGTTGGTTTTTCCCTAGGATTTGCCATACACGGGCGATGTTCCTCACAACCGAGCATTACAGCAGCAATACAGAAAACCACTCTGGGACAGAGCAGCAGAGGAAGCTACTTCCAGACTTGCCAGAGATATAACAGGAGCACCCTCAGAGCGATACCTGGTGAGTGAAGGTGAGCTGGCAGGCTGACCCATAAACATTCTGCGTTTACCTTTCAACAGAGTCAATACCAAACAGAACAAATCTCTCTTGTAGTCGAGATGCCTTCAGGTGCACCTGGAGATGCTGCCAAGTGTCCTTGAGCAGCCAGAGCAGAACAGGGTTTCTACCATGCTGTAAGGAAGGAATAACAGTCATTCAGAAGAAAACTAAAGGAAGCATCTTTCCCCATCTCTTTTCTAAAAAAATAATAATAACAATAAAACACAAAACAACACAAACAAACAAAAAATCAACCAAAAAAACCCCCCCACCAATAAACCCCCATGCATTAGAACATTGTCAAGCATTCATTCTTGCTTTACACAGTGTAAATGATGAGCACTCATCTTTCAGCCCGATTTTGCAACAGCTCCTCAAGCTGACTGACCTCAGCAAGAGTGATCAGAATCACTAAATTGTGGAGGGGACCCTAAAGCTCATCCCATTCCACCCCCCGCCCTGGGCAGGGGCACCTTCCACCCCCGTCCAGCCTGGCCTTGGGACACTGCCGGGGATCCAGGGGCAGCCACAGCTTGTCCGGGCACCCTGTGCCAGGGCCCCACCACCCTCACAGGGAAACATTTCTTCCTGATATTTAATCGAAACTTGCCTCCCTTGATCCTAGGGCCGTTCCCCTTGTCCATCGCCCCGTGTCCTTGTGAGAAATCCCTCTCCCTTAGGCCACGAGCGCCTTGTACAGAGCACCCCAAGGACGTGTTCCAGCGGCTCTCGGGGGCACACGAGGGCTCCGGGCCCTTTCCCGGCCTTGTCCTCAGCGCCTTCCCCGGGAACCCCCGACTACCCCGGGGCTGTGACTGGCCGGCACCGGCCCTCACCATCCGCACTCTCCGGGGAGCTTGGAGATCTTCCGCTCCGGGCCCCCAGGGGGACGGAGGGAGGGAGGGAGGGAGGGAGGGAGCGCGGGGACGCGGGGCTGGCAGCGCTGGCACTCACCGCTCTCTCCTCAGCATTGCTCACCCAGCTCCAGGCGCCGCCCACGGGCCGCCTGCAGCCGGCGCACACGAACACCGCGGGCACGGGGGCCGCGTCCGCCCGCCGCTCTCGCTGCTGCTGCTGCCGCTCGGCCCGGCCGCCGCCCGGCTCCAGCAGCGGCAGCGAGCGCTCCAGCTCCGGGCACAGCGGCACCGTGTCCCGCCAGCCCCCGGGGGAGCGGCAGCTGAACAGCTGACCTCGGCCATTTTCGGCTCTTCGGCTATACTCGGCTGTTCCCGGCACACCTCGGCTATTTCCGGATGCAGTCGTTCAGATTCGGCTCTTCGGGGAAGCTCGGCTCTGTTCGGCTGTTCCCGGCACACCTCGGCTATTTCCGGATGCCGTCGTTCAGATTCGGCTCTTCGGGGAAGCTCGGCTCTGTTCGGCTATTCCCGGCACACCTCGGCTATTTCCGGATGCAGTCGTTTAGATTCGGCTCTTCGGGGAAGCTCGGCTCTGTTCGGCTGCGCTCGGTGCCGCTCGCTGCGCTGCGCTCCGCCCAGCTCAGCTCGGCTCGGCTCCCTGAGGGGCGGGGCCAAGGCACCGCGGGCGCCGCCGCTTCGCGTTCCCCCCGCAGAGCGGGATTTGCTCGGTGTTTCCCTGCTGCCCAGCCTGCCAGCCACCGCACGGACACGGACGGGAGCGGGGGGCGGGCAGGAGCTCGTTAGGCAGTGAGCGCACTCGCGCTAATTAATGGGCACGAGAGCAGGCGGCTGGTTCGGCTGAGCTCGGTTCGGTTCGGTTCGGTTCGGCAGAAGTCGGCACCGGTCGCTGCGTTCGGCCGAACTCGCAAAGCCCCCCAAACCCCCCCCCTCAAAAAACCCCCCAAAACCCCCCAAAAAATCTCTAAAAAACCCCAAAAATCCCTAAAAAAAATCCCCAAAAATGCCCCCCAAAATCCCTAAAAAAAACCCCAAAAAATCCCACAAAAACCCCAAAAATCCCTAAACCCCCCCCCAAAAAAACCCCAAAAATCCCTAAAAAAAACCAAAAAAATAATCCCCCCCCCAAAATCCCTAAAAAAAACCCCAAAAAATCCCTGAAAAAAAACCCCAACCCCCCCAAAATAATTCCAAAAAATTCCCCAAAAAAACCCAAAGTCCCCCAAAAAAACCGAAAAAAAATCCCTTGAAAACCCCCAAAAAATTCCTTTAAAAACCCCAACCCCCCCCCCCAAACCCTTAAATATCGATCCAGGCATTACCAATGAAGGGCCGAGCAATCGATCCAGGCATCACGAGTCGAGCGCCGAGCACTCGATCCAGGCATTACGAGCCGAGTGCCGAGCACTCGATCCAGGCATTACGAGTCGAGCACCGAGCAATCGATCCAGGCTGGGCAATCGAGCACCAAGCACTCGAACAGGGATTATCAATCGAGTGCCGAGTGATCGATCAAGGGTGGCCAATTGAGCGCAGAGCAATGGATCGGGGAGGGGCAATCGAGTGCAGAGGGATGGATCGGGGAGGGGCACTGAAGGTGACAAAAATTGGGGGGGGTGGCGGGGAGGGAGGGGGGCGGGGAGGAGGGAGGGGGCCTGGGATTTTTGGGGGTATTTGGGGATTTTGGGGGGGGGGCTGGTGTCAGAGTTCTGAAATTTCCCCCTCCCCAAAAAAAGGCGACATTCCCCCCAAAAATAATGAGGAAATTTTATTTATTTGTTTTTTTATTTATTCTTGTACTGCACCGCCCCCCTTTCCCCTCCCCCTTCCCCCGCCCTCCCCCACCCTCACAAAAAAGAGGGGAGGGGTCCGGGGTGGGGGAGGGGTTCAGAGGCAACGCTGGTGGTGGGGGAGGGGCCCCAGGTGGATCCTGGGTGGGTTGGGGGGTCCCAGGCTGGGATGGACCGGGACTGACCAGTTGGAACTGGTTTGAACTGGGATGGACTGGGACTGGCTGGGATCAACCGGTTTAAACTGGTTTGACCCATCCAGTCTGGGCCGGTCTGAGCCGGGGGCTTTGTGGGGGGTCCAAGGCCGCTCGTGGTGTTTTTGGGTTTTTTTTTGTTTTTTTTTGTTTCAAAACCTGCAAAAATCAGCTTGGGGGGGGTGGGGGGGCGGGGCCGGAGCACCTAGGGGGGGACAGGTGAGACAGGTGTGCCCAGGTGTGACACGCACACACACACAGGTGTGTCCAGATGAGCCCAGGTGTGTCCAGGTGTCCCCAGGCAGGACACGCACACACACAGGTGTGCCCAGGTGTGTGTCCAGGTGTGTGTCCAGGTGTGTGTCCAGGTGTGTGTCCAGGTGTCCTCAGGTGTGCCCAGGTGTGTCACTCCCGGATGCTGGCTGAGTAGGAGAACTGCGGGAAATGCGTCCGGTGGTCACGCTCCAGGGAGTCCAGGTGGTCACCTGGGGATGGACAGGTGGGACAGGTGAGGGGAGAGTTTAGGGACAGGTGTGGGCACAGGTGTGCCAGGTCAGCTCACATCTCTCAGGTGAAGTGATGGTGAGGGACAGGTAAGGGGACAGGGGGCTCAGGTGAGGCTCAGGTAAGGCCACAGGTGTGCCAGGTGAGCTCTCATCTCTCAGGTGGGGTGACGGTGATGCTCTGCGCCGTGAACTCCTCGTCGAAGTAGCGCGTGTCCACCTCCGACGTCACCTGCAGCCGGAAGGGCGGCACCAGCTGGGGGGGAGGAGAGGGGACACTCACAGGTGCGTCCAGGTGGGGTCACCAGGTGAGCCCAGGTGTGACACACACACACACAGGTGTGCTCGGGTGTGACACGCGCACACATAGGTGAGCCCAGGTGAGCCCAGGTATGCCCAAGTGTGACACACACACAGGTGTGCCCAGGTGTGACACACACACACACAGAGGTGAGCCCAGGTGTGCCCAGGTGTGACACACACGCACACACAGTGTGCCCAGGTGTGACACACACACACACAGAGGTGAGCCCAGGTGTGCCCAGGTGTGACACACACGCACACACGGCCGGGGGGGCGTGGCCGGGGGCGTGGCCAGCTCACCTTTCTCTGCACCACGTCCTGCCAGTCGATGCCGGCGAAGAAGTGATGCTGCATCACCTCTCGGGCGTCGCCGGGGCCACCGCCCAGCCTGCACAGGTGAGCACAGGTGAGCACAGGTAATGGGGACAGGTGGGCACAGGTGTGTCCCACTTGTGTCCGTGTGTGTCCAGGTGTGTGTGAGTATACATGGGTAGCCCAGGTGTGTCCCAGGCATGTCCCAGGTGTGTGTGGGTGTGCCCAGGTGTGTGTGGGTGTATCCCAGGTGTGCCCAGGTGTATCCCAGGTGTGCGCAGGTGTATCGAGGTATGTGTGGGTGTATCCCAGGTGTGCCCAGGTGTATCCAGTTGTGTGTGGGTGTATCCCAGGTGTATCCAGGTGTACACAGGTGTGCCCAGGTGTATCCCAGGTGTATCCGAGGTGTATCCAGGTGTGTGTGGGTGTATCCCAGGTGTGCCAAGGTGGCTGGGACACTGCTTGATGTTTCCAAGACGGTGGCAAAAAGGGCGGGAAAAAAGATATGAAAGACCCACAAGCTCACAGTCCGGGGCTGCCACGCGCATTGGGGTGGGCTGAGGGGGAGCGCTGCAGTACCGCGCTCTGTCCACACGGTGGCAGCACCGCGTCAGAGCTCAGCCCTGGGTCGGGGACAGGCAGAGAGCAAAGGCAAAAAAGGCGTCCAAACATCCCCTTCCAAACATTCTCTGAATTAAATGCCACAAAAGTCTCCCAACCACAACGACAAGAGCCCTGTCATCAGTGAAATTCAAACCAAAAAAAGTGGATTTTTTTAGGTTATATTTCCAAATTTTTAATCTTTTTTTTATTTTTATATTGGTATTTCCCATTACAATTTATCTTTTATATTCCTATCTATATCCCATATATTATATGCAACATGTAATATTCTCCTTATGATATATTGTCTTTATATAATTGAGAGTGATGGATCCAGGCATGGCAATCGAGCGCTGAACAATCCATCCAGGCTGGCTATTCAAGCTCCGAGCAATGGATCAAGGCTGGCCAATCGAGCGCCGAGCAATGGATCAAGGCCGGCCAATCGAGCGCCGAGCAATGGATCAAGGCTGGCCAATCGAGCGCCGAGCAATCAATCCAAGTAAAGGCAATTGAGCGCTGAGCTATGGATCCAGGCTGGCCAATTGATCGCCGAGCAATCGATCCAGGCGCTGCAGAACCGCTCTCTGTCCACAAGGTGGCAGCACTGGCTCCAGGCTCATTCCTGGGTCAGGGACAGGCAGAGAGTAGAGGCAAAAAAAGGCATCCAAAAATCCCCTTCCAAAATCTCTCCAAATCAAATGCCACAGAAGTCTCCCGACCACAACGACGAGAAACCTGTCACCAATGAAATTCATCATTCTAGGCCGGCGCTGTGGTCAGGCTTATGCACAGGCAGCTGGCTAGATGTCACCAGAGTCCTTCCTTTTTTCCTGCCCTCTTTACATCCTTCTTGGAAAGGTCAAGCAGTGCCGCCAAGATCACAGTCCGGGGCTGCCACGCGCATCGCGGTGGGCTGGGGAGAGTGCTGCAGTACCGCTTTCTGCCCACACGGTGGCAGCACTGTGTACGAATCAGCCAATGGTCGTCACATGCCTTGGAGACGGGCACTGGACAGCGCTGTAGTACCGACCACTGTCCACTAGGTGGCAGCACTGCGCCCAAACTCAGCCAGGGGCTGTTGCATGCTTTGGGAACGGGCACTGGACAGGGCTGCAGTACAGACCTCTGTCCACCAGATGGCAGCAATGGCCCCGAGCTCACAGCCCAGGCCTGGTACGCTCATCAGAAACGGGCATTCCTATCTCTATCCCATATATTATATGCAACATGTAATATTCTCCTTATGATATATTGTCTTTATATAATTGAGAGTGATGGATCCAGGCATGGCAATCGAGCGCTGAACAATCCATCCAGGCTGGATAATCAAGTGTCGAGCAATGGATCAAGGCTGGCCAATCGAGCGCCGAGCAATCGATCAAGGCTGGCCAATCGAGCGCCGAGCAATCGATCAAGGTTGGCCAATCGAGCGCCGAGCAATCGATCAAGGCTGGCCAATCGAGCGCCGAGCAATGGATCAAGGCCGGCCAATCGAGCGCTGAGCAATGGATGAAGGCTGGCCAATCGAGCGCCGAGCAATCAATCCAGGTAAAGGCAATTGAGCGCTGAGCTATGGATCCAGGCTGGCCAATTGATCACCGAGCAATCGATCCAGGCGCTGCAGAACCGCTCTCTGTCCACAAGGTGGCAGCACTGGCCCCAGGCTCATTCCTGGGTCAGGGACAGGCAGAGAGTAGAGGCAAAAAAAGGCGTCCAAAAATCCCCTTCCAAAAACTCTCCAAATCAAATGCCACAAAAGTCTCCCGACCACAACGTCGAGAAACCTGTCACGAATGAAATTCATCATTCTAGGCCGGCGCTGTGGTCAGGCTTATGCACAGGCAGCTGGCTAGATGTCACCGGGGTCCTTCCTTTTTTCCTGCCCTCTTTACATCCTTCTTGGAAAGGTCAAGCAGTGCCGCCATGCTCACAGTCTGGGGCTGCCACGCGCATCGCGGTGGGCTCGGGAGAGTGCTGCAGTACCGCTTTCTGCCCACCCGGTGGCAGCACTGTGCCCGATCACAGCCATCGGCTGTCACACGCGTTAAGGACGGGCTCTGGACAGCGCTGTAGTACCGACCACTGTCCACTAGGTGGCAGCACTGCGCCCGATTTCAGCCAAGGGCTGTTGCATGCTTTGGGAACGGGCACTAGACAGGGCTGCAGTACAGACCTCTGTCCACCAGATGGCAGCAATGGCCCCGAGCTCAGAGCCCGGGACTGGTACGCTCATCAGGAACGGACATGGGAAAGCGCTGTAGTACCGACCTCTGTCCACCAGGTGGCAGCACTGGCCTCGAGCTCAGAGCCCAGGCCTAGCACGCTTATCAGGAATAGGTATGGGACAGCGCTGCAGTATTCCTCTCTGTCCACAAGGTGGCAGCACTGGCCCCAAGCTCCTCCGTGAGTCAGGGACAGGCAGAGAGCAGAGGCAAAAAAAGGCGTCCAAAAATCCCCTTCCAAAAACTCTCCAAATCAAATGCCACAAAAGTCTCCCGACCACAACGACGAGAAACCTGTCACCAATGAAATTCATCATTCTCGGCCGGTGCTGTGGTCAGGCTTATGCACAGGCAGCTGGCTAGATGTCATCGAGGTACTTGTTTTTTTCCTGCCCTCTTTACATCCTTTTTGGAAAGGTCAAGCAGTGCCGCCAAGATCACAGTCCGGGGCTGCCACGCGCATCGCGGTGGGCTCGGGAGAGTCCTGCAGTACCGCTTTCTGCCCCCCCGGTGGCAGCACTGCGCCCGATCACAGCCATCGGCTGTCACACGCGTTAAGGACGTGCACTGGACAGCGCTGTAGTACCGACCACTGTCCACTAGGTGGCAGCACTGCGCCTGATCTCAGCCAAGGGCTGTTGCATGCTTTGGGAACGGGCACTGGACAAGGCTTCAGTACAGACCTCTGTCCACCAGATGGCAGCAATGGCCCAGAGCTCACAGCCTGGGACTGGTACGCTCATCAGGAACGGACATGGGAAAGCGCTGTAGTACCGACCTCTGTCCACCAGGTGGCAGCACTGGCCTCGAGCTCAGAGCCCAGGCCTAGCACGCTTATCAGGAATAGGTATGGGACAGCGCTGCAGTATTCCGCTCTGTCCACAAGGTGGCAGCACTGAGCCCAAGCTCCTCCGTGAGTCAGGGACAGGCAGAGAGCAGAGGCAAAAAAAGGCGTCCAAAAATCCCCTTACAAAAACCTCTCTAAATCAAATGCCACAGAAGCCTCCCAACCACAACGACGAGAAAGCTGTCACCAATGAAATTCATCATTCTAGGCGGGCGCTATGGTCGGGCTTATGCGCAGGCAGCTGGCTAGATGTCACCGGAGTCCTTCCTTTTTTCCTGCCCTCTTTAGATCCTTCTTGGAAAGGTCAAGCAGTGCCGCCAAGCTCACAGTCCGGGGCTGACACGCGCATCGGGGTGGGCCCTGGAGAGTGCTGCAGTACCGCTTTCTGTCCACACAGTGGCAGCACTGCGCCCGATCACAGCCATCGGCTGTCACACGCGTTGGGGACGGGCACTGGACAGCGCTGTAGTACCGACCTCTGTCCACCAGGTGGCAGCAATGGCCCCGAGCTCACAGCCCGGGACTGGTACGCTCATCAGGAACGGACATGGGAAAGCGCTGTAGTACCGACCTCTGTCCACCAGGTGGCAGCACTGGCCTCGAGCTCAGAGCCCAGGCCAAGCACGCTTATCAGGAATAGGTATGGGACAGCGCTGCAGTATTCCTCTCTGTCCACAAGGTGGCAGCACTGGCCCCAGGCTCATTCCTGGGTCAGGGACAGGCAGAGAGTAGAGGCAAAAAAAGGCGTCCAAAAATCCCCTTACAAAAACCTCTCTAAATTAAATGCCACAGAAGTCTCCCAACCACAACGACGAGAAAGCTGTCAGCAATGAAATTCCTCATTCTAGGCCGGCGCTGTGGTCGGGCTTATGCGCAGGCAGCTGGCTAGATGTCACCAGGGTCCTTGTCTTTTTCCTGCCCTCCTTAGATCCTTCTTGGAAAGGTCAAGCAGTGCCGCCAAGCTCACAGTCCGGGGCTGCCACGCGCATCGCGGTGGGCTGGGGAGAGTGCTGCAGTACCGCTTTCTGTCCACACGGTGGCAGCACTGCGCCCGATCTCAGCCAAGGGCTGTTGCATGCTTTGGGAACGGGCACTGGACAGGGCTGCAGTACCGACCTCTGTCCACCAGATGGCAGCAATGGCCCCGAGCTCACAGCCCGGACCTGGTACGCTCATCAGGAACAGGCATGGGTGAGCGCTGCAGAACCGCTCTCTGTCCACAAGGTGGCAGCACTGGCACCAGGCTCATTCCTGGGTCAGGGACAGGCAGAGAGTAGAGGCAATAAAAAAAGGCGTCCAAAAATCTCCAACAAAAACCTCTCTCAATTAAATACCACAGAAGTCTCCCAACCACAACGACGAGAAGCTGTCACCAATGAAATTCCTCATTCTAGGCTGGCGCTGTGGTCGGGTTTATGCGCAGGCAGCTGGCTAGATGCCACCAGGGTCCTTGCTTTTTTCCTGCCCTCTTTAGATCCTTCTTGAAAAGGTCAAGCAGTGCCAGCAAGCTCACAGTCCGGGGCTGCCACGCGCATCGCAGTGGGATCAGAAGAGTGCTGCAGTACCGCTTTCTGCCCACACGGTGGCAGCACTGTGTCCGAATCAGCCAATGGTCGTCACATGCCTTGGAGACAAGCACTGGACAGGGCTGCAGTACCGACCTTTGTCCACCAGATGACAGCACTGGCCTCGAGCTCACAGCCCAGGCCTAGTACACTTATAAGGAATAGGTATGGGACAGCGCTGCAGTATTCCTCTCTGTCCACAAGGTGGCAGCACTGGCCCCAAGCTCATCCGTGTGTCAGGGACAGGCAGAGAGTAGAGGCAAAAAAAGGCGTCCAAACATCCCCTTCCAAATATTCTCCGAATTAAATGCCACAAAAGTCTCCCAAGCACAACGACATGTGCCCTGTCACCAGTGAAATTCAAACCAAAAAAAGTGGTTTTATTTAGGTTATATTTCCAAATTTTTAATCTTTTTTTTTGTTTTTATATTGGTATTTATCATTACAATTTATCTTTTATATTCCTATCTATATCCCATATATTATATGCAACATGTAATATTCTCCTTATGATATATTGTCTTTATATAATTGTGAGAGATGGATCCTGGCATGGCAATCGAGCGCTAAACAATCCACCCAGGCTGGCTAATCGAGCGCCGAGCAATGGATCAAGGCTGGCCAATCGAGCGCCGAGCAATGGATTAAGGCTGGCCAATTGACCACCGAGCAATGGATCAAGGCTGGTCAATCGAGCGCCGAGCAATCAATCCAGGTAAAGGCAATTGAGCGCTGAGCTATGTATCCAGGCTGGCCAATTGAGCGCCGAGCAATCGATCCAGGTGAAGGCAATCACGCGCAGAGAAATGGATCGGGGAGGGGCAGTCTAGTGTAGAATGACGAAACGGGACGGGGCACTGAGGCTGACAAAAATTGGAGGGGGCAGGCGGGGGAGGGAGGGGGCCCGAGATTTTTGGGGAGGGGACCGTGTCAGAGTTCTAATTTTTCCCCCTCCAAAAAAAGGACGAAATCCCCCCAAAAATAAAGTGGAAATTTTAATTATTTGTTCATTTATATATTTATTTATTGTACCACGCCGCCCCTCCACCCCTCCCACCCAACACCCCACCCCCCCAAAAAAGAGCGGAGGGGCTCAGAGGCAATGCTGGTGGTGGGGGAGGTGCCCCAGGTGGATCCTGGGGGGGGTTGGGGGGTCCCAGAATGGGATGGACTGGGACCGACCATTTGGAACTGGTTTGAATTGGGGTAGACTGGGACTGGCTGGAACCAACCAGTTTAAACCGGTTTGGCCCAGTCTGGGCCGGTTTGAACCAGGGCTTCTGGGCGGGGTCCAAGGCCGCACTCGGCGTTTTAGAAGGTTTTTTAGGGTTTAGTGTTCCAAAAGTTGCAAAAATCAGCTTGGGGGTTGGGGGGGGTGGGGCTCTCTAAATTAAATGCCACAGAAGTCTCCCAACCACAACGACGAGAAAGCTGTCACCAATGAAATTCCTCATTCTAGGTCGGCGCTGTGGTCGGGCTTATGCGCAGGCAGCTGGCTAGATGCCACCAGGGTCCTTGCTTTTTTCCTGCCCTCTTTAGATCCTTCTTGGAAAGGTCAAGCAGTGCCGCCAAGATCACAGTCCGGGGCTGCCACGCTCATCGCAGTGGGATCAGGAGAGTGCTGCAGTACCGCTTTCTGTCCACACGGTGGCAGCACTGCGCTTGATCTCAGCCATCGGCTGTCACACGCGTTGGGGACGGGCACTGGACAGCGCTGTAGTACCGACCTCTGTCCACCTGGTGGCAGCACTGGCCTCGAGCTCAGAGCCCAGGCCTAGCACGTTTATCAGGAATAGGTATGGGACAGCGCTGCAGTATTCCTCTCTGTCCACAAGGTGGCAGCACGGGCCCCAAGCTCATCCATGAGTCAGGGACAGGCAGAGAGCAGAGTCAAAAAAAGGCGTCCAAAAATCCCCTTCCAAAAACTCTCCAAATCAAATGCCACAAAAGTCTCCCGACCACAACGACGAGAAACCTGTCACCAATGAAATTCCTCATTCTAGGCCGGCGCTGTGGTCAGGCTTATGCACAGGCAGCTGGCTAGATGTCACCGGGGTCCTTGCTTTTTTCCTGCCCTCTTTATATCCTTCTTGGAAAGGTCAAGCAGTGTCGCCAAGATCACAGTCCGGGGCTGACACGTGCATCGGGGTGGGCCCTGGGGAGTGCTGCAGTACCGCTTTCTGTCCACACGGTGGCAGCACTGCGCTTGATCTCAGCCATCGGCTGTCACACGCGTTGGGGACGGGCACTGGACAGGGCTGTAGTACCGACCTCTGTCCACCAGGTGGCAGCACTGGCCGCGAGCTCAGAGCCCAGCCCTGGTACGCTCATCAGGAACGGGCGTGGGAGAGCGCTGCGGAAACGCTCGCTGTTCACAAGGTTTCAGCACTGGCCGTAAGCTCAGCTCTGGGTCAGGGCCAGGCAGAGATCGGAGGCAAAAAAGGCATCCAAACTTCCCCTTCCAAAAATTCTCCGAATTAAATGCCACAAAAGTCTCCCCAGCACAATGACAAGTGCCCTGTCACCAGTGAAATTCAAACCAAAAAAAGGTTTTTTTTATAGGTTATATTTCCAAATTTTTAATCTTTTTTTTATTTTTATATTGGTATTTATCATTACAATTTATCTTTTATATTCCTATCTCTATCCCATATATTGTATGCCACATGTAATATTCTCCTTATGATATATTGTCTTTATATAATTGAGAGTGCTGGAACCAGGCGTGGCAATCGAGCGCTGAACAATCCATCCAGGCTGGCTATTCAAGCTCCGAGCAATGGATCAAGGCTGGCCAATCAAGTGCCGAGCAATCGATCAAGGCTGGCCAATCTAGCGCCGAGCAATCGATCAAGGCTGGCCAATCGAGCGCCAAGCAATCGATCAAGGCTGCTCAATCGAGCGCTGAGCAATAGATCCAGTCTGGCAAATCGAGTGCCGAGCAATTGATCCAGGCAAAGGCAATCGAGCTCTGAGCTATGGATCCAGGCTGGCCAATTGATCGCCGAGCAATCGATCCAGGCGAAGGAAATCGAGCGCAGAGAAATGGATCGGGGAGGGGCAATCAGGTGCAGAATGATGGATTGGGACAAGGCACTGAGGCTGACAAAAATTGGTGGGGGCAGGCGGGGGAGGGAGGGGGCCCGGGATTTTTGGGGGGGGCACGTGTCAGAGTTCTGAATTTTCCCCCTCCAAAAAAAGGGCGAAATCCCCCAAAAATAACGAGGAAATTTTATTTATTTGTTTATTTATATATTTATTTATTGTACCACGCCGCTCCTCCCGCCCTCCCCCGCAACCCCCCACCCCCCCAAAAAAGAGGGGAGGGGCTCAGAGGCAATGCTGGTGGTGGGCGAGGTGCCTCAGGTGGATCCTGGGGGGGGTTGGGGGGTCCCAGTATAGGATGGACTGGGACCGACCATTTGGAACTGGTTTGAATTGGGGTAGTCTGGGACTGGCTGGGACCAACCGGTTTAAACTGGTTTGGCCCAGTCTGGGCCGGTTTGAACCGGGGCCTCTGGGCGGGGGCTAAGGCCGCACGTGGCTTTTGTGGAGTTTTTTTGGGGTTTTCTGTTCCAAAAGCTGCAAAAATCAGCTTGGGGGGAGGGGGGGGGCGGGGCTCTCTAAATTAAATGCCACAGAAGTCTCCCAACCACAACGACGAGAAACCTGTCACCAATGAAATCCGTCACTCTCGGGCGGCACTGATGTCGGCTTTTTGCGCAGTCATCCGGCTAGATGCCACCAGGGTCCTTGCTTTTTTCCTGCCCGTTTTGCAGCCATCTTGGATAGGTCAAGCAGTGCCGCCAAGTTCACAGTCCGGGGCTGCCACGCGCATCGCGGTGGGCTGGGGAGAGTGCTGCAGTACCGCTTTCTGCCCACACGGTGGCAGCACTGCGCCCGAATCAGCCAATGGTCGTCACATGCCTTGGAGACGGGCACTGGACAGCGCTGTAGTACCGACCACTGTCCACAAGGTGGCAGCACTGGCCTGGAGCTCACATCCCGGCCCTGGTACGCTCATCAGGAACGGGCATGTGAGAGCGCAGCACTACCGCATCCTGTCCACACGGTGGCAGCGCTGGCACCAAGCTCAGCCGTGGGTCAGGAACAGGCAGAGAACAGAGGCAAATAAAGGCGTCCAAAAAACCCCTACGAAAACATCTCTAAATTAAATACCACAGAAGTCTCCCAACCACAACGACGAGAAACCTGTCACCAATGAAATCCGTCACTCGCGGCCTGCACTAGTGGTCGAGTTTTTGCACAGTCAGCCGGCTAGATGCCACCAGGGTCATTGCTTTTTCCTGTCCTTTTTGCAGCCATCTTGGAAAGGTCAAGCAGTGCCGCCAAGCTCACAGTCCGGGGCTGCCACGTGCATCGTGGTGGGCTCGGGAGAGTGCTCCAGTACCGCTTTCTGTCCACACGGTGCCAGGACTGTACCTGATCTCAGCCAAGGGCTGTGACACGCCTTGGGGACAGGCACTGAACAGGGCTGCAGAACCGACCTCTGTCCACCAGATGGCAGCAAAGGCCCCGAGCTCGCAGCCCGGGCCTGGTACGCTCATCAGGAACGGGCATGGGAGAGCGCAGCAGTACCGCTCCCTGTGCACACGGTGGCAGCACTGGACCCAAGCTCAGCCCTGGGTCAGGAACAGGCAGAGAGCAGAGGCAAAAACAGGCATCCAAAAATCCCCTTCCAAAAACTCTCTAAATCAAATGCCACAGAAGTATCCCAACCACAACGACAAGAAACCTGTCACCAATGAAATGCGTCACTCTCGGCCGGCACTCTGGTCGGCTTTTTGCGCAGTCAGCCGGCTAGATGCCACCAGGGTCCTTGCTTTTTTCCCACTTTTTTTGCCACCATCTTCGAAAGGTCAAGCAGTGCCGCCAAACTCACAGTCCGGGTCTGCTATGCGCATCGGGGTGGGCTTGAAGAAGTGCTGCAGTACCGCGTTGTGTCCACATGGTGTCAGCACTTCGCCGGATCTCAGCCAAGGGCTTTCACACGCGTTCTGGACGGCCACTGGACAGCGCTGCAGAACCGACTTCTGTCCACCAGGTGGCAGCACTGGCCTCGAGCGCAGAGCCCAGGCCTAGTACACTCTCAGGAACAGGTATGGGACAGCGCTGCAGTATTCCTCTCTGTCCACAAGGTGGCAGCAGTGTCCCCAAGATGAGCCCTGGGTCCGGGACAGGCAGAGAGTAGAGGCAAAAACAGGCGTCCAAAAATTCCCTTCCAAAAACTCTCCAAATTAAATGCCACAAAAGTCTCCCAACCACAACGACGAGAAACCTGTCACCAATGAAATTCATCACTCTCGTCCGGCGATGTGGTCAGGTTTTTTACGCAGGTAGCTGGCTAGATGCCACCAGCGTCCTTGCTTTTTCCCCGCCCTTTTTGCCACCATCTTAGAAAGGTCAAGCAGTGCCACCAAGCTCACAGTCCCGGTCTGCCACGCGCATCGGGGTTTGCTCTGGAGAGTGCCATGGCTAGTTCCTTGAAATACATGCCCTGGCAGCAGCCTAGAGCTGTACTGAGTGCAGCAGGTGTCAGGCAGTCTCCTCTCCCCATGTAGGTGCTTCTGTTTTGTGTTTGCAGCATGCAGAGAAGCACTCGTGCTTCCTGCTGCTTCCAGCAAGCCAAAACGCTTTTGCAGCAACTTTCCTGCCTTTTCCACAACAGGATCACTGTCTAGCTGATTTACAGTTGCCTCTGCGTAGAGCAGCTAGAGGAGCAGCTCTGCCGGCTTTCCTGTGCTTCTGCATAGCAGAGCTGTCAAGAACGAGAAGCTGCGTTTTGCCGAGAAAGCAGCACTTTGCGGCACCACAGCCAGCGGCGTCTTCGGTCCAGCCGCAGCTTGTGCGGAGAAGCGAAAGAGAGCCGGGGAAGAACGTGGAAAGCCGAACTCGGTCGCTGGAAGCAGGTGCTTGCGAACAGCTTCAGGTCACCTCGGAGAAACTCCCCCAGCACAGTGCAGAGTCCCCGTGGCTAGTTCCTTGAAATACATGCCCTGACAGCAGCCCAGAGCTGTAGTGAGTGCAGCAGGTGTCAGGCAGTCTCCTCTCGCCCTGTACGTGCTTCTGTTTTGTGTTTGCAGGCTGCAGAGAATCACTTAGTCTTGCTGCTGCTTCCACCAATCCAAAACGCTTTTGCAGCAACATTCCTGCCTTTTCCACAACAGGATCAATTTCTAGGTGATTTACAGTTGCCTCTGCATGCGGCAGCTAGAGCAGGAGCTCTGCCAGCTTTCCTCTGCTTCTGCATAGCAGAGCTGTAGAGACCGAGAAGCTGCCTTTTGTTGAGAAAGCAGCGCTTCGCGGCACCACAGCAGGGAGTGCATCAAAGAGGCTGCGTGGAGCTCTTTCAAGCAAGAGACCCCTCCTTTATTTTTCTGACTCTTTTTGTACATTAACAGATGTGCCCACCCCAGAGGTGGGACCCTTGGGAACCACTGGTCGTTTTCCAGAGTCCATCACCGAAGCCCCTCCTCTGGGAAAAGATGTGGGAACTTCGGTAGTCTACAGAACATGACCTTGTGCCTCAAGACCGTGCCTGGGAATAGAATTTCCCAAAACCAAATGTTCTGGGTTGTGGAGCCGGGTTTTGTATATTCTATTTACATCTGTTTTGGGGCCTGATGACCCACCTTGATAGGCCATTGTTACCTTCCCCAGCCTGTGCGGTGCATTTGCATTTCTAT
This sequence comes from Phylloscopus collybita, assembly GCA_027886175.1. Classification (NCBI taxonomy): domain Eukaryota; kingdom Metazoa; phylum Chordata; class Aves; order Passeriformes; family Phylloscopidae; genus Phylloscopus; species Phylloscopus collybita. The sequence goes on along the minus strand of JAJNNQ010000003.1, from coordinate 27,927,981 downwards.
ACATCTCATGCCCTGGCGGTGGGGGGTGGGGGGGAGGGGGGGTGGCCGGGGGTTGGCGGTTCGGCCCTGCTGCAGAAGCGGGGTGCTCGGCGCTTCTTTCGCTGCGGGGTGGCAAGGTCTTCGTCTCCTGTGCTGGCCATCCTGTCTCCCTCCTCGCCGTACCTGAACCAGTTTCTTCGCAGAATCATCTCTGCTCCAACAGGATCACGTCTGCCATTTCAGAAGTGTTTGGACTGTTTACGTTTGGACTGTTTCTCAACATCCTGAATCACAGGGTCAGATTGAAACTCTGACTTTGTCAGGGTTTTCTTCTAAAATTATTGTTTATTTGTTTATTTGTTTGGTTGGTTGGGTGGTTTTGTTTCCTATCATATTTGTATTGTTAATACCTCCTAGTAAAGAACTGTTATTCCTATTCCCAACATCTTTGCCTGAGAGCCCTTGATTGCAAAATTATAATTCGTCGGGGTGTGAGGGGTTGGTATTCTCCATCCTAGGGGAACCTCAGTTTCCCTGGCAGATACCTGTCTTTCCAAACCAAGACAGATTTTGGCGCCCAAGGGTGGGGCAGGAGGGCATTGAGAGAGAGGAATAACAGTTCTTGCGTATTAGATAAAAGCCCACTGGCCAGAATAATGTGGTCTAGCTTTCCCTGGTTTGGGTGGCACGTGGTGGTGGCTGTATTTCTGCCATTTGCTACTCCTTATGTAAATATGGGTCCTATGACTAAGGCTACTGTGGCTGGCATTCAGTTTATTTTGTGGATTAATAAGGTGAGAAATTCATGGATTTTTAACTTCCTCTGGAAAGCAAGCACATGGATTCATAGCTATCATAGGCTAACTCTGTGCTTCTGGGGTTACTTTAACAATGGTACCTATTGTAAGGAAATGGCACCGGGGGAAATTTTCTCCCAGCCCTTCACACAATTTTTTGGGTCCACCCCACCAGTTTTTGAAGGGTTCAAATCTCTGAGTGCTAATGATATCATACAGTGGCTGGTGTTGCTGGTATGCCTGTTCTGTTTGGCATTCAGAGATAAGGGGAAATTGGCCTGGGTAAGCACCTTAATAAGTACCCCAGAGAATAAGAATGCAGCCCAAGAGTCCGCTCCTACCCCACAGCCTGCCTCAGAGATAAACCACCCGGTTTGGGTGGGGGCTCTGATGAAGGAGATGCAGGAGAAGATGGGCCAGATGCTGAGGGAGTACATCTCCCCAGCTAGTGGGAAATCCTTCCCCTGCCCTGACAAAAGAGAGCCTGATGGTGCAGCAATGAAACCCACAGAGATTACAACTGCTCAGGTCCCAGCTGAACCACAGGGGCAGTCACAGCCAGCGGCAGTTGCCCCTGTGGAAACAAAGAAATCTAAGGTGAAAACAGCAAACCCAGACAATAAGAAAGGAGGGCCCTCACAACCTGCAGGGGAATCACATGTTCAGATCATCACCGAGTCCCTGTCGTACGAAAGTCTCCGTAACCTGCAAAAAGATATTGTACGGCGGGGGCGTGAGGCTTACACAGCCTGGCTACTTCGGGTTTGGGACCTCATGGGTACTGGTGTGCAATTGGACAGTGGTGAGGCAAGGAATTTGGGACCCTTGACCCAGGACTCAGGTATAAATCAGGTATTTGTAAGAGAGCCAGGACCCCTTTCCCTTTGGGAGCGGCTTTTAATGAGTGTGAGAGAGAGATTTATCCACAAAGAAAGAATGCAGGAGCACCACCATAGAATGCGCTGGAAAACTCTGGAGGAAGGGATCCAACAGCTGAGGGAAGTGGCGGTGCTGGAGGTACTTTTTGGGAGGAGTGGACAGCATGATAATGACCCTGACAAGGTTAAATGCACAGGGCAGATGTTGTGGAATCTGGCAAATCTAGGGCCATCTCAGTACACCACCTTTATTGCAACAATTAATGCTGAGGACAATCGAGAGACAGTGGGGTCTGTTGCCAATAAGCTTAGGAATTATGAAAGTATGATTAATGGCCCGATGCAGGCTCATATCTCTGCCGTGGTTAAAGAACTCAAAGAAGAGATAAGGGGGGTGAGGGAGGAGATGAGGACAAACAGTTCCAATGTGGCACCAGTGCGAGTCACAGGCCCCAGAGTTAGAGCCCAACGACTCCCAGCTCAAGAGAGAGGGTACACCCCAAGAGCTGACCTGTGGTTTTATCTGCGTGACCATGGGGAAGACATGGGAATGTGGGATGGGAAACCCACTTCTGTCCTGGCAGCACGGGTGCTTGAGCTCAAGGAGAGGAACAATCACCAAGGGGGATCTACGAAAATGAAAGTAGCCTCAGCCTCCTATAACCAAGCTGCCAATGCTGTGTTGAATCCCCTTGAAGGAACCTCTAGTATGTATGCTCAGGAAGGGGATAACCAGTGCTAGAGGGGCCCTGCCTCTAGCCAGGTAGAGGAAAGGGATAATCGGATCTATTGGACTGTGTGGATCCGATGGCCTGGCACATCTGACCCACAAAAATACACGGCTTTGGTTGACACTGGTGCCCAATGTACCCTGATGCCATCAGGGTATGTAGGAACAGAACCCATTTCTATTTCTGGGGTGACAGGAGGGTCCCAGCAGCTGACTGTAGTGGAGGCCGAAGTGAGTTTAACTGGGAATGGGTGGCAGAAACACCCCATTGTGACTGGCCCAGAGGCCCCGTGCATCCTCGGCATAGACTATCTCAGAAATGGATATTTCAAAGACCCAAAAGGATATCGTTGGGCTTTTGGAGTAGCTGCTGTAGAGACGGAAGAGATAGAACAACTGAATACCTTGCCTGGTCTCTCAGATGACCCTTCTGCTGTGGGACTGCTAAGTGTTGAAGAACAACAGGTACCAATTGCCACAGCAACAGTGCACCGTCGGCAATACCGCACTGACAGAGACTCTGTGACCCCGATCCATGAGATGATTCGTAAACTGGAGAGCCAAGGGGTGGTCAGTAAGGCTCATTCACCTTTTAACAGCCCCATCTGGCCTGTGCGTAAGCCCAGTGGGGAATGGAGACTGACAGTGGATTACCGTGGTCTGAATGAGGTCACGCCACCACTGAGCGCTGCTGTGCCAGACATGTTGGAGCTTCAGTATGAGCTGGAGTCCAAGGCAGCAAAGTGGTACGCGACCATCGACATTGCCAATGCCTTCTTCTCCATTCCTGTGGCAGCAGAGTGCAGACCCCAGTTTGCTTTCACCTGGAGGGGTGTGCAGTACACCTGGAATCGGCTGCCCCAGGGGTGGAAGCACAGTCCCACCATCTGCCATGGACTGATCCAGGATGCACTGGAAAAGGGTGAGGCTCCGGACCATCTACAGTACATAGATGACATCATTGTGTGGGGGAACACGGCAATGGAAGTCTTTGAGAAAGGAGAGAAGATCATCCAAATTCTCCTGGAAGCCGGTTTTGCCATCAAGAAGAGCAAAGTCAAGGAACCTGCCCAAGAGATCCAGTTCCTGGGAGTGAAGTGGCAAGATGGACGGCGTCAGATTCCCACTGAGGTCATCAATAAGATCATCGCCATGTCCCCACTGACCAACAAGAAGGAAACACAAGCTTTCCTAGGGGCCATTGGCTTTTGGAGGATGCACATCCCTGAGTACAGTCAGATTGTGAGCCCTCTCTACCTGGTTACCCGCAAGAAGAACGATTTCCACTGGGGCCCAGAACAGCAACACGCCTTTGCCCAGATCAAGCAGGAAATCGCACATGCAGTAGCCCTTGGCCCAGTCAGGACGGGACCAGAGGTAAAGAACGTGCTCTACTCTGCAGCCGGGAGCCATGCTCTGTCCTGGAGCCTGTGGCAGAAGGTGCCAGGTGAGACTCGAGGCCGGCCACTGGGATTCTGGAGCCGAAGCTACAGAGGGTCTGAAGCCAATTACACTCCCACAGAGAAGGAGATCTTGGCCGCCTACGAAGGAGTTCAAGCTGCCTCAGAGGTGATTGGCACTGAAGCACAACTCCTCCTGGCACCCCGACTACCGGTGCTGGGGTGGATGTTTAAAGGAAAGGTTCCCTCCACCCACCATGCCACCGATGCCACATGGAGCAAATGGATCGCCCTCATCACTCAGCGCGCCCGTATTGGTAACCCGAATCGCCCTGGGATTTTGGAAGTAATCACCAACTGGCCAGAAGCTGAGAACTTCAGTCTCACTGACGAAGAAGAACAAGTAACCCGGGCTGAAGAAGCTCCACCATACAACCAACTGCCAGCAGAAGAAACACGCTACGCTCTTTTCACTGACGGTTCCTGTCGCATCGTAGGGATGAACCGGAAGTGGAAAGCAGCCGTATGGAGCCCCACACGACAAGTTGCACACGCCACTGAAGGAGAAGGTGGGTCAAGCCAGCTTGCTGAACTCAAAGCTGTTCAATTGGCCCTGGACATTGCTGAAAGAGAGAAGTGGCCGAAGCTCTACCTCTACACTGATTCGTGGATGGTGGCTAATGCTCTGTGGGGCTGGCTGGAAAGGTGGAAAAAAGCCAACTGGCAGCGTAGGGGAAAACCAATCTGGGCTGCTGATGAGTGGAAGGACATTGCCATCAGGGTAGGGAAACTACCTGTGAAAGTCCGTCATGTGGATGCCCATGTCCCCAAGAGTCGGGCTAATGAGGAGCACCAGAACAACGAGCAAGTAGATCAAGCTGCGAGGATAAAGGTATCCAAGGTAGACTTGGATTGGCAACACAAGGGAGAGTTGTTCCTAGCTCGGTGGGCCCATGATGCTTCAGGTCATCAGGGCAGAGATGCCACCTATAAGTGGGCACGAGACCGAGGGGTGGATCTAACCATGAACAGTATTTCACAGGTTATCCACGACTGTGAGACGTGTGCTGCCATCAAGCAGGCCAAGCGGGTGAAGCCCCTCTGGTACGGTGGACGGTGGTCCAAGTACAAGTATGGGGAGGCCTGGCAGATTGATTACATCACCCTGCCCCAAACCCGCCAAGGCAAGCGCTACGTGCTGACCATGGTGGAAGCCACCACTGGGTGGCTGGAGACCTATCCTGTGCCTCATGCCACTGCCCGGAACACCATCCTGGGCCTGGAAAAACAAGTCCTGTGGAGACATGGCACCCCTGAGAGAATTGAGTCGGACAACGGGACTCATTTCAAGAACAGCCTCATAAACACCTGGGCTAAGGAACACGGCATTGAATGGATATATCACATCCCTTATCATGCACCAGCTGCCGGGAAAGTTGAACGGTGCAATGGACTGCTTAAGACCACCCTGAAAGCACTTGGCGGGGGGACCTTCAAAAATTGGGAAGTGAACTTAGCAAAGGCCACCTAGATGGTCAACACCCGAGGGTCTATTAATCGAGCTGGTCCTGCCCAGTCTACCCCTTTGCACACAGTGGATGGAGACAAAGTCCCTGTAGTACATATGAGAGGTATCTTAGGAAAGACTGTTTGGGTAAACCCCACCTTGGGCAAAGGTGAACCCACCCGTGGGATTGTTTTTGCTCAAGGACCTGGTTACACTTGGTGGGTAATGCAGAAAGATGGGAAAACCAGTTGTGTACCACAGGAAAACCTAATCCTAAGTGAGAACTGAGTGTGAGGGTTCATTCTGTATAGTGGAGTTTATTAATTTAGGTATGATACAGATGGTAATAGAATAAGGGGTGGATAATGTTCTGGGTTGTGGAGCCGGGTTTTGTATATTCTATTTACATCTGTTTTGGGGCCTGATGACCCACCTTGATAGGCCATTGTTACCTTCCCCAGCCTGTGCGGTGCATTTGCATTTCTATACATCTCATGCCCTGGCGGTGGGGGGTGGGGGGGAGGGGGGGTGGCCGGGGGTTGGCGGTTCGGCCCTGCTGCAGGAGCTGGGTGCTCGGCGCTTCTTTCGCTGCGGGGTGGCAAGATCTTCGTCTCCTGTGCTGGCCATCCTGTCTCCCTCCTCGCCGTACCTGAACCGGTTTCTTTGCAGAATCATCTCTGCTCCAACAGGATCACGTCTGCCATTTCAGAAGTGTTTGGACTGTTTACGTTTGGACTGTTTCTCAACATCCTGAATCACAGGGTCAGATTGAAACTCTGACTTTGTCAGGGTTTTCTTCTAAAATTATTGTTTATTTGTTTATTTGTTTATTTGGTTGGGTGGTTTTGTTTCCTATCATATTTGTATTGTTAATACCTCCTAGTAAAGAACTGTTATTCCTATTCCCAACATCTTCGCCTGAGAGCCCTTGATTGCAAAATTATAATTCGTCGGGGTGTGAGGGGTTGGTATTCTCCATCCTAGGGGAACCTCAGTTTCCCTGGCAGATACCTGTCTTTCCAAACCAAGACACCAAAACATGCAGGCACGAGCATGGCAACACCAACTGAATCATGTCTAGACCCACTAAGCTGTACGTAGACACTTTGTAAGATGGTACCAGAAACAGAGGAGATGGAGGATAGATTGCTCTTAGCACTCAGCCAGATGCATAATTCTTTGGAAGGTCTGGAATATCAGTGATCCAATTGAAGATGTGTCAGCTGAAATAAGTCATGTGTTAGCCTCATTCAGTGACTAAGAAATAGAACAGCCATCGATGTCCAAGCTGAGTCACAGCTTCTGCACATTTCCTGAAATAAGTTTTGATTGCTAATGACGAAGCAGTTGAAACTCCTGTATTTGTTTGTACTGTAATTTGCAGGCAGCAGAACGTTGGGATACAGACTGTTTAAAAGATGAGACAAGTAGCTGGAATGAACGGAAGCCGTATTTCAGATAGGTTGTGTGAATAAGCAATGGTGTCCTAGAATTACCTCCCTCTGTTGTTCTTTATTCTCTTATTCTTCCTTCCTTGTGCTGCTGTACATGCATGTCAGGAGGAATGCGGCAGAAGTGACCCTTCTGACACTGTGACTGAGAGATACCAGCACTTTAAAAAAACTGGAGCAGATAAAAGAAATCCTAAAAGAATCCCCAAGTAGGGGAGCAGAGAGTGTTCCTAAAGGCAGTCTTGTTCATATGGTGTTGGTTTCTACATAAAAAGCATGAAACTTGATAATTTTAAACCTTTCCTTTGTATATAGATACGGTTGGTTTTGTTGTTGTTTCTGTTGTTTGTTTGTTTGTTTTAATTTAAGATTGGGTGGTTTTCGGGCTGGGGTTAGCAGGAAGGATTTTAAGACTGCAAAACTCAGGAGTCCTCTTGTTTGTTCTGTGCATTTCATGAATTGCAGTCCTTAACTTCAGTGGAGTTTTACAGTGAAAGAAGAAAGACAGCTCAACAGCAGCACCTTCCCAAACCAAAGTGTCATGGAGTGGTCTGCACGACTTGGGATTTTGCCATGGAAGGTACTGGGCATCCTTGAGTGTGTGGGATGGAACAAGAAGAAACAAGTTGATTGTTGCTTTCCACACTTGTAGTGGTGTGTTATTGTATTTGTGTTCTGATTGTTATAAATGTGCTGCCCAATTATCCAATAATAAAAACAAAACAAAATTTAAATGTAGTAGAAATTTTAATTAAGCAGCTTGATTATACAAAATTGAATACAATCAAACAATGAATAATAGTAAATAATTGGTTTGGTTAATAATGCATAAGCAGAAACATAAACCGCGGGGTACGGAGCAGGACCTTGGAATCCCACCCCCCGTACAAACGAGATAACCTCGCGCTGGCCCCTTTATAGTGTGAGCCAATGTGTGCCACCACCCATCTCCACCTATTTTCGATTAGTAAGATTTGCATCACTTGTTTGTATCACCACCTTTTACTATGCATGCTTCATCATCTCTTTTAGGGAGTTGTGCCTCTTTTTGGAGGTCTTCTGAGGAAGGCTCATCCTCTTCATCACGTGTCCTTTGAATAACCTTTCTTGTTGCTCATGCATATTTAGCTGCCTCTTTAGTTACACATGCGGACTAAACTTGTATTATATAAGCAAATACCAAGTTTGAACATTTCGGCATTTAAAAGATCGTGTCTGAAGTTATTGAAGTTACATAGACAGTGGTTGCCACCATCAGTGCTGTGGGGTTGCTGGGTTTGTAGTTTGTTTTGGAGTTCTTGTCTGTCTGTTTGTCCCTCTTCCCCAAACAGTGACTGCCTTGCAGGTGTTTTGCTATTTGGAATTTCTCTTCCTTTATCAACATCACAGTAGCAATGGAGGAGGTGGCCTTACCCACTGGATAAGTGACCTTTCCATAATATTTTCAGAATTTCCAAGTGTGTGCAAATCCCTCCTAACCCTCCATATTGGCTGATATTATAAGCTTTGTGTATGAGTATGGTGAAAGTTGTGGTTTCAGGTTGCTCATAAACCCTCCACCACAATGATGAATGCTGACATTTGGTGGGATTTCCTCCCCCCTCCCCAGTGACCTACATCCCATGAATGCCATGCTGTTGTGGTGCTAGGGCTGTGTGTCTACTCTGTCCATTAATTGAAAATCAGATATATTATCCAAAAAGGAAAAAACCCCTCACTTTTTATTACCTTGAAATAGCACCATAGAAAACCATAGAAAGGGAATAAAAAAATCAATGTCATACAATATGTGACAATACACACAATGCCATGCAACATACAAGTTACATCTGATAAATTGGCCACCACATAAATTATGGTATTGGTACTGGGTATCAGTTGTTACTCCTGTCTCTTAGATTCTGGTTTTGAAATTCCTTTCTGCAGATATGATCTCCCATTTCTCAGGGAGGTGCTGACATGAAGTTTCTCTCACAGGACTCTTTCAGTTTTGAAGTTTTCACTGTTCCAGCAAGTCCTAGGAGCTATGGGAAAACTTCCCCCTCTCTTCTCAAAGGTTCTTGTACACATGTGCACGATGCAAAAGCACACATAAAAGACCTGTCCTAATCCATGTTAGCAGGAAAAAACATGGAAATGAAAGGTTAAGTTGATCTTTTAAATTTCTTTCAGGAAAAAAAAGTCCACTTAGAAATAGAAATGACCTCTCTGACAATGCTTGGGAGGTATGTATTCCACATATTTGAGAGCTATATCTGCTTTCTGTTTATGATGATGGGCTGTCTGAACATGTCTACTACACAGGAATAATTGCTCCAGTGCTCTTCCAGCATAAATGGGGGCAAGGATCTAAACTAGCTGCCCTGTGCTACATCCTGGCATTTCTCTGCTCACTTCCTCTGAAGATGCCTAGCTGTGGAAGTATTTGTGGAAACAAATCAAGATTGTTATTTACAATTAACAATCTTTATTGATTGATTAATTAATTACCTCAAAGCCTCAGTGCTAAACCTGAATGGTTAATGTCAGATGTCAGTTTTTGGGAATGACTAGTTCCTCTATGGTTTGAACAGACCTTGTGTGATCTCATAAGGAGATGGGCCCCGCGCCCCTCTGCGGGCCTGGCCCGGCCGTCACAATCGGGTTCCGCGGTTGCCTGGGAACCGCCAAGGCGCCGGCAGCGGCTGTGGCGGTGCTGCGGCCTCAGTTGCCTGAGAGCGCGCTCCGGACTGGCTGCTCCAGCCTGGGCGCTGCAGGCGGCTACACTGGGCGATCGCCGAGTGAATTCTTCCGAGCGATTGGTCTCTGAGAGCGAGCGCTGAACTCGCAGAGCCTTGGTTTCTGCGAGCGAGTGCTGAACTCTCGGGGAATTGGTCCCTGAGAGCGAGCGCTGAACTCTCGGGGAATTGGTCTCTGAGAGCGAGTGCTGAACTCTCGGGGAATTGGTCCCTGAGAGCGAGTGCTGAACTCTCGGGGAATTGGTCCCTGAGAGCGAGAGCTGAACTCTCGGGGAATTGGTCCCTGAGAGCGAGCGCTGAACTCTCGGGGAATTGGTCCCTGAGAGCGAGTGCTGAACTCTCGGGGAATTGGTCCCTGTGAGCGAGCCTTGGACTCGCAGAACATTGGTTTCTGCGAGGGAGTCCTGAACTGCCTTTGAAGGTAAAGATTGACTAAAGCTGAACTTTTTGGTTTTGTCACATCTGTGCTCTGAAAAAGAATGCCAAAGGGAAATCCAGGATGTGATAATGCCAATCTTCTGGTGCAGCTCTTCAGTGGCATGTACAGCTGAGTGGATGAACAATAGATGGTCTGCTGATGGTGCTCTTTTTTTTACTGAAGAAATGCAACATTTTCCAAAAATTCTAGTCTATACATTTTTTCCTCTAGTGACTACTTAAACTGCTTAAAGTGAACAAGTTCTGTTCAAGTTTCAGTGGGGTTTTATGATCTGGTTATTAAATGTTTTAGGAAAATGCCTCTGAATTAAGGTGCAAACAAGACCATATGGCAAAGTCAAAAGTCTGGATTTTATGTAACAGTAAATGTGAGGAAGAGACAGAGAGAAAAGGAAATAGAAAATGGGGGGGGGAGACAGATTGAGTAGAAAATATCACCATTCCATGGACCCAGTGGCATACTCTTAAATCCTCTTCTGGTCTTCTCTGGCATGAGAGGATTTGCAAACCATAAGACTCCAAAGGATTCATACAGATTTGGGCAAGGTGGGACTGCCCAGGTACCTCCGTGGGGTGGGGCAAGTTTGCCTCTGTTTCTTGCTACTTTCCAACCATCTAAAACTTCTAGCACCAGTATATCCTTGGAGACTGCCATGAAATGGGTACTGGATTTTCAGATCTGTTGTGTTACTTTGCATCATCCCATGCAGTGATCTGGTGCAAGGCTCAGGAATGGCTCTGGGTGGTCTTTGATGGGCTCTGACACCCCCTCAGCTGCCCCTCCTGGGAACGTCCCCTGGATGTGGCCTTGTGGGGGTGAGGGGTTTTGGAGCTGAGCCAGTTTGTGTGAGGGAGGAGGCACTGGGTGTCCAGTGCCTCTTACCAGAGGGTTCTGCCACGCTCCCAGAATTTCCTCCTTGCCCCTCTGTTGATGGGAGGTTTGTGTGCAAACCTGGCCTCAGAAGATGAGTCTATGACTTCCCCACCCTGAGCCCAGACAGAGCTGATTTTCAGGACAGCTGCTGGCTTTGCCTTTGGGGTGGATACATTTTTCTCCCTCAGCCTTGTTAACTTCTCCCCAGACCTGAGATAATAGGACAACAGTGTCACCTTTATCTTGTCTCAGGCTCCCTTAGATGACTTAACTCACAGTCCAAAGTTCTAGTCAGGAGGCCCTTTCAGGCAAGAGTGGGCTTTGGTGTTGCAGCTTCTTTATAGAGGTTTGTCACAATGAACAAAAAGTCCTTTATAACAACATTTCAGCCATTAGCCATAACATTCCAGTCTCTCACAAGTCCTGTGAGGAGCAGCTGAGAGAGCAGGGGTGGTTTAGCATAAAGGAGATCCACTCTGGCTATTTTAAAGTGATATTTAAGCTACAGCTTAGTCGGTTCTATTATTGGCATTCAGATTTTTAGCTCCAGGTTTCAGTGTGATCCATCTTTGAATTGCACAGCGTAGCCATCTAGTTCAAATAAAGTCCAGCTAGAGGCCTAACAAGTCTAGCTACTGATGCCAAACAAGCACGTAGCTAACTTTCAGCTAAAATTTTTAGCACCAGTATATCCCTTGAGTCTGCCATGAATTGGGTTCTGGATTTTCAAAGTCCCATTGTTGCTCCTTGCAGTTTTGTTGAGGCATTGTCGCTCCTCTGCGACATCCTCCCTTCAAAATGGCTTCTGGATTCTCAGAAAAGACACCAACACCTCGTCTTTTGTCCAGGGAAAGACTGAAGTCTATTAGTGTGAGTATCCGCTGGAAAATCCCCTGGTGTCCCTCCTCTCCCTGCCCTGCCTGTTGTCCAGCAGCACAGTGAAGCTGCAGACCCCGTCCCCACCTCTTTGTGTGTGCTCCTCTTGGTGGGGGCTGTCCTGGTGCAGCAGGGAACACCGTGTGCTGCTTCAGGGACAGTGCAGCGTCTTGCCTGGCTGTGCCACCGGAGCCAAGTTAAAGCCATGAGCAGCTGAAGCCCTGAGCGTGTGCTTCCTTCCCTCCCCTTTGTCGCAGCAATTCCTTCTGTCAGGCTGGACACTCACCTGTGCTGCTCTGACCAACCTGCCCTTGGGCATGTCGGGGCGGGGGGAAGCTCAAACTCTGCCCTGCTAGAAGAGGTTCCAAACCAGCTGTTCTCTCTCATCTCTGTGTGGGGCACAGATCCAGCCCTGCAGACAGCACTGCAGTCAGGGCCACAAAGGTTCCTTGGCTGTCAGGAGCTCACCTGACTGAAGATCAAAGCCCCCACTGCTGAGGCTCTGTCAAGGAGATCCCTCTGTTTTCTTCTGTGGAGGGCTCTGTGAGCCCAGACGGACAACACCAATGCTAATTAACAGAGAGAACTAAAACTTGGACACTTTGCTGTGCACCTCACTCTTGCTACAGCTTTGCTTTCTTGCCTCTCTTGGACTCAGCCAGCAGTGCTGTCTGCACGCTGTCAGTTTTGAGTGTTGTGCAGGGATGGAGTTAGAGGAGTTCTGAGAGCCCCTCCCCACTCTCTGAAAAAAGCCACTGCCTCAATCCAATGAAACTAAAGAGGAGAGAAATGCCCAGAGAGCAGAAATCCCCAAATATATCTCATCATATCATGGAGAAGCTAATGGGACAGAGCCATGTGGTTGGAGTATGTGTATTGCACTCTGCATTATTAATTTACTGATGCTGAGGATTTTAGCAGGTACCTTCCAGGGCTTCCAGGATTGTCCTAGACTATGTGATCACAAATTATTCACCCACACTGCTTGTTCGAGAAAAGCCTCCTGAACTATGGCATCTCTGAGGCTCTTGTTAGTTTTTATGGTTTTTGGTTTGTTTTTTTTTTTCCCTATCAGCTGCTTCCCTTTAAGATCCTGAGGAAGAAGTTTCTCAATATGAAGAATCAGGCCAGTACTGGGAGGAGTGTTGTGCCCAGAATTGGCCGATTTCTACACAAGCGTGAGACTGGTGAAAAGGTATCCTTTTCCTGCTCTTTTCCTTCCTGTTTTTGACGTAGAGTTTGAAGAGGTTTTGTGTTTGTGACAGGCTTGCCAGCAGCAAAATACCTCAGTGTTCCAGGTCCTGTTGTCATTACAAACTGCTGCTAGTTTGGAGTGCTGATCTGCACTAAGGCAACACAAATAACCTCTGCTGAAGCTGCTGGGGTTTGCTGGAGTGTAGCTGCCATTGCTAAAACAGTGGGGGGAAGGCTGGGGACACAAAGGCACAAAATTGCCATTTTCCATTCTCCTGCTGAAACAGCCACCTCTTGCTTTGGCGCGGTCACCATCAAATGCTACAACTTTGCTTTCTTGCCTCTCTTGGACTCAGCCAGCAGTGCTGTCTCCACGCTGTCAGTTTTGAGTGTTGTGCAGGGATGGAGTTAGAGGAGTTCTGAGAGCCCCTCCCCACTCTCTGAAAAAAGCCACTGCCTGAATCCAATGAAACTAAAGAGGAAAGAAATGCCCAGAGAGCAGAAATCCCCAAACATATCCCATCAGATCATGGAGAAGCTAATGGGACAGAGCCATGTGGTTGGAGTATGTGTATTGCACTCTGCATTATTAATTTACTGATGCTAAGGATTTCAGCAGGTAACTTCCAGGGCTTCCAGGACTGTCCTAGTGGCCTGCTCAGTGTGGTGCAAGAAAGTTTGATCAGCCCAGGGCAGAGGTGGAAGAGCCACTGTTTGCCCCGTGTGGGCTGGGCAGATGTGCTCAGCCAGAGTCTGTACTTCACTGGGGATCAGTGCAGAATCTTCCTGCAAGCAGCTGAACCTCTCCCTGATCTGTCTGTCTTGCCTCTCCTTGCAGTCCTCGGCAGCTGACCCAGAGCAGAGCTCATTTCAGCCTTGCCCACCAGAGGTGGTGTTTCAGAACTACAGCCCTGGTCAGCTCTGTGAAATGCCCGTGCTTCTGAGGAACAGGGACAAGGTAAGTGCTGGCACGAGGATGTTTAACACTGTGCTGGAAGAGGAGAGCAGAGAAGGGTGCTTAAGGATGGCACCAAGGCATGTCCACCTGTCTCCACAAGTGGCAAAACCATCATTCCACGTCTTTCCCGCAGGTTCCTCATCTGGTGAAGGTCACCATGGAGAGCTCACCGTATTTCCAGCTGGTGGGCTCCGATGATGTGCGCCGCAAGGTGCCACCGGGCCTCTGTGCCACTGTCTGCATCCTCTTCACCCCTGCAGAGAACAAGGTGAGTCTGGAAACGCCAAGAGATTGGTGTCTCAAGTGCAAAGTGAACCTGCAGGGTTGCATTCAGGGCATCTGGCCTGGGTTTTGAGGATCTCTGCTGGTTTCAGTGGAGTTGCACTGGATCTAGAACTGGGAGATACTCTTTGGCCATGCTGAAGATGATAAATGCCCTGTGCTGAGACAGTTTCTTTTCCTGCAGGATTATTTCCACCAGCTCCTCTGCACCACTGAAAGGGAAGAGTTCATTGTGCCAATTCGGGCCATTGGTGCCCGAGGCATCCTGGACTTCCCTGACCAGCTGGACTTCTCGGAGTGTCCGGTCAAGTGCAGCAGCCAGAGGACTCTGCTGGTGCGCAATGTTGGTAACCGGGAAGCTCGTTACCAGCTGAGCACCCAGAGGTGAGGCAGCTCCTCTGTGCTTGTGCAAAACTCCTCTGGGTGGTAACAGAGTTGGGAAAGAACAACAAAAGGAACTCGAGCATTGCAGCTGCTGCCCTGCAGCCCTGGCTGGGAATGGGCAGGATGGAGGCATCTGCTCTTGCTTTCAGTGCTCTTAGCAGGATGCATCCTTTGAGCTTTCTCTGTCCCAGATGGCCTGGAGGCTACTGGAACGTGTTAGTAGCTGGCTTGCACCCTCCTGAGCACAAGCAGCTTCTGAAATGGTTCCTCAGCACTGTCAGCCAAATAGACCCATTCTCTGGGAGGCCACAAGCACGTGGCTTTGCAATGGTCTTCTCATGTGATGCCCCATGAGCTGTGTTGTGGACAGCCTGTGCTGTTCCTGTCAGCCTCAGAAGGCAATCTCTGTTTCTCCTGTTGGCTGAACTGGAGAGGGTAATGCATTTTTGACGCCGTATCTGCAAGGAAACCAGTTCAGTTGGCTGATGGTGAGTTGAGAGTTACTTGATGCCAGAGGTCTGGGAGGAGCTGAGGTCAGGAATGCAGCACAGACCTGGGGTCCAACCTGTGGCAGCTGAGTGGCTTTGATTTTTTCCCCTGGTGAAAGAGAGGCCAGAAGGCAAATTGACTTTTCTGCTGTGAAATGTGAGGGTCTGAGAGGAGCTTCCACCAAAGCCTGCCAAAGCTATTTCAGCAGGCTCCTCAGATGCTGTTCCAACAGGCTGCTGCTTTTGACTGTGCAAATATGTAGGCAGGAACTTGTAAATCCATGCAAATTTTTTCTCTGGGATTTCCAGATCTTGTTTTGTCACCACCAAAATAAATACCCAATAAAGTTGGGTATCCTTTTGCAATGTGCTTTTGCCAGCTGTTTTATTGAGTGCTGCAGAGCATGTTGGATCCTGCTTGATAGGGATTTAGAGAGTTTCTGAAGTTCAGGAATGAAATATTGAAGTAGATGGAACAGAGCTTGGGTGCAGTGACAGAGGGAAAGATGGAGCTTGTGATGTGCTGACTCTACAGAATTTTTAGCACAGAGATGGAGCTGCTTTAACCTAACAGACTGGATTGATTAGAACAGTTAATGCTGTTTGACTTCAGCTGTTACACCATCACCAAAAAGTTATACCTGGTAAGATTAGATGATATTTGGGTTTCTTCCTGCAGTAGGTGTTCATGGCCTGATGAGGCAATTCAATTGAATTTTCCTGTAACTTTCCCATCTTCCTTGGGGTGGCTGGCAGCTTTTCATGAGATTGATTCTCCCCAAATCAAAGAATTTCATAGTGGCAGTTAAGGCACCAGTGGACAAAAGGACGCTTGTCTATAGCAGATAACTATGCCATGGCACTTGAAGTAGATGGCAGCCCCCTTGAACACAGCATTTAGAAAAAGTGCAGGTGAATGGTGCTTTGAGAGCCTTGGTCACAACATTGCCAGCTTTGCTCCCTTGTCAGCTCTGTTTCTAAATGATGTCAGGAGTACTTGGTCCCTGGTATCCTCATGGCCATCACTTTTGCCCAGCTGTATCAATAAGGGGAGCTGATGCCTGATGAAAGTAAGCAAGATGCAAATGACCCTTGAGCCTCATTGCAGAGAGCTGGATGCAGAGGATGGGAGAGATGAGGTCATTTTATCTCACAGGATCTTGTGAGGGCTGGATCTCCTCACGCTAGACTCAGTAGCTGTTTCTGATGCTGTCTGTTCTGCCTTCTGCTGACTGTGGTTGGTTTGCTCTTTGCTTGCACAAGTCAGCAGAAGTGAAGGGGACTGCAAAAGGGGTAACATCCCCAGATGTCCCCCAAAAGTCCTGCTGTGTCTGTGTTGCAGCCCTTTCTCTGTCACTCCGGCCATGGGAGCTCTGGATGTGGGTGAAGCCACGCAGGTGACAGTGGGATACGAGCCACTGAAGACTGGTGACTCTTCCACGTCCCTTGTCGTGCACTATGACACAGGTGAGTGCTGGGCACTGCACAGGGCACTCTGTGCATCCCTCAGAGCAGAGCCCTTGCGAAGCAGAAGGGCTGATGGGGCCATGGCTTTAACGAGGGAGATGATGCTAGTTTTCATGGGGTTCATTTTGTAGTCCCGTAGTTTGTAGTCATGTCATTTGTTGTCTTGATCCTTGTAGAGCTCCATATCAATGCCAGTTCTAGAGAGCATGTCTGATAGTTGTTGTTTCCATTTTGCCTGGGAAACGCTCACCTGCAGCAGGAATGGTGAGCTTGGTACTGACGTCTGAGCCCAGATGAATCCCAGGAGTTGGTTGGGAATAAGGAAGCTTTGAAAACTCTGGAAATGAGGAAGCCTTTGGTAGGGGTCTCTTCTAGAATGGGAAGTGCTGGCAGGTTGTCCAGAATATGCTCATGCTGTGCTCATGCAGCTCTCAGGTTGTGATAAATGTCCTGAGCCATGGAACTGCTCATTCAGCAAAAGGCTATGACACTCCCTTGTCTTCCCTGTGGTTTGCTCTGTTCCTTGTGCTTCCATCAGCCAGTGAGCTAAACAAAGACTCCCCTTTGCTTTGTTCCAGGTGAAGACACCCACATAAGCCTTCATGGAAGAGCTGTGGATGTCCCCATTGGGCTGGACAGGAACAGTGTGGCATTTGGGAAAACCTACGTCACACTGTCAAAGCGCACAACTGTGCTCATCCACAACCTGAGTGATACC
Source organism: Phylloscopus collybita (assembly GCA_027886175.1). NCBI lineage: Eukaryota > Metazoa > Chordata > Aves > Passeriformes > Phylloscopidae > Phylloscopus > Phylloscopus collybita. Next base: position 27,910,822 of record JAJNNQ010000003.1, on the reverse strand, counting down.
ACAGCCCGCTTCCGGTGGAAGGCTGTTGATGCCCAGGGAGATGAGCAGCTGAAGCTGAGGTAGGTTTGAAAGATCCATTGCAGTGACATACCTTGCCCAAGGGTGAAACTAATGTATGGCTTCAGGAGATATTGGGGCTTTTGAATGGCTTAGGGTCAGTAAACCATGCCATCTGTACCTGCCTCCCCCAAGCAGTTATGTGTCAGGAAAAGCCACTTGGGGTGGCTGGTGCATTCTTCCTCCAGAAGAATCTCTGTGGCAGAGCCTTTGAGCCAGGAGGTTCTCTTGAGGGCTGCTGGCTTTGGAAACCTCTCCTGAGCTTGCAGTTGTGGAGTGTGGAGTGAAGAACATGTCATCCTCTGATCCATTTGGGACCCCATGGCTCAGGGTCAGCTGAGGAGCTGCTCCTGCACGTGCACTTCTCTCTCAAATGTGTGGCTTATTAAACAACCTGCTGGGTTTGTCTCTTGTGTGGCTGCAGGCAGTATCAAAGGCTGTTTCAGCAGGATATGGACAAGTTTTATGACCGTCTGAAGGTGCACGGAGCAGACACCAGTCGCCGAGAACGCTTGGCTCTTCTCACCCACATCCTCCAGAGGGAGAGGGCAAAGCTGAGAGGAGATCCCATGCTGTTCGAAGATGACATTTTCTTCTTTGAGCCGAAGGTGATGGCTGAGAACCTCCCTTCCTGCTTCTCTTCCTCCTCTTCCTCCTCATCCCTGAATAAGTCACTTGACCGATGCCTTCCTCAGCTGGCTTTGTGTGCCAAGAGAGAAGTCATGGGGATTCTGGTGAGGTCAGAGAGCTGGCTGCAAAAAGGGTTTCTGCCCTGTGGGCTCCTGGCACACAGCAGGAGCCTGACTAAAGCTTCCAAACTCTTGTTATCAGTGTTACTGATGAGTGTTATTCACTTCTTGCTTGTCACTGATGCTCTTAATAATGGCTTAGGGGACGGTGGTTGCAAAGAAGATGTTTGTGATGTTTGAAGATAAAAGTTTTGCTGTCTCCTTCTGCTTTAGGAGGGTGAGATCAGGCCCAATTGTTCAGCTGAAATCACCGTGCTCTTTAAGCCCCGGGAAGCCCGGGTCTATGAGCAAACAGCTTACTGCGACATCTCAGGTGCGGCTCCTTCCCCCGCCTCTCTCACCGCAGTGAAGGCGAGGTGCAAACACTCCCCAGATCCCTGGCCCGCTGTGTCATGGCTGGGAAGGCTCCGTGGTCAGCAGGGCAGCGCCGGCGCATCCCCACGCTCCCTGCAGCTTCCAGGGCATCTCCTCTATTTTGATTTTCCCTCTCAGCTGTTCTGAATGCTGCCAGTATTTAGTGTGCTCCTCCTCCCTTGGGAAAAGCACTCTCTGAGGTGCACCCAGAAGGAGGAAGAATAAAGTTGCTGGCATTTCCTCAAGATTCACTGTCAACATAGGGGTAGAAGAAAGGATGGTCTCTAGGGAGGTACTGTTATCTCCTGAGGGAAGAGAAGGGTCCGTATCTTCTCCTGGAACATCAGGAGCTGGTCTCATGAGGCTCAGAGTCAGGGACCAGCACTAAGGCAGCCTGGAAAATGCAGGATAACAGAAGGAATTACTGTACTGAAACAGAAATCTCTCCCCAGGCCGTCAGAACAGGCTGCCCCTGCACCTCATAGGGGAAGGCCTCGGGCCCCAGCTCCGCTTCAAGTGCGTGGAACTGAACATTGGGCATGTTTTTGTCAGAGGAACCCACAGCTATGCGGTGAGCAGCAGGCTTGGGGTGGATCCTGGTGGCTCCTGGGCTAGCAGTGAGCCTTGTGGACCTGTGGAATTCCTGGGCAGCTTTGGCAGTTGTGATACTAGTCAAATTTGGGGGGTTCTTGGAATCGGGATCTTTTGCATGGGGTCAGAAAAGTGTGTCTGTTGTTCATGAAACCCCAAGCCCTTCTTTTGGGCAGTCTTCCTTGGAGATCAGCTGGGAGGCTGCCTGCAAAACTGCTTGACCCATGAAATCAACACTGGGCCAAAAAGCTGCGTGTTCTGAGGCTTTTGTTCCAGTCCCAGACACAAATCACCTCTGTGCTCAGGCTGTCCAAAAGCAGCTGGAACAAACTGGCTGCATTGGAGTTTGAGTCCATTGCCGACAGTTTTCAGTCAAGTCCCTCCTGCCTATTCCTGGGAGTCAGAGGAAAGCCATGCAGCCTCCTGGCTCAGCACTGGTCAAAGTGCTTGGCAGTGCCTTCCCTTGCTGAGCAGGCCCTCGCCACCCTTGAGCCGTGGTGCACCTCTGGCTCTAGAAAGAGCAAAATGTTTCTGGGAAGGAACAAGGAAGCAAAGCAACTTTCTACAGCTTGGCTTCTGCTTTCTCCCACGTGCAATAAAACAGGTTGGCTGCAATGGAAGCTGAACGTGCCCTGCCCATGGTGGGGTTGGGCACACCTGGAGCAGCAGCAGCAGCGGCAGCAGCTCTGTGGTGATTTCAGTGGTAATGCTGCCATGCCCAGTGTTGCTCTCAGGGCCAGGTGTGAATGAACTTGGTGATGCTGAGCAGCTGCTCTGTGCTGCAGGTCAATGTGGAAAAGCCCAGAGTGGCTCTGCTTATGTGAGTTATCACTGCTTGCATGAAAAACCCAAAGCCGTACAAAGTTGTCTTTTTTGGCTTCTGCCATGCAGCAGCACAGGGCATCCTCTGCCTTTTACAGGTGTTAATTGTTTAATTCCAAAGCACCTCAGCCTTCTGTAGGAAAGGAAGATTCCTCATGTATTTCCGTTTTGCTTTCCTGCTGCTGCAGGCGATCCTGTTAAACAGAGGGCCTCTTGAGGCTCCCTTCAGCCTCGTGCCTCCTGCCACAGCCATGGGCTCCTGCTTCACCTTCCTGCCCCAGGAGGGCATCGTGGCACCGGGCAGGCCCGAGGCCATCCGGATCTCCTTCTGTCCCACCATCCTGGGGGAGTTTGAGGAACAATTCCAGTTCAGTGTGGCTGGATCTCCTACGCCTGCAGTCCTGACAATCAAGTAAGGACTCCGGGAGTTTGGTGGGCACATCTGTAGCTGTCTCTGGGACATCCCCCACCTACCTCACTTTGGGGTTGAGCAGAGAAAAAAGGTGTTTCCTGAGGTCTTCATCTCTGCTCTGATCCTGGCATTGCCTTAGTGTGAGGATGCCTGCTGCCCTGTAGACTCCTCCTCCCTGCAGGGATCTCCCTGTGCCTTGGGCCATGGCAGGCAGTGGGGTGGATCAGCTTTGCGCAGTAGCTGCTCTGGGATGTCCCACCTGAACACCCAGCAAGGCCCCCAGGGCTTTGCAGATGGGCCAGCCTGGGAGGTTCTGCAGCAGCAGCAGTGTTTTGAAAAACCTCTGTTAATAATCCATCCCAAACGGGCAGCAGCAGCCTCAGCTCACCTCTCATGGCCACGCTGGGGGGACAAGCTGTGCTCCTAAGTCCTGTGCAGAGAGTGCTCTGGTACCTCCTTTCCAGAGCCAGGAAAGGGCTAATGTGGGAGACAGGGAACTGTGCAGCAGGGATTGTCCCAAGGACATGGGCTAGTGCCATTGCAAAAGATAAAATCCTCGCTCAGCAAAGGGTAGAGGTGGGAAAAAAAAGAAGAAAAGTGATGATAGGAGAAGTAAAGCTCACTTCTCAGGGCAGCAGCAGCTTGAGGGCCTGTCCCAGATAGCCTATCAGCTGCTGACCACTTTGCTTTGGCTGCCTCCTGTCCACATGGGTGCTGTGCTGAGCACAGGGTGCTGGGTTGATTTGAAACCCAGGGTGGCTCTGACAGCAGCTTTTATCCAGCCCCTCCCTGAGGACACTGGAACCCTTTGCAATTCCCTTTAACAAAGCCACGGCCTCCCTGCCTTTGTCCTCGCAGGGGCTTTGTGATGGCACCGACTTTCCACTTCGATGTGCCCGCCCTGCACTTCGGAGACGTCTCCTTTGGTGAGTGTGCCCCGGGCTGGCTCCAGAGTGTGCGAGGTTGCTGTGTTGCTGAAATGGAGCTCTGGAACATGAGAGCATTCATCACTCGTGCTCCTCCACCACAGCCTCTTCAGGGTGTTAGCTCCAGGCTGCTGGTGCCTTGGGTAGCGTTTTGCCATCGTGAGATCAAACAGGACCAAAGGAATAGGAAGTCAGTGTCACTGTCTGGCCACTTCTGGTTTCCTTTTGGATAAGAGGCACAAGAAAAAACGGCACCAGGCGGGAAGATGGTTCTGTAATAGCAGATGCATCCTGCTTCATCTGGTTCCATTCCTAAGGCTTCCTCAGCTGAGGGCAGCTGTTATATCTTTGTTTCTTTGAACTGTGCTGTGAGTGTTGCTGTTGTCTGCATCCAGATGGATGGTAACCTTGGTGGCATTTGGGATTGTGCCATCCTTTTTGTGCCTCTCGTGCCTGTTTTTGTGCCGTTTGTCCTTTTTGTGCCTCTCTTGCCTCCCTGCTGGAGTCATTGCTGGAGGAGCTGGCAGTGATCACTGTTGATGGGCATGGAGAAGCCCTGGGCTGTGCCTGCAGTTGGTTTTCCCTTGCCATCTGTGTTCAAATGACTCGTGGTAAGCAGGCTGTGGGAGATGTCTCCTCCACATAGAGATGGCCAGCGAAGCCATATATCCACTGCAATGAGCTGTAGTTCAGGTAACAAAGAAGCCGAGTCCAAGCAGAGTTTTATCCTAACAAGATCTTCACAGCAGGGATCATGAGATCTTGATGCCTAAATGGAGAACTGTGTCATTTTCTCAGGTTTTCCTCGCACCTTGAAGTGTCGCCTGTTTAACACCTCCCCGGTATCCGCGGCCGTCAAGCTCCACATTCCCGGGGATGGCTCGGGACAGCCCAGCATTGACAGCACTCATCCCAAACTCAGACTCGATGGCCAGCATTGGAGGAAGGAAGCTCACGGTCTTACCAAGCCAAGGGAATTTTTCATAAGCCCCTGCAGAGTGACCGTCCGTGGCCTGGGATCCGAGGAGATCCAAGTATGGGAAGAGTGCAGCTGGCGGGGCTGAAGCTCCACTGGAGGGTGGGAGGGCTTTAGCTCTGATGCCGCTTTGAGCATCGTGTGAGGGAGGATCTGCACTGGTGTCAGGCCTCTGTCAGCTGGGTCGCTCGGGATGTCCCTGAAGGAGCACTGCTTTGTTTCCAAAATCACAAGCTGAAATCACGCAGCAGATGGTCAAGTACTGAAGGCATTCTTGTGTTTTTGAGAGCAATTTCTTTGATTGCAAGTGGGCAGAGGAAGGATGAGGACAGAAGGTGGCTGTTAAAGAGAGAGAGAACGTTTGTAAAGCAGTTTCCTTTTCTTTTGTGGTCTCGTTTCTCATCTCCTGGGGAGCAGATGAGTTGTCTTCACTGCAGGGATCTTCAGTGGGGACAGAAAATACTCTGCAGTCATGAACTGCCCAGCATGTGCTGGGCCACACTTTGTCCTCCACTTCCTGCTGTAAAGCTGGACTTGTTCTGTTCAAGTCAGCAGACTTCTTCTGCATTTCTGTTGTTGTAGTAGTCAGGTCAAAAATTAGTCCCTTTAACAAATCTGATCTTGCCAGAAGGCTTTTGTTACTTCCCAGAACTGTGCTCTACTTATGGACTAGGAGAAGAATTAAGGCAAAATCCTCCCTTTCTGTACCATGGAAGAGGAATCGGAGGACACCACACATGGGTGATGAGATTTTGGGAGTGAGCAAATGCTTGCTGCACTTCTTTTCTCTTCTACCAGGTCACCCTGTGTTCCAATACGGTCAGAGACTACAGCCTGGAGCTGGAGGTGGACGTGGAGGGTGTTGGCAAGAAGTGTTGGAGGGTGTTGGCACTGACCCTCACAGCCAGGTACCAAGGCTTTCCTTGCAGCTGCTTGTCTTTCCTCCTGCATCCAGCACCAGCATGCTGCCTGGCAGCAGCTCCAAAGGAGAAGTGTTGCTGAGTCAGCGGGATCTGCCCGTCTAGACATGAGAACAGTGCTAGGAAAGCAGCCCATGGTGAAAGGCCCCCCTGCTCCCAGCCAGGCATGGCCCTAGGCCTTTTTCTAAAGGCCTGGAAGAGATGACTCAGTTTTCAGGCAGGACAACAGTGCAGGAGCAGAAAAGGGAGTAATTTTCACTGATACACTGGAGCCTTGTGTTCCTTGAGCCTTGGTGGGCTCTGGTCCTGGTTGGAAAGGCTCCCCCAGAGCTCGTGGACCCCTGGGACTGTTACAGGAGTCCTTGTGAGTGTCCTTGAGCAAAGAAGGGGAAAAACTGCTAAGACAACTCTGGAACAGGGCACGTGTTCTGCCTGGGCATTTGGAAGCCTCTGCAGTGCAAAGCCTCAGGGTTTGTCCCTCCTTGACGAGAGGTGTTTGAGTGAAAAGAAGTTGAAGGGGTTTTCTCCCTGGAGGACTATTCCATCTTGGTTTGATTTGACAAATGCCTTATGCCCCGCTCCATGCTCTTTGAGGACAAAAGTTCTCAATGCTCTCAGGATCTCTAATTCCCTTGGGGTCATTTCTTTGCCCAGATGCATCGTTCCTGTCCTGCGAGTGCTCAACCCTGTGGTGAGGTTGGAGCACTGCTGTCTCAAGGCCCCCTATGAGGTGAAGCGGACCCTTGTGAACGACAGCGACATTCCCGGCTGCTACCGTGTTCTCCCTCAGGTGTGGCCTTGCATCCAGCTGCTCCCCTCAAATGTTCCTGAGGGGGATACTAGGGGAATAAAAGGGTTTGGATAAGACCTTGCTGGTTTCTAGTCCAACCTAAAGGCTTCCTGAGAACAGGAACCTGAATACAAACTGTAGGAAACAGCTGAACCTCTTGAGGAAGATGTTTAGATTCTGGTCTTTGACTTGTTCTCAAGTCAGAAGAGCTTAGAGGGCAGTGAAAATCTGATGCAAGGAGGCTGTCAGCACAGAAGTGGGTGTCTGTGGATGCAGCAACTTTTGGACCCCGTGGGGATGCTCAGCACCTACACCTTGCATTTTGTTCTTTTCTTTTTTGCTTTCTCCTGGGAATTTTTACAAGTGTGTGTGAGGTGCTCTCATATTAAGGATGTTAAGGAGCTGAAAGTTTCCTCCGTTCTGAAGTTGCTCTTGATTCTGTCCCTTCTAGGAACACAAGGAGAAGGCCACTGCATGGTACTCCAGCTCTAAGCCATTTGGGATTATCGAGGCTCACAGCTCCCTGGAGATCCCCATTACACTGGTGGCCCAGTTGCCAGGAGAGTGCAAGGTCACTGCTGAGCTGGCCGTCTTTGGGAGACCAGGATCCCCACTGGTGAGAGCAAGGGGAGATGTGTGCCTTGAGCAGCTCATCCCAGTGGGCTGTAACTGTACAGGGATTCTTCCAGGAACTTGTGCTGTCTGGCTGCTGTGGACAAGGACAGAAGGCACTGGGGGCACGAGCAGCAGCTTAGGCCTAGCAAAAGGAGGAAAGGTGGAAGCCTCCTGGGTAGCAATCTCAGTGCCTGACCCAGCAGAGAGTAACAAATGTGGCAGATGGGATAACAGCCCCAGTCTGAAGCCCAGACCAGGCCCTGGCTCTCACACTCTGCGGTGTTACCAGATGAACTCAAGTGCTGCTTCCTTGCAGCTGTTCAGGATCACACAGGGACATCCCTGGATCCTGCTAAAGCAAGCTCTGCGTACCAGACCGTTACAATGTTGCAAGTTTAATGACGGGGCCGTAAATCCAAAGATGTTAAAAAGGAAAGGCCAATCGTTTATTGTTGTAAAATCGGCTACAGGAACAGGAGGCTGGGCTAGTCCCAGCCCCTCACGGCAAGTCAGAGTAAAATAAAGTGCGCACAGGCCACCCCTCAGGACAGTCCAGTTCCTGAGAGCCAAGCACCCACTGAGGGCAGGGTCAGTCCCTTTTAAAGGCTCGGTCCCCTCAGGGATTGGTCCGTTCTGGATCCTTTCCCTGATTGGTGCATTCTTCGGGCTCTCATTGGCTCTTAGCGGGGTGTGTTCCACACCAATCATTTCTTCCCGCCGTGTTTTGATTGGCTGGCCGTGTTCTCCAATGGAGGCTCTGGGTGGTGCTCTCCGTTTCTGAGTTGTTTGGGGAAGGGTGGAAGATCCCCCTGCGCTTTGGTGTTGTCCTTTCAATTGCAGTCGGGGAGGCAGCCGCACAAAACTCTTACAAGCATCGTCACTAAACACTGTAACACTATCTAACAACTACTGAACAACATTGCAAGGGTATTTTTAACAACTTAGCACTAGTTGGAAAAGAAACACAGCTGCAAACAGAAATCGAAACATACAGCTAGTATACAATCACAACCACTAAAAAGTTTCCACTTCCTTTTTGTATCTATAACAAGACCACGTGGAAGGAATGTTTTGTGCAGAGCTGGATTAAGGCTTCTCTGAAAGCCAGGTGCCTCAGATCTGAGAAACATCCATCGTATTTCCTGAGCAAAAGCCCAGCCAAAAATATAGGAATGCCCACCCAACTTGTATCTGGAGCACAGACTTGGCTTGTTTTTGCCATCAAGTTTGGAAATGGACGAGGAAAGCAGCTCCTGTACTCAAGCTTCCTAAAAGAGGATTCTGAAGATTCTAAAGAAACTTCTAAGGATTCTAAAGAAGCTTCTAAAAGAGCTTCTAAGGGAGGCATATCTCATCACAGCAAGAGTGACTGCAAATACAGACCCTGTTTGCCAGACACGGATGCTCTTCATCCCTAAATACTCTGATTTGTGACGTTACCACCCCACCAAAGCATGCAGGGCTGCAGGATGTGGGTGTGTGTATGTTGCAATAACACTGAGGACAAAGTTGCCCTCTGCTTTTATTCTTGTTCCTGTGTGTCACATTGCCTGCAATGCTGGTGTCAGTTCAGACTTTTTTTTTTTTTTTCTTTTCCCATTAGAAAATACAGCTCAAATGATGCAATTAGTAATTAATGCCCCTTACTCCTATGCATGAAGAATACACATAAGCACAAATTGAAGGCAGCTGACTTGCCTCATCTCTGCTGTGAAGAGCCTGCTTTGCTTCTGACTTGTGCTGGCTTCAGCAGTGTAGCTTTGTGAATGTTAAAGAAGTTGGTGTTCAAGGATGGCTGTGCAGCAGCAAGAGTTGGGAAGGTGGTTTGGGGCAAGGTGAAGCAGTCAATGAAGCAGGCAGGAGAACAGCAGAGGAAATAGCCATTTCCTATGGAGCGAAAAGGAGGAGGTGTGAAGAAGCAAGCATGGCAAACAGCACTTCTTTGTGCCCTGATAATGGGAGCTTGTGGCTTTCAGGTGGGATCATTGCAGACCCCACACTTGCTGCAGGCCTTCTGCTTCAGTCTGCATCACTTGGGACTTCAAACGGCCAAAATTATCCCCAGTCTAGGAGTGCTCTTAGAGCTGGCAAAGTTTTTTAAACTCTCCTTGGTGAGTCATTTTTTGTTCTTTTCTACCTTCTTCCTGGAACAGGAAATCCATTTAGAGTGCATTGGCCAGGGACCCGCTGTCTATGTCTATCCGAGGGAGATCGACTTTGGCATGATCCCAGCCTTACAAGATAGTCCCAGAATGCTCCATATCTCCAATCAGAGTGACGTTCCTGCAGCCTTCTGGGCAGAGATGGTAAGTGTCTGTGGGGCTGTTTTCCAGGGAAAAGTTCTGGGTAGTAGCAGCCCATGCAATGTTTCTGTGTTGTTCTGTGGGAGTGGAAGCAAGAGATTCCATCCGAGTGCAAGCAAGAGGAGCCAGAATCCCAGGCACACCTCTGTGAAGTAGTGTGCGCAGAGCTTGGAGCAGAAAAGAGTCTGGATCACGTTTGCAAGTTCTCTCTTTGTTTTGTGGAAGATATTTAGCAGTGCAAGTCATGTTTTTGGAGCTCTGAGATCAAGAGAAGCCTGTGTGCCTTTGCTCCTGGGAGGGCATGGATATCTCCATGGATTTCCCCATGGATTTCCCCATGGATTCCCCATTCCATCCGCATTTGCTTTGTGCCAAACTTCTGGTAGTGGCAGAAAAACCAGGGTGTGAGATCTGCCCTCAGACTGCTCATGGGAAGGCCAGTTTCCCAACTGCTGTGGGTGAGAGCAGCAGGGCTGTTGCACACCAATGCACCTGTGAGGGTTGTGCATCCCCAGAGTCTGTGGTCTCTGTGGCATTGCAGAATATCTCTGGAGACCACCTGCAGAGAAAGGTGGTTTCATTGGTGGAGGTTACACAGAGGGACAAGGCACAGGGCTGGAGCTGGGGCTGCTCCTCTGGCAGGAGGAGCAGCCAGGAAGGGTACGTGCCTTGGGGCCAAGTGGGATGTGCTCCGGGCTGGAGGGGGCATCTGGGAGAGGCTTGAACAAAGCTTGGAAAAGAGACTTGTTCTCTCTATTGGGTGGGTTCAACTTCTGGAGCTGGTTAAAGCCCAGCCTGACACTGTTTGTGTTTGTGTGTGTGTGTCTGTGGATAAAGCATCGGGTGTTGTGGGAGAGTCCAGGCCCAGCCTCCTGTGCCAAGGAAGAGCGGGGTGAATTTTCCTCTTGCTGCTTTTCCAGCTTTTTAGGGAGAAATGTAAGCCCAAAGCGGGGGATTGCCAGGGCAGCTTTCCCTGACTCCACAATGCAAGTCTGCTCTCAGCCTCTGCAGGCAGCAATGCAGCCTGCCTGGGTGGTGGTGGTGTGTAAAGGGTTGGCTCCACATGCTGGTAGCAGGGCAGGAGCTGCAGAGCTGTGCCTGTGCAGCTGTGCTGGTGCAGGGCCTTTCCTCCCTGCCTGGGGCAGCTTCCAGCGCTCTTGCCCCGTCTGTAGAGGGAGGTCCATGAGAAAGCAGAGGACAAGAACGCTTAGGAAGGCCATGCCATGCCCAGAGGGCATGTCTTGTAGGTTGTTTTTTTTTTGCATCCTGCTTTCCTGTTCTGCTATAACCATTTAGAGCTGACTTTTCCCAAGCAGAGGGCACTGGGGCACCTCTCTACAGCTGATGATCACTGGGAAGTGAGGGCCTCATCCTTCAGGAGCTGCTGAGGAGCACTGGTGGCCCCTTGGGAAAGGAGACACTGGGGTTTTGCTCAGCTGGCTTTGCAGAGTTATTCTTCAGGCTCTCAGCAGTGTCCTCCAGCTGTGTGGTTGCTGGGCTGGGATTTGAGCAGTCCTGGCTTCCTCCAGCCTTGAGCCTTTGTGCAGACCAACTCTGCTGTTGAGAAGCCAGGGGAGAGTAAATAGCTTCCTTTGGCAAGCACTCCAAAGAGAGTCAGGAGGGGGAATAACCTTCTCCTGAGGAGGAGCATCCCTTGGCTTGAGCAAAACAGAGCTAATGACCTGAGTCTGTTAAAGAAAGGTAAAATACACATTGTATAAGCTCTTGGAGAGTTGCTGCTGCCAGACACCATCACTTACATTTAGGGAAATTAAACTTGGATGCTTTTTACACTCCTCTCCTTAGCCTTCCCCTTCCTTTCCTGCACCTCACAGCACAGCAGGGTCCATGGTTGCCATCCCACATTTGTGTTTGGCTTGTCTTGCAGGCTGGGAAAGGCTCACGCTGGAGGATTGAACCCAGTAAAGGAGTGGTCGGCCCTAATACTCAGCTGTCTGTGAAGGTCATAGCAAACCTGAATGACACTGAGAAATTCCAGGACAAGGTGAAGGTGTTCGTTGAGAACAGCCCTACCACCTCCATCTCTGTCCAGGCCGTGGGCATTGGCACCACCATTGTCCCCAGCAAACCTCTCCTTCCAAAGCTGGACTTGAAATCCCACTTCAGGTAGGTAGGAGACTCTCGGCTTCCACTTCTCCCGTGGGTTCAGCAAGGAACAACTTTTCCATAGTCCTTCAGGCTAGATCTTCTCTAATACTCGAGGCCCCAGCTGTGTTTCCCTGAAGCCACAGGAATTCCTGTAGAAAGATGTCATCTGAAAGTCGCTAGATAGCCTGCAGAGCCACTGATGTGGAAAAGCTGGAAGACCTGGCAGGGCTGAAGCTTTGAGCCTGGGCAGCCTTTTGGGCGGAGGTTTGATGGCAGAGCGTGCAGTCAGGGAATGCCATCAGGGGGAAGCTGGAGCTGAGTGAGCACAGGGAAATAGCAGCTCCCATGACATTTTCCATCTCTGCTTCTCTTGTAGCTCCTCTCGCTGCCGTTTCGAGTTCCAGCTGACAAACCAAGGCCGACGCAGGCAGCGGCTGTACTGGAGGACAGAAGGTTTCCACATCTGTCGGCAGAGTACTCGTCCTCCTGCCCGCGCTGGCACCAAGAGCAAAGGTGCTTCCCAGAGCTCCAGAGCTGGCAGCCCCGTGTTTAAGCTCTGGCCGCAGACGGTGCACCTGTGGCCGGGCCAGAGCGTGGACATGGTGCTGGAAGGCTGCTCCAGCACTGTCCAGGTGAGGCCCCTGCCAAGGGCTGAGCCTTCCCTGTCAGATGCCCTCCAGTGCAGCTTCTTCTGCAGCCCCTTGACATTTGCCTGGGAGAAGGAGCAAGTGACTTCTGCTGAAAGAAACTGTTGGAAGGCCAGCTGCTTTCCCTGCTGGCCACCATCAGTTGCTAAGGCTCTTTTGTCTTTCCATAAACCCAACCCAACTTGCTGATGCCAAAATACAAGCTGAAGGAAGTATTGCTCTTTTGGGCAAACAGGGGTTACTGGTGCTGAGGCAGAAAGGAAGAGCAGAGAAAATGAGCTGCACTTATGATTAGAAGCCCAGGCAGGAAGTCAAACTACTATCAAGTGGTTTTTCTGAGGGAAGCAGGCAGTAAAACAAAAGCCCTGTGAATGGCAGGAGTGTCTGGGAGAGGCATTGCTCTTTCCCTCTGAAGACAAACATGAGCAGAGGGCTGGTCTAGCCCTGAGTCCTGGAGGAGGAAAACACAGTGTGCCAGCTCTAGTGATCAGTGCCATGTCCATCCAGGTGGGAAACTGTTCCCTGGGCTCATTCTAATTGACAAATTGACTTTGGTCAACTTTTCCAATACTGCTTGCCCCAGTCTCTCAGGCAGCCCTGGTGGCCCAGGGGCAGCCAGGTTTTGCAGCAGCCTTGGAGAGCAACTCAGAGGGGGAGATTTTAGCAGAGTCTTGGGGTGTTCTCCTACCTGGACCTTTCTTTCCAGGGGAAATGAAACTCCGCAGAGAAGCTGCCAGCTAAGTCTGCTATGCCTTCTCTGGCTCCAGGACACCTGGGCACAGATCTTTACAATAAATAGGCAGCAGCACAGGAAGAGAAGAGAGCTACTGAGGAGAGCAAAGACTAATTAGAGGCCCTACTAAGAAGTGACAGGAATAGGGCCCATGGGTGGGTGGCAAGCCAGTGTGGGGTGTTTGGCCTGCCAGCACACACTGGGTGACAAGTGACTCTTGCATGCAGGAGGTGCAGGGGCGGCTGCTGTGTCGTGCTCTGGTGGGGAACGACACTGCAACAAAACTGATAATGCAAGTGGATGTCACCTGCAAGTTCATTCGCCCTGTTGTGAAAATCTCTTCCAGAGCAATCACTTTCCGTGTGGAAAAGGTAAGCCTCTGGATTGCATGCTGACATTTAAGGGTGTAACTCTTAAATTGGCTGGACGTAAATAGAAATAGATGCACTGCTGGGATTGAAAACTGCAAAATGCCTTGGAAGGGGAAGGAGGTCTATGGCTACTTGGGGTTGTGTTCCCTTGTCTCCTGTTTCTGTAGAAATTCAGTGATGTCCTGACGCTCCAGTACCAGCCTTTGTCTTTCAAAAACACCTGCTCGCTGCCATTCAGCATTGTGCTGGACTTGGAGCAGCCATTCGTGATCTGTGGTGTGGACCAGCAGCCCCTCCCTGCAGATTCCAAGGTTAGCCTCTGTTGCCTTGTTTGGTGGGGTTGAAGAGGAGGGAGTGGTGGTGCACTTCTCTTGGGAGGTCTTGGAGCTGAGAAGTTCATTCTGTGGTGTCAGAAGTGCACTGGCCTGAGCTGCATCAGCAGAACTGCTGAAGGAATCAAAATCTTCCCTGAATTGGTAATATCCTGCTGGCTCTAAAACAGGAGGAGAGGGGAGCAGGAAAGCAGACTGGGGCAAGCTATCCAGTAAAGGTGTCTCCTGGAAAACATCCCAGCTCTCCAGCAGCTACCCCCTTGCATTGCTGCTGAGCACAGAAACGTGAACCTGAGAGCATCTGGGACCAGAGCGTGGTGTCTGCAGACAGATCCTCACTGTAAAGAAATGAGGGTGAACTGCGAAGCCCACGCTGGGGTCACACTTTGAACATTTACTCTTTCCTGCTGGCAGGCCTTGGGACTTGATCAGAAAGGTGATTAATGCTTTTCATCTCCTTGCAGCCCATGACGCTGGATGTAGGGGAGGAACTTCATCTCTACATCCAGTTTAACCCAGCTTATGAGAACAGTCTCTACGACTGGGATGTAGAGAGGATTCTCAGGATGCGTGTCATGGAATATCCTCATGAGGAGCAGATCACTGTTCGGGGAGAGGTCTACATCCCAAATCTCCATCTTGAGGCCGACGCCGTGGACTTTGGCTGCATCCACAATGAGACGGAACAAGAGCTGTCTATGGAGATGACCAACTGCAGCCAAGTTGTTGCCCAGTACCACTGGTCGTTCCGGACGGACAGACGGGTGAACACCATTAGGTATGTGGGCATCATCCCTGTGCTGCTCCCAGCATGGACCTGCTCCAGCCTGCTTTGGGGTGGCTGTTAGTGAGCTCACCACACCAGCACCCAGCCAGGGGCCGCATCCCGGTCAGGAGCTGCTCTTACAGGCATCTCTCTCTCCCACTACAGGTCCATGATCCATAGCTATGTTATTTTCCAGGTTCAGGCCTTCGCCACCTGAAGTCAAATGCCAGTCATCAAAGAATGAGGGAGTGTTTCCAAGGAGATACTCCAAGACTGGAAGTGCGGAGGAGCCAACCGAAACCCCGAAAATTACAAATGTAAGGAGGGACAAGCGTTTCTCAAAGGCCCAGTGTTGGCATTAAGTTAAAGGAGAGGAGTTGTACCTGCTCACACACAAATACCAGTTGTTTGAACACTGCACAGTTTTTCTGAATCAGGAGAAACAAAGCCCTGGAGATGCAACGAAGAGTGTGGCTGAGTGTTTTCAGATCGAAGCATTCAATCCTCTTTATTTCCTGGTTGTTGCCATGTATGCCCAAGTAAACCAGGGAAATTCAAGCTGCCATCCTCGAATCCTGGAATGGTTTGGCTTGGAAGGGACTTTTAGAGATGATGTAGTTCCAGCCCTCCCTGCCTGAGTGCCGGGGGCACCCAGTTCCCTGGTGCAAGTTTGATGTAGGAAGTGCAGATGGAGCCCAGGTCCCATCTGTGGGTAGGCTTGGACCCACCCTCGACTGATGGCCTGGACATTTTCACACCTGATTTGTGCCCAGGTCCCTTTTCAGCTGCTCCTGCTGTGCTGAGGTGGTGGAGCCTGCAGCAGAGTGATCTTGCTCAGACCAGCCAGCTGCTCACTGCAGCCCATGGTGCTTGTTTTCCAGGAGCTGTCATCCACTGCTGTGAAGTCTCAGGGCTCAGTGAGGAGGAGGGGGCTGAGTCGATTGCCAGAGGTGGAGCGCCACAACATCAGAATGCAGGAGGTATGTGGGAATTTGTCTCCCTTCCATGTTCCCAATGTGGAAAGCAGTTCTGTAGCCCCACTCCCACTGGTGGCCTCAGCATTGCCCACCGAGGGGCCTCACATCCCTCCAAGCCCATCACAAAGCTCTGCTGAAGCAACTGGTCACTGGAGAGGCCATGTGGGAGGTTTGATAGGGCTGTCCCAGGATGCTCCCTGTGCCTGTGGAGGGCATTGGTCCCGTTTACCTCATCAGGTGGTTGCCAGGAAATTTTGGGAGGTACTTTGGCTGCAGTTCCCACAAGTCTCCCACAAGTCTCCTGTTTTTCTGAAGGCAGTGAGAAGTATTTCCAAAGACAAGTTCTGCAGCAGAGAGAATTTCTTGCTGCCAGGAGACATTCCGGTTGACTTGAATGTAGTGTATACTCATGGATAAGTGGCTGTGGGAGAAGATTTTCCCCATGGTTCCTCCACTGGTCAGTGGCATGGATGCAGGAGGAGATTAGGGTGATTCTGGCTGTGCTTGGGGAATAGGCCCCTCCAGCTCTGACTGTACTTTGCTCCGAGACACAGCTGCTCTTCTGTATCCATTTCCACACTCAACAGCTCGATCTCTCCTCCCCTCCCCTCCCCTCCCTCCAGGTTTTTGATGTCCGGCCAGCGTGGGGTGAGCTGCAGCCGGGAGAGAGACAGCTGGTCACCTTCACCTTCTTTGGCCACGCCAACATCGTCGCCCGTGTCAAGGCGCTGTGCCACGTGCACGGAGGCCCCACCCACCAGGTGGTGGTGACCGGGGAGGCTTCGGTCCCCAGATACCAACTGGACCTGGAGGAGATTGACTGGGGGCTGCAGGTACCACAGGCTTCTCTTGGCACAGCTCCTTGTCCTGCAGTCATGGCCAGTGGGTTCCTGCCCACCTCGATCCCAGGCCCCTTCTCAGCTCCTTTGTTGGCCCCGGGGCTTAGGATCCAACCTTGGAGAGATATGTCCAGCATCCAAGCTGGTTTAGAATGGCCATCTCCACCCCTCCCCTCCCTTCTCTCCTGGCCCAGGGACATCACCCTGTCCTCTTCAAGGCACCTACCAAGGCCTCCTGGGGAAGACAAGGGTCCCAGTGAAGATGTCCAGAGGGACACAGCCCTGAGATAGCCCTCCACTGATCAGCTGCTAAAGCCTGAGCTCCAAGGAGGTGCTCCTGTCTAATGCTCTTGCTTGATCCACAAAAGAATGCAGGCGAGAAGTTGGGATTTCTGTCACTTCAGTAGCTGAAGAGCATGTCCCAGAATAATCCCCACTTCACTTTTTTTCAGTTGAAAGCCCACAAATATTTCCAGCTGCTGGCCCTGCCCTGTCTGTGTTGTCCTGAGTGTCTCTCTTGTCACCTGTATGTTTCTTGCCAATATTTGCGTGCAGGTGCCTTTTCTTCTGGAATTCCTCTCTTAGAAATGCTCTGACTTTTAGACACAATTCAATGGGGACAAAGTTGTGGAAGTAAAAGCAAACTGTTCATTAGTACCGAGTCAGCTGAGCCGAGTGTGCATCTCCCTCGCCGAGAGCCGAGCACACGCACCCCCTTCACCAAAATGGCTTTTTTATACCCTTCACCCAAATGGTTTCTTTTATATCCTTTATACCTGGCAGGGGGGTCCTGTCCCCTTTCCCATTGCCTGGCTGCTCGGGAACTTACATTCTCTCTGACCCCCAACTTTGCTGTCCCCTCCCCTCTCATCCTACTTCCTTTTAGTCAGGTCTCCAACCCCGCCCCTCTCCCAGCTCACAGCACCACCCAGCAAACCAACCGGAACAAATCCAAACCACAAGCAACAACACACAGAACCAACAACTTCCATTCTTTCACGTAATCACTCTTGGCTTCATCTCACACACCTCAGTGCCACCTCCTTTGTTTCTCCTGGCTGTCGCTGACCCCTCAGAGTGCAGAGGACCTGTGTCCCCTGGGTCACGTATTCCTGGCCCTCACATGGTTCTGCCACCTCTCTGTAGTTGTGTGCTTGAATTGTGGCTGTTTGCTTCCAACGGCATGGAAGAGGAAGGAGATTCCCAGCATCAGGCCTGTATCTGTAACTTCCCACTCCTCTATCCTGTCTCCAGGAGCTTAACAAAGTCCTCAAAGCAGAGGTCACCCTGCGCAACACCGGGTTTCTTGAATTCACCTACGCGGTGCCAGACTCCAGCACAGGCACTGCAGAAGACCCTCTGCCTGGTGTGCCCATGGTCGTGCCCCCCAAAGTGAGTAGCACAAGTCATTGGCTCTGGCCCTGTGTCAGGTGACCCAGGAGAGTTAAAGAAAAAAAGAGAGGGAAAAGAGGGAAAAAAGTAAGGGGGAAACCCCAACCCCAGCCCTGAGAGACAGGGCTGAGCAAATGCTCACCTGCTAGACTCCCCTCTGGCCTTAGTGGGCAGGTACCGCTGGCCAGAGGCACAAGTGCTGAGCTCTCAGGCTCTGCTGATACTGGAGTTGGGTGCTGCTGGCTCTTCTGAGGGTCACTTTCTTCCTTGTCCCTGCCTCCCTGCTGCCAGCACTAAGCAGCATTTCCATATTCCTTGCTTGACCTTGAAGCTCCTTTGCCAGAACTTGCACAGCCTCTGTGCTGGTCCCTCCCTCCTGCAGCTTTGCCTCTCTGCAGGAGCTTTGTGGGACAGTGAGGGCACCAGGGAGGAGTGGGGCTGAAAGAGCAAGGAGAAGAGTTTGCAGCATCCCACCATCCTAGCTTCTCAGTCCTGCCTGGGTGTCTTGGAGCTTTAGCAGTATTCCTGTCTCTGGCCCTCTTTGGAATGGCAAGGGGAAGGCAAATGGCTTTCCCGTGGTTTGGTGCGTGTCTCGTGCAAGGGCTGACACTTGGCTGGTGCCTCCTCCTGCCAGCACCTGCAGACACAGCTGTGCCTGGGCCCTGCAGGCAGCTGCTGTGGCAGCATCCTGGCGCTGGCAGCTGGGCCGGGCTCCCTCTGGCTGCAGCCGTCTTGTGTGTCCGAGCAACTCCGGAGTCCCAGGGGCAGGGTTTGTCCTGCTCAGCTGCTTCTCCCTGCACTGGGAGCAGGAATGGGGAGCCCAGGGTCCAGCCCGGTGTGCAGGGGGAAGCCAAGGAAAGCTGCAGCTGTGTCCTGTCACCTAGAGCCCTGTTTTCCTTCAGCAGCCTTGCTGCTGTCAGCCCAGCCTGGGGTTTGGACAGCATTTCTGAAAGCCCAAAGAGGAGGATGGCCCTTCCTGCCATCACTCTCATGGCCAGATCTCATCCTAGGCTCGGCTCCTGCATTTCCAGAGATGCTTGTTTGCAAGAAACCATGAGTCAGGATGGCGTAAGCACAGAGGCAAGAGGTGTTTGTGTTGGGATCATTAATAAGGGGTCAGGCCCTTGGACACCAGCCTGGAATTGCTGATGTGCTGTGACAGGGGCTGCTGGCCCTCCTGAGAGTGCAGGCACTTGACTCCTTTTCCACAGAACCTGGCCAAAGAGCGTTTGTTTGTTGAGCATGGCCCTTGCTGGCAGAGGCCATATGCCACGAGCAGCAGAGCTGTGCTCACATCAGGCTGTGCTGGGGCTGCAGCCTTGCCAGACCTTAGCAGGACACACTGCAGCCCAGGGTTGGAGGCGCAAGCTTTTGGGCGCAAGGAGGGTAAAAAGTGATGGGGTCTGATGTTTTCTTCTAGATGAGAACCTGTCTTCTCAGCCTGTCTGTCCCCTGAGCCATCCCTCATCAAACCTTTGCTGCTTTGCTTCCTCCTGTTCTGTCCCTGCAGGGTTCCATTGCAGGTGGCCAAGAGCAAGTGTTGGAAGTCTATTATCTGCCAGAAAAGCAAGGAGCCTTCTGCAGCAGTTTCCACGTCCACGTGGATTATCTGGATCCAGCAGAAATCTTCCTGAAAGGGGAGGGAACCTTGCCTAGCATGACCGAGGACCTACCCAGCATGTTGGAAGGTGAGCACTAGCTGTCCTCTTCCAGGAAGATGCCCTGGTTTTTCCCCCTCCATAGCGCATCGGGCAGCTCCCACCCATCTCCACCAAGCCTGGAAGCTGCAGGGCTGCCAGACCAACACTTTGGCCTCTCTGGTTGCTTCCTGAGTTTTGAGCAGTTGAGCCCATTTAGGCTTTCTCCCAGGAATCACCCTGCAGATCTTGCCAGCACATTGTTGGAGGCCTGGAAAGGTGATGGCCAGGCAGAAAAGCTTGGCAAAGCTGTAAGAGAGGCTGGCAGGGCTTTTGGCAGGGTTGGTTTTACGTGATGTGGCAGGGGATGTGATGGTTCCCTGTGAAGGAGAAGTGAAAATGCACATGAGGGTTCAGAGAGGAGCAGCAGCATCCACTGTGTCTGGGAGTGGCCAGTGGTGGGGAAGTGGGACTTCCCAGCTTCAATGGGGTTGGCAATGTGCCTAGTCTTCTATTTATGGATAATTTTTTTCCTTCAGAAAAGGAGGAGGAGATAGTGCCAAAGAAAGAAAAAACCCGACGGAAGAAGAAAGTCATCCATGGAGCCACTGATGGTCAAGGCTGAACAACAGGTGAGTGTCCAACATCTCCAGGGCCTCTTCAGCCGAGGGGCTCCCCCAGCAGCATGCTGGGTCTGGTGGAAGAGGTGGAGGGGTTATTCCAACTTGGGTAATGGGAGGAGTAGCAGCTGTGCTCCCTCTCCAAGTTGCCTTTGCTTGTGGCCAGCCCATCCTCTGCACTCTCAGAGCTCTCAGAGAGATACTGCCATCATCAGATGATGAGATTTCTGGGCCACTTGCTGGCTTTGGGTTCTCTTTTGGGACTGAGAGAGAGATTTGTATTGAAGTCTTTATACCTATAAAGAGAGCAGAATATTCAGAGTCAGTGAAGGGCCAAGCACCAGCAAACTCTTCTTCTCTTGCACCGTAAATGGCAAGAAGGGCAACTGAACTGGTGAACTTGGTGATTTCCAAATGGCCTTATTCCTGATAGCCCTCATTTACTTTCCTTATTGGTGTAGATTCCATGAAGCATCTCTCTCCTCTTCTGGAATACAGACATTAAGCAGAAACAATTGTTCTTTAAGCAAAAAACAACTTTGCCTGTTTCTCTACCTGTCTGATGGGAATGATGTGGTTTCTTCTCCAGTGCTACTGCCGACCTTGCAAATTCAGCTGAAGATCACGAAACTGAACCATCCATACATTCTTCAGAAGACAAACCTCGAGAGATACCGAGAGATCAGAACCTCGAGGATTGGCGTTGGCACACCTCGTTTCCCAATAAAGCAGGGAAAATAATGACTTCTGTGTAGAAACCTGTGAATGCTGAGCTCTCTAGGCAGGCATGGTGTAAACTTCATGAGATCCTGCACAGTCTTCCTCTTCTCCCAGATGAAGCTTTTCAGGACACAGAACTGCATTCTGCCCACCCCTGTGACGCACCTGGAGCTTTTCTGGCCAGCCTTAAGCACTACCTGAAGTCCCCCCATGTCCCTTGCCACTGGAATTGGGTAGCTAATACTCTAAACCCGTCTCATGACGCCAGTGACACCCTTACGATGACGGTGGATGATGGTCTGATAGCAAATACGTTACCTTGGTGGCACTTTGGCCCAGATAGCACTGGGGATTGTGGCAGACTCTTGGTCCGGTGTGAGCTGTATGACACTGATTACATGGATCATCATGGCTAAACCTACTGCTATGGTATCTAAATACTGTCACTGCAGTATAAAATAGAAGCAGGTCTAAGGAGCTATAAGCAGGTCTGGCCAGAAACCCACAGGTTTACATTCCTTGGCATTGCAGAACTCACAGCGACAAAGCAACTCCAGAGCTGCTTCAGGATTTTATCTCCAGACATGGCTGGATCTTAGCTGGATCTGCAGTCAGAGGCACCAGCAAGCCAGCTGGGGCACGCAAGGAGCTCAAGTGGCACACGGGGAGGATGGCACGAGCCTTTCAGCACTTGCTCCTTGCCAGGTGCAAGGGAACCCTACGAGGCTCGGCGGGAGGCTGCAGCTCTTCCTCTGCCTTCTGGACCCCTTCCCATCAAGAATGGGATTTCACACTCCAGGAGAGCAGCCTCCCTGAGGTGCACTCCCAAAGGCAAAGGTATTCTAAAGTGAAATTCACTGCTCTGACCTGTGCCACTTTGCTTCTGAGTTTAACAAGAGGAGCCTCCCCACGAGCACCCCTTTTTGCAGATACATAGGATAGAAGAATGCATGAGTCTTATTATTTGCTTAAAAACAACATTATTATAAGCTTTAAGCAGATTTGTAACAAGAAGCTTTGAACTATAGCTTTAGAAAATATAAAAGGAGTTGTAATCACCTTAATAAAAGAAAGAAGTGATCTTATCCCAAGCTAAGAATTGATGTTCCTGGAAAGGAAAACTGGACTGCCCTGGGAAGGGAAGCTAGACATCACCTTCACTGATTTACGACCCTGGAGAGGAAAGCTGGACCGCACCATCACTGAATTTCCATCCTGACAAAGGAAGCTGGACCTCACCATCATTTGATGTACACTTCTGAAGAAGGGAAGCTGGACATCATCTTCGCTAATGTACAACTTTAGGGTATAGAAATTATACATCATCAATAGGAACTGATCACAATGGGGTATTAAAATTAAAGTTCACAAATAGAAACTAGGAGGAAATCAGAAAAAAAACCCTGCTGAGAAATGTTTATGAAGATGCTCAATAAATACCAGCAAAAAATTTGTAGCCGGCGTGCAGCTGGAGGGGAGACCCCCACTGTACCCAGCGCGCTGCTTTGCTCACACTTTACTGCTTGAAATAATGAATAAATAAATTGGTTGCTGCTTGACATAGTGGCCGAGTCAAGCTCTTTATTCCTTACAACCGGACAGCGTTGCAATCACAAAGCAACACTTGCACAACATTATCACAGGAATGACTTACCCCCGTACAAAACCGTGGGAAGCACCTGAAACCACACACAGTTACAAACCGAAATGAACCTTAGAGGGCACATCCTTCTACACTCCTACTACTTAACCAGAGTTGAACTTCCCGTGTCCGTAACACGGTGGGACCGTGCCATCTCCGAGGTCCTTTGCAGCGGCCTGGTTCTGTGAGCCGGTGCCGGGGGCTGCTGCGGGCGCTGCCCGGGCGGGCGCGGGGCGGAGGGCGCTGCGCAGCCGGGCCAGGGCGACGGGCGGGCCCCGGCGGCTCCGCGGCCATTCCACAGGGCGGCAGCGCGGGAGCCGCGCCACGGCCAAGGAGGGAGCGCAGCGAGCCGGGCAGACGGAGCAGATGATGGGGAAGGAGGGCGGCACAGGGCGCCGGGGCCGCCGAGGAGGTGCGAGCCGTGGTGCTGTCCGCCTTCGGGGGGCTCAGCAAGCTCCGCGTGTCCAAGAAAGCCGTGCCGGAGGCGCAGGAGGGCGAGCTGAAGATCCGCGTCAAAGGCAAACACAAAAGAAACAGAAACGTGTCACAGGAAGCTGCAAAGTATAAAGAGCAGAGACTCTCGGCGGTATGGCGAGAGCCACGGTGGGGCAGGAGAACCCTTGGCCACCCAGTGCTGTTTTGCTTACTGTTGCTTGCTTAATAAATTCCAATATTATTTTAATTGGGCTTGTGTCCAGTCAATTATTGGGACACACCTATAACAGGGATGATCAGCGTTTGTTAATGATTGATGGCCCTGAGATCTTATCTGGGACATTAAGGGTACTCCAGGAGCTTCCTCAACCACAGCCGTTGAGGAACAAAGGAACTTACAGAAATGCTACACTGATCAGCAAGTCCAGTCACTGGAAGTTTCAGTTTCAACATCCCTCCTCACCACCCGCACCGCACCACCCCCCACCCCCCGCCCCGACTCCGAGACCAGGAAAACAAGTCAAGACATGTACACGGAGCCCAAACCAGGAGAGGTATAAAGCTAACAGACTTGGACTCGGGCACTCGTGAAACCTTGGAGAAACATGACGCAGTAGAGGTCAAGTTTGGGATTTTCACCTGGTGCACACCGTTTCCTTGCTTTGCTGGCTCTGTCGATTGCTTTATTTGGCTTTGTCATTTTCTTGTCAGAAATTTTCGTTGGCAATAAATTGTTTTCGCTGAGATTGGCTCTTTAAATTTATAACAACCCCCAAAGCAGCATGATCCCCTTCTTCATTTCCCACTGGGCGCTTTGCAAACAGGGCCTTGTTGGAGCTGTTTGAGCCCATTCCAGGCAGAGCCTCCTGCTCCAGCAGGAACTGCCTTTCCTGTGCCAGGACCAGGGCAGATCCTGCTGCAGGAAAAGCCCCAGGCCAGCCCCAGCACAGTGATGGCCTCGGGCACAAGTGCAGAGTGCCGTGCTGGGAGCTGTGCCAGGGAGAGCCTGAGGCACCAAAGGCCCCTGGGCAGCAGCAGCTGCTTCCAGGCCATGGCCAGAAGCCTCCCTTGGCCACCCGGCCTGGTGGCCACCACTGCAGAGCTGCTGGCTCAGGGCTCATTTCTGCCTGGGCTCTGCCCCAGCCCACAGAGTGTCAGCTCAGCCCTGACTCTGGCACAGCCCCTGGGCCTGAGCCCTGCAGAGCCTCAAGGTCACCTGTGCCAGCCTGGTGCCCATCCCTGGCTCTGGCACTGTCAGTTCTGTGCTTGGTGCTGCCTCCAACACACTGAACCCCTTCATCTACAGCCTGAAGAACCAGGAGCTGCAGGATGTCCTGAGGAATATGACCACTCTGTGCTTTTCAGAAACAATCAAGCGCCTCTTTGTTTGTGCACAGCATTCAGAATGGAACTCATTCCAGGCCCAGACTGCTTTGTGCCATGTGTCTTGTTTGTGATTCTATTTGGTGAGGTCTATTTTGCCATTTTTTTGGGGACCTTTCGATAATGTTTTTTTTTTTATAAAGGGATGCCATTAGTCACAGTATTGCTACATCAGTATCTACCGTGCCTGTGTTAAGCACAGACAGTGAGGAGCCCTGATCACTGTGCATTTGTGTAAAATAAAGTGTCCTGCTCTGCCCTGTGTACCCAAGATGTTCCCTCAGCCCCTCTCTGTCTCTGCAGGGGCAGTGCCTGTGAGCAGAGGTGCAGGGCAGAGACTCCCAGCACAGCAGCACAGCCAGGGACAATGGCCCTGGCTCTTCCCACATCTGCTCTTCCCAGCTCCAGCCTCTCCTTCCCAGCCCTTCTGTGGCTGGAAGGCCGCAGGGCTGTGGCAGCTTGGTCAGTGTCCTGCTGTGTGTGCGTGCTGTGAGCACAGGCAGGGCCAGGCCATGGGCACTGCTGGGACACAGCTGGGCTCCAGCACAGCAGCTCCAGCAGCAAAGGGCATCATCTCCTGAGGGCAGCCCAGGAAGCCTTTGCTCTCCCTGCACAGCTGCTCTCAGCAATGTGCTCCAGGAATGCCCTGGCAAAGCAAAGCCCAGTGCCCAGGGGCAGAGGGGCAGTGTGCAGGGGGGCACCCAGCAGTGTCCTGGCACAGCCAGAGCTCCTGGCATGGACCTGAGGGAGCAGCAGAGCAGGGCCTGGGCTGTGTCTCTGTTCTGGGGACAGCCTGGCAAGGTGCCCCAGGGCAATTGTCCCACACCAGCCCCTGCAACCACCATGGCCAGCACAGGCCTCTCCCTGCACCTGCAGAAGGTTGTTTGTCCCTGCGTGGAGGGACACCAAGTGACCATGCCAGCAGTGCCTGTTTGCTCTGTCCTGAGGAGATGTGTCTGTGGGGAGATGACCCAGAGTGAGCACAAACACCATCAGCAGCACTCGAGGCTGGCACAATTCCAGAGGCACAAACAGGACCTTGAGGCCACTTCACTCTGAGAGTGAAATCCTCTGGGAAACCACCTGAATTCTTTACTGGGCTGTGCTTAGGACTGCAGAGAGAAACATCCAGGGCAGGGAGGCTCAAGGGAAACTGCCCAGGACAGCCAAGGACTGCCCAGAGAGACCATTGGGGTGGGGGTGTGTGGGGAGAAATCACAGCTGCCTCCCTTCTGAACCACCCCCAGGACCTGGACAGGGCTGTGCTGTGTTCTGAGCACCGACCTGGGACTGAGGGATGTGGAAGAGGCCTTTGGTGTCAGGGATGTTGAGAAGGCTTGGCAGTGTCACTGGGAGAGCTCTCTCAAACCCTTTGGAAAGGGCAGAGCCATCCCAGAGGGTCCTGGGAACCTGGGAAAGGCAGAGCTGGAACCAGGACAAGGCAGGGATTGCAGAACTCATGGGGGAGGGAAAAGAAGGGGCTGTTGTGTGCCCAGACTTCAGCCAAGCCTGTGACACGGTCTGCTGTGGTCTCCTCAGAGCCAAGACTTGAGAGAGCTGGGCTGAAGAAATGGAACATGGGGTGGGTGGGAATTTGGCTGAACAATGTCAAGCCTTTCAGGGCTGTCGTGTCTCTGTCTCCCCCCACCCTCAAACACCTGTGAAGGGAAAAAACAAAGAGAAAACAGTAAAACAAACTTTAAGAACCACAATAAAGCAGACACAGGAAAAGTTAAAAGGCATAAGGCACTCATAAGGTGAACCCCTGGGCTCCACAGCCCCCTCGGGTTGGAGGCACCTCCACTCCTACCCAGGCTGTTAGTATATCCCGCCCCCAGAGGCTGAATGAAGCTGCGATGACATAAGGGTAGATGGCAGCTTCTCGTCCTTCTGCGTTTCTGATCAGTACAAACGGCTAGCTTACAAAGGTCTGTATTCTGTCTCCTAACCCCACAACAGCTAGTCCTACTGGAGCCAAAGGCCATGCAAGAGGCCACATAGAGAAGGATATGACTGTAACATAAGCTCTTGAGTTAATTAGACAGTGAAGCTGGAGCTGAGGCTGGGCTAGCTCCAGGCACACTCAAGGTACACATCATTTGTGGTCACTGATGAAGCGAAGATTCTTCCACAGCCATTTGCAATGCAGAGAAAGGAGGAGGAGTTGAGGGAAGCAAAAGGAAAAGGAACTCTCAGCAATTCCAGCTGCTGGTCGGCAAATGAAGCCTTCACAGAAGGCACAATCAGTTCTCTGTAAAATTTTTCTTCTCCATATTTGGAAAACCTTCTCCCAACAGCCCACAAAGAGGAGGTTTACTCTGGATTATAAACTCAAGCTACGTTGGGTGTTGTCCCAAACCAACTCTCAGGCTGGTCCCACTACCCCGTGGTTGGAAAGACCAGCCCTCTTCCAGGGAGGCATGGGGGACATATTGCTTACCTCTTGGCGGAGGAAGCAACGTGACAGTCCATCTGTCAGTCTAGGCTGCAATGGAGAGTCAGGGTCACCAGATGTCGTTATTGTATTAGGGACAACTGAATAACGACACAAACACTCAGGTCTCAGAAGGCAAAAAGCCTCGAGTTTATTAGACTCGCATCTTTTATAAACTGTTCCAAGAGAACTGGACATAATTGGTCCACAAACAAACACCCCTCACCATTATGAGCCACTTAAGAAAAACACCTTCTCATAAACATCTTGCAAGTAAACAAGTGGGGAAACAGCAGGTGCTAGGACTGTTTTTAATTCCTTTGTTACAGGAAAGCTTGCTTTCATCCTCTTAGGTTCCTGAAGTTTGTTTGGAGGAGGTGTTTGGCACTCCAAGGGCAGCCAGACTCCTAGGCTGTGGAAACTTTGATCTGGGAAAAATCCTGCACGGGTCGTAAATTTAAGAGAGTGAAGCCCACTCCTGGACACAGGCCCCTAGACAAGACTGGTAACACTTTTCAATGGAAAACATAACTCACCCTCCTAGGTTCCTGATGTGAGTTGGGAAAGTGTTTGGAACTCCAAGGGCAGCCAGAGTCCTAGGTTTTGGCGGCTTTGATCTGGGAGAAATCCTGCACCATTCAAATTTTCAGAGGTAGAGTCCCACTCCCAGCTACAGGCTCCTGGAAACAAACAATAGCCCTTTTCCATGGTAAACAAAACTCACCCCTGCATGTTCCTGATGTCAGTTTGGAGGAGGTGTTTGACATTCAAGGGCAGCAAGAGTCCTAACTTTTGCCAGCTTTACTCTTGCAGAAATCCTTCACAATTCATAAATTTATGAGAGTGAAGTCCACTCCCCTGGACACAACTGGTAACACTTTTCCCTGGAAAGCATAGCTCACCCCTCCCCAGGTTCCTGATATCTGTTTAGAGGAGGCATTTGCAATGCCAAGGGCAGCCAGAATCATAGGTTTCAGAAGATTTGGTCTGGGAGAAATTCTGCACCATTAGTAATTTTAGGAGACTGAAGCCCACTCCTGGCCACAGGCCCCTGGACACGAATGGTGGCCATTTCCAATGGGAAACAAAACTCACCCTCCCCTGTTCCTGACGTCACTTTAGAGGAGGTGTTTGGAACTCCAAGGGCAGCCAGTGTCCCAGTTTTCAGAAGCTTTGATCTGGGAGAAATTGTGCAGTGTTCATAATTTTACCATGCAGAAACCTAGACTCAGCCACAGGCTCCTGGACAGGAACGATAGCCCCTTTCCATGGGAAACAGAACTCACCTTGTTGTGAGCCCAGCCTTTGTCCAGGGCCATGAGCAAGGGCAGCTGCAACACTTCCCCCAGAGTTCCTGAGTGTCCTTGGCACCCACCAGATGATTGGGGTAGGAAATTATGAGACAGACTCCAAGTGCCTCTCCGAGTCATGCGTTTATTCACAGAGACTAAAAGCCATTTTAGCTGGAAGGCTTGGCAGGCGTGGAGTCCCAAGGTTGGCCTCGCAGCCAATTATAAACAGGGGCGTTTCAGGGGAGGATATAAACACCGCAACCAATGGGAACACAAGAGGCGGGGAGCAACTTGAACCCAAAGTGGGAGCGACTAGCACAGAGTAGGATTAGCAGGGGTGGATAGGGGGAACTATGAATGGACTCAAGGGGTAAGTGACCTTAGCACACAGGAATGCAGCTGGGATCAAACCAACAGGATCGGGGAAGGAGAGGGAGTGGTTACAGAATAAACCATTTGAGGGACTAAAGTTATGAAAAAATGCATTGCCATATCACCTCCCCAGGTTCCTGATGTTAGTTTGAAGGAGGCATTTGGCACTGCAAGGTCAGCCAGAGTCCTAGGTTTCAGAAGCTTTGATCTGGGAGAAATCCTGCAGTGTTCGTAATTTTAGCAGGCAGAAATCTAGACTCAGCCACAGGCCCGTGGACAGGAATGGTAGCCCTTTTCCATGGGAAGCAGAACTCACCCTCCCAGGTTCCCGATGAGTGAGTTTGGAGGAGGTATTTGGCACTCCAAGGGTAGCCAGGATTAAAACTTGTGGCAGCTTTGATCTGGGAGAAATCCTGAGCTGTTTGTAATTTTTAGAGGTAGAAGCCTACTCTGAGCCACAGGCCCCTGGAAACGAATGGTGGCCCTTTCCAATGGGAAACAAAACTCACCCCCCATGTTCTTGATGCCAGTATGGAGGAGGCGTTTGACACTTCAAGGGCAGCCAGAGTTCTATGTTTTGTCAGCTTTGGTCTGGGAGAAATCCTTCACAATTCATAAATTGAGGAGAGCAA
This sequence comes from Phylloscopus collybita, assembly GCA_027886175.1. NCBI lineage: Eukaryota > Metazoa > Chordata > Aves > Passeriformes > Phylloscopidae > Phylloscopus > Phylloscopus collybita. Next base: position 27,881,974 of record JAJNNQ010000003.1, on the reverse strand, counting down.
AGCCCACTCCTAGACACAGGCCCCTAAACATGACTGGTAACAGTTTTCCATGGGAAACAAAACTCAGCCCCCCAGGTTCCTGAGGTCTATTTGAAGGCTGTGTTTGGCACTCAAAGGAGTGCCAGAGTCCTACGTTTTGGCAGCTTTGATCTGAACAAAATCCTGAAATGTTCATAATTTTAGTAGGCAGAAGCCCACTCCCTGCCACAAGCCCCTGGACACAAATGGTGGTCTTTTTCCATGGGAAACAGAACTCAGCCTTGCAGGTTCCTGATGTCAGTATGGAGGAGGCATTTGGCACTCCAAGGGCAGCAAGAGTCCTAGGTTTGTCAGCTTTGATCTGGGAGAAATACTGCACTATTTCTAATTTTATCAGGTAGAAGCCCACTCCCTTGGACACAAAGCCAGGTTCTACCTGGCTCTGGGGTTGTTTTTGGCTGCCAGGTGCACTGGCTCTGGTAAATTTCAGGGTGGGCTGGGTAGATCAGTTTGTCCCCAGTTTTCCTGGGAGCTCACCAGTGGCTTGGTCATGTTTGCTGACTATAGTTCCAATACTGAAGGAGCTCCTGGTGCTGGCAGTACCCCAGGGAAGCCTCACAGCAGAACTGGCACAGAGCATTGCCATAGCAGAGTGGCAGGGAAAAATGTTCTGGCCATGAGCAGCAGAACGGTGAGAAACCCAGTGGCATAGGAGTTCCCCACCCCACCAGGTTTAAGGCAGATTTGGGTTGCATTCCTGCTGTCCTGGCAGTGAAATACTGTGCAGAGGGCACAGAGGTGTCGTCTCCATGGGGCTCACAAGTAACACCAAGATGCTGTGGGGGAGCTCTGCCCTGCCTGAGGGCAGACTCAGCACCAGCAGTAGCCCCGGGCAAAAGGAGGAATGTCCCAAAGATGGGATCTTGTGCTCAGTGCCAGCCCCTCAGCCCAGCAGTGCCCTCAGCCTTGCTTGGGTTGATGAGGCAGAAAGGCCAAGCCCTGACTGCAGGGCCTGGAAAAGGGAATCCAGTTCCTTCCCTGTGGCTCAGGGCTCTTTCTGGGGACAGCAGCATGTGGGATGTTCTACTGAATGAGTGAAAATGTAAGAAATGTTTCTTCATTGTGTCTTTGAAGAGAGAGCTTTGAAAAATCAAAGCTTTGAACTACTTCCTTTTTGACAAGTAGGTAACCAGTTTGAAGCTCAACCAGAGCCAAGGGTTCCCAGACCAAGGTGCTCTGGATCCCTTTCAGCCTCGCCAGGGCCCTTTTGCATCATCCACCACAGGCTCTCCCAAATGGCCCCACTCTGGTGCCTGCTTCTCTGCTGCTCTGGACACCCATTTCTCTTTCCTACTCTGCTCTCCCAAGTGCCATTCCATGGTTCAGTTCTTTCAGCGCTGTTGTGCTCCCAGCAGATGATTTTCAAGGCCCAGGATAATGTTCCACTCTCCATTAGGTTTTTGCCCTGGTCAGATGGGACTGTTCTAGACTGAGTGAGACTTCCTGGGCAATCCTTTGCTCTCTGAGCACTGATCAGCTCTTGGAAGGGAACTGAGGAGTCCCAGGGGAAAAGAGGTTGTCATTGCTGCCCTGTCATGGCCCCCTGTTCTTGGACACAACAGCAACCCCACAAGGGGAAGATCCTCTGGGGGTCTCGGAGAAGACAAACAGCTCTTTAATCTTCTCCACCCTCAAGGCATCACTGCCAAAAGCCCACTGTCTCCTGGAGGGGTCCTGGATGTACCTGCAAAGGATGACCAGAGCCTTGGGGTGTGTCCTGGACGGGGATTTGGCCCCTCCCTCCCAGTGAGACCTTCCTGGGTCTCCAGCACAGTTTCTCCAGAAATACAGATGGATCCTTCCCCTTTGGAATGGGGGTTTCTGAGCAGACTTTGCACCATTGTCGACCAGAGACATATCCTTGATGCTGCCATGGGGCTGCTCTGCCAGGCCACTGATCCCACCCATGCCAGGAGCCCTGACTGTCCCTTTTGGATGCTGAGATGGAAATAGGGCCCCTCTGTTGCTGCTCAGGGAAGGGATTTGTGGGGTTTGTTCCTGCCAAGCATAAGTTCCTAGAGCAGGGTGGCAAGTCTGAGCAGCCCTTCTGCTCTGCCCCACAGACACTGGAGCAGGAGTTCTTCTGGGTTTCCTTCCAGGTTCTGTACAAGAGCCTCCTCATGCCAGGGAATTTCCCCATCCAACCTCCTCATGTCCAAGCTGCCAGTGATGCAGACATAACCAGGGGGTGACATGTGGGCTGTTCCACCATTACCTTTCCCTGGAGCAGGAAAGGCGGACGCTCTGTGGCTGGGACAGTGGTTGAAAGGAGAGGGAAAACACATCTCTCCTGAAAGGCTGCACAAACATAGGAACAGATTCTGTGAAATTGAGACAGAGCCTGAAGGAAAGCAGCAACATTCCCATGGGGTCCAAAAAGCTGGGGGGCCAATCTGCTTGCCCTAAAAATAACCCGTAACTCACCCCAAAATCGCTCCAAAATCACCCACAATCACCCAAAAATGGGATCCGGCATGCCCAAAAACTGCCCAAAAATCACCCCAAAATCTTCTTCGGCACCCTCAAACAACCCCAAAATCACCACAAAAAAAGCTGAAACTCATCCCCAAAACCCCCAAACTTCCCCAAAAAACCACCCAGAAATCGCCCAAAAAATAACCCCAAATTCACCCCAAAATCGACTTCAGCACACCCAAAAATCACTGCAAAATTGCTCAAAAATCACCCCAAAACTGGATTCAGCACCTCCTAAAACCCCCAAAATTTGCCCCATAAATCACTCAAAAAATTGCCCCAAAAATCACCGCAGAATTGCCTGAAAAACCTTCTAAATCACCCAAAAATTAGCTTCAGCAACCCCAAAAATTCCCACAACTGCTGCAAAAATCACCCCAAAATCACCTTAACTCACCCCCAAAATTGCCTTCAAAGCCACCTCAAAATCACACAAAATCAGTGTAAACTTGGCTTCTGCACTCCCCTAAAACCCTCAAAATTGCCCCAGAAACCTTTAAAATCTCACATAAAACCCACTCCAAAAAAGCCCCAAAATAGACCTGGTCACTTCCTAAAACACCAAAATCCCCCCAAAAATCACCCCAAATTGCCTTAAAAACCTTTGAAATCACCCCAAATCACCCCCAAATCTGCATTGGAAACCCCCAAAACCCTCCAAAATTGCCCCCAAACCTCCCAAATGTACCCCAAAAATCACCCCAAGTTGCCTGAAACACCATGCCAAAGTCACCCCATATCACCCCAAAATCAGCTTCGACCCCTGATATTAGCCCAGAAACTAGAACTTGTGGAAACTTCTGTTTGCACCACATTTAAAGGGGCAGTTCTCCTTTGCTTACAACCTGCAAAGCACTGTCAGATGGCCATGCTCTGTGCTTCTCTGCTCAAAGTACCACTGCGGACGTTACAGCTTCTCAAGGACTAAAGATGCGGAGAGATGTCTTGCATGGAAAAATGTGCCCGGATAAAAACCTGTCCTGCATGTCCCCTTCTTGTGACCCAGACTGTGGTGCTGTGTGAATGCCTTGGACACAGAACAGCTAATCCAGCAAGTGCTTCTCCCCTGCCACATTTCACTGAGCCAGAGATACATGGACAGTTTGGACTCTGCAAAGCAAAAAGAATATGAATGTACCTAAAGCTGAGGAAAAACTGTGCACAACACACAGTGGTTTGTGTGTAGTGTATACGCTTTAAAGTGGCAAAGCTGAATGCCATTGCGGGGCTTCAGTTCTCTCCAGGTTTCAGTTCTGTCCAGATCCCCTAGGGCAAAGAATGAAGTGGTAAGAGCAGCAGGCTTGCTTGAGCAATGTACAGAATTGCAAAGGTCCAGCAAAAGCTTGTTCGCAATTGGAGTCAGCTGAGCATGGTCTTGCTGCTTGGAAAAATAATGTGCTGCTGTTGAACTGCATCTCAAAACATGGTAATAGTCTCTTTCTTACATCTTTAGTGTTGCAGAGTCCTTTACCTCAAAATCATACCAAATACTCTGAAATCACAGGAAATCACTGCAAGATTGGGATTGGCACCCTCAAAAACCCCCATATGGCCCCCCAACCCCCTAAAATCACCACAGATATTTGCCCCAAAAATCACCTCAAAAATCACCCCCAACCCCCCCAAAATAAGCCCCAAATCACTTGAAAATTGGCTTTGGCACCCCCCAAAATCACCCCAATATTGTCCCAAAATCAGCTTTGGCATCCCCTAAAATCCCCCAAATCACATCAAAAATCACCCCAAAATAGCCCCCAAAACCACCCTAAAACTGCTATAAAAACAATTGAAATCACCCAAAATAGCTTCAAAATCAGCTTGGACACCCAGAAAAATCCCCAAAATTGCTACAAAATTGCCTCCCAAAAAGTAATTCCAAAATTGCCCCAAGTACCAACCAAAAATTACCCCAATTCACCCCAAAATTGCCCCAAAATCACCCCAAAACCCACCCCAAAGTTGCCCTAAAAATCACCAAAAAAATCACTCCAAAATCACTCCAAAATTTGACTTCAGCACCCTGAAAACCTCCCCAAATTGCTCCAAAAACTCCCAAAATTACCCCAAAAATCACCTCAAAAATTGCCCCCAAACCCCCCAACAAAACCCCAAAAATCATCGCAAAATTGCCACATCTATTGAAATGACCCAAAATTGCTGAATAATCAGCTTAGTCACAATCAAAAATCACAACAAAATCACCCAAAAAATCACCCCAAGATCACCCCTAAAATCACCCCAAAACCCCCATAAGTGAACCCAAAAATTACTCAAAAATCTGCTTTGACACTCCAAAAATCACCCCCAAATTGCTCCAAAATCAGCCCAACAATCACCCAAAAATTGTCTTCAGCAGCCACAAAAATCATCCCAAAATTGCCTCAAAAAATCATCCCAATATTGCCTTAAAAAATTCAAAATCACCCCAAAATCTGCTTTGGCACCTCCAAAAGTCCACAGAATGACCACAAAAACTCCCCCAACCATCCAAAAAATCACCTCAAAATTGCCTCCAAAATCACCTGAAAATTACCTGAAATCATTCCAAAATCACCCCAAAACAGGCTCTGGCATGCCCAAAAACCACCCCAAAAATCACCCAAAAATAACCCCCAAAACAGCTTTGGCACCAATTTAAACCATCAAAAATGACCCCAAAATCATCCCCAGAATCACCCCAAATTGCCTTAAAAACCTTTGAAATCACCCAAGATCACCGCAAAATCTGCTTTGGAAATCCCCAAATCACCAAAATTGCCTAAAAATTCCCAAAACCACCCCAAAAGCCACCCCAAAAGCGCCCCTAAAAACCATGCCAAAATCACCCGACATCACCCCAAAATCAGCTTCCTAACCCCCAAAAGCCCCTGAAATCACCCCAGAAACCTTCAAAATTGCCCCAAAAACTACACCAAAATTACCCCAAAAATCACCCAAAAATCACCCCAAAATCATACCAAAATCACCCCCAAATGTGCTTCGGCACTCTCGAGAAACCCCCAAATCACCCCAAAATCGCCCATAATATAAGCCCAAAATGACCCCCAAATCCCCCAAATCAACCCCAAATCACATGAAAATCAGCTTTGGCAGCCCCAAAAATGACTGCAAAATTGCCCCAAAAACACTCTCGAAATCACCTCATAAATCACCTCAAAATCACACCAAACCATCCTTGTATTAGCTTCTGTGCCCTCTTAAACCCCCTAAATTGCCCTAAACCCCCCAAAAATTGCCCCAAAATCACCCCAAAAAGCCCTAAAATCAAATCGCCTGAAAATTTGCTTTGGCACACTCAAAAATCACTGCAAAATCACCCCAAAATTACCCCAAATCACAACAAGACTGGCTTTGGAGCATTAAAATTGCCACTAAACACCCCCTCCCCCTGCCCAAATCACCCCAAATTTGCCAAAAAACCCCACCAAAATCGCCTCAAAAATCCCCTCAAAAATCACCCCAAATCAACATCTGCACCCCAAACCCTTTCTAAATTGCCTTAGAAATCACCCCGAAATCATCCCAAAACCCCTCAAAATCTCACCAGAAACCACCCCAAAGTCACCCCAAAAATCACCCCCAAATCGCCCAAAAATTGCCATAAAACCACCACAAAATCACCACAAAAATATCCCCAAACTCACCTCAAAACCCCCCAAACTTGCCCCCAAAACCACCCAGGATTCATACCAAAAATAAGCCCAAACTCAACTCAAAATCACCTGAAAATTTGCTTTGGCACCCCCTTAACACCCCCCCCCCCCCCCCCCCCCAGCCCCCAACATGCCCAAAACAGTCCCAAAAATCACCACAAAATCACCACAAAATCACCACAAAATCACATCAAATCACTGCAGTTGGCTTCTGCACCCCCACAAAGCCCCCAAAATTGGCCCGGAAACTTGCAATATCACCCCAAAAACCACTCCAAAATTGCCCCAGAAACCACCCTGCAATCACCCCAAATCACCCACAAATGGGCTTGGGAACTCTCAAAAATCCCCAAAATTATCCCCAAATCACCCCAAAAACTCCAAAAATCAACTAAAAATCATCTCAAAATCACTTCAAAGTCAACCCAAAACCACCCAAAAATCAGCTTCAGCACCCCTAAAAAACATGGCAAAATCACCCCAAATCACCCCAAATCAGACCAAAATCAGCTTTGGAGCCAAAAAATCCCAACCAAAAAATCCTCAAAAATCACACAAAATTCGCCCCCCAAAATCACAGCAAAAATCACCTCAAAATCACCCCAAATCTCTCCAAAATCAGCTTCTGCACCCCAACCCCCAATCAAATTTCTTAAAAACCATCCCGAAGTTGCCCCAAAAAACACCCCAAGAACCCTCAAAATCACCCCTAAAAACCTCCCCAAAGTCCCCTACCCAAATTGTCCCAGACTCACCCCAAAGTTTGCTTTGGCACCCTCAAAAGCACCCCAAAATAGCCCTATACTTGCCAAAAATAGCCCCAAAAATCATCCCCAAAATCACCCCAAGAACCCTCAAAATCAACCCCAAAACCACTCCAAAGTTGCCCCAAAATCACTCAAAAAATTGGCTTCAGCACCCTAAAAAATCTGCCAAATTGTCCCAAAAATAACCCCAAACTCACCCCCAAATCATTCCACAATCACCCCAAAATGGGCTCTGGCACCCCCAGAAACTGCCCCAAAAATTGTGCTAAAATAATCCCATTATAACTAGCCCAAACCCCCCTCAAATAATAAACTTCCTCCAAAACAAATATTTCAAAACCCCAAAAACCCCCTCAAACAGACATTTAAAGTAACTACTTAAAAAACTTTACACAAACACCTTGCCTAAACTATCAAAAAATCCATCTGCGATGAAACTTCCAAAAAAATCCTCAAAACAACAAATACCAATTACCACCTCAACAATACCAACCACTGCCAACAATACCAAACAACTCAAAATACTGTAATTCACATCCACAAAATAATTAATAAACTAGAAAAAGCCCAAAGAATAATCAACAAAACCCACTCACCCTTTAACAATCCCATTTAACCTATATGCAAATCTATATTAAAAAAATACTATAAATTATGGTGCCTTAAATAAAATACCTCCAGCATTAAACACTACTGGAGCAAATGTATTAAAACTCCAATACAAACTAAAATTCAAAACAACAAAATAATACACTGCTATTAACATTTCCAATACATTTTTCTCCATTCCTCTAACAACGAAATACAAGTCTCAATTTACCTTCACCTAAAAAAAAGTACAATACAGCTAAAACCAACTACCCCCAAAGTCAAAACACAATCCTACTATCATAAACTAATCCAAACCACACAAAAAAACCCCAACTCCACATTATCTACAATACTTCAGCATCATTATATAAAAATCTATGACAAGACAAATTTAAAAAATCATCCAAATTCTCCTAAAAATCGATTTCACCATCAAAAACCCCCAAATCAAAAAGCCTACTAAAAAATTCCAATTTCTAAAAATAAAAAAAAAAAAAAAAAAATAAAACCCATGAAATTCCCACCAAAGTCATCAACAAAATCGCGACAATGTCTCCACCAACCAAGAAAACCCCATAAACTTTCCTAAATACCATAAACTTAAAAAAATGCAGATTCCTAAATACCACCAAATTATAAACCCTTCCTACCTAGTTATCCAAAAAACCCCCAAATTTCAGTAAAATCCTAAACCACAAACTTTCACTCAAATCAAACAAAAAATCACTCATACAATAGCCCTTGACCCAATCAAAACAAAAACAAAAATAAAAATCATACTCTGCAACCAAATCTCATCCGTCCTAAAACCTTTAACAAGAATTACCTAACAAAACTCAAAATCAACCACTACAATTCTAAAATCCAAACTACAAAAAATCCAAAACCAACTACACCCCAAAAGCAAAACATCTTAATGACCGATGAAAAAATCCAAACCACCACAAAAATAATCAACATTATAACACAACCCCTCCCAACACCCCAACTACCAATACTAAAGTAAATGTTCAAAGCAAAAATTCCCTCTGCCTAGCACACCACCAATACCACATGAAACAAATTACTCTCATCACACAGCACACATATATCAAAAATCTAAATTGCCCTAAAATCTTAAAAATAATTACAAATTAACCCCAAAATAAAAGCTTTAATCTCACTAACAAAAAACCCCAAACCAAATAATACAAGCTGTCCAAGGCAGTTTGACTCGTCCTGTGCCTTCTTTGGGAGTGAGGAAAAAAAGCTGAAGGGGATGAAGAGGAGACTCGGTGGCTCTGATGTCATTTGAGGCACCCCAAAATCCCTAGGAGAGGTAGCCGTGCTGTGGTGGAGGAGCAGGTGAGCGGGGAATGAGCAGAGGCCATGCTGGGTTGCCCTCACCCAGAGGGACCCAAAGCTGCCAGAAAATCCACAGTGGGTGGGTGTAGAATGTCAGGAATGCTAGGATGCCAGCTCCTTAGTGATTTGAGCTTTATTGAGAACAGTCTGGGAAGGGGGCCCGTAGGGTGTGCGCACACCACTGCTGCTCCCAGTACGGCGTGGAGGAGGAAGATGTCCATTCTGTTGTCTGGCAGATCTGGGTCTTCCTTCCTCACGGGGGTCCCCAAGAAGACACATGTTGGTGGGCCACTTTTGGCTCACTTTGGTTAGGGCGATGAAGGTGAGGGATCCTGACTAGAGCCTTGATGTTGTCCAATGTCCCCTCTGGTTAGAAGTGTTCAGCTCTTTACCTGCACTGTGACTCAGCTCGTTTTTCCAGGGGTCTCCACTAGGCGAATTCCCTCTCCACAAAGTCTCATGGGAATCTGACATTTGTATCTTAGGTGATGTCATCCTCCTCCTCATGGTCTTGGGTGGTTCATCATCTCAAAGGAAAGGGGAACAGCAGAGGCCATACCCGACGGTAAGGGAATTTACACAACAACTCATTCAACCAACAACTCATTATCCTCATTAACTTATAACACGGGAACTTTGTATCAACTTTTTAAACAATTTATTCTCCACATATCTCGGGGTCTCTGCTGCCCGAGAATGAGGGTGGGCACTGCCCCTGGTCCTTCGGGAAGTCCCGAGCCGCCCACAGAAAAGACCAGGAGTCTTCAGATGTTCTTTTTCTGGGTTTTCCTTCTTGTTTATTTTATCTTATCTCTACAATTCTCTCTGAGCTCTGCCAAGGTCTGGACAGCACGGGCAACAGGCGATGACTGCCCACCTGCCCACAGCTCATCATCTTATATACAGATAATTACGTGCACATTATTTACAATTGTGACCCAATGCATCCACTTGACACTAAACAGGTGTTTTCTACTTTGACCCAATCCCTCTAAATCTACTTCATGTCATCACCACTGTGCAAAATGGAGACAAAGAAGAAGGAGAAGACTCTAGGGTAATGCCCAGAATCCTCCATCTTGTCTCTGGTCCTTCTTATCTTAAAACCCCTAATGTGAAAATATTATTACTTTCTACTACCTTCAAGGGCTTGTAATTCTTCCCATAGTGTTGGTAATTTTTCCCATGGACTATAATCGAGACCCCTGCCTGTCTGGGGTCCATGCCAGGGTCTGCAACCCCCCTGCACACATCTCAGACCACCCTGTACAGGTTTCTGCTTGTCCAGGGTTTCCAGAGGAATACCCTGGACTCCTACACACATAGAATACTAAAACCTGTCAAGTTTTTCATTTTTATAAGTCTTGGCAAAAAATATGAATTTATCTCTAAATACATTTGGAAAGAAACCCTCTCTCTATCCACTCTGTTACATACAGGAATGTAGGAAACTCTGACTAGAGACGGGTAGTGGTTTTGAAAATCACTCCGTAAGGTTTTTTGTCTAGGAATGACCCAATCAAGTGCCCTGAAACCATAAGAACAGATGCTGGGGCTGAAGGGAATAAAAAGGGCTCCCTGGCAGCTTTCGCCTCCCTTCTTGTGCCTGTCCCCGAAGCGCGTCGCAGCCCCGGGCTGAGCTGGGCGGCAGTGCTGCCGCCTTGTGGACAGAGTGCGGTACTGCCGCCATCCCCCGAGCCAGCGCCCTGCCCCTCGCCGCTGGGTGACGCGGGACAGCGGCGGCAGTGTTTGTAAAAAGACGGGAGGGTGAAGGAGAGTTAGGAGTGCAAAGGGACGCGACCGGGCATGAGCAGGGTGCCGCGGCGCTGCGACAAGCGGCCGCCGTGCGGGGCGGTGACTGAGAGGAATGACAGCGGCGGGGCCGGTTCCGGCGGGCAGCGGAGGCACGGTCGGAGCGCGCCGCGGGCCGCGGGGAGCGGGGCCGGCACAGAGCCTGAAAGAAATAGCCCCAGGTTATGCACTCCTAAGTTGTACTGTTGTGCTGTTTTGCTGTAAAATTAAAGTTGCACTGTTACTTGCCTGTTTTAAACTGTTCATGTTGAAAATGTACCCTGAATTTCTGCTTGTTATGTCCAAGTTCTGTACCCTTTCTCCCTAAATCCTGGGCTTTCCCCTCTCCATCGGGTAAAAGCCCGCCGGCACTTCCTGCTACCCCCCTGCTGCTTCTTGCTGCCTCCTGCTGCCTGCCGTCGAGCTGGAGACACCGCCCAGTATGGAGATAAGGGAACTCCCATGGTGCCTGGCTGCGGCCGGGGGTCCAGTTGGAGCTAGAAAAGCCCCTGGGACAGCGAGCCGACACAGAAACTGGACCTAAGAAGGACAAAGCTGTGCGAGGCACACGTCCAGCTACCTGCAGGTAGCAGGTATTTTTTTGTTACTTTCTCGCCATGACCTGAAAGGAACTGGAGAGAGGTGACCCCCCCTGGACCACACGAGCCAAAGCAATTCTATGGGAACCCCCGTGAGGAAGGAATCCCGACTCTGCAGCAGCACCAGCAGCAGCAGATTCGACTGCACCTCCTCCTCCGTGGTGTCTTCAGGGAGCAGCGGCGGCGTGTGCAGCCCCCGGGCCCCCTACCCAGAGCTGATTTCTAATAAAGGCCTTTTCAAAGGAGCTGGTCTCCTGGCCCATTTATAACAGAGCCGGCACAGAGCCGCCCGCGCGCATTCGCCCTCTCAAGGAGGTGGAAACGACTTTGGTACAATTTTCTTATGGCCCTAAGGAAAGAAAACCCGTTGGTGTGTAAACTGAAAGTGCAGCTTATATGCTGACAGTTCACTTGCCAGAACGATCCAGAAACATTGGTTTCGTGACACTAAGTCAGTCTTAGTTACTTGACACATTTTGGCCAAACAGTAAAAAATGGAGTGTACTTAGAGCCTTGAACAGGGAACCAGATATTGTTACCAACTGGAACGGATCAAAAATGGCTTGAAAGAATGTTTTCCCATCTGCTTTCACTAAAATCTGAATACAGTTATGCATCATAAGAAGTACATGGAGTGTACATCTAAATCTTTACTATGTTAAGGAGAGTAACATAATTGAGCATTTTTGAATGACTGAAAAGGCTACTCTACTGTCACTTGTATTTTTTTAAATTTCAGGCCTTTGCAACTGGGGAAACTGATCCTGGGATTTCTAGGTGGCTCCGTTACTCTGAATTCTTTGTTGATAAATGAAGAAAATGCTACAGGATGTTATGAAATTTTTAATTTTTAGCTTTTGTCAGATGTTCACCATTCCAGAGGGTTGACGATCTATTACCTAACTTCCCTTGGGAGCTCTAAGGTGTTCAGAAAGAAAATAACAAATGATGCAATTTCTGTGTCAATTATTTTTATGGAGAATGTTAAATGTTTGATAAAGTGAGCAACATTTTTAGTTTTCAAGGATCAATATGATGATTATTCTCATTATATTACATGATCAACAGTATCACACTATGTATAACAATGAGATTAATTTGTATATGGGTGAAATATTTGCTAATTTAAGTTTGTATTTGACCCAGAACTATTGTGGACAAGAAAAATATCCCGTAATAAATATTTTCTTAAAGGAGATAAGGCACTGCCTTTTATATGTGGCACAGGATTAATTGTACAAATCAATGAAATGATTGAAAAATAAGTGAGAAGATTATCTCAAGAAATAGATAATCAGGATGATGTATCTTGGAGGTAAATTTACTGTGTAAAACCAATAGTGTACATTGATAGCACCTGAGAGTAATGCATGTACTAGAGAAAATAATATTGCAATATGCCTTAATTACCATCTGCTTGATTTTAATTAATTTCCTTAATTGGAGAACGATGCATTTGCTAATTACACATGAAAACATCACTAGCTATTGCAGTCTTTCTCTACTGCACCAGCTCTCCTGGTAGGGCCACTGCCTGTGTGATTTATAAAGCCTTTTCTCAATGAACATGGGCTGTTTGGCAGACCCATGACAATTAATCAAATTAATTACATGTGAAGCAACATTCCAATCTTGTAATTTAGGTGCAATAAAATTCTAACTGTGAATAACTCAGCTTACGTGGATATAAGAGTGAAACCTCCACCAGAAACGTAATTAGAAAACAGCCCAGTTGAAGCTAGAATCAAACTTAAAGCGAAATGTACCATTTGAGTAAATGCTTTGGAGATAATGGCTTTGAGCACAGGGATGGAAATTAGTCTTCTTACATCAGACCAAAAAGGCAGTATAATATAAAAATAACTTATCAGGTAAATAATAAAATATTTAAGCCACAGAATCAAAACATCAATCTCAAGGGTAAATTTATTCTACTTGTAGCTCTACTGAGATTGAACTTAGTTACAGACAAAATAAAATTGGCTCGGTGATTTAAACTAGAATTTCTTCACATTAAATGTCCCTCTTTTCTGCAGACTAATGGAATAAATCCATCAAGGTATTTCTGTCTTGTGGCTTAATCTTCTTTTGGATATAGTCCATCGCAGTTCAGCAAGGTACCCTTTCACAAATTCCCATTTCTCTGGCTCAAGAGAAACTAAAGTGTGTCCTGAACAAGAGGGGGGAGTGACTCTTGCCTGAATTATCACCTGCCTCATTTATTTTCAAGATTAATTCTATGCCAGGTATTCGAGTTGTTTTGAAATGGGATCAAATTTGCCTGTATTATGTGTTCCTGTCTTCAAGGGCAAACTGTGAACTCGGAGCAGTGCCTGGGGTGGGAGGAGGAAGCAGGGGCTCAGAGAGAGAACTCCAGGGGTTTCATGTTTTCCTGGGAGGAAAGCAGTTTGCAACACTGCAGCCAAATACTGACCCTGCAAACATCTGCTGCCTAGTTATTTGGACACCTCTGCTAGATGTACTTTGTGATCTAATCTGTTAAGTGGCACATTTCTGAAAGTTTGAAATGCACAAAATACCCCCTATCTACAGGTCCCCATTTGTAGTTTGCAGAGTAGAATATCATTGGTATGATAATAAAAACAGCCTGCTGCAGAACTCAGCACAACCCTTTCCGCGCATTTGACCAATACCTTACTGAACATGAGATCAAGCTGCCCTGCATGGTTTTGATCCTCCATTCTTTAATACCACTATTAGATTAACGAATGAGAAAGACAAAAATAGTTCCATTTACAGCATATGCAAGGCTTGGAAGAAGTATCAGACAAGAAAATTCAGGAAAATAATCAGCCAGAGGGCAACTGAAATGCGTTTCATTTCCAAGGAGAGACTAAAAATGAATTTATGAGAAACTGCAGCAATGGTGAATACCCAGCATGCCATACACATAGAGGGGAGGGCCTCTTTTTTCTGCAGTTGTGTACCTAACTGAGATGGGACTTTTTGGAAGAGCTGACATGTACATGATTGCAATATTTCCACTGCAAAGTACATACCAAGTGTTTTTTCTACAGTCCTTATTAAAAGAAACCAACGGAAAAACATCTCCAGTGCATTCTTAGGATCATGGTTTCTTGTTGCTCTGATAGAATGTGTTTGGAGGCTTTCCTGTGCAGATTTGAATTTCTCTGCAGGTTATTCTATTGCCTACATATATTAGGTCTATACATTGGGTTTAAACTGAGTTTAATTAAAGAAAAGTGATGTTTATTTTGACTCTTGATGTGCTTTTTGTGCTACTCTTATACTCTAAACCATTTCATTCATGTGTTGTGTATGTTTGCCAGTGGCACTAATGACTGAGTGTCGTTTCTTTAAAGGAACTTGAATGGAGCTCTTCGAATGTGTCAAAATTTTTTAAATTATTCAGTATCAGGAAAGCTACAAGGATAGGGGAAATTGATCATTGGAAACAAAGTACCTGATTCAGGGAGAACTGATTTGACTTAAAACTAACCATCCAGACTGGGGTTTTGAGGTGTTGTCTGATAATCCAGTTGCACTACTTGATAGTACTGTCCGTGATCTTATGAATTTGTTTAACCTCTTGTTGTCATGCTTAAATGCAAAGGCTGAGCCTGGACCTCCACCTCTGAGGGCTATTGTCACCTGAGGTAAGAACCCAAGGTCTCCCAGGGAATAGACAGTGCCAAATGATAGTGTTGGCACGTGTTATTTTTCTCTTTATCCAAGTAGATGGGCTCCCCTTGCTGAAGGTAGCTCTGTGTAAACATTTTGCTCTAACTGCTGCATGAAAACTGTGTGACCTGTGCATTGCATGTCCAGGAGCACTGGGAGTGACACACAGAGCATGGGAGAGGGTGATGTAAATTATATGAATTGTGTGACTGTATAGAAATAGATACTGATATGGTAATGAGTTTGCTGAGAAGACCTAACACATGGACATGATGATGAAATTAAATTTTTCACGTAGTTTTTAAAATGAAAAAAATGACGGTAATCCTGTTTCTCCCATGCCTTCATTTTTCAGGGTAATACTGACACTCACTAAAGTAGTATTTTGTTTGATTGAAGAACAAATCTCCTGTAAGACTGGGCTTACTCCCAGTCTGGGCTGTTCTGCTGATTTCTTCACTGAATCCAATGTAGTAGTCTAATATCAGCTTGAATATTGTATTACAGCTGCACTGTAAGGTATGTACACATTATCCCTTTGTGGCTGTTCGAAAAGGATGTACTTGAAAACTTTTTGGCAATAATCTCTTCTCTTTATGTGAACTTTTAAATTTTTGTTAGTGATTAGAAACTCATTACATAATACAGAGTTCTCTGGCAGCTGTTACATGCCCTCTGTGTTCTCTTCTATCTCATAAATGTTCTATTTTAACAGCATGATTCACATAAATAAAGGTGATTTTTTTTTTCAGAATGGAAGACCTAACTCTATATTATAAATATTAGAAGTATTTATAATGGTCAAATAATAGTAGTAAAAATATATATGTAATTCTTCTGTATCTCAAGTACAGAAAACAACCCAGGAGAATTTTATTCTCCTGGTTTTAATAATTTGCCTCATACACCACCAACAAAGAATGAGGAAGGTATTCAATCTCTTCTCATAAACTCTCTGTGAATATTGTGGTTCATATATGATACATACAGGTTTCAGGAGGGGTTTTCTAGGACTCTTAAATGATTTAAATATTTCAGTCATAGGAAGTATTAAATTTTATTTAACTCCTACTGCTGGTGTAACTTCCAATTATTTTAGAATATTTAAAGAAATATTTAATGAAAAATTTAATTGCTTGAGAAATGTGTTCCTGAAGTTGGCTCTTACACGGTCCATCTCCTCTGTGCAGAGCGGGGATTCCCGGTTTGTTCTGTGTCATTCCTGGAGCTCTTGCAGATTACCAGCTTCAGAGCAGCTGTCACAGCTGCAGCTGGAAGTGGGAGGCTGGACTCTGTGCCACCCTCTTGGCAGGCACGAGCACAGAGCTGTTCCCCAGCCCTGCTGGTAGGAGGCTGTGGGAGCTCTGGAATTCCAGTTTCCCTCACCCACACTGTGCCTCCTGAGCCTTCTCTGCACAGCTCAGGCCGTGCGTGGTGACACTGTGCTTGGTGATACCCTGTCTGCCACTAGGACACAGAGACACCTTCTCCTGCACTGCTGTGATATCCTGCATCTGGGAGCTGAAAGGAGGTTTTTAACCTGCATAGGCTGCATTTGTTAGCAGGAACCTTTCCACTTGCTACCGAGGGAATTCTGCACTAGCAAGAATTGCCAAGCCTGGATATCCACATCAGGAAAGGAGGTTTCTCTGAGTGGGCCAGGAAATGTCAGTGGATATTTCATACAGTATGAAACCAGTTTTGTGTTCTCAGGCATTCTTACACTTGTTTTATCAAGGCATTGCAAAGCCCTTTTTTCGTGTAACTTTCAAATCCCAAGCACCCTTGTGCTGATTTTGCATTGTTTGACATTTGGTGAGGAGGGAGGAAGCCAGTATGGGAAGTGATTTTGTAAGAGAAGCTGCTAACAGGTTCCTCCATGCCTGACAAAACCAATCTGTGACTCATTTTGAATACTGACACATTGTTAAACCACTGGAAATCTGAACATGCCTCTGTGAACACACATGTTAAAAATGAACAGACCCTGGGAAAGCTCTCCTTGAAGAAGAGCAGATAGAAGCTGGCCTGGCCTGCTGCGCTGGGCTGAGCAGGCCCTGCCGAGGGGCTGGGCTCCTTCCCAGGGAGCCCGCAGGGCCCTGTCCGGGCTGGGTCCCAGCAGCTGCCAGGCAGAGGGAGGGGAGGCTGAGGGAGGGCTGGGCCCCTACGGCTGTCAACATCTTCCTGCCGGCTCAGATCCACCCCACAGTGTGGTCATGCCAACCCACGGCTGGAATCAAACGCAGTACAGACCTGGGAGCATGTGGCCCAGCCATGTGGCCAGAGCAGCTGCCAGCGTTCTGGCCGGGGCCCCCTGGATCCTGACACAGCTCCCAGTGTGGCCTGAATCTATCACCATGACTCTTTCGACCATCATGACCATATGCAGGCACCAGGTGAGATATTAACTCTTTCATTGCACAGATGAAACTTGCAGAACATTGATTCTCTCTCAAGTGAGAGAAAGGGACAGAGTGAAGGCATGTGGAGAAACAACATGAAGACACAAGGTCAGTGAAGAAAGAGCCAAGTCCCAGATGGGAAGAGAATGAGGAAATGCCTTAGTCCTAGGCTGAAATTCTTTTGCAAGGCCATGGAGATGGACTGTGATACACTAGAATATCCCTTTAATTCATGAAAACGGTATGGGGAGATGGAGTGTTCAAATTGCAGACATGAGCAAAGGTATTCATGCTGAAGCAAGTAAATGCTGAAGTAGCTGTGATCTCATGAGAAGATTGAACAGAGAGAGAGATGAGAGTGATGAAGACCCTTTGCCCCCTGGGAAAGTAGAAGACCTCTGTTTCCAGAGATCTCAGAGGCAAATGAAGAGAACCTTTGCTTTTGAACAGCTCATCCTTAAAATAGTACCCTGTGAGTTGACATGGCCCATGAGCACAGCTGTGAAAGATGGGAGGGACTTCACGATTGCAGATTTCTGGGAGGCTGCTATTTGTGGAAATTGAAGCTATGAGAGCACTGTTTCTTGTGGAGAAGTCTCTATGACATAGCAAAAGACACTCTTCTCCCTAGGAGAACTGATGAAAGTCTATTTTAGAGGTGGTAAACTGGCCTAAGTTCCAGTTTTTGTCTCTGTACATTTTTAGTGGGAAGGAAAAGAAGATTGTGGGGGGAGGGGAAGTATTCTGAAGGTTTTATTCTGATTTTTTTTTAACTTCAGTTCTGTTTAAATAGTTTTCTTTATATCCTCTAAAGTTTGAGCCTGCTTTGCTCTTTTCCTAATCCTATCTAGCAGCAGAAAAGCAGTAAATAATTCTAGTTGGTGCATTAGTGTTTAGCCAACATTAACCCACCACATTATTTGGTGCATTAGCTGAAAACTCAAATTAGTGAACTGAAACCACTACAAATCTATACCAAAATATAGAAAAAATGGGCAGTTACACTCCTTGTATGGGATTACAATTTTATAGCAGCAGCAGTAGTATTGTCCGAAAAGTGAGAGTAAGCAAATTTAAGGGAGTAGAATTTTGTTTCAAGTGGATTAAGTTATTGCACTAAGTGTAAGTTGTTATTATCTCTGCTTCCAGTCTACTAATTTTTTAATTTAGAAATATAGTTAATGAGCATGCTGTATCTGACAAACTTGCCGAGTCCTTGTGATGCCATGAATAAATATTTAGATTGAGACAGGACAGGTTTCTCTAGCTGAAGAAGCAGGCAGACGACAGAATTGAGCAATGGTGATGTGTAGCATGCAGGAAAATAATTTCTTCTCACTTAAGTTCCATGGAGATACTGGGCATACCAGTGCAAGGCAGTATTTGGGAATTTATTGAACATCTGTACCTAAGAGTAAATCTCTGTAAGACTATATGAGGAGTGCCTTTCCCTGTAGGACATTTTTGACAGCATTTCTTGGAGTTCACAAATGTTATGCCTTCAGGTGATAGTTGCCTTGATGCATTTTTGACAGAATCCTGCGAGTCTTTCATTAACAACTGGTAGGAAGCAGGTAGGTGCAGTACAGCAGGAGGGTAGTACTGACTGATTTGCTGGGTGGTCCTGAAGCAACAGCCTCCTCTAACAATGATTTGTGAACTGTGGTGGGTGAATTTCTTGTCAGATGAGTTTGTACAACTACCAAACCTCTGCTAACTTTGACAGCAAAATGATGAATAAATGCCTCTACAGTCTTGTTTTGACATGTGCATGTAAAGCCTGCCAACAGTAAGGAGGCAGTAATGCAGACTTGCCAATGCATCTTCAGAGAACTGATTCTGTGGGATTTAAGCTGAAGGGAATGATTAGACAGTGGTTGTATTTTAAATGGCACAATCCTAAATTATCTTCCAGTAGCTTTACAAGAGTGGTTCTGTGACAATCAGAATATTGTCTATTGAGAGTACCTTGGGGTTTGTTTCTAAGGTCAGTGTCTTTCAGAGATTTTCTGCTGAACTATTAATTTTTTTTGACTCATTTCTCTCTGAAAGAACAAAAGATAAAATTCTAGGGCAGGCTGTAGAAGGGCTAAATTTCTAGAGATCAAAGAGTAATGACGAATTGTGTGCAAAATGGCACTGGTTCTCCTGCACCCTTCCCTTGGCAATTCCATTCCCCCATCTGAAGGTTCAGTCGCCTAAAACTATTCCAATATCAAAAACAAGGAAAGCTTTCCAGCCTGGAGGTATACGATATTTCATGTTGACAACAGAAGGAAATAGATTGACGTGATTAGCTATGTTTTGTATCCAGCTGGAGTTTGCCAGGAAGATAAAGAATGTTATTGATGGTCAATTAATCTTTTCTTTTTGAAAGCCTAGGATGGGAAAAGGCCCCTTAGGGTTGATTTGCAGGAACAAATAGGCACTAAATCTTCTTTTAGATGCCAGTATTTAGATGTCACTAGCATTCACAAAAACCTTTACTCAGCTCTTGACTGACCATGGGGACAGTTGTCCCTCAGCAATGAAAATTTTTCTGGTGAAGCATCTGTAAATCTTTCTGTGTGTTTGTGTAATTACTTGATGGCAGTCTCAGCCCATACCTGAGATGTGCCAGGATTCACCTTGTACCCATGATCTGGGGCTCTTTATAACGGTGCACCTCTGTGCCTCTGGGAAGCAGATGAGAACTGTCCTGCCTTGGGCGAATGTGGAGTGGGGATTTGGGTGTGGATCTCTGTTATGATGCGGAGAATGTTCTGGAAATAATTGCAGATCTCAGTTCTTCCCCTTGTTCTAGTTTATGTATAAAGGGAAACATTTCTTAGACTGTACTTCTGAAGTAACCATCAGACTGCAGAGTTACTCTCAATTTGCCACTGGCCCAAAATTTGCTTAGAAAGGACAGATAAAAGCCACAACTTTTAACAGAACAGACCGGGGAACCAATCACATCAGTGCTTTTGTCTAAGGTACAGTGGAAATGGTAACTTTATTTTAGAAACTTAATTTATTTTAAAACAGGAATTTTAAGAAACAATCATGTCCATCAATTGAAAAAGACAGTAATGTACAATGCACAAAAGGATTTATATGTAGGGCTTACATAATTCAACTCCAGTTGCTTTCAGTCTATCCAACTGCTCTCAGAGGCTTCCCTCAAAAAGGGTGTTTTTATCTTTTAGGAGCAATTCTGAAACAAATAGTTTAATTTAGTCATTGCTTCTAATGGCAGTTCTTTTAGGGAAATAAGAAAAAGGAGAGAAATGGGCAGAAATTGCCCTACTGCACAGGAGAACTTAAGATTTTACAATCTGAAGGTTAATGTTGTTGGTAAAACCTTTTAGTACTCCCTGATGCAAAATTAGGCAAAATATTAGGCTTTACTTGTCCACCACTAGGATTCCACCTTTTATTTTGAATAAATGTATTTCTCTTTTGAGAAGTACAGATGGCAGTGTTGAATAAGTAACTGGAGCTGTATCTTCACAGAAAATATGGAGATTTAATTTTTTTGCTGATGATCTAAAGCTTAGTGACTGTCTCTCTCATTATTCTCCCAGGTCAGTGACCACCTCATTGTATTATCTTAAAAAATTAAGAGGGTAAAGCTTCTGCTAATACTGGAAAACAGAAAAGATTTTGTAGCCTGCATAAATTGAGCATGAGTGAGGTGCTTGCCAGGTAGTTAATCAAAGTAAAGGGCAGCATTTTGAATCCAGCTTTTTAGTTCATCTTAAATGGTACAGTTCCATCAAATGCATTGAAATTATGCAGATTACATTAGCTGTAAATTCATTGAATTAATATTTTGAAATTTTTTTCCTAGAACAAAAAACTCTTTTAAGCTGAATTATTTAAATTAGATATTAGTTGAATTTAAAGGCATTAAAGGCATTTTCTGGCTTCCCAGGCAGGTAAGCTCAGGGGCTGGCACTGCAGCCCTGGGTGCTGTCAGTGTGAGTAGGCTCTGCTCAAAGCTCTTCACCACTGGCTCTATGAGGAGAGCCGGCTGAACGTGCCAGAAACAATCCATCCCAGTGATGGTCACAGCCCGAGTGTCAGTAGCCACCTAATACCCTGGGAATTCCAGCATAAGCCCTACTGAAGGCTCTGCTCCAAGCTCAAGAGCTTTCTCAGTGCTGCAGAGGACTCAAATGTGGGGTTTTGAGCTGTAACTGAGAGAGCCTGGTTTCTTCTGGAGTTGTGCTTTGTAGCTGAGTGTCTGTCATGTTAAAAAAGCCCTGACCGAGGTCTGTGCCAGAGTAAAGATACACATAAAGTGCTTTAGTTCATGGAGTTTCACTGGTGTCTAGCATGGAATATTTTGGAGTCTTCTATCTAGTTGTTAAATCTTGGGGAATCTGGCCAATGAGTTTATCAGGTAAAGGCTGAGAATTTTTTGTACTTACGGTAGGAAAGACCCAGTTTCCCAAGAAAGAAACATTCTATGTGGGTGAAGAGGAATGCTGAGAGTCTGAGAGGGACCAGGACTGTACCAGCCTTGTGCAGCTGCGTGTCTTCTGCTTTGTGGGAGCAGACAGAAGTGTAACAAGTCTAGAGGACAGACAAGTTTTGATACAAACTTCTAGCCAGGAAGAGGGGGGGGCTCACCTCCAGGTTGGGGATTGCCATCCCTGTCATTGCCAGGTACATTCTCTGCCGTGCAGCGTCATTCTGGGGCAGCTCCTCCTTATGTATTTTGTGTTTCTCTGTGTCACACACACACAGACACACAGACAGGAGTGTGTGTTGGAACAGGCAATAGACAATGCCACATACCTATCACCATTACCTCTCTTCTCATTTCTGTGGACTTCGTTCAGTATGACTGTGACATCTACACTTCATTTAATCTCTTCAACTCCAACTACTCTCCCTCTTCATGAGGCAAAGAAAGTTCAGGCCTTTCTCTTACAAATAAACAAAATAATGTATTTTTCTCTAACTTTATCTTCAAACTTGACTGAACCTGTTGTGCTGAGGTATTGCCCAAATATTCATTTTTAAATGGGGCCAGAATTAATCTGACAAGATATTGTAGGAAAGTACTGGTTGACTTTTAACAAAACAACACTATTTGCACGTGTGAAATGAATCTAGGCATTCAAACACCAAAAACTGTGTGGTTTTAAAGAAAATTGTAGCATATTTCAGAAATGTCAAATCTTGAACTACTGTGGATCCAGGGTTTCACCCTGTGACATCCACAGTCACACTGGAGGTATATTAATGCTGGCAGAAATATAATACTCTCACTTCTGTTCTTCATTTCATCCATCTCCTCCTACTTCTCAGCCTACTCTTATCTGAAGTTTCTGGTGTCTGCTGAATTGTGCTAGAGTGTCTCATCCACAGATGAAGCCAAGGAAAAGCACATAATCCCATCTCTTTGTCAGGATGTGTTGAGTTCAGCGTACTCACTACACCTCCAAGGAGTACAGGAAGAACAGAAAAGCAAGCAAAGGCAGCAGAGTTATGGAAGGTATTTGACATTTAGTTCTGCTATTGTATGAAATGTGAACCCAGAGAACAGAGAAAGGGTAAATATTTTCTGTTGACATGATGCCCTGCTGGTAAGACATAAACCTTTAGATTACTTATCTATGTCCTGTGGAGTACCTGATGGCTGGGGAGATGTACTGAAGATCCGACTGCTGTAATTTTTACATGCAATATTTTCCTAGGCAATGTTCTTGTTTTCCTTTATAATTGCATTTGTTGGATAACACAGTCATGCGTGGGCTGGCTCACCTGCAAATGCAACCACTGTCACTATCACAGTTACAGAGAAACTGAAGGGCTTTATTCACATCTACATCAAAGCTTCCTTAGTATTCTTTGGTGTTTTAAAGTCACAATAAATATTCTTCAAATCTCTTTACACTGTCAGAGTGGGATGAAAAAGTCTTACTGCATATGAGAATCTGGCTGATAGTGGCAACCCTCAGTTGCTCACACCTGGGGACAAGTCACAGAATGGTTTGAGTTGGAAATTACCTTAAAGATCATCTCCTTCCAACCCCCTGCCATGGGCAGGAACACCTTCCACTGTCCCAGGTGGCTCAGAGCTTCATCCAACCTGGCCTTGGACACTTCCAGGCCTGGGGCAGCCACAGCTTCTCTGGGCACCACCCTCACAGGGAAGAATTTTTCTATAATGCAAATCTTCTCTCAGTTTGAGGCCATTCCCCCTTGTCCTGTCACTCCAGGCTCTTGTAGAAAGTCTCTCTTCATCTTTCCTGTAAGGCTCCATTCAGGTACTGGAAGCCTGAACAATTGGGTTACCCCAAAGCTTTCTCTTTTCTAGGCTGAACAACCCCAGTTCCTTCAGCCCTTCCTTGTGGCCGAGGTGCTCCATCCCTGTGATCACCCTGGTGGCCCTCAAGTCTCATAATACACAACAAGAAAATACTAATACTAATACTAAATACTAAAATATTACAGTCCTATTAAGGACTGGTTTTTGTTTTGGTTTGGGGGTTGTTTTTTTTTTTTTTTGCCTATATGCTGAGTGATTTTTGCATTCATTTTTATATCTAAATGCTACTCTTTTCTCTAAACTCCTCAGAAAGTAAATTTTTGGTGATTTTTTTATTTCCTAAGTCATTGTAAAAGAAAGAAATCTGTCGAGTACCTTGGGAGAAATCAGTCAGTTCCGAGGTGGTTCTCTGTGTAAGGGCAGCTTGGCTGAAGGGAAGGCATGCAAGGCGTGGTTGCATGAGAAGCCGGGAAATGGGCATATGAGGCTGGGAGCTGTGCCCTTAAAAGCATCCTAGGAGAGAAGCACATATTCAAGGGAGTGCCCTGGGAACTCTGAGACTGTGCTGCTTCATTTATCCTTGGAAATTAAAATGGAGAAGATGCTGTGAGCAGCTCAATATGATTATCGTTTGTGACATGCTGCAGGACTTAAAATTGCTTGTGGCTGTGGCCTGAACTGCTAATGAGTAAATGCTTCCCTTGGTTACACCTGTGCTGCTCTACTGACCATGGATCTGTTATGGCCAGTGGGAGTGAAACTAGAATAAAGCACTTAAAATGCACAGCTGTAACTGAAATGCTGATCACAACTGTAAGCATTTTTGGAGAAGACATTGTAAGAAACAGGCACCTGTGTTTTCTTTGTATTACTCATTTACAGTCTACTGTATTACTCATTTAAAGTCACTTCCTGTGAATAAACTGATCAAACACAGGCTGGATCATAACAAAAAAATAATGTGTGAACTAAACATAATGATCAGAAGATTCAAATGAGAAGGTGCACAGCTGCTCTGCTATATACACATATTTTTGGACACACATAGGAATTCTGTATAGATGGACCACACTGATTGGCTCAGAAGCTGACATCATGGAATTTGAAATATTTGAAGTTGGAGCTAGGACACTTTCCCCTATTAGTGTGGTTTAATGAATTAAATCTCCACAGTGTTCTGCTTATTCTTAATTACTCTCAAGAAGCCCTTGTTAAAATTCTTGCTAGTTTTGACCATAAGATAGAAGCCTCCTAGTGAACAGCATCTTTTAAATGAAACACTTCTGCTTACATCACTTAATAGCAACTTTGTCTGACATGTGCTCGTTTTCTGAATTCTGTACATCTTCTGTGATTTTTGTTTTGCTTAAGAGTCATTCTCCTCACTTGAGGTCGGAGACATTTGCAAACCTTCTGCCTGAAACAGCTCCAATGATTTCTCAACCATAAGCATTGCAGTACTTTGGCTGTGTGACTGATGAGCTATCAGCTTCTTCAGAGGAATGATACTCAGCCACTGCACTGCTGAATTAGGGCAGATATGTAAGAACCACCTCTTTTAATTGTAGTGTCATAAGAATTCACAAAATTACCTACATGCAGTGGTGAGTAAACACATTGACACAGCTTGAGATACTGGTAGTATTCCACACAGGTTACACAGCTAAATTTACCCCACTTTAGAAAAAGCTGAAGTTGTTTGGTGGCTGCTCCTTTGTCTCTGCAGCATGGATAAGAAGGTTTCCAGTGCTAAACAGCCAAAAATTTGGATCATTCATTAGTTGTAGCCACTGGGGTAAGATTGTTGTAACAAGTTAATAAGAAATAATGTGGTAATGCAACTGTCATATTTAATTGGAAATTAATTAGTATGGCAGATAAAAAGTTATTCCAAGCCCTTGAAGCAGCCATTCCAGAGCTAGACTGAAGCACAGCAGTACACAGGACTTGCTGTTGTCTTTTCTTCTCTGGACTCCAATGCCTGCAGTCTGGCCCTTTTCACAAGAATGAACAAAACAAACTTGGCCCAAAGGATGTAGCAAATTGAAAGGATTTTGGTGTATGTCACGTTTTATGCAGTTAGTGTTGTGCTTGGTAAGAGAGTTACTTGCTGGGTTAATGCACTGTGAAAACTATCCCAGACTACTGCTCAGTCCATTTGGCCTGCTATATCTCCTTATCACATAATTCTTTATTGGACAAAGATATTTTTTGTTTTGTTTTGTTAAATCTTAGCTTTAAAATGATGAATCAAGGTTGATTATGGTTAAATATGTCCTGATCAGGTCCAACGGTTTAATGGGCAGAGCAATTGTTTGATGGATGTATTACTTATAAAGTAAAATACTCCTGTTGGTGACACCTGGCTGTTTCCACCTGGGATAGGTGCCAAGGGGACACAAAACTCAGCTGCCTGAGATTGTGGACTCTCATCTACCCTGGGCATTGCAACCACATTTTCTGTGCTACTCTTTGGATAATGCTGCAGGAGCTGAACCCATTGCTGAGAAAGACTGTTTGGAAAAATGAGTTCTTCTGGAACGGCATTGCTGAGTGGTGTGTGTGCAAATTCTGATAAAGAAGCAATTTCCTGGACCTTTGTGCTTCACCAGCTTTGCAGCTCCAGCCCAGTGAGCTTAGCATAGGAAAGTTTTAACCAGGTGTTTCTGTGACAGGTAGATTGTTTTCAAAATGCCTGGAAGTTTAGTTCAGTATGGAGATCTGCAGAGGAAGGGGTAACAATGCTGTTTTACTGCTGATTGTGAAATAAGTTTGACAAGGATGAATCACTAAGTGGGTGTTGCCTTGAAAATGCTCTGATATTTTCTTTACAAAGTTCCTGTTGGGTAGAAGTTTATTACTTCTTAATTGAATTTCATTTTATAGTGAAAACATCTTGAATGCATGTTAATTGTGCAATATCAAATGAGCCATGGATTTCTGTAAATGTATTAAAATAAAAATATACTCAAGAAATAAATAATACATATACTCAAGAAATAAAATGCCATATGTCCCTCCCCCTCTGTCACACCTAAAATTCCCTAATCTTTTATGACTGTTTCAGCACAATTTTCCAAAATTACTGTAGATAACACCAGTTATGAGAGGCAGCTTTTTCCAGTACCTTTTCCCAAGTGGTAGTTAATTTGAATTTTAGCACGCGAGAGAGAACTAAGAACTATTACGACTGCTTATACAGTTTCCTGATTAAATATTAAATTCATCTGATGATTAATGTCTGGTTTAATTCAATTGTTTTTTTGGTATTTGGACTAAATATTTGGGTTTTGGTATTGGACTAAAATATTAAGTGATCTCACCTGGAAACAACACCAGACATGCAGCTGAGATGAGCACCAGCTCACAAGAAAGACAGGGGCAGATGAGCTTCTCGTGAAGAGGGATTGTGAAGGAGAACTATCAGGACAGTCCACAAAATATTACCAAAAATCTTGTCATGTCCCTTGTCACCTCACCAGTGTGAAATATTTAATTTCCCTTCTCTATGAAGTTTATTGTAACAGGAACAAGGGAAAAGCCAGGTCAGGTCTCTGGCTCCTGCCTGATAGCTTGAGGACAGCTAAAGCAAGGATGGAACTGGAATCAGGAATCATTGTCAGTAATAATTTCAGGATGTTTTTAAACTTTTATCTCTCTGTAAATCCCCCAAGAGTATATCTACAGATGGCAAAGAGACAGCTGAGCTCTCTTTGAACAAGATGATTTCAGGAAAGGGAATGGTATAACTTTTTCATTGTGTCATTACATGATTTTTATAATGTATTGTGCAATGTAACTTCCAAGAGTTTGTTGGTAGAAAACTCATTCCACAACTCTTTCATAGACGTATTAATATACACATGCTACATGACTAAATTGTCTATTTATCTATTTTAATAATACCAGAGTCCTCAGCACTAAAGAAGTGGTTTACAACTTCTTTCTATATGCATACGGTCATATGTCTTCCAAGTCTCCTTTTGTCTTTTCAAGGTATTTTCTTGTTTCACCTATCTTTCTAATTCTCTTTAGCTGGCAGGTGTTTTCTGAACACTGGTGTTTTCCATATTCTAGGAGCTTATGAACTGTTCCAAAATTAATGTGGATTAGATTATATGTAAGAAACTAATGAAGAATATCCCTTTGGACAAAAATCAGTAGTCACTATTCAGATTATGTATCAAATGCTCATTTTATTTATTATTTTTTTAAATGCAGAAAAGTAGAAAATATGTGCTACCTATAGAGATTTTTGTATATCATATTTTCAGTGCTAATTTCATTATTTTTATGACATTCATCCTTCACTTAAATGTTAATGAGGTGGCTGGCAAGAGGGCCTCTAATGATCCAGACTGCTTTTTCACTGCCTATTGAGAGGAGTCCTCCCATGGGACAGGCACTGTTTGGTTGATTGCTTGGCTATTTGCATAAGTATTCACTCAAAAAATAGTGTATGTGTGGATTTCAACAGCAGAATGGTAGGTAACCTTAATCAACTTCTTTGAATAATGTATTATTATTTACTTATTTTAAATATTGCATTTTAACTAATCGAATGAAGGTATTAAGAGTGTTGTTAGTAGTGAAATTATTATAAACAAACAGGTCTGCTCTTCAGGTAAATTCTGCTTTCCCTTGCTATGATGAGACCTTTGGATTTAATCAGAATTAACATTTTGCCGGACAAAGCCTTTTTTTTCTTCTTATACTGGATTTCCTGTTTCAATTCAGTGTTCTCAGAATAGTACATGTAAGGAAAAGGATTTCTCTTAGCCTCTAGCAAAGCATAAGTCAGTCTACAATCAGTTAATTGTCCTCATCTCTTACAGCATATTAGAAATCAGCTTTTGAGAGAGTATTGGTAGGAATATCTGTGCTTAGATATCAAAAAAGAGATCAACAAATTCCTTCAGATTACTTTCACCACTTTTAAAAGAAACAATAAAACAATACAAAGTGATTTCCTGTATAATGCTGTAAACCATTTTAGCATATGATAACCCTCCTTGGATATTAATCATCCTTGTCTTTAATGCAATTAGTCACAGTCCTGGTTTGTCAGAAGTAGTAGAATAGACCACTTTGGTGGAATCCATAATTCTACCTTTTTCTAAGGAAAATGTAGAGCAAACATTTCAATATGACCAAAAATCCCAAACATAAATTTCAGGAGGGAAAATTGTGAATTGGTCAGATGCTTGGGGACAAAGAGCAGAACTATAGTTGTTATTTAGATTTAAGATGGAAAGCAGATGTCTGCTGCTAGAGACATTTAGAGACATCATTGGGGTTTTTGGCAACATGGCCAGAGGAATATGTGAGGGTTTCTGTGGAACAAGTGAAAGCACTGAGAAACACAACTACTGCACTCTGTTTTGCACGCATTCAGTCTTTTAGTTACTGTGGTGTTTTTGCTGATGCTGGCAGGAGGGGTTGGATATTTACGTGAGGGAGACAACTGATGAGGGCTGTGGGAGAGAGCATGTGTTTTCTCAGGGTATTAACACAGCTCAAGGTCTCTTAGCACAAGTGTTTATGGTGATGAGACAAATACGGAGCAATTACCAGCGACTGGGTAATAATTTGGCAACATTTTCGAAGTGGTAAACAGAAGTGACTGAAGTAATATATGAGTTGGGGCATCATCCCAAAAAACTATCAGCATTAATTACAGATTTGGCACACCAGGTGATTGTTCAGGAAACATTTGCAGTTCTTATGGTTTTTTTGTTTGTTTCCATGAAATGCAGTCCTCAGCGTGGGACCGTAGCTCTTCCCTGCCAGTCTCCCACCCCGATTTCTCTCCTTCCCTTTGCACATGGATTTGTCATGGAAAAACAAGATATTTGAGAATTATCTGGGCTGGAGAAAACGAGTTGCACCTCAATGGGCTATCTTTCAAGGGTGAAAATTCTACTGTTAATGATTGATATACATGTTAATGTTTCTAAAAAGGATAATAAGGAATATATTTAACTGGGAGTTGTACACAGGACACTTGAGATCTGTTCTCTGCTAGACTTTCTGTGTCAATATTGGTTATTGTTTGTGGTTACAGCTCCTGCTTTTAAAGAGAAAGGATTTTTTTTTTGTGTAAGGGTAGCAAATATACCTGTTACTGAAGGCAAATATCTCATCAATAAGGTGCATATAAATATCTAGAATAGACATGACACTGTCAGATAATATAGGTCAGAGTTGTGCTCAGGGACAGTTTTATTTGTAAAATCAAAATACTCCACTTCCTAAGTACACTTACAGGCATAGATTCTTAACAAAAGATGGGGG
Organism: Phylloscopus collybita; assembly: GCA_027886175.1. Lineage (NCBI taxonomy): Eukaryota > Metazoa > Chordata > Aves > Passeriformes > Phylloscopidae > Phylloscopus > Phylloscopus collybita. The sequence continues at coordinate 27,852,091 of JAJNNQ010000003.1, read as the reverse complement.
AGAGGAAGCAAAAAATCCAAACCTCCAAAGCTTAAAAACATAACCAAAATACCACCCCCCAATCCTAAAAAGAAAAAGCCAAACCCTTACAAAAAGCCAGCAAACCAACACAAAAAACCAAAACAACAAACAAACCCCACCCAAAACACACAAACAAACAAACATGCAAACAAAAAAACCCTCCAACAAACACTATGATATCGAATATGGCCGTTCTTACATTAAATCTTTAAAGCAAAATGTTTTCCAGCAGACTGAACAACCTCATTTTCAGCTTGTTGCTCCCATCTTCTCCCATGCAGCACAATTCTGTGTGCACAGGTGAGCTCGAACACAGCAGCAGCTGCGCTGAAATTAGTGAGGCTCTACATCTGCTTACCTGCACAAGCTGCAGCTGAGCTGAAATGGGAACACACTTAATAAAACTTCTGTTTGATTTCTTTTCTCCTGGTTTCCTGGCATCTTTATTTTTCATGGCATTCACTCCCTTGTGAAAACAGGGAATATGGTGGCAATATTGTAACTACTTCAGATTTATATTCCTACATGCCTTTTAAACACAGGGATAATGTGAGAGGAGTTTTCAAAGGGTGAAGGAGTTGTACTATGAGTTGGATCTTTCTTTTTGAGGGGATTTATTTTCAAAAATATTTCTATTTAATGACTGTGTTAATGTACTGTGTGTACAGATTTCTGAAGGGCAGTTTAATGTTCTTGTACTTTGGTAGGTTTTCCCTTAAATTATAGATGAAAATTCCCATGCGGATGGGAATGTTACTCCTTGAAGGAGATAAAGCACTACTCTGCAATGTTTCCCTTCAAGGTTCACATGGAAACAGCCTGGTGCTTTGAGCTCTGGCTGGTGACAGTCCTTCTCTTGTGGTGCAAGGCCAGCCCTTCCCTTTAACAAATGTCACTGACACTTGTTTTGAGGTTGTTCTCCCCTTCTAGGGCCTTTCTACACCACTGGAACAGCCTCTGTAAGAACATGGTCTAAAAGTGACCTTCTGTGATGTGATTTGCACTGTCTCATTAACTTTCTGATCAAGCCTAGTTCTGATCACTGCAGTTTGTAGCACTTGCCTGCACACTTTGCCAGGGAAGCTGACAGTGCATAGAAACATTACAGCTTCAAGTGCCAGTGCATGACTTACTGTTAAATCTGTTACCAGTGCTTGCATGAGCCTTGCTGAAGTTGAAAAAGCTCCATAACTTGTAATATGCTGTCATAAATCCTTAATTATTTTCATTTGTAGAATAGGTTATTTTTTTTAGGGAAAAAGCATATTAGCTGGATAGTCCCTGGACACTTCTCCAGGCAGTATGTTTAGCTGAATCCCTGGGGCTTAGGGACTTACTCAACAAGGTGTCAAGAATTTCAATTTATGTTAAACAGTTTAAGAATTCTTTCCTTGAAAATGAAGAGCCAGGATAGTAACCCAAGCAGCTGTCTTTTTGGGGTAGCCAAGGATGTTAAAGCATTTGACCTTTAATTCACATTGCAAAGTGCTGGTGTTGTCTCACCACAGTTTCTGCAGGCTGTCTGTATTTATCCTGCCTTCTGGGAGTAGTGGAGTGGTGATATGAAAGGGTTTTTTGTGTTAATTTTGACATTATCCAACAAGTTTAAATCTAAACAGTTAAAGTTGGCTAGTTGTTTAAAACACAAACATAAATACTGAGTATACCAATTAATAATGCAGTAGTTTTCTGTGGATTGGGAAGACTTGTACTTTTAGACCATTGGCAGCCCATGAAGTGTCAGTAAGATCTACTGAGTAAAAAAAGATTTGCCCAGTTAGCCTGGGTTCTTGTGATTATTCTGGCACTTGTTTAAATCACTGTGTTTGTTACATGTGTATAAAGCAGCAGCCTTGTAAGTGCCAGAACTCTCTGCTAAAGAGTACTACAAAACATTTTTTTTATTTTCTTGTGGCTGCAGGAAATACAGTGTGCTTCCATAAGTAAGTATTGTTTTGGACAAGTCTACCTCCTTTTGTTAATAATCCCACCTGTGTCCTGATTCTGACTGAAATTCATCCTCTAGGCTTGAGTTGTTTAACAGACTCTTCTGGCTTTTTCTTCTGTGTGACCAGAATAATTGGGTGTTACCAAATGCAGATAATAACTGGAGATTGGCAGGATCTGTAGAAGAGCTTTGCTCTCCATTTACCCTAAATGTGCTCCTGAGGGTAGAAGAAAAGCAGCGGTAGAGAGTTCCACAGCTAGAGGTGTGGCCATAAACTACTTCAGAATTATCAGCTCTAGTGTTTTTATTTTGGTTTTTTTTTTTTTTTTTTTTTTTTTTTTTTTTAAATGAATAGACGAGTTTTGAAGACTGGAATGGGAGTTTAAATCTCTTCCAAGAGGAGTGGGAAAGCTGCTTGGTTTTAAAGAAAGAAGTGAGAATGTGAGATGAGTAAATGCAGCATCCAGAGGAACACAGGAGTCTTTTAGGGCCCATTTAAACAGAAGCTCAGAAGTTTTCTTTTGATACACCTTGGTGGTTTTGTTGTACCTGCACTGTAATTCACAGTCATCCCACACACAGCCCAGTGTTGCTGTGTTAATTGAAGATTTAGTCATCCAGGAAGATTAGCCCAGTGTACTCCTTGAAAATTGCATATCATGCCATTAAACTAAAGTTAATGCTGGACAGTTTTTGTTGCAGAAAGTTAATCATTTTGTCCTCCAGATCCTTGGAGAGCCATGAGAAAAATTATACTCCTTTAACTCTGTGCTGGTTTGAAAGCAAAACCAGTGAGACTCCCAGTCAGAGATACAATTTAATAGGAGAAGAGAGGGAAAAAAGAGAGAAGGGTCCAGTGATGATGAGAAGGGTCCAGTCTTCCTCCAGGAATCCAGATGAGATGTTCTTGTCAAAGCAGTGATTCCTGTAGAATTGTCTGGTAGCTCTTGTCTCCTCTGGGAGTCCAGTGGATAAAAGCTGCTTGTGATGTCTCAAACCCTGGATTCTATCCAGGTGGGAATGCTTGGCTCCTCCCCCTGGGCGGAGCATCTCCCAATGGGATGATCTCATTCTATGAGTCATGCAGTGGGTCCTTGATGGCCCATTAAACAGAGATAACTCCCGGAGGAAGTTACCTATGAGTCATGTGGCAAAGGCATTGTTAGGCTCGTTAACAGAAGATAAGGAAAAACACTGCCCCACCTTGGCTCCAACGGCTTATGGGGATAGAGTACATACCTTGGGCACAATTTTACATTGTAACCTAGGACAAACTCTTTTTCAGAGTGTAGTCTGCATTTTATTTTTCTGGTGCTAGTGAGTACACATTTAATCCTCATGGTGTTGTCTTTTTGATTCTGATGCTCCATGACCATCACAAAATATGCAGCATGAAGAAAAAAAGTGCTACATTTACCAAGAGCTCCATATTATATTAGCCAACTTTGCTATTAACATTTCATGAGCAGAGATTAATAACACATTACACAATTAAATATTTCATATTATCAGTTGCTTCTGATTAGCAAGCTCATGAACACTGTGGAAAAATATGATTCAGTTAAACACTTTGGTATCATGTGATGCTGGAAGGGCAAACCTATTACTTTAGTTAGTCACAGTTGATTTGGTGCAAATCATTAGTTCATTTAACAAGTTTATTTTTTTAACCAAACTAATAATAAATAATTGGTATGTTACTATTTGTCAGTTATTAATTTATACTTTAACCGGTGAGCAGAAAGTTTAATTTTTCAGTAGGTTTCTTCCTGCATTATTTATTTGGATAACTTTGACTAAATAATTCTCAAATTGACCTGGAGGCAAATTGTGTGCAGGAAGACAGTATTTTTTGCATGTGAAAAGATTTTGTTCATGTATTCTGCCTTCAGAAGAGCTATTTCATAAGATGCTTATCTTTAGAAAGTATTTATGGGGCAATTATTAGTATTTATAGTATTTATTTATGCCCTTGTGCACCAAAATAAGCCAGTTTGTAAAAGTCTTGCTCAGGCTGAGAAATAATTTGCAAGAGTAGATTGAGCAAAGACAATCTGACACCACTATCATCACTTCTAAACACTTGCCTCTTTCTCCAGTGATGGAGATTTTTCTCCTCTCAATATGTTTTTTCTCTTATCTCCATTTTTAAAGGCTTTTTTCTGGTACTCAGAGAAGACTAGTAATAGAGAGTTATACTAATTAAAGTACATACTCCTCCAGACACCTTTCTCTGCCATTTTTAGCCCTGAAATAATAAATCTCCCTATTCAGGGTTCTCTCTTCTCTGCATGCTTTCAGTTTTCACTACTTAAAAAGTGGTATTTTCATGACTCATGTATTAAAACGTATCTTTTATGAATTGAAAGGTGAAGCTGTGCCTATTCTTGCCTCGTGGTCTGAGCCTTGCCTGCTTCCAGCTAGCCCTGGTGACAGCTTCAGGCAATCGGTACAGCCCAGTTGGCTGACCAACCAAGCTGATCCGGTGGGCTCTTTTCAGCCCAGCCACTTGGTGTTGATGGTGACGATGGTAAGGAAAGAAGGAGGACTCTGCTGAGGGGTCACCACAGGAGTTTATTGAGGGTCCAAGGAATACAACCTCACTCCAGGGAGTCTGACCCGGGGGAGGAGTGAGGGGAGGTGACAAGGAAAGAACCAATGAGGGAAGGCCAGGGAGTGGCCGCCAGGATGATAGACTCCTCCAGGAGCCAATCCTCGTGGGGGAAGATGGACTTCCTTTGATCCTGGCCTATCACTCTATGCTCTCCTAGGAACTTTCTAGATCCAGGGAGAGGCCTCGAGGAGATGGACAGGTCCTCAGGGGTAGGGAGTACAGGACTGACAGATAACCGAAACTGGGTAAACAACCAGGGTAAAAACCAACTGGGAATTAAACAGGGGGTACATGGAACAAACCAATATCTATTACAAACATACTTAACTTAAAAGAATAACACACCACTACAGAAAGGGTTTTGGTCTTTTCTGCGGTGTTCACTGTAAAGAGAAATCAACGTCCTCTCACAGCTTGGCTCACTTGGGAATTCAGCCACTTTTCTGGGATTTTATGTGATCCCCTGTGGTATTTGATGATCATTCTTTAAATAGCAATGTATTCTGTCATCCACTTCTGTTCCCTGAAGCTACTCTGTTTGTCCTGAAATGCTCTTCTCTTTGTTGTGGAAATTCTCAGCTTTTCTGAGAAAGGGACTGGTAAAAAAATGTCTTAATAGAAATTATTCATCCATTGACAATCCTGCAACAATACAGGGTGCAGCAGTAGGGGGAGAGCTTATGTGGAGGAACACATCTCAATGAAATTAAAGGTAACTCAGACTGTCGTTCCTTGTGCCACACGGTTCTTGTGAGGTACAGGATTGATCCAGTTTGTCCCAAGTGCCCTCAAAAGCTAGCTGGGGAAATGTTTGAAATAAGGCTAACAAGCAAAAGATGAAATGTAATGTCTCTTTTCTTTCTTTTAACTTTTTCTTTTTTTTTTTTTTTAATATAGATACTTTAAACCTTGACAGGTGAAGAGCCATTTAGAATAAGTAGCAAGGCTTAATCAAAACTCATGAAGTGAATAGTTTTCTTTGCAACATCATTTAGCCAACTAATACAATGTTAAACTTCTTTCACAATTACATCATGATCCAAAGGAAAAATTCAGTATAGCTGTTAATTCCCCTTGTTTACTTAGAACTGTGAAAAGTGCATCTGATGGCAGTGTAAAAAGGAAAATACCTGAGGGTAATTGTTTCAAGAGCATTCATTCGGGAATATATGAACTGAACTTGTTTGAAAGGGAGGATGAGCAAACATTTACATACAAAATGTAAATTTCAAACAGAGTAAGAGCACCCACAGTTAGAAAGCTCATCTGCATTTAGAAGATTACAAGAGAAGATAAATAATGTTTTACATAAATGAACTATGTCAAGTAAGTGCAAAGATGGACAGAATTCACTGAACTCAGAAGTTATGAAAGGAAAGAAAGAAAACTAATTGTTTTCAAGGTAAGTTGCCATTCATACTTTGAGATTTTTTCTGGGAGAAGACACTGACCAAGAAGTAGGAGTGAATTTTTATAAAAGCATTGCACAGGGAATTTTGTCTTTAGAGAGGCAGAGATCCCTTTTAGACGTAAAACTGGAACATCTCAGTCCTAAGAGGTAAAGGCAGAATCCTGACTGCATGAAACTCAGTAGCAAAAATTGTTAATGTTTTGAAAAGAGCCAGGATTTTCCTCATTGTTACCTATTGGAGTAAGCACTGAACTAAGAACAAGAACACTCTGGACTCTGACTCGTAAGTCTATATGATAAATACATTCTCATGATCTTGTCCTCACTTTTAAACCTGCATGGTGTTTCTCATGAACTGCACAGACAATTAAATAAAAGGTCCTATTCACATGAGAAGTCTCCTGTGTGGATTGAGAGGCGAGGAAGCAAAGGGGGAGGGGAAAAAAGCCCAAGCCTGGTATTTGCTTTAAAATAAAGCCCTGATATAAACAACTACATATGGAGACCCGAGCTGTTTCTGGGTGCAGGGGTAGGCATCCCAAAACAGTTAATTAACACTCTGCAGTGGTGCTGAATGAAGCAGGAAAGGATTTGGTCTGCAGTGAAGTTTATTGCTATGGATAGTGCCCAACCCATCAGACTACAGATAGATCCTCTCACTTTCAGTTTGTCACCTACCTGTAACTAAGATAATTATCAGTAGCTTGATGCTTAGAACACCACCCAGGGATGTGTGAAGAAGACAGACAGTCTATTCCCAGCCATCACACCTATTTCACCTCCCATGAAACAGTCACTGCCTGAGAGTGAACAAGCATGAACAGGACATTCCAAGGCAATGGTTCGAGGATGGAGAAGTTCTGGTGCCAGAACAGTGGCCCTACAGAATTTTATCCTCACAGGAGGAGCCCAGGAGGGTTCTCCAATCCAGGATTCTCTAAATTCTGTTTGAGAAATCAGCATGTACCTGAACACAAAGTGTACAGAAAGCCTGGTATGGCTGGACTGTGTTGTACCTACTAAGCATACTCTACAAACTTGGCCATCCATCTTAAATATAGGAGGCAAAAAGAATCCATGTTTTTCACGTGATTAAAAAAAATTAAAGAACAGTCAGTGGACAGCATGCTTAATGTTTTTCAATGAAAACTAGTGGGTGATGTAATTACAGAAATTTTCAGTTTATGTGTCACTGAATACTGGCCACAGTAAAAACATCTAGGTTTGTGCAGGCATCTAAGACCTCTCATGTAAATACACATATAGAAGCATTTGTAGTTATACCTGTACTGTTTATGTGTACATAAATACATAGACTTGAAGAAATTTGCAGGTTTAGGATACCATTTGAATGAAAGTTTAGAAATTAACAAGTATTTGGGTCTAAAATAAAAATTAGTGATGCTTTAGATGATTTGGTTATCTTGGGCTTCAGTCCTAAGTAAAAAATTTGAATAACAAGGTAATACTGTGTAGAATTTCTTTCTCTGACTTCAGGAAAGAACTTAAATATGAAAGTTCCATGAACTTCAATGTGACTTATATGCACTTAGACTTGTACCCATGGTTTAGTCAGGATTGTGGAATGCTTTTGGCTTTCTGATTGATAAATAGGGCTTTTTTTTCTGGCCATTTTCATTGAATTAAAAATACTCTAATTCAAATGTAAACCAGAATATTAATACAGTAATTTTTCCTATGCTATGAAAATGGTGTTTTTCAAGTGCTACTGATTTTGAACACTCAAATAGCAAACTAAAGTATCTATAAATAATAAACCTTGTCCAATATTTTAAAATTAAAAATATAAGTATTTGTACAAATTTCTGAAAGAATTTTGGAAATATTTCAGAGCTTGAAAGCACTTTGAATGTAATCTATGAAAAATATTTGGTTAGTTTTCCCTCAAACATGTTTTGTTATCAGTATTTAATTAATTGACAACAATTTTAGGCAAAACACATATTTTTCTTCTATACCAAAAGGCAGTCATGGGAACTGGTTAGAATTTCCCAGCATTCAAGTTTCCTACCACTTTTATGTTATATTAAGGATTCTGCTTAAATATTTTCCCATGGTTACCAAGCATTAACCATTTCCTGACACAGGCAGCCTGGTTTGGATTCATACTGCTGACCTCCAGATGAATGACGCCATATTCAGTACAACTAGAAAATATTTGCAAAAATATTACTCATATAAATAATTGATGGATTTTTCTACAGTTCATTGAATAATTTATTTTTATGACTGTTATTCAATAAACTCTACAGCCAGCCTTAAACCTACCATAATAAGTAGGCACTATCCATCACCTGCCAATGACCAGTGCAGCACCCCTGCCATCCAGGTCTCCAAATTCTCCATTTTAAAGGGAAAAAATGGTAAGTCTGGTCACTTTTCCTTCAACCTTTAAAACCTCTTCTGAAGTTAAAATGTTGGATACTTATGCTAAACTTTCTGACAAGTTCCTCTGGACTTTGTGGTGGAACCATGGCAGTGGCAGCACCAGGCAGAGCAGCTGGTCCCCAGCTGGCAGTGATGGTGTTGCTTTGGGGCAGTGTGGAAAGGACATTCTGAGCCAGTCCTCCTGCAGGCTGATCCTCAGTTACAAGGCTCTCTGGGTCTAGTTACCCACTGTCTTCCTGAGGAAGCTCTCTTCTCCTTTTACATGTAGCCATTCTTCCCTTCCCAGCTCTGTACCTGAAAAAAGTGGAAGTGATCAACAATTCCATTCAATAAGAATTTGGTTTTTGCATACCAGTAATAACTCTCATTTAGGCATTCCTTTTTCTGTCTGAAGCCATACTACATTCACTCAAGTTCTCCTGTGGAAATGTGGAAAGAAACAGGTTTTGGGATAATGATTTTTACCCAAAGTCATTAGTGAGGTGCTTGTTCTCTCCAAGGGTTGCTGCCCTCCCCCCACCCCAGTCCTCCCAGAAGTTGGGTCCTCCCTGAAGTTGTGTCCTCCCTGAAGTTGTGTCCTCCCTGAAGTTGCACACCACACCACCACACCACCACACCACCACACCACCACACCACCACACCACCACACCACCACACCACCACACCACCACACCACCACACCACCACCACCTCCTTTTTTCTATCCATCAAGGTAATCCTGCCCCTTTATCCAGAAGCTTCCCTGCCAATCCTCAGTTGTCCCAACCCCTTGCCTAAACCCTCCCAGGAATTCCCCTAATCCTTCAGGCACTATTAGTTGGTTCAAATTGTATCCAACCCCTTTGCTGCCCCATTGGTTGAGGCTTTGTAAGTCCCTCCCTACGCTCCTCCCTTGTCAAGTTCTGATTGGTTATGCTGTTGTATCCACCCCTTGTTCTGCCCTTGTTTAAAAGTTGTGTTCTCCCCTGCTTGGGGCTCTCTTGCTCCTGGACGCCTCAACACCAAAAAACTTCCCTTGCCTCCTCCTCCTCCTCCTCCTCCGCCAGATCCTAGACATCACCCAGCCCAGTGTCTTAGAGCAAGCAGCTCTAAAGGTTCTGTCTCAGGCAAACCCAACACCAAGGCAGTTCCCCACACCTGGCGTGGCGCCGGTGTGCCTCACCCGGGACACCGGTGGTTGGGGGCTGGGTCAAGTCATGACTGTTTCAGTTTGTGCTAATTATAGATTCCAAGATTGATGACCTCTAGAAAGATTCTAACAGACCTAATGTAGTTCACCATGACAGTAGGCTAAATTTTGGGGGTTTTAATCTGTAAGAGAAAAAATGAAATCGATTACTATGTTTTATATTGGTTCCTTCACACAATCATCTCAACCAGATAATGAGGCCGTATTTATGAATAGTTTCTTCCTAGGGGTATTCCAGCTGTCTAGTTGTACCATGTGCAGGCAATTTTTTCATGCTATGGGTTATCATCAGTTACTGAAGAGCTGAGTCATCAGCTGGACACAACCTTCTATGGTGAAATTTTTTCTCCTCTTTGGAATGTATTTTCTTCTTTAGGCCTTTAAATTTTGGGATTTTTGACTTGGAAATTTAATGATCTTCTGTCTAAAATGATGCATGTCCTGAACTGAGAGAGGATGGGACAGAGTGCCCACAGGAGCCACAATCCATTGGTATTATTTTAACTGTTATTTGGGTGCCTTATTTCTACTCTTCTGTTGTATGAAGTTTTTCATATGTTAGTGCCTGCTACCCAGTGATAAAAATTGGGACATTCAGACTAGAATGATACATTTAAATTAATGAGAATTAGTATCATATTTAGTGTTTTAATGATTGTTTATTATTCATATATTATTATATGAATTAAAATTTATTTAGTCGATGCTGTGTTCATAGAAAGTTAACTTAAATATATGTATGTTAATAATAAAAAAGTGTTTCCAGAAAAACAAGGTCTTTCAAAGAGGTGTGATTTCTTCTAATGTGTGTTAAGTTACACAGGTGGGCAGTTACATAATTCTGTGAGTGGACAATTCTAAAACAAAGAGTGACTTAAAATTAATACCATGAGAAACTTTCTTAATCACTTTGAACTACAAAAATATTTATGAAAGTAATGGTCAGTTCCTAAGGCTTTTTGTGTTGCCCTTTTTAGTGGGAAGAGAGGATAGATGGGAAAAGTGGCAAAGCCCCTTCGACATCCCTGCACAGGTAGAGATGGGAATACATTTAATGTCAGAGTTTACCAGTGCTATTTATAATGATTAAGGGAATTCTTACCAAACTGCAAAATGCTGCTGCAGGCCCACATCCATTTTATATCATGTTCTGCCTGCATCACATCAAGAATAGTAAGCAATATGAGGACAGGACACAAAGAGTCCAAAAGAGTCTCTCTCAGGAACTGTGCACAATTTGCAGATCTACATTCAATGACATAATTAACTGTGGTATTTCCTGCTCTGTAATTTCTTCTTTTCCCTGTAATAACAAATATTGTTTAGAGTTTACACTCATTATCTAATATATAATGAGCCAAAGTTCAGACTTCAAACCTAAATTCACCAAATGAAGTTAAATAATTTATTATTTTTATTTTTTAAATATTGTAGCCATTCCAATTTATGACCTTTTTCATACTTCTTGCAAATTCTTTCTGATATTGTCTTTGACAAATATCTGCCATCTTCCCAATAAAATGTGAAGTAATTTCCTTTTTGTAATTGAGAGCCCTTTAAAACTTATTCTTAATTGCTGAGGGAGTGCCTCTGTGACTTTAAGGTATGTTGAAATTTGTAGTTTTATTACTTTTCCACTTGAATACTGCAGTTTTCTCCTATTTGAAGTGCCAGAGAAATTGGTGAAAATATTTCAATTAATACAAAATGCCACTGCTGGAGTTATTACTAGCTTCAAAAGTCAAAGTATATTCATGGTATTCTGAAACTTTTTATAGTGACTTCTGGTTCTAGCCTTTTTGCATTTTAAGACTTTTCACTTGACTTACAGAAGACAGTTGTAGGACCTTAAATTTGCTATTTGCATGATTTGTCTATCCGTATGTTTTCAGCCTCACTTAATGTTTTATTGTCAGCTTTGCTCTGTGCTTTCCCTGATGTGCAGCTCTGACTTGATGTGATCAGTTCAGGGTTAAATCTGTATTTAGCTTGTGCTTCTAGCTTTAGGAGTACCTCAAATGCAAAGCTGGCTGTATGGTCTTCTCCTTTATAGCAGGACCAAACCAGTGTAACTTCAGTGGATTTTATGTTTGAAACTATTTTTCATTAGTTGTGTGTCAGATCCACTGCCTGGAACGAGTTTATCATTTTCATTGCCATTGCATGTGTGTATTGCCCTGTTCCTCCAAAGGGCTGTGTTTGTATTGGAATGTGCCGTATCCTCCACGCTGTTGGGAGCTCATGAACATTTGTAAAGTGCTTAGCCCCAGCATGGCTAATCTTGAGAATCTGTCGTAGTTCCCCTACCAACACCAAACCTCCTTTTGCACACTGGGCTTTGGGAAGGACATGGAACCTTGACTATACACAGGCTCTTCCTCTTTGACCTGCTCCTGTGGGGCTGGCTCTTCTCTGCAAGAGCCTGCTGAACGCCAGGAAGAGGCTGGAAGTTTTCTTCATATTGTTTTGCCATGCCATGCGAATATTTTGTTGACTACACAGATGGAGACGTAAGTTCTTGAGACTGCAAAAGCTGCATGAAGAATTATCCTTCCATGATCCTGCAGTGCTCAAGATAATTAGTACTGAGTGTTGCTCATCTTGAAAGTGATGCTCATTAGTATTAATTGAAAGGCACAAAAAAGAAAATTTATTTCATACCTCAGTGTAATAGCAACATAATATCTAAAGTCCAACACATTTTAATTTTCTAGATTTCTGAAAAGTCAAATTATTTATTTTTTCAAATAAAAAAATCCAGCAAGCTCTTAGACATTCAAGTGCTCTCAAAAATGGAAACTAGGAATTTTATATGTCAATAGAGACAGTAAAATCCCCAGCAGTCAGGTATCAGGAATTTAGATGAGTCTCCTGGCCTATTCAGTACCTGTGTGAGGCACAGATTCACTAACAGGAAAGGGCTAAAAGGTCTGCTGCACTTCCTCCTTAAATATGCCCTTGTTTTTTCCTCCAGATCATGAAACTCTGAACTAATTGTGTGTTCAAGGCAGCCAGAGAAGCCCTGGATTTTGACCTCCAGGAACTCCAAGCTACCCTTAACCATAGCTGCCACTATCGGCTCCATTCCAAGAGGAAACTTGATGCAGCATGGTCAAAAATGTTAATATGAAATGAAGTAGGACAGCATAAAACAAAGATTGGGGGAAAAAAAACCCCCAACAATCTCATTTGAACTGTTTCTACCATCTTCACCCTCACTATTATTCAAAGTAGTTAAATGTGACTTACTGAAACCTTCACCACAAACACTTACATATTTACCTGTCTTGGGTTATGGAACCAAAAATGTGTATTCTATTTCATCAGCTGAAAGCAGTTGGGGAGATGTTTTTCTTTATCTCTTGTAACTCTGGGGGGAGGGGGGCAGTGCCTTTTGATAATGGGCCAGCTGCTCAAACCAGGTGGGGCAGTGTTTCTTATCTCTTTTCACAATGGGCCATTAAGACTTCCCAAACTGTTCTCTTCCCCAAAGCAGTACATCCACATTCCATTGTGAGATGCTCCACCCAGTGGGGGGAGACAACCATTCCTACCTGGATAAAACTGAGACATAGGAACACAAGGCATTTAGCTTCACTGGATTCCCAGAGGAAGACAGGACCCTTTTCACCATCACTGGACCAGTTTTCTACAGGATCATCTCTGCTCCAAAAGAACCACATCTGCCACTCCAGGAGGACTCACTTTTGGACTGCTTCCAACACCCTGACCAACAGGGTGTCAGGTTGTAGCCCTGACTCTGTCAGGGTTCTCCAAAATTGTTGTTTGTTTGCTTGTTTGGTTGGGTGGTTTTGTTTTCTACTCCATTTGTATTGTTAATATTCCTAGTAAAGAACTGTTATTCCTATTCCCAAATCTTTGCCTGAAAGCCCTTAATTGCAAAATTATAATTTGGCGGGGGTGAGGGGTTTACATTCTCCATTCTAAGGGAAACTCCAGCTTTGCCTGGCTGATACCTGTCTTTCCAAACCAAGACATTATCTTAGGCTTTATTCAATAAAGCAGTGATATTATACCCTTTAATACATATTCATATTTAGGTACTACCAAATAATGTCTTTTCATTTGTCTCACATGAATGGGAATGTTATGGACATAAACTCTTTCAAACATGAAAAATTCTACAAAACTTATATATATATATATATATATATATTTATACCTCACTGTGTGCTCAAACACTAACTGTTGGAAATACTTCAGTGAGACCCTCTATTAGCTCTTTCTTTTAGAAAAAGGGAATTACAACTGGACATCGATAGCGATAAGATAAAAAAATCTTGGATATTGCTAATTTATCTTAAGATAATTTAAGATGGAAGGCTCATCTTAAGGTGTTAATGCCTCTCAGACCAAGGTCAGTTTTGTATTTTACTAAACAATAAGAGATGCAGACAAGTGATTGTAATTGCACATCAGCAAGGCTTATGTAGATTAGATAAGGTGCTTCTCTTTGTGTGATGTTTGGTGTTGATGATCATGGCATTGGCTTATCTGGTGGAGTAAGGATCACAAAGCTGAAACATAAGCTTTTATATTGGCCATGATGTGATAGAGTTGTGTAAAATATCAAGGTCTGAAGCAATTAAACAGAGGATGAGTGTGGGGGCGACAGCGCGGGCAGGCACTGGACTTGATTGCTGTGAGAGCTGTTTTCTTTATTAATGCAGCATCAGTCTCATCACAGAATTTAAAGCAAGGTAGCAGTTTACAGCACTCATGTATAGCACAGCAGTAGCAACAACAGCAGCTCCATGCAGCCCCAGCAGCAGCCCACAACTGCCCCTAGCAGCAACCTTAATAGCAGTTTTCAATGGTCCCCTACAAAGCCCTCGATTTCTCCGTTACAAAGCATTTTAAAGACTTTTCAGCTAATAGTATATTACTAAAAATTACAGACAGTTGTTTTGACTAACTAAATTAAGCACACATACACTTATTTCAAACAATAGTTGTTTGTAAGCTTCTCTATTAACAATACACAATACTCTTATTAAGCTTAAGACTTTCTACTATTTTGTCTGGCATGTTTTCTGCAGCGCTATGACTTATTTAAGCCAAACTTAAAAACTTAGCTTTTGTTTTTTATGTTCTTGCTCACTATACTATTATATACTACTGTATCTTTCTTAGTTCCAAACTTTTCTCAGTTGCTGCAGATTCTGAGATCTCAGCTTTTTCTGTTTGAGGCCAGTTTCTTCAGCTCCTAAAAATCTTCTTTTGCTTTTAGGGTTTCTCACAGATGAATATTCAATGTTTCTAATTATTCTTGAGCTAAGGATCACTTGGTAAAATTATTAAGCAGGTGTAAATCAAAAAAGATTTTTTTTTTTTTTTTTTTTTTTTTTTTTTTTTTTTTTTTGGATGTTAAGGTTTGGAGTGATCTGACCTACAAATCAGCTTCAAAAGGTTAGGCATCTCTTTTCGCAGTTACCAAACAATACAATATCTACCTCATATTTTTTAAGCGTTTTTATTTTGAAAGCAGAAAAGTCTTATGTAGCTAAGAAATAGTAGTAGTTTTCCCTGTTTTCTGTACTTTTTCTGTAATCAGGAGGTTCTGGCCACTAAATCTTAGCTTATATTCTCCATTTAGTGTTTGGTGTATATTTAAAATGAGAATTACTTCTGCTAATTAGAAAACTACTAGCTTCTTAGTGTTTCCTCTCTTAAGAGTGAGCTTAAAGACTGTTGAATCTGTCAAGATGATAAAAATGTCAGGTAAACATTTGAAAGAGAACAAAACTATTCTGAATGATTACATTAGGAAATTAAAGAGCTGGATGCCAAATGACAGCACTGAAACAGGTAATGTGTTACTTCATGATATCAGAGAATGAAAAACTTGCTATTTCTGCTACTCCATTCTTAACATGATCCTCTGCTGACACTATAGTCTAAATTTCAAGAAAGGACTGAAGGAAAAAGATTTTGATATTTGAAAGTAACCTTATAATAAAAACTGATTTAAAAAATCAGTGTGCCTATTGGTTATTTGTATTTGAAGACTGTACCTTCAGCTGGCCTTGTACCCAAGCATGGAGAGCTCTTTGCCAAATCAGCTCAGTTCCTTGCAATTGGCTTATCTTGCTGTGATCTCCACCAGCTCCTCAGATGAATGAGTGTGATCACAGCTCTGTGTGGATGATGGTCTGTGCTATCATCCAGATGCCTTTTGTTGGAAATGCAGTTTAGAGCTTGTCTAGGGGAAGGGAGAACCTTGTCCCAGTGAGGGATGGATCAGGTGGCTGAAGATTGCAAATGGTTGCCCCATCATTATGCACCAGCATTGGGCTCCACAAGCTCTGATTGTCAAAAACAATATATATTTTTCCTTGATTTATGTGTTTTTAATGGCTTCATCTTGTGCTTTCACACTGTCTAATCATATCAACTCTAAACACTATGTAATGCAATTCTCTTTTTTCTGTCTCTGACTAAATTAACAACGGAGAAGGGGTATGGAAAATGTTCTACAGAATAATTTATTCACCTTCACCTTTTTAGCTTTCTTTTAAACTACTGCAGAATTACTTTTGGCTATCCTTGTAACTGAACAGCTTGCTCCCTTGAGCCATTTCCTCAGGGAGTTTTCTGTCTTTTACCTTGCCATTTATCATTATTACTTACTCCACTTGCACTGTTTCTTTCTGCAATTTCTTTTTCTGTTCCAGTTGTTCTGTATTTCTTTGGTTTAAGGTATTTCTTTTCATTTTCAATTTATACTTATTTAGATTTACACTGTGTAAATTCAATTTTCTTTGCCAGACATGGCAATATTTTATGATATGCTTGCTTTTTTTTTTCTTGAGGATTATTCACATTAATCCCCATTGTTCCAATCTCAAGTGACTAATGTTTCGCTCAGTTATTCATCATTATTTTATCTTTCACTGTCTGTATCATTCTGTTTTGATTAGTTTCTTTGTATATATTTGTTTTGTTTTCTATTTACCTCCTCCTGTCTACACCTCTCTTGCACACTCAGTCATCTCTTTAAAATGCACAGAGTAAAATGACTGACCTGTAGTTTTTTAAAAGATGTATCCCAGATGGTAACCAATTATAAACTCCAAAGCTGGCAGCTGTTAACAGGACCAAAATGCCTTCTGCTCTTTGTCTGCACTTACAGGTGTCAAACTGCAGTTTGAGTGGCTCAGTCCTCCTGATACCTTGGATTACAGTGGCAGTTGTGTTGGGAGCAGACAAAGGCTGAACACCAAGGACAGTGTTGCCATTTCAGCTCAGGTTTGGACTTGCAGCTCACTCCAGTGATGTACTCCCCCCCTGCCTGCCCCCCTGGGCTCCTGTGCTGGCTCGGTTTCCTTGAGGGGCTTTTGGGGAAATACCTCAGGGGACAGGGTAAAAGATTCAAAAGAGGCTCTTACCTCAGGATTATTCCAAGGCTTTATTCTCGAAGGGGTCCCAGAGGCAAAAAGAGACCGAACAGGGAAGAGCAGGGGTTTTTATCTAGACTCTGTCTCAGGACAGAGAACTGTCACTGAGTCATAGGTCAGCGATAAGGGAAGGACAGGGTCAGACTAATAGGTTACAGGCTTTAAGTGGTTCTGGGGAAAAACCATTTCCCCAGAGGAATACAACACTCCAGGGGGAATTCAGAGACCTGAGCCTTCACTCCCCAGCACAGATATGACAGAATCCCACAGTTGTTTGGTTAGGATGGAGTGATTCCTCCTCATTTTCATGTGTCCTTGTAGAGCGTAACAAGCTTGGACAAACAGCAGGCAGTACTCTCTGCTCTAATTAATGCTTCTTTTATCAAATAAACTTAAAGGAAACAGTTTAGTATAAACATATGCTGATGCCATTGAAATCATTAATTTCTGTTCAAAGTTACCCAAGAAACAGGTCTGCAGAATAGAAGCAAAGCTGGTATTAACTTGTCAGTTTCATTCCAGGTATGTTAAAAAGAAAAGAATCATCCCATTTACCCATTTGTAAGTTCAATGATAATCATAGTCTGAAGTCTCCAACAGATTTCTCAAGGAAAAAAGTTGATTGCAAACACTGCTTGGTGTCTGAGTTATTTCTTTAGGTGGACCTGACTGATTTTCTGAGCATGGTAGCAAAAACTTTGCTTTCCAATTCTCAGGAGAAAACACAGCAGAAAATGAAAGCAGAAGGAAAAAAATTATTACAACAAAATGAAGATATGTTCATGTGATAGACACTGGCCTGATTTTTCATCTGCTGCTATTTAGGTAAAGGAATACTCCCTTCTGTTCCTCCTTGTAAGAAGGACTCAAAGTACTGACATTGTTACGTGGAAAGGCAAAATTTTTCTTCACAAAGCTCAAGATACTTAAAAAAAATCTGGTTAGGACAAAGGAAGAATTATGATAATTCCTTCCTAGGGATAAATAAACACTAATAAATGAGAACTAAGACAAAACCCTGATCTGACATCTGCTAAATTAGTCAAGCTGCAGTACCACAAATTGCAACCCTGGGGCAGTAACTTGCCTTTTTCAACATCACATTTCCTCAATATCACGTGTGAGTAGCAAATGAAGCACTCCCTTAGCACAGGAAAAAATGTCTCCTTGACAATATCCAGGCTTGCACTCTGCACAAAATGAGCTCCCAAGTTTGCCAGCTTTAAAGCCAAAATTATTCTTGTCCCACTGAACGCAAAGAACACCTTTGGTGTCCCTTGCACTCTGTGAAGTTTGCTGGAACTCATTTATAACAATATAGGAATTTATTTCCACAAGGTATAACAACTTTTATTCCCTCTAAGGCAAAAGGATTATACCTAATAAAAGCAAGGAAAGAGGGAGGATTTCAATAGAAACTAAACTGGCTGCAATAAACAAGAGTAAATTTTGTGTAGTAAGCATGTCCGGTGCTAAGGAGTCACAGATGTCACAGAGTAGGGAGGAAAGAATCCAGCCTACAATGAAGTAGGAAGATTATCTTCTACTGACTAGGACTAACTATGCTAGAGAAAAAACTATCAAAACATGTTCTGCTATTGGTGTCCGGGTCAAAAGATCTGAATATCCAGGTTTATATCAGCTGGATTTAGTCCCACCCCTCCCTGGGCTCAGCCATCCAGATTTTCACCCAGTGAAGAACACACCTGTCTAAGCCATAAGCTGCCAGGTTCTCCAGGAGAATGGTATGGGAAGCAGTCTCAAATTCATGGTAATCGCTGTCACTTATCATCATGGATCAGGAAAAGCAAGATATTTTCCTTGCCCATTGCACTCTGCAACATCCAGGAAGTTTGTGCTCTTAATTCCTCTCTGCCTGAATTCCACTCATTCATTACTAGTTGATAGAATTTTTCAGATCAGTCCATGAACATAAAAAAGTTGATCACCAACTACTTTGTGTAAGAACACAGAAGGAGTTCCACAAGCAACAGGAAACAATGAGCTTTTTTTTTTTTTCCAATTTGAAAGAAAGTTATTTATGTCAGCTTTCATAATTTGGTCCTTTGAGATTCCAGTCACTGGCCAAATTCTTTATTAGAATTGTATGACTAGATAAAAATTGGTTGAAAGAAAAGCCAGCTGAATGTAGAGAAGTGTAAAAAAAAGGGAGAATGAGCACTGCTGGAACTGAGATACATGATACACATCACTGAATGAAATCTAACTCCTTTGCTCACAGAGGTTTGGCTTATGTGGAGGGGTTTTTCCTAACTAATAATGGGATTGTGGAAAAAAAAATTAAAGATTACAAAGAAAAAAATTGTGAAGTTACATAGTTTGTATGACACCAAAAGAGCATGAACTATATGAAATGCTGCAGTATCATATTGAACTACATTTCCATTTCTAATAATAAAATAATCAGGTGCAGCCTTCTGTGAGACTGACTGCTAATTAAAAAAGAAGAACATCAATCTATCCAAGCAATATCTGAAATACATCCAGTTTATATAGGAAGAGCTAGATTTGTGACATCTTAAAGTTTCGGTCTTCTGCTTCAAGCACAGCACCCCACATTTCACTGTCAGTATTCTATTTCTGGCTGCTTCAGTGCCACAGAAACCACTGCTACCTCCTGTGGGGATCCCCTGGAAAACAGCAAGTGCATCTCAGGAGCTGAGATCACTGCCTGACATCCTAATTAAATGGAATAGCTTCTAGAATTTAGTGTTTAAAGAAAAAAAAAAAAAAAGTAGGATTCAACATAAGGCAATCTCATGACTTAATTTACTCAAACAACCCTTTGCATATATGTAGCCTTCTTAGGCAAATGAATATTGAAGAGGTTAAAGTATTAAAAATTAAGACTTTCAACCCATATCCTAAAACCACTTATGTAGCAAATCTATAGCACAGCAAGGTTAAGTCAGTTGCTGAGGGCTGGAGATCAAACTGCAGGTTTTTCCCCATAGCTCAGCTATCCATGAGAGGATAGAGAAATTATTGACCACTGTTTAACATTTTGTTCATTTATAATCCAGTTGTTATTGGAGTAAGCTTTCTTCACATGCATCAGCTAAACACTTATTTCTACTCCCAAAGCTTTATGACAGCTTAGTCTCTCTCACTGTATGATACAGTTATTTTCAAGTTAAAGAGCATGTCATCCTGTCATATGGTTCCCTCTGTCAGTTCTTCCATCTCAGCATAAGAATTATGCTTTGGAGCAGACTGCTCTCATAGTAAAATATTGTAGACAGTACTGAAATCAAAAGATACCCACACTATCTCACTGTTACAATCCTAATGAGCCAATTCATTTAAGAAGCTATGCCTTTTAGCATTGCTACTTCAGTGGCAACAAGGATGCGATGATGGATCTTCAAATCCAAGAATCCAGGGTCAAATGCAACTTTCCTCTACACACTGTAACTATCACTCAGTGCAGTGTTTGTTCTTTATTTTCTATTCTAGAAATATCTCCTTGTGTATCAGGACAGATGCCCGTGGAAACCAGACTATGCTACTGATCACTCTCATTCTACTTACAAAATTGCAAATTCTTTTTCCTACACAGAAATTTTTATTACTCAGATAGAGAAGGGAGAGGGGGAAAGAGGTGTGATTTAAGTGACTCAGTATGTTCTCCCAGCAAGGAGTACCTGCTGCAGATGAACTGCTTGTAGGTATAATATACACTGGAGTATGCAATATAAGCCTTTTGGTGAACTAATATTAATTAATTTGAAGAAAAGAGTATTCATTCCATGAAGTTTCTTAAATGGAAAGCATACTACATTTATTTGCACCAAGTAATGTACAGCAAGTAAAATCCACAATGTCTGTGGATCAGGAATTAAGGGAGACATGAAGCACATTAGATAATGATTACACATTATTTTCTGCAGCCAACAATGAACAGCAAATTCAGTTAATTATAATCACCACTATCATCACCTCTAAATGTAAGCCAAATGATTGCAAATGCTGCATCATTTTTGACTTACAACAGCACTGAAGTATTTTGGTGCCCTACTGTAGTACAGTGATGAAAATAGGGGGAAAAAGTTGAAATAGTTGGTATAGCAACCTAAGCCTTTAGGCAGAAGCATTCACTCTCTAAATCCATGTTAAGTAATTGAATGAAAAACTGTCAACAGTAGAAACTTTGTTGACACCTGTTGTGGTATATAAAGTAGGACAGAGGATGTTTAAAGAGAACCCTCTGCCTTTCCAAAATACCAGACAGAGACATGTCCAAAAGTTAAACAGGGAACAGAAGAAACATGAAATAAAGGAACCTCTCTTATGGTATAGAAAGTGGGATTTCCAGTGAGAAATGCTATTCATCAGACTCGAGCATCCTTTACCTTACTACTGATGAGAAAATCTGGTAGAGATATGCCTCATGCAACAACACAAATATTTCTCTGACATTCTCCTACAAGAGGTGTGGCAAGGTTTTGGTGGTGGGGATCCCTGTGTCCAGTGGAGACAGTGCCAGGTGGCTCTAGGATGGATCTGCCACTGTCCAAGGCCAAGTGACGGTGGAAGCGCCTCTGGGAGAATGTAATCAGGGAGGAGGGAAAAAACCTGCTGGGGAGAGGAGTGACATCATGTGAGAGAAACACCAGGGTCAGTAGAGAGGAAGGGGGAAGAGCTGGTGCAGAAGTGAGAGCAGAGATTCCACGGCAGCTGGTGGTGCAGACAGGGAGGAGCAGAGATCCACCTGCAGCCCCTGCAGGACCTGGAGCAGGTGGATGCCTGCATTCCTGGAGGAGCTCAAGACCAGGCTAAATGGGGCTGTGATTGACCTGTCCTAGTTGAAGGTGTCCCTGTCCATGGAAGGGGTTTGGAATGAGATGATTTTTAAGGTCCCTTTCAGCCCAAGACATTTTCTGGTTCTCCTCAGAGGAGGCTGTGACCTTGGTAAGCCTTCACTGAGACAGGATCCTGGCAGGACCAGGGGTCCTGTGGAGAGAGAGACCCACAGAGGGACAGGGGAAGAGTGTGAGGAGAATGGAGTGGCAGACGTGGGATAAACTGGCTTCAACCCAACTTCCCTATCCCCCTGTACCGCTCAAGGGAAGAAATTGAAAGTGAAAAGAAATTGGGAGTAAGGCTGAGCCCAGGAGAAAGGGAGGGGTGAGGGGAAGTTCTTTTAACTTGAGTGGTATCTCCTTGTCCTTATCTCAGCCCATGAGCCTTTCTTATTTTCTGTCCCTCTGTCCACCTGAGGAGGGGAGTGATAGAGAGGTTGGTGGGCACTTTTTGCCCAGTCAGGGTGAATGCACTAGAGGTAAGCACAGAGCAAGCACAGGGGCAGAAAGAGAAGGAAAAACCCCAGAGCTGCAGAACTGTAAGTAAAATTGAAAGTTTACTGTTTGTGACACAAGAGTTCCAGCCCTAGTTCAAGCACAACCTTCAACTCACAGCAAACAACTTTGTTCAAGAAGATTTTTCACCTGCGCAGTGCGTGCAGGCAGGTGTATTCTCCATCCTCTCCACAGGGGAGCAGCAAGCATCGTCTTCAGATTTTAATTACAGATGAAGTGTTTACACTTGTTGATTTCCTTGCTGGGAGCTCTTCTTTCCCTCTTCACAAGTTCTTCTAAAACCAACTTATCTTATTTTTTTTTTTACATATATGATAAAACTTCTCAGCTGCCAAGGAGAAAGAACTTCCGGAGTGAAGAAAAATCTTCCCTGACAGAGGGAGCTTCTGCTTACCACAGGTTTAATTCCTTGTGCTTACCACTGCTTATTCTATAAAGCCTTTACTCTCACCTCCACCCACTTCATTTGTATTTTCCTCTCATTACCAGTGGCAGTGGAAGTGATGAGTATTTTTTTTTTCCTTTTAAGTAGAGCCGAGTTATTCGTGCGTATTTCACTTCTCATCTGGGCCTCCTAAAAAGCTTGTGACTGCTTGAGGCCAGGCTAATCAGGAGAAGAGTCAGGATGTCCAGCAGAGAACCAACACAAAAATAAAAACCAGACTAAAAAGTGAGGCTGGAGCTCAATCCTAGGCTTGGGAAAGCAGGCATACCAGTCTGAAGGTGAGCGAGTGCCTCATCACTGCTGATCACAACAAAGATTTGGCATTAACAAGCACCTTTCTCTAAATATCTGGTTTTGTAGTAGAATTTTTTTAAAAAATAAAGAAGTTTGGTTGGTTTGTAGCCATAGACAGTTGTTTAACACGCAGTACAGCACCTTTTAATGCAGCATGGCCCTAAAGTTTAAATGTATTGGTTTGCAGCTGCTACATTTGTTCTGGCTAACACTGTTGCAGTGTTTGCTTTGAGCTGGTTTTTCCTCTCTGGTCTAATAACAGCACAGTCACACCTCACCTTGAGGAGATGAAGACCCTCTGGGAATAAGCAAGATCAAAAAGAGCCCAAAATCCAAAAGTAAGCCAACCCAGCAACCAAAACACATCAGGCAAAGGACATGTGTGTGACCACCAGGATAAGGTCAAAGTACACAAGGGCTGGAAGGGAATCAGGGAGAGACAGACAATACACAGCCAGCACTTCCAGTCATTCTTTAAAATGCTTTTAAAACTTATTTTGTAACTTTCATAGGTTCCAACCAATGACAGGACTCACTTTGTAACACTAATACATAAAACAATCAGGCTTCATATAGCAGGAGTAGGAAATAGGCTGAGAAAGCTGCTGCATTCAGACCCTAGTAGCAGTATTCATGCAGACCGAGGTAACAGTGTGCTGTTGTAGTTGCTTAATATCCATGAAAAATAGACCCTCTTAAGGATCTTGCAGAGATTCACTTAATGCCTTTGAGATTTCTGCAGAGGGGAATGAAATGCTGTGATTTCTCTCTCACATGGGCATTACAAAGCCCTTGTTCTGTGGGAAATGTGTCTCAACCAAAATGAGAAATTTTTTTTTGGTTTTCTTCTAAATTGTGTAATATTAAATTTCATCTACCTTTTCCAACATTTTTCACTTGTTCTCAAAAAGGAACAAGCCCACTGTGAATAATTTAAGTATTTGTCTATATTCCTTGAGTACATTTTATTAGACCCTTTTTTATTATTTGAAAATATTAGGTAAATTTAAAGGATTTTTTAAAAATTATTCTAGACAGCTCTTATCTATATATTTCAGGTGCTAATTGTGTTACTATAGCATCTCAGTTAAGTTTGCTAATGAAGAAATACACAAAGTTGTATTAAAAAAACCCTTTCCTTTGGTACTGTATACTCTTAGTTTTCCCTTCCCTCTGGGAAAAATACCAGAGGGAAAACTAAGAGTATAGTTCTCATATTTCTCATTCCCAGTCAGTCATAACGGTTGTAGTTTCTGTAGTGTACAGTAAGTAGTTACAAATAGTTCTGAAGTCAAAGACAGTTTGAATGACTGTAAAATGTAGATTCATATTACGTGGTCAATGGACTGACCTCATAAATGAATCAAATTAAATTCCTTGTATCTCTAAGCAGGAAGTGGTAGAAGGAAATTTGTAATAATTTATTATCCACTTCTTTATCTGGGGTAAAGGCTTCTGGCATTCAGTGTGATATACTCCTTATCCAGCTTTAGAGCAATGAACAGGCCTTAAAGCCTACCAGGGGTCTGTTCTTACCAGATGCTGACCTTGAGAGCAAATCCCTGTCCCTGGCCTGATCTGCTGCCTCTAGTGTGCCTCCCTAACAGCCAAAACTCCTGTTCAGTTGTAGAGATTTGAATATCACCAATTCTGACTTTTTTTCAATAGAAGGTAGCAAAATAATTCTGCTGCTAGAAACATAAGTCAAGGGTGGCCATTTCACTGCAGACAAAAAGTTGAATGAAGGACGAACAATAAGGCTCTTGAAAATTAGAAAAAATGAGTACTGTAAATTCTACTAATATCTTAAGTCACAGGAATTATATGAGGCAGAAGACAAAGTTGTCCAAGAAAAGTAGAAAGACACAATTCACACAGAATGAAAGAAAAAGCAATATGTTCCTGAGAATGATATATGCACAAGGTGCTGTTAATCTCACTATTATACAAAAACGACAAAGCATGTGGTACACGAGACACACATTTTATTTGTTTTCTTACCCTCTCACTTTTCCTTCCTCAAAAAACTCCACATGTATTCACAAGTGTGTTGCAAAAGTCAGACAAGCATCACCAGATCCATTATTTCTAATGATCAAATTCAAAAGCCTTTCAATTCCCCGAAATTAAATATGCACAGTAAAAAAAGCATTACCATTGCTTAAACTGGAAAGACAAAGGGAATAAATAACATCCATTAAAGGTTCAGGTTATGCTATAGAAAGCTATTTACCACACAAATTTAGTACTTAGGCATGAAAATCCAATTGACACAAAAGCTTATAACCATTCCAAAGAACCTATTATGGCCCATCATGTAAATGGTTACACATAATGACACAGCCATTATGGCCTGTAGGGCTCTGGATCAGTGAATTAAAATTTCTCTGGGCAAAACAGACTTTGAGCAAACAGGCTCGAAGGAGCTGTTACAATAAACTATGCTAAGACCTGTCTAACCAACTCCCAATTACACATTAACCCACTAACATAAGCTGAATTGTTAAATTTTGGAAAATTCACTTAGTTACAGTACAGAAACCAACATTTAAAGTCAGTGTTCTTGAATATGTATAATATAGATGTCCTTTAGTGTTTCAAGAAAGAGAGTAAGTTGTTTCAGATATAAGTTGCAGATAACTCTTAGAGGGTAGATTTTCTTTTTTTCCCTATCAAGTAGGGCATTTAGATGGGAATGGAAATAGGGTCACTACCAGGTCTTTTAAACTGGATGTCTGTGTCTTACCTTCAGCACACAACAAATCCATTTGGGGAAAATCACATAATATGAACAATGCCCATGAAATCATGGACCTCCTACTACCTTCCTTAAGGCAAACAATAAAACTTAGACATATTTATATATGTCATTAAAAATATATGATTTTTTTCTATTGCAACTTTCATTTCTGAAGATCTGCTTTAGCTTTTCTGCAAAGCAGTGATATTCTACTCACTTTGTGGATGGCAAACGTGGCAAAACAATCCAAACAAAAGGGCAGCAAAGCTGAAATCTGAACTCTGAGAGTGCCAAGTGCTCTGTCTTGTGCTAGTAGTGAGGTAATAGTGATGCTTCAGTTCATGTTCAGTTCATGCCAAGACCTCTGTGCAGCCTTTCCTTGACAACTTACTTTTCCTTCAACCAAGTCTCTAGATAGGAGTAAAGGCTATTAGAAGAAGCTTGTATTTTCAAACCTATTAAACAATTACAGCATTGTCTGATTTTGAGAAGCTTATTTTGAAATATTTAGAGGGACCTGATCATCACACCTGCATTCTAAAACTTTTGCTAGATTTCGCAGAAATCCAAATGTCAGCTCCCCATATAGTAAAGCCCAATTATTCCTCCAACAGTCATGGTTTTTAAAACCCCTTCCCCAGACAGCAATATTTTTTACACTTTTTTCAAGGACATGTGAGTTTTTGTTGGTGGTCTGTAGCTCCCCAGATACTCACCCATCTGGTGTGCCTTTTAGTTTATTTCTCTGTAGATGGGTAAGACTGATTTGGAACAGGTGGATAAAATCCCTGAGCAGTCCCTGGCCATCCATGGAACAGCAGCCTTGTGTACCCAGCAATGCCCAAGAGATGCCATTTGTGTGCACAGCTCTGTGCAGCAGCCAACGCCAGCTTCCAGCTCCCACTTCACCTAAACTGTGACTCAAATCACTGAGATGGGGCAACATTTTATCAAAATCACTGAGAGATCAGAATCAGTCCAAAGCAACAAGCTTTAGGATTTTTGGTAATTGCTGTGTGGCTGCTGGAAGCCTGCACTTCTTTTCGAACAAATTACGTTTTAAACATCTCTCTCTCAGCTCTTTGTTTTTTTCTCCAGGGTTGCCTCTTCTGTGGGAGAATAAAAAGATGTATTCTTTTCATGCACTAGGCAGGCACTGAACTGAGCACAGCTGAATCCCCTGGTGACTGGATGTCTACAGCCCAATTGACTGCACTCCTCCTTTCAATAGGCAGGTAAGGCAAATAATGGAACAATTTTCCTTTTCTACTGCTTGCTGCTCAGTTGCAGCAATGGATGGGGAGGCAGCACCATATCTCACTCCAAGCAGACCTTTCTCAGTTGCATGCCCAGAAATTGAAATTTTGAGATGTTTATAAATAAGTAAATATAAATAAGTATTTAATGCAATGTGATATTTGCATAATTACTTTTCAAGGTAATGAGTATAACAGAAGCCAAACCACAGAAAGTTGAATATTTTTAGAGCACCCTGTGCCAGCAAAAGTAAACACAGAACTCTTATATCAAATTACAGAGAAGTTTAGAACTAACATAATTTATTTAGGGAACAATAAGCATCTATTTGTGCTGGGCAGGTGGCCAAGGTGAACAAATGAAAGACATATATGTAATGGAATATTAGATGAGCCATCATTTCTTTTCCCACCATTTGTCTCTTGGAATATCTGTAACCAACCCTACTGAACAAAACAATACAGAATAAAGGTGGCTGTCAAACCACCTCCTCCAAAGCCAAGAAAATAGTTGGGCTGAAGCAAATAATGAAAATTTGAAAGAAAATACTCTGAGATGTTGGTTCCTCTCTTTGCTAAATGATGAAATCAAAACCAACTGCAACTATTGTTTTAAGTCACAGCATTTTAAGTAAATAAAGCAGAACAACAAATACATAAAACCAGCCTGTTAAAACTGTTCTAGTTTAGACTGTAATGCTATGGTCTAATGGTGCTGAGAAATATGTTCTAAAAACTAGGAGGTTCTGCAAACATAATTTGAAGAGAGAACAAAAAGTAAAAAAGAACTAATAAAGTGGTTTGAACAATGTATTTTTTTTAAAAAAATGCAAACTCACAATTTTAGTCTCCCTAATGCATCTTAAGTTAAAAACATCTGGATATTGTAGTTTGAAAATATAAGCAGAACTCAAGTAAATAGGAAAAAAAAGGACTAGATATTAGCAAATAAAATAAAAAAAAATACATTAAACATGTGTCCATAAATGTAAGGTTTTAGCTACTTGCTCCTGCCATAGAAAACAGAATCAGAAGTGGAACAGGAACAAAATTCAGAATGGTAAAGTCTAGATAGTAAAAGACAAACAAAATTACCGGAGATCAGAGAGGATTCATTTATCCAGAAAAATTAAACATTAACTTCTCTGTTGTGTTACTGATGACCTTGATCTCTCACTAGCATTTCCAGGAAAGTTAAAGTATGTAAGAGAAGAAAGTTCTCAATATCCATCCAAGTGACAGCAAAGCGAAGATAAAGTAACAGCCTGCCTGAAAGGTGTAAACATCTGAGAGCAGGGAGAAAACTTCCCAGGTACTGTGACATGACAGTGTTCAGAAATTACTGCTTTCACTTAAGCAGCTGGTGTTATACAAAATTTAAATCAACAGTGAATATGTTACATATTGCAAATTCTTTTCAGGGGCAAAACTGATTCCAGTGCTGTCCAATATATGGAGAGGGCACTGGACAACAATCGCCCGTATCATCCAGAACATCTCAGCTTCAGGAAGAGAAGCAGAACTTTATCTTTAAAAGAACATTTACTAGGATGTGCATGTCACAGGTAGGTCACTTACCAGTTTGAAATCTTTTGTTTCAGCCTCAACGGGAGAAATCACCAGAGCAGTTTGACCAGCCCAACTACCACACCCATATGGACCACCCCTAGCTCAAATACCCAGAAAATAATTTTGCTTCTGTTTCCTGGCACGAGTCTTTCTTTATAAAATGGGAATATTTTGCTTTCTTGGCTGCACAGAATCTGTATTTCAATCACTTTGTTATTTTGCTAGATACAAAGTGCTTCAAAAATTCATAGGAAAATTTGGTTCCTTCCCCTGCATTTCCTTTGTCATACATAGGTTAAACAACACTTCAGAGAGAAATCTCAATTGTCAAGAGCTCTTACAGCCATGCATCAATAATTTAATAGAGTTCATTGCAATTTTTTTCCTCTTCTTCACAGTAATAACCAAGACAGGCTCTATAAATTCTAGGATTTTGGTCTGCAAATAAAACCCTCCTGGACGTGCCCTTGCATTTTTTTATGTGTTACTTACCATGAGATTTTTGCATTGCTAGTTTTTAGTAACTCATGGCAGGAAAAAAAATCATAGGAAATCTAAGATCAAGCCATTAATTCTACTGTAACTCAAATGAAATATGAATATCTCAGAAAACTCACAAGCTGAAGGGGAAAAGGTTTCAACTTCTTTTTTTTATTATTATTATTATTAATTTAAAAAAAAGACCCTCAAAGCTTGCATTCTCAAAAACATTTGGACACATCAGTGACTTCCCTAGGATTACATCATCCCAGCAAACACCCTGAGCAGAAATGACATTGTATTTTTTGGCAATTTCACCCTTTGAAATGCTCAGCTTTTCATCAGAAAGCCTGCACAGAGTATTATTTTTTCATTTAAATGTTACTAAATATATACCTGACTTGCACAGACAGCTCTGAATGGGTTAACTCTTGTTCTGCCAGCAGTTTATCTGAAGGTAAGAAGCCACAGTGAGGACATAAGAAAACCTAACCATCCAGAAACACAACTTTTCAAAGCAGTTTTTGAACGTCATGAGACAATACAAACTAACAATGCAAAACCCAGTGCTCCAAGAACTCCCCTTAGCCTAAAGCAGCAGTGTAATTGTGTCACGGATTCTCAGCATTCTGGACTCAGTGCACAACAGGTGAGCTGGATGGTGACATTCCAGCAGTGTTACAGCCCCCAGTGACCTGGATGATTCCAGAATCTAACCAACAGTGTTGTGGGATGAAAACTCTGCCCAGAGTCCTACCCACAATCTCCAACAGTGACCAGCAGCAGTGTAGGAATGGGGATGTTTTCTAAGGTTTCAGAAGGTGTGGCTTAAGGGTTTTGTCAGCCACAGAGAGCCTCTTTGTATCCAACAACTCACAAGTGTTTCCTTTGAATTTGTGTGCTGCCCTTTTGAGATCCTGACAATTTTTGCCTACATTATAACCCCTGTGCCAGGAGTTTCACCTTCTTCAGCAGTAAAATCAAATGTAAGCTTAGGAGTTCATTATACCCACTTGATATTTAAAATTTCTTTCTACCAGATGAAGCCTCTCTTATTGCCTAACTTCTTTATGAATGCCTACAATCATGAAATAAATATTTTCAATGAGTAACTCAAATGGAATTAAAGTTAGACATCTGCAAACTGACTTTCTAACAGAAGTGCCAAACAAATGTAGGTGAATCTTGTTAAAAACATACCAGGATGATATTTGGAAATTTGAAGTGGAAAAATGTAATAATCACTGTAAGTTTTTCTCTTATTCACCACTGTTGATATATATTTATATGTGCTTAGGTGGTCTTCTTTTAAAATAATTGCTCTTGCATAACTTTCTTTTGGGCAGTTACACCTTCCTAATTTTTCCAAGATTTATTCAGAAGTAGACAAGTGGTCAAGAAAATGCTTTAGATAATTGTTTTGAATTATCTAAATAATAGATATTATTATTTATAATATATATAGTTATATATAATACAGTACAAGTTCTCTCTACCTGCTACATTAAAAAAATAGTTTTATGGAATGGCATTTATCATTCCTGTTGTCACTGGTGGAAATCTATCTGGAGAATAAATCATGGGGCAACGTCTCAGAGTCAAGCAGAATCAAGTTCTGCATTTTCTGCACATCCATGAACCAACCCTAAAGGAGACTGGTAGGACTTTAGAAGTAGATGAGGCCATCACAGTGTGGAGAAATTTGGTTAAAATGCTGATGATTTTATCTTGTACAGATCTTTTCTCATCAAATAGTTAGCCAGTGAATTACCTACTGAGGAATAAATTTCATGTGAGCCCTCATTCAAGTCCCAGTTTTAGCTATAAAACTAGAAATCAAATCATCAAAAGTTTATCCAGCCAAAAATCCATTTGACTCAGGTAAACACATTAAAAATAGATAAAACAATAAAAAAGCCCTCTCAGCTGAGTTTATTCGTAATTAAACACAACAGACCAACTGTGCTGTGCACCTCAGGAAACTTCAGGGGCTACAGAAAGCTCCAGATTAGATTACTGTGTATCATCCACAAACTCACCAGGAATTTTGCCTAGCTACAGGCATGTTTTATGTTCCATATGGAGTTTTTTTAGAGGGTTAATCAGAAAATTCCACTCACAATTTTGTTATTTATTTGTCCTCTCTTAAAGCACTTATTTTCCCTACGAATAGATGTATTTGAAAAACAGAGGCATCTGTGGTATTTAACACAGCACCTGAAAATGCTCTTCTCAGGACAACATTATAGGGCTTTTGTGTCTCGAGCACCACAGGATTTAGGGCCTTTCAGACACACAGCTCTTAAAGACACCCCATTAATACAGCGCTGAAAGAGGGCTCATAAAACAGCCTATTCAATGGGATATTCTAAACTCAGTGTGGTGTTAATGTAATAATTAACATTTTATTAACCTCAGAAGTGACAGAGTTTGCTTGTGTCTGCTCAGACCACAGCGCTCTGAAACCTCTTGGAAGCTGTTGGAGGATGGAGACAACCAACACAAAAATACTGGGAAACCATGAGCTCATCTACTCAGCCAAGGGCAAGTTGACTCAATTCTTATTTCTGGACACAATCAGGGAGGAGGGGTCAGAAAAGCAAGGAAAACCAGACTCCTGCTACTACAGCTGGATTTCAGGGTGCTGTAACCTCTGCAGTGCTTCGGTGTCCTTTTCACAGTGTGGAAGAAGACACGGGCGATGGCCCTTCTTTCTTTCACATATACCAGAAAATTTCACAATTCATGATCTCAGCTCTGCAGAAGGAAAAAATTTTTGCCAAGTTTTAGAGTGCAAATAGAGACAAATACAAAGGTTTCTGCATTGTTCATTGTCTCTATCTGCACAAAGACCAGAGCTAATCTGAGCCTTTAAAATTTGGAAAAGATACATTGCCTCTAGCAAGTCCATACAACTTGTATATTAAATTTCACTCACAGCTATTTGTCAAATTCAATATATCAGGGAAACCACCCTACCACGTCTTTTATATTGTGATGGTATTGTTACAGAATCACATTTCCATTATTTCAATTTCCTTCCCTGAACAGATGGAGATGTAAAGCTGAGGACACTTCCTCAGTGTTTTAGTGAAAAGCCTTTTCAGGGTAGACCTTGAGCAATCTTAACCATTACTTATCTGATCAAAACCCCACAAGTAAGCTTTGCACAAAAGAGCAGGAGGGAACAAGAGATAAATCCTAAAACATTCATTTCATCACCAGAAAAAAGCAAATCCTAGCCAGCTGTATTCAATTTCAAATGCAAACCTTGCTACTCAACAAAAAACAATGATTTTTACTTCAAGGGCTTTTTTGTCATCTCCTGCCAACATAGCACTTGGCAGCATGACATTGATTAGAGGAACAGGAAGGGCCAGAGATATGGAAAGGGAATGGCTGACAATTTCATGGTAATTGAAAACTAATTATATTTATCTAGCAAATAATCACTACATGTTCAATGTTTAATTTCAAAAAAGGAAGGGAAGGGAGAACTCACCCTTCATTTATGTTACCAAAAAGAAGTCTGATTAAACCTTATAAATATATATATATATATATATATATATAAATATATATATATTCTCCTGTGTCTTAGTTTGAAAGACAGGCAATTGCTAGGTAAGGCAGGAGCCTCCCTTGGAATGGAGAATGTCAACAGCCTCCCTCCAAATTATTATAATTTTGAAATTAAGGAGCTTTCAGGCAAAGGTATGGTGATAGGATTAACAGTTCCTTACTGGTGTGTATAACCAGGCAAACAAACACCACCAGCCACAGCACTGATAACAAACAGAACCAGGAGCCCAGGAACAGCTTCCCCTGGGGTGCAGTTCCGGGC
The DNA here is from genome assembly GCA_027886175.1 of Phylloscopus collybita. Taxonomy (NCBI): domain Eukaryota; kingdom Metazoa; phylum Chordata; class Aves; order Passeriformes; family Phylloscopidae; genus Phylloscopus; species Phylloscopus collybita. The sequence goes on along the minus strand of JAJNNQ010000003.1, from coordinate 27,819,114 downwards.
ACAGCCGGCAGGGGCGCTGGTGGCTCCCGGCGGGCAGGGCGGGTGCGATGATCCCCCCGCGGCTGCAGGGGGCGCTGTGGCGCGGGCTCGGGGAGCGCGCGGCGATGGCGGCTCGGCCCAGATGGGAGGAGATGGAAAAGACGCACCAGAAACTCCATAGCTGTGGCTGAAGGGATGGAAGGGATGGATCAAAAGCTCCGGAGCTATGGCTGAAGACAGGAAGGGATGGAAGGGATGTATCAGGAACTCTGGAGCTGCGGCTGAAGATTCAGGAGGTCTCGGCAGGCAGGGCATACAGGCTATAGAGTAGCAAAAAACTCAGTAATTTTTCTGTTTTTGAAAACCAGAAAAAATTTTCTGTTTTCGAAAAATGAAAAGCAGTGCTGAAGAGGCAGTGGGGGCAGGACAACAGCGACCCGGCTCCCAGTGGGGCAAAGAGAGGCAGGCTCAGGATCCCCGGATACCAGAGAAAATGGCAACAGGCCCCTCTTTTAGTGAGGCAAGAGATGACAAAGCTCCAGTTCAGCGGCTGCTCCCAGGAGCAGAGGCTCACCCCACAGCAGAAGAAACAGGATGAAGCTGGGCTCCTGCAGCAGCAATGAGTCCCCTTCCCCAAGATGCAGCTCCACCATCCTCCTCCTCCAAAGGCCAAGAGTGAGAGAGCTAGAGTTCCCCCTCCCCACCTTCTCAAGCACCCAGCCATCAGTGCTTCTTAGCAACTCAATGAGAAAAAAACTCCACAGGTAACAAGAAAAGGAAAGAAAAACCCAACCCCCAACATCCTGAGTGCTTGGTTCAGTCCTCTCTTCCTCAGGCTCCTAACTGGGGTCCTGTCCTTCAGGTTCCCCCTGAGCACAATATGAACCGAGTGCTCTGGACTGGGTTCTGCCCAGCACAGGGCACATGAAAAGCAGATGTTCCAATATCAGCAATGTGTTGTCCCATTTATAATAATTTCACTTATCACAGGGTCTGTATGTGTTACCCAGGGCAGGTATGAATTTAAAAAAACCCTGTGTCTTTTCTTTTCAAGAGGCAGGTACAACCTATTTTCTCTCATTTCTTTGTACTTTTGAAGGTAAATAACTTCAGCTAGAAAATCTCCCTGAGCGCACATTGCTTGGCTCAATTTCATTGGCTAGCCAGGCTTGATACAGAATATATTTTAATAGGCTACCATCTGCAACCTTCTCATTATAGCCTCTTCTCCAGGATGTGTGATATGTGACAACTTTGTTAAATGCATATAGGACTAATCTTCCATGCAACATTATTTCAGTGTGTCACACACTGGAATTCAAATTATGCTATTCCTCTCTCAAAAAAAAAAAAAAAAAATGCCATGACTTCAAGGAGAAAAGTAATTCTGAGAGTTAGTATGTATTATGGTGTATTTGAGCCTAAGTTTAAATTAAACTCAAATTAATTTTGTGACATCAGGAACGCCCAGAGGAAAGAGGATATAGGAATAGAAATTTCTATGCACTTGGAACTTCTCTGACAAATCTTGCTCACCATTACAAGGGACTAAGAGGAAAATGTTTCAATTCTCTTCTTTCTCCTAACAGCTACTGAGAATGGGGATGTCCATCAGTGTGTAGAATCACAGAATGGTTTGGATTGGAAGGACCTTAAAGCCCATCTCATTCCAAGCCCCTGCCAACAGGCATGGACACCTTCCACTGTCCCAGGCTGCTCAGAGCTCCATCTAGTCTGGCCTTGAGCATTCCCAGCAATGGGGCAACCTCAGCTTCTCTGGGCTGTGCCAGGCCCTCACAGGGAACAATTTCTTCCTAAAATCTAATCTGAACCATCAGTCATGTTAAAGCCATCACTCTTTGTCCTGTATCTCTAGGCTTCCCATTAGATAACCCTGTCACAGGCATTGACCTCGTACCTGCAAATCCATTTCACAAAATTTCATTCCTTGAAATTACACTTAGGTTTCTGGTAGGCTTTTAATTTTCAGCTTAAAGAATACAGATTCCCCAAGAGTTTTTTTAAAAAAAATCTTTAATAGCTCTGTTTCCTTTCTTCATAGGTGCAAATTAATTTTGCACTGCCTTGCAAGCATGAAGATTTCATTGCAGAAACATCAACTGGTCAATAATCAAGCACAGAGAATCTGCTGGAGGTAGGTGCTGTGGATGAACAACATGTTGAAAACAGTTTTTCAGAAGGAAAAAAGGAAGTGTAAAGGTCAATATAGCTCTTTGCACTGACATTCAATTTTCTCATTCTGTTTAACTATCCAGATCTCAAAATGCAATAGGTAGATAAAATCAGGATTTATGTTGTGAGACTTGAAGTTAAAGCCAAGGACCATACTAAGCCAAAATTCTGAAGCAGATTTTAAGATCTGGCACAAAGAAAACAAACAATATATTAAAAAAGTAAAAACTACAGCAGGCCAGAATAATACTTAACCAAACAAGTAAGCCACCCTGGGAAAACACACTTTTTAACATTATCTGGATGTTTCTATCTACAGTGTACTAACAGAGAGCTGGGCAAGACTCTTTCCTTTGGAAGCTCCTCACCACTGCATGCAGCACATTTAGTCCATTTACAGCAGCACAGGCATGAGCTCAGTTTCCCCTGAGAGGACAACAGGTCACAGGTTAGGAAAATGTCTGTCCTTATGGATCAATGAATAATTGCAATTTGATTATCCTCACAAGCTGCAATGGAAATTAACACGTAGAAACATGTGCAATTAATTTTCATTACCCTGTCCAATTATCATCAGTTCTCAAAAATCATCTTTTACAAGGAACTTCAAAAGAATTTTCCACTCAAAGTCACATTACCACTCTCAGGGAGAAAAAGTAATGAACATAGACTTTCACCATGCCCAAATTCCTTTACCTTAAAAATTAGAGCAGTTCCTTGAGAAGTTTTTTTTAGGTGAAAGCTGCAGCTGTGATTAGTCCAAAGACAGAATTTTCTGATACCACCCAAATGTAGACAATGCTGCTACCAAAGATTAGAGCCAGGTGCATAGAAAATAAAAGGAAAACCATGAATATTTAATTATTTTTCTGTTTTCTTGTATTTCATAACTACTTTGTCTTTCAACAGCTATTAAACTATTAGGACACCTAGGCCCTGACGAGTGCAGCTCCAAATCCTGTATCTGGGAACTTGGATTCTATGAGCAAAGGATCCTGATAACCCAAATCTTCCTTTTCATTTTATTCATATTCAAAGCTTTACCTTACAGGTTTGGTTTTTTTTTAAACATCAGTGTGGGTTAAATTCTAGCTCTTTAAATAGATCCATTTTCTACCTGGAAGGGTAGTATTTCATGCACTTGTCAAGAAGGAGTCTTTTCCTCTCCAGACAAGGGACAACACCCTGTTATCACTTCATCTGCTCTTAATTTTATTGTATGACAAAAATGATAATCTGACAAGAATGTTATTTTTTTTCTGAAAAAGAAGTCCAAGTTTCAGGTGAAGGAATTTTTGGATGAGGGAAGTACATTGTTATGTAAACATGAAGATGAGGAACTATGGCTGCAAAATCACATAAAGGGGATTTTTGTGTGATGTTAAACATCAATCTGATTATACATGGTAACAATAAGATATTTTGTGTAAGGGAGATCTTACTTTTAGTTCAAGAGTGTCGAAACACTGAATAAGGAATTCCTGTTCAAAATCAGTCAGAATCAGTACTTGAAAATTGATACAACTAATAGAGTTGCATTAGTCTTCCTATTGTTTGATTAAAAAAAAAAAGAAGCTTTGTCAGAGATGCAGATATGAAAAGACTTTTTGTCCAAAAAACTTAACCTGAGTTAAGGTTCTGTCTTGACATCAGATAAAATTCTAGAAGGAGGAAGCAATTTAGATACTTGTTTTAGCACCAAGAAAGATATTCACAAACTCTAAACCACGAAAGACTCACAGGAGCCAGTGATTACTCTAGCTCTGTTGTCTGACCAGCACTGTAACATAGTCTGCAAAATGTGTTTCCACTTTCTTAGGCATCAGGTTTTCCTTTATAGGATTTCAGTGGGATCCTTAAATTGCCAAATATCTCAATTTAATTACATATAGTACTGATTTAAAACTTGGTAAGGTTTCAGTGCTCAGTTGCAGTATCTGTTTTTCATCTAGGAGGATGAAAGTCACCTTTCTCACGACTGATGTACTAACACACCTATCAACAAATAATTGTCACGAAAAACGGGCATGGCTTTGATGCTTAAATCATGTCCTCCTTTACCTATCATGTCCTGGATTAAACTCAAAGCCTGATTATACTTGTGATCATTAAGTTCAACCTAGTTAAAAAATCCTCACTATCTCTGGCTGGCTTACATCTCCCCAGGCAGCTGCTTTCTTTAGGCAGAATGACGCTGAAAGGATGAGGCAAAGCACCCCAGACATCACAGAGCCATCCCATCAGCTATTGCAGACAAGCACATCACATAACTCTGAGCACAATAAAATCCATCCTAACACCAAATGGCCCCTCTGCCTCTGTGAATAGCTGCTTTAGATCCTAATTCCATTCATAGTTCTTCATAATTTCCACCATAAATTTGTTCAGGGACACTGTAGACTCATTTTTTGTTATGCCAGCATTGTCCATCATCTGCAATAGCTCTTCCACCTCCATGGTGTGCATCTCTCAAGTTTTTATAGAAAACAGGAAGATCTCTCTACACTTGTTTTTTAGCTTGGCAAATATTAATTTTAAACATGAAGATACTGATCCCTTCCCTGTCCCTTTCTGCTGTTCTTGGAGAGGGCAAGAGACAGCAAAGTATTTTCAATGGCTACTTGTGTTCATAGGACACTCTCCTGAACTCATCCCCTCTGGGAGCAAACCTGATTCTTCTAAGGACCAAATAAAACATATTTCCTTGTGCTATGCCATGAGAACACCCATGCACACCCAAAACCTCCTCTGCAGCTGTTAAGAACAGGTTGTTTGCTGAGGTGTCTCTGCTGCCCTAGATTGAAAATGTCGTTTATCACATTTGTATTTCATTATGAGCAAGGCTACGCTTTCAGAAGAGATTATTCCAGCACAGGGAAAGTCATTAGGATGGATATTGCCACTGGTTGTTCAGATCACTTAATCACTCTTCTCTGCTTTAAGCTAGGAATTATTTATCATAATTTCCTTGACAAACTAAATGTAATACACAGTGTTTCTCATTTTAAGAAGCAAGCTTTGTCTGCCGAGTATTTATCTTTGTTTGAAATGTTTCTGTTAATACTGAGTCTACAGATGAATCAGCTTGTATTGAGGGAGATAATTATAATCTGAAACTGAAGTTACTGTCATTTTGAGTCTTTAGAGAAATATTTTATTCTGAAATACTAATACTTTCAGGATTTTACTCCTACAGGAATCTTCCAAATTAATTGGCAGGTCATATTTTCATTTCACTGCTATCTAAACAGAAATGATTTTGCATTTTGTAAATGTATTTTTTAACCACTTCTAATTGTTTAAATCAGTATATAAAATTAATTAAACCTTGACTCCAGTTGGCTCCTTTATGTAGTATAGAAATGACACTGATCTTTCTGAAGCATTATCTTGCTGGCTAACTATTACAGACACATGAGAATATTTGAAATTAATTCTGTTTGAATGTCAAAATTAGTATTTGCTATTTATATATATACTCCTTTTGGTTTTCTTTGCCAGTCCAGTTATACCCATTTTTCTTTCCAAACTGCCGCACTCTATAAGATGTTATTAGTATGATTAGCTATCATAATACTTCTTTTTTCTTTTGTCTGGTTTTTTGTTTGTTTGTATTTTTTTGTTTGTTTTCTCAGATTTTTCAGAGGCAAAAAATGTGTTAGAACAACTACAGGCCTAATAATATTTAGATAGAAAAATATTTAGATTATTTTAATATGGTGCTAAACTTAAAACACACTAGCACACAAGAAACAAGTCAAAATTTACTGGATCTGATTCAAAGGCAGCTGGGAATTCCAATGGAAGATTCCCATTGCCTTATAAATAGGCTTTCAGTGAGGTCCATGGAGAGTATGTTATGTACTAAGACCCTTCACGACAACTTCAGTCAGTGCTACTCATCAAGAAAAAACAGCTTTTCCTGGCTTGGCTCATTTTTTGCTGCTGCTTTTACTCTTTCATGTGAAAATTGTAAAACTTTCCTGTAGGTTTATCTGTGCAACTGTTCAGCTATATATGCTCTGCATTAATTTGAAACTTCTTTTCCTTAAAAAAGTCTTTGCAGCTACTTCAAAGTGAAGAACCATCATAAATGGTATCAGAAGATTTAACAATAAGATTAATTACTACAGTTAAGACATCACACATAGGCACACCATACCATACCAATATTAATTCCAGAAACCATTCAAAGGCCTCACTTGCAGCAATTTGAAAGGCCACAAATCCCTATTAATTTAAAATATCTCCATTTCCAGAGTGATTTATCTTTCTCCCACTCAGCATTCTGATATTCTCTTAAAAAATTCATAATATGTTTTGCAGTTGTAGATACTGTCTTTTAATTAATTCACCAACAACTGTGTTCTCTTTTCACAGTAACAGACTGCTCTAGCACTTTTTGATAAACTTCATTTATTCAAATTAAGAGGTGAAGCCCTGGATAGGAAAGGTGAATTTGGGTACCAGATAACTGCTTAGGAAGTTTTTATTAATTAAATGTTAATTAATACTTAATTAATTAAATATTAATTTTATTAATTAAATGTTTGATTCAAACACTGCATAAAGAATGGCATCGTGCACTGACACTTGTATTATCTTTGGCTTTGTTTGCATAACTCAGTAATACTCTAATTTCAACCTTAGGACTGCTGCTTTGATAATAAAATACTTTCATATATAATTTAGACCTGACCTCAGATTCACCTCAGACATATGAAGCACGTTGTATAAAAGAAAGGACATTAGTTTTCAAAATAATCTTGCCCTGCTATATTGATGAAGTGATCTAACTTCCTAATTGATCCAGCAGCCCATTACATACTTTCTATTGCTCAAGACTGATTAGGTGTTAACTGCAGTTGATGTGGGTCTTACACCATGAAACAAACAGTTCATCACACCAAAAATGATGAGGTTGTGAACTGGACAATCAATTTATCCATGCAGCATTTATGTCACATTCCATAATATCATTGATACTATTTTCCATTAGAAAACACCACTTAAGCTGTCATTTTTTTTAACCCTCTGCTGCAAATTGTTGTAGATTTTTAGAGTATTTACAGGGTCAGTCATGCTGCTTGCTTTCATCTTTCCAAATGCCATTGAAATCCAGCAGTTCATAAGGCCACTAAATGCCCAGGCAGCTGTCTTTCAGTGTTCTTTGGGCACATGCTGAAACATCAGACATCTTTACACTGCTTTTTGTGAACTTTGGATAATGTTGTGGGGTGGGATTTTTTTAATATTGACTCTCAGTGTAAGTGGGTAAAATAAGAAAACAAATTTCAGTTACTTCCCTTTTGTTTTCATCAACTTTCAAAAAGTGCTCCTTCAAAATCAGCATATGGATGGTGTCAGGAAGAGGATTGTGTCTTCTCTCCTGACTACTGAAATGGTACCAATAAAGTTCTACAAAAGGCAGCTTCTTCTCTAGCTTGTTTTTGTATGCCTCTAAGAAATAAAAGTTCTGCACATGAAAGTTCTTTCCCCTCACTCAGAGATTCCCCTCACCAGTTCTGAGCTGGTGCAGCGTGCCAGTGCTGTGTGAGCCTTCTCTAAAATGGGAGTTAGAAAAAGTGAACTCTTAAATCACTTGTCAGCACCTCTCCTTGTTTTCCTGCAGTTTGACCATAACCACAGATCCAGGCAACTCTTCGAAGTCCGTGTTTGCAGTCATAAGTGACTAATTTTAGGATGTTAGGCAATTCAAGGAAAGGAGGCAAAAGGAGGACTGAATGTTAAATAAGTGATTGTGTAAGACAAAATGGAATTTTCAAACAGAATAATTAATCACCGTGATATTTCATTTGCCTGTTTTATACAGCTGCCTCATCTGGAATAGTCTTTGCACATGATGATTTGTGTTGTCCATGTCTCAAAGCCTCTGTTGCCTCTGAAACATCAAGATCAATGGAATGGGGCTGGATCAGCTGAGAATCGGACCCAAGAGTTTTTCAAGTAGCTATTTTTCTCCAAAAAAATAAACACCTGTCTTAGGTTACAATGTAAAATTGTACCCAAGGTATGTATTCTATCCCCATGAGCCGTTGGAGCCAAGGTGGGGCACTGTTCTCCTTATCTTCTGTTAACGAGCCCAACAATGCCTTCCCGGAAGACATTATCTCTGTTTAATGGGCCATCAAGGATCCATTTGCATGACTGATAAGATGAATCATGCCATTGTGAGATGCTCTGCCCAGGGGGAGGAGCCAAGCATTCCCACCTGGATATAATCCAGGGTTTGAGACCTCACTGGCAGCTTCTATCCACTGAATTCTCAGAGGAGACGAGCTACCGGACGTTTCTACAGGGATCACTGCTTTGGATCATCTCTGCTCCAGCGGAACCACATCTGCTGCTCCAGGAGGATTCCCGGACTGCTTCAAACACCCTGACCAACAGGGTACTAGGTTGTATCATTCTATTTATTTCACCTTTTTTCCCTTCTTCTTCTATTAAATTGTATCTCTGACTGGGAGTCTCACTGGTTTTGCTTTCAAACCAGCACAACACCGTATCAGGATCTCATTGATTCTCAAAATGTTGGTAATACTGCTTGGCTGCAGATGAGGCACCATTATTGTGTCATTTAAAGCATGGACTACATGTCTGAATCCACTAATGGCAGGTAATAACAACAGCTGCTATCAAAGCAGGCTTTTACCCACAGAAACCAGCTTTTGGAAGATAAATGTACATTTCTGCTGAATTTTGGGAGAAACTAGAGCTGCTTACAGGATAGTGAAAATCTCAAGAGAGATTGTTATAGAACAGACAAGAAAACCAAAAGCAGTAACTGAGCTAGAGGAATTGAAATTACTTATTCTGCATCCTGGGCCTCTTCATTCAGTAATGAGTCTGGTTGCTTTTTTTCTTTTTTAAATAGATTTTTAAATTATTATTATTTTTTTTCTCTTTATTTAACTCTATATAAGATATTTCCAGATCCATAGTTCCCAGGCAGACTGCAAAACATTTCCAGAAATACCCATATCCCGTGTTAAACCAGTTCAGCTGCAATAATCCTTGCTTTAGAAAAATTCTATGTAAAATGATTCCAAGCATCTTGCACATTTCAAGCAAACAACAAAGAGGACATGCTGCTGTGGATGTCTGGCTAGTGCCAGGACAGGGATAGGGAGTGCTGCTTGCCAGACTACAGTTTACAACCTACTTTTCAAATAATCTCAAGAGTCCCTAAATTTCTTTGCTCTCTATTATATGCTAATATAATAACTAATATATGCTAATATATAACTAATATATGCTCACTATTTACCCAGAAGTAAAGTTGGGATAAAAAAAACAAAGAAGCTTGTCAGAAAAACTCCTGGAAATGAGCATTGTCCTGTTTTCTCTTCTGGGAAGAAGCTGTTCCTCTACAGCATTCAAAGGATGGACTAGTCCATTGTAAGCTCTTGTAAAGTGCCACATTATGTAGTCTTGATTATTGGATTATTATTTCTGGACTCAAGATTTAGGAGAATTAGATATCCTTCTATGCTGAAGTAACAAATTTTAATGCATTTCCTAAATTTCCCAAACCACTTGATTCAGCTGACTTGCTGGACACGACCCTTTTCTAAAAAGCAAATGTCCCCACTTTGAACAATTCTGTAGCTTCCTTTTTTGCCTATTCTCTCACATCAGTAAGGGTTTAGATCATATTATAACCCTTAAGTCACTACACTAAAACCAGTCTGTTTTTTGGATGCAATTTCACAGTAATTTCATTGCCTCAAAAGCCTGCTGCTCCTTCATTGCAAGCCTGCCCTATTGATGTTGTTTTGAATGCAGAGATGGATGAAAGTAAGATTTTTTTTAGTCAATCCAAGAAGGCACTTGCAATCTGATATTTTTATATGCATTATATATATACTTATTATAACAAATATATATAATAGATGATATATGATGTATGTTATATAGAATGTATGTATATGATTATATACACAATTCCTGTTAAGACAGGGACAGCCATTAACAAAGGGACATTCACATCCCCTATGACCTTTATTCCAAATGGAATAAATAAATGGAGAACACATTTCTGTATTTTTTGTATTTTTGTCTGTATCACTGCCTTTTCCCGTGACCTTTGTCTCACTTAACCTTAGATACTTTTGCTTCTTCCTCGCTGCTTTCCCCTCTTCCAAGTCTTCTATAACTTTCAGATAGAAAACCACCAAGAGTTCAATATCAATTACTGCTGGAATGCAAAAGCTTCAGCTCTAAGTTTGGAACTGAAGAGATGGAAGAACTTGCAGGATAAGGTATTTTTCATTATTACAGTCTTTGCCTGAACACACATAACAAATGTGCTTGACAAACCAAGTATGAAATTGCTACAGGCAAGGGGCATTAACAAATTGGCAAATCTGGTGCCTTAGGGAAGTAGCCAAGATGAAGTTGCCTATCTGAAACTGCTGTTCTGTCACTGTCTAAATATACACTTTCTTCAAGTGCTGCAGGGTGTAAACTGAAAGTAACTCGCTGCGAGGGTGCTGACTGAGCACTCTGAAGGAGACTTCATTTGTGATGGCAGAGCAGTATGTCGGCACGTGCTCTTGATATAACCAGGGAACTCCTCTTGGGGTTTCAGAAGGGTGTTTTTCAAGTCTGTATTGTGGTGCTGTGTGGAGTATCTTGTCAAACTCACTGGTATCTAATATAACTGGAAATATTTCATAAGGCCCAGGACACTGAAGTATAAATTGTCTGTTTCTGCACAACCCACATGGCCTTCTCCTGCCTCATTCGTGGAAGTAAAAACTGACCTGTTCACGTGCTTGTTTTCCTTATAAAGGACATTTTGAGACTGAGATAAAATTGATCCGCAAAGTACTGAGATTAAAGTACTTTTATCGATCTGCAAAACTTGTCCACCTGGTAAGAAATGGCTTAATGTGCAAGAGTTTTGAGAAAGAAGATGAAGCAAAGTCCTAAGCATTCTAACTAGAATTTTGGTGAGCAGTTAATTGTGTTTGCAACTATGTATGGTGATCGCCTTTAGCTCTAAAAACACCTAAATACATACTTTACTACTAGTGCTGGTGGTATTAGCAAGGAATGTGGCTCCTGTCTGTGATGCAGCATCAAAGCTGACAGGAGATACACAGCTACTCATTTATCAGAGATTCCTGGGAGACGAGAGTGACCTGCTGCTCAGTTCTACAGCATTAGTGGAAATTTGCAGCTTCAGACAGATTGCAGTATTAGTGTTACAGGCTTATAATGGCAGAAAAATTTCACACTGCTGAGGTGAGAGCATGGATAGCTTCCAGGACTTGGTGTGAATTAAACAGTTAAAAAACTAGGAGATGCATTTCCTGAGAAAGGCAAGAACCACTGCATTAAAAATTTCACGTTAGGCAGAGCTGAGGAAACAGGCAATAGTAAACACTACTCAAATGTGAAAAGAGAAGCATATCAAAGAGGGTTGTAAAAGCAGAATTTTTGTAAGTAATAAACAGTTTAGTGGGAAGCCAGGCAGCAGCAATCTTTCAGCACTTGAACTTATGATCATTTGTGACTTTAGCTGTAGAACCTCGTTGTTTGCAGTGTTTTGATTCTTTTGGAACTTACACAAAATGTCCTCATTAGGCCTTAGCAATACAGTTTTCCATTTCCTAATTTGACTCCTACTGAGTAAGACAAAAGCTCTTCCAAAAGACACCAAACCCAGGATATCTACAAAGCTGACCTTCAGAGATTAAAGATAAAGTTTCCCAAAACTGTTTTAAACCCAAAATGTTTTAAAAGTTATATTGCAGATAATGAAGTCCACTTCAAAACAGAAGTTACCAACTTCTTTCTAGCAAGGGATGCCAACCATTAACTGGAATTTTAGGCCACTGAACTCTGCTCTCAGCTATTCTGCAGAAAGCCTGAACAAATTCCACTGCAGTAGGATTCTCTCTCAGTGAAATCAGTGTCACTGAGAATACTGGCAGGTGAGTCCCCTACAAAATTCTTACTCAGGTACCCTGTGCTGAGGGCCTTTCAGCTGACATTTTATCCCAGGGACAATAGGTTGAACACTATTAAGTCTTTGAACAAAATCATTATGACCAAAATTTGCAATACACATTGCATTACTTCCTTCTTTAACCAGATAGAACTCTTATGGCAGAGAAATTCAAAGGGCCAAAACAACAAAACAGAAGAAAGCTTTAATATTACATTATACTTGTTTCCAGAAATAAAATTTCTGGCACCTCTGGGTACTTCATATTGTAACATGTTGCCAGTGCCAATCCCAAAGCTTTTCTAATTTTAGATGCCTCAAAAGATCAGTTAATAGAATAATATTGCTTCCACATTGTTTTCGCTTTGTCAGAAGCCAAGCCAGATTATCTTGCTTAGCCTTAACTCAACTCTACAAGGTGCTAAAAGCTCAGCACGTGATCTCATTGGAGCGGTCAATAACAGACCTTAGCAGAGCCAGCTTTTTTCTGACACTACAACAGGGACTGTTTAAATTCCTACTGTGAAAAGGATCCATCACTGAAGCATCAAATATACACCATTGACATGTTCTAATGGAATCTGGGAAAAGGAAAATTAATGAATGAATTTACTCTGCACCATAAAGTAACTGTTGTTGTCTGACACAACAGCATACTGATACAAAAGCACAAGCAGTGCATAACCTGAGAGCAAGAGACCAAGAGAGTAAACATATGGAACTAGGGTAAAAAACAAACATGTGAAAAAGATGCTGCCTTTTTTTTTTATGACTTCTATATCTGATTAAGCAGTTCTCTACTAAAATTATGATCAAAAGCCAACAGCTTCAGTAATCATCAAATGATCTTGTAGAGCTCTGAATTTTAGAGAGTGCTGACTATTCCACCACTGAAAAATAATCAGACTTCAACATGCCCCAGACTGCCCACAAATTAAGGCAATAAAAATCCTCAGTGTGTTTGTGGAAGAAAATAATTTTCACCATGTGTGGAGATTTTGATGAAAATCAAAAGGAGCAGCTGCTATTTTCTGTGTTTATTGTATGCAATTGATTAGCAAACCCAGTGCCCTTACTGGATAAATACTGACATACCAAAAAATAGCAGCATATTTTGCCCTGTGAGTGGCAGTCAAAGTAAAGTAGTTGATTAAATCACTATACTTTTGTCTCCTATGTCATAAAAACTTGAATCTTACTGGTACATAGGAAAGCACTTACTGAAGAATGTGTTTATTCTGGCTAAATCAATTTCAAATGTTTAGCAAACATTTGAAACTCTGCTAACTCATATTTTCTCTTCCCTGCGTTGTAATTGCAGAAATGAATCTGAGAATAGGGATTACGTGTTTCTTTATCTCTCTGACCTTTTCCCTCTGCCCTGATGCACAGCATGTTTGGGAGAAACATCTGCCGGGAATTTTGTTGTCCAGCTTATATGAAACCTGCTGGGGATGTATATCTAGATCATTTAGATGTTTGGGGATTTTGGATGGAACATGGAAAAATTAAAGACCCACTTTTAAGACCAGATATATGTAGGGCAGCAGTATCTGATATACTGTATTTCATAAGGAGATGTAGAGATTGACCTCATCCAGCAAAAAATGGAAAGGGTCGATTGCACTCACTCACAGCAAGAATTTGTGGCAGCTGCAGCAACTGATTCATTCGCTCAGCAGATTCTGTTTAAACTCATTTCCAAGTGCGCAAGAGTTCCATATTTCTTAATAGAATGGGATCATAAATATTTTCCCAGAAATACTTACTACCTTTAGTGATATTAAAGCATCAGTTCTGTGCCTTAGCCACACCAGCAAGGACATGTGGCTTTCTGAGAAGGCTGTCAGGGGTTTACTGTTTCACCACTCTTGGAGAGTTAACGAAGTCCACATTGCTACCAATGGCAGTTTAACTCATGCTTGAAGCACTCCCATGTTGCTAGCTCCATTTTCTTTAAGTAATCTTGCTCAGAGAAGCAAACAAAAAATAGGAAACAAACAAACAAGCAAGTTTTAGGCTTCTCACAGGAAAAGAAATATTCTTTTGATTCTAAGCAAAACATAATCAGCTTGTTTACTGAGATTCTTGCAGTTAGTTAGTTTCTACAATTGGCAGTGTTTGAGCAGACCAATTACAGTGCCTTTCACCAAAATGGCTAAAAATTAAGAAGCCAAAAAAGCCAATGCTAAATAAGTAACGAGTGTGTAACAAGGCATAAATACCAAACCATTTAAACTGACACAAATGAGATGGACAAGATAGACTGTGTTCAGCACTGTAACCCTGGCCCATGACCCTATAAACAATGCAGATTATTTGCATTTAGGAAGCACTAAGGAATGAAGCTCTCTGAGCATGTGACATCAGAGCAGCAGCATCCCACAATCTTACTGTATGGCCAAAGACTGGTAACAGGATTTACATTTTTAACCTTGCATAAACAGAGCATAACTTTTTCCAACAATCCTCGGTGGGAAGTCACACAGAAACTGACATACAGCTGAAAAATAAAATTTCTCCTTGAGCTGGTCAAGCAATCTATATAAAGCTATGTTTGAGTTCAGTTCGTATTATACATACAAATATTGATCAGCAGTTGAAATACTGGTTGGCAAATGTAAAAATTTCATTTAAAATGCCAAGAGCCAGAATTTCTTTCAGAAAAAGCCCAAATAAGATCTTCATTACTTTAAGTACTTCAACAGATGCAGCAGAAGGAAGAAAAGGTCAGTGTGACTTATTTGAAATTGCTCCAGGATTCAATCACAAGGAATTTGAAGAAGCTTTATGAAGCTGCATAAGACCTTCAGCAAATCCTTCTATTTATTTACATGAATTAAAACCTTGACTGGTGAAGATGGAAATGCAATAGATTAAAATGCAACTCAACCTTCTCCAGCCCTTTAAAAATTAGTAAACAGCAGTTGAAAATATGGAAAAATGCAGATAATGAACATTAGTATGTCCGTTACTGACAAACCTTTGCCTTCTTCCTCTGTTGCATCAACAGATGGCTCATTTGAAAAACAGTTTTTTGTCTTTATTAAAATATACCTTTTTACTGAACTTCAGATATCTCAAGGAAGCATTACCAGTTTTGAAAGACTTATTTGGAATAGGAAGACATTCAACTTAGTCAGAAAATGCAATAATTTAGGCACACTGGTAATCAGAGGAGAACTCTGGTCCAAGCTTCTGTTCTGTAAGTCAATATTTTGGAAGAGAAATGCTAATTTTATGTTTAAAAAGTAAAAACTTCCTTTTTTGCCTGTGACTGAACTGAGAACATGTCTCTCACCAAGAGCAATAGTCTTTTCCCAGGGAACTCCATTTCTATTTAAATGATCAATGGCATGCAGCTGGATCAACATTCATTTGCTGCCAGCCTTCCAAATCAACATTCCTCGGTAAAGATTGCGTACAAATATTGTTATCTTATTTTGTCTACATCCTTTCATTTGACATCACTGCTCATATTTTATATTTTTAGTCTTTTTATAACTAGAAAGTCAATTTTAGGTATTTTCCATATTAATAATCTGATACGGTTATGTTTTCAATTACCAAAAAAAGTGAATATAGTCTTTTTTCTGATGATTTGGACCCCAAATTAAATACAAAAAAACCCCATGGAAAACATAGTATCAAGTAGGTACCAAAAACAGATGAAATGCTGATATGATGGAAGAAAATAGCACAATTTTGTAAGAAGCATTTAGGACAGTCATACAACTTACCAAGAGCTTGGCTTTGGGAGAAAGCATCAGATGCTTTTATCTAAGAAACAGCCAAACTCATCAAATGAATACAGCTATTCATAGATATAACAGGCCCATATGTGCTGGAGAAGGAAAAAAAGGTCTGTAAAGACACAACAATGGGCCAGAGGTCAGAGCTCATGCCAGCTGCCCTGCAGCAGCACCTTCACGGTACTGCTCTTCAGTGCTGCCGTTCTCAATTTGCATCTACTCTGACTTACTAGAAACCAGGTGGTGCCAAAAGAGTTTACACTTTTCTCACAATTTTCTTTGCTGGTTTTTTGGTTTCTTTTTTTGGTTTTCTTCTAAGCAGTAATGTGCAACTGTGCAACAACCCCATTTTTGCCTCCACAAAACACCTGTGGCTTAAAGCACATTCAGCCACAATAGGACAACAGAGTAGGATGCACAAGATACAAAATTGAACCACAGCAGACTAGCAGCTTTTGAGTGAGCCCATGAAAAGCTCTCAGAATAAAGCACATTTTCTCCTTGACCTTTACCTGCTGCTGGGCTCTGACTCACAAGATTGTGTTTTCCCTCATGGTGAACATTTGTTAAACCTCAGCCTCATTTATCATGAATTCTCACACAGATCTTTCACAGAGAAGAGCTAAATGTCAAAAATGAATCGGTCTTTCTGACTAGACACCTGGGCAGACATTGCAACAATGACACCTGAGGTGGATCCCTGCTGTTATTTGGCTTTAAACATGTTCCTCTTTCATCATCTTGTCATAAACAGAGTATCTGCCTGGCAATTTGCTGAAGGTACTACTTAAAAGAAAGATTGGAAAAGTTGCTAAATACTGAAGACTAAAACATAACATAAATTTCTTGTAGTTTGTCACTGTCACACAAAACTCTGATAAGAATAAATTATATAAAAGCACAGGAAAAAAAGAAGCTGTTTATATACTTTAGTAGTTCACAGAGTATAGTCTATAATAATCCCTCCCCAGCTGGCTACCCAAAAGAGCAGACTTTTAGCTTTATTTCTAAGTGCTAAATCATGGATATGACAGGCAAAGTTGCAGTGTTTTCCAAAAATCACTGTCTTGGTTTGGAAAGACAGGTATCCGCCAGGGAAGCTGGAGTTTCCCTTAGAATGGAGAATATAAACCCCCCACCCTCTCCAAATTATAATTTTGCAATTAAGGGCTTTCAGGAAAAGATTTGGGAATAGGAATAACAGTTCTTTACTAGGAATATTAGCAATACAAATGTAGTAGTGAAAAAAAAAAACCAAACAAAAAACCAACCAAGCAAACAACAATCCTAGAAACCCTGACAGAGTCAGAGCTACAACCTGACACCCTGCTGGTCAGGGTGCTGGAAGCAGTCCACAGTGAGTCCTCCTGGAGTGGCAGATGTGGTGCTGCCGGAGCAGAGATGATCCTGAGAGAAAAGGGTCCAGTGATGGTGAGAAGGGTCCAGTGATGGTGAGAAGGGTCCAGTCTTCCTCCAGGAATCCAGTGGAACCAGATCCCTGGTGTTCCTGTGTCTCAAGTTTTATCCAGGTAGGAATGGTTGGCTCCCCCCAACTGGGTGCAGCATCTCACACTGGGATGATGGAATGTGTCCTGTCAGTGCTGAGCCTCAATGGCCCATTAGCAGAAAATATCCCCCTGGAGGGTGGACAGGTGGTGAAAGAGATAACAAACCCTGCCCCACCTGGTTTAACAGCTGCCCCATTATCAGAAGGCATCTACCCCCCTCCCCCCAGAGTTACAAGAGAGAAAGAAAAACATCTCCCCAACTGCTTTCAGCAAATGAAATAGAATACACATTTTTGGTTCTATAACCCAAGACAATCACCTTTCCAAATTGCATCAGAAACAGGGACAGAAAATGTAGGCAGTCTGCTAGTCTGCCAGGCTTAGTACTGAAGCAGAAATAGGGAATTCTGTTCTGTAAAATATTCACCTTATCAAAGAGTGAACTACTCGAAAAGGAGGTTTCCATAACTTTCCCCCTCATGAGCAGGAGCCTACAAGGCCTCCATCATGCTAGAGGACAGTTACAACATTCAGAGTTTTAAAAGCTCTAGCCCTGCTCCAATATTCTTGCTTGGTCCAAGTGTAACCCACCAAACCACAGCATCACTTCCTCTTGTCAGGCTGGTCTTACACCTACACTGCTCCCACCAGCTGTGCCTGAGCTCACAGTAGCACTGAGGCAGAGCTGCCCAAAAGCCCTGTGACAGGGCCACTGCACCCTCAGTGCCACCAGCCTCATGTTCAAGCTGATGTAGCTACAGCCTCTATCATCCTCCTGAGCTCTGGCTCAGCGCAGTAAACCCAAGCCTAACATGGTTCCCAAACCCATAGTTTTCTACCAGTTCCTTAAGACTGGGAGAGATTAACTATAAAACAAATTGTCAAATATGCCATAACCTGGACTAGAACAGGCTTTTTCAGGCTAGAAATGTGAAAGGCACTGAGCACGAGTCAGAGTTGGAGTTTCTCTTGAAGTGAACAGAGAAAGCTGTGCTGAGCCACAGGAAGGGCCTGCTTTGGGCCACTGGAGAAAGGAAGGAGGATCACCCTCAGAAGGCAGATATTTCCCTTCAGGGTCTGGGAAAGAATAGGCACCTAAAGCTGGGTGAAATACATCCACCATTTGCAGAATCTAAAATCTTTGGGTTTGAACCCTAACATGCTGTGTGCTTAATCTGGTCAGTTCAATTTTTATTTTATTTTAATAACTTTTTAGTTTAAGTGTAGCTACAAAAGCAATGGGTTTAATTAGGGGAATTGAGGTCATAAAGCAGTATTTTGGGACAGTTCTCAAGTGGAAATGAAAAGCAGAATTCATCAGCAGATTAATAAAGTCAAAATCTCTGCTTAGTTTTAAAGATAACATCCATAACAAGGCTTCCCTACTCTTTCACACAGCTCCTACACCACACATCCAGTTCCCTTCGAGTTTCCTTGTTTTGTGATTGCAGTTGTGGTCATCATTAAAAATAGTCTTCCTTTTTATTTCTATGGAGCTTTTGAGAGTTTTGTATGAAAAAAGCCTCGTTTTAAGTAGAATGCCATTAGATGCAGCCTTCCACACTGTGACTTTAGAGCCTAAATTTATAATTTATAGAAGTGATCAGCTACATGACATTCCATTATATTGCATGAATTGGATCCTTTCCTATTATAACCCACGCTTTCTAGTATCTAAATTGCCTTCATGCTGACTTGCCCTGATTTACTGGTATATTATTTACACCACTTATGACACCACTAAATTTGGCTCAAGCAAAGTTCCTGCAAGTGGTAGCATGCTGTGTTACAGATAGATTTGCTGGGCTGGACCAGACTGCTGTTTTGCAATTGTGCTGTTATGTGTGTGTGTCTGTGTGGACACGACAAGACAAGAAGGCAAAACTAAAAAATCCTCCCAAGAAAAAAGTGGGGAACCACTGTGAAGTAGGAGGCATGGTTAGAAGGCAGATTAGCTCTATTATCATATATATGTATCTCCTTTTAATTAAGGGGATCTTGCTTCCTAAAAAAAACTCCTTAGAGCCAAGCTGGTGGGTTTGATACCCCTAAGGGGCATTCGCTTGAGAGCTGGACTCAATGATCCTTGTGTGTCCTTCCAACTCAAAATACTGATTAATTTATTATAACTTCAATAGAAGTAGGGTTAGTTCGTTCAGACAATGTGAATAATGGCTATTGGGTAAATTCTATCTTTCACTGAATAATTGTAGGAAGGAGAGTAGATACCACTCTAGCTGAGATTTGCCAGTTCCAATTCCTAGAGGAGGGCTTTGCATACCCAGTAAAATATTGACAACCTGCTTGTTTTGTGACACAAAGTATGAAAGCTCAGTGACATAACTCTAATCTGAAATTGTCAACATCTGAAAAAATGAAGGGAAAAAATTTCACATTTAAATCAGAAAATAAACTGAGAACTCTTTTCCCTTTGTTCTTTGACATAGCACAGCTATTCCTGTCAGATAACAGATCTCCTCTTCCAGAAGTTACAATTCCTAATGTATATGTGTACTTCAAATATCCAAAGTTAATTAAAAGCAGGTATAAGCAACTTGGTGTATATAATTCAGTGCAAATTTGGGCAAAGCTGAGCTAGTTTGGAACTTGACAAAAAGAGCTCCTGTTGAATTCCACTGTTGAAGTCACAAAGCTTTTTCTTTCATGGGGATGTCTATGTTTTTCATGACTGAAAAATACTGAAAATCTCTGAACAGAAATACTCTGCTGAGAGAAAGAGAGATCCATTTCCTTCATGTTGCTCTCACAAACTTAAAATTCATTGCTAGGTCTCCAATGTCTGTTGGAGAACTTAAGTGCAGATCTCTGTAGAAGGTGAGCTCTTGTTGCTGAGAATGCAGTATCCAGACAGATGGGGTTTAGGGATTTTATTTTGGCATAGTTATACCCTGAATGCTCGGTAATGGTTGTGGCACGTCAGGTGAACTCTTTGAGCACATCTTCTAATTTAGTTGCATCTGAGAGCAAACCAGCTGACAGGCTCTGAAACAAAAGCACCAGAGATAATGAGGATATTGATAATGATATTCTCTTCAAAAGCTGAATCCCAATCCAAATATTAAAGGCAGATTCATGTACACCACCCATCCCAAATCTAAGCATCAAAGGCAAGCATCATCAAAACTGAGCATAATGAATTTTAAACTGAATTCTTAGCCAGAGAGGTGGCCAGAAGAATGAACAATCACCCCTTTTTAATGTATGATTCTTATTTCAAATGGCTACAACCCTCAGCATTCTCTTCCTTGCCCTCTCTCAAATACTGTCCTTTTGGACGCAGTGATCCTTCACTAAATATCCAAACCCATTTTGCAATTTCTTACATTTTATCTGTAATCTCACTACAACTTGAGTTTGAAAATGCTGCTTCCAGTGTGCTGCTGCAATTAAGATTAAAAATTGACACATTAACTTCAGGGAATATCCTGGAAAACATATAAGCATTTAGTTCATTTTAGTTCAAAACTGTAGCTCACAAAATGTGTTTTCTAAGCCAGCCAAAGTCATGGTTACTTTCTAAAGAGTAACTGGCACCAAACTTTTCTACAATCACTGTTATTTCTTTATACTTTGGGAGGTGGTCTCGCTCTTTGGGGCTGCGGTGCTCCGTAGTACACTGATACTTCATTGCAGCCAGAAGCTGAATTTTCACATCCTCTGCATGGCACAGTCGTCCTGTGATTTTCCCCCTTCCCTCTGCAACCTAAGAAATTGCTTGCTACCTGCACTAAACAACTTGGGGAGCTCAGGGAGGGTGGAAGTTTTGGGGTGGGGGGATAAAAAAAAATAAAAAAAATGTAATTATATCCTCAGGAGCTGTGTTATTGAATCAGGGCCTAACCAATACAATCAGGAGTTCAATATGGAAATAAAAATGCCACCACACTTGTTCAACTATTCTGCAGTACTTCTCACAGTCCTGGCTGAAAGGAAAGCTTTATCCAAACCTCACCAGGAGAAGCAATTTCATTGCTTCTGCACTATGCACAGCCCCTGTAACTCAGAGAGAATCAAAGCAACACACAAGCAGGTCACTGCACGTGTTTGAGTGCTCTGCAAACACCAGCCGAAATTCTGCTTTCATCTGCAGGGTTTCTTGCAGTTATTAGCTTTACCTGCGGTAGCTCATTTTTCCTAAATGGTTCTGTTCTCCTCCAAAATGTATGGTTCACTACCAAGTTGTTGTAAACAACCCCACAAGTTGCCGTTCATTGTAACCCAATTGTCCCCCAAGCCCTCCTCCCCTGAGTGTCCCATTGCTCCGAGCCTGGATCTGCCCCCTGGCTGGAAAGCCCTTTTCAGCTGGAGACAGGCGGGGGAAGGGCTCCTCTGGGAGCCACGCCATGGCTGTGGGACCCCCAAATAAACCCTGTCAAATCAACACCCCGAGAGGCCGGGCCGTGCCGTGCCGGGCCGGGCCGGGCCGTGCCGTGCCGGGCCGGGCCGTGCCGTGCCGTGCCGTGCCGTGCCTGCCTGTGCCGGGCCGTGCCGTGCCGTGCCGTGCCGTGCCGTGCCGTGCCGGGCCGGGCCGTGCCGTGCCGTGCCGTGCCGTGCCGTGCCGTGCCGTGCCGTGCCGTGCCGTGCCGTGCCGTGCCGGGCCGTGCCGTGCCGTGCCGTGCCTGCCTGTGCCGTGCCGTGCCGTGCCGGGCCGTGCCGTGCCGTGCCGTGCCGTGCCGTGCCGTGCCGTGCCGTGCCGTGCCGGGCCGTGCCGTGCCGTGCCGTGCCTGCCTGTGCCGTGCCGTGCCGGGCCGTGCCGTGCCGTGCCGTGCCGTGCCGTGCCGTGCCTGCCTGTGCCGTGCCGTGCCGTGCCGTGCCTGCCTGTGCCGGGCCGGGCCGTGCCGGGCCGTGCCGTGCCGTGCCGTGCCGGGCCGTGCCGTGCCGTGCCGGGCCGTGCCGTGCCGTGCCGTGCCGTGCCGTGCCGTGCCGGGCCGTGCCGTGCCGTGCCTGCCTGTGCCGTGCCGGGCCGTGCCGTGCCGTGCCGTGCCGTGCCGGGCCGTGCCGTGCCGTGCCTGCCTGTGCCGGGCCGGGCCGTGCCGTGCCGTGCCGTGCCGTGCCGTGCCGGGCCGTGCCGTGCCGTGCCTGCCTGTGCCGTGCCGGGCCGTGCCGTGCCGTGCCGTGCCGGGCCGTGCCGTGCCGTGCCTGCCTGTGCCGTGCCGGGCCGTGCCGTGCCGTGCCGTGCCGTGCCGTGCCTGCCTGTGCCGGGCCGTGCCGTGCCGGGCCGTGCCGTGCCGGGCCGTGCCGGGCCGTGCCGTGCCGTGCCGTGCCGTGCCGTGCCGTGCCGTGCCGTGCCGGGCCGTGCCGTGCCGTGCCGTGCCGGGCCGTGCCGTGCCGGGCCGTGCCGTGCCGTGCCGTGCCGTGCCGTGCCGTGCCTGCCTGTGCCGTGCCGGGCCGTGCCGTGCCGTGCCGTGCCGGGCCGTGCCGGGCCGTGCCTGCCTGTGCTGCCTTTCGCTGCTGCACGCTGCCAAGAGAATCCGCCCGGAAAGCTCCGACCCAGAAGCCTTGTCACCAGTTCTCCTGCAGCTGCTAGCCGGGCAGGAAGAAAAGCAGGAGAAAGCAACATTTATCTACTCAAATCAGCCCAATTCATGGTTGGGCCACTCACTGAATCATTGTCCTTGTGCGAAACCAAAGAAGATGCTAGAACTGTCGCTGGGGATAAGACTTGAAAATTTCTTCCATTCCCTTGTGTGCTGTGTTTCTCAGAAGAGAAACTAAATCCATTCGTGAGGAATCATCCTTTGGTAACACACAGGTACCCTCTACAAAATTTTGAAAAGGATAAAAAATATAGTGGAAAAGTTACCAGGGTCACTTCAGTTGTGTTAAAAGGACCACCTTTAAATTATCCCTGCTTCTATTAACACAATACACTTGAATTATTATCAGGCCAGAGCTATGTTGCAAATATAAATTAACACAGAAGCTCCACTCATACAATTCAACCTCCACTTTTTTTTTTTTTTTTTTTTTTTCTTGTCTCATCCAGCAAGGCTGACTAAAAAGCATCTGTAAGGAATTAAAAAACAATGGCTTAACCCTTATAGACAGGGGAAGAACTATACACCAGAAAATACTTAGGAAGAGGTACTGTGGCCTCCTGTGCCTCAGAGACAGAGAACAGTTAAGGAGTTTAATGGCTACATTTCTAATGTGGGGTACTGGTTGAGCCTACATTATTTATCATTATTATTGGGTACTGATGCTGATATACAGAAACATAAGGAGAAAAGATTAAAAAACCTAATAAAAATGTAGCTATGGGGAGATAAAATCCTTTTTAGCTGTGTGGAAGATTTTTTGCTCTCTCTTTCCAAGCTACCTTAAATTAAGATGCTGAGATATGATGTTTTCAACAGAAGAAATGGCAGAGGGGCTCTATACATAACAAGAATTATGTAAGATATGATTCACAGATATCAGAGGTAGAAAATTTTTCCTAAAACAGCTACTGTATATAAGGTGAATAAAGATGACCTATATGAAGTACTTACTGGTTAGACAGCAGTGTCTATTTTAATAATAATAATAATAATAATAATAATAATAATAATAATAATAAAGTCACAATCATTTCTTCAGATACAAACAGCAGCATTGGTGTAAAGGATTGTTCTCATCTACTTTTAGTTGCTATGAACTTTCAGAGGTATAAATATGAAACTGGGTGGTAATTTGGATAAGAGGGCAGCAAGTAAAGTTGGAGCACCTTATTGCAGTGCAATCAAAGATGAAAGAGGTGGATCCACAGTGAGAAGGCCGAAAGACAAAGGGTGTAAAAGTGGTACCTGATCCTGTAATTAAATGAAGGCTCCCAGATGTCATTCCAAAGCAACTCATTTAAAAGAACACTGCTTGACTTAGATAAGATTGAATCTATGCAGTCCAGAAAACAGAAGTAACAACAAAAACGTAGGGGGAAAAAAAAGCACTGCTAAGTAGAGCTATGATTTTCAAAACAAACAAAAAAAAAAGGTAGATAGATATATCTGCTTTAAACTTCCTTTTAAATAAAGCCCATTTTCATAGTATGACATTCCTTGAAAAAAGGTGTTACCAGAAGTTCTTGGCCCGTTCAAATGTTTATTTTGGTTTTGTTCTTTTGAAATTTCAAACAAAACATTCAGAATATCTCAGTGAACCTTGAACCCAACACAGTCATTTTTAAATGATTGTTTTCTTCAAGTTATAAACCGTGACAGTCTGACATTTGTATTCCACCTCTGTTGTCTCTGAACAATGTCCAAACATTTACAGAAAGCAAGATTCCAGGAAAGGTATGGCATACGTATTTCAAACAGAATTTTGAAAATTGTTTTGCTCTCATCTAAAATAAAAAATCAATACATTTCCTTGTTCTCCACAAAAGGGTTCTGACAGGCTGCATCAGAGCCAGAGGCAGGGGAGATACATCATTTGTTAAAGCAGAGCAGGCTGTGTGAGAGCAGATCCAGGCAATGTCAGCTACCAGCAAGGCTCTATCAGAATTTCCAGCCCTGTTTTCTTAATGAAAGTAGAATTATACAATCACATCATCTGTTCATCTTTCATACTGTCACGCATTCCTAATTTACTGGCCAAGTCACAAACTTTGAAAGAGATCTCAAAGACAGAAAGAATTTTGGTGCGTTTGGGGTTTGGGGTTTGGGATTGCTTTTTGGAGTGAGGAGGTGCTGTTTTCGGGTTGGGGATGGGAATTTTTATGAGACTGTCCAGCTGGATAAAGGGAAGGGATGTGGAGTGTAAGCAGAACTGTTGGATTGGATTTGCTTGCTGGGCTGTGAGCCAAAGGCAGCTGCTCCTGCCCAGGGAAGCAGGTGGGACCTGGAGAGGAGCAGAGCATCACAGGAGCTTCAGGGCAGGTCCTGGAGAATGTCCTGGGGAAGCTGAAAAGGGTGGACAACACAGGAACTTAATGGAGTGACTTACAAAGTAATGAAGCTGCTTCCATAGGCGTGTAAGATAAATTCTCAGAAAACCAAGCTTCATTAGTTCTGTTGCTTACAAAAGAACATTTTTAACTTAGCTATCACAGTGGAACATTTTAATTACACCTAATTAGGAAGTTCTGGCAGAATTCTGATAAAACCTTTTTTCAGACACCACTGATGAATTGCAAGCAGTTTGGAGCACTATAGGCACCAGAAGCAGCACTGAAAAGAAGCATTTGAGGTACTTAACCAATATTACATTATTAAATTCAAAACCCAAGCACTTGCAATGATTAAATATGTTTGAATGGCGAATACACTTCAGACATCTCAATCAATGAATTGGTATTTCTTCATTTAAAAATGCATTTCTCCTTCTGGAACACTGTCTGGATCATAAAAACACAGAAACACAAAGGTTATTGAACTGAATCTGTCCAAGGTCTATCCTCCTCACAGCCTCCTTTGACAGAGGTCATGTGGGGAGATCCGGAGCACCACTCCCCAGCAAGTAAGTCCCTTTGTGCTTTTCAGAGCTGGTTTGGAGTCTGACAGAAACAGAATCATGGAATCATTTATGTTGTGAATGACCTTTAAGATTGATTCCAACCATTACCCCTGCACTGCCAACCCCACCACTAAACCATATCCTCAAGAACCAGATCTAGATGTGTCTAAAATCCTTCCAGAGACAATGGCTTCATTTGCTCTGGGCAGCCTGTTCCAAAGCTTGAATTCCCTTTCAGTGAAGAAATTTTCCCTAATAGCCTCTAAACCTCCTCTGGTGCAACTTACATTGTGAATGGGTGGGAGGGTATTTTTATTGAGCTCCAGTATTGTATAAATGCATTGAGTATTTTCCAAGTATCATCCAAAACAACTTCAAAATCTTCTTTTAAATGACAAATGAGGAGGTAATGGCCAAGGAAATAGCAGTGAGAATTAAGAGCAGAGTTGGAAAATAGATTGCCTACGACATCCTAGGATGAGGTATTCAGAGATAGAAAAATGTGAAGTTCAGAACTGGAGTGGTGCCTGATTGAATGAGAAGAATCTGCACAGCCCAGAAGAATAACAATATTGCTGTGGCCAGCTTTATTCTTTCCAATTTCTACATTTGCCATTACTTTCCCAGCTCAGTTTTGCTACAAGCTCGTTTCCTAATAATGAGAGAGACTGCTGCAAAGAGACTTTCCTGGGGTACTGAAAACAGAAAATGTGCAGCAGGGGTCACCTAGAAATACATATTGCAGTCTCTCTTTAAGACACTGAATTAAGAACTGTGTTGAGACAACTTATTACAGAGTGAGGGGAGGATATCTTGACAAAGTGTTCAGAGATTATGAGATTCTGTTCCCGAACTAAAAAGCATGTTTTATTTTCCTTAAATAGCAGTTTTCACTCCATTAGTGTCAGTGCAGCACTAACCAGTAGCAGCTTCCAAACAGAATGCCAAATTTCCCTGTGTAACCAGCAGTACAGCAATGAAGAAACACCAGAGTGAGGATGATGGCCTTTTGTTTAAACTACTGTTCATAACTTGCAGGAAAATTAGGTTCTTTTACTCATAAAGTGGCATCAATACTAATGCCTAAGATGGTAGGGAAAAGGCAGAATTAATTTTTCACTCTCTTTTTCCTGTTACAGTGTGGCTCTACAAAAATAAAATGTCCTTGTTCCCATAGGAAAATACAAAAATTCCAGCTTTCTTTTTTCACTCCATTCAATGCTCTTGGCCATCCACAGCATCAGCTGAAGTGAACAGGTAGGGCACGTCATCAGCTGCTATGACAGAAAAGAATTTTCTTCTCTATGCTTGTAAATCAGTCCCTGATTGAACAAACAAATCATGGGGGAAAAACTATCATTTGATCTACTGATTTTTAGAAGAAAGCATAGCTTATCTCTAAACTCTACAAATTGAAGTGGCAGCAACTGTCTCTAAAGATAGAATGTCAAGAAGGTTTATACCAAAAAAATTCTTTAACATATTTCAGAAATGGAAAGTATATTTAAATATGTGTTACAAGGTCTCAGCCTCTGATTGGGAATGGGTGATATATTATCCAGTAAAAACCAAATCCACACTTAATTTTATCTGCCTCAGCAGTGGCACACTCACTTCCCATAACATGATTCTCCCTCTCATTTTCTTCTGCTGTTAGAATAATGGTGAATGGTGGATGTAATAGAAGATAAGAGATTTTCAGAAGTTTGGATTCAGGAGCACAAATTACAGCAGCAAAGAGATTCAAGGGCCAACTGACTGGGACTCTTGAAAAACTCCTTTGTCTACTTTTTGTGGAGCAATGTCCCTCATTTTGATTTATTGGTGCTGTTTTATCTTGGAAGATAATTCTTTCAAAAGCTTGAATAGTTTTGCAAAGGCAGATTGTCTAAAGTTAGATAAAGGTTTTCCAGGTACACTTCTGCTACTAACAAACCTTGTAAGAACAGCTCTCTAAACTTTCAGTGGGTCCAAGTGGAAGGAAATCACATTTCATTAAAAATTTAGCAGTTTACTGGGGAAATTCCGGGAATGGATTCTTATTTACAGGCTACATTCTTAGGCCCTCAGTCCAGATGCCAGACTCCTTGACTTTCAAACAGTCCAGCCATTGAAACTCTACCCTGGCAAAACTGTAACAGTTTTAAACTAAAAATCTAAGAAACCACAGCCTGAAAGGTCAACACGTAGCACTCCTTCACTTCCATTGCCATTCTTGGTTGGTTTGTCTCCTACCACGACCCAAGTCTAGCCCAGGAGAAATCAAATCATAAGGAAATGCAAAAATAGCCTGTAGGCAAATGCAGAAAGATACAGCTTGCATTTAAAATTGCATCATTTTAAATTGCATCAATGTTCAAGCTAATTTTTTGTAGCTCTGCAAATCCTGAGAATTTCGTATCAGACCTAGCACTATGCCATTTTAAGGTAAAATAATGCCTCTGTCAGTGAGTTCTCAGGAATCTTTCACCTCTACCATCCTGTCATCAGTTAATTTTGCCATGTACACTGCCACTATGGGTACAGAAAAAAGTTTTCACCGAAAAGGAGAAATAGTTAAAGCTTATCTTCTACAGAATCAAAAGATCCAGTTTTCCAAACTGTCTTCTGACTGAGAGAATATCTGATACCTTTCTTCTTACTGGTGCTCATACCTAAAGGCTATATTCTTTTAGCACGTCTTATTAAAGCCTTGTGGGATAAGGAACTCCTGAGTGTTGTTTACAAGTGTGCACTGAACTGAGGACAACTTGTCCTCTCAATTATCTTAACACCTTTTCCCAGCACTTGAGGTTTCAAGAGAAGTGCCTGCACAGCTTGGTCTTATTAGCTGTGTTTGAGCATGAGGTTGGACTAAAAGTCCTTGGTGGTACCTTCCAAAGGAGATTATTCTGTAATTCTAAGCCAGAAACATATTTTAGAGCACAAACACTAGCACTAATAAAAATGTATAATAGGCAAAAATGAAACCTTCACCCCAAGATCTAAATATATATTCAGGAAAAGACATCTGTAAATCAGCCGCAGCAGCATCTGGTGAAGCCTACTTGTGTTGCAGCTTGCTCTTATGAGAGAAAAAAAAGATCACAATTTTTACTGGAAGATGTGTGTGAGCCACACTTAAGGCTTAGAGCCTTACAGTCCCTCTCCAATTTCTCTTTCTGCGACTGAGGGCACCTCAGCCCATTCTTCACTCCTGTATCAGTAATACCTGGCTCCTGTTGTTTGGCTTTGGTGAAGCTTTCTCTAACACAACTCAGAATCTGCAGTCAGGGGAGTGAGACAGTCACAGTACCCACATCAATATTAATTCCTTATAAATCTTAGTAAAAGCAGCTTCTCCATGTGTGTCTCAGACTTTCAGGAGGAGAAACCTCACAGCTCACCCAGCAGCTGAAAGTGCAGAGAGCACCAGCGCCTCAGGCTCTAAGGCACTGGCAATATTCTGATACAGCAGCTGGGGACATCATTCCAGCTCTGTGGAAAGCCCTCCCTTGAAGCCTGGACTGGCTCAGCACATTCTTTAGTTATGAAACACTGCTTGTATCACAATACCATCTGTTAAGTGAAATAATCTCCATGGAAGGGGAGGTTTACCTTCCAAGCACCGAAGTGTCAGCTTAAGCTGTTTAATACCCTGCTTGAACTAAATCCGGATAAAGCACTTCTGCACTTGAAATGCTTTGCTTGTATCATGAAGGACAATACCTCACATTCCCTTCTTCATCTCACTTTTATTCTAGAAAAGGCTTCTAAATTCCCATTAAAAATTGGGAGCCTGAATTAAAATTAATCACACTCCATTTCCCTTTAATGTCTCCATAGGATTGTGTTATCTTGTGTTCCTAAAGCAGAGAAGGTAAAAACAGCTGATCCTCAAGAGATTTGAGTTCATAGGGAATTTTCTTACTACTCTTTGACATTGTGCTATTAATAAAAATAAAACTGTAGTAAACACAAAACTATTCAGAACTTGACCCTGTTCACAGAAACTCATGTTTCTGATGTCTGCAGATAATTTCTAGGGAAATGAATAAGCTAAAAATGCAGAGTCCCTTAAGGCCTTGCCTTGGATTCTGAGTAAATAGCTGAGAAATGTTTTGACTGAAATATTTCAGGTTTTACAAAACAGTATTTTCTGATGATTTTTTTTTTTTTTGTAGAATTTTTCAACCAAATGAAAACTTTTTTTTCTGAATATTTTACCTACCCATTTTGCAACTAAAATATGCTTATCCATTATTCTCCATATTTGTGACATTAGATTGTAATTCTCTAAGTCCACATAAAATGTCATTTATTAGATATTAGGCCTGTAAAAGCAGGTATTCTGGCAACACTGCAAGAATTTGCCAGTTTCATAGTAATTAGGAGAACACAGAGCGATATGGGAAATTAGTCCCACACTTTAATATGAACATTGATGCTAATAGACTTAATCATAGGCAAATTTTTGTTCAATGTTGACCAAGTTTTGGCAGCCCAGCAAAAAATAAGCAGCACCTGACTGACACCAGCTGAGCAGCAAACACAATTATTGTAAGAGTTACAGTTTCAGTGTTGCTTGGGAAGAAAAGAAGGAGATCAAGGCAAATTTATGAAGGATAGGTAAAATGTCAAGTCATTTTATAAGTGGAAGCACCAATACATATCTCTGTTTTAAGAAAATGTATAGTTGGCTAGAAACAGACAGTATATTCTGTAACATTATCTTCCCTCTGCTGACTTATGGAAGTACTGCTGTAAGAGGGGCCACACCAAATTTAAAAGGAAATATGATGAGCATGGATAGATTTATTAAATGATGGAAAGTCACCAGCATCACCATTTCCCAGTGTTATAAGCATAGGATTCAGGGGGATTTGATGCACATATAACTACACATTACCATTTTTATTTTCTTCTTCAGCAAGTTGCCATTTTTGTGAAAAGAGAAATTACTGTCAGCTTCCATCCAGCAAAGACAGATTCTTTCTCTGCTGTCTTATAAAAGTGTCACCATTAGGCCCTTCCAGATCTGTCTCCTTGTTTCATTAGATTTGACATACATTCTTCTTTGAAGTCAGAGGTTAAAAGGCTTTCAAAATCCAGCAATTCCTTCCCCCTCCCCACCTCATTCTTGATTGCTGCCTCTCTCCTGTAGACAGCTGAAGGCTCTATCAGGGTGCTGCTGCTATCCCTCTTGCCCCTTAGAACAAATGAACCCCAGCTGAGCTTCTACATCATGCTGCTGTCACAGGCTCATGCTTCCAAACTACTAAATAAACTGCATCTGACTTGGCAGCTGTGTTTTCTAGCATCAGTGTCCTGGCAACAGCTACAGGATGCCCTAAAAGCTTCACAGACTCTTTACCTTGGATAGTATAATAGTATAATTCACATGGAAATGGTTGCTTGTTGCTCTTCCCAAAGAAAGAACCAGCAAGACTGTGGTTATAAGTTGTTGGCTTCAAACACAGGCCCCAATTTATGGTGGACTCTGCAGTGTTGGAACACACTGGAAGTTGGAAGTTTTACTTCCCTAGGGAAATGTTGGAGTCCTGAAACTTAGAGTTTGGGGTTTTAGTGTGTAGTAGTAATACATATGAGCCAAGATGGAGGATTTTGGGTGTTGTCTTTGTCTTTCTTCTTCACGTTCTTTTTTCTTTCTTCTTCATGGGTTTAGGTGGTTTTCTGTAATGGGGTGAAAAACCTTGGGTGGTCATTATTGGGTCAAACACATAAATAATAATAGAAGTGTCACCTTGGTATTGGGTAATTATCACTTAAAAGACCTTGGAAAGAGTTAGAAGCTCTCCATTTTACCTCGTTTCCCCAGCTTGCTAGTTAAGTTCATGGCTTGTGAGCCTGTAAACACTGTAAATAGATAAGAGATAACAAACATTCCAAGTCCCACCTCGGTCCTACGTTTCCTGTGTATTATTCATCGTGACCTTGGCAGAGAGGAAAAGAAGCCAAAACCCTCATAGGGAAACGTTCAGGGTTTTTTACCAATCCAGTAGCGTAAGATCCATAAAAACACGTGTTGATAAATGCAAAAGGGAAAATAGCACAAAATTAATGTGGAAGTTTTAGTACCTGGCTAAAAGGCTTGACCTTTAAAATTCAGTAACAGAATAGACGTTCAAGGTGGCCTTGGAGTAGGTAGGAGTACAAAGTAGAGGTATTCAGCAGACTTGTTCCTGAGCAGTTTGTGGATGTATTTGAGCCCACAGCTCTGTATAAATTAAAATTTGGGCTCACTTAATTAGTAGTATACTTTTGAAGTCAAGAGGATACTAAGTTTTGACCATGACATGTGTGCATCTGCCAGAAAGTTTAACAGTGCCTGACTTATTTTGAAATGAGGGATCTCTCATTTATGGCAAGGAAAGCAGGTTGAGAATTCCCCTTGCAAAGAAGCAGCAGGAAGAAATGGAGCAACTGAGTGTGCCAAAGCAATTCATCTGACCTACAGTCCCCTCTCACAAACTGCAGGTGTAGAAATAGCATTTGTGCAGAGGGATACAGAAGAGCACTGAGAGACAGGGAGGGAAATGGTGACAAAGAGCAGCATGGAGAGATAGGGATGGAAAGAAAGATTTCATATGGCAATGTAATTATGTTCCTTGTGTGCTGAATCCCATTTCAGGAGGAAAAAAAAAGTAGTGAGTTTTACTCCGGAATTTTTTCACTCTGGAAGTGGCAATATTTCACGGATCCACTCAGAGCTGTAGCTTAGAATAGCTTAGAATGAAGCTGCTAAGGCAAGGCTTCAGCTTTTCGTCAGATTCTTTCCCCATTGCTGCCTCCATGAAGAGGAGGCAGTGATAGCACTTTGAGGTCTGGCATGACACCCCAAGATTCCACCTCCTACTTTTCCTTGATGTGCTGAGTCTTATCTGGGCTTGGGTTTATAGTGTTCCCCAGCCTGTAGCAAGAATTCCTTCACCACCTTTCAGAAGAGTTGGTATGTGTCCATCTGAAGGCATGACTACTGCTCGGGTAAGGTCCTTTGAACAGAAGAGTCCTTAAATAAAATAACAAACACGTATATATTGTTCCCAAATCTAGTCTTTGTCCTACTCCTTGCCTTTTTTTTTTTTACTTAATACCTTGTCTTTTATCATGATACAATTCACATGCCCCTCTACATGGGCTTATCTTTTACATAATTTGGGACTTGTATCAAGTGTCCACTCACACAAGCCAGCAATTTCTTTAGGTGCTCCCACACATGCTTTTCTGAAACCATAAACTCATCACAACCCTCCTGCTTCAGACCACCTGCAGCCTACCATCATTACAAGTATCACTTTGTATGGAGGATCTCTGTTAATCCTTAAATCTCTGCATTATCAGTTACAATGAGAGCTGCAAGCTGGAAAGACCTTTTTGAAACAGATTTTTGGTGAAGACTGGTGGAGCTGGCATAACATTTCTGGCACTGATTTGGCTTAGTCATTCCTCTCCTCCCAAAAAACATAAACTTTGGTGTTTTGGACCTCTGATAGGTCATGCCCTTCTGCAGAAAGCTGGGTATGAACTTCAGGAAAAAAATCCCATGTCAAAAAGTCAAAAGAAATGATGAAAGGATAGGGAAAAACAGTACAAGAATGCTCTGAAAGATGATAAAGTTAGACACTCCACTAGTCTGACACACTATGACCTATTAAAGGATCAAGCATGTAATTTACAGTTTGCAGCTGTTATAATAATTATTTATATATTTACTTCACTTACACTGCAGTACTGTGGGCCATGATCTCTATATGCAAAAGACAAAATCAAGGGAAATCCCTTCCTTAAACACCAGAAGTTACCTTGGAATGTCTGAAGAGAGACGTCTGCCTAATTAAGTTTTGCCCAGCTCTTTCCCTTCCTGCCCTCTCATGGAAGTCTAAATTCCTAGAATTTCTAAATAATTGAAGGATAGACTCAATCCCTCAATTTAGGGCTCATTCCTACTAGCTGGTCCCCCTCTAAGTGTTATCTGTACTAAATACCATTTAGGGCAATTCTACAATAGCTTTTGTTGTGGTTCACAAGGTAACATGCTACAGATAAAACCTCAGTCTCCCTCCCCTTCTGCTGTTGTACACTGTTGTCAGAGTTTATAACTAATTCATAAGGGAACTCAGCACTAACAAACTGTGAGTCTGTGTTTGTGTGTGTGTTTCCATCTCCATAGGGTGAAAAAACAATTTAGATGTGAAAGATGGAGTAAACTGACTTGGCATTGTACACAGAAATATTTTTAGCTTGTCTGCCTGAAAATACATCTTAAGTAATCCAATTCATTCTGAGTGATTGAGTATGGGAATCTTACTCATAAATCCTGAAGCTGACATTCTAAAATCAGATTTTCTTTTAATTTTCAAGCAGTAAAAGGACTTCGCCATCTCAACATGGTTTATAATTTTTTTTCTGAATGATTTTTTTTCTTGAACTAACTAACTAACTAAACAGGCCAAAACCTCTGGCTGCAAAAACTCATTCTAAAATATCATCCTCTATTTATGGCATGCATCCTTTTCTTTCATATTTGCCTTAAAGGAAACAGATAAAAAATATTTAATTTAAACATAATAAGTTTGATTCCTTTAAGATCCTCATTCCTGTAAATGAATGCATTCATTTATTTCCAGCTACGTACAAAAGATGCTATATAATACATAACTGAGTGAATATGGAAGTAAGGAGATTTTCTTAGCTTGCAGTAGTCCCTACCAACTTGAGTAAGAAGATTACTGATTTACTTTTCATAAATAGCCCATGTGAAAGGACTAGTTCTGAACTGACCTATTCACATAGGATGTATCTCATCACAGAGTAATTTTCACCTTCTATGCAAGTCTCAGGGAAACTTCACAGTTTACACAGATTTGGAGGTTTTGGTTTTTTCTACAGACATAACACTGTTACTGTCCATAGATCCATTCTGAAAAAATACATAGAGGATGACTTCACCTATGTGGGTATAGACTGACATCAATTAAGAGTGTACCCGTGACTAAACTACATGGACTTCTAGAACTCCCTGATTTTATCAACTTTATTTCTGGGCATCTGCTATTGTTACAGAACTTTTTAATCACACACTTTACTGGAGCCAAGTAAGTTGCATATAATAATAAATCCCTTCCTACCCAGAGCAAAAAGAACTTGCCTCAAGAAATACTTTAAGAAACTTTCCACATATAGGTCGCTGTGTTATTAACAGGGAAAGCAAAGTGCTGTGCCACTGAAGGCTGAATCCACATTTTCAAGATGAAATTTATTTTACAGCAATTTATAATTTGGCCATGGACAGCTCCTTTGGGCTGAATTTCTGCTACAGAGACTTAGCTTAAACACAGGTTCTCTCTGAAAGTCTAAGACCTGGTTCGGACATTAAGCATTTTAGTAAAAATTACAGAAATAACACATTTCTCAGCTGAAATTTATAAAAAAAATCTGTTGCCACAAGTGGGCAACTGATTAAATTGTCAACATGTTGTTTTTCCTGACTCATTCTCAGATAATCCCTTCCACACACATTTATGCAAACCTAACTCTAGACTGGGAAAACACAGGGCTCATGGGCCCAGCACACTGCATGATTTTTATAACCATACACTTAAAAATGCAGGGTGTTTAGAAGCCTGTGTACATTTCTAGTGGCTATAAGTCACATCTATCAATCTTGCAACCAAAGGATCTGAATTTTAAAAACTTTCAAGTCTATAAAACTTGAAGAATCACAGAAATTCTGCCACAGACATACCACTTTGTCCAAAACAGTCTGAATTTTAAAGCAACTGGGATGATGTTTTCTGCATTTTTGGTTGTGGGTTTGGAAGGAAGTGGCACCTTTTTTTTTTTTTTTTTTTGAGTCTTGGTATTAGTCCTATGAGGTAGAGAGGAAAGCAAGGTTTCTGAACCAGATTCACAGTCAGTGCAAAATGCTCCTACTGAGCCTCCTTCCAGACACACAGAACCCTCTCTCCATCTATAGGATCAGACTGGAGAGCTGAAGATTTCCTCCTACAGACTGACACACATACACAGAGTATTCCATTACCTGAGACCTCATTAATTTTAGGACAAGACAAAGGCAGAAATTTCTAAATATAATTTTTTGCACATAATTTGTCTCAGCATAAAGTGGACCACAGGCTGGCTGGTCTTAAATGTGGCAGAAAAGACACTGACACTTCTTTTTTTTTCGAAACAGAAAAAAAGTTGTCAACAGTGCTGTTTTTCTTGAGTGTGAGGTACATGAATGTTATGAAACTGCGTCTTTTAGGTTGCCTGCAAGGTGATCCCTACTCCTTACAGAGGAACTAATTTAGTTTCAGTAAAATAAACTAAAAATTCTTCTTGAAAGGAAGTTGTACATTAAGGATATAAAGGACTGGATTCTACCTACATGAAAGAGACTGAAGTGTGTATTTAAGGGAAGAGTGGAGCTGTTTGGTTGGGCAGAGCAGCAGAGAATTTCTGGTTTAAGATTCACTTGGGTTTTCTCTCCAGTAGTCTTTTATCAGCTAACTGCCATACCTTTGTGCTTCATCAGTCAATTTTGCCAGTTTCACACCTGTGAAATATTTTCATCTTCCAAACCATTGCAAATGAAATCGAACCTAAAGCCCAGACTCGAAATTGCTGTGATGCTGTACAGTTATTAAAAAACCTCTTTGCCATTAAGCTATTGCTCATTGTTGCACTATAAAAACTCTCCAACCTGTTAAAAATAATCTATTCATTTAATTTTGGATCTAAGCAATATTGCTTCTTCTTTTACATGGCCTTTTACAGGAACAGAAACAGGAATAGAGATTCTTCTGAACTTAAATTACTGAGATATTTAAACCAGATAGAATATTTCTTACAAAATTACCCTCCAAAGTTAAGTGTCAGAGATTAGACAGAAAATAAAACAGACCTGGTAATAAAACCTGAGGCAACAGACCTCAGGCTATTGTCATTACCTTCACTGCCTGAACATCCAACCTACCTGAAACTTTTTTTATCTAACACTCGGATATATCACCCTGAAATAGAAGCCCCAGTTTTGCTGCTCATAGAATAAACTCCTGGATATCTTTATCAGCAAATTATTTATAAATGAAAACAGACCAGGATATAAAAGGCCTGAAGAACTGAAACAAAGATAAAAATGCCTAATCCTTTACTCCAGTGAGAAGAGAAGTTCCTTGTCAGTGTCCTGGCTTCTAACTTTGGCTCCCTATGCTGTCTTAGCATGAAACCCAAATAACTTTAAGTGAAAAAACAGTCCTTGAAATCCAGAAAAAACTTTCTCCACTCCATAATTCTTCCTGTTTTATAGTTATCAACAGTATTTTCATGCGCTTTCCAAATTTTAATTGGATTTCGTAACATGAGGAATAAGTTTTTGTCCTTAGGCTAATCTCTCAAAGATCCATTAGCTTCAGTGGACATCCATAACTAATATTCCTAAAGCAGGAAAAAATATAACCTAAGCCACTCAACTCTCACTCAGTACTCCTGCAAATAAGTTACTGCTTCAGGATGTCACTGGCCAAAGCAAAGCTCTGTATATTCCTATAATATATAGGAATCTCAAATCTTCCGGGTTTGCAGCTCCAAATGTTGCTGAGCTGCCACCCAGCACCCCAGACTGGTTTCTCTCACTCTGGCAGCTGGCATTGCCTATGAGAAATGCTGTCAGACATAGGCACACCAAATGTTGTCAGACACCTCACCACAGTCACTGCACAGAACATGTGCATCCCACCACTGGGTTATCCCGTGGGCTCTCTGGGGGCTCCTGTGGTCGGAATGGGCGTAAGGCAGCACCAGGCTCAGGTCAACACGATGCTGGAAAGGGCACTGGTTGTTTTCTGAGAATTGTCACATGCTCTGGTGTTGTACTGTGTTGTTGGTTTTGCTCCCTGTTATATTCTATTTGATGGTTTGTTCCCTTGTCTCTCCTCGCTTCCCTGAGAGTGTTATATTCCCAGTTGTCAATCTTCCTGTGTTCCCCCTGGCCCCCCTCCTCTGGGCCTTGTCTGTCACCTGGCTGCTCCTCGCAGCTTCTAGAAAGTTCAGAGAGGAGCGTCAAGTGATAGGACAGGGACAGAGGGGGTCCCTCCCCAGGCATCCTCATTTGCTCCCCTAAATGTCCCTCCAACCCTGTTCCACTGCCCCCTTGTCTCCCATTGGGAAAGAGTCCTTCAGCTGCTGACATCCCTGTGCCCCTGGGGCTCTCTTGGAGCTGCGTCCCTGAGACTCGGAGTCCCTGCAGGGACAGAATAAAGTCTTGGATTTTGCCTTCCAGTTGAGCCTGACTCCTTCCTCTGCCATCGTCACCGGTCTCTCCATGACAAGGGAGGAATCCCTTAGCTGCTCCTTCGATTCCCAGGATTCGGAGGAGTGTCCCCCTGCTGGTCAGCGGTGTCTGGCTAGCCCGGGTGGACGGAGTGACCACTCCATGCTGGACACCGCGACACTCTGGGGACTCCGTTCCCTAATTTAAATAGAGTACCCATCCTTTTGAACTTCTCAAAGGTAGAAGACTAATATTGTGTGGTTATAACATATCCATGCGTAAACATCCCCTTGGAACCTGGGCGGAAGCGGCGCAGGTGGGTCTCGGGTGCTGCGGTCTCCCTCGCTGCCAGGATGCCAGCGGCTGCAGAGCTGGTGGCAGGCACCCTGTGCCTGGAGGGATGAGCTCCCTGCTGCTCCTGCCCTCGCTGCTGGGAGCTCCCAGACACAGCACACATCCATTATGTGATCGTGTGTCAAATGCTCTGCTTATTTCACTTGATATCCAACAACGAGTGGGGTAGAATGGAGTCCAAGGAATCCTGAGGTAGTGGGGATGGAGGCCTTGGACAAACTCCGCAGGGATCAGGAGGTGCTCTGAGCCTCATCACCTGCCTGTGCCTGCCACTGTGCCCTGCCTGGCACTGCCAGACTGAGCTGCAGGCCAAGGCCATTCCGAGTATTTCTAAAACCCCAAAGATGATTCATCTTGTGGGTGGTGGGGAGCTGGACACAGATGGCTCCGGCCAGCTCCTGTGCAACACCAGAGCACAGCAGAGCCAGGGCAACCCTGGAAAAGGCTTGATTCCGTGATTCTTGGACAGAAGGAAGCAGAAATGCAACTGAACTAATTTTAAAGCTGTCTTTAAAGCTGCATGAATTGATAAATCCCAGAACTTTTACTCTGCCCTCCTCTCAACAGCTGAATCAAGGTACAGTTTTCTGCTTCTGGAACAGAAAGTCACAACAATGGCATCTGATGACGTTCCTATGATCATTCAGCCTCAAGCTGTTGGAAAAAAGCTACATGACGAGAATTTAGAGCTGCAGAAGTATGGAGACATTAAGGATAAACTAATACCTACTTTGGAACTAAAGGGAGAGTAGAACATAAAAAGAAAATGGCTTTTTAACTCTACAGGACAACAGGAACCACTCTCTTGCAGCTTGAGCATCCATTTAATATGAGAAACAAAAGCCATAAATCAGGGAGGACATCTTTTCTCTCTTTTGGAGGGGATGGGGAATTCTAGTGACAATGACCAGTGAGCTTCTATACCAGCTAAGTCCCTTGATAATTGACTGAATTACTATACTTACTAAATCCACCCAGTAGTTGCCCAGCCAACGTATTTTTTCCCAGCTATAGGTAAATTAAGGAGCAGCAGATCCCACTCAGCAGCACACAGAACACAGAAAGAGGGACCATTTGGAAAATGAGAAATGGAAGTGACATCGTATAAGGAAAACCAGCATTTTTAGGGAAACGGAGAATAATCTTGCCTGTCTCAGCCTTTTAGATAATTTTCATGTTATTTTCCTTTCAGATTCTGCTTGTACTTTTTACTAACTTCCAGTTTCTGTGTTGTCTATACTCGGCTGTATTGTTTTTCATATTACACATAATTATATATTTTTATTTATTTTTCAGAACAATCTTGCATTGATCAGCTATAGAATCAGTGGCTTTATTATTGTGATTTGATTTTTCCTCTCTGTTCTCAACCAGTTTTACTTTTTCCCACAACATGGTTGCCACTTCCCTGGATCAGTGCCACAACCAGCCTGTGCTCCCTCTTTCCAGAGGAACAGAACCTCTTTCTTGCCAGGTGGTGGGGTCATATCCTTTAAAATATGCTTGAATTCAGCCTTTTCTATGTGAAAAGCTATAACCTTGGCAAATGTCACATGAGTGGAATTTGGGAAGAAGCTCTTTCTCAAAAGAATTCCCATCTGCCAAGGTTTCACCACGTATGAAAGAGTATCTAACTGATGTCACCTGTCTAAGAAAGTAGGTGCACTATTAGTTAGGGAAGTGTTATCACATAGGAGTTAGATACTAGCAATTTATGGTGTGATGTTTTTCACAGACAAAAAGTTCCACACATGATTTCAATAAGTTTGTCTGAATAATATTGTTTCTCTTTAAAGTACACGGCTGAGGAATTTTGCAAACGTGAAGATAAGACAGGAGTATCAGGCTTGTGTAAATATTGCATCTAGTAGCACTTGTTCTTTTATTATTTCTAGAAGCATAAGGACATTTGCAAATAATGAGATAGCAAATATGTTGTAAAATAAAATGTTGCTGAGAGTTCATAAATGCTGCATTTTGCAAGTTCTGCTACTACTACTTAAAGATCAATTTTCCAGCTGATACTTCTGCATTACTGCTGACCATACTGGAAAGAAGCAGTGTGGATTTCAGCAGCAGCTACGCCACTCGTTGATAGGACATAGAACAGCCAAACATGCAAAAATGCCACAGAAGAGGAAAACCCAGACCAATATTCATCCTATATTCATATTTGCAAATCAATGACTGTTTTTGAAGTGTGACAGTTTGATTTTCCCCCCCTTGCTTTAACCTTTATATTAGGAGATGACAAGGAAATGCACTGCTTTTCTTGATATAAATCCCAGAAGCCTTTACAAATTTCATAATGCATGTGAGCTGAGAGGAATGTCTGAATTTGGAAGAGATCCCTCATTTAGGAGTCTGAATCAAAACCCAAAATGCATTCACACACACAAATGACTAATCCCTTGAGTTCATTGCTCTTGTTCACACTCAGAGTGATTGAACAAGAACTTTACAAAAAAGGGAATTTGGAGGAGATGGAAGGGGGATGAGGTTTCCATGTTGGTTTGGTCCATCCAGCACAAGAAACCAGAGCTCTGGTTAGTGCTGTTTTTTATGAAAGTTATCAAAACCTTGAACACAGTCACCAACAACCTGACTGCAAAAGCTGTCAAGCTGACATGTAGAGACTTTACCTATTTTGGTCTCTTGAGCTCCAGCCAGTGCTCTCCTGGAACGAGTAAGTTGGTTTGTAAAGTGTTCTGAGACCACATCACCAAACTGTCAGATAGTCTGAGTAAGACAGAGCAAAGGCTTTTCTAACAGGTCAATTTTGGAATCATTACTCTTGCTCTTCCTACCTCATCTGTAGAAGTTCTGGTAGATACCCAAGAAAACATTTTATCCAGAATTTCTTCTGTGCTTTTTATCATTTCAACAAATGAGAAACTTCTCGTAACTGCAGAAGAAATCAGTAGAAAAATTTCCCAGTTAACCAGCTACGTCTCTTTTAACAAGCTCCTCATAGTCCATTCTCTATTTGCCTGAAAGCTGGGGTGTTTATTTGCAATCCTGAGCAGCAGACATTTGTTATTTGCTAAAATACCGATTCATGAAACCCCACTATACAATCACAAGCGTTGAAATGCATCTTAGGAAATTCTTAGCTATCTACCCAGTGATTTCCCAGATACATTTCCCATATTCATAAAATTACTTCTAAAATGTGGCATTTCCAATACAACAGAAATCTATCAGCTCTAGGTGGATCTCAGTGGATGAGCTGGAATGAACTAGATTCCCGATGAGCCTCAATAAACCCTTTCTAGCACTAATCTTTGCCCTTAGTCCCCTGACTATTTTCTTCCAGCTTCAGGTGCAGTGGGTATGTCCTTTCCTGGTGGTAAGTGCCAGCAGATCCACACAGAGAATTGTGCTTCAGTGCTGCTCACTTAGCTCCCAATCCAGGCAGCTGCTGCTCTTCTGCACAAACACCTTCCTGAGAAAACT
The DNA here is from genome assembly GCA_027886175.1 of Phylloscopus collybita. Classification (NCBI taxonomy): domain Eukaryota; kingdom Metazoa; phylum Chordata; class Aves; order Passeriformes; family Phylloscopidae; genus Phylloscopus; species Phylloscopus collybita. Next base: position 27,777,165 of record JAJNNQ010000003.1, on the reverse strand, counting down.
CTAGTCTGTCTAATCTTGAAAAGAGACAGTGATAAAGTTTGTTAGGCTGATATTGGAGATCTGCTCCTACACAGAAACTGATACTACAACTGTCCCTGGTAGTTTTAAAGATAGCATTCAAATCATATATTGACTATTTCTGTAATTTCTCCTACCAGAGCATGTTTGTACAACCCTGGAATCTCACCTTAATGGCTACTGTTAAGTAACATTTTACAGCTTTTAACTGATGGAATGCAATGGGAATGTAAATAAAACACTGTAGCTGGAATAACACCTCCACTGCTTGAACTACACGCTACATCCCAGGAACTTGCATTTTTGTCTGCCATTTTACCTGTCTCCCATTCAAATTTGCCAATTTACCCTTTCCACTCCAGGACTGGTTGGGGCTTTTTTTTTGAATAACCAAACAGAAATGTTGATGTATCCTCTACACACCAGGAACAGGTGCAAGATACAAGGTTTGCCAAAAGACCCTCTGTCTGCAGCAGAAACATACAATACCAAAAGAAATTAGCTGCAGAGACAATGAGATTTGCATTGCCATAGGTTACTGTTAACTGAAAATAAGCTTCTGAGTGAAAAAGCCACAGTAAGCTTAGAAAATTAACTAAATCCCATGATCCAGAGAAAGGCTACAAAACATGAATCCTGTGATCTCTGACAAATGAGACACAGGATGAAGTTCTTTGCTTACTCTTGAATATAATTATAAAGGAAATGCAACAGTCACCTGACTCTGCAGCTTGTGCCTGTTGCACAGTAGGACACTGAAAATTAAATATTTCAGTGCAAAGCATGCAGTGCATGCACTGTGGTGTCACTCTTCAGAAGGCAGATGTGGCACTTGTGTTGCTGTGTCCTGTGAAGACCCCAGGCTGAAATATCCACTCTATTCTCTATTTCAAGAGATTTCAGCTCTATTTTAATGGACAAGACACCAGTTGAGGAGGTATGGCTGGTCTCAGATCATTCTCCTGTCCAAACCTCACTTCTGTGGCAGGCCATTGGTTTGGTGCATAGACTGCTTCTCATGGATGCTCATCTCACCAGAACAGGCCATTCACAAAGCACAGCAAAGTTCTGGTCACATACAGAGGTATTATGAAGCATCCACTGACTGCAGTGGTAGGCAGATTTCACCTAAGTTGGTTTCCTACAGTCTGGTCAGATGCAGTTGATTTCATTTTCAAATGGCAAATCAGTACTTAAAAGAGCACTGAGGTTTAGTTTATGTGGTTATATAAGCTGATAAATTTAGCCCATTGCTGAGAAATGGGATGTGAATTAGTTTCTAATTAATTTCCGTTTACACAGCATATGTCACATTCATTGGTCACTGTCCAACTTAATAAATGCTTATCAATTAACAGGAATTTCTTATGATTGCAGTTCCAAAAACATCTGCCTGAACTATGCCAATAAATCCCTTGGCATTTTATCCTAACACAGGTATCTTAAAAGCCAGGTTCTATTACGGCCGTTTGGAGTTTTATTGACAATAGGCTATTTACCCTGTTAAAGAGACAGAATAAAAAGCACAGTTACACAAAACTGTTTTTTAAAAGAAAGGTTTTTCTTTATTTCCAAAGGTAGTGTGCAGAAGAAAATTAGTTAAAAAAACTAAGCCAAACCAAACCAAACCACCCCATACATCAATCCTTTGTATATTTCTCAAAATAAAATTATGGATCCAGACACTAAACCTAGGTATTTCAAGCAAAAAGTATAGTATACAACCACAATAAAGATATTTCAGGAATTTTTTTTACTTAATTACTTGTTTTCAGATTGCCAGTTACCAAGAGAGAATTATTCTTCCAAACACACTGACATGTTAAGCATAGATACAAAGCAGGCTTTTTCAAGTATCTCATTAAACAAATAAAAAAGAAAGAAGGAAAAGAGAAAAAAAAAAAATAAAAAGAGACTTTTGTAAATGGACAGATTCTTCCAGAACAAGTTATGTAAAGAAGGTTTTACAGAGGTCAATCTCAATGCAATTTATTTAGAGAGAAGCATTAGAAGGTGTCAGCACTGAAGGTATCATATATTTCACTTAGCTCTCACATTAGTCTTAGCCCAAAGCATTAGTCTTGAGGCATTGTGGAATCTTTTCAGAGCATATTTTCACCAGAACTTGCTGGGGTGCATGCCTGGTTCTGGCCCAGCTCGGTGGTCAGCTTGGGCTCCCGGCTGCTCTGACACGCTACAGCAATGCACTTTTGTGGGGTCTTGGCTCAGGCAGTTGGCTCACACTGTCATGGCTGTGGTAGAAAGAGGGGACTCTCGAGGCTTTCAGGAAACAGAGGTTTTATTTGGGGGGGGGGGGGGGGGGTCAGGGGGTCCCCCAGCCTCAGCCTGGTGCCTCTGAGAGAGACCCCCAGCCTGGGCTGCAGGGCGGTTTTGTACAACACAATCTGGGGTGGGTACAAAATCATACAAACCAATAAAACAATCCAAACACTACATGCCAACTAGAGTTACTTAAATTCTAACAAATCCAACACAGGTTTGGGAGGGGTCTCGAAAGAGTCCTGCCAGGCTAGTGGCTAAAGCTCTTGAACTTTAAAGATAAGAATTCTATGACGGACAAAGGGAAAATGATGCATGACACAAAAATGAAACAAGAAAGAACCAATAAAGAAGAGTCTTCAGGCAGGGGCTCTAGTTGCCTTAGAAACTCTTATCAAAACTACGAAAAGGATACATTCTACAACAAAAGGCCCTTTCAAAGTGTTCAAACTGTACTAAACTTACAATGAAAAAACCTTATACTATATTCATAACTAAAGCTTATAAATCATTTCTTGCAAACTCACAGAACTGACAGAAAAAAACAACAGCAACAACCAAAATAATAGAGAGAGAACTAAAGGAAGAAAGATAGTGGCTAATAGGGTGTAAGAGTATTCGACCTGCTGGTGAAGCCTTGACTTTTTTTTGTCAGTGTTTGCAGCTTTCCATGACCAATAATAAACAGAAGAAAAGTTTTCTTGATGACGTTATTTAGTTTCCTAAAGAAAAATACTAAAATTAACAAAATAAGAGCTTGATACCTGCAACCAACTGATTTAGTAAAATACTCTTTGAAACTAAAATTGCAGTTTATGAGTCAGTTGAAGTAGACTGGGAGATGGATATGACAGCATAAATCAAAAAAAGGCAGCAGAGTAGGACTGCTATCGAAGATGCATTTAATTTAGGATTCCTCTTTCTTGAACCACTCTCCAGTGTATATGTTCAGGATTTATTAGTGCATGTCTAAAATTCACATTACAGAAGTGGTAAGGAAATAGTCTTCACAACTGCTCATCCACCAGCCCCAAGATTCTGGCAGTTACAGAGCAAGGAGCAAGGCTCTCCTCGTGTGTTGATTCTGCACTCTTGTTCCAGGAAAATAACACATTACTGTATAGAAGTTCTACTCAGGCACATATTCACACTTCCTACTGTAAAATTCATTTTAATTTTGTTTAATTCCTACCAGTGACCTCTATTGGCCTTCACCAGGTTTTCCAGTTGCTTTTCTAATGCAGAATATGTGCTGTGATTGTGAACTTGCTCACGCCAGTTTTGTTTCCAAAGTCAAGTTAGATTTCTAAGAGTGTCTCTCATGGCTTTTTTTTTCTGCCTTCATCAGCTCATCCATCAGCTATGCTTTGCTCCATGCTTTGCTGCATGCAGATAAGCTGCTAACTTCAAGTTTGTTGATAATTTTTAGTTTCAGTTTAGTTTCAGTTTGCTCCTTTGATGCACCCTGAATTGTAAAGCTGTTTCAAAATGCTTTGGTTTTATTATTTATTAACAATTCCTGTCATGCATAGTGAAAAAAACTAAAATTATGTTGATCTGGGTTTTTTCTCCCTTTACTTCCACTCCCAAAATGTATTTTTGTTTCCACATTTGTGAAAATGTAACATAATGCATAACTTTCATTCTTATAAAGGTGTACTCTGTGGTCCAATATTAAATTCTGTTTTGGCAAACATGCTAGTGCACATGGGCATTGCTGAGATAAACAACAATATCAAGTACAGGCTATGGTACAAGAAGGTAACAAAACAGATTTTATAATTCCTAGATTGATATTCACTGAAGTTTTGGGATGAAAGAGCTAATTTAGATTAAATAAGGGCTGGCCATGAATAAACCATAAGATCCCATAACCTTAAACAGAAGCTGGTCCATTTATTTTCTTTCAATTTCTTTCCCTTCACTACCCAACATCAAAATCTTTGAAAAGTTAGAATTTTAAACCCAAGGGTAATACTAAAACCAACATTCTCACAGGAACTCAGATGAAATCTGAGATAAATGTCCAGCTCTTCTATGTAACTGTAGCACTTTGCTGCTTAGAAATTTTAGGAGGCTTATCTTTACCTATGAACCAAAGGACATATTACCTATTTAAAAATAGATGGGGAGCAGAGAATAAAATAGTAACTTGTTCAAAGTTCAATAGAAGGAAGGGAAAATCAAAGCACAAGCTATCTGATAATTATTTAAGACTGCAGAATAAAAGATGACTCTTCCTAGCGAGCCCAGGAAAGATTAAAAGTCTCTGATACAGTTCATCTGGGGAAAATTTCCAGCCCATTTTTCATCTGCTTAATTCCATTTTAGATAAACACCCAGATTCCTGAGCACTTACCGAAACCAAATTGAAATTCTGGATGCTCATTCATTATTACCAAGCACCATATGTCTAATTTTATTTTTGGAATTGTCTTTGGCAATAATACACTCTGTCTGAAGCTCTGTGGCAAAGACTCAAATCTGGTGGTTCTGAAAAGGGATTTCGGGGGGGAACACTGTACTGCAGATCCTGAACAGAATGTATAATATTGTGCAGCTTCTGCCTTGACTTTGCACAGAGGCTGTTTGGGTGGCCTGTTGGCTACTGAGAATAAGCAGAAGCGTGAAGAGATGAACAAAAAGTCTTTGCTGTGACTCCCACACAAAGGTAGAAGCAAAGAAGCTTGATAGACAAATTCAATCATGTAATTTCCTCTCATCTAAGAATTTCCTTTACCGTTTTCTTCCAGAAGTTGGCTCATTTGGCTTCTTGAACTCTTTGCTTGTCTAGTGTCATTAAAAATACATATTGCATATTTCTCTCAGGTTCACAGCTAAAAGGCACATTTCTGTGCTTGGGCAGTTCCATCATTTACCACTCTCTGCCCTGAGTCACCACAGAAATTTGCATGGCCTGGAGGCCAGGGCCATTCTCCTCAGTCACCACAGCACCTCTCACATGGACCTTCTCCATTTTTTCATCCACTTAACTCAGACTATCCCAAAGCTCTTCATTTTGTGTACTTGTATCACAGGGACTTAAAAGCAGCTCCATTTAAGAAGCATTATATTTTTAGTCACGTATGATACTGTGGAAATTATCTAGTTCAGTTACTTATCCCACATGAGACACCTCTCAGAACACACAAGTGCCTCTCTACCCTATTGCTGCTATGTGGGGTAGGGTGGGTTTTTTTTCATTTAAGCCATAGCTGAAGCTGAGGTTTTATGGAAAAACCTTACTCCTTACATAAATAAGTTCAGCTCTTTTGAAAATCCACCAGGAGCTTTGCTGTGCTCTCAGACCCCCTGAGCTCTTCGGAAAAGCCTCTCTGCTCCAAAGCACGCCTGCAATATTCCCTTGGGCACGTGAAGGAGGTTCCCTACACAGCTGCAATGAAATTACAGCAGCAGCAGAACTCCAGCAGGCAGAGTCAGCTTCAGCTGCAGCCCCACACAGGGGAGGTTCTGCCAGGAGCCACTGCACAGCTCTCCGTGGCACTGCACTGCACGAAGATACACCAGAGTGCTCTCTTCTGGGGAAGTGCACCTCCAAATGTGGCAACATTTGGGTTAATTGTGGTGGAGCTGCTAACTCTCTGGCAGAGCCTTCCATCCCGTTTACTGCAGTAGGGATTTATATGTTAACAATTTAGAAGAAAACCCACTATTTCTTATATAATGGAGTACGTTTAAAAGACTATCAGCTACTGTCTGAACCTTAAGCTTTGATTAAAGATTACTTTTTCCTTCATTCCACGTTTGCTATTGGACTTTATATCTAATGTGATAACAGAGCTGTATAATAATCACGGTACAATAGTCAGCTCTAAATGATATACAAAACCTGTGTCAATGTTTTAAAAACTTACCATCCAAATTCAACTGAATATTTATGTACCTTTTATTCATGAAGCATCTTTCACATCCCATTTATGTCCATAACTTAACATCAAAGAATTCCTTGTCAACTGAAGTCTATTGCTTTTTTTCCATTTCCCATTTTCTCTCCCTAGGACAGCTTGAAATGCCTTTCATTGGAGCTACTGCAGTGAAAACTTAGGTATTTCGGTAAACAATGTTCTTTTCAAAATTAAAATTAACTGCAACACTGAGTTTGCATACACAGTACAAATGCACCACAATGCCATTAACTGAGGTAAATCAAAAAACAGCCCTGAATTCTTGGATGCAGAGAGGGAAGGAATGAAGGAATTTTAAAATTAGATATTGTAAGTAGAGAGAGATACTGGTGAGGAAAAACAGGACATATAACAGTTTATTTGGTTTCCTACATAGAATGTAAGCAAATTTACACCACCCAGGAAGACTTACTTGTTGCCCAGCAGTAATTTGACAATCACTCAGGGCAGCAGAGGAGTAGTACCTACACCTGCAATTAACACAGAGAAGCTAATGAGATACTACAGCTTAACCTACTGACTGATTGTATCAATTTCAAACTCTAGCCATAGTGCAAATAGTAAATAATATTGAGAGAAGAAATAAATTGACAGCACATCCTGTAACCTTATTTTTTAAAATGAAATTGAATAGGAATAGACAATTCAAAAATATTTAGCACCCAATAACCACTGTAGAACAGGTTGAGGGTGAAATGTGTAAATGATTGGAGCTGCAGGGTTCAAAAAGCTGAAGTTTGAGAGGAGGATGTGGGACACTAGGGTGACAAAGACCTCAAGGAGCAGGGTGGGGAAGGGTCAGGCAAAATGCCCAAGCGATGGCTGGAGCCAGAGGACTCCCAAGTGGAGAGTAGTTTGCAGCTTGTTTAATTTATGGCCCCAACAAACATTTTGTTCCAGACAATTTCATTGCTCCAGACACATTGAAACCATGACCCTGTAAATACTATTCCCAGCACTGTTTTGATTTTGAGGACATCCTAAAATATTTTAAAATCAATATGATAAGAAAATTTTCAAGGAAATTGTGGTGCTGGACTGCTAAAAGATAGCAGTCAAAATGACTCTCTGACAGTAGTGCAGTCTTTTTGGCCAAATCTAGATCAGCTCTGCTTAGGAACATTCTAGAACCTGACTGCAGAGCAGCAGTGGGAAATGACAAGCAGGGAATAAACCACAGCAGTTAAACTGGGAGGTGATTTGTCCCAGTGACTGGGAACAAGAAATGCTCAGTAACAGCTGGCACCTCACACTGTGGAAGGATGATGGAAGGGACACTACCCCCAAATAGTTTCAGCACAGCAGCACCACGGCTGCTCTCCCATTGAATGCTGCTTCAGAGCTTCAGCAGTGAATCAAAGAAAACCCAAATTCTCTACACCTTGCATTACTAATAGAATGACTCTAAATTTTTCTGTGTTTATTTCTTCATACCGTTGTGTTCATTTCCTTCTCTCTCTAAGCTTTTATCCAGCTCCACGCTGGTTGTTTAGCTGACTGAGGGACAAGCAAACAATAGTTTCTGTTAATGAATATTGATTTTTCTTAAACTGGGGGCAAATTCAACCTTCTGGAAACATTACACTAGGTGATATTGCTTACATTAGAAAGTTACCATCTGGTATTAAAAATATGGGAAGAAATTAAAAAAAATGTTGTATTAGTCACATAAATTTGATTCGGGTCTGGTTTATGAATGTTTCAGTTTTTTTTCTGCACAACTTCCTATGCAGTGTTTAACCACAACAGTGGCATTCAAGTCATTTTGAGAGCACAATGCAATCTTTTGGAAACATGGACTATGAAAATCCCTACTGAAATAATTGACTTTTCACTGAATATTAAAGAGAATATTTCTGCAAAAGAAGCTGGAAAAAAAAATGGAGACTTTTCTTACAGTGAAATATTTTATTCAAAACATATTGAAATAAATTTCCACTTCAAAAGCCAGTATCTGTTTCCTCATGCAAACGTGTTTCTGTACCCAAGCATTAAGAAAAAGGTGGCATTTAAAGGAAAATTACTGGGGAACTCCTTAGTCTCAACCATTCTGTCCAGCAATTTACAGGGCAGAGTTCAGTACCACAAACATTTCCTAGGGAATTTTGTGTACATATCTCCTTCCTGATTAATTCCTCATACATGTGTGTATATACCTCTAATGTGTATTTATATATAAAACCCTTAAGATGCACTTTCAAGAGTTCCCCTATCACCTATTTACTCCATTTGCAGGAGCATTTTGGTATCTTTCAAACAAATAGTTAATTACTTAATAGTTGATTAAACAGCCACTGAAAGGAGTGCAATTGAGGGGGTATTAAGATGTGCATTATATGACAATTAATGTGATGGCCACCATGGAGCTTGGAATGCTCTGCCACCCCCAGAGGGACCCCCGATGCAGTGCACACTTCCTAAAGCACTCTAAAAGATGCTGGTGTTGCCTCTTCATCCCCGGGCTCCTTGCATTTAGCCATCTCAAGGGAATTAAGCAGACTCACAACTGCTGTCATTCCATGGCTAAAAGATGAAGTTTTACCCTCCCTCAAAGGGGCAAAGGTGTATTACTGTGGAACAGCCTGTACCTCTGTTACGAAATTGTGTTCTGTGCCTCTCCCTAGGTAATGCAATACCTTTGGATTGGGATGGCCTCTGCATACAGAAATACACTGACTGCATAAAATTCACCTGAAAGCACAGCAGGCCTGGAAGATTTGCCTCACCTGAACCAGCACTGAGGAAGTATTTTTCAGTACTATTAGAAATGAAAAATAACATGAAAATAATCTGCTCCTCTACAGTGAGCTTCTCAAATTGAGCTAGGTAAAAGAGGTGAAACAAATGATACAAATTCACTATTCTTTATAGACTGACTGACATGACTTCAGAAACAGCAAGAAATAGGAGTATTGAGCAAATTAAAAGTTGATCAAGAGTTAGCAATGTAGGGGGAAAGGTAGGAAAGGAGAGGTTCTCTCAGGACTGCAAAACATATGGGAAGTGTCACCTTCCTTTTCTTTATTTGATGAAGCTGAACTCTCAGCTCTCCATTCTCCTTGGATGGTGCAATCTAAACTCTCTCAGCTTATCAGCTGCCTGGACTCTGTTCTCAGCAGAAGAGGTGCTGCCTGGCAGCTGGGAGGAAACTGAGCTTCTGTGTAGTGGAGCGTTGGCAGGGCTGAGTGAAGAGAGCAAAATGACTCACACTGAGTCTTCCTCTAAATGGAATCGTTTAAATGAGCCTGGTTTCCCTTTTATTAAATGGGAGAAAATCAATAATGGTTGATCACAATTCCAATCCATTAGGCTGTTTCCAGAATGAACCCACACATCTGACCTTGAAGCGAGGCAAAGTTAAGAATACCAACCGTGTCAATAGCAAAAAGATTTAGCACTAAGTTTCAATAAATGGGCATTTTGTATAACTGCTGCTTTTTAATTGACATTACTGCTACTCCTTTATGTCTTAAAATGTAGACAGAAATTAGTTGTAAAAAGATAGAGGTGGCAGTGTATGGATTAATAATGTTTCACAGTCATCTTTAAATAAAAATACACAAGTATATAGACTACTTTTCCTAGTATGGATTTGTACAGGTTCTCAACCATCCCCTTTTATGTGCCCTGATGCAGTTTAATTGTTTTGCCATTCCAGATGGACACAAAGCCTGACTATTTGAGCATCTGAGAAACAGGGAGACATGGTTAACATTGGTTTATATAGGCAAGAAACCATAGATTATGTTCTTTCCTTTCCTTGCTTTTATTGTGCTTGTGTTCTGTAGGAGAGATTGATAAGTAGCAATCTTAAAAATATTCAAACAATTCACCTTTATGACTTTTTTTTCTTTCAGAAATATCTGAATTAACAAGTTCTGAAGGTAGGAGTCACCTAAAGGAAAAGACTGAAACTTTCCAAAGTCTGCAGAAAGTTACCCTCAAGTGAAGCGTGTGACAGCTCCCCATGTTGTCCTACTCATACAACAGACAGAAAGAGAGAAAACAGTCTCAAATCTCACAGAATCAACTTCCCCCTCACACACAGACTCATCTGTAGCTTTCTCTCAAAAAATACAACCAAAGGTTTAACACATAAATACAGAACAGGAGGAGATGGCTTAATCCAACCCCACGAGCACTTTGCTGAAGGAATGGCAGAAATAGAAATGTAATGATGTGATGAGATTGCTCACCTCAGTAGGAGGTGTCTCCCACAAGTGATAAAGTTGAACTTAATCTGGAAGGATTTTTTAGTATTCTCTTGCACTCCTTTCTGACTTTCTTCCAGAATGATATTCCTGAGGCATTACCATACATAATGTATAAATGATCTCTGCTTAGTATTACATTTATTGCAATATGAAGTATTTTAAAAGTTCATCATATGCTTCTTCGTGGTGACATACTGGGACAAATTTTGAAATATATGTCCCCTAGGTGACTCTAGAAGAACTTCTGTTGTGCATACAAATGAATGCTTAGGGGAAGCAATCAAAATAACCTAAATCTTAAAAATAGCAGACAAACTTTATTTTTATCTTGTTGATAAGCTCAAGTTGCAATATTTGCATCTGTCCCTTTCATGTTATGGCATTTTTGACCCAATCTTAGAGAAAGGATTTTAAAGAAAATTTGATAATCAACACTTTCTCAGGATAGTTTTGAATTTTAATAAAAATTTCTGTCCAAATGATGTGGGAAAAATTTTCCAGCTTTCAGAGTGACCCTATTTTCAAATGATCCTTTAGTATTCTGATAGGATATAAACACAGAAAGATTCATTTTGATTTCAGTCCTTGGTTGAAACAAGAAATTTAATGTACAATGCATAGAACAGCAGCTATTTAAATTTTCTTTCTCTTAACAACAACAAAAATATTTTTTAGAAACCTCCAAAAATGAAAACCCAAGCCAAAAAAAATTAGGATAAAAGTAATAATGCCTTGATAAGCAGAGCCTCTAAAATACAAATGATACTCATGCATTTTGGAGAATGTTTATTCCTAAAGCTTTTCTCATGAGCCTTATGGGTCACTACTAATACTGCTGTTGAAAATTCTGGCCTCCCAGTAAAACAGCAAACCTATATAATTGGAGAAAATTTCCAAGCACAACACATTTTAAGGATGTTACTGCTGCTTGCATTAATAAAGTACTTGCATCTGACATTCTTTTCATCTCCCCAAAACCAATTTCTAGTTTATTTTTGTGTACAGTGAAAATCCAGTCACAGTGGGGCATGAACCTATTATGTAGAAATACATACAGAGACTCTCACCCAGCACAACTCCTTCTGATGTCAGTGAAAGTTTTCACCAAGTGAGAAAAACCAAAATTATTCGCTGTTAAATTTTTCAGTTGATGTTTTGGATCCCAGGATAGGATACTCCATCTTTCCAAGAAACATGCTGGCTAAGGAGACTTTTGAACAAGGAAATTCAGCTGAAACAAAAGATTTGGAAGGGACTGCCCAGACTATTAAGTTCTCTCTATCCTCACAAATAATTACATTGTGCAATCTCTTCCTTAAACTCATCAAGCTCCTCCTAAGAGTTAGTTGGGCTTTTTTTCTCTGTACTAGAAGGCTGTTCTAGAACCTCGTTTGTGTGATAACTAAAAACTGATTTCCAGTCTCAACATACTCTTGGAAAGTTTATATATAATTATTCCTTAGCTTAAGCACTTGCTCAGTGCTACTGTACTATTTGTCAATTCTAGTTTCATTTTCTCCTATAAATTACTTCATCTTTCCAGATCTGCCTGCTTTCAGTTTTAATTACTCTGTACTTTACTTTTTTAAAGATCTTTCTAAGGAAGTAGCAACCCTTCTTTAGTCCATATCACAAATTGGAGGTTTTTCAGGTTTGAGAAAAGAATGTTGGCAGGGGAGGAAGCAGTTCCCGCCTTACTGAAAGCTGCTGCAGGAACGCGGGTAAGAAATTGTCCTCCCCTATCCACAGGGGAAAGGACAACATGGAATGGGTTTATGGAGGAAAGAGCCTTTAGGTTAGACACCAGAAAAATCTTCCAGTTGAGCCACTGGACTTGATTGCTACATCTCCTCTGCTGTGAGTTTTTGTGGGAAGGGAGACAAGAGTCAGGGATGCACGGGGGGCAGCTGCCCACAGGCAGATGCTCTCCAGGTCACTGTCCACGTTTCCTGCTGCAGTAAATTCAGCTGTTCCAAGGGGGATATTAGTACACAGCAGGTTGGAACTGATAGTAGCCAGGCAGACCTAGTCATTTTTCATGACAATGAAGAGATAATGGAAATATCTCCAGGATCAATATCTTCCTTCTCAAGAAGCAGCATTGAATGTCTGACTAAAGATTCTTCTCTTTAGAGGCAGTAATAAAAAACTCCATGGGTTTTACTGCATATTCCTTTTTTAGGAATAAGCCATGAGAATTCCCTTATTTTCAAGGGCCCTGAAACCACAGCTGCTTATCATTTTCCTCTTCTTCAAAAAACCTGCCACAGCATTATGTAGTGTCCTGTTCTTAATCAGGAAAGTGTACCTAAAAGCTAGTAAGCACACAACCACCAAATATTGATTGGAAAAATATTATTATTTTTATTTTTTAAAAGTGATAAACTGAAGTTATTTTTAAGTGAAATAAGAAGTCAAACTGAATGAAATAGGAGATGTATTGAGCAACTTTGTCTGGATTGTGATCTTTTTGTGCTTACTTTAATACAAAACTATGGGGTTGGTTCATCCTCTCTGGTTGAGTAATTGCAGGATGGACCAGGAGACTCTACCCAGAAGCAAAACCAATGCAAGTTTGATGAAGTCACCTACATCTAAAATTACATCTCCGTAAACCACTTTTAACACTGAAAAGCAAAACAAAACCAGTGTGGATTGCTATGCATAGTGCATCTTTGGAAATTGTGCCATTCAGCTGTAAGTCCAAGAAATACTGTCTGGAAGCCAAAATTGAACAGTAAATCACAGAGAAAACTCAGGCACAAATAATTTGGATATAAAAGTTATCTCACAAGTTAATAAATGCACTCACATTGTGTAAAGACAGGGATTAAACCAGAAATCCTTTGGCAGAAAGGGTCTGGCTTTCCATCAGTCTTGAAGTTTAAAGGTAGAACAGATAAAGAGGAAGTTTTTATTATGAAAAGAAACAACCTGGAAGTGTTTCCCTGAGGAAAGCGTTGTGGCCTAGCAGCTGCATCACCTATCAGCCTCCAGGTGCCTGCTTTAAAAGTCAGTTCTTTGAGGGATGGACATGTCCAGCATTGCTCCATCATGCACTGAGGAGAAGCAACACCAGGACACAGCAACCCTTTGCACAAGCCTGTGCCCCACAGAAGGAATTGCTTCCCAAATAAGGAGTTAGCGAACAACAAGGATGACAAAACACAGCCTATCATTGTCTTCTTTCCATCACTATTAAGTAAAGTCAAAGTAATATTCCCACTGACACCAAAATTTTGACAACTGCAGTTGAGACTGATGAGATGAATTAAATGCAAAGATATCCTTCAGTGTGCTTAGCTTCAAAGGCACCACTTCATTGAAAACACCAGGGATTGCCAATTACTCCTGCTTGAGGCACTCTGTCCTCCTGCCTTCCCCAGCACTGGAGGGAGAGCCTTGCACAGAGTTCTCACTACATATTTTATAAGTTAGTAATCCCTGCTGGCCAGCATCTTTCAGTTCACTGTCTCAGGAAATTCTGCATGCTGTAAAGGCATCATGGCTTGTGACAGGATCAGTCAGCATTGTTTCTTGTCTCTCCCCCTATGACAATTTGCCTCGTGCTATTTCCCTGACCTGACTGCTTCGTCTTTGTAGCAGCTAAGTATCCCCAAAAGCAAATGACATTTTACACCTCCTATGTTTCCACCAGCCAGGGAAATATGAGCTGCAAAGGAAAACAGCACCAACACCAAAATGTCACATGGGACAGAGAGCCGACTGAACTGACAGGATCAGTCACCATCACAGCCAGGGCTGTGGGATCTGCTTTCGTCCCTCAACCCTGGCAGCAGAGATCAGGTTGTCCTCTTTCCTTTGCAGCAACAAACAGTTCGCTATTTGCCCTGAGTGATCAAGTTCCACTGTGAACGTTACCTATGTTTCTGGAACAATTGACACTTTCTAACCCCCCTTGCTGCACACATATCCTGTGACTACCCCGTGAATCTGAGGAGAGGAGCAACATCCAGGCGGGGAACCAGCTCTCCCTGCAATTCAAGTGCAGCTGTTGAGAAAAATGTACAAATGGCTATGTTTTAATCTGGAACATTTTAAGTCTAAGTTCTTGCCAACTTAATTCCAACAGTTATGGATAAATTTCTTGTCGTTTGCTGTGCTCTTTTGCAATTTCTGACAGAGAAATGATGTGTTTGAAAGGCCTCATGTATTCTGTAGGTTACCATTGGGAGCAGCACTGCTTTGACCTTTTCAGTAGGTTGTAATTTCATTTGCTGCCAGTGCTATTCAGGTTGTTCTCTTCTGCCTCAAGTTCTCTAAACTGTAGTAACAGCCAAGAACAGCCAACCAGCCAAACAACAACAAGAAAAAATTAAAACTGGGTCTCGAAGTATTATAGAAAAGATGATTACGCCTCAAAACAGGAACTCTGTGTTGAAAAGAAGTTTCTTCCTGGCACTGCAGTTGATTCTGAGCACTGTGACTGGTACCTGGTGAATCCATTCATCCAGCTAAACCTGTAAGGACAATGGGATGTGAAACCTGTGTCAGCTACAGCTAAACCTATTTCAGCTGAACAGCTAAAACGCTCATCCTCCACTCTGGAATACTAAAATGTCTCTAAGAAGAGTAACAACTTTGTCTCTTCTTGGGTTTAGGATCTTTCCCTGGTTCATTTGACTCAGAATGGAATCTGTCCATAGTACTGACTGAATCTCTTTTACAGGGCAGTAAGGTTTATATAAAAACAGGAGAAATGCCTTGATACGAAGAAAACCAAACCAAAATAACACAAACCCCAATCCCAAGTCATAAATACTGTCTAAATATATGTATTTATAAAAATTAACTAACCTGAAGACAGATGAGTATAGACCCATTATTTGTGATCTGGTCTTTATATTGCTGATAGTTTTAAAATAGATTTCTTATTAAAAGCAATATATTTGATATTTCTGGAGTATTAGCTTTGCCCTTCCTTTCCACTGAATAAATTATTTTACCTTTTTCACCTTTAAGCACATTATTAATTCTATCATTCTATCTCCATTCTTTGTAAAGTTTTTAACATTAACACAGTTAGTATAAGACAAGAATACAATTTCTTACATTGTTAAATCCATGAATGTTTATTCATTCTATGCACTGCAGGAATTGCTCATTTATTATTTTAGAAAAGAACTACTCTTTCTGTATAAGATAAATGCCCAAAGGGTAGCATGAAACATCATGGCTCTCTAGATAGCAGCTGCTTTGATTCAGTACATCTGCATTTAGAAATATCAGATTGAACACGGGCAGTTCAATGCCTTCAGTTCCTATTTTGCTTTTATAGCAAGGCTCAATACATCACTTCTCTATGAAGTAAGGAAAGGTATAAACTGAGAATAACTGGAAAAATGTATTTATTAAAAATGTTCACTCTTTCTGTAGAGCATAAATAAGTCATTACACCTTGTCTTAATTTCTTGCACCATTTACATCTGGTATGATTTTACAGCTCTTCTCTTTACTGTGCCTCTGTGGTCAGTACCTCTGTAGCACAGGACAAATACACAAGAGCTTTGCAGACAATGCAGAAGATGGGGAAAGAGGGGTCTTGAGCCAGACTGGAAGTACCTCTAGATGGGAATTAGACTGAGCAATAAGCAGAGCAGGAGAAAGAAAAAGGGGGACACTCAAAACTGACCAAGCCAGGATATCTATTTGTAAGCAGATGACAGAGAATCTGAAAGGAATTGAAGTGTTGAAAACCTTTTTTATTCATTCTTCAGTGTATCACAGCATTTTCCACATTTACCAAAGTACTCCCTTTAGCCACAGTCCTCTCATAATTACCACTTCCCACAGAGTTAAAGATAAAAATGAGAAGTAACTGTTTTAATTTTCAGCACCGAAAAAAGAGCTCAATCTTCTGACGAGCAAATAGGTTATAACAACTCTCCTGTCACATGTGCAGTTATTTCTTGGTAACTTTCTGTTTGCTTATTCAACAGAATTATTTATTTCTGATAGAGGGTCACCGGGAGTTCTTGGAACACATTGCAAATTTGTGCCAGACTGCCCCACAGAAAAATGTGCTTGGAGCCATCCAATTCATGTGCTTAATGAGACTGTGGTAAATAAGGAGAGAGGAAAGGAGCCAGAACTTTTGCAGTTGGCAAGGGCATTTTTATGTTTGTGCTTTTGTGGGGTTTGTGCTTGTTGGACTTTTTTCAACATTTCTGAAACTTTCCAGAACATGCCAACACTTACAGCATGTTTCTCAAAGTCCAGCTTTGGGTTTGATCCCTGCATAACTTTTATTTTTCTCTGCTAATGCAGGCTATCCCATAGATAGATCATACGGTTGCCTGGAGCACAGGTGGGAAGAATAATCATTCCTATTGAGAAGAACCTGTGTTGGCTTTTTTATTTTAGAAAATTGTAAACAAACGATTTTACATATTCCTAGTGGTATCACATAGCAAGATCATTGAGAAAATCTATTAATTTTAATTAACAATTCAGGGCAATAGTTATCATCTGTTTGGTGGTTTGTTTTTTTTTTTTTTTCCAGACAAGAAACTACACCTCAGTCATGCACCTCCTAGAACAGCCCTCAGAGCACTCCTGAACATAAAGTGGCAATGGGTGAACTGTCTCCATGACCACTGCTGTGACTGAGCAGGTGCAGGAAACCAGTCCTGGATGTGTCAGTTATCTGAGGCTCAGACTGACTGAACCCAGCTCCACCTCTCTGCCTCTAGCTCTTGTATTAATTGGCTAAAACACTAACATGAACTCCTCCTGGGTTTATCCCGTTAGCAGATCTCTGTATCTCTGTACTGGAACTTGTTTTCGCCACCTAATGCAGAACCGAGATCCCGATTCTGTCAGGAGCCACCAAAAACATTTACCCTGAACTGTAATGGGGAAGGGGTACCAGTGAGATAGCCAAATAATGAAAAGGTTTTTCTTCTAGATGGAGTCCAGAGGAGAACAGTATAACCTTCCATAATTAGAATTTCAGCATGTTTCTTCTGTGACCCAAGTACTTTTTGTTGGTCACTTGAGACTGATCTATCTTCTCAAGAGCAGTGTCAATGCTATACTAGGAGTTACATAAAATATGTTTAAATTGTAGTAAGTGTTACCTTATATTTTTCACTGGCTGTGCTCTTTGCTGCTTGACCATCTCTGCTGCCACTTGCACTGCTCACACCAAGTAATTTCAGGCGCTGTTGTTTCCCTCCTAGCAATCAGATACTGCTTTGAAGGGTGAGCCATAATGATGACAGCACCTCCAAGGGAGCTGCAAGAGCTCACAGGCATTGATCTGGCTGTTCAACCCCAATCTAAGCAATCTAACTCCTGTAGTTAACATCCTCAGAGCAATGTTAAGAACCTGAATACTATTTTGTTCTCAGACACCAAGAGCCTTAGATGTAAATTACTTCAACTGAGGTTGCAAAAGTTCACAAGCTCAGGAAACTAGGTTCAGCTCCTTATTAGCCAGTGAGTAACAGATTAATGTATGAAGGTGACAGAAACAAGTCTCAGTAAAACCAGTAGCAAATGACAAATCAAACTGCCTTCCTAGGATATGGTGTTAATTACCTTGCACTGGCCATCAAGCCCACAAACTCTACTTAATGATGTGACTGTAGGCAGCACAGAGGCTGGGTACAGATGTGACCTGGTGTATAAAACTGGTGAGAAGTTAGTGTGTCCTGCACATTGATTTGCTGAACTGGACAACCAGATTAGAAGGGGGCAGGGAACAACAAATAAACCTCCCTTATGAGTTACCAAGAAGTCTTGAAAAACTCTCTCTTTTAACAGTTGTAAAGGAAACTTCGGGCTATACAACTCCCTCAACAACTATAGTTACCTTGTCCATTTTGACAAAACCCTACACTGTTTTACTTTAAACCCTACACAGTTTACTTTACTTTAAAGCCATATGGACTGAAAAAATAATATGGCCTATTTCTGTGGAAAAGAGTGTGTAAAGAAAAAAAAGAAAGAACTTCCATTTGCCACACCAATTCAAGTTCCCATATAATCTAATAAAACAACAATTCAGGTTGCAAAGAGCAAGATATCAGAATCGCTTCTCTCATTTTTGCCTAAAGTAATCTTGAGTGGAAAAGGAAGGATCTGTCAGTAAATAGACTGTGATGTGCCATGCTATGGGGAAAATAAACACAGAAGTAACTTTGGATATTTTTGAAATGTGTCATTTCAGAGGAGGAGTGGCACGATTTGCAACACCATTCGTAAAATGTGACATAGGTGAGCATGGCCCCTACCTGAAGACAACTAATAACCAGCAAAACAAAACAACCAGGTTTTGAGATGGTTATAATACTTCAAAACATCCCAAGCATCCCATCTGCTATACCAGAAGTCATCTACTTTGCAGGGTGTTGAATCAATCCCTTTGGGATTCATATCAGTGTTCCTGTTGCTATTTTGGCATTTACCTGTGTTATCTACAGGGACAGAGTTGCCAAAAACCTGTGCAACCCTGTGTCATTATAAACACAGTAAATTCAAAAATGAGCACTGAGCCCTTTTCTACCTTCCTAAAAATCAGGAATTACATCAGAATCTGAGTGCCCTGAACCACTCTCCCTGGCAGAGAAAACCACAGCAGCCCCTTCTCAGTGTGATCCAAGGACAGGTGATGCTGTGGAGGAAAGGGCAGCAACTTTGCTTAACTGCAATTATCAGTTCCCTGTTTTCAAGGTGACAGAGGGAGAAGCTGGACAGAACTTCTGCTTTTCCCTCAAATACCACACAATCCTTGAAGAGGTGGATAGACTCCAGGTCTGAAGTAGGGTAATGTATCTCTGTAGTTGCTGTTGTGTATTTTATTTTTCACCAGAAGACAATGACAGGAAGTCCACACAGCACTATTTTAAGGTACTGAAGATACAGCTTAGGACCCAGAATTTTGGGTAGAGAACAGTAATGCTGCAACAGCTGCTGCAGAATGTAGTACAGGCTTACTGGGACTCTGCCAATGAAACTGTTGGATTTGCTCCTGCCTGTGTGACTGGATTTACTTCCCACAAAGCACTACAAATTTCTACAGATGCAGAGGGAATCATAGCCTTAGAGCAGAGAGAAAGTGGTGGTGGTGGAGAGGGAGGAGAGAATGACAAGTTCTTGCAACGTGTGAAGCTACTGATGGGTTCTGATAGCACAGCCAAAGGAATATTTCCCTTTCTACGTAAGTGTCATGGCTTGATGCTGGCTGGGAGCCGGGCATCCACAAAAAATGCTTCTTGCTCACCCTCCTCTGAAACTGGACAGAGGAGACAAAATATAATGAAGGGTTCATGGGTTGAGGTACAGATTGGGAGAAAACATTTATCAGTTACCATAAAGGGCAAAACCAGGCCCAGCTTGGAGATAAAAAGTGAATTTATTACCAAAAAAATCAGATCAGGATAAGGAGAATTAAAATAAGCCCTTAAAAGCACCTTTCCCCCCAGTCCCTCCCTCCTTTCCACTGACAGTGCAGAGAGACAGGGAATGGGGGTTATGGTCAGTCCATCACCAATGGTTTCTCTCACTCCTCAGGGAGAGGAACCCCTCCCCTGCTGCCCTGTGCTTCTCACAGAGGCTCCCTCTGTGGCCCCTGCACTCACAAAAACCAGGCCATGCAAAACCAATACAATAAAAAAACAAACCAAACCAAACCAAACCAACAAACAAAAAACCCCACAAAAACAAACAAACAAACCCCCACCAAAAAATCAAACAAAACACAAAAAACCAACCAACAAAAAATGAAACCGAAAACCCCAAACAAACAAAAACCCCCACCAAGCTAAACCCGAGTCCAAGTAAGTGGGAAAACAATTAAGAGCTGTCAATTCACAACAGATGCATGCACCCTGTAAGGATGTTTACATCCATGTTTTTTCCACAGCACGCTACTGAAGAGACAGAAACATAAGGTTAAAGTGGACACACATCTAAAAGCACATACTTTTAATAAACATACATTGGCAGATCAATACAAATTAACTGTTTTCTGCATTATGAAATACTAACTTTATAGGTGCAGTTAATGAACTTTCAAACACTGCACTTCTTTTGTTGCTGTGTGCAAGAGCAGTTTAAAATGAGCCTCAAAATCTTAACCTAGTCGCCCTTCTGAGGAAGAATCCTTACCCAGCACATCATCCTGTCTTTACACCTTATATTCAAATGCTGGTATAAGACTGTTACAAACACAATTGTTCTGGATTTGGTTTTGGAATAGGGCTATTTTGTAGTGCACGTGAAAGCTGTTCAAGTTTCAACACACAGATTTCTCTATGTGCTTTCTGACCTCAAACACCCTAATTATTTAATTCCTTTTCCCCTCTTGAGCACAGTGAGAAAAAACGTTTGCAAAGCATCATCCAGAATTAACAGTAGAAAGCACTACAATTCGCACTTCTGTTAAGAACCCAACAGTGACCCCTTAAAGCTAAAAAGCTATATTCTATATGGAAATTGGAAAAACAGCCCAGTCGTGGTGTTTTACCTCTGCTGTTGTCAGTAATACTACTCATCCTTCTGGAGTTTGTTCTTGGGTTTACCTGAACCACCTCTCTAGTGAAAGAAATTTATTTCTGAGCAGTGTCAACAGCAGAACAGAGCTGGATGTTTGAGGATGAACTGCTGAACAGCAGTACGTGGAAAATAAGGATGTAAGCACAGCTGATAATATCTCCCAAACTCCTTGACCGATATTCATAAGATAAAAACTATTAGTTCATGTCTCTCCACAGGGTTGGGCTGTGACTGATCCTTGAAAAACCATGTAGAAAATAAATTTGCAAAATGCTTAAATGCAGCTGTCTCAGAGTGCAGACTTTGCATTCAGACTGAATCCCGCGAGAGGATCCCTGGAGGAGTGACTGCTCCCTCCAGTGGGCTGTGCACCATCCCTCCCATTACACTAAAATCACAGTGTACAGAACAAAACCCACCCCATGAAAGCAGTTTGTTACGACAGGAGAGCTCTGAATACACAGGGACAACTACCAGGAGTAGTTCCTGCACTGCTTTAAGTTTTCTTAGCTCTTTTAGACAGCTCTTTGCTGGTCCCAGGCTTTGAGAGAGCCCTGTGTCCCAAAGCAGGCACTGGATCTGGCAGTGAGCCTGGCTCTGTGATGAACATACACCACATCTGCACGGCCACGGGGCAGGGCTCCATCCCCCTGGGCTGGACATGTGCCTGAACCCTCCTGTTTTGCTTCCTCTGGGGAAGTTGCAGTGCTCTCCAGTGCTGCAGTCACTGCAGCACTTGACATTAGCAAACTATTTCTAATATCCTTTCCAGGCCATCTCTGTCTCCACAGGGCCCATTCATCTCAAATGTTTGTATTCCAAGACAGTCAGATGGTAAGAGAGAGGCTCCTTGAAACCTCTATTTTTAGTGCAAGATTAGTACATTCTTCCTTGAAAACCTAGTCTGTGACTTTCCTGCACACTGACTGTGATCTTCATTGGCAGATAATGAGCATTTCACTACTTTCACGCTGCTGAATCCATAAATGCACACAGAATTTCAAGTAAGTTGAAATAAACTCATTTGGTTTTCCCCATAAAAGTTGCATGAAAACATCCATAACCTTGTTACATATCAGCTTTACATCTGTCATCTCTCTTCTTTTTCTTTTCTTTAATAATTTCTTCTGCTCTTCTCCCAGTTCATCTTTCTTCTGTATTCTTTATTTTTGTTCCATTCCCTTTTATTCCACTTGCCTTTTGATCTTGTTTCCAGAGGGCAAGAACTTATAGTGGTGGCACAGAGAAAGCATTCAAGTTTTGGAAAACAGAGGGGAATGAAGAAATCTCTCACATAAATAATGATACATTTCATCCATATTCTGGAACATTAGATTGAACAAAATTGATTTTTTTTCAATTACAAAGAAATAAAAGTTTCCACTCTTGAATGATTTGGCACAAGTGAAAATATCCTGCCTTTCAAGCAAGAAATTTAACTTCAGCAGTACTATTTTTGCAGGTCTGACAATTAAGTTTTTAGATAATAAAGGAAGATTATCTTATTATTTACAGAACTTCAATGTGTAAATGGTATTTATTTTCAAAAGTATAATAGAATAAATTGTTAGTTGGCGATAAAAACATCAAAGAAAATAATGTAAAGCTTCCATAGATACTCATTCATATTGTTTTGTGGACATATGGCCACCATACCAAGTTCTGATACTGCATAGGTTGGTGAGTCAGGCTGGATACACAAGGAACTTAACAAGCAACTACTGTGAGTAACATTTCTATTAAAAGAACCACAATTCAGATATTACATACTTAGCTAGAAAATACAGTTTCTTCATACTGACATTTGGAAGGTGTTAAAATGTTATGAAAAGTTATTCTTGTTCTATAGTGGCCTGATAAGGCTCCAAGCAAGCACAATGGGATCAATTAAATTCTGCTGGACTGCCCAGATTTCCTCAGTTTTTGGTTGCAGGGCTCAAGAAGAGGTGGTAGAGACTGAAGGGATCCTTTTGCATTCAACAGCACAGTTTTTTGTCTCTTTATTTAAGGACTAGCCAGCGCCTTTTAAACTTCTTTTACTCTCATAAACGCACAGAGGGAATGAATATCATCTCTTATTTATTGCAAATATCTATTTTGTTATTAGGAGGAATAATAAATAGTAATACATGTCATAAATTCAAATCAACCTGCATCTATATTTGCTCTGACAAAAGCAATAGACACAGGAGTGATGTTATCTCAGCAATCATTTCTGGGATGCAGTTCCAGCCCTGTCTGTTAACCCAAGCACAGAATATGGGCCCACATGGCATCGTGCAGAAAAACATGGAATACAGCCCCGGCGGGATACCTTGCTGATTTAGTCATTTTGCTTTCATTACCCAGCCCATTTATTTTTATAAAGTATGAAATTGGGCTGCTTCTTTTTGTGCAGCACTAAATATAGAACTGAACTAGAACTTTCCAACATTCAAGTTGTGTATCTGATTATTTTGTATTTTGGTTCATCCTTTTTAAGTGATAGATGATTTTTTTTTCCCTAAATGACTTGTGTATGTGCTATACTGGTTAGTATCATACTGCTTTCAACTGAGAATTATACCAAATGTTAATGTGCTTCAAAAAGTTGAAGATCCAATGTCTTTATGCCACCAAAGAAAAGTTTGACATTAACTGAACTTTAGTCCTAGGCAAAACCAGAAGTTATTTAATAGAGCTGTAACCTTGATAAGCACATATACAATTTCTATTTTATGTCAAGAGGAATTTAATTTCCCCTAATAATTGATAGATAGTTGTTTATCAGTTTCTAAGTGCTTTTTCAAACTTATTTTTATAAATTTTCATTGAAATCCTTCCTTTAGCTGTGGCTTTGAAGATCTTTTGTGAGCTATTTATGTTGTTAAAATATCCTAAAAATTCATATTTTACATTCTGGGGCACTATCAGTTGTATTTAGAAACTAACTCTCAAAGCCATGCTTAAGAGCATTAGCCATGTGCTCTTAATAGAAAAGCAAATATTTTTGGTGTGGTTTCTGTTCCAAACTTGGTGTTACTTTTTTGTGTGAAAAGTTGCTGAAATTGAATTAAGAACTACAGAAATGCTGGATGCATTCCTGTCTTGGGTTGTGGAGCCAGGGGTGTGTTTTCTATTTCATTTGTTAAAAGCAGTTGGGGAGATGGTTTTCTTTCTCTCTTGTAACTCTGGGGGGAAAGGGACGGATGCCTTCTGATAATGGGCCAACTGTTAAACCAGGTGGGGCAGCGTTTCTTATCTCTTTCACCACCTGTCCTCCCTCCAGGGGAATATTTTCTGCTAATGGGCCATTAGGACACCCCTAAAAGCAGACATCCCCAAAATAGAACATCCACATTCCATCATCCTATTGTGAGATGCTCCACCCAGTGGGGGGAGCCAACCATTCCTACCTGGATAAAAACTGAGACACAGGAACAGAAAGTATCTGGCTTCACCTGATTCCTGGAGGAAGACTGGACCCCTTCTCACAACCACTGGACCCTTCTCCTACAGGATCATCTCTACTTCACGAGAACCACCTCTGCCACTCCAGGAGGACTCACTTTTGGACTGCTTCCAACACCCTGACCAACGGGGTGTCAGGTTGTAGCTCTGACTCTGTCAGGGTTTTCCAGGATTGCTTTTTTGTTTGCTTGTTTGGTTGGGTGGTTTTGTTGTCTACTCCATTTGTATTGTTAATATTCCTAGTACAGAACTGTTATTCCTGTTCCCAAATCTTTGCCTGAAAGCCCTTAATTGCAAAACTACAATTTGGCGGGGGTGAGGGGTTTACATTCCCCGTTTTAAGGGAAACTCCAGCTTTGCCTGGCTGATACCTGTCTTTCCAAACCAAGACAGATTTTGGATACAAAATTACTTTATTAATAATATCTGCTATTCTAAAAGCAGCAGGACGAAAGAACTGTCACGAGGTTGTGTATGCCTGTTGTTCCATGGTGATATTTTAGCTGTCATTCATTTAAAGGAATTGATTTGATTTTTACTTTTTGGCTCCTGGGAAGCTGGTAGACTGCTATAAGGTGATTTTTCCTCATGCTGTTTTTTGACTAATTAAATCGGTCGAGAAGAAAATTCCCTCAGTTTAGTGTATATTCTCTATCAACTTTTTACTTGTGCTCAAGTGAAATTACTTTCTTGCAGAAAGTGCCACCTTGGTACCACACGGGCCCAGTCAGATTTGAGAGTAAGACACTTGAGTATTCCTGTTCATTTTCAATATGACAACTCAAATTCACAGGGTCAAATGAATCAATAATAAAAGACCACTTCTCCTCACGGTGTCTGCTAAAATCTTAGCTTTTGATTTGGTTGCAGCACCTTTGGCCTAAGACTAAATTGCTTGTATTTTCAGTCTTCTAACTTCAAACCTCTTTTCCCCCAACCAAAACCCACATGGCACATACCCAAAGTCTCACTTTATTCTGCAAGTAATCTCTGAGTGCTTCTCAGTTCTCGCTTTTTTTAGGCAACTTATTCACTCGCTAGGATTGCAAGGAAAAGTGCATTTTGAAATGAGGTAGAAGACAGTGAATAGAAAAAGAACCACTGGGCACTAAGTTGCTGTATAAATTGTCAGAAGCACCAGTTCATCAATTTTGTACACTCCACCCAATGTAGCTTTGCGGTATAGAAAGGAAATATGGCCCCTGTGTAGAACAAGGAACATCTCCAGCATCATTCCCAGCTGATCCTGAACTTAGCTCGTCACCTGTATGAATTCTGTGAGCATTTCCTATGGGAATGCTCAAACTTGGCTGCCTTCAACAGCCAGGTTACTCAATATGTCCATAAAATAAATGTTTAAATTATATTTCTAACATTCAGAAATACTAATATTTTTCTTTTTATACCTTTTTTTTGGATCACACACCAGGCTACAATTACCCAAATAGGAACTGTGACAACCTCTGGGTCATATTTTTCAAATACAAAGCAAATAGTTAGACTATTCCTAAGTACCACTAACCATCACTTGTCCTTGCAGATCTGTTCAGAGCCTCTTGTGAGTAATGGGCAACGACACTGTAGCAGCACAACAGACACCACAGCGGGCAATCCATACAAACAGAATTATGTGTTTGATTTAGCAGGACTAAGGGCAGCTAGGGACAAGATTGCTGCTGAAGTTAAATTACCCTGAAAACATAATCCCTGGTGAATGCTGTGCACAGCAGGGCTGCACAGGGAGCTTGTGCACACAGAGGTGCCTACACAATCCCCACCTGACAGCAGGAGAGCTCCAGAGCTGCCCTGCCGCACGGGAGCTGCAGGGATGGGACAGTACAGACCCAAATCCATCAGAGCAGGGTCCATTAGCAAATCTTCACCACACACATGGCAGCTCATTTCCAACTCTTGGGATTTTGCAGGCATGCAGGAAGTTTCATTCCTCTGGAAAATAGAGAGCATGTGCAATCTCTCCAGTAAGAGTTTCTAGATAGCAAGTGATTGTCATACTCTCTGGTTCTTTACTTCAATCTTCTTAATTTGTAATCTTAATTTACTTTAGAGCATTTTTGTAGTGTAATGTCTCACTAGGATGATACGGGAGATTAAACCATATGTGGTATATAAATTGTATGGGTTATTGCCAGTGATATTATAAAGGGTCCATGGAGCATTTAATGGAATACTCTAATTTACATTGTAATGGCTCTGTTGCAAGCAGTGCTATTGAAGGGACATAGGGCACCAGGACTGACAATGTCAGTCACTCAGTTTCTTCAGTGGCGTATCATTTCTCCCTTCATCTTGTCCTGCAGTTAGTGCTTCTCAGCACGATCATGTTCATGCCCCTTTTACTACTTGCTTGCAGTAGCCACGTCTGATAAAGGTAAATTACTTGAGTTGTTTTGCAAAGTGCCAGGAATTTTTATTTGTCCTCTTCTTCAGTAAATCCTTCTAACCAAACTGTCTTGCTTGTCTTCTATGCAATTATTTACACAGGAAAAAAAATTCAGCCTGAACAAAGTAACAGAATGCAGTGATCTGAGCATTACTGTTTGAACTCACAGCAGTATATTCATAAAGGACTCAAATGAGGTTTTTTTTTTTTTTTTTTTTTTTAATTACACAAAATAACAAATTAATCTAGGACAAGAAGATTGAAAAAACATTCAGATGACTCTGATAAAAATGTTCATTAAGTAATTTACGAGGAAAACTGAGATAATCCTCCCCTTCCCTACCCCAAAACATTCATAAGTTAATACTATTATATAATACTTGAGAATAAACCTCATCCCTTTAGAGTTTCAGCTTTCAATAGAGTACTATGGCCCTACTGTAAAAGAGACAAGTACACAGATGATGTGGAATGGTGCACATACTGTCAGTCACAGACTGGCAGTCAATGTAAGTAACAGAAGAGTTTTATGCAATATTTAACAAATTATATGAATATGATTTCTTTAAAAAATTAATTGAAACAGAGATCAAAAAAATAGAAAAATAACTCCTGTTTACTGTAGATAAACACACTTCATTGTAATTTTCAATTTACTTTCACTTCATATAATAGGCCTATTTTGTTTGCCAGGCAAATTCTTTGTCACTTTTGCCTTTGATTTTGATTGACATGTACACAATTTGAGTTACAGACATGTTAATTAATTTAGCAACAGAACACTATGACTGAACAGAGTTCATTAAATGGAAGAATAAAATTCAGTCATAACTACACTTGTTTAAACAAGTCAATTTTGTTTCAAGAGTGTGGACTTATTTTAATAAACTGATTTGGATGTATAAGTGTACCATTACTCAAATAGTTTTAAAAGTAACACAGCTCAAAGGAAAATGCCATTTTCTACACCAACAGAGCATGTAATAGTTTGTCATTACCAGCAAAGTTTAACTTGCACAGAAGTTGACTCTAGCTCCTTGCAGTCTTTGTTCTAGAAGGAATGGGTCATGCTTCAGCATGATGCAGCACATTGACACGTTGACTGCTTGTTGCAGCACAACATTTCTGACCTTTATTTTAGAGGCATGAAAGTCCCCTTTCCTTTCCATGGTATGTGCCTTACTTGTAGTGGCCTATACTGACTGTAAATACTGAACTGCATTCATCTGCCCACTTAAAACCTTCACTCAAAAAGTCTAAAATGCACTTTGAAAAGCAGTTCACAACACACACCTACATCAAAACTCTTTCTAGCACTCACTTGCCTTGTAAGAGTTCCAGTACGCTTTCATTTCACTATTACAGGAGGAGGGAATGCTTTAAATCTTGAGTTACTTTACACTCCTGACACAGCAGATGTCTTATATTATTTAATTTACTATTGCTGATTAAAAGCACATTTGAAGTGAACTCTGTATAGATACTCAGGTGCCACTCGCCAATCAACAAATGCTTGTGTCAGCCAAAACACTTGGGAAGACTTCCTGGAAGCACACACATCTCATATAAACCTGTAGAAAACTGTCACTCCTGGGCTTCAATGAGCAGTTAGAAGCTTTAAAGAACAATTGCACTTGGGATTAATTTTTAAATGAACTCTCTCTTCTAACTATGTCCCCTTTTTCATCAGAATACTACTTGGAAATATGTTCTTTGCAGTTCATTCTATCCCTGAAAATGCTGGGAACAGACTAACAGTACAGGAAGTGGTATGTAGCACTTTCAACATAGGAATAAAGAATACCACCTGAAGGTCATTTCTGTAAACACTTATATTTGGATCTACAACTTCAGAGTTACTCTAAAATTTAACCAGTCAGAGCTCCTAGAAAAAAAATCATTTTAACCTCTTTCCATACTTATCATTTGTGAGCTGCTTTTTTATTCTGTGCTCACATAGAAATTGCATTACATCCTACAGAGCCTTGATCTTTTGAGAGGCTATTCCGCCCATTTGGTGGAACTCCTTCAGGTGAAGAAGCAGGAAAAGGTGTTACAGAAGAGCAGTATTATTTAACTGGCATTATCAACTGGCATTTTAAGACACACCAGGAACGTCTGTCCCTAGGAATGGGTATCTGACTTAACATGTCTAAAAGCTAATGACTAATCAGAGATCTTCAGCTTGGCTACCCCTGCATTCAGTGGGTATTCACTTCTGGAGGGTGACCAATTTATGAGACACATAACTAAAGATCTTGATATAACTCAAGCATCCCTCACAGAATGCAGAAAACTACCTTAATTATCAAAAATTATAATCTAAACCAGTTGAAGTAAATCTCATTGCTAACAGCAGCTGGGAAATACCTCCATTACAACCACTTGCAATCCAGCTTGATTTCCACATGTAATTGTCAAATAAAATCATTCGATTGAACTCTTTGTGAAACTTGCACGGGATTAAAGTAGAGCTGATTGAAACTCCTTAAACTTGCATGCACGGTTTTGTAATTTGCAGGGGCTCCAAGCACAGGCTGAGTTGGCCAGCTCAGGGAGCGCAGCAGCATTTCAGACAGCAGGAACTCCATCCCCCAGCGACACAAGTCGCACCTGAGGAGCCGGACAGAGCTCAGGTGCCTTCTGCAAACTGATCAGGAAAAGCTCTTGATGTCCTGGCTGCTGAGACATTGCGGGGTCCCAACCCTGTCTCTAAACCTTCTTCTTGCCTGTTAAGCAGCCTGCGGTGTTTCCACGGCCCTGGCCGATGTTTCTGGTCCCCCTGTGGCTGTTACACTTCCCAGAGCGGCTTTTGCGGCTGCTCGCTCGGGAGCTGAGCACACGCCTTGCCTTGGCGACTCGGGGAGCTGCTGCTAAAGCCTCAGGCACTAAAAGCACCGCATATTTCAAGGAAAAAAAAAAAACTTTAAAAAAAATCTTATGTCCTGGGAGAGGCCGATAAAGTAGCTTTTAGTGAAAAGTATCACAGTTTGAACAATTCAAGAAACAGGAGTGAAATACAGCATGACAGTGTTAATAAGACACTGGAAAGAATAAATCTTATATATATATTTAAAAAAAAAAAAAAAGGAGACGTAGCCTTTATAAAGATATGAAGTATAAAACTGAATCAGTAACAGAAGGTTCTGGAAAGCAAGTTAAAAGAATTTCCCTTTCAGGCACCTTGCTTTTATATCTCTCATTTTTCCAGCTAATGGAGTGAGAAACTACTGTTATTTCTCACATATTGTGGCAACAGTGAAACCTGAAAATGAACACAAACACTGCAACCAATTGATGGATACCTATGCAATTACCAGTGCTGCCTTACCACGCAGGAAACAACTATCTTCCTTTCTCAGTTATTCCTTGGTCACCAAAGCTGTTATCAGCTTTCTTGCAATTGTTGTGGTCACACTTTTCTGAAAAGCACATGTTCTAAACCCTTTCTATCCAAATAAAGCACCTACACCATAATATTCCCCAAAGCAGATATTTTGTTATATTTTGTAGAATGGTTGCCTACCTTTGTTTCTCAGCAGGTCCCTGCAGGGACACCTCTCCTGTGACCTTCTTTTCTCAAGAAAACCCAGAAAACCAGTCATACTAAAAGCAGTTGAGAAAATTAAGAAGTTAGGCAGCCATAGAAGTTTATAACCCTGTTGCAACTGATATGGGACTTCTTACAGCTAAAGATAAGAGAAAGCTGCAAAACAAGATGATGAATATTCATTCAGGGTTTGCAGTAAAGCAAACTACATTTTTGCTAACCAGGGGAGAAAAAAAGTGGCAAAATTGCCGCTATCCTGCTTCTGGCTTCTAAAGAAGACAGCTGAAGGGTAAGACTACTAATTAACATTAATTTATAAGGGAAAACATCAGGGTATGTCATAGTACTTGCTGGAGGCAGGAGTGTGGCTTTAATTGCTGAAAGCTGAGCATCAGTAATTGCGTTGTGTGCTCTTGCCAGATCCTGAAGCTGAAGTTTGTGCCGTGCTATCTTGGAGAAACACAATGAATCAGTCTTACTGCAAATGCTTTACAATGTAAACAGGCCCAGATGCACTAAAGCTGATAGGGCTCTGCAAAACTGCCAGGAGCAGAGAATCCTTTTTGCTACAGTTTGGAATTTTTTTTTTTTTTTTTAATAAAAAAAGCAAACTACTGAGATGCAAAGGTGCACAACACAGTATGCTCAAATGCAAATAATTATTTGAATATTGGGATATGTTTCTTCACTTTTCCTTCTGTTCTCAGCTAATTTCTTTCTGTTTTCCCTCCAGGAAGGAAACCTGATTAGAAACTGGGCTTTTTAATCTTTTCCAGTAATTCTATCTTTTAACTGTCCTTATGCTTTTCACCCCCAGTTTCATTGCTATGGTTTTCTGACTGTATCAAGCAAACTAAAGAGTGCCTTGAGTAATTTGAATTTAATACTGGTACTATCAAACACGTAAAGGCATGCTGGGAAATGTTCCTGAAGTTTCTCTTTTTAAAGGTCTAAGCCTTTTGTCATCTTGAAGAATTCATTAGCTGCCCAGAAATACATAAACCAATTATCTGCAGGGCTAGACATTGTGACTCAAGTGGGATCTTAGTCAAGAACAAAGGGAAGCAGGTCAGCAGTGTGAAGGTTGCCTGGTTGCACTCAAATTAAAAAAGAGAGAGACAGACATTTATATGCTTAAGCACCTTTCCCAAAGGTACTTGACTTCTATGTACATATTAGCAAAGTCTTCAAAGACATTTAAATATTCACTAGAAAAACTACAGAAGTCATGCTTAATGGAAAGAAGAAAGGCTGAAATAAGAAAAAAAAAAGTTGATCTGAAAGGGTTTTAATACACAGAATCTTCTTTTGAATATGGACTTTAGAAGATAATACGTAGTTTTAAATTCTGGTGTGGACCCAGCAGTAGTCTCTGGTTATGGACCAGAGGAGTATGGACTTTGGAAGAAGTCCATACTTCAAGAGGAGTATGGACTTTGGAAAAAAAACCAAACCTTTATGTAATTGTCATATCAGATCCTGGTTAGACACAAAACATCTGACTCAGGAGAAAAAAGGGAATGGGAAAATGAAGGAAGAGTCATGATTCAGTTGTTCAGAACAGTGCCTGTCTGGGATCTTCCACATGCTGTTAGTTGCTAAGTCTTAGTCAAGATGCTAAATTTCAGCAAGTTCAGATTTAGCCAACTACAAAACAAGAGGAGTGTTTGAGGTAGATCAGTCCTCAGCTAGACTTGTCTGACTGTGGAAGAAAAAAAATAACAAACCTGAGTTAGGAAATACTGACATTGAAAATCTAAGGACAGGGAAGACCATCATACTGGAAGTTTGAGAACTAAATGCTAACTGGGGTAAAAAAATTAAACCCTGTGTTCTGAATTGACCTTCACATTCATCTCAAGGATGCAAGATGATGTTACAGAACTTA
Source organism: Phylloscopus collybita (assembly GCA_027886175.1). Taxonomy (NCBI): domain Eukaryota; kingdom Metazoa; phylum Chordata; class Aves; order Passeriformes; family Phylloscopidae; genus Phylloscopus; species Phylloscopus collybita. The sequence goes on along the minus strand of JAJNNQ010000003.1, from coordinate 27,744,917 downwards.
GTATTAACATCAATTTATTTCCAAAGAAGCATAAGGCACCTAAACCTCTGTGTAATTCAATGCAAGGAGGAAGAGGGCATTTAATTCCTTTAACAACTTCTGAAAAATCTTATCTACACAGTGACAGTGCAGCTTGCAGATTGGGAATTGTGCCAGGACTAAGCAACACCGACTATTTCAAGAAGGACCACCAATCTCTCTCTAAAGGATGGAGGCTGCTGTAAATCAAAACAAGAGGCACTGGTTCTGCCTGTTGTATTTCAAAGAGTGCATGACTCAAAAGTAATCTAAAAGTAGTCAGTGATCCATTATTTCTAAGAGAGAATTAGCAGTCATGTTACACAGTCATAAGCAACAGATTACTTTTTCAAATTGATTTTAAGAATGGTTTTTTCTGACCCACTAAGACATCTAGGTTTTAAAAAGCAACCTTAGATAAAAATTGTCCCTAACATGAGTATTGCAGTCTTAAAGCTTCACAAATTTTGCTTTACAAGTATTATGGCTGGGTAAGCAACCAGCACGCCATCCTCACTACTCAGGGTATAACTGAAGGAGGAAAATTTCATTCAGGGAGAAAATGCATAGAGAAAATTCCAGACATGGAGGAGTCCTGCATCTAATGCAACAGTGAAATTCTGCTACAGAACAGAAGAAAAACATTATATTATATTATATTATATTATATTATATTAATTGCAATAATATATGGTTTGGCTGGAAGTAAAAATTATTTAGACTATTTGTGTAGCTTGAAGAAAAGCCAAGAGGAAATGAAGAATCCAGACCAAAAATAAAAGGCAACAAATTCTGTGAGCTGTATAAGCCTACAAGATTTTCTGGCACTAATAAGCACAAAATCTGGATTCTTTCAGAACCAATTTTTGAGTGACTTGAAACAAATATTTTTTAATTATTCAGTTTACCCACTGCAAAAATCCAAACAGATACAAATGAGGGGCAAAGAAATGGTGATTCATAAATGATGAGGTCTGCAATACTGATACCAAACATTTAAAAACTACTTAATGCAGCAATCAGTAATAGTGCTGCTGCTGTAGGGCCCATTGAGAAAAGGCTACAGAACTTGTCAAGTTTCAGTAAGGGCTTGATTACTTCTTATCTGTTTGGACATCCTTGTTGGTATGAGTTTAATAACACATGATAGTATCAATAAAGTTCTTCCTAAAACCACCGTAATTAGTTAACATTTTGGAATGTGTTCCCCAAGCCTCCAGAAGGTTTTTATGTTTCAGAGACAGAGAAAACTTCAAGCAGTAATTTTATTAAGTATTTTCTTGTCTGGCAAATCAGTCTGTACTTAGAGCTGATAACTGCAGATAAGTTTGGGGTACATTCTGCAGCTCAAAACTTTTTTGGGAGGTAAAATCTGTGATTGTGCAGTGGAATGAAAGTTTTGTTGCAGAAGCAGAGAAGCCTAGAAGCAGTAGAGAAGTTGTAAAGAAGCAGTCAGAAACTTTTAAAGTGCTTTTAAAGACTAGAATTATATAGGCAATTATATATTGTTTTGCTCATGGTGTCATTTCACTTGAAAACCAAACCAATCCAACAAATAAAAAACCCAAAAAACAAAACCAAAAAAACCCCAAAAACAAAACAACAACAACAAAAGAAACAACAATAAAAATCCCCAAACCTCTTCCAAGTTTGAACAACAGTCTTATGATGGCTATGATTTATTAAAGCAAATTCTTTCAAATTCTGAGACTAGAAAGAGCATAAACTAAAAGCCATGAAGATGGGCAGCCACTAGCAAATCCATTTTCTATTGTATTGTTGCAATCTGAGAAATATGAAATAATTCTGGTGCTATTTATTTTCTTGAACATACAGAGTAGCCAGAGATTTAACTGCAACTCTCTTACAGAAATGTATATATTACTCAGGAAAGGCAAACTGATTTTTTTTGGTACAGTATATAGGTGTGAATTTCTGTGGCATTAGAGTTTAAGGATATAATTTCATTTTATGCTCTCTTTCAGAAGGGTGTAGGAGCTACCAATCTATGTCTTTCATAAAGTCTAACATTTGTCTTCCAACTTTCTGATAAAGAAGAAAAAATGAAATAGGGGGCAAGCTCAACTACCACTTCCAAAAAGAGGAGTTAGGATGTTGAAAAGTTAATATTTTATTAATCGAAACAAGAATCTTTTTCTAGGCTCTCTAAAATAGTAGTTGCCCTTAAGCTCTTGGTATAGCAGCATTTAAAGTAAGTTTCTGACATGCTCAAGATGTGGGTTTTTTTCATTTGATCTCTCTTCAAAGTTGCTTAACAAGAAAGCAAAATCAGTTCTTAGAGCCTGAAGTATCATTATGGAAAACCAGGTTATGGAATGAAAGAAAACTCATTAATTTATATCAAACTGTGGTCTTTTTATTAATAAAGATCTTTAGTCTTAATATGGGTTCAGCATTTTACTTTTTATGCATTTTTGGAAGCAGATTTCAACACATTCTGTTCATTAAAAGCATTTTGTCACTAGAATACAAGATCACATGACAGAGAGAACTGAAGGTGAATCAAAACATATGATTTGATATCCCTTTTCTTTCATATGAGAAGCCTGGTGTGCATAAAAGCCCTCTGCCAGAAACATCAGTGAATTGTGATTTGATGAAAACAAATCTGTTTGCCAGGAGCCAATTTGTGCAAAAAAACTTCTCGTGAACCTGCTACAATTTAGAACCTCAATTCAGAATAAAACTATGATCTTTATAGTTCTCTGTATCTGAGATCTTGCCGGGAACATTTGCTTTAGGAGTTGACAATGTTGATGAGACAGTAAATCTGTTTGCTGTGAAAGTAAACAAAGGAACTGTGCTTGTCTTGGGAACGGTTTGATTATTTAGAAAGTGTATTTATCCCTGCAATTATTAATTATTTCATCTTCAGACTGGGATAGCAATGGTTTTTTTTCCTTTTTGGTACATAGCTGACAAAACTGTTTCCACATGGAAAAAGAAACTTAAGAGAACAGTATTTTTCCCACCATCCTCAATGTGTTTTATCAGTATTCTAATCTTTCATGACTATACTAGAGATTAATATGTAAATGTTGGATTATGAGCCAGTCTTGTCAGCACCTACAGCAAGAATGTGAATGCAGGATGTCTGATTTAGCAAACCAATTTAACAATTGTATCAGATCTCCCCTGTATTTTCCATAGCAGACTGTTTAACAGACAAGCTTATGAGGAGATTGAAGGATATTCCTACTGACACATTTTGAATCCAACATTATTTCCCATTCCATAAAGAAGTATCAGTTTGTCCGGATTCTCAGCTTCCACGTACAGTGTCCTTTCACCTACATGTTTTCTCATTTTATAATTTTATAACCATGAATCATTACATTTATCAAACGACTTGCAGGTCCCTCCTGCTTTCTCAGCTGCTGTCTGCAGATTGATGTCCCTCTGAACTTTTTTTTTTTTTTTTTTTGGTGGCAGTATTTCCATTAATGTACTATTACAAAATCTGATATTACTTTATTCCAAGTAGGAGCAAAGCAAAGAGATGACTTTTGCTCTGAAGACACCAAGTGCTGCCTGTGCCAGGCAGCTGAGCTGTCAGTCCCTCTCTGCAGCAGGATGTGTCTGTCCTCTTGAGGCAGTGCAAGCTACTGTGAAGCACAAAACTATTTGTTTTGCTAAGCAGCTGTTATGAGGAATTGTTTGTACTACAAGGAGCCTGGGGAGCCCAGGCACGGACGAGGATATTGCATGAACCTGGAGCTAATTCTTCACTGATGGTAAGAGAATTTGGCTTGATAATGAACGAACAAAACCAAAGTTCTGAAGATCTGGCAAATAGAATGCGTGGTAGTGGACTTCAGCACGTGTCATGTGTCCGATGTCGTGTTTTGTGTTTGTTCTTAGCAAACCAGCCTTTCATTCAGAAATTATGCTGAATTTCTGAAATTGGGGAATACGGCACGTGATTGATAAATACCTGCTGGTGTACAACCAACAGTAACTTCCCCCAAATGTCCCTATGCTTTTGTCCTAGGGTGACTATGATGCTTGTACCCCCAATTGTCTGCTCTGGTTGTGCTGTATTTTAAGTTCTGTACCTTTAAACTGGTTCTGGGAGCGAAGAGGGAGAAAGAAGCAGCAGTTTGTGCAGTTTGTTTTGAGAAAACTGCCTGACTCCCACACGGCCTGGCTGCGGCCTTGGTCTGAGGCACGGACAGCGGTGGGGCAGAGATCTCCTGTGCTCTGAGTCAGTCTGAGCTGCCTGAGGCAGAGAAGTGCCCTGGACTGTTTTTTCTTTTTCTTGGGGCTGTTTCAATCTGCTCTGGAGTGACAAACCCAGAGGAGCAGCGAGGGCTGGCACCTGCAGGGCCTGGAGCTGCGGAGGGAGCGGGGCTGGTGAGAGATGAGGGAGCTGAGCTGCACCCAGGGCAAGGCCTGCCTCAGTTTGCCATCTCTCTGCAGAGCGGGGAGAGGTTTTATTGTTTTGTATTATTCATTCTTTGTGCTTGTGGGCATCTTGTTTGTTATATAAATAGTTTTTATTCTACTTTTCTCTGAGGAAGTTCTTTTTTCTGGACTGGCTGCGGGGAGGGGCCGTTTGGGTTTGCTTTCCAGAGGAACCCCTTCGGAGGTTTCCGCCCAAATTTGCCCTAAACCAGAACAACCGCAAACATTGCAATGGAAGAAAATTAGATTGGAAGGAAAGTTTACTTTGTTTACAAGAATGTTTTGACTTATTTTAACTGAAACTTATTTTTCTCAGTTTTTCTTGGGAAGATGTAGAGAAAATGATGGTGAAGGCTTTTCATGCCAAGAAGCAAATTGTTCTGAACAGTTTCTTTACATGAGTCTAGGCTAGACCATTTTGCCACTTTTTCTGCTGAGGGGAAGATAGTAATTTTTTCAAAGGACTTATAGTGTGTGACTGAATAAGCACTGTAGGTGGTAGGCAGGTGCAGTGGACCTTGAGAAAGCTATTTCAGTGATTAATCAACTTCATATTTCTGACACCTCTGATGCCTTGGCTCCTAAATATGATAGAGAGAGCTCTGTAAACTGCAGTTCATAATGGTTTATAAAATGTAGGCACAGTCCCTGTTTCCATGATGCCCAAACTGGATTCTTCATCTTCACTGCATTTAGGCAGTCATTAGACATTAAGTTGTCTGAAACCCATCCTAGAAATTTTAGGGAAAAAGTGAGGTCTTAATATCTGGGATTGCCAATGTGTGTCAGAAAAAAAAAAAGGGCTTTTTTTATTGTAAAGACAGACACCAAATCTTGGAGTAATTACTAATTTCAGGATATTAACTTTCCTTGCATACTGGCTGTAGCTGTATCTGTCTAGTAAAATGTACATTGGAATGCAAGTCTTGGGTGATGGGGAAAAGAGGGATAGTGGTTTGTGTGATGAGGTCTCTGTGCTGCTATATTATCCAAAGTCTGGCTTGTAATCTCTTGCAAAGAAACAACAATGTGAGTGAAATTTTTACATTTAGGTTTAATACCTCCAGAGTAACTGCAGTCTCTGTGCCACGAACAGGGATTTAACTGCTCTGCTGATAGTGACACTGTCAGGTTTGCTGGGGTCTGCAGTGGCAGCTGTAGCAAAACTTTTCCTTGGAAAGCTCCTTCCTTATGAACATACTTTCTCCTAATGAATTCTTGGTTTGGGTGTGTGTTTCTTGTACTTTTATTCCTATGAACATTCATAGCCGTGCAGAGAACAGGTCATCTCCTCCCCTCCAGGCTGGAACAGCTTCCTGCCCAGCCACCAGAGAGGAGAGCTGGCTCCTGCTGGCCCCAGTGCTGGGCCAGCACTTTTCTCACCTCTCTCTTACATAGTTTCAAACCACTTCCAGCACTAACCAGTGAGTCTGGGAAAGACCATCTCGCTGGTAAACCAACATGACATTACTTAATAAAGTAAATGAGGAATCTTTATTCCTGTTGGTAGGCATAATTCTGAAATATCAAAATTCAGAACCTCTCTTTTTCTGACTGCAAACCCAAAAATTTCCAGGTTTACCTTTTGTTTTTTCTTTCTTTACCCCAAATACCTGATTTAAAGATCATACTGTGTTTTTTAGGGAACACACAGTCCATATACCAACAATGAATGCTTAGCCATCAAACTAGAGCAAAATGAGGACATTTCTGTTTGGAAATAAGAACCTGCCAGTGAAATATCTCAAAGGACTGGGAAAAAGAAACCATATTTTAATCTCTTGCTGTCTCACTCAGATGACCAAAGGGACACCTGGAACACTTGTAGTAAGCTACAGTCAAAGGAAAAGAAATAATATATCATGTTTCTTTTCACTACAACTATTAAGATAGCAAGATTGTAAATTTATCTTTTAAAGAAAACAAAGCAGTGAAATTGTTTATAGCCCTGACATTAACTACTTGTGTGTGTATGCACACATAGACCAAAAAGCATGCATATACGTTTAATGGAAATACATTTTTTGAAGTCTAATTTTTTCAAGTATAAAGTTACATTGTGGGGTGGGAGAGAAGAAAAAGAAGACATGATAGATGATTCTAGTCTTCAGAGCTGTTAGTGTGATAAACTTCATAAACACCACGTGTCTTAGAAATACATAGCAAACTTCTACAGCATTTATGGAATTTAGTGACTGTGAAAATTGCAACTGCCAGTATCTGGAGTAGTAGGAGAGTACTTTTTACAGAAGATGATATCTTTATTGTCTTTGCTGACTAAAACCATTGCTTTGTACACACAAAAGAAAGAAGCATGCCTGTAAGAAAAGTATAAGGCTTAAATAAGTGTTTTGATTGGAGATGATGTGAAACATTATATTTTATCTTAAATATTCTACTTGTCAGTAAATTATGAAATACTGGTTATTTTTAATTTGATCAATTTTAAACCCAAAGTAGGAAACGTTCATATAATCCATAATCTGTAGCATATGTCTGGGTCATTGGAACTCATAATGTGAAGTTAAGCAGGCTGTAAACATTTCCTTGTCTGATTATTGCTCATCTCTGTGACAGGAAAGTCAGTGCAGCATAAAGTGCATGAAAAAACTGTCACTGTATGAGTCAGAGAGGTTGGAGCATAACTATGAAAAACTCTCAGTATTTGTTTGTTCCATGTCATTACTGTAACCATAACTGTAGCAGATTTTCTGTGAATCTTACCTCACCCATGGGAAAAAAGTTTCAGAAGGAGGAGTCAAGAGCCAACTCTCAGATCCCTTTCCCTCCCTTATCTGATGATGCCTATGCACAGTTTTTCAGGGTGATGCTGCTGAATGTTGGACATGTAAAACACATAACCTGAAGAATATATTTTGTTTTGAGTAAGATAATGCAGAGATAAGCATAGACATCTGAGTTTCTCAGCTAAATGCCTTATCCTCATAGCCAAATAACCCTACCTTTGGGGGTAGGGATAAAGAATAGAAAAACGTGGAGAAGGAACAGTTTTGCTAATGTCCAAGCCAGCAAAATTAGAAATACAGTAAAGACATCACTGATTCAATTTCACTATCCCATAGTAGACCCTTGAAGCTTTTCCCTCACTTCTTAGCTTATCCCATCTCTTTTTTTTTTGTAAGGTTTCCAGCCTTGTCATTAACTCTGTTTTTGCACAATGCCTGGTACCATAAATCCCTTGCCCTGGCTGAGATCACAGTGTACCACTTAATTTTGTTTTGGCACAGGGTAAATACTGCTCTTATGCTGAACAATGACCTTGTTTGCCAAACAAGTAGGAATAGAGGGGAGGGAAGACATGCTCCAAAATCAATGGCCTTGCCAAGTGCTCTTTCTCAGGCTTAACAAGAACACTCAAGTTCCCTCATTTAAAAAAAAAAACCAAAAAAAACCCCACAAACAAACAAAAAAAAACCACCAAAAAAAAAAACCAACCCCAAAAAAACCCCCAAACAAAAACAACAACAACAACAAAACCCAACACCCCACAACAAACTACCACAGACAGTCCAGGTATCTGCTGAAGGCAGAGATAAATAGCCTGGACATAATAAAGGCAAACAGATCACCTGGAGCTGTAACACATGGCCTGAGATACTGCTTCAACCTTTTATTCTTCTAAGAAGAGTAGCAAGAATGAGATTAAAAAAGAAAATACTGACTTCTCTGGACAGAGACTGTGCAGGCTATGGCTGCACACAGTGCATTGTGCCTAGCCCACAGCTTTCTTCTCTCAGCAGCAAATTCCCCACATTTGTATAGCACAGCAATGAGAAGGGTTTGGGTGTTTTTTCTTCCCCCTCACCTTAGAATTAATAAATAGTAACAAAAAAAATTAATCTCAAAAGAGATGAAAATCACTGTTGGCATCTTTCAACCCTCTGTAACCTGTATCTAGCTGAAAATTGGGTTGTCTGCTTCCTAACTCAGATTTTTTCTCAGATGGTTTTGAAAATATTTCTGCTGTTCTGAGTTGTCTTTGGTAGCTCATTTTCAGTGGGAGCCCTGCAGACAGAAGGAAGCATTACACTGACCTAACTGGGGCATATTCACCATGAAAACAAAGCACAGGGGTCAGCTTGTGGTGAAAGCAGGAGGGGCAGATAGATCACACAGAGATGCACCTTTTATTCTCCAAGAAAATTGAGTCCTTTTATCTCTTGCCACGTATTTCTAACCCTTCTGCTGCCTTTTACTACCTTGTGCCCCTGCTTATTTCCTGTAGTGGCAGCAAAACAATAAGGATTGTATTAACAGTAATGTACATCTACAGAGTTTTGTGAATTGGAGGGCACTCTAAATCTGCTAATCTGTTTTCTTTCCCTGCAAGGTGAAGGGCTGTGAGATTTAAACAGATTTTTTGCAGAAGAAACGCAAAATGGAGGTGACATAAAACATAAGGCATTGAAAAACATGGTTGGAAACAACCAGCTGCACTATAATAGCAAATGCAAAATGTTTGGAATTCTGCACTGATACCACAGAATTCTTGACGTAGGGCTTCATGAATTCTCTGCTTTCTTTGTACGTAGGGCAAAATGCAAAGAAAGAAATTAGAATGATTTCTAACATGCTTTTTGATGCCTGGTTTGAAGATGCACAAACATGCATCTCAGAGATGTACTTCTTAAAAAAAATCAATCAGATCTATTGATAAATTCTACAAGACATTCACTATAATTTGATTTATAACAATGTAGCATAACTTGAATTCTTGCCTGCGTAAAAAAGATCAATGTAAAGCTGCTCTTACAAAGATTTATTAATGAGTACACAATAGTTTCTGTCTGCCTAATTAAATCTATGGTATCCAAACCAATTAGACTGGGTCAAAGTTTGTGCACAAAGTAGCTGGCAAGTGCTGCATCTGCAGTGCCATTTAGTTATGGCAATTTGTCAGTGGCAGTCTTAAAGGATGAGATGTTACAAACATAGACATTTTCTTAACATTGACAGTGTCATTCCAGGCATCCTTAGTGACATGATAATTTTTATTGTTGTGGTTTGCTATCTCACTCCTTCCCAGAAATGCCTCTGGGAAAAATAACACAGAACCTCAGAAGGTAAAAGTCACTCATAATTCTTTGCCTGCTTCTTCACGGCTTTGTTGCCCATGGAAAATTTTTGCAAAGGAATAGAGTTTGCCTAAAGCAAATGAAAAGATATGTGAAATTGCTTATGTAAAGTCCTAGTTTAATGAAACAAAGATGAAAGCTCTCCATTTCAAGGACATCTATTCAGTTTTTGAAGATGATTACTGTGATTACATGGGTGTGTCTACACAGTGAGTAATTTTCTGGGTAAGAGGAAAGATGAGTGAGAAACAGTAGGTGTCATAGCTCACTAGGAAAAAACAAAGTAAAATGTGTAAAGTGTTTATTCTCTCTGTATTCCTATGGTATCTATGCTCAGCTGCATTAAAGAGCTTTACAGTTTTCTGTCCAGTTCCAACATTTTCTTGAAGGGAAGGAAATATAGCTTGCAGGTTTTTAAGACGGGTATTTGTCAAGTGGTTTTGTAGCACGAAGATACCACAGTTGACCTCGTTAAGATACTGTGTAGTTTGTTGTTGTTGTTGTTGTTGTTGTTGTTGTTGTTGTTGTTGTTGGTTTGTTTGGTTTGTTGTTTTTTTTTTTTTTGAGAGGGGCCACAGAGGTATTTCTGTAGGTTTTTTATATTTTATTTTTAAAATATTTTAATAATTTTTTAACTGCAATTTTCTCATGTCTAGCACATGCATGTGAATTCATGCTGGCTGGAGGCTGGTGTGTGATCTCCTGCTGGGGCGGCAGCGAAGTTCCTGGTGGCTCCCAACTTATTCCTGAATTTGTTGCTGGAGATTTTGTCCCACTGCTGCATTAATATGTCATTGCACTCCTATCATGATGTTGGCTGATTTTCAGTCTAGAAATTCTTGCAGCACTGAATTAGTTTGGAGTTTTGGTTTTTTCCTGGCATACTGTGCCAACGGAGTGGGGTATTTTTTTCACACCTCCTGTGTTGCATTTGAAGGAGAACAGCTCACAGGCACTTGAATTTAGAGGGACATTGAGACCCTGTGGTTAAGATATCAGCTAGGGCTGATAGTTTGCTTTTTGAATCCATAGGAATACATCAGGAGGCAGAGAAGATGAAACCAAATTGAACAAAAGGGTCTTAGGATGAAATGGCATAGGACACTTCAGGAGCAAAATGCCATTCAATTAGGATTTTTACTGATGTATTAAAAATAAGAATAAAAAGAGTAAAACAAAATTAGTGGTAGATGAGACTTGGAAGTCAATTGCAAGAACTGTTTTTCCAGAAAGAGCTAGTTTTGCATATATTTAATTTCCTTGTAGATAGTAAATCATATATTTTAAAAAGTACCTGTATCATACTTCATGGTGGGGAGCGTTTCCAAGCCCCAGATTTGTCCACTTTTTTTCAAAGTCTCCGGAAATATTACTGTGGTCACTATTATTGCTCCTCAGAAGGATTAGTGGGCACCTTCATTCATTTGATTAATGATACAGAAGCAAAAGAATGAAGGTATTTCATTTTTGGCAAAATATGATGCTTCTGCAGTCAAAGAAGAAGAAAGGTATTTTTTATGGCAGATGAAATATTGAAACTGTATTTGTGCATCGAAATCTACATATCCTGTATGTGTCTGTTTTATACATATTTCCTAGGAGCATTCTCTGTTGGAAAATGAACTGAAATACAAAAGTAATATATTTTGAGCTTTTTATCTTTCTATTTGTGTGACTTTGTTTACATTACCTGTCTGAAACAACAGACTAGTACATTGTTTTGTCCAATACAAATGTTTTGGTATTCAGGTACACTCCCTGCTCATAAGAAGTTAGAAGATCCCTGTAATTAGACTCCACCTTAATTTTATTCCAATTTATTATTCCAGTAGATGGACTAGAGCAGTTTAGTTGGACAGAATCTACACAATCACCTTGTCATACTGCCTGACCATTCCTGTTTCATTCTAAAAGTCAACAATGACATTTTCTGCAGCTACTGTGCCCCAAAGGAGCCACAAGAAAGTAGTCTAAAAAAATTCCATTTACCAGAAGGTAGTACATGACTATTTAGATTCTTTGAAGTTGTCCTGCTGTACTTGGTTGCTGCTCCTAAATTTAGGAGAGGAAAATGTGCACATGGAGTAAGCACAGCACAAATGTGCAACCTGGGCCAGTTCTGAGAAGCTCATAACCTAAGCAAGAAATGGAAGGGAGAAAGGTTTATTACTCAGTTTAAGTAAGGGGAAAAGCAATGAGAGCTGTCCCAACTTTGAGGATTATTATTTAGAGGCAATACAAGGTTTACTCAGTATTTTGAAAGGAAACAGTTGTTGTGGTATTTTATTCCAATGTCAGTGGCTTCTGGATCCATTTTTATCTGTGTTACAAATCTGTCTCAGAATGGTAGTATTGACTAAAACAGAGATTACTTATTCTTTGAATTTTTATTCTTTCAAAAGGCAGATAAAACTCTTAATTGATTTGCAGCAGGAAGTGCAGAAAAGGAAATGAGAGTGCTGAAATTATTCTTTCTTAAGCATTACCTCTCATTGTAATTATTAGGATGAAATCTTTCATCTAATAGGTTTGGAGGACTTTGTTTTTTGTTGTTTTGATAAGCTCTGTTTTGCATTGGACAGTTAAAACCAAGTCCAATCAGTGTTTTATAAACCACATACCTTCCTCTGTCAGGGATGCTTTGGCAGTGAAGACTGGGATGCAATTTCCATCTTACAGCAGGACTTGGCAGAGTAAGAAATGCTGGTTCCAGGTGACAGCAGCACAGTACAGGGGTGTATCAAGGGGTTCTCCTGTGTTTTCTAGCTCAACTTTCTTGCACCTAGAGCTCAGCTGCTGCTCCACCTTCCTGTGTGCTCTCTTCTCCTGGTTTACCTCCATCCCTGCTCTCTCTTTCCTGTGGGGAGCAGGGATGTATTCCTGGTGCTGGATGAAGCCCTGCCCTGCAGGAAGGAAGCTGAGCCTGTGGCGATCTGCAGGGGAGGGATTGCCTGCAGCAGGATCCAGGAGAGGGGTCTGTGCTGTCTCCAGGAGCTGCCGAGTTCAGCGGGGCTGAGGGAACCCGCCTGTGTGCAGCTACGCCGAAACTGCCAGCAGTGCACGCTGGGCCTGGAGCGAGCCTGGGATTGTTTGTAGGGCTCATCCCTCCTCTCAAACAGCAGTATTTGAGAATTTAAGAGGCACGGAGCTCCATTTAAAGTAATCTGGTACGACTGGAGCTTCTTAATACAAAAAGAATGATTAAAATCTTGATAAATATGTAACTGTTCAGGGCAGGTTAAGGGGAAGAGGTGTTTTTTTTTTACCAAGGAGAAATGAGCAGTAGGATTAAAATGAATTTTTTATTTGTCTAAAGTCTTACTTGTGGGTGCAAGGGCTCCTGCTCCATTTCTGACTGCATCCCTTGGGAGCATGGGAGCTGCCATAGTGCATCCCAGCAGTCATTTGTCCACTGCAGCACAACATTTCCAGCAATGACCAGTGTGAAACACTCTGCAAAAGCCTGGGAAAACCTGGAAGGAGGCCAGACTGGGGAGCACTGCTCCTGAGGTAAGTGAGGAAAGTGGCTTATTTTGCCTCCTGCTTTTGTTTTGGTTTTCTCTGGATGAAATGGATTGAAAGAAAGCACCAAAGCCATCATCAGTTTGTGACGGCATTTTAAATTTTCCCTTTTGATAATTCACCAAAAACTAAAGAAACTGCTTAATAAGAAGGCAAGGGGGAAAAGGGATCCAGCTGCATTAAAAAGTACAATTAATCCAGTGTGGGAAAAAACCCTATTTTTCTTCAGCACAACAAGAAAATGTGTGTGCTGCTGCATCTACCTCCTACCCTCCAGCCTGCCCCTTCCAGCCCACCTCCTGCACAGCTGGTAAATGTGTGTTTCTGTGTTCTCCAAAGGTAAAGTTAGATTCTGCTTCTCCCACCTTTCCAAAGGGAGGGATCTCCAGGAATGCTTGATGACTTGCCCAAATCTAGGTCAAATTGCTATAAATAAACAGGGCAGGAAATGATTATTAACTCCTTAAGTGCCTTTATTAAAAGGGGAAAGCTCAAGGGATTGCCTACGCCTCTGCTGCTGCTCCCTCAATCACAGCTGAGGAGGAGGCCTGAGTCAATTCTGCTGCTCAGGCAGCAGAGCCGGGAATTCATCCTCACAGAAATTCCCAGGAACTCATTAGGCACATTTGAGTCCAGGGATGTCTTTCTTTCTGAGTGCCTTTGAAGTTATGGTGAGCAGGTGAAAAGCCTCCACACATAGCCTGATGTCTTGCCAGCTGGGTGGCGTCCTTTGTGGGTCTGGATTATGTGCTGACTCGTTGTTGCTGGGGGTTTTTGGTGTTAATTGTACTAAACATTCTGGCAAGGCTTCATGGGGGGCTCCGGGATTTCCGTAACAGGCATTGATTTCAGCTTGAGGAGCAGCCAGGGAGCCAGCAGGAAGTGCAGAGTGCAGGCAGGGAGCAGCAGAAACTCAGCAAGAGATAAGGGCATCCAAAACTGGGACTTGAGTAACAAACTGGGTACAAACCATTCAAGAGAACAATATGCATAACCATCAACAGAACATCCAAGGTATTATTAGGAGTCTTTAGCACTCTTAAAGTAACCATCTACAGAACATTCAATGTACAACTAGGAGTCATGGAGTTCCACCCACACCAAAATTAAGGGGCTATGTGTAGCAATACATACTAAACACATCTTGTGATGCAGAGCCAACAGAGTAATTCAGAGGTTTTCCATCAACAGTGCTACACTATGTATTGAAAGCTGATGATGAAAAAACACTTGAAGCTGAAGAAAAATGTATTTCTTTTAAATATTTTTTTTTGCTTCTCTCCACTCCAAGCCTTCATTATCATATTTACAACTGTTGATGGAAGGTAATTAAGATCTCTGCATTGAGCCTAAATGCCAAAACAGGAAGAAATAGCATATTTTTCAAGGAAAAATCTCACAAGACTGATTTGTGGATGTGGGAGACAGGAAAAAAATGTTTAATAAATCCCTCTGGAAAGGAATAGAGTGTGGGTTTGGTGACTCCCATGGATCTTGTTTTAAACTGAATAGGGGTAGTAACTAGCAGTGAATTTATTGGTTCTGGTGCTAACACATCTCCATCATTGGATTAGGATGCAGAAATAGTTCTAACTGTTATGGCGAGAACTAACCAAGCCTCCTTGTATTCAAATGAGGTTGAAATCCTCTAAATTTCTAAATCCTTAGAAATTGGGTTGAGAACTACTGCTCTGTATGCTGCCCATTACATCTTGAAGAAGCTTTCCATGTTGAGTACAGAAGTGGATTTTCAACAGCAACAATGATCTGTCAGCTGGAACATTTTAAAAGAAAGCCAAATATGAATGTGGAGACTCTGGTTGTAGGTGGTGTCCTCATTGGCATTCCTCGTTCCATCTGGATGATGATGCTGACATATTTCACTCCTCCTTGCTGTAACCAATCTCAGGATTCCACGTGTAGATAAACACCAAAGGATTTTCTCTTGTAGACAACAGAGTTGTCCTTACTAATATCACTTTAAATCACCATGAAACACAGTGCATTTTTAAGTAGGTAGTGAATAGTGAAGAGATTGATTGATTGATTGATTGATTGAAAAGATCTCAGGGTGAACACAAGCAGACAGCAGGGATAGGACTGTAAGAAGAGCTCACATGCGCAAATAGCTGGCAAAGAAAAAAGAGAACATAATAAGGCTAAACCCACCATAACACAGAGAAATACAGTACTGGTAATGACTTGCATTCCCTGCAGCATCTTTCATCCAGAATTGTCTTCAGAGATCTCATCATTCATCCCTCCAAAGAAGTCACCTTTCAGGTGAAGGTGAAAAAAACAGATTAGAAAGATATGGAGAAGAAATATTGCTAAAATCTAGGGAAAGGGAGGCAGAATAGGCAAACCTATTTTTCAAGAATGTTTTGCAAAGCATCCCACTCATAAACAAGTCCTGGTCCTGAACTGAAGGCATAGATATTCTGTAATAATTTATGTTGTGTCTGGGACCTCATCTTGGGAAAAATAGTTGGATGTCTCACCTACTATGAAACTTGAAGACATAACCCCTCTGTATTTTGGGGCTGATCCTGTCACATGCAGGCATCATCTCCTGAGCACATCCTAGTTTCCCCAGGGAATGGCCATGAGGGAACCATGGTCTCACCCCAGTCCCTGGTTTGGACTGAGGATGTAATACACTGCAGCGGGAATCCAGCAAGTCTCTTCAGACAAAAATATAATTTCAGTGATAGTTGAGCACTTAAATATTGTTTTCATCTTTTTTAAAACAGGAAAAAATTAAGGTATTTAATTAAGGTATAAAATTTTTTCTGCGTATTGTTTCCAAGAAATATGACAGACTTGTGAGTGGGAAGGGTTAAAGTTGTTTCTTCACCTTGCAGGCGCAGGGGCTTTCAGCTCTGGCCCCCCTACAGGCTGGAACCATTTCAGGTGCAGTGGGATACTCAGTGGTAGAACTGCAGATAGAGGCAGTCCTGTTTAGAAACAGAGCATGACCGTATAATTATATGTACATTCATGCCCATGGTTCCTAAACACAGGCAGGAGGATTCTCTTTTTCTCTCCTCATTTCCCATTCCTAAAGAACAGGTTTTCATTTTGCAGCCACGCGGCCAAAGCCCCCTTAGCCTGTGAGAGAGACAGTTCCAGCTTCAGCGTGACAGGGAATGCAGGAGCTCGGCGAGGAGCACTGGAGTTCAATACCCATTCTCTTGGCAGGGTGAGAGCAGCTGTGCTCTCGTGGTGGCACGACAAGGGACAAACCTTTTCCCTGGTTTGTGTTCCTCACGTGCAGCGTGCTGAGCGCACGTGGGCTGCTGCTGCTGCGGAGAATTCCATGCGAGGTGCTGCGTGGCCGTGTATGGACACTGAGTGATCACACCTGTCACTTTTCATCTTCAGGCAGGTTCACATTGACCTTCCCTACTAGGAAGTGCAGTCCCCGTTCCCAGTGTCTCGGGCGGAATTTCTGAGAACATGCCTTATGTTCCCCCCTTGAAAAAAGGCAGAAGGATGTTTAACAAAACGCTGCCAGAGGACTTGAATCCTCTCCATGTCTCCTTGCCCTCTCCCCTGCTGCCATTCTCCCATCAGGCAGATATTGTGGTGTGTAATTCAATTTTATGCAGCAGAGGCTGCATAGTTCTTGTACATCCAGGTCAGCTGGTAAACTGGTGCATAAAATAAAGATGCACGCGCAGCCCAGGGAGAGAGATCCACATCCTTTGCACCTGACAAAAGCAGATAACTATTACCTATGGAATGATTTAAAAATTCCCACTCTGTCTTCCAAATTTCATTTTGCTCAACTCATTCACAATAAAATGCTCCCTTCTTGTGCTTCTGTATTTATGTGACTTCATACCTAACTTCGCAGTAGGTCTGCTGCAATTTTTGGGGTTTTTTTCTTGAGGACCAGGGACGCTTTTGGTTTTCATTTTGTCTTCTGGTTCTGAGATTTATTCCCATTATCTCAGTAGTTTCATTCTGATAATTGATGCTTTACCTCATCTGAGCTGAGATTCTGTCTCTTTAATTTGTACCCATTTTACTGACATTCTTTCGTCACTTGTCTTTATATGCTCAACCAAGAGTTTTCTGCTATAATTAAGCTATAAGATAAATTTATTTTCATTGTGAATAAGCCCAAAATATCAAATCCAAAGCTGGAGTTTTGAGGCATTTGTGACACAACTTTGTTGTTGCCTGGTGAAGAAGTAGCTCCAGATTTCACTTTTGAAAGTTTTAATAGCTCTGAAATGAGCTATTAAATAGAAATATGTATAGAAATAGAAATAGCTATTAAATAGAAATATGTATATATAGAAAATGTCTATACAATGTAGTGGTGTCCCACTAGCAAGGCTTCAAGGATTATTAAAATCAATTCTACTTAGATTTTTACAACCTGTATTTATACTAGAATTTCTTTTCCAGGTTCTAAAGGGATTCGAGAACAACCTGTGAACTGTGAGAGACTTGTAAACCTATGCAGCAACATCCATAAAATGAGCATGGCTGAACATTACATTTGGGCAAACTGCCTCCTGTGGCTGTTGTAGCCTGCCCATGGAGCAAGCCACAGAGTCAAAGGGATTCTGGAAAATTCATATCAGGCTTCTGGAAAAGGTTGTTAGAGAAGACATAGAAGATGTTAGAGATTATAAGAGATCAGAAGTTTCCTGGTGCAAGCAGGCAGCTCCAGCAGCTGTTGCTGCCTGGGTACATTTTAGCACTTGTCTCCTTAATTTGTGCAAGCAGATAAAACATAACACTGAGACACCTCTGCCTCAGCACTGCCATTCCTTGTGCTGGGTTCTGGATAGTCCTTTCCCCCTCTCTCTGTACACGAGGGCTTCAGCCATCGGCGCTGACCAAAGGAACGCATCGATGTGTCTGCAGAAGCACACGGGTTTCTGGATGGAAGTTACAGGAAGGGAAATCTGTAAGAAAAAATTGAAACAGTTACTCCTGGCTTGTGCTGTAAAGCAGCACGATTCATATTTTTTCCATGACTTGCACCAAATGTCTCACGCAGTGACTTGGACTTGGTCTTTTTTTTGTCAGCAAGGCCATACTCACTCATAGCAGTTGACAGATCAGCCTGCTGTTCAATCTTTACCCAAGAGTGTTGCATCATTGAGTGAGTTTACATTTCAAGTAAGAGCTGCAGTTGAGAACTCCATGGTACAGAAAGCAGAGATAGGTTTTTAGTCTTTATTTAACAATTTTGCATGGGATACTGGGTGATTTTTTATTCATCTAGCAGAGCAATTTGTTATTATCTTTGCTTAGTTCTTCAATCCTTATAGTTTTAATAATTCTTAGAACACCATAGGTTTTTCTCTCTCTCCCTCTCTTTTTTTAAGTACTGATGCTCTAAAATATGTCTGTCCCTAAATACGATAAAATTTTTGTTTGTTGTTTTCTTGCAAACAATTACTTTTATACAAATGCTCAGCAGAGACATTTGTAACCAGGTCAAAAACATAAGCTGATAAAGTTCTCCAGATGTCAGTGAAATTACTGAAAGAATAGCAAATAGCTGGCAAAGAAAAACACATGCTGCTGCAGCAAGAGAAATATTTTTTTTTTTTTTTTTTTTTTAGAAAACACTACTGACCCATTGAATAAACACCAGAATTACATTTCTGTAGGATGCAAGCTCTTACTGTTCTTTGTAAATAGGATAACTGCATTTCTAAAAGGTGTCTATTATCTGTAAGCAAATCCCTTTGCTACAGAGAAAAAAACTCTGATGGTCTTATGGGAGGTGATTTATAATAGATCCAGGATGGCAAACATTGTTTCGCAATCAGTCTGCTCTAACCCCAAACCACTTGCACTTGGAAAAATACAAGGTTAGATTATTTTTTTTTTTTTTTTTTAAATTTTTTGACCTGTTCTGTTATTTTTTTGGTGCATTTCAGAGAGAGGGATTAGAGGACAATAGTCCTGTGATGGTGAACTGCTGGATCACAGGACAATCAGCCTTGTCAGTGGGCATGATTTATTGAAGGCAAACAATCAGCCTTTATCAGGGTGCATGGAAAGAACAGGTGAATATTGTCACACTGCCAATAATGAAGTGTCAAAAAGAGAGATTTCTAATGTAGAAATGAAACACAGCTACTTTGATTTCAGGAAATATACCCAAGTTCTAGTGATTTGCTTGTGAGTAATGGGTTTTTTCCTTCTGTCCTCCTTTATTTTTTCCTCTATTGCTTTTTATCTTCTTTCTATCATTTAAGTGCCTGGAGGAAACCTGTTTCAAATGTTTTCTTCTGGCATGATGGTCAAAAGAACCTTTCAACATGAAAATCCATAAGCTATTTTTAACTATTTATGTGTAGGGTTTTCTTTCTGCTCTGGTAGTCAGAGGGCTGTGTAAAGATCTCAAATCCCCAGGGCAGCCAGTTCAGAGGAAGTTAGACATAAAAAGACATATAACCCCTACAGCTGTAGTTGCAATAATTGTCACCTTTTGTTGGCTTCAATCAGCAGGACAGCCGAGAGAACAAGGTGAAAAACTTGCTGTGCTGCGTGGTGACAGTTGGATGCAGTAAAGTAAACAGACATTTTATGTCTTCCCCTAGTTGCTGTTCATCGCTGGAAGCACCTGGAATCTGTAGATAGTTCTCCTTCTGCACCATGTGTTTGGAGATAAAGCAGAGTGTGATAATTCATAAAACTCAGAAAAATTACCGCTTCAAATCAAAGTCTGTTACAAGAGCTACGTAAAGAACAACAGGAAGATTAAAACATAAACAAAAGACAAATTGGTATGCACATTTCAAGATGAATTAGAAGGTTTGGGAGATACTGGAGAAAAATGCCTGTAAAATGTAATCAGCATGACAACGTCTGCAGCTGGGGGCACTGTGGGCATGGAGCTGGCAGGTGGAATATTCTGATTGCCAGGAATAAGTCACTGGTCTCTGGTGAAGCAAACACATTCCTAGTGGGTCTTTGCTGAAATTACTGACTCTGGAACAGGAAATCTGGGGAAACTGCTCTGATGGGCCTGTGTGTTTGTTAAGCCTGCATGGGTATTGCTGCAAAGGGTCTGGGCTGTCACCTGGTCCTCCGTAATGTGCTCAAAACTGAGGAAAGCTCTGGAGGCAACAGAGCTTTTTGAAGGAATTTGGGGAAAAGAAGACCAGAAGCAGCAGACAGTCTTAGCAGGGAAGGCAATCTTCAAATCTAACTCTGGCAACAATTGTGCAGTGTCTATATGATGTCTGCCACAACAAACATGTGGAAAGTCATCAGTGTGGTAGAGACTCTAATAGAACATCTGGATTTGTGGCTTTTTAAACAAGATGCTGATCAAAAGAAGGACATTAATATTAACCTGTCATAAAAACTTCTTCTTACCTGTAAGGGTAAAAGGTAAAAAGAGGTTTGATCTTCAGAAAAGGTAAGAAAAGAGGTTTCATCTGGATATATGGAAAGCCTGTGATGATGCATTTGGTTCATGCAAAATAAAAATTTGCTATGGGTAGATTAGGATCATTCATGCTATATTGCTATAAAGCGTACAGAAACGACAACAGTAGTGTTGTAGTGTGTTGTGCTGCAAAAAGCCTTAAATAGTCCTGGTATATATTCCTTGTAGCTAAGGTGGAAATAAGTTGGAATAAGCTGTATGTCTTACTGTTTTGCCAGTTTTGACTGTATATGGAATGTGAGATGGTGACAGCTACAGCTGGTCTACAGCTGCACAGATAATTTGGCTTAACAGACGCTGCTGGAGCAGCCTGGCTGGTTAGAAACAAACCAATCCGGCGTGTGGCTGACAGGTCAGAGTCACCCGCAAACAGGGGACTCCCGCCAATCCCTCGGAGCCAGGAATGCACCCATCTCATTGGCCAGAGCGCTGGGCGGAGTCAAACCCCTTGACCAATCATGTTTGTAAATGTGGAAATTTGAAGCCCCTATATCCCCTTATGGCCCCTACATCCGGCTGTCGCTGCACGAGGTCGGTCTGGTCTTGTTGCACTCCTGTCTCCGTCATCAGCGACAGAGAGAGATTTCAGCTGGGAAGAATTCATAATTTCTGCCTGCTTCCATGCATGAAATCTGTGACATGAGAACAAGAGCACTGAACTGAGAACTCCCCGAGGAGTTCAGTGAGGTACACTCAAGTCTCCTCAATCCAAAGAAGGCAGACACTGAAATGGTATGTTTCTGTTGGGTTGTTTAGTGCTTTTAAATACCTCCATTGTTGTGGACACGTGGACACGGGTGAAATGAATTCATTTGCTGAAAGTGAACAAGTGAGAAATTAATGGACTTCCTTTGTAGTAGGGCATGATGTCTTGGCCATTTGGTGTTACCCCAGGCTGTTTCAAAGCCCCGTATGCAACAGGGGCTTCTGTGGGTGCAGGGAACAGAAGTTACATGTGGTTCATTTGAGGAGACAACACAAACAACATCTCAATCCAGCAGGATTAACTGACCATCTTTGCAGCCCAGAGCAAGTTAGAGATAGTGTGGTGTGTACAGATCTTGGCTAGAGGTTCTGTTCCCACCTTCTCAGAGCTAAAGCATCATCAGTGTTCTGTGTTGGTGGCTGCCTGGTTGTCTGATAGTCCAAATAATGTGCAGTTCTTGTATCTCACTAGATAAAAGCAACTGGCTTAAATCCTGATAGTAGATGAGCACTATATGATGCCCAAGAAAGGGCATTTTAAAGATTGAAACCTGGTCTCAATTCTATTTCTGTAAAATCCTCCAGTGATATAAGTCACAGATATCAAAAAAAAGGAAATGGTTTTTCTAATTCACAAAATCTGCATCTGACTTTCTGTCCTTTGAGACACATGAAAGTTACTGCCTGGAATTAAAAATGCAGGCAGAAATACTGGTCCTAAACATACCAATATTAAAGTAAAACCTTAAAAAAGAATCAAAGTTATTGATGATCCCTTTTCCTGAATATAAAAGGCTTTCTGTAAAATGACTGCTTTTGCCTTTCATTTCATGTCTGTTTATCAGTGTCTGGCAGCATTTCCATTATCAAATTCCAGCAGACAGTAATGTTGGCTCATCAGGATGTCCCTTGGGTATTTTTTGGCCATGTGATCAAACAAGGTATTTTTCCCAACTTGCTGCCTTTGATATCACAGGAGGTATCATTCTTTGGAGTCATATTGGAGGTTGCAAGTTGATGAGAAAAAGGATTCAGCAGGTGCACAGTAGCACAGGCACCTTGGTTTTGGCTTCAAGGATAAGATATTGCCTTCAACCAATAAAAATCAGGCAGTGTTCTCACTGTGGCTATCACTGTTGTTCATGTGCAGTTTCTGAACAGAATTCCTCTTAGTTGAGGGGAAATTCTGTAAGGGTAAGCTTAGAAAAAAATCAAGACTTAGCTCAGTATCTTCTCAGATCCTAATGAAAACCTACCTTAAAGTTAGTTTACTCACGATATTCTCTTCCCAGTATATTTGCTTTCTGAGACTTTATACAGACTGCATTGTCCTGATTCAGTAAAGTATATACACAGCCAAAGCTCTGGAGTAGCTCCACAGAGGAAAAAACAAGTCACAAAGCCAGTGAGCTACTTTTGCTTTGTATCCCTGTGCATTCTGAGTTACAGCTCAAATGGTATCAGGACGTCAAAATGAAAGAATAGGCTTGATTATTAAACTCAATATATAACAGTTTATATAACAGTTTTCAATCCATCAGAGCTGTAAAAAAGTGGCCCTATCGTTATGTAGTTGGGATGGTGAATAATGATGTAATACTCCAATTCTTGGAGGGCATAGAGCAATGTTTATTAAAAGGCACATGCTTTTTTATACACTGTTCTGATACACTGAACATCATTGGTCATTCAAGCCAACACCTCTTTGTAAACATCTTTGCAAATAAACAAGCTGGCAAAACAGCAGGTGCAAAGATAGAAATAGTTTAGAATGTCTTCTCTCAGCTCCTCCAGAGCAATCCCTGGGAAAGTCTATCTGACTTGGATTCCCACAGGCTCCACAGCTGCTTGATGCCTAAAAGTTTCTCTTTGACCAGGATGTCAGCGTACACATGGCCCAGCTTTCATTTTACCAAAATTTCTGTGCTGATGTGATTCTGGTGTGTTCTTATCCCTGCTGGAAAGTTTTGTCATCCAAACTGTTGGAATGCATTTCCACACCCAAGTAGGTGTTTTCTGTATGAGGGAAAGAGTTTCAGTTTACCTCTAGAGATGTAAGGAAATTAAACTAGAGCTTTCCATAGCCTTCTCATTGTGGTTGGCTTGGTGCCAGCACAGGAGCATTGCCTGAACTTTAGACCTGTACCCCAAAACCTGTAGTTGTTTCTATTGGCAGTTTGTCAGTAGGACCCTTCTACGTCATTCAGTACTTAAGGATGAGCACAGAGGTGCTCTGGGCTTTTTGGAGAGTTTTTAGCAAGGTGTCAGAGAAACCTCTGACACCTGTGCTTGGCTTTTTCTTTCTTCTATGATGTTTATTATTTTTGTCATTATTAAAACCTTTTACTTTACAGAACACCTCTAAAGAGCTGTCTCGCTATTGATTTAAGCTATTTTCTGTGAGGTGCTGGACACTCCGATACCAAACCATGTGGAAACTTGTGTTAAAGTAATTGGGTCTTTTACTTCTTTATAATGACTTCTTCTAACTAATCACAACAGAGTTCCTTGTTCCTTTTACCCAGGACTGTGATGAGAGCAGTCCTAATAAGCCAAGCAGAACTTTAAAATTATAAATGTCCCTGTAGGGTTTTCATTCTGTGCACAGTACACACGGTACAGGAACCCCTAAGTAATATTTGCTTCACATCATGACTTCCAGCAGCATAACTTCAAAGATAAGTTAGAAAAAAAAGAAAAAGGAAAAAGGGAGAAAGAAAATAATTTGTCTTAAGAAATCTTTCCATGAATCATATTCTATTCATGTTTTGCAGTGGAGAAGCGCGTAATGTGTCCATGGTTTGCAATTCCTTGTTTTTTAAGAGGCAGATAGTTCATAGCATTGTGTTGCTGGGGATGACTTGTGTATTATTGGAAGAAAAAAAAAATCTATTCAGATTGCTCTTTGGCTTTAATTAAAAAATAACACCCAGAATATTACATGTCCCTCACTTCATAAGGGAAGTGTCACACTGCACAAATTATTTCAAAATTTTCTTGCAATTTGTGCAAGCAATTCTGTTTGAATGTGTTCCTTTGCAAAGGAGAAAAGAAGGAAAACTATACTTTTTCGAGGCTTACTTATATTATCCTAAAGCCCACCAAACACATGTTAAGGCTGCTTCTCTATTTTGAATGTTACTGTTAGAATTTTGTTCAGAGAGAAATACATAAAATCTATATAGCTGGAGGAATATGATACAGTTGTTGATCTATCTATAAGGTGACTCCAAAGAAGTCGTAGGACCATACATACAGTCCTCACTGGTAGGTTTTTATGCATCTTCGAATTAGCTGGAAGATCCAAAGTCAGGAATAGGTTTCAGTGGCTATTTTGATGAGTTCTCTGTGTTTTGCCAGTTTGAAAGAACCTGGGAAATGGGCTGTGTGCATGGCAAGGACTGCTCAGGAGCAGCTCTCAGAGGTGTCTCTGTGAATCACTTAGTTATTACTCAGTTACACTCTAAACATTCTTTGTCTCAGGAATTCCAAGGTGAAGATATACCCAAACCAGTGGTAGTGTAACTGAACAGATGATTAACTAGATGATGGGATTAACTAGATTAACAGATGATGGGATAAATTTGGGTCAGAAGTTCTTTTGCATCCCTGTTATAATCAGGTTTTTGTGAATTTCTCATACATCGCTTGTCTGCTGTGGAAATACACATCTGAGGACATACACAAGATGTTCTTGCTATTGTCCTACGTTGTTCTTGTTTGAGAGAAGGAAGGTCTGTGTTCTTATTCCACATTTGGTGTCCTGGTGTCTGCTTCTGTCCCTCTGGTTCTCAGTCTGTAAAAGGAAAAAGGCTTCATTGAGCCTCAATCTTGACATGTAGTCAGAAATTTTCTAAATAACCCTGAATTTTAGGCTTTGTCGTCATCCGTTATCTACAGTCTGAGTTTTTGCTCTGTAGTAGAAAACAACTCTCAAGAGATATGAAAGAAGGGGTTTTTTACATTTCTTTCTGCAGGTATTAAGAGGGTGGGTTCCTATTGAAACAAAATCAAAATATATGCACCAATCTCATTAACTGTAGCAAGTATTAAAAATTGTAAATTACAGAGGACAGACAGAGGCAGACATCTTCAAAATATAATCCTGTGTGAACTTCTTGTCAAAAGAAATTGCAACAAATCCTGCATTGTGTAAGACAATGTCTGAATCTGAACCAAATTAAATACTTGCTCATGCCCTTGGGAATCAATACTGCCAGGTTTTATGCAACTCCAATTAAAATACAGCTCACAAGGGATGCTTAGGCCCAAAACCCACAAATTTGATTTCCATACTGGTGCCGTACCTTACTCATCTTTTGGTGCCGGGTCATTCATGAATAATGGATATTTTTTTTGTTATTTAGATAAACAATTTTGTGTCTGCACCACGATGTTCTGCTGTTTGTTCAAGTTGTGAGAAGTTGGCACATATTTCATGAAATTAAATGGAAGTTCAAATTACCAAGGTCTTTTGGCCTCTGCAAGAATGAATGGGAAACCTAAAGGGGGCAAAGCTTCTGGGGGATGCCTGCTTACAGTTTTTGGGTTTGGAAACAATTTTGGTACCACATAAGTAGATCAACAATTTCTCATCTAGAGTCCAAAATTCAAATGTAGTTGCAGAGGCAATATTTCCATGTATTTTTTCTTTGGCAGTGAAGAAAATGGTGTCCACTATCTTCTGTCCATCTCTTGTTAAGCTTACATGTACACTTTTTGCCTGCATACCATAAAGTCAGAAGAAATATATTAAAATGGATCTTAGAAATAAGTTTTGTCTCCTTTTCTCATTGAACTGTCCATAAAAGTGTTAGTGAAGCTGTGTGTGCTGTTATTAAATCACTTATATATTGGTCTAGCCTACAAATTTGGGATAATAAAGCAAGATTACTTTTTCAGAAACTCATTAAACTTTACTGAGTTGTATTATACATGCAATAATTCTAAGTCTTCCACTGCAGAAATGGAGAGAAGCAGTTTGTTCTTCTGTGGTTTAACAGGTTTTTTTTTATTTCAACGTATCTGGTTTTGCAGCTGAGAAAGGAAGCTGCACATAATGCCTCTGGGGCTTCTTAAAACCTGGAGCTTGCAGGAGATACACTTCCAAAGTGAAATGGGGGAACGACTGGGTAATGAAACTGAGCCAGCATGGGCAGCAGTGCCAGGACACTGAGATGTAGGACAGGGACAATTCTGGTGTATGACAGAAACCCCTGTTCTCCACAGTCTGCACCTGCCAGTGCCTTCTGCCTGACCATCTTCACTGCCACCTTCTCACACACAGACCCCTCAGCCACACAGCACGATCCATCGGCAAAACCCATCGGCACAATCCATCAGCACAACCATCCCTCAGTACAATTGTCCGTTGACACACTCCACTGGCACAATCCATCAGCACAACCATCCCTCAGTACAATTGTCCATTGACACACTCCACTGGCACAATCCATCAGCACAACCATCCCTCAGTACAATTGTCCATTGACACACTCCACTGGCACAATCCATCAGCACAACCATCCATTAGCACAGTCATCCATTGACATGATCCACTGGCACAATCCATCGGCACGATCATCCATTGGCACAGCACAGCCTCAGTGTACCATGTAGTGAGGCTTACCAGTGAAAATTTAGGACTTCTGAATTTAGAGCTGCTTTGTGAGTGCAGAACTCTTCTAAGTTTGGCTCTATAATCCTTTGGGCTTTAATTCTGTCTGATGGGGTTTAACGATGGTTTTTTTGACCCAGATTTTGAATTAGTCCTTGTGGCATGGAACTGCCTCTAACAGAGTTCCTTTGTCAGCAAAAATGTTGAGATGCCTCTTCATTAGATGTGATGAATAACATACACACAGAGTGCAAATTTTCAAATTTTCTCTCCCCTTCAGCCAAGGAAAGCATTCTCTCCTATGTTTTTTTTTAATCTTTTCATAGAATGATGTTGGAAGGTGATGAGTTGGAAGGGACCTCTCAGGATCATAGCAATAAAAGGTAAAAAATCTGCATAGTAACTTAAAAGAGTCATGTAAAGAGCTGCGTGAAGTTATTCTTGCAAATATCATTCAAAAAATGAGATTGTACCCTTTCTTCAAATATATACCTTATTTTCAAAATTCATTTGTTATTAAAATTATAGCAAGTAAAGAATGCCATGACATATTATAAAAAGTGACATTTTCTCATAAGAAGCTGGAAATTAATTTTATAGGACATTATTGTTGACTTTGGTCTGATGCAAACAGGGTTATTGTACCTTTATGTGTCTGTTATATGGAGCAGAATTTAACTTTACAAGAAACAAACATCTTGTGTTCTAATTGAATTGAACAAGTATATACAAGAAACATTCATTTCTTCGTTATTGCTTTTTCCAGCCATAGTTGTCATATGCAGGAATAACTTTTATTTCCTTTTCCCTCTGACAATTTTAGCTCCCTGTCTCTGGGGAAATAAATCAGCAGAACATTGTCTTTGCTTTTTAGAAACTCAAGACTGTGAGAATAGAAAGAAATGCAGTATTTCTTCTGCTGGCTAAGCTGACCAAATCTAATTCTTTCAGCGATCTTTTTTTCCTGGTTATTTAAAGATGTGTGTTGACCTGTTGTTCCTCCACCTTTCAGGCATGGAAGTGCAGAGCACAGCAGTGCAGTGTTGAAGGGTGTTTGTTCCAGAAGCTCTGTTTCCTCTCCATGAGGGGTGGCAGCTGCCCCATTCCAAGGATGCACAAGCATTTAAGCCAGCTGAGGACAGCTGCAGGAAATGTGACTTCTCAATTTCCCCATTATATTACCATTCCAGCTTTGCACCATGTCTCGTCTTCTTACCTGCTTCACCTGATAGCTCTGTTGACATTCAACACTTCCTGTTTGTGCAAGTTCTCATCCTCTTTCTTCAGATCAAAGTGCTCAGAACTTCTGGCATTGAGGAGCACAGCCTGGTCCTCTTCAGTACTCAACAAGGCACAGCTTGAGAGGATCCAGCTCTGCCTGTGCTCCAGGGTAGAAGGATATGAGCCAGATCCTTGCTCAGAGGAGCGTATGAATCCACAAACAGGCATCCCTCACACCTTCTCAGGAGTCTGATTAATCACAACCAAAAATTCTAATAGCTTTGGAATAGGCTTGTGTCCCTGGCTGCACCACACCCCTTTCCCAGGGCCAAGCAAAGAGACATGGGGTTAAAATGCTGCTCTGTAGAGGATTTTTCTGTTTCTGTTCCTGTCTGGCCCACGTACTCTGCAGAGTCTCATCTTACATAAAGTTTAGAGTTTTCTCCTCTTGGAAACAGGTAATACCAGTATTTCCTGGTTTTAATATGGATCTTGTTCAGCCATCCATTACAATGCAGCTTTTGCTAAACTTCCTTGTGTTAAGGCAAAAATTTCTGGGGTGAGAAATACTGATTATAGTTAATCTGTGTTACTTTATGTTGTTGAATTTTTGTTCTTGAGTCTACACAAAAATTAGGACCATGATATGTGGAGATGGACTCACTACTGAGCTAGCTTTGAGAGATTTTTTAAAATACACTCTACATGGAATTAGATTTCTCATTTTCTAGTAGAGGTTTGTCTTCATTTATGTCAACATGATACAAAATATCAAGAGTAATTATTCAGCCCTTGCTAAAACCTTTCTGAGAGGTAATTGGTCATCCAAAGCAGCCATGCAAGAAAACACACAAGCATGTGTGTTCACTAAGCCTTAGGGAATAAAGTGCAAAAGGAATCTACAGAGTCCACAAAGCTGTGGGCTATTTAGCTATTTCACTGTACATAAGCACTACTTTTCAGTAGCCTCAAATCCCTTGAATCTGTTTGTGCCGTGATTTTAGTCTTCTGGGCTTAGAGTTCTGCCCTTCTCACTGCTACTGAGCGGTTTTAAGCAATCTTGATGCTAAAGCTTTTTTTTTTTTTTTCTTGTGGTTTTCTTTGAGAATGTACTTTTGCTCCATAGGATGAAAGTATTCCTAGAGGAAATCTATGCATATGCAAGTCTGAACTTTGGATTTTGTGATCGTTCATACCACTGACATTTCATTCTGTTTGACTTCAGGGAAGTTCTATTTTGAATACGAAAGGAGAGTGAGAAAATTAATTTCTAAAATAAAATATGATAAATAGTCTGTCTTAGTGCATAACACATTAATAGTGTTAGTAAGAATAATCCTAACAACCATGCTATTGCACAATGAGATTCTAAATGTCCTGATTTTAAAACAGTTACATAGCTGAAAGTCAAGGAAGTACAAAATTGCTGGGGAGTTTTCTCTCAGCCAGGATGAAATTAAGCAGGTTTCTCTGAGAGCTGGTTGAAACCATGAGTTTAATTAATTAATGGTTCAAAAGACTTCTGATAAAGCAGACTCTTTGTGAAAAAGAAAAAAAATAATAAAATTGATTTTTATTTTCCCAAGAAAATTAATTAAGTTCTGGTTGCTTTTAATGGGTTTTGCTCCTGCTGCCTTGCCCACCCTTACCTGATTTCCTAATTAGACTACATGTCATCAAGAGATGATCAAGACTCCTTGTACATGGAGTCCCTGCACAGACTGACTGACTGCCTTAGGCCGGATATTTTCAAAACCAGTTAGAAATAATGCAATAAAATAGATTGGAGCTAAGGAGAAAACAAAATAAATGAGAACAAAAGGAGCATGGGTTTTCAAGCAGTTCAGGTACTAAGATGTGGTTAAAATGGTAAAATTTTCTTAACCTTCTTACTATACAGTGAATTTTCTTTCTTCATTATCTTTGAAGACAGCCATTTGTGTTCATTGAAGTCAACAGGACACCTTGGGATTTGGAGTCCAATTGGCCAAATTTTACATGCCAAATTTGTAAAGTTTGATGAAACCAAGAAGGGTTTGGCTGATTTGAATGAAGCACAGAAGTTATGCAATTTAGATGGCACAAAAATACAGTGAGAGTGAAAAGGAGAAAAGGAAAATCCATAACAGCACCCTGAGACTCCAAATCCCAAGGTGTCCCGTTGACTTCAATGAACACAAATGGCTGTCTTCAAAGATAAGAAGAGGAACACCGGACCCATTTCACCACCACTGGACCCTTTCTACAGGATCATCTTTATTCCAACAGAACCAAATCTGTTTCTCCAAGAGGATTTATTTGGACTGCTTCCAACACCCCGACCAACAGGGTGTCAGGTCGAATTTCTGACTCTGTCAGGGTTTCTAGGATTTGTTTGTTTGCTTGCTTGGTTTTCTTTGTACTACTGCATTTGTATTTTTAGTATTCCTAGTAAAGAACTGTTACTCCTGTTCCCATATCTTTGCCTGAAAGCCCTTAATTGTAAAATTATAATAATTTGGAGGGAGGGGGTTTACATTCTCCATTCCAAGGGAGGCTCCAGCTCTCCCTGGCAGACATCTGTCTTCCCAAACCAAGACATTAGTTCAGCTGGGGTGTTTACCCGGACAATATAAAGTGAGACTTTGCAGAGTCTCCTTCTGCTTTTAAACTTGTTCAAGTCTGTTTAGCTGCAGCAGTGAAAGACTGGGTTAGAATTACCCAATCCATAGCAATCCGGCAGCCCCTGGGGCAGACTTCAGGCTGCAGCCGACATTTGTGGGCAAAACTGACACTTGTGGGTGAAGCAGTGGCTGGGGGACAAAGGAAGGCTTAACTCCCTCTGAGCTCTGAGGGTGCGGTGGGGATTCCAGCAACCTTCTTTCCTTCGTGAGCTAAAAGCTTACTGACATTGCTGGAGTTTGTGAGAAATGGGTGTTGAAACAAGCCCTTGTAAGCTCACACAGAGTTATGGTGTGAGCTGGAGCCTGGTCCCGTGCTGGGCGTTGTTGGCCTTGGACACTGGGCAGCACTGTAGCCCTAAGGAAGAGAATGGGAACAATGCAAAGGGATCAGTTTGTCTGAATTTTCCTCCACCCTGCATAGATGTGCAAATGTAGGAATTCTTGAACTGGAGACAATTTTTTTTTTTTTTCTTAATGGCTCTTGACGGATGTTTTCTTTTTGCTTGCCACAGTTTTGTGCTGTTCCTGTCAGCCTGCACAGACCCCTGTCCCACAGTGTGGTCAGGGATAATACCCCACAGGCTGACCTTTGTAACAGCTACTGAAAGCAGTTTCTATAAAAGTGGTAGACTTGATCACCTTCTGGACAAATGAAATTAAAACATTCTTGAAACTCTCTGGAAGGGAGGGTTAAACTTCTCTTAAATTGAGCACCTTGGTCAAAGAAGGTGGAAGATTCAAAGCAGATGATGTATCAGTGGTTAGAGAAGATAATTATCCTTGAGGTTGTGAGAGAAAAATCACAGCAATTGAAAACTTTTACCCCAGAGAACAAAACTTTTCCTATTAGAGAATCTTTTAGAAGTGCCTTAGGGATTAGAAAAATGAAGTTCAAATACAGAATAAATATGTGTTTCTCTGCACTTTACATGGAGTGGTCTTGTAATACATTAATTCTTTTTTTTTTTTAATCATGCCTTAAACAACATGCTAAGTTGCAAGCAGGTTTTTTTCTTATACTCTTTCTCCTGAATTAAGAAAGAGCAAATAGGTTGGATTTTTCTGGGGGATGGTCATGCACACATTAGGTGTGCAGTTTTAGTATTCTACATGGGAAGTGATCATTTCAGATATGGTCTGGATGTACTGCTCCTGATTCTCTGCCCTTTGTATCAATTTTGTATTGGCAGCTGAAGTGAGAGTGACACTCTGACACACTGTTGGTGTCCCTTTGGGTCAATGTTCTCAAACCTTTATAATGTTCCCATTGCTGAGGAGGATCTTTTTCTTTTTTTTTTTTTTTTTTTTTTTTATGTCTGCTCTTTCAGTTTATTAGTTCTGTTGGTGACACCATCATGTTAATTGGTGTCGTTCGGATTGAAAGGTTGTTCCTGATCCAGCCACTTTGTCCATTAGTTCCAGTTTTTCTTTTTTCTGCATTGCATTTCTATTTTTGATCAGTTTGAGGACAGAATCACTGCCAGCTCTCCATGAGAATGTCCCTGAAGGGACATTCTTGATTTTTTTTTTTTTGTTAATTTGTTTACTCCTTCTCATCAGAATCTGAAGCAAATATAAATCTCAGCATTAGGGTCTAAACAGGCAATTCAATCATCATTGCTTAAAAAAGTCCTTGTGTAAGGCACATTCCTATGTCCATGTGCACGTTTTTAGCTCTAGCAATCCGATTATTTTATTCTGCAGATGACAAGCTGCAATTTACTGCTTGTTCTGTCACTTTGGATCACTGGCTTAGCCCTAAGAAAAGACTTCTACAGCTGAGTATGAAGGCTTTAGAACCTTTAAGAAAGCAGGAGAAATTTGGTACCTTTTAAATTTTATTTGCAGATTTGTCTAGATCTCCACCAACAAATTGTGTTATTGACCTCTGTTTGTTTCTTAACATGCTTCTGTACCAAGGCTTATTACCAGGAAATATTCCAGCTGGCAGCTGGGTTATATGGACATTTTGTTTAGATCCAGAACTTTAGAGCCCTTTTAGGGGAATCCTGTCCTTTTATGGACCCATTCCAAGCTTCAGAGATCTGCTAACTGAGACTGTCTGTCATGTGAATTAAATAGTGTGGATTAGCTGCAGTGTCTTCAGATAACTGCTGACCAATCTTAATGTTTGGTTGTCATGGAAAAATGCAAAAAAAAAAGAGAGATAATTATTTCATTTTCATTCCAGAGATAAGTAGAAAGGAAAAATATGATCTTGGTACTTAGTAATACAGTGAAGTTGTCTGCAAGGTGCAATTCTCCCTCTCAAAATAAGTATCTCCAAGTAATGCATAATAAATATGAGTGTGAGCTGGGAAAGCAATGAGAACACTGCTGAATATGCTTTGCCTGTAAATTTGTTTCTCTCATGATTTCATTCTTTCACTTATAAATCACAGGATGTTTGTTAAATATTCTCTTATTCAAGCAAAAGTAGCTTATCAAATACCATACATAATGTGCCCACAAGCTGCCTGTGGTCTTTTCTGCATCTGAGGCTTAACATAAAGAATGTCAGAAGAAAAATGCTTTACATTCAACTTGGGGCTAGAAATATAACAGGCTTTCAGTAATGATATATGATCAGAATTATGCAAAGATGATGAAAAGATCCCAGTGGAATTCTGTTCAAAAATGTTTCCCTTTTGGGAGCATCCTATGAAACCAATTAGGAATAAACCCAAGAGGATTCTATTGAATTTGTTTCAAAGAGATACTGTATGTAATAAAGAGCAATTGGTCTTTTTGTAGGGTTTTCTTTTTTTAATCAACCTTCAGAAGATCATGAATAATTATACCTCTGCTAGCAAATATCAGAGGCTGGTTTTAAAAATCTGCAAGAATTTCCCAGGGGAATGAATTGTTTTTGTAAGTATGATCATATTCCTTAGGACAATTACTCATTTCTTCTGTGATACTTTTGAGGACTGAGTATTTTTACAGAGACTCACCAAACCTTGAGGTAGAGGAGCCATATTTTGGTTCCTTCAGAAACCCCATTATGTCTACACTTGAAAAATCCCATCTACTATAATGTGCCCAAAGGGTTTCCTGGTTAATAGCCACGATGGTGCCGGGTTACAATTCTTCTTCAATTGCTAAGACTACCTAGAATACCACAAACATTGTTTGTAGTTGTCCTTAGTTTTCTGTTATAACTGGTGTTCTCTGTCTGCTCTTTTATCAGAAATTTTGCCCAGTGCAGTTAAAATCTGTAAGTAAGAGAGTAAGAGAGATGTATTAATTAGCCCTGTGATGGGAGTGTTGTGGAGGTAACTTGGTTTGTTTCTCCAGTTCCCCACCATGCTGTGCCATGGAGACATAGCCAGGGAGCTGAGTCCTGTGTTCCTTCCCATGGGCCATCACATGTGGGCAGCATGCACTTGGCTGGTAACTAATGGCACCTACTCCTTCTAAAACAGTGTCAGAGGGTAGCATGGAGGCCAGACCCAGGAAGATGAATAGCTACATTTTAAAGAATATTTTGTCTTTAAATGAAACAGAAAAATGTCCCTGTGCTATGTCTAATGATTCTGTGCTCCTCATAAAAAAAAAAAAAAAAAAAAAAAAAAAAAAAAAAAAAAAAAAAAAAAAGTTTTATCAGGTGAAAGGAGAAAGGATTAGATGGTTTTTTTTTCTGAAGGTTAAAATCTCCTATCTGGAAATTCAGGCGCTTGAAGCAGTGGTTTAATTACTAGCAGCTCCCTGGGGAGGAGGAAGAGGACTTTCCTGAGGCAAACTGTCTTTTAAGAGGACAGGGTCTCTCCTACCATCAGTTCCTGCATATTTTTCCAGCTGATTCTATTTCTTTCTGTTCTATAGATCTTTTAATGTTTGCAGCTTATGAGTTCTTGTTGCTGTCTGTTAATGGTAATTTCCATGTTTCTTGTAAAATCTGTTCTTGATATAACCTGATATGGGTAAAATACACCATTAGGGGATTCCTACCAGGCTTTGTCACAGAGTAAATGGGACTTTGAGCATAGTCATGTTCTGTTTCAGGTTACTTATTTGGAAAGCCTAGGTAACAGTAGATTTAACAGTGGAGGTCTCTAGAAAGAAGTAGGTGAATGGAAGGCTTAGTAGAATGAGGAGCTTCTGGGATGAATAAAATATTATCATTACAAGACTCAAACAATTGAAACTTGAAATATTTCTGGACTACCTGCCTTGCTGCTGTACCATGGGCAGAATAAGCTGCCTCTTCTTAAGGTACTTATGTATCCAAGGAGCATGACTGGAAATAAAAGGGGGCATTTGTCTAAAGACAAATGAAGAACTTAAGCAGGCACGATCATAACAAATGTGTGATAGAAGGAAGGCAAAATTAGCCTCAGGTGTTAAGATGTGGTACACAACAATGAAGCTATTTGGAAGCAAAGTACCCCCAGAGTGAGTCAGGGGATACTGGCCTTGAGCCATTAAGGGCCAACAATCCCTTTACAGACACAATAAAGTAGGAATGCTGTAAGTATTCTATTAAAATAGCAAATAAAACTTTTCATGGCTTGCAAGAAGGACAAAGCTAGGTATGACTCAGAGGAACAGTTTTCTCACATTTGTGAAAGCTGAATAACTGGAAGCAGACCTGGAATTTGAATAGCTTCTTGTAAACCCTTAAAAGTCAATCACAACTCCTGTAGACTGGAGTTCCAGGAAAGGAATGCACTTGAACAATTGTTGCTGCCTCCCAGTGCTACTCAAGCCCCATGGTTGAGAGTCCTACTCTGCAGTAATTAATGTAGTTACACACCCCCTCCTTGCCTTTGGCCTCACAGACCCTGCTTGCATGATCTCCTTTCACCCAGCTTCTCCCTCTTCCTCCTCTCCCTCAGTATCCAAACTGCTTTTGTGTCAGATCTCTGTTGTTCTATGAAGTGCCACCCTTTCACTAAAACCTCCTTCTTTATATGCTCTTATGGATCCAGGGTAATGCTGGGGGGAAGTGTTCCCCCTGTCCTGCTGGACATGTCAGCTCAGAACCAAATCACTCTGTGGTAACTTCCAAAGAGTGGCACCTTTCTTGCACATCTCCTACCCTTATAGAGACCTAGATCTGACCCCATTTGGTTTTCCTTTGGAACAAGGGGAGATGTGAAGCCAAAATCAAGGCTCACACTTTGTCCTGGGTTTTCCAGTGAACCTTATCCCTGTGACAAGCACAGGGCTGCTCTCAGTTCCAGCCAAGCCTTGTCTTTGCTTATGAAAGCAATCATCATCAAGGACCTGATGAACCAGAGCTGCCTCCCCATCTGTAACTTAATTGCTTGTCAATTTGTAGCTTTGCGAAGGTTTGTGAGAGGATGTGCCACCTGCCGTGCCCTTGGCAGAGCGGGCTGGGCTGTGCACCCGTGTGCCCAGGGAATGTGGCAGCACAGCTGCTTGCACTGGGGGCTGACGGGCACGACAGGGCTCCTCCGGGATGCCCGGCTGACATTGGGAATCCTGACAGGCTGCAGCAGAGCGTGGAGCACCTGGCAGTGGGCAAAGCTTGCCCCGCTGCAGTGAAGGGACCTCAGCTGCACCTGGCAGTGCAGGGCAGGTTGGAAAAACTTCTTTTAACCAGCAAGTTATACACTGTGGACTGTGAGTGAGGGTCCGTAGTATGAGAAATTGTGATTTGTTTCAATCAAATAGCATGTGTGTCTGTGGGCCATGTGGACAAAGACCGTGAGATTATTATAAAGAAAAGTTTTGCAGCTAAGTAAGGCATGGAAGTGGGGCTTAACAAGACAACTCTACAACAGTAGGCTTTGAACTAACAGTTTGTTGTAACAACAAAATTGTAATTGTTTGAAAGTAATTAAACTATCTTGTAGTATAAGTTTTAAACTATTCTTTGTACAAGTTATAAATTGGGGGGATTTTTTTGTATAGAAGAATTTTTAATCCTTTAATAAGAAGTAAGATTAACAAACCAAAAGGCTCTACAAAGATGTCTTTAAACATGCTGTCTTTTACGGTTTTGTAATTAGTGAGAGAGGGGCCCCATGCAGACAGGTGTTGGGGCACACTAGCTTAAGCTGTGTAATCACCACGAAAAAGCTTGCAAAATTTATGCTGACTAACAGAATATATATGCTTGTTTAAACAAACTTTATAACCAAAAAAAATTAATGCTAGTGAAAAAAGATATTTTACAAGAAGAATGGGAGACTGGACAAATGTCAGAAGACCATCTCAGACCACCTCCCCAACAAATCTTCAAAAACCACAACTGCTGATTATGAAGAAAAGCAAGTAGAAAATAACTGAGAACTTGGGGAAGTGAAGTGCCTGAAATGGTATAAGAAGACAGAGAGCAGTGATGGCGATTGACAAAGAGACGTGGGCTCCATAGATTGCCCATATGAAGCCGTTTATTGATCCACCTAGCTGGGCTTTGATACCCACGCATTATATCACAAGTAATACATGCCAAGTGACATTGCTTAACATAAGCCTCGCACTAACTAACACCGGTATGTCTAAAATGCACTAACACAGCAAC
The DNA here is from genome assembly GCA_027886175.1 of Phylloscopus collybita. Classification (NCBI taxonomy): domain Eukaryota; kingdom Metazoa; phylum Chordata; class Aves; order Passeriformes; family Phylloscopidae; genus Phylloscopus; species Phylloscopus collybita. The sequence goes on along the minus strand of JAJNNQ010000003.1, from coordinate 27,707,725 downwards.
TTTCTCAAAACCCCGCTTTGCCGTGCCAAGGCTTGAGGCCTAGCTCGTCCACCCTTGACATGAGTGCAGCCATACTTCCCGTTCTGCTCTCCAGCTCCAGGCCCTGCAGGGCCACAGAGCAGATCTCTGCATTGCTTGGGGCAGAGACCCCCGTGCACCCAGCACTGTCATTGCTCACCCTTTTATTGAACAAATCAATAAATTGGCTATATTGCTTGATGAATTTTGGCAAGTCTAGCCTTTCATTTATTACAGTAGTGATGCAGAGTCCCCAGGCAGGTGCGAAGGAGAGCCGCTTCATTGCAAAAACCAGGCCTTTTTAAGCAGTTAGGCCTTTATCAGTTACATAGTTTTAAATCGTAACAAACATAATTCAACCAACCACTGTATATGGGCGATTGAGAAACGGGGACATTCCGAGTTCTGATCAGAAGCCAAATTTATTGGGCATACAAGGTGTTTATATAGGGTTTTTCTTGTATGGCACTTATACAGGGTTCTATTTTTGGTAGCAATTTCCCATTGGTTATACATTCTTCATCACATCAGTTGCTTGGTAATCATTACAAAGTTTCACAACATGTTTCTTGGTCACTTGTACCCCAGGGAGCCTCTGCCTGTGTCTGTCTCTCCCACAGTTTTTGCTTGATCAAGCCTAAGATACCAGGCTCCTTTATCAGTTCCATTATACTCTCTGTTTCATTCCCCATGACCATACATCACGATGTGAACACACTCTGGTTATACAACTTGTTTTTCTACCTCTGATTTGGCTGAGTCACTTTCCCGTAGCCCTTTTGTACTTAGCTGAAGTAACAGGCCTGAGCCATGATTTTACTAGGCCTTCCTTTTGTAAGGTTTTTTTTTCTATATGCAGCAATGGACTTGTAAAAAACATTGAGTCTGAGAATAAAAGAGTATTTTGAAGCAGTATTCATCCACCTTTTGTCTAAGCCTGAAGCAAGATAAGTTTTATTTAAAGGGAAAAAAATCAAATCTGTGAGGGAATTATCATTCTAAAAGAGACGCCTGTTTCTGAGGTGGATGTACAGTGGAAACAAATGTTCTTCTCTGTCTTGCTGACACTTCTAGGAATAAAAACGTTTGTTCTGTTTGTCCTTCAGCACTTTATTGAACTTCAGAGCCCAGTTCACTTTGAATTCATGCTTAATGAAGCATAACTTGTATTAATAGCAGTCATGAAATCTAGATAGTGTAATAGAGATTTCAGCTGGACACTGAATCTGACCCAAGTAACAAAGACTGGCAAAGCTCAGTTGTGATGCACTCCAGAGATTTCAATTCACTTCCTAATGACAGTGCCCATGAATCACTGTCCACGTAAAGAGAAGCCTGTTTCTGGATAAGAAAACCCCTTTACATGAGCCAAAAGATGTCTTAACAACAGCATCAGTGAGGCACAATGCACTAATACTTTAAGAAGAGCATGCTACAGAAAACTGGAAAAAAAAAAATAAATCCAGTATTAAAAGTCAGCCTGATGGCTTTGGAAAGCTAGGTGGGTATTTTTAATAGTCAGCTCTTCCTTTGTGAAGATATTAGAGGGACTTTTGATATCTTGGATATCCAGAAGCTTTTAGTAGGCAGCAGTGAGCCTGAGCTAACAAGCTGTGTGAAATACAAGGTGACTGTGTGGACCTTGGGACAGAGATGCCCAGCCTGACTCTCCAGCTCCACCAGCACAGGCCCAGCAGCCTTGACCAGCCTGTTCTGTGCTCTGCAAACATATCTTCTGGATTTCCTGGCACACCAGGGAGGCAGTGCCCCTGTGTTTCCTTGGCAGCACATCCGAGGTGCTCAGCCCTTCCCAGTCCATCTGCCTTTGCATCTTGGGAGCTGCTTCAGCTGCAGTACTGTTTGTCCACAGATAAACTGCTAAAGTGTTCGTCTGAGTTGTTGTGCTTGTCAATCAGACAGGTTGGCTGCCTTACATTCCCATCTTCTCCTCTCTTCCAGAAGAAACAAAGCACCTTACAGAGTTAACTAATCAATACATGAAGTGCATTAGACAAGCAACAAATGTTTTGCTTCATCTAGTTATTGATCTTTGCTTGTTGACTGAATGAGAGCCTTAGTTTAAGACTAGATATTAGCTGAGAACTATGGGAGAAGAAGGGACAAATAGTATATAAAGAGATAGAAATTCTACTAAGGTGTGTAAATACAGTGCCTAATTTGGATTATCCAGGATTTAATAGGTGAAATATAACACCAGGGAAACAGTGTGATTTCTGTCCTTTGAGAGGGTCATGAGGGATCTTATCAAAGTGTCTGAGTATCTCAAGAGACAGTATAGAGGAATACTGGGTCTTTGCAGCAGTGTGAAGAACAAAAGGCAAGGAGTACAAGGTGAAAAACAGGAGGTTTCCTCTGAACTCCAGGGAACAGTTTGTTTTATTTTTACTATGAGGGTGTTGAACAGTGGCAAAGGCTACCCAGAGAGTCCGTGGAGTCTGCATCCTTGGAGGTGTTCCCAAACCATCTGAACGTGGCTCTGGGCAGCCTGCTCGAGGTGTAGGGACCCTGCTGGAGCAGGGGCTTGGTCAAACAGACCCTCAGTGGTACCTTCCAGGCTCAGCCATTCTGGGATTCTGTGACAGCATCACCTTCACAGTACCAGGCCAACAGTAAAAAGATTTTAGCTTTCAAACTGCAGCATCTCACCTGAGGTAGTAAGTAGTAATCATTGCGGGTCTTGGGGAATTTCTGCATCTCTCAAATTCCCAGCTAGGCCATCAGTCTCCTGGGGTAATTTGGTCCATGATTTTCAGGCTTCCTTGGATTATAAACTACTTTAATCAGTGATCAAGATGATTCCTGATCTCCAATGATGCCCACAACACGTCTCATTAATGTTAATGCAGGTTAAATGTTGTCTTTAAGAAATCTCCAAATCTGTTTTTCCCAAAGAAATCACCCTGGCATTTAATTTTTAAAGGGAAAAAACCCCAAACAAACAAACCAGTGTTGTAAAGAAAAAAAAAAAAAGTCTGTGATGAATATAGTGCTTTTCTGTGTACAAATGTCACATAAAAGGGTGTCAATTGCCACACTTGTGGCTTTAGTGTTGCTGCACTAACATAAACCAACCATGTCTCCTGCTCCATACATAGATTTGCACTGCAAGTGCCTATTCTCCCAGTGTAATTGAACATACAATTGCCTTGCTTGTGCATAAGAGAAAAACCTCTTTACTTGAATGTTACATCTGAGGGCTGCAACTGAATAATGCTGAATAATTGTATTCTGAATTTTAGAAAACTATTTATTATTGTAACCTGATCTCTGCAAAAATAAGTGCAAAAGAATGCAACAGTCCCTGTATTTAAGAGCTTTTTTCCTATGTGATTCCACAGGGGCCAGAGAATCAGAGAATTTCCCAATACAGAGGCCAACTAGCAAAGTTACCCTTTAACCTTTATTGTTTTTAAAACCTTTAGTAACTCATATCCACCATCCAAAGTGAGGCTAAATCTTTAGTAGCACTCCAGTGAGTAATTCCTTCCCTTTCCCCCTCAAGACTCTGACTGACTCATTATTTTTTTCTTCCTTTAGTTCTCCCTTATCCACCTCTGTATTGTAGTCATATATTCACTGGTCCTGAACCTTTCTGCTCAGGAGAACTGCTGCCAGTGCTGGGATGGCTGTGGTGAAGTTGCCCGAGCCTATTCTTTTTCTCAACTCTTCATTCTTTTTCTCCCCTCTAGTACTAGGGAGCTTCCCAAGAGCAGGCTTTCTGTCAGTTCATGGGCTGGGGTGTGTGCCCCTCCAGTGGGAATTGTTTTTCATCACACAGGGTCTCTGAAGCAGATGGGGAACAAGGATAATGTTCCTGGATGAGACAGTCATGGCCAAAATATTTTCAGAATGTTATTGTTCAATATTGAGTGAAAATCAACCCACACTGAAGTGCCCCAAACTGCAACCACTTCCAGACTGAGTAGGCATGATACAAAATCTTAGCTAATTTCTTGCTCTGTCACAGTTAAATGAAGATGGTAGTTAAGATCAATTTTTCCCTGTGATAATTATTCCACTTAGAATGGAGATATTTACATAATAGTACAAAAAATATCTGGTGAAAATCAGCAAGCAAAACAACTTGTGTGTACTCTAGACTTTTGAGACAGCATAAATAAAATTGATGTATCCCACTTTATTAGGCTTTTTGCCTCAACAATTATTTTGACTAAATGCCTCAGCTTTGCCTTGGCATTTACTTAAACAGCAGAGGAATGTATTCTGCAACAATACTGTAGTCTCTGAACGGGCTCTCTTAGCTACCCTAAATGTGACTGAAACCAGCACTTTGGGAAAAATAGCACTCATTTATTGTAAAAGGAAACCTAAAAATGACAGAGCTGCCATTAAACTGAAGAAATATATGGGATACAGGCTTTGAACTCAAACTTCTGGGCATGATAATTTCAGAATTTCTACACTACCTTCCCAATTTAAAGTCCCTCCCCACCTCTATGGTTGTTGTTGTCTTCCCAGCATGTACTATGAGAATGCAATGCTGGTGACTGACAGTTTTATCCTTAGATATAAAGTCTAGTTCTTACTTTTTAACTGCCTCAGAAGTATTGTAGGTTTAAAAAAGTAAATAAAAACGTTGCAGTCCAGCAATCCCTGGAATGAGGCCTTGTGTCTTTGCTGGATTGTCCTTGCAGGAGGATCACCTGTCAGAGCCAAAGCAGGCATCAGCATTTAGATTTTACTTTTTAATACATAATGTGCTAGAAGGAAAAGCCCTGAGAGCTGTGAATTTCAGAATTCTTCTTGCTGTCCTGCCTGCATCTCGCTGCTTCTTAGTAGACTTGATTTTGTCCTCTCAAGAGACATCCCCCACCAGCATTATGTACTTTACAAATCTTGCTTGTGTAAAACTGGGATGCCCAGCATATATTGGTGGAATTTTGGGTGTAAGATTTTATGGATAATAAGGTAGAAGGTATTTCTAGTCCCTTAAGTATTTTTTGATGTTGTGCTTCCTAATGTGAAAAAAAATCTTCGGTGTCTGCATCACTTTATTAATGCCTACGTTAATTCAACAGTTGTGTAACTGTTTATTCTAATGAATTTCTAAAGATCTCCTAGACCACTGTAGAGCTGGCCCTAATGTTCACAAAATCAGAGACTTCTATAGCCTTAGATAAACAATATTTTTAGTAATAAAATTTCCCTATATAAGTAGGCATGGCCATATCTCTATGTACTTGTCATGTATTTAAGGAGAAAAATTACATTCAGTGTAAGTAATGAATTTCATTAGGACTTGGTTGTCACTGTTGCAATTATCTTCTTTCCCTAGAAACAGAGACTTTCACTCTTGGGCAGTTGGATGTCACCCCTGATTCAGCCTGTAAAGGAGCTGTAGGAGAACAAGATTTGCTTGTAATGGCAATATTTATGACCTGCAATAATTGTATTTGGTTAGTCATCTTGCCCTGTAAGGTGTTATGTCGGATGGAGCACAGGCAGAGTTCACACCATACATGAGAAAAGATAACCAGAAAAGTTTTTTTTGCATCCACTTCATAGGTAGAGAAACTGCAATGCAAAGGAGGATGCAGAATCTTATGAAGATGGCAGGCAAAAAGGACAGGAAGTAGAGTCTAGGCTGGCATAGCTGAGGCTCATCTCTACCTGTCCTGCCCTCTCACATTCCAGGTATAACAATAATCATTTTATTACTGTGATCTGTTCCGTGTGGCATCATTCACGCGAATGAATCCAAATGTCCTCCATGCTACACTCTATGAAACATGCAGTAGAAAAGACTGTTTCCAAAACCTTACAAGGTGAGTTTTAGCAGGCCACAACAAACAGCTAAATCCCGGACAGTGGAGAGCAATGAGACAAAGCTGAGCAGCCTGATAAGAAGCAATGCCTGTTTGGAACTGTTATTTCCTAAAGAATGGCTGTTTCTGTCTTGAATATTATTTTTAATTATTTAATTATTGTCGTGAGTGACCCAGAAGAAAAATTCAGAAACTGGCGGGGTCCTTTTACACACAGAAAGGCAGACTGTGGTTGTCACTACTGATGGCTCTTCCAAGTATTTAATCTACAGAGAGATTAATTATTTGGCTCTTGCTTGAGTTCCCATAGTATAACTAATTTAGATGGTGATTCCTCCTGTCATAAATATCTGCTTGAAGGGATGAGACAGAAATGTACTGCAGTTAAATGTGGAAAGCTCTCAGATACAAGAATAGATGTAAAGTGAGCAGGCACAACCAATCATCTCCATATACTAAACTGGCCATCTCGTCAACACAAAAATACTTTGCTTGTTCTAAAGATATAACTGAGCTTGAGTCATCACTTCAAAACTCAAAACATCTCATTCCTGCCCATCTTCTGTGAAGACATAAGCTTCACAAACAAATCCACAGTTTTTGCTGTCTTCCTTGACCACTGTACTGAAAGAGAGCAAGAGCAGATAGAATTCTTTCTTTTCCTTTGAAAAAGATGCTGGCAGAGCTAGAAAGGCTTAAAAATAAAGCCCTGCTTACAAAGTTTTACTGATCTCAGAGACACAGCTGAATCTTTTCACTAAATGTTAAATTTCAAAAGGTTTTGCTTATATTTCCGTGTGAACGCTGTTTTAAGGATGATGTTTGCAATAATATGCCTTTATCTATGATTATGTTCAGGAAAGTTATAATTTTTCTTTTTTTAAGGCCAGACTAGACAGACATTTCAAACTCTCTAATTTAAAACACAGGAAAAACAGCTCCCTGTTTTTCCTCACTCCGAGGTCTAGTGATTTTTGTGTCTAATACACGACTCTGTCTATGTCTCTTAGAAACACCATTAACTCCACAGCATATGGCATCTTACAAGGTCTTGGGAAATTTGGAGATAGCTATGTGTTAATTTTACTTTACCAAAACCTTTTACACAGATTTATTTTTCTCTCTGTGCCCCTGTGGCAATTTTTCTCATTCGTATATGTTTGTGAATCCTTTTTTGGTGGTGTTTTCATTTGAGCAGGCATTTCTGATTGAGAAGTTAGTGGGATTTGCAGAAGTCACAATGGAAAATTCTCTATCTCAGGAGCTTCCCTGCTGGAAGGCACACTTTGATTCCCTTGGTAAGCTTCCCTCTAAGCCCTTTCATGCAGAAGCAGCCAGGGAAATGTAAAAACTGCCCGTGGTCTTATTTACCAGTCTGCCCTATTTCTGTTGAGAAAAATCAGACTCTAACTTCTAACTTGGGGAGAGTGAGAGAAGAGGCAGGAGGGCTGTGAGGGAGAGCTGCTGATGTGGTCAGGGCACAGTGCTGAAGCCAGGAGGAAATATTTGGTCACTGCCACAGCCAGTGTGTGTGGTGAGGGCAGCAATCCTCACAGGCTCCAGTCTCTGCTGCCAGGCTACAACAGTGCATCTGCTGGAGTCAAACTCGAATCACTGAAAATCAGAGTTTCTAGATCACTAACTCCTTTGCTGGCTCTTGATTTCTGCACAAAAGTCTTCATCACATAAGGAAGGCAAATAAGAATTTGTTGTTGCTGGATCTGTTCCTGCTTATGTTTTTACCTCTCATATATGTAATCATTAGACCAACTACAACTTTCTAAAACATAGATATCTATGAGCATTTGTCTTTGTGTGTCTTTATGTGATCCATCAACATATCACAGAATTGGCTTGGAAGGGACCTTAGAGACCACCCTGTTCCACTCCCTGCCAGGGGCAGGGACACCTCCCACTGTCCCAGGCTGCTCCCTGCCCTGTCCAGCCTTGGGCACTGCCAGGGATCCAGGGGCAGCCAGAGCTGCTCTGGGCACCCTGTGCCAGGGCCTGCCCACCCTCACAGTAAAGATTTTTTTTTTTCCCAATATCTAATCTAAACCTACTCTCTTTCAGTTTGAGGCCATAGGGCAGGGAAGAACTAAATCCTACTTTCTCTTTCTGACTGTAAATACCTTTCCTGGCACTTGATTTTGGCACTTGCACCAGCTGCTCATTTCCTTTTTTCCATGTGGTAGAGGACTGATGTCTAAAGATTGTCACAGTATAAACAATAACTTGCAAATAAGTGAAAATGCCATTTGTATCAGTTAATCTTCAACTTTCAAATTTTTATTCCTAGTGTATCTTGTGTGTAACTAAGATAAAAATCTGTGCATTTTGGGCATCTGTGTTAGGAGTGCTTTCAGTGTCCTAAACTGGGGAAGGTGTAGCAGAGTGTTTGAGATGTATTTTTAAATAGATTAAGACACCATGATTTGTTGTTTTTGCTCTAAATTCAGGAAAAAGGTCATAGAGATTATTAGAAAGCCTGCAGAGGTAACAATGGAATTATGAATACAATGAAATTATAAATAGAAATTATTTTTATTCATAAAATAATGAGTAAAAATTGTTGTCTTCTCTGTAACAAGAAATAATTCTTTGCAGAGGGTTGTGGAAATCCTAAAGATGCCCAGATATCATATTTCTGATTTTTCAGGAGCTCTTCAAGAAATATCCAAATTAAATATATGATCACATTATGCCTTAATTACTAGCCAGAATAGTTTTCTTTTATATATTTATGAATTTGTCACAAAAGGAGGAAAATTACAGGGTGGAAAACTTTAGACTCTTTCTCTAAAGAATCTGTAACTTGTTTTGTTTCTTTGAATCACTGAAATTTCATTGTAAGTCATTAGGTTTAGACTTGGGAGTGGTGAAAAGCCCACTCTAAATTCTGAATGGGTTCTGAAGGCTATTTAAATTGCTAGAAAGAAAATGCACTGTCCAAGCTTGCAGGGACTTCTCAGGTCAGTGCATAGTAGATGTATATTTTCTAGTAAGACAGTGTGCCAGGACCCAATGGTTACTCTGGTGGGGACTAATGTGGGATACAGTTTTCTTTCCTTCTTTATTTTGTTAGCTAACGACACACAAAAAGTAAAAACCTAGACTGCATTGAGGGATGAGAGGACAGGAAAGGCAGTCAGGAACTGCCCTCTAAGGAGGAAAGGATAATTAGATTTAGGAACTTTTTTCTACTAAGAAAACAGGCCTTGCAGCCATGCAGACTGGTGATGGGCCCAGCCTTGCTGGAGGAACACTCAGAACAGCTGAGTTAAGCACACCTAACTAATATTTCAGACCCTCAGAAGTTTTATTATCAAAAAGTGAAAGTGGCCATATTTAATCCCATTATACCAAAGGGAATTGCTAAGGCTGCTCCACTCTCTGGAAGTGAAATGCAGGAAACTGGGACTTCTGTTTGGAATCTGTGAACTCCAACACCTGCCTGTAGCTGCAGTGATGCAGAACTGAGCTCCCTGTCCCTGTGTAGGATGTGCATTTTCCCTGGCTTTCCCAAACTCCAGCCAGGCGTGGGAGGCTGTGCCACTGAAGCAGGGCTGATGCTGCCTCCAGCACTTGCTGTGCTCAGCCTGGCACCGCAGGGGCTGGAGGCAGAGATTTGGATGTTCGGGTTTGGCTTCTGCCCATCACTGAGGCTTGTGAAGTGGGAGATGAACCCTTCTGAAAATTGGAAGGGCTTGTAGCCCTGGTTCGTGCCTGATACGTTTTGGTTTTCTGAAACTCTTTTCCCAGAGAGCTTTCTCTCAACAAGAGACACATTTTTCTAGCTGTAACCTTTGTTTGCATTCTTTCCCTAGGAGGGACTTCTTCTTGATGTCCCTCTGGTTTGACCAATGTGATTGAAGAAGTTTGTTTCACCAGCTGGGTTGTTCTCTGCAGAATGGTATAAAAGGGAAGAAATTCCTGGAATAAGGACAGTCATTGTCAGCCTTTTGAGTCAGAGTTGGTGTTGTCTTGGTGAACAACAGCATCAGGGACTGAATTGCATCTTCACACTTAACTGCGTGTGGTAAAGAAGTGTGCATGGTGAGTTCGTGATGTGCAGATCAGACCTGAGGTAATCTGTCAGATTTTACCCTTTTCTGACCCAGAGATGGGGCAACTGAGAGGTGTTTTAAAAACTTTTATTCCATTTTCAGTCTCATGTGAAAGGTGAGACAATACATATGTTACAATTCAAACCATCAAAATCAGAAGCCAAACTATTTCCTAATTACCATTATAAGCATTTCTTATAAGCCTATCAGCTTTTGCCACACAATGCTGTTAATGCCCTAAAGCCAATCACCTAAAATCACCCCTCCTGGGTCCTACTACAATGCACCTTTCCTAATTCTATTTCTCCAAAGTATCTAGTCTCATTTGCAAGACCATCCCTTGAAACTTGTTTCTAGTTCTGTTTCTCTCTCCACGTCTGTCCTATTCCATGGCATTTCTAAGCATTTCTTTTCTCAGGGTTTGCATACAGATGCACAAGGCTATGTGAGCCTTCTGTCAGGCTTTGAGAATTCTCTACAAATCCATTTCTCACAGCAATCAGTGGAACATCTTAGAAAAGAAAGAGATCTAGCCTGAGGAGCTGACGAGGAGGGGAGCTCCAGACAGAGCAGAAGGCAAAGAGAGGTCAGGCATATTCCTGTGTGTGATGAGATCACGTGTGTCACTTACATGTGCTAATGCAATTCATAGGCTGGTGACCCAGAATTAGGTTTTTCCCCTTGTACTATTTCACATTTTATTGGTGTGATATGTGGTATATTCATCCTTCTCTTTAATATTTTATCATATTTTATCACATCAAAATGAAGGGGGAAAATAGATAGCTATTAAATATAAATACCAGCAGCTCTTCAAAAAGTTCCCTTTCTCTTGCTTCCCTTTCTCAGCAGCAGGATGGAAGTTGTGTAGATGCTCTAAAACTGGACTGAGTCTTTTGACATGTGGCATTTTCCTCCCTAGGAATTAGCAAGAGATATGGCAGACATGGGCCAGATATTTAACCTTTGCCACCAGAGGTGTGTTAGTGTGTTAGTTAAGGGTGATGGTTCAGGAAATGAGAACATCCCAATAATCAGTGAAATAAAGATTACAGAACATTAGTTTTTATGTGAAATTCTAAAATTATATTTATTGGCCAATTCACAGAAAGTGCCGTAGTGACCACAAAAATGACTGGCTTTATACATATACAGATACAAATTTCAAAATAACAGATCTATTTGGAATATGCATTTAATCAGTCCAGTGGAAAACATATGGGTACGAATTCATAAATGACTGTGCAAATCGACATGGCTTTTATGAAATACACCACTATGCCATGGAGGAGGTTTTGTACAACTTCGTACTCTGTGTAAAGTTAGGGTTTGTGTACTGTACTGTCTGTCAAAATTTACTGTACATTTTCATTAAGAAAGGGTTGGGTTTGTCTTTTTTTTTATTTTTAAACAGCTTATTCATATCTATTTGAAAATAATTCCATATTCATTTTTAAATTGCATATAGTCATTTAATTCATTGTACTGCATAATTTGTGTCGATTCATGCTTTCAGAAATGCATTTAGCATCTGCAACAAGACCTTTCAAGATATGGTTTATGGTTGTTTCACATCAACAATAAGATATTTCATGTAAGAGCATTTTTCCTGGGCTAAACAGTCTGTTGGTTTGAGACACATTTTCGGAGTACAACCGTTGTATGTACAACCATACAGCTCATGTTTATTTAATCCCTTCTCTGGTATATTTTTTATTATCCATTCAAGTGGCCACGACTGCACAGAATCTGAACAGCTAGGAAGCAATCCCAAGATACAAAATACATGCTACCAACTGCAGTTACTGCTCCTCAACAAGGACCAATGCACGAGCATGGAAGCAATCTGGGAAATGACGAACCGTGTGGGAAAAATTGTACATTTTTGCAGGCAGATGAAATACCATTTTTACTGTTGAGAGATGATGAAATACGAAATAGAATTGTCCCAGCCAATTAGAGCACAGCTGTTACACTCAACATGATGAGATTATTTCTCAGCTCTTCAAAATCCTACACTCTCGGCAACATATAAAATATTTAATAACTATATAGTTAACTCTAACTAAAACAACCTCTTTCACCAAACAGCAACAATATTCAGGGTGCACGTCTGATTCCTGCCCTGCTGCTCATCACAACTCATGTTTTACAACTCCTTGCTCAGGAACTCCTTCTCTTTTTCCTCTCCTTTGTGTTGCAACCTGACCTTGCAAGGCTCATTCATCCTCCCTCCGTCCATCAGACTTTGGGTACTCCTCATGCCATGGCTGGTTTTGGGAAGGTGGGCAGGACAGCCAACAGCCAGTGCCAGGGCAGTTATTGTTTGCTCATGAATTGCCACTACTGGCAGTTCATCCTTTCCCACAATATGGTTTGCACAATTCACACCCACGAGGGGCAGAGATGAGGGAAGCAGAGAGCTCCCTAAAGTCACCACTGGAACCCTCAACGTTCCTGCTCTCCCCTTTACACCAATCCTTGCAGACAGAGCAAATGAGGAAGAAATCAAATTCTATTTCCCTTGGGTCTTAGTGATGCAGTGGCTCTTCCAGCACAAGGATTTCAGTTCTGGTTTGGAGTCCAGGTACAGGAGGCAGGAGCAGATGAAGGAAACACATCAATGAAAAGACCCAAGCTGCCTTTGTACATCCTCCCTGTTTGCCTGTGTGGCTTCTGAGCCAGAAAACAAGAGGTTTGCTTGGGGCATGCTTGAAAACAAACCACATGGTCATCATGCCAGCCAGAGACCAGAAATGGATCATGAATTTGCAATGTAAGGGTAGGCATGGCAGTAATCAGAAGAGTAGGCACAATTCTATTTCTTTGCAGCAGTTACTGCCTGGCTAGAAATTCTGAGCATTTGTTTTAGAAAGTAGGTGCATTCTACTGACATTTGAGGAGAAGCAATATTATGTCTTAAATGGAAGTACTGGTTAATAGCTGCTGGTTAGTGTAGGGACACTTAAAAACATGGGCACGTGAATGGCAATGCCTGTTTTCACAATTATGACAACAATCTAATTTTTAACAAATTAGACTTTGAATTTTTGTTTGGTTGGCTCCAGCATTTATTGGTTGGCTTTGTTAAATCATACTCATGTAAAAGACACTGCCAAATTCATATCATATGAGAACTTATCCATAGATCACAGAAAAGATTTTTTAAAAATCAAGTTTCAATTTAAATTTATTGTTTAACCTTTGACAACTTATGAAATACCAACACCAAAACAGAGCACCTTAACAGAGTGAACTAACAGTGACTCATTCAAGGAAATACCAGGGGATTTAGTTTATGTATTAAAGACATTTTATGAAAAGGTAAGAAATACAAGACTGAAGGAATGAATTGGGATGAGGAGGGATTCACAGCTTCTCTAGTAAATGACCAAAGGCAATGAACTTGATAACTATCTAAAAATATTCAAAGGATATAAATCATGGTTAGAGGAACTATTCAGAGTGGGGCACAAGGGTATAACTGAGACTAATGAGATAAAAACTACAAAAAGGATTATTTAAATTCATTTTCAGGAAAAGCTTTCTAATGGTGAATTCTAATAGACTCTAGAACAATCTCCCAGGGGAAGCAGGAGAAGCTCCAGGCTTAGAAACATTTAAGTAGGTTGAAGCACCCCCACCCCTAAAACTTAAAAATATATTTTAGGAAAAAATTCTGCACTGTTAGCATAATACTCTGCTTGCACTACTTTTTCCTTTTGTCTACTAATCTTTATTTCTAGGATTTGATAAGTCTAGTATGAACTTCTAAACACACTGGAGTTGAGACGAAACAGTTCTTAGGAAGCCACTCACTTACCCTACAAAGCAATAATCCACTGTGGGGTATCCTCCCCTCCCTGCCATGAGAATCCTTTGAACAGAACTGCCTGTTTAACCACAATCAAAAATGTACTTAACTGGTGGTGCAGTATTTGTAACAGAACGCATATAAAAACTCCAGCTCTTTTCAGATCTACCTCTAACTTTTACATCAGTTTGTGGAGAGGCCAAAAGAAAATGTGCCAGTAGTTGATTCTGAGAATGGAGACAATAACTTCAGTTCTCAGACTGGCACAGGGATGGTCATTATCATTGAAAAGTTTCCTATTTCATATATTTTCAAAAATCAGGAATCCTAACTATGTGGCCACTTAGGAGATTGTATCACTACAAGAATATTACTTGAGGGCCTTTTCAATATGGAGTATGGTCTGCCTTGGGTGTCTTCAGCTCCTCATCCACCCATGGAGTATGTTTGTTAAAATCTCTAATCAACAACTGTGTGCGGGCAAAAGTTCCATTTCTTACCTCAGATTAAACTGTGGGTAACTGTACCCTCAAACTCGAGTCACAGCAGACAGAATGTTTGCTTCAAGTTCCCTGGGCTGGCCTTGCCTCTAAATTTTCCTACTTAATGAATCCACAGTTTAGCAACACCTCTCATGGCCGTGCTCCTTTCTCAACTCTGCTGGAGGTGCTGTAACTGGAACTCAAGGAGGCAACTTCAGCATTAACCAGGCTGAAAACCTGCAAGTTCTCCTTCATCACCACAGCCACCACGTCCCCTGGGCACCTGTCTGTGATTTTCTTGTACACACAGATGTATATGTATGCAAGGCACATATGTGTGTCTTGCACCCATATCTGGTCACCTCGGAACCCTTCACATCCTACATTCATTCTCTTTCTTGTTCATCGTGACAGTGTCAGTTCTGGCATGAAAATGTTTCCATTTTCTTACTCTTTGACACACCAACTTTTATGTCTCTTTCTTTTCTACAAGATTAAATTTCAACTGTTTTCACATCACTGTAAACCTTAACTCTTTCTGTTACTCATGCAGTAATCTCTTCTACCTTCTTGTCCAGTCTTCCTGAAATAATAGTTTAATTTTCAAATGGAACTGACTGTAGCTGATCCATTCCACACGCCAAAGAGCACGCCCAGTTAAAACAACCATCCACCATCTCATCTACTGCACATTAAGCAGTTTGTAGACAAGGATTTATTGCCAATTTCAGTACTGGTTTGAAATGTTGTTTTAGTCACAGACTTGGTCAGGGCTGTCTGATCAAAGTCTTTTGTACCTGTTTATATATTTAAAGGAGGCAGGAGTAGAAAAAAAAAAAGACATTGTAATTTTAATAACTTTTTGCTTCTTTCCCCCTTATATCCTGACATGTTCAGCCAAAAATAGTTTTATGGGTTAGTACACCAAAAGACACCTGAAACAAATTTATACCCAGCTGGGAAGTTAAATGCCTCTGAAAACCCAAAACTGCATCCAGATTTACACAAAAGGAACAGATAGGGCTGCAGAAAAGTGTTTTACTCCCATGAAACTTTCTGGGCTTCTGAAGTACAAGGATGGAATACCATTGTAAAATCTTTGTTCCTTATTTGGAGACAGCTTCTCTCTGTGTTTGGCAAGCTTTGTGCACCTTGCCCAGGGAAAGCTGAACTCTTTTATTGTACAATGTACTTAACTGGGGAAAAAAAATCTGCTGCTTTTTTATGCTCAGCACAGACATAAATAGTGACAATACACAGCCATGGAGCTTCAACAGCTGATGAATGCACAATTTCCCCATGAGCTAGTACTGAAAATAAGAATGAGAGCTTTTCCTGAACTCTGTTTCACACATTTGCAGTGTTTCATGCTGCTGAGAGTGTTTCTTTATAGGCAGCAACTACTGAAGCACCAGCCCAGGGCTCTCCACTATAACTATTGTGCCATTCCCTCTGCATGTTTGGAGTGCTCCCCCATGGAGGGCTGGGAGCAGAGCTGCAGGAGAATTATGGAATTATGGTTCACCACCAGGCTCTTTCACAGGGCTGTTCCAAAGGATGCCAGCAGCACTGTTCCTGTTGCCAGCAGAGACATGGAAACCACTGGCAATACCTACTCCAAAGGCAGCAAAATGCCTCTAGGGAAAAAGGGTACCTGCTCTGGTGCCTGCCTTTTCATCACCAGGAATGAAGTTATCAACATAAAAAACCTCCTGGGTTCATTTTATTCTGCTAAGTTTCAAGAATGAAGGCTACAGTTGTTTATTATTTTAAACCACTGTGTTAGACAGAGGCTTATGAAATTAAAGCTCTTGCTCCCCTTTCATTTTTGCACTATTCAAGTGTTGTGTATTTTTAATTTATGGCCATGTCTTTTTCAGTGAAAAACTAAACCAAAAAGAACATACCAGGCTTGAATCTTGCTAATCCTACAAAGGTGATGAATTATAATTACTTTCTGAGATATCACTGGAGCAATTTTCCCAATATAATTAATAGAAGTATTTCTTGAGATTGGGTGTGTTAAGAGAGTATGAATTTTGCTCCTCTGTAGCTTTAGTGGGTATCTCTATTCTTTGTGTCTTTGTTCTCCATGCTGACAAAAATGAAGTTAGATTCCAGGGGAGTCCAGCAACCTGAAGTCTGATCATTGGATCCACAATCTGAGACATGCAGCTTTAGGGAACCTGATCCATTTCAGTTTACATTACTCCCCACACATTGCTTGTTGTGCCTTTCTTTATCAGAAAAAAAAAAAAATAAATTATTGACCCAAATGTACGAAGATTGTACAGGATCACAGCTTCTGGGTGCTGTAAAAAGTATTTTTACAAAAAGTGTTGCAAAAAGTGTTGCATGGTTTGGTACATGGGAGTAGTGGTTTCTTTGGGAACACCAAGGTCTTTGAGGGATGGGCTGGCTGCCACTCCCGTGGCTGTTTGCAGAGGCACTGGAATGCTGTGAGCCCTGCAGGCTCTGGGGGCAGCCAGGCTCTGCAGGAACAAGGCCTGGCAGCTTCCTCAGCTGTGCTGAGAGGGAAAACCTGATGCCATTCTGTGGCTGGTGACACTGGTTGAAGCACGAGGGAGATTATACAGCACAGGATTATGTGCAATCAACAGGAATTAATTTAGTGGCTTAGAAGGCGGTTTGATTCCTTTGGCAATCTTTGATATTTATGTTTTGCCATTTGGATTTTTTCATCCTACCTCCTTAGATTTGCTCACTTGTTACAGAACTACTTTAAGCAGTTGCTCCATAAAGGTCAGCAGCTACAGGGATCACCCAGAGGGGCATTAATCCCAAGACTGGCTGTTGAAAGCCTAGATGAGGCTGCTGCATCATCCAGGTTCCTCCTGATATTTCCACTACTTTTGTTCAGTAATTTTATCAGGGCCCTGAACCTGAACCTGATATAACCCTCCTGAGACTGGAGATGTCCTAGATTTGAGATATTTATTCTGGTCAGCATGTGTGAGTTAAGGGAAGGGAAAGCCCCTTAGAGGAGACATATTCAGTTTTATTTCCTCTCCCTCCCTCAGCATTCATATGTTTTTTGCAAACATCCTTAATTTTGGTATTATAATTTCTATTCCAGTATACCAGAAGCAGCTCCATCCCATCAGATCTTGACCTGCTGTCACCCCAGTGAAGTCTTTCCTGGTGCTGCTCTGTGGAGATGGAGAGCTGTGTGTGTGCTGGCACCAAAACTTTGAGGAGAGACAGTGCTGTGCCCCAGTGCACTGGGGTCCCTACCAGGGAGAAGTGTAAAGCTGCCTCTGAGGTCACAGCTGGGGAAATGAACAGCTGAGACACAAATTATTTACTGTTTTATTATTTATATTCCATCAAAGCTCAAAAGGCTTTGCCAAAGTGAAGTCAGGGCTGCTACTGTATTACCCTCTGCCCACCCTTCACCTGGGGGTGCTGATCTCCCATGGCATCAGGCAGGGACAGCTCCTGCAATGGATTTCATCCCCACAGGAGGAACCTTAGAACCCTCTGATCCTTTTTGAGCCTTATTTTGTTCCAGAATGGAGTAAGGATGGTGCTCAGCAAGCTCAGCATCACCACATGCCAGGCAGGAATGCTCCCTCCCATTAGCCTCTGGTAAAAAAGAAGTCCCACCACCACTGCAGGGATTTGTTCATCCTGATGGGATGAACAAATAGCAATAGTTTATTTTAATTACTAATAAAGATGTCACAAACCCTACAAGTCTATTTCTAATTTGAACTGGTGTCAGCCAATGCAGTAAATATTGAGATTAATCCCAACTGTGCATTTTAAAGTTTACTTGCAAAGATAAAACCTGTGGAGGGGGTAGAAGTGGAAGAGAAATGGGAGCTATTAATCACAGATAGCCACGTGGGCAGTTATATTAATTCACATAACATCTTCAATTTGCATTTGTAGGTTTTGCAGCTTTTGCCAGGCTTAGATTTGAACTTCAAAATCTTAAAGGCATCACTGATGTAATTTTAGACCTCTGTTGTCACCTGTGGATTTCTGATGCCATGAATTTTGGGTACCTCTTCAGAACTGCTTTCTTTGTTTACACGTGTATTGCTAGTGTGAAAAAGCCACCTCAGCAGAAGGCAGACCCTGAGGGGCTGCAGCCAGTCCAGGGAAGGGAACAGAGCTGGGGAAGGCTCTGGAGTACCAGGCTGATGAGGAGCAGCTGAGGGAGCTGGGGTGGGGGGGTGCTCAGCCTGCAGAAAAGGAGGCTCAGGAGGGGCCTTTTCAGTGCCTCCAATTCCCTGAGAACAGGCTGCAGACAGGTGGGGTTGGTTTCTCCTCTCAAATACCAAGTGATAGGACAAGGGGAAACAGCCTCAATCTGAGCTAGGGAGGTTTAGATTGAATACTGGGGAAAGTTTCCTCACTGAAAGGATGGTCAGGCATTGGAAGATTCGTCATCCCAAGATATGTGAATGGGGGACGTGGGGATGTGTTAGCAGAGGGCTCAGTGATCTCAGAGGTCTTCTCCAACCTGAATAGTTATAAACAAATGTTTAAACAAGTGTTCCAAACACTTTTTTCAGGGAGGAAAGGAGAGACTTTTGGCTTTTGATTAGGGGCAAAAAACCTCTAGGTGTGTGTCTTCATGTACGTATGTGTGTACATGTTCTGGTTGGTTTTTAGGCAAGTAGGTTATATCAAAAAATAACTTCTGGAGGGGAGGAAACACTGTTAGAATTGTTTTAGATAAAGTGATATTTCTCTGATTTTCTAGTAGTAGTTTTACTCAGGAAGCCACAGCTCTTGGTGCTATACAAATATTCTAGGGCCCATTTTGTGAAGATGTATCTCATTCTCACTGTCATTTTGTGAAAAAGACGTTTCTATTTATTTGAATGGAAAATGCTGCATAATGCACTCCAACAAGTAATCTAAAATAAGTACAGTGATACAATTTAGTTTGCTGAATATCTTACTGCAAACCAAGTTTTAGTGATAACACACATGCCTGTATTACTTTGCTTAGGTTTAAAAATGTAGGTTTATTTACAGTAGAGAAAATACTTTGTTTGCTTCTTGTGTAATGTACGAGTACAACCTGAAAAGATCTGCTTCCAGTAACAAAATGATAAAAGTCTATTAGATGGAGAAACACACTGATGAATTCACAGATATATAAAAGAATTAAAGGTGTCAATAAGGTTGTAAATTGCTGTTTTTGAGTTGCCCTGATGTTTGCTATGATAACAATGACAACAACAACAATAATAATAAAAATCAGGAATAACAGAAACTTTAAAATAATTTAAGTCCCATACTAAATCTGAAATTGACTTTTAAATATTTACATTTCATTTTAAATCTTTTCTTTTTTTCTGAGCAAAAAGATTTGCTGATATGTGCTGATAACAAGCATCATGAAGAGCCTGCTTCATGTCACTAAAAAGAATAAAATTAGGAAATTATCTAGGATACTAGGATGGTAGGAACTGATCTAACATAACCTTTTTGATCAAATATTCAGAAATATTAATATTAATTTTGTTCTATACAGAAATTGTGGACATTTTTTACAGTTGTTATTCCTGCAGATAAAATGTACTTATGTGGCCTCGATTCTGCAAATATTCTTCTAAGTTTAATATGTGTGAGAGAGTAAAATGTAACCGGATTGATAACAAAACTGCTATATTGCCAATCTTAACAACCATGTGACACTGTGATTGCTGGCACAACAAATAAAAGCATGAATATCTCTAATTTTAAAATTAATATAGATTTTTCTTGCATTGACTTTCTAGCTATTCAACTACAAGGCCTAGTTGCTGTATTTCCCTTCAGCTATCAAATGCAGAAACTGGAATTACAGGAATCCCTAAACACACTATCTATTCCCTGTGTCCCACAACATTCAGGAGCTGTTAATAATCCAGCAGTGAGGGGGGTGGATACCCTCAAGATTGCTCCAAGTACCCTTTGCAACATCAGCCACCATTCAGAGTGCTCAGGAAGATCCTGTTCTGGCAAGGTTGGCTGGGGAGAATGAAGAAGAGGAAGCAGCTCATTTTAAACAGCAGATTATAAAAGCAAAAGTCAAAGATGAAATTGCAAAGAAAACAAAGTACTCAGGAGAATAACCCAGACAAGCCACTAAGCAGCATTCACTTCCATGCCATTTTGTTTCTATGCATTGGAGCAGCTACACCAGCAAGTGGTGCAGCATTTGGTAAGCAGAGCAGTTGAAGATGCAAAGGTACTTAAGGAAAGGGGACAAAAAACACACCACACAAACATATCAACACATTGTATACATAGCTCTGCTTTTTCCTTTTTTTTTTTTTTTTTTTTTTTCTTTTTAAACAGTGTTTAAGAAAAATATGCTGTGTTACCATAACAAACTAAAATACTCTTTCAACCTTTTAAGATTTTAGTTTTTGTTTTCAACTCTTTTGGTTCCACACAGGTTTTACTTTTCCTTGTCTACTTTATAAAACACTTCTCACAACATTAATGGCTTCAGGAAGAAGAAATAAGGGAGAATTATGAGCACAGAAGAGGGCTCACAGTGTTGTTCCTTTCTCTCGTGCACTACAAGCAGGCAGAGGTACAGAAGAAATAGGGCATCATGTTTTTATAGAATACAGTCAGACAGGAATTCCAGCTGGCTTTCACTAAGCAAAAGGGAACGTTTTCCTCATCTAAAATAATTGTTTAAATCCCAGCCATACATAGCTATGGAATGATGGGGTAACTTGTTTCCCACTAGTTCAGTAAGAGGCTGCAGCAAGCTAATGATGCCATGAGACAGGCGGTTTAAAGCATTGGTTTGCTGCAAATTGCCCAATCCATAACTAATGAGCAGCTCTACAGATTTCCAGTGGATCAATCCCATTAGAATTTACTGTTTGCATAAGACCATATGACTCAGTCTGTGGACACAGAACAAGCTGGAGGTTTTTTGGGTAATCTTCAGCAGCCCCTTCTTGTTGCTGTTTTTTTAAAACTTGTTTTTAATTTCTATTGGTAGAAAATCCCTCTCTTGAGCGTCTGACAGCATGCCTGATAAAATGCACTGTCCATGTCTACATAGGCACACATGCATCCCCTGTCAGGTCCTAGATATTCCCTTGGAGAAGACAGTTAGCATCCAAAAGGCAGGACCAGACGACAGATGTAATTCAGCCCCTGTAGCACTAAAGCCCTGCCCCAGTTTGGAGGTGGATTATTTTTTTACACCTATCAGAATGTGAGGTTAGATGGCACTGGTATTTGGACCCACAGAAGTAATTCTCTGTAACAAGCTGAAATCTCTCCTGTGTGAAAAAAGTAGCAAAGGCAAAAACTTCTATGGATGGAGTGACAGGACTTTTGTCACACATCTGCAGGGTAGGAACAGGAAATTGAGAACTATGCTTGCTAACAGATCAAGTTCTGGATTACTTTATTACCATGTGTGCCAGGATGTTTGTAGCATGATTTCCCCAGGCTTTGTAAGGAAAGGGTCAGTTCTATCATTATCAATTACTACAACAAGATCATTTTAGGAAAAAAAAAGTTATGGGCAAGCAGAAGTTCAAATCCTGTCAATGAATTCATAGACTATGAAAAAACATTGTATTGGCTGTTACAAAAGAGCTGGAGGGCTGCTTGTTAGTAGGGGAGTGTTGAATCATCCCACTCCAACTGCTCTTGCCTGGTGGCATTCTCTTTGTCTCCCTTTTGGACAATCACTTCCTCCTCCTCCTCTTCTTCCTCTTCCTCCTCTTCACTGTCATCTGATTCAGCACTGGTTGTGTCTTCCTCTTCATCATCTATGTCTTCTTCCTCACTCTCCTCTTCCATCTGGTGTGGCTTTTCATATTTCTAAAATACATTTAAATAAATGAGACAGTAGCAGAAAGGTGCCTTCTTGCCAGCCAGAACTATCCCAAATGGGCATTTAGAAATGCTAACATGCTGGGCAAATCTGCTTTCCATCATTATGTGAGGATTAGGCATCAAATTTGTACTGGTAACAAACATTCAAAAACTCCTGTAAGAAGAATGGAGTGTCATTAAGCAATCTCTGTTAGCCACACTGCCAAAATTTAAACCTTCAACATCAGCTTCTTTCAACTGCTGGTGGTATCCCCTTTATAGACTTTTTTTAGTGTATAAATGCTTACATGTAAAAGTTAAAACCAAAGCAACCGTATCATCTTGGGTACCTAAAAACAGGCATGGATGGAGTGGAAGTGATGCTGTACCCGGGAGTTCTTCACCACCTTCTTTAGTAGCTATACCTGACAACAGATCTGGAGTTCTCAATTCCATCTGATCAAGGTGTGCAGAGCTGAGAGCTGGGCTGGGCTCCTGAGTGTACACATACACCACCCCCCACACACCCACACACACCCACACACACCCACACAGACACCCCCACACACAGACACCCACACACCCACACACACACACACACCCCCACACACACACACCTCCACACACACCCCCACACACACAGACACACCCACACACACACACCCACACACACCCACACACACACCCACACACACACACACACACACCCACACACACACACACACACACCCACACACACCCACACAGACACACCCACACACAGACACCCACACACCCACACACACACACAGACACCCACACACACACACCTCCACACACACCCACACACACACCCACACACACACCCACACACACACCAAACACCTGCCCCCTGGAAGAGGCTCAAACCCACTGCCAGCCCCGCCCGCGGCTCCTGGCAGTGCCAGGGTTCCGTGCTGGGCCCCGCCCAGGTACCTCCATGGGGTTGACAGTGATGGTGAGGGCAGAGTCGTCCCAGTCCATCTCGCTGTCCTTGGCCCCCGGGTGGGCCGTGCCGCCGTGCCGGGCCGCGCGCAGCCGCAGCACGCCCAGCGTCACCACCAACACCAGGGCGCTGACGCAGATGATGATCACGGTCGTGGCCACGCTGGGCACCACTGGGACAGAGGGAATGCGGTTACACGGATGGAGGAGGTCACCCCACTAAACCCCACTGACCCTGCTAGTTTTCAACCCACAGCACCCCCTCCTCTGGGCTGAGAATCAGGACAGACACCTGCCAAGTGCCCGGGCTGACCGACAGTGTTGAGCGGTGCCCATCCACTAAGGGGGGACACACACAAATGGGTGTTCACACGTATCTTATCCTGAGTGTGATAAATCCTAACTAAAAAGTCAGCATTTGCCCACCTTTGCTCTTTGAGCGACTTAACTATAGAAGACAAGTAGTTAACAAGTGTAGAATCAATTAGTTTTTCCGGTAAAATTCTGTTATCTCACCTGCGTGCTGACCCCTTCTGATCACAGCTGAGGCCTCAACCTTACTTGAGACAAAATTTACATCTCAAAGCTTGTATTTTCAAAGGTTTCAAGTGCTTGTGGTTTGAATCTCAAGCTCCCAGAAATGAATGCATTGCCACTCTATTTGCCTGTGTTACAACCTTCCTGGGAGACTCTTGAGGGCTCAAGACATTTTTCCTCAGTGTTTGGTTGCACTCTGAGAAGCCCCTGTCTCCACTCCACCTAGTCACAGGAATAAAACCTCTCTGCACTACCACATGTAATCAGCTCCATAATTAGGTTAGTGGAGAAATACTGCCACTTTTTATGTACCTCGAGGTACTGCAGTTCCAGGAGCAATGGGATAACCCAGTCCATAACCCATTTTATTGCCTTGCCCTGCCTATAAGAACCAAAGTCTGAAATCAAAACAGTATTTAGGAACAAAAAAACCGAGTTTGCAATAGTTTATCCATTAAACATTCAGTTTCATTTTAGTTACGTGTCTGTACAATTTAAAGAAAAATACAGTAATTTTCTAAGCACGTCTGTATATAGCTACTTAAAGCTGCCTACACTTTACATCAGCTTTATTTCTTTACATATGTATAATTCAGCTAAAAGGATTTCACAATCCCAATTTAACAGGTATCTTTGCCCTGGATTTAACTTCACTGAAAAGGTTTCAGATCTGGATATATATATTTAACTCATCTAACCTAAAAATCAAACTAAAATATATCCTAATGCCTGCTTCACACAACTAGATGAACCTATCTTATCTCCAGAGAGCCCAGACTGAGGCCTTGACAGCAGCTAACAGAGGCACTGCAGCAATTATGCATTTTAAAAATAATACAATTTCTTCCTTTTGTATAGAAAGGAGTGGGTAGAAATTAATATGGCACACAACTACAAATGCACAAGGACAATATGAGCATAAATATTACCCTTCTTACCATTCAATACCAGAAATAAGGCATTTTTTAACTGTCGGGGTCAGAATACCAAACCACTAATGAAGACTTTAAAGAATGATACCAGGTTTTAATTACAAAGTACATTCCTGGACAGAATAGAATTCAGTGTTGCCTTCTTTCACACCTGTGCAATGATCTCTGAGAGGTTTTAGAAGCTGAAACAATGGACCTCAGGGCTACAGTCTGTGGAGCAGACTGACCCACAAGGGAAACACTGACAGACCAAAATCACTGTGAGCAGTCTCTGGGAAGGTGTCACATACCTGAGCTGTGAACTGCACTTACACTCCCTTCAGGGTGCTGAACAGATTGGAGAAATTGGGGCTGGACTATCATGTGATTTACATGTTCCATGAAGTTGGAGTTAGAACTGTGTAGAATATTAACCTGGGAGAAGAGAAAAATAAGAGAACAGATACTAAAATGTGTTTTATACTTCAAGCCTTCTGGTTCCATATATTGCATTGGACCATGAAGTTCATCAGCAGATAGGAACACTATTTCAAGGATCCTAAAGGCCAAATTGACTCCTTTTTTTTTTTTTTTTTTTTTTTTTTTTTTTTTTTTTTTAATTCCAATGGAAAATATACAGCTTACAAAATACAAATATTTCTAATTTGTAGCATGAAAAATGCATTCTAACCTTTCTGGCTGTTGACTCTGAAGTGGCACAGAACAGGACTCTTTTAGTTTAGCTGTTTGGGTAAGTAGTGACTTTTTCTTCTCTCTATATTAATTAGCTTTTAGGTGTTACCTAAACATTATGAAATATTTTCATTTTATTAACAATTATTAAGCTGTTAATTGCCTTCATATAAACCATTATTAATTTTGACCATATTGCTAAGTAGGTCCTGCAATTTCCTGGAGTTGTTACCTGGGCTCTAAGCCTCGGGTTCTAGATCAGAAAACATGACTCAGTCATTGCTCACCTCCAGGCTGAGCTCAGTGCTCACCTCTAAACTGAACTCAGTGCTCACCTCCAGGCTGAGCTCAGTGCTCACCTCCAGGCTGAGCTTAGTGCTCACCTCCAAACTGAACTCAGTGCTCACCTCTAAACTGAACTCAGTGCTCACCTCCAAACTGAACTCAGTGCTCACCTCCAGGCTGAGCTCAGTGCTCACCTCTAAACTGAACTCAGTGCTCACCCCTAAACTGAACTCAGTGCTCACCTCCAGGCTGAGCTCAGTGCTCACCTCTAAACTGAACTCAGTGCTCACCTCCAGGCTGAACTCAGTGCTCACCTCCAGGTTGAACTCAGTGCTCACCTCTAAACTGAACTCAGTGCTCACCTCCAAACTGAACTCAGTGCTCACCTCCAGGCTGAGCTCAGTGCTCACCTCCAGGCTGAACTCAGTGCTCACCTCCAAACTGAACTCAGTGCTCACCTCCAGGCTGAGCTCAGTGCTCAACTCCAAACTGAACTCAGTGCTCACCTCCAGGCTGAACTCAGTGCTCACCTCCAGGCTGAGCTCAGTGCTCACCTCCAGGCTGAGCTCAGTGCTCACCTCCAGGTTGAACTCAGTGCTCACCTCTAAACTGAACTCAGTGCTCACCTCCAGGCTGAACTCAGTGCTCACCTCCAGGCTGAGCTCAGTGCTCACCTCCAGGCTGAGCTCAGTGCTCACCTCCAGGCTGAGCTCAGTGCTCACCTCCAGGCTGAACTCAGTGCTCACCTCTAAACTGAACTCAGTGCTCACCTCCAGGCTGAGCTCAGTGCTCACCTCCAGGCTGAGCTCAGTGCTCACCTCCAGGTTGAACTCAGTGCTCACCTCCAGGCTGAGCTCAGTGCTCACCTCCAGGTTGAACTCAGTGCTCACCTCCAGGTTGAACTCGTTGCTGGTGTAGCGCCCGTTGAGCTCGGAGCATTTGACCCTGAACTTCCTCTCCGAGGTGGCTGCGGTGCCCCAGTTGCGGTAGCGGAGCTGCCTCAGCACCTGCTCGTAGCTGAACATGCTGTCCACACCTGCAGGGTGGGAGGGCAGGGACAGCTCAGGGACAGGCAAGGGAACACTGCCCTGGCAACACACAAGAAACAGATCCACTGCTGGCAGCACACATGGAGCTCAGCAGAGTGGTCTGGCAATGACAGGGCATCAGATGTTCCCTGATACTCCATTATGTGAGGACAGGCTTCAGAAGTGAATGTAGATCCCTAATGGAGAGGGACCAATACAACAGTGGTACAGAATAAATTTCTTAGTGGAAAAGATGGCCAATGTCCCAGCACTGTACAGGAACCCCGAGGGACCCCCTCATTCCCTCGTTCCACTGTGATGGTCCACAGGAATTCTGCATTTAAAGAGAGCAGCGATGCCATTTTCCTTGCTTGGGGAGTAGCAGAAGGGAGGCTAAGAATCCAAAGGGCAAACACAGCACATCCAGAGATCAAGAAGTAACTGATTTTTTTAAGATACTGTCACTCTTGGGATATTTTCATGGCTAGAAAATCACAGATTTCTGTCCAATTTCTTACGTATTTGAGCTTTAGTTCCAATATATAATTGATGGGACAAAATAAGGGAAAACAAATTTCTTGAACTTACCATAGATTGAATACCCTGCAGTGGAATTTGTGGCATCTAGATGTTTTCCTTGAAGCTCCCCATGATCTAGTTCTAAACACTCTTGTTCAGGATCTAGTTCTGCACCAATGACCAAAACATCACAGAAATCCAAGTTGTGGAGCATTTCTTCTACTACCACTTGCTTATTGGCTGTGAATCCATGGCACAGAGCACAAAAAAAAAAAAAAAAAAAGAAGGAAATGAAGACAAATGATCACAGAATAGCTCGGTCATTTTATGTGCTTTGCATCAGGGCTTTCAATTTTTGCCAAGATGGCTGAACTGTTTTTGCTGACATTAAATCCACACAAGCACACAACCACACTTGAAGCAAATCAAGAGAAGTGTGCTGTCTGTACAGGGGCCATGATGATGAAGGCCCTGTGAGATAAATAGAGAACATATTGTTCTGTAATAAAAGGCACCCAAGAACATTACTGGAAGTAGAAAACTGAAATTTGATCTTGGAAATAAATTAAGGTAAAACAAAAAAAAGCCAGGTTTCAATGTTGTATTGATATCAGCTTTCTCAAGGAAAACCAAACTGGAAAAATACACATCCAATATATCTCTGCTTAGATGATTCTCTCAGTTACTCTATGACCCACAAACAATTTGCATTGCAAAGACCTGGCCATCTAGCCAAGAGCAGGGCATTATTATAAATAGCAAGATCCTGGGCTGTGTGACTTAAAGAAATTAAGTTATAAACTGACTGTCCTTCAACATGTACAAGTAAAAAAATAGTTCTGCCACTGGAAAAAAGCGTAGCGTATCAAATTAATATTCAAATTTTCTGACCAACTTAGCACAGTGTGCAGCAAAACTACTTAAGCAGCTCCCTGAGGGCACAGACACTGCAAGACTGGAACTTCCTGCCCACTTTGCAAATTTGATGTTAGAGGGTGTACTGGGAAGGAGGGCAGAGCCAGGAGAGCCTTACGCCCTAGATTGCCAACTCCTGGTGCAGTGAATTTGGGTGCCTAAGCTTCAGATGTAGCTGTAACATATCCAAAAAATGCAGCCTGAGTCAAATTTGTCGGCTTCAGGTAGGCCATGCCCCTAAACTTGCATATCATTACCCATTTTCTCTTCTCCAGAGACATACATCTAGTTGCTGCTTATTCTAGTTGAACAGTGTTTAGAATGATCCCTCAAATTACTAGACATTTCATCTGCCTTGCACACTAACATCCAAAAGGAAGATTCCTTTAGAGACAGTGATTTTAAACTCGACTTAAACTTTTGAACATTCACACAACGTTGAATAGTAATACACACATTGCTTAGCATGAGAATAAACTGTCATCATTGAAAATAAATATTTTAAAAGGATTATATATACAATTTATAGGTGGGAAACTGAGACATGAGATTACTTTCTCAAGTGTCTCTCACAAACTAGTATCAGAGCTGGAAACATAATAGCAGACTAAAACTTCAACTTTTGTTCAATTACTGCTTTTCACTTTACCAGCACAATTAACAAAATTCTGTTACAAGCAGACATTCTGCTGAGAGTACCCTACATAACAGAATATTAAAGGAAGAGCAGAAAGGAATTATTCTCAAGTACACTAAATGGACACTATGTGGAAAATCTTCTTTTTTTGAAGCAGTTTCTGATCCGCCACCATTTAACACATTTTTCAATGTGTTGAACTTCTTTAGTACAGCATTACTGTGGCCTGATTAAATCTGGGTGAAGTGACTTCCTTTGCATTACTTGTTTGCACCATCCTTCAAAAAATACAAGGAGACGTTATGAAATGAGTAATAATATTTAAAAGAAAGACACAAACCTCTGTCGTGTTCTCTTAAGTCCAGTGAATGCTCCATTTTAGTGACTGTGCTGACAATCCTGATGTCAGGTAACAAAATAACACCTCTTTCACTTTCAAACTGTGCAGCTGGTCTAGCAAAGTGGTCCATCCCAGTTATGGTAATCTTGGGCTCATTGGCCTGAAACACCATTACATAGGCATCTATATCTGGGATACTAATGCAGACATCTTCACCAAAACATCTGAAAAAATACATTGGTCATTAAGTGCATGTAACACCTTGCACATCAGAGGAGCGTGGCACTGGCACTGCCCCAAACCCAGCTCATGGCTCTCAGTTCATCCTCGGGCACTGCCACACGTGAGGAAATGTTCCTGTAGCACTCTGCACACAGGCCAGCTCTGGTCCTCTCCTCCCTTCCCACCTTCACAGAAACCCACTCTGAGGGACAAACTCAGCCTTTCCTAAGGTCGCTATCAGAATAATATTTTAATGTTTAAGTAACGTTTAACAGAATATTAAATGGTTAAACAAAATAGATAACAACTAACTTTAGTAAACCCAGCATTAAATTCAGAGAGTGCCAGCTAAATGAATACAACATGGTTATCTTGTCATGTGTGATTATAAGGGCTTAATTTTCCATTTAAATTGGTCCCATCATGAACTCTTTTTGGGATCCTCCAACATTTGCAGGGGACAAGAGGTGCCTGTACTTCCATTTCCACCTGAATCAGCAGTGTGCTTTGGAAGTGAATCCCCTGACGAGCTCTGCCCTCATTTCATGCTGGCACAGGAGCTGGAATGTGCAAGCTGGGCTGGTTCCTGCAGTGGGACTGCAGGGAGCTCAGCCCACAGCTCAGCCCTGGCACTTGGGAACAGCAGTGCCCACGGCAGGTGAGAGTCAGCAGAATTGAGTGTGTTTTCCCTCCAGAGCTCTGCTGTCCCTGCTCTGGACAGAGACAAGCCCAGGGAGCCCAGGAGAGGCTGTGGCAGCTCTGAGCATCCCTGTGCAGCCGCTGTCACTGTGCTGGACCGAGAGGGACAGACACAGACCCTGCTCACCAGCCTCCACCAGTGCTCCAGGGATAGCACAGACCTAGCAGGGGACAGACACACACAGGCTACTTCAAACACACCTACAGATACTTGCAGGTATGTCCTCTGTTACATGGAACAGGCCTGCTTTAAAAAGGCAGGGCTCTGGCTATCTCAGAAGAACTGTAAACGTTTAAAATTAAAAGTAAATAAGATTGCAGTAAATGCACTGCTCAGGTCAGACTCTACGCCCCACGCTATAAAGAGAATACAAGTACATTACATTAACAAGGAAGGTTTCTTAAGAAGATAATATCAAGAGAAAACCACCATGTAAATTGGCATAAAAGTAAATTAAATTAATCCTTTAGGTTCAATAACAAAGCAGTGTGATTTATCAATTTAATTTAGCCAAAATTATTCTTTTTTACACGGCCAAAGAAAAAAGTAATTAACTAAAAATGTTCCTAATCTGTTCAATTCAGCTGCAGTATAACTTACTGGACTTTAGATGAGACTTTGAGACGTCGTACGCCTGCAGTAGGAAACTGTCTGGAATTGATGTATGAGACCTTTCGGAGGGCTTGATTTATATTCTCAATGTCATCTCCTTCCATGACAAGGACTGACTGGGAAGGGTTGAAGTGATACTAGGAGAAAGGCAAATAATTAGTATGCAAGGGACCAGGTACAGAGTACAAAATAATGTATTTTTAAGGGAATGTTGCACAGACATAAGATAAAATTTAATGATTAAAGAAAAAAGTCTTAGTAGCTATCATTGGCTGAATCCACATGATGTTCTCGAAAATGTGCTTGTATCAATCACCTAAATAACTACTGTTATAATTAATTTTGTAGCAAATTAATCCAGATTTGCTGTTCTTTGCCCAGCCTTCTCAACCTAGCTGATACAATTTCTGCAGCAATTTCCGATGCTATTTATTTTTGAACTCCGTAGAGGTTCAAAACCTTAACCTACCACCACGGTTAC
The DNA here is from genome assembly GCA_027886175.1 of Phylloscopus collybita. Classification (NCBI taxonomy): domain Eukaryota; kingdom Metazoa; phylum Chordata; class Aves; order Passeriformes; family Phylloscopidae; genus Phylloscopus; species Phylloscopus collybita. The sequence continues at coordinate 27,676,876 of JAJNNQ010000003.1, read as the reverse complement.
TGGATCACTCCTATGTGATCTTTTTAGGTTAAACACATTTCCCATACAAAAGCATTGCCTTTTGAGCCAGCCTAGTGTGCAGAAGCATATTCTGGCTGTTTTTCATGTGGTTTCATCCTGGGCTACCTTTCCAAGATATATTTCAACATGAATGAAGAAAACAATTACAGCATTTGCCTCCTACATCTTAATTAACGTCAGACACACTAAAGGGGACTCTCCATCCTGGAGATCAATAAGGGTGTCATGATTTAAGATGGAGATGCTCACTTGGGCCAGCAAACCCTGCAGAGGCACTGCCTGCTCTTCCAGCCCCGAGCCTTCTCTACTCCATGGCACTGAACACAGATCAGTCTTGCTGCCCAAGAAACTTTGTCACTGTTGTGGCAGAACAAATGACTGATTTTTTTACCTTCATCGTAATTAATCCTGATTCCATGGTTTGTCTGTTAATTGGTTCAGCAAACCATCTGCATTGCAGAGGAAACCACCATAACCCCCATGACGCTGAACCCTACTGCTGTCAGCACAGAACACGAATGCACCTTCCTCTCCTGGGCAGTCCCTCCCCAAAGCTGGGCATTGGTTATGGGAAGGTGTTCTGTTCAATACAGACAGGGACTGCCTGCACTGCCTCACAGCCAGAAAGGTTAAAAAGCAAAACCCCTCAAACAGACTGCCAAGAACAGGAGGAAGTGCAGGGCCCTCTGTCAAAGAGAACACGGAGGACTGGGTTTGAAGCCTGTGCAGGAAGGTCACAACACAGTGAAGGGTATTTTTTAACAAAGAGGAGGACTAATGTGAATCCCAGCCTGCATACACTTCTTTTTTCCTCTCTTTAAGTTAGCAGCAGTAGAGAATAAAATTAGCAAAAGGAGACTCTAGCTAGCCCGTTAATAGCTCAGCTGCCAAAACAGCTGGAACGCTGCCACAGGGACCTGAGAAAGCCCCAGTCTGAGCCATTTTTTTTCTTTCTCATTAAAAAAAGCTAAAAATAGCAACAGTTTAGACAGTGTCTCAGAGAGCTGTTACAGATATCTGAAAATTAGGCTGCAGCCCAAAAACGTCCAATGCTATTGTGTCAGAAACTGCTGCTGCCCTGCTCTTTCTTAGGAGGTTAAAGGGTGAATCCCTGTGGTCCAAAGTGCCCAGAAACACCTTCCAGCATCAGTCTGCCAACACTGAATCTCCAAAGCACCAATAAACAGCCCCACAGGAATCCATCTTCAGTGCAGCTGTCACACGTGCCTGTCTGGGATCAGGTGTGTTTATTTCTGTCACCACAACACCCTTTCTCTCTCATTTTCTCTTCAAGATCAGGCAACTGTTCTGCTTTCAGCTGAGCTTCCTTCTGCCAGCCCTCCAAAGAAACCCTTCCACAATCTCTCTCTAACTGCTGCTTTCATTTTTGCCTCCTGCTGTGGCTCTCACTGTTGGCTTGCCAAGGCAGTGAAAGCAACATCAGTAACTTCAAAAACCCCTCTATGCCTCATCTGTATTTCAGAAAATGAAGATGTTTTGAAGGTTTGCAAAAAACATGAAAAGGCAGAAAACAATCCCTTTTCTTCATTTTTCCCTCTGCACTGCCAGTACAGAAAGGAAGCTGGCCAAAAATGCTGGAGCAGCAGTGGGTGGTAGAAGAGGGATTTTCCCAAGCTCATGAAACTGGGGTGACTCAAATATCATCAGGTTCCAGAGGGCAGCAATAGGGGAGGAATTACTGTGCTTTTAAGCACCACGGACAAAGTGTACAGTTCTTTAATTCATGGGAAATCCCAGAAAAAAAACACTTTCTATGATGCATACACACACATGTTCCAGAAATCCCTGCCTGCTCCTTGTATGCACTGTCTTTTAAAAAACAGCTTTAACCCACCCCTGCATCCTGCTGCTGTGAGGAGCAGCAATGTGAAATTCTGAATGATGTCCTCGGCAGGATGATAAAAGAATTCTTTGGGGTCTTTCCTCATATGTCAAAGTTAGAGCTAGCAAGATTCTCTCTTACCTTTGCACTTTCAATTTTCATTTTTACCCTTGTTTTTCACAAAATGTGTCAGTTATACTACATCCCTGCAACCTATCATCACCTGGAGGTACATTTGGGCACATTTCAGGCCAGTCTGTACAATGGAAAGGTTTGGCTAATAAAATGCAATCCCATGGCATTCCCACTGCATATTCCAGATGAAGTGTTAGAGCACCATCCCCCTCCCCTCTGAAAATCCCTCTTCTACCACCCACTGCTGCTCCAGCATTTTTGGTGCACTGACTGCACCCAAAGGAACTTCCTTGTGCTGGAACTGAAACTCAGCTCCTTTGGAAGTGGTACTCGTGTGCTAGGAAACAGCTTCCCAAGGGCATTTACACTGAGCACGAGAACACTGTCACCAAATGATGGTGTCAGTAAAGGAAAACTGACAATGCAGCTCATGTGAGCATTGGAATAGCCAAGATCCCACATATGTATCCTACATATGTATCCAAAGAACATAATTTCAGAATTATCTGAATGAATGCAAAGCCATCTGGCCACTATATTAACTGAAACAGGATTTCCCTGTCTGTTTTTCTCCAATCTTAGAAAAAGCTCTACATTACCAGCAATCATATGCATAATGCCATTGCATTAGGACCTATGTATTTCACTGCTTTAAAACTACTTGAGATCAAAATTCAATAAATCTTTGGAATCACGTCTATTTCTGTAGAAGTAACAAAATAAGCATGAAAACACAACCTGGCAATTCCTACAGACTGAAATATTAGCAGTGCCTTACTTTCTGATCATCTAGCTCTGCAATAATGGAAACATTTTTCTTTGCAGTGTCACAGCTCTTCTACTGTTCAGATTTTTCTTTGCATGATTTTATGGGAAATTACATTGCTTCTGGGAGTACATTTGTACAGTGTGTACTCTACCTTGGGCTCTCCACTTCATAAATCAGATCTAAATTTTTATCAAAGATGATGTCAGTTCATCCCTCACCTTTATTCCTTGGCCAAGACTCTCAAGAGAATTAATATCAAGACCTTCCTTGCAGGCCTGCAAACAGGAAATCACTTTCTGACTCTCGATTTTCCCTGGCCGGATTGTCAGACTGGCCAGGCTGCCGTGGAAATACTGAGCAAACCTGGGCTTGGTGACTTCACCTCCTGCAAGACAGAGGATGCAAAATGGTTATGGGTTCCAACACACAAACCACACACATAACAAATCACTTTATGTTTTAACACGTTTCAGGAATCTCTACCTCCATTTAGACTCAAATATAAAGTGTATTTGAGATCCCATTTATTGTGATACATTTATTGTGTGGAATGTCTTTGTGGGTTGTTGGGTGGTACCTGGCAGCAGGCTGTCTTTAAGATTTTTATTTTTCCAGGATTGTATTCAGGTGTTTATAGAGCTGAAACAGCAAACCCAGAGATGAAACATCCCAAATGTGTACAAGGAAGCACATGATTTTTAAAGATAAACTTCTTCAAGTACTCAAACACCAATTTAATAAATGTTTAAGTCCAATATTTATTTATAGAAAAACAGTATTTGCAAGTGTTCCATGAGGAGATCAGCTACCTCTGCCTTTGCCCTGCCAAGAGCACGGTACTGGATGAGCTGGGAGTGGTGGCTCTGTGTGCACAGACTGCCACACTCCCTGGGCTGTGTCACGCTGCCAATCCCAGCAGCCAGCAGGGACCTCTGCACAGCCCCTCTCTAAGAGGCTGGGAGTGCTGTCCCTGACCCGAGGTGGATCATTTGGGGCCAGGTCACTCTGTGCTGCACCAGGCCCTGCAGACACCAGGGCTGAGCTGGGTTTCACTCCACGCAGCTCCCAAGGAAGACTGATCTTTAGGAGCTGTCAATAAAACCTGATTACAGACTGCCTGCTCCAGTGATCATGGCATCTCAATTACTCTTGGGCCAGTTTGTGATTTACTCATCCCCCTTTAGGAGAACTTTTAGAGCTTGTCTTTACTGCAGTGTTATCTCTGGCAGTGCATGTGAATTACTGCCTACCTTGAGCTTGGGAGGACCAAGGGAGCCACACAGCAGCAGCCAGGCAGACTAATTGGATTAGCAGTTGATAAGCTGCTGATAAGGTGTTGTAATTGGTAGATAACTCATCTCTACAGTGTTTATAGCTTTAGTGTCAAACAACTTGTTTTTGCCAGGCAAGATAGCTCAGGTTTTAATGCGTGTGTGGATTGAAGCTGGATAGGGATGAAATGGCAGATTTTCTTTAGGTGCCTTGTTACCTTAAAGCCTGGAAACCCTGATTTCCAGTCTCTGCAGGATCAGCATTATGAAGAAGACTTGAGCTATTTTATATAGTGAAGAAAATACATACTTGTGTACCAGCAGAAAAGAGGTGTCCAAGCAGGCTGTTTCTTCAGAGAAGTAGGCAGGTGGTATTTTTGTTTTGGTTTTGTGGGTGGGTTTCTGTTTGTTTGGTTTTGGTTTTGTTTTTTAACATTACAGCATAAACTGCTTCTCTTTTTCTTACCCCAAAGGAAGGTTTCCAAGGGGAGATTATTCTTGTCCACTCTCATTCATTTGTCCATTACACAGGAGATTTTCTCTGGGCAGAATTCTGTGGAGATTTCCTAGAAACTTTCACATATACAGCAGCTGAAGTTCAGCCTTTCTGATATTTACCAAGACAATTATTTGGTAAATTGATAGTGCATTATGGGGACATTGGCTTTTCAGCCAAAATGCTGTTATATTTATTTGCTTACATTGTCTTTGAAAGTACATATACAGCAGTAAGTAACTGCATAGAAAAAGGTATGCCATTTTTTTTTCTAAAGGCAAACATCTTCTTAAAAAGGAGACAAAGAGAGAGAACCATTTAAGAGCTTACAGAAGAAGAAGGAACCATATTTTGTTTGCAAGTTCACGTTCTCATATCACTACTGCATTGTAAAGACAGCAAGTTCCAGGGCTAAAATACCAACACTAATCTTGGAGCTTTGAAATTTAGAAACCTTAGTAAGTCTGTCAGTAGGTCTTAATAGTTCTGAGAAGATACAAAATAAGAAGCAGGCCCAGAGAGTGAATGTATTTAAATGTGAAATACACTCATTAAAATGTACATAAAAGACCAGACAAGAAGCCAGAACAAAGAACTCCATGCTGTGGCTTTGCCTGACAGAAACAAGCAGAATGAAGCAAAGCATCCATGAAGAGATACTGGTTGTTCTTCCACTGTGGACTAGTTCTTCTCTGGTATTCTTGACAAAGCACTTACAATTGCAAACTCATTAGTCATACAGTATTTGCCCATAAGTCATGAAATACTCAGGGTATGCACTGTGCCCAAGCCACACTTTTAGAAAATACTGTTGCACAAGGAGGTATTACCACCTTGGAGATGTGTAATTCTTGTTTAAAGTCATCTGTCCAGCCACCAACATAAAAGCATGGAAGGGAATATGAGTGTTTCCAGGAATAAGCTTTTAAAATACTCTGAAAATAAAAGCACTACAAAAGCATTGAGCATTTAAAGAAAAAGGCTTACACAGGAATAAGGATGGTGTTTGTGCAGGTGCAGAGATGGAGACTGGGCTGTAAAGGAGGTGAGGTAATCTTTGCTTAGGAGAAGCTATCAACTGTTATTTCAAGAAAAATCCCCAAGTATTTCAAGAAAATGTGAGTGAAAAATAGCTGGGAGTAGCCAGTGTCTCACTGTGTGACCAGAGAAAATGTGCAGCACCATGGCCATGGCAATGCCATGGTGATCCAGGCTGGGACAATGCACATCAACAGCTGAGAGCAGAGCCTGCAGGGACACAGAGGGATGAGGCACTCTGTCCCCAGCCCCCAGACAAATACAGCTGTAACTTATCTATTCTTGAGAATATTGCCTGAGCTTTCTAAACTGTTCTGAAGACAGAGGCTCCCCAACCAATCCCCTTCATCCACCACTGATCCTTGAGGTGAACATTTATTCCCAGCAGGAAACGTGAGCAGTCAAAACACAGCTGTATCATTTTCCTTTGCCAGGCTAGAAAAGGATTTCTCTTTGTATCTTCCACCTAACACTGTAGACTAGGAACATCCCTGTTGCTCTTCCTGGAACTTATCTTGCTGAAGTACTAACTCTAATGTAGTGTTCTTGTCCCTGTGTGTGTAAAACAGGATGTGCATGTTCATCCAGGGCAGTGAGAACAGCAGCTTTTAATCCCACGAAAAAGCAAGAACACCCAAAGAAAGAATACTATTTTATACCAGATTGCTAAATAAGCCTTCCCTAAACAACTTTTACCAGTGTTAAAGGCAAAATGATACACCTGCCAATTCTGAACTCGAAGGTGGACAGAAGTCATTATATCTGACTCTTCTTACAGTTGCTTATAATTGCAGCATGCTGTCATTTTGATATTCTTCTGTCTCAGCATTTCAAAATCTTCTCAGCTCAGTGGGGTGTGCTAGCTGCTGATGTTCCCATCACCAGTAATTATTAGATTGCAAATGGACAAAATCAAATGCAATAAAACTGGGAAGCAAAAACCAAAACTCTCACTAAAGAAATGGCCTAAAGCCAGCTTCCTACAATCCTGCTTTCTAGCTTTGATAATATGTTTTATTCATACTTGGTTCTACTGTATTAGTGTGTTTGAAAGCTGTGTTTCCTTCTGCTTCTGCAATCTGATATTCCTTGAGTATTTGACTTCAGCTTCTCAGTGGGTGGAAATTTAGCCCTGGTTGGTCAAGCTCCAACTCCTACTCACTCAAAAATTATGAGCTCCCAAGACTAGATGAGAATAAATATATTTAATCCATAATGAACGTGATAATTCCATTGCATGTTTAAGCACAATGGGTAACTGTACCTAATGCTGATAGTAACATTTTACACCATATTATCCAAATTCTTCTAAATACTGATTTTTCAGAGATCCTTTGACCCCAAGCATGATACATTTCATGCTCCCCATGCTGCTGACACCAGCTCAGAGTCAGTGGCTTTTCTGGGCAGGAGGATGCTCCGTTCCACTGCCTGGATCTGACTTAGCACCGATGGTAACACCTGCTAAGAAACAACTGAGAAAAGACATGAGCTGCTCCCAAAGCCCTTACTGCTTTAAGGCACTTTGAGCTCTTGGTTCTGGCACCAAACTGAGCCTACACAACATTTTTGGGATGATGAAGAAGACCTAAATAGATTACAGAGAGAAGAAAGTGGAGCTCCAGTGATGATGGTCTTGAGGTAATCCCAGCATAGGAGAATTTGTAATAGTTCTGTAACACAGCATCTCCAGTTTCTCTCCAGAGCTCAGCACACCCAGTTAACCTGAACTGCCTCAGTAAGGCACAGGGAACTTCTTTGCTGTCAGGGTCTTTTTGCCCTTTCCTACGAGTCAAATACTGCCCAGGTACAGCTCACCTCCATGAACCTGTTGGAAGTTCTGAGAGAATGAGAAAACCTAGTCCTCAGCTGTGTTGTATCTTGTGTTTCACCCAGCACTATGTTTATTGACTGCTATGGATTAATATGCTGTGAGTGCTGATTCTTGGGGAACAGTCAAGTACTTAAGGCTGATGAATGACAGGGCCAAGAGAGGAAAACAGAACATTCCCTGCTGTCAGGGAATTAAGTTAATGTCTGTAACACAAAAAAAGACTAAAACTACATCATAGTTTAGTCACCAACTACTCTTATTACAATTCCTTCCATGAAAAAAAATTTGAAGCTACTGATTTTTTTCTCTTCCTTAAATGTAAATGTTGTGGTTGCCATCACAGTTGTGAGGGAGCACAGGCCACAGGGTTGTTCAGATCTGGCTGATAAAATTGTGCATTGCTTTTCACTCCTGACCCAGAATGCACCAACACTCCCAAAGTCTGGCAGGTACAGGAGGATGGACGGTGGCTTTTGGCATTAATTCAACCCTTGTAAAGGGAAGATGGTGTCAACAGACTGTGGAGGCAGCCAGTGGAACCATGACATCCATAAATTATTCACTATAGTGCTGTTCACTCCTAAGTCATTGTCAAAGTAGCATGCACCATCACATCTTTCATGTGTTAAAATAATACCTGTTTTTTTGGACTGAGGTGCTTCTGTGCTGGTTCTGATCTCTTTTGCTGCTGGAATTATCTAGATAACTAGAGCTGTCAGGGTATGCTGAGGGGTAGTGTCCCATGATATCAGCTGCAGCTTAGAGGTATCTCCTACACTGGGGCCAAGCTGTTCCCCTCCCACAAGTAGCCTACAAGCCTCTGAGCCCTTGTGAGTGCTGGTTCCCTCCTGTGCCATTTACAGCTGGGGCTGAGCTCACAGCAAGCCCAGCAGGGAGCACAGGCAGGGACAGGCTCACCCAGCAGGACACACAGGTTACCCCACAGGCCCCTCAGGGGGGAGCAATCAGGCTGTAAGACTTTACAATACCAGTGCCTGGCACAGACCTAGATAGGCACAGGCACAGTTACAGCTGCTGCCTGGAATTTCAAACACACCAGATCAAATGGAGGAGAGCAACCTAGCAGCTGAGCATGCTGCAGATGTCTGTCTGCCTTGGGGACAGCTCAGTGGGGGTGACACCTCGCACACACGGAGGAAAAGAAATGTTCTGTTATAAACAGTTGAAGACTGCCAGATGAGCAACAATTTTAGGGGGTTAAGAACTGGCACCTAGCAGTCACCTCTGGTTGCAGCCACAGAGAGGTTCTGCTAGACATGTTACATCTGTTAGATACAGCATTGGAGAGTCCAGGGGAAACTGAAGAGTCCCAAGGTTTGGAACTTATGGGGTTAAAATGCATTCATTAAAGAAGCAGAGCCTGTTTCCATGACACTTTTGTTTTTCATTTTGCATTGAGTTGATATAAAGTGTGACAGAATTTGATTAGCATTGAATTTTACAGTTGTTGGTTTGACTACATAGATGTAAAGTGCTGTTTGCATTCCTTACCAATCTCCAAAGAACAATCAGGCATGTCAAAACAAGTGACTTTATTGAGCTCACAGATTTTGCAGAGCTTTTTGCCCTATCCTAATAATGAGGAAGTAATTAGAAAGGCAGTCAAAGCACAATGAGGTTTTCATGGGAAATGGTGAAATCGAGAGACTTTCCAACTGCGATGCAATTCTTTTCAGATATTCTAGACTCTGGTTATACTGAGCCAGATAATTAAAGAACAATTGATTATTCAGGGTTACAACATAAAGACTGAATAAATCTGGGAGCAGGCACAAGTCATTCTGACTCTGAAGTCCTCAGGTCCAAGCCTCCAAATCTAACCCATCTTTTTATTATGGCAACTTAGGGAGCTGGGTTTAATTCCCTGACAAGTAGATTGGCTGTTAAACAGGCCAAAATTTAACACAGATTTCAGGAGTAGCCACAATTAGTGACATAACATTTTATAATCCCAGAGCTTCTCAGGACAGATGAGTTTTAGTGGGTTTTTTTATAACAGATAAAAATTAATCAGAAATTTGTCATCAAACATGGGCCATGTTAAGTCTGCCCTTTCTCGGGGTAGGTATCATAACCCAACAACCTCACTCAAACAGCTTTAGGCTTTAAAACTTTTCCTGAAGTACAAGCTCAGAGAACATTAAGGGATCCCTGCTCTTAAGTGTCCAAATGCCAAACAATCTCTGTGCAATACATCCTTAAACCCAAAGTGGGTATAACTTACACTACTGAAGATGATTTTTCTCAGGATAATAAAAACACTCTACAATTTTCCCCAATTTAGCCAATAGTTTTCTCAAAAAACCTATTCTCCAAAAAAACAATTTTGTGCTGGTAAGTAGTGCTCCCTGCAGAAATTCAGTTTAAAATTCAGTTAACAATGGGACATATATCTAGGGTGACAGATTTGAATGTAAATTCAAGTCTCCAAGAAAGCACCCACCTAAACTTCCATTTGTGTTTGTAGTTCTCTTACAGCTGCAATTCAGCCAGGGTCTGTGAAGTGCTGAAATCTTCCTCTTGATGAGAAGGACAATGCAGCAAGAGCACTGGGCACAGACACCCAGCATCACACTGTGCTGAGACCTGCCCTGGTGCTCCTGCATTAAGCTGTGCTTGTGCCACTCCTCTGAGGTGTCTGCAGGCTGTGTCAGCCCCCTGGGCATGAGCCAGGGGTGTTGGATGCACAGCAGGGGCAATCTTTATTTGCTGAATACCTTTATTTCTGGAGGAAGTCTAAGGTTGAGTGATCCAGGCTGCTGCTACACTGCCCACACTGGCTCTCCTTTTTCTGACCCCTCTCCAATTTTTAACTCTTAAGATGCTTCTTGCCTTGAATGATCAGTCAGTTCTCTGGCTGCACTGCATGATTTCTGTGTCACCAGAGGGTGGCATGTGAGAATAATAAGGTTATTCCACAGAAGGGCTTTATAGAAAGCCCTGATCTCTCCAGCATAGGTTAAGAAAAGAGGAAAATGGCAGGAGAATGCAAAGGAAAAATAGAATAGAAAACAGCAATTCCTTAGAAAACAGGAACTACAATAGCCTTCTGCTGTATCCATGATAATAAAGTAGCTGTTGAAGGCTTCTCCTAAAGACCCTCTCTATGCAGTATCCAGCAGAACTGTGCTGTGAGGCTCCTGCACAGCTGGAGGGGTGGCACTGTTACTGCCAGCCATGCTAACCACAACACACCTTGTGACAAGTCATTCACATGTGTCACCTCTTTCCTGACAGAGTTTTAGGAGCCACACACAAACTCCTTCCCTCCCAAAATGCCTTGTTATGAACTCAAGACCTTATCTTTACAGAGAAACCATGAGAAAGTCTCTCTTCTGCCTCTGGTACAAAAAATTATGGCTACACATTCATGTAACTTGCTCCCTTTGTCTGTCTGCTTTTGTCCCTGAATGTATAGCAATAAAGGGATCAGAGTGGGAACCTATAAACCTTGGTTTAATGAAAGAAGTTTCTCACTCTGTAAAAGAGTCCATTTGCTATGTCCTCAGATAAACTGAATCAGAAACAATGAACTCAGAGGAGAACTTCCTGGGGTAAGCTCTTGTAAAGTGCACTCCAGGACAAGCCACGCTTTGTTTGCATTGCTCAGGAGAACGAAACAGGATGTTAAAACCTAAAAGGCAGAATAAGAACAGAAAGTTAAGAATTCTGATTCTGTTCTTGCTGTGATGAAGATTTCTTCAAGTGACCCAGAGAAAAATCATCTACTGCACTTTATCCCCACAGAGTTATGAGTGACTCTCCCGCCTTGCTCCACCTCTCTATTATTTGCAAAGATCTTGAGACTCTTAAGGTAAAGAGCCTTGGCTGTTAGACATAACAACACAGTCCACGATATGGGATAGCAGGCACTGTCAACCCAGGACAAAGGCCAAATCTAAAAGTATTTTTATGCTAAAGAAGAAAAAAAGTAGTAATGAGAACCACAGCTGAGGCTTGGGGAATTCTCTCCTATCCCAATGGACCATGTCTGCTTTAAAACCCATTCAGGGAGAAAGCAGTTCAGACACAGGGCCACTTCCCTCCTCTTCTCTTTGGTGTCTCTCTTGCTCTAGGAGGCAGACATGCAAGCAACTCAGTTTTGTCCTTTAGATACCCCGAGAGAGTAATTCTGCCTGAAAATTTCTTTCACCATTACAGACAGAGCAGTACTTTGGCCTTAAATAACCTGACCTACATCAAAATCACACCCATGACAATCATTGGTGAGACCAGTGATATGAACAAAATTTCAAAGATATTAAGTTATATAATTAACCCTATGTACCTGCAGAGAAAGCTGTCAAACCTCACCAGGATACAGAAAGGGCTAATTCCAGGAACAACTGTACCAGATGTTTGCTCCTGCCCTCACTAAGGGCCCAGTTTCCTTAGCTCTGTGCTCAGCATCACCTTTTCCCAGAAAGCTGGGATTAGCCATGCATGAAGGCTGGCACTCTGCTGGGGTTAGGTGCTACCTGTCACTGCTCCTGGGTCATCTGTAACCAAACCAACACCAACACTAGCCTAAAGATAATGCTTAAACCCCCACCCTCAAATAAACCACTCCCACTCAAGCATTGCAGTACTGAACATCAACTGCACAAAAAAGAATTCACTCTAGGCTAACCATTGTGAAGGACCCTAAATCTATGAGGAAGCTGTGCTTAGATCTTCCTTTTAGTAAGATCCCTGAAGAAGGAACCAATGTTTTTAGATTGAAAAAAGGAATTTTATGCCACAGTAACATAAAGTGTATCTATGTTTTATAAAGTTCATACTGATTATGCCAGAACAAATCATGCAGTTTTCCTCATGTGCAGAGTGTTATTAGAGCTGGGAACCATTCCCCAGGCTTGGTTTTAAGTAATTGGGCCATTTCCTGGCCCAACTTAAGGCTTGGCCCAGTGCCTAACAGACCCTGGGAAGGGTCTCTTCTATCACTTTTAAAGACTGGTTTTCTACTCTTTCAATTATCTTCACTCCCTGCTTATCTCCAGGAATCTGCCCTTCAGGAAAAGGCTGTTTCCCTCCTTTTTGGAGAGTCCTAGCACTCAATTCACATTATTTAAAGAAATTTAACATAAAATCAGGAACAAACAAATCAGGCAAGACTTTTACACTGCCAGGGAAAGGGTAAAAATGTAGGAGAGATTTGCTTATGCCACAAACAAACCAAGGCACAGCCACCACACCATAGGGTAAAGTCTGAATTTGTCACATAAGTCTGAGGAATTGCACATTTGGTTTGTTTTCATGTTATGGTCAGGAGAACAGCACTGATCTTAAACTGCTCCTATATTTCACTTGATCAGCTGAAGGTAGAAATAAAAAACAACCTAACTTTTCATAATGGATGCTATAAACAAGACTGTAAAAGTCTGAGAAAGTTACCCAGGCATTGAAATATTAATATTAGGCAGTAATAATCTTAAAGAAAAGAATTTTCCATGTCCAGGATTCCTGCAGGATATAACTCTGAGAAAGACAAGGAGGAGGTGCAGGCATGGTGCTTGCTACAGAACCCCAGGATGAGGAGCAGTGTAAGTGCTGGGCAGACCAGGGCTCAGAGGCACTCCCACTAGAGAGGACACTCAGGCTCCTACAGAAGCAGCAGAACAATTCCCTGTTTCCAGACCAGAACTGAACGTGTTCACCTACAAGGGGGTAAATCCCTCATTAGCAGCACCAGATTTTCCCATTAGTGCTAACAGAGCAAATTGCAATTCTTGTTCTTGGTTTTTCCCTGTCCTCTGAATGCACCCTTCCTGCTCCCTGCCAGCCCTTCAGCTGCCCCACAGCCACAGTGACTCCTGGCTGTCAGCAAATCAGTCAACGTGGGGAGAAAAAAGGAATGTTATTTCTTCTGATTCATTTACTTGTCTGAGTTGAGACTGTTTTTCAAATCATTTGACTTTGACAAACGGATGCTGAGTACTCGGAACTGTAAAGTGGTTTAGCAAAGACAGAAAAGAAGGTCTTGCCCTTTCTGAAGGAAGAGGTCAGAGCACTCTACCTTTCTGCCAGTGCTTTGATGTAAAGAAAGGAAGCAGTCTTAGCAAACCAGAGCTGGAAACTCTTCATATCCTCTTAACGAGGACACTCCTGAATGGCTTATGACACCAAAATCACTGTATATTTTACTGAAATAAATCACAGGATGTTGTAAAACAGCTTTATAATGCTTTGCAGATGTAGAGGTTCAGACTATTGTTACTGGCTAAAATGTATTAACCTAAGCAGACTTTGTAACAGTTTCACAGAAAGTATATAGAGCTATTTAGTATATAGAAATATTTACTTGATAGAGCCCCTTTTTCTTGAAATGTACAAACTTTAAAAATTTATGGTTTGACTAGAATAGATTGGTTTTCTATGTTGATTAATTACTGTTTCACAGACTGAGATACAGTGCTGAATCATTAACAAAGTGACTTTCCACACCATTCATTTCAAATAGTTTCAGGTGATCAAAACAAATGTACTAAATGATAAGCTTTGTCAAAAGCAGTATCTTGAAATCTTGTTTCATATAACCGAAAAGTTTATCTTTTTGTCTGACACATGATAGTCTATCAGAATCTTTAGCACACTGTATTACTAAATCTTAGCATTTTCATGAGGTGGAAAATTTGTTTCTACTTTTGAGGAGCTCCAATTCTCTTACTATTAAAAGACCAATACCATCATATTGCAGTTAGTATTAACTGCAGCTGTATGATTTTAGTAGTTTAAATCAGATGTTTCATCAAAAAGGAGGAAGAATCCTATCCTAAGCCATTAATTTGCCATCAAATCATCCCTGGCAAAAATAAAAATGTTTGAAAACAATTGTAACTTTTTATTTGTTTAACAGCTTAAATATGAAATACAGTCCACGGTCTGAATGCATTGCAAGCCTATGTGAGCAGCTTTGCCTTAATTCCTTCTTTTCCCAATTTGAGGCAAGAAGACAGAGGTGCAAAGGCAACAAGATTATTGTTGTTGGTCTCAGCTGCCTTGGGGGCAGAGGAACCCCACAGACACAGGGCTGTGGCAAAGCTGGCACAGCTTGTACTTAGAGAGGGCTTGTTCCACAGACAGCTGAACTGCTCCTGGCACCTGAAGCATGATTAACATGAGATTCAGGTGAGGGCTGAGGGGACTGGATTCCCCAGCAATACCAAGACTTTTAGGAAAAACCCCTAAACACCATAGACTGCTTTTAGAGAGTAACAGAAACACTGAGTGTGAATGAATGAAGATAAGAATACAGATAATGCACCAAAACATTTATGTTGACCAATAAAGAAGAACCTTGTATAAATATGAAGGGATTAAAATATTTTTTTTTAGTACAGGTACAAAGAAATGGTGATTTTTCAGAAGGCAGTACTCCACGACTGTTCACAGCCTCTATGGCATTTGCTCATGTCTGGAAAGAACTAAATTTACAAATGACATTTGCATTTGCTAACTCTGGAGCTTTGATCTTAAAGTACTGCAGCAATACTGCATAACAAAAAATCAACCCATGCAAACACCAGCTAGACAAGAAACAGTCTATACTCTTACAAGTATAGGGGATTAGTGCAATGCAGGCCAGCTTATCACACCTCCCATAATGATCTATAGTGTAAACTTACCAAATTTTGTTTTCAGGGTTAGTGCAGCTTCATTCTGCATGTTGTCATCAAAGTAAAGATTGGATCTTTACCCCACTCATAATCTAACAGCTGGATTTGCTTTGAGTACTATTATACTGCACAGCCCTGCTATGCATAAGATGTCCAAATTTTGCAAATAAGCAGAGGTCATATTGGCAAACAAGGTGATAATGGAGAAAGTGAGGCCACATGAAAGAGTGGGGAAGAAACACAGTCTATGCTGAAGCATTTTTTCCTAATTACAGTTTTCTCCACTTCATACTAATAGTGGAAAAATAGACAGTATAAATAGAGAATCAATGTGGAGGGGTAATGGAGACAACTTCACCAAAACAGACAAGCAGAGAAAGAGGAGCACTTCAGGGGTAAGGCAGAGAACAGAAAACAAAAGTGGTGTAAAAACCAGGTGAAAAGAATGAGAAGTATGGGATTATAAAGGGTAGAAAACAGAGAAAGGCAATATTTAAGCAAACGCCCATTAAGGTATGACTCGGGGGTTTGGACTTTTGGATTTATTTTTCTCTCACTTTTACCTCTGGTATATAACAGGGTGAATCAAGTAAATTACTGAAATTGCTGGTGAGATACATCCAATGTGAAGAGCATAGGACCGGCCCATGAGTTATAAAAGAAATCTGAGGCAGGGACTGAAAAGAGATAGCTGGAGTTCTTTAATATCTAGACAGTTTGCTTAAGGCTGGAGAACAAGGGAAGCAATTAAAAGAAGTGAAGACAAAAGATAAGACAATCTTTCACACTGAATAGACAAACTGTATCCAATACCTCTTCACGTGATGAAAATGCAAAGCCTGTTACTGTCCTGTCCATTTTATCCTGAGACTGGACTCACTAACAACTCTGGATTTACACCTCATTTCATACCATCAATCTTTCAGCAGTTTACTTCCTATGCAATCAGTGAGACAAGTCAGATCCTTTCTTAGGCTGAACTGCTGACTGTGCTGTCTGTTGGCTGGTGCTTTACCTTGCCAGCAAGCCCCCACAGTGAGCTGCATGGCGATGTGGGAGGGGTGGATGGGCCAGTCGTTGGTCACCAGGTAGGGCTCGTAGGTGGTCCCGTCCATGTACAGCGTCACCACAGGGAACTCCACATTGACCACGTAGTAGTGCCACTCCTTGTCACAGATCTGGGAGACACAGCAAAGTATTCATCAGCTCTTGTGGGTAACAATTTTTAGATCTGTTGTGGGTTATGTAACCAAAAAACCCCATATTTATTCTATTTCCCATCTGTTGAAACCATTTGGGGAGGTGTTTTCTTTGTATCTCTTGTATAACCCATTCCTCATAACTCCAGGGGGGAGGGGGTGGGTGTCTTCTGCTAATGGGCCAGCTGTTGAAACCAGATGGGGCAGTGCTCCTTGTCTCTTCCACAACCCATCCTCCCTCCAGGGGGATTTCTTCTGCTAATGGGCCATTGAGGCTCACCACATGACTGATGCAATTCCATCATCCCATTGGGAGAGGCTCCACCCCATGGGAGGAGCCATGCATTCCTACCTGGATAAAAACTGAGACCCAGGAACACCAGGCAGCCTGTTTTCCACTGGATTCCAGAGGCAGGCAGGACCCATTGCACCACCACTGAACCCTTTCTATGGGATCATCTCTGATCTGTTTCTCCAGGAAGATTTATTTGGACTGCTTCCAACACCCCCACCAACAGGGTGTCAGGTCATATTTCTGACTCTGTCAGGGCTTCTAGGATTTTTGTTTGTTTGCATGCTTGGTTTTTTTGTACTACTGCATTTGTATTTTTAATATTCCTAGTAAAGAACTGTTACTCCTATTCCCAAATCTTTGCCTGAAAGCCCTTAATTGCAAAATTATAATAATTTGGAGGGAGGGGGTTTACATTCTCCATTCCAGGGGAAACTCCAGCTTTCCCTGGCAGACACCTGTCTTCCCAAACCAAGACAAGATTTTACATGGTTTTAATTCACTTATAGGAAACAATGTTACTGCAATTTCTACATCTTTAACATTAATGAAAGCCTAAACAATGTTGGTAAATACTCTTGGCATATTTGCAAAATATATATGATAAATAGAGGCTTCTTGAAGCACACTCTGAAAACAAGACATGGATAGAAAATAGAAAAATCAGACAATTTGGTATTTGATCTGTATTTTCCCATTTGCTAATACATAATATTAGATTCTTAATGTTATCTACTTATTTCTTATCTACTGTAATTCTTACCTACTGTTGAAAATACAGCATTTCATGTAAGACACACATAGGATGTACTGGCATAGTTACTGGGGATCCCTATTAGGTTCAGATTAAGAAAAAATACAGCCCTTAGTCACTGGATTGATGAGGTATTACCAATAATTGCCATTATCAACTTATCTATCTAATCAGTACTTAGAAAGTTCTGTGCAACCTGCCAGGACCTCAACAGTGCTAAAAGGACCTGGGTTGTGCTCTGTGCTACACAGAGGGACCAGCAGTCTACAGTTTGGGCAGGGAACTCACCTCTTCTCCACTCTTCATCTTTTGGCCTTGAGCTTTTTCCCAGATGGTGGGAAAATGAGGATCTTTATGGTTTCCCTGACACCCATCAGCTTCAGAAAGCAACAGCCACAGTTACAACATACTTTCAGGACACAACATTAGTGTCAAATCACATATGAACTTCTGAGCTGGACAGCCAGGGATTACTGTGGGCTGGCCAAATTCAGCTTTAGTTCACAAATGTACAGCTGGATGAACCCACGCCTCTAGAGACAGAGGTCAGGTGTGCAAATAGCAATGTCTGCCCAATTATTGTTGTTGTATCTTTCAGATTTAAAATTTCAAAGGAATAAATCACGACAAACTGGTAGGATGAGTGGGCTGTTTGAAAAACAAAGCAATAGTTACAGCAATGGTACTTTCAGTTCTGGAGAGAGCCTTGTTTTGATGTATTAAGAAATGGAAGTGCTTGAATGCAGATATCCTTGCTTTTTCACAGAAGCAAGCAGAAGTGATGTTTAAACATTACACTTTGTCCTTGGCCAGGTTAAATGCTATCTGGTGCAATATCTGCCCTTTGAAAGCAAAAGCTAATGTTTTGTTCCAGAAGACATTTCAACAAACACTTAATCACTTCTATTTCAAACAGATACATTTATTACTGCAGACATTGTAGCTCCACAGCAAGAGATAAATGCAGCAAGAGGCTGCTGGAGGGAGCCTTCCTTTTGTAAGCTACAGACAGTACAAATGTTTTCTGAAGGTTAAATGAACTGAAACCAAAATGGAAAGTAAATAAATTGGAAGACTGAAAATTTTACTGAACAAACACCAGCCACCAATAGTCTTATGCAGCCCTGCCTTTCATGGAAAAGCAGCTTGCCAAGCCCCTGACCTGCTCATTAGCATGTGATACTACATGATGCAGCTGACATTTCTTAGAAAACAAAACCTGGTTTTGAGAGACTTCACATGGCCAAACCTACAGGATGAATACCTGGCACTTTGTGGAGAACTGTTCCACGCTATTTCTCTTTTGCAATCCGGAACTGCATCATGCAGGATGCCCCAGGTGCACCCCAATGAGTGAGCAATCCTCATGTTTAACTAAAGCAAGGGCACTTTGACAGAGCAAAACCAAACATTTTGGGGCACTACACACACAAAGAGCACAATAATGTGTAGCCAGTGTAATTACTCCTTTAGGCAGTTATATTTTTCAAAGAAAATGCCTCCTGGAAACACAACATTTCATAAATTCTGCAATTCAAGGCTCCTGCAACTGGGCTCAAGTGCTTTCAAGAAAAATGCAGATGTCCAACTGTGGATGCCCACATAGAGTACTCAGTAACTTTTATTTTTTCTTATACATTCTGGAACATAAGATAATGCAAGTGCAGACAGCTTGGTGACGTGAAGTGGGTAGACCCTCACTTTACCTGCATTTCCCTAAATTTCAACACATAAACACATCAAGCATTGTTTTGAAGGGAATTTGCACCCTTGAAGTCTCAGCTCGGTTGTTCCTGAGATTTCAACAACACTTGCTGGTCATCTTGTCACCTGATTTCAATTCAGCTTAGGGACACAGACACATGTCTTTTCTTCCAAATCATCTTTCAGTATCTGTACTGGGCCTCACTGCAAAACACAAATATTCTACAAGGAAGCAAAAAATTCCTTCCAAACTCTGGAATACAACCTGGTCATTTGGCAGCAGGTCGTACTTCATGGCTGGCCATTTCACAAGCAACAAAATAATGAAATAAATGAACGTGGTGTGCAATTTGTTATGCTGCTGTTTCAGACACTACCTTTGTCTTCTAAACACAGGAAGCCAATTTTTTCACTGCATGTATTCCACTGTAGCAATGGAGTGCAATGTGAAGCAGTGAAGCCAGGAAAAGAAAATTATAAAATGTACTACACTGGCAAATAAATTTTAATTCTGTCAAGTTGGAAATTTATTTAAAAAATCTAATTTATAAAGCTATTGTAATGAGTTAAAATTACAGATGAGTAAGCTGGGCTTTCCAAAACTGCTGGATGGCTTGGTCTAATCACTCTATCACGCCAGTCTGCCTCTAAGAAGTATTAATCAAATCACAGTGAATTAAACAGCCTGAAGTCCTAGTGCTGATTACAAGCCATTGCATTGGAACATGCTTTTATGAAACAGCTGGAAACAGCCTCCATATAAATCTTACAGAGCATATGTCTTAGGCTCTTGGCATCTTCTAATGAAAAACATCAGATTTTTGTGCTTTACATTGGAATGCTCAGGAAAAGACTGAAACCAAAGTTCTTGGTCTGAGAAGCACGTGGTGCTTAGAACCAGTCTGTGAAATGCCCCATTTTTCAGCTTTGTCCATGCAGGCCTGGCATGCATCTGGGAGAATCTGCAATTTCTTGGAACCTCCCTTGGGTCAGCTGGGGCCACTCCTGGAAGGGGATCATGCACCTGCTTGGCTGCACACCCCAGGGCAGCCTGTGCTCCCCACCTGCCCAGTGGAGAACTGTCCATGCTCCCCACGAGCCTCTGCTTGTTGCTACGATTCGTGCCTGCCATGTTTTGGTTTTAAGAAATTCTCTTCCCAGGGACCGAAACTGGTAAACAAGGTCACTCTCTGTAAACTATCTTGTTTTCCACAGGCTTTGGAAGAGGGACTTTGCATGGTGGTCTCTGTGAGCGACCAATGGTTCCAGGGGTCCCACCTCTAAGGTGGGCACGTTTGTAGAAAGTATAAAAGAGGTTTAGAAAATAAACCTGTAGCTCCTCCTCAGGAGTCCAGCAGCCTTCTAAAATCACTACTCCACATCTCCCTTCATTGTGTCCCACAGCGAAATCTGCTGAGCACCCTGCACGTCCCTCTGGTGCCCCTCAGCAGCCTGGGGAACTCCAGCAGGGAAACAGCTCTGCACAGCCCAGCCTGCACATCCCAGGGACCCTGAGCAGGAAAAGAGCTCTGCACAGCCCAGCCTGCACATCCCAGGGACCCTGAGCAGGGAAACAGCTCTGCACAGCCCAGCCTGCACATCCCAGGGACCCTGAGCAGGAAAAGAGCTCTGCAGAGCCCAGCCTGCACATCCCAGGGACCCTGAGCAGGGAAACAGCTCTGCACAGCCCAGCCTGCACATCCCAGGGACCCTGAGCAGGGGAACAGCTCTGCAGAGCCCAGCCTGCACAGCCCAGCTGCATTCCAGGGAGCCCCATCAGGAAAACAGCTCTGCATGCCCCTCGGTGCTGCTCAGAGCACACCTGAGAGTGTCCCCTCAGAGCTCTGAAAGGCCTGTGTGTCTTCCATCTTCTGTTTCCTGGGACTTTGCTGAGGAAGTGCTCTCAGAACACACTCAAACATCCTCAACACAGGCAGGAAGAAGGAAAGGAAAGGAAAGGAAAGCAAAGCAAATGCTCTGCTCACTGCAAATAGCACCACTTACTGCAGCTATGAGACAAAAATCCTTCTGCCTGAGTGGTCTGAACCACTCAATCAGTTGACAAAAGTGGTCTGACTGAACCACTTGTTTGAAGAAAGCATCTTAATCCAAATTTTAAACACAGAGCATGTCACTGTAGTCTCTTCTCGATGCCTTTTGTAGCATCTTAACATGCTCTGAATCCATCGCCCCTGCCCTTAGCCATCATTTATTAGAGCACAGCTAAAACACTGGGCCTGCTTTGTGGCCCTCAAGGCAAGGAGTATTTCCATAAACTGGAGTGAATTCAATGGAGAACCAGCAGAAGGGCCAGCTCTGGCCACCTGAGGAGAAGCTGAGGGATCTGGGCCTGTTTGGCCTTAGGGAAAAACAGCAGAGCCCTACAATGCCAAGGGAGAAGTGATCACAGACAGGCTTTTCAAAGTGCACAACTCTGCATTTCTATATCCCCTCACTGAAGAAGGCAAAAGATGCAGGGAATCTAAATGGCATTAGCATTATTCACTCAGCCAGTCTCCTGGTCAACCCTCCTGCCTTGTCCCAATAGCAGCCAAATGCTTTGTGGCTGTGCTTCAAAGCCTGGCCCCCCTACCCTGGTTCACAGCACTGAAAATAGATGATGACTGGATGGGAAGATGCTTTGAATTTAAAAGAATACCACATTTTTCTCTTTATCTCCAAAAACATCCTTCTGAAAGTGCTTCTTTAAAATTTACAAGGTTTGGCATTGCCTTTTTTCTGTTGACTCAAATATTTTTGATAGTTTTTTATATATTTTGAGACAAAAATGTATTTTTATTATGTATTTTGAACCTACTTTTGTAGTATTCAGAGAAAGCGTCGCACTGCTTACAAACAGGGAGCTAAAAGGAAGGTTCTGAAAGACTGTTTCATTATACTTTGAATCAGAACCTCAGTGCCACTGCAACAAGGAAGCCTAAAAAAGATAATAATTTGGAACTGGTTGGCAGTGGATTTCGTATCAAATTGGAAAAGTTACTTATATTGCAATTTTTCAAATAAAGATGTTGTGTATTTACGTAAGTAAATTAAAAAAAAAAAAAAAAAAAAAAAAAAAAAAAAAAAAAAGGCATTTTAGGGACTTGACTCATCTGCCCAAGACTGGTGAGTTTTGCATGAAGGCAATTCACAGGTGAGCAGAGAGCCTTTCTCCTCTCCCACTCTGGGGTATAACGTGGTTGTCTCAGAAATGGGATCTTTAAAGATATTGAATGAGCTTTTATGAGTTACTTTAGAAACTCATTTATTATCCTAATTGCTTTCCTAATGTTAGTCCTCATCCACAGATGTCTGCAAATTAAGACAGGTTAGTTTAAAGGAAGAAAAAGAGAGACCTTGGGGCATTGCTGTAGCTGTAACTGCTGCTTCCTTTTGATTTCTTCTAATAAATCTTTGCCTCAAATTTCAGTAGCTGAGCTACCTGCAAAGCTGATTAAGTGGTACAGGAAAAAAGTTACAGAGTCAACTTTTTCAGCTCTTTTTCTCATTGTCTATAAACACTTCTCATTTATCATCTATCTATCTATCTATCTATCTATCTATCTATCTATCTATCTATCTATCTATCTATTATCCCTACACCACCAGGAACAAGAAAACACTGCTAAAAATGTCCTGGTGTAGGTCTCAATTGTGTAATATTCAGTATGCAGACACTCAGTGTGAAGGAGGGCATTGCTTCACTGGGTACCTGGCTTACCTGGTGCCTTTCTGTTTTCAAATACAAAGAACAAAAATCTGTTTCTGCTGCGAATATGTGGTTTTATGGTAAAAGTCTGCTTTTGTGGGAATCAACAGACAGGCACCTGAAAATGACTTTGTGCTACAGAGTGGTCTGTCAGCACATTCATTTTGGGGAAGAGCTTTTGGCAATAAACAAAAGTGAAGCACAAACACTGACTAATCAAATCCATTCAGTCATGTGAATTGCTGTTACCTGGTAGCATTATGTATTCTACCTCAGTAACAGGCTCCACATTAGGACATATTTGCCACGCGTTGGCTTTACTCAACCCTTAGGTTGAGACAATCTGCAATTTCTTGGAACCTCCCTTGGGTCAGCTGGGGCCACTCCTGGAAGGGGATCGTGCACCTGCTTGGCTGCACACCCCAGGGCAGCCTGTGCTCCCCACCTGCCCAGTGGAGAACTGTCCCTGCTCCCCACGAGCCTCTGCTGAGCACCCTGCACATCCCTCTGGTGCCTCTCAGCAGCCTGGGGAACTCCAGCAGGGAAACTGCTCTGCAGAGCCCAGCCTGCACATCCCAGGGAGCCCAGCAGGAAAAGAGCTCTGCCCAGCCCAGCCTGCACATCCCAGGGAGCCCAGCAGGAAAAGAGCTCTGCAGAGCCCAGCCTGCACATCCCAGGGAGCCCAGCAGGAAAAGAGCTCTGCACAGCCCAGCCTGCACATCTCAGGGAGCCCCTGAGAAGCTTCCATTGCTTCTCTGGAAATTATTAAAACGTCTCTGGGAAAGGGTTTGTTATTCCTGACCACTAAATGAAGGTGTGTAGATTGCAGCTAGGTCTCCAATATCTCCACAACCTCTTCAGAAAACTTTAAATAAAGCTCTAAAATATTCATATTATGTACCAGGGCTTCTTTTTTGACACTCTCTTTGCGTTTTGTGTTCTACATTTATCCTTCAGCAGCTCCTTCACAGGACATCTTTCCCCCCTGTCTGTAAAATCAATATTGTCTCTGCAGTGCCAATACATACAGTATGGAAGTAGTAATTAAGGCAGGATGCAAGGAAAATACACTGCATATGGGAAAAGGAGGCATTGATACCCACTCCCACAGTTACATTTACAGGTGACACACTGCAAAGCATCATCATAATCTACCAAAGCAGTGTTTTGTCTGTAAGAATGCTGCTGCACAGGTAACCTCCACATAAATCTTGTAGCTCTCAGCTCAGCCTGCACAGCCCTGCTCAAAAGTGATCACAGAGTCTCTCCGAGCAAGCTGCAGAATTCTGACAGCTGGTGGCTGGCAGTGAAGGAAAAAAACCCAACCAGCCCGACTGCTTTGCTCTGGACAAGCTTTTCTGCTTTTGAGACTGGAGCATCACCACTCTTCCAAGTGTCAGCAGCAGTGGCTGCAGGATGGAGTAATTTGTACTCCTTGCTGAGGAAGCTGTTCCACAGCTCCCAGAGCTGTATCAGAACTTGGGTATCTCTGGTACAGATGCTGATGTGATGTTACAGCTCTGTGTGCAGAGAGTTATTTTGGAAAATTAAATAACCATTCTTCTATAGCTGCATTTGTAAAGGACTGTGTGTGAACAGCTAAAGAATAAAGGAGATGAGCACTGTGCAAATTAATTCCTTCTTTCTGGAACCTCAGCTCAGTATCAGAAGAAAACTACCCAGGGAAGGGACCAAAAGAGACTTCCCTGCTCCTTATGGAAGTCTCAAGCAAGTTATTGCTTCCTCACAGGAGTTCTGGGGAGGAATCTGGAAACAGTTTGTATTTCCTACCAAAGGACTGGGAAGCACTTCCTTGCTCTTATAATCTCACTAACTGAAAAGATAATGCAGACTCATTCTCATTGATCTAAAATGAGAGTTTGTGTACCTTATAAAACAATATTTCTTCAATATGAACTATTCAGTTGGATAGTCTAGGAAACTGTCCATTAGAAATACTGGAATTTCTTGTGTACCTGCTCAAGTATGCAAATAAGCATGTATCTAATAAGAACTAAGTATTCAAATAAGCATGTGTCTAATCACAGTCTTCTTTCCAAGCTGATATTTTCAACTATTTATTCACTGTCAGGCACATTTTTTTTTTCTTCAGCTTAATATTTATTAGATTTATTATTAGATTCAGACATTTTCTTTCACTTAAAAAAACAGATTTTCACAGACTGTTCAGGAAACAACCCTAAGATTTGATATTTTTAAGAAAATATGGATAGAATATTTTGTTAAAATACCTTGAGTCCCGAAATTTATTATGCACAATGGTTTATTTAACATGACAAACAGGAGTGTGGATGTGCATTAAATCACTCAAAAATTTGGTGAGGAAGGTTCTATCTTTTAACAACTTTTTTCTCTTGAGAAATACCCCAACAATACCAATTCATCCAAACTAATGCCTGAACTACATTTATATAGCAAGTTTGCCAAGCTACAGATGTTCTCAGAGGAAATGCCTTGTTGTATTTTATCAGAACATCTTTACTTTGTAGTGACAAACAAAAGTAATTATATTTCCCTCCTCAGCCATTTCCCCTCCATGTCCATTCAAATGAATGCAGAAGACCAAGCACCTAAACCAGGTGAGTCTGTGTTTAGCATCAGACTTCCAGATGTAAGACATGTTTTGATCTTTTATTTTCCTGCAGTTAAAAACCTGAATCTTGCAGAATTCTACAGTGTGTTTTATTTGGAGGCTGATTGACACAGCCAATGTCTTTCATCTCAGAAAAGAAGGTGAACACAGATATTGCAATTCACCCTGTAGCAACTGGGGGAAGTTTCCCATTACTGTGAGTTAGTTTTATTCTGGTTTGTGTGTCATCCTCGGTGTAAAGGAGCTAAGTATACAAATATGACTGTGAGTTTTCCAAGATTTATTACCTGGTTTGGTCTGAGCTCTCTGCCCCATATGCTGGAGAGAGGATGTTAATTGTGGCACTGAGCTCCCTGTTAGGCAAAGTTCTCCCTCCCTCTGGTGCCAAGGCAGAGCAGATCAGTGCTCTGCACCTCAGCATCCCCTCAGCATCCCCTGCCCCTTTCAGAATCACAACAGCCACTCTATTATTCCAGCACTTAATGAAGGCAGCTTCATTCCAACCACACATGACACTGGAGTCCTCTGCAAATGAACCTTTGCTGTGTGAAAACAGAAAGGATTTAGGAAATCTCAGGGTAAACATCTATTCACTAACTGTAGAAAAATAAAGGACAGGGAACCAAATAATAATAAAAGATACCTCTTAGCTTCTTATTCTGCAGATCCCTGATGAGATCTTGCATGACAACAGTTTCCATCAGAAACCACTCTCACCTGAAATTTATCTGGCTGCTCCCCTGCACAGACTGGTCTCCTGACTTAAGTCTCAGAAGAGACTTCATAACTCTGCCCCATACCTGAAGACTTTTACATTACTGTAAGATGGAGAGATGGTAAAAGCAATTCCCTGGTGCAGTCCTTCACAGTTTTTAGTGGTACATATATACATATGAATATATGAGATCTATAAATATGTGTATGCATACATAAACATAAACTTTGGGGTTCTTAATTACAAACTAGAGTGAAACATTTGAAAACAGAGTTGTAGAATAGTTATATATTTCTAAAACTTTAAAAAGGGAACACTGTTTTTGGAAAGTAGCACAGTACAATCACTGAAATGAATAAACTCAAAACAACTCATATCAATGTAACAATTTTCTTAGACCAATTTGTACTATTCTAGTTGTAAATGTTCTAGCTGTAAAGATTTCACGGTACTTTCAATAGCTCCTACCAGAATAAATTTATTTAAAAACTATTAAAGAGAAATTATCAGAGCATACGAAGATGAAAAACATTTTCAGAAACTAAGTATTTAATAACTGAGTTGGACTGAAATTGAAACTAAACTATTGAAGTGATACACAGCTAATGAAAACTGAACCTGTTAACTCTACTATTAAAGTTATATTGATATTCCTTAAGCTACCAAATAACAAAGTCCTGGCAGGTAATAGAAGTGAAAATAATTTATATGAACTGTTATAATGGTCCCATAATGAAATTCCTATGGGATTAGGATGAATGTTGGTTCTTCTTCACCAGGAAGGAATTTTTTCCTGGCTGTTAATCTCTCTCTTGCTCTCACTGCCTCATGTAAATAGACCCAGTTAACATTATTTGACTGTGGTGCTCTGGATTGGGCCATCCCTCTTTCCAGGCTTTCTGGTCTCCAGAGGAGGGTTAGAATGGGAGCAGGGCTGTGGCCTCCTGTTTCAGAACCAATATTCCTTTGTGAAGCTGTCAGAAACTGATACCCAATGAAGGGAGCAGCACTGCTGCCAGCAGAAGTGAGATAGCCAGGAGGAGACCCGACCACTTAGAATGTTTTTCAGGTTCCTCTACTGCTGTTTAAAAAAGTAAATAACAAACCAAATAATTTCTATTTTATCTGCTCTTTGTTCTTATAAAATTTCACTACTTGTAGCAGGAAGCTTTACCGAATAGTAACTCATCCTGGTGTATTATTTCCCTTTTATTCTCTTGTAACAGGAAGCTTTACTGAACTGTAACTCATCCTGATGTATTCTTTCCTTTTTTTTCTCTTTTTTTTTTTAAATCCCCTTTATTTTTCTATTAATTAACACTGATCGATCACGAATTAACAAAAGGCAGAAAAGTCCCCTGAGGTCAGGCTATAAAAAGAACAAATAAAACCATTAAGGATAATGCCAAGATCTTTGCTTCAGAGATGCAGGATGGCCACTGCCAGCTTGGATTTGCCCTTGGAAATCTACAGCTGAGGAGAGCAGGAAAAGCAAGAGAAGCGAGGCACTGTACCTCCCACCACTGGGATGCTGCAGCTTGTCAGGCTCAATAAAATATTGCCTTGCTCCTATCAGGGCAGAAAACTGCTCCTATCTAAATGGGAAGAATGATCAATATTCCAAGATGAATGCACTTTCTACTGAGTAATGAAACATGAGGACGTTTTTTTAGATCAACTTGAAACAACTGAATCTGAGGAATAAAAAGATCAACCAAAGTCTCAGCCACAATAAACACTACAACTTTTATTTCCTGCCTCCCAATTTAAAGGGCATCTATGACTGTTTCATTTATATGCCAGTTACTGAGCCACACTGTGATTTGTCAGCAGAAATCTTCTGTTAAATATCTCTTTAAAGAAGCTAATATAAATATTATGACCCCAAATGTGTACATATATGATCAGATATGAAAAAATGCAAAGCCTTGGGTAGATCGTGTCTTTGGGAGTTATTCACAAGCAGAACACATTCACCACTTAGCAAATAAGAAGAATATTAAGGAAAACTATGAAACCCACCAGATCCTTGGAGGTCCTACCTAACTGAAATGGTCCAAACACCTCCTGTGTTTCCTAACCTGAGACCTGATATCTGATTGACATTATTTACTGAAGTATTCAATTAATTTTTTGAAATTTGACTGTTAATGCATTTATAAAGCACGAAACTCTTTTATTTCCAAATGGTACCCATTATGTTCCTGAGGGCTTCACTGGGAAGGGAGCCCAGAGATTAGGGATGTTTTCATGTACATTG
The DNA here is from genome assembly GCA_027886175.1 of Phylloscopus collybita. Lineage (NCBI taxonomy): Eukaryota > Metazoa > Chordata > Aves > Passeriformes > Phylloscopidae > Phylloscopus > Phylloscopus collybita. Next base: position 27,648,585 of record JAJNNQ010000003.1, on the reverse strand, counting down.
AGGCACAAATTGTGTCAGTCTTCTTTTCTTGCATTATTGATGTCCTTTCCAAAACTGAAAAGGAGTGGGCTTTTGAACAACCTGACTTCAAAGGGAGCTGGAATGAGCTTTTGGTCCCCGAGTTTGTTCCCTCCTCAAGACAGCACACATAGAATTCTACTTCATTTCACTCATGAGGCCTCATCATTCATCTTTGAATCTTACCTGGAATTTAAATCACCTTCCCTCATCTCCAGGATCTGCCTTTGTAGGTGACACATGCAGGATTCTGCCAGTTAGATATTTCTATCAAGAGATTCGCAACAAACTTATTTTTCACTCTTTGGAGGGTTCTGTCTGCAAATGGAATTGTGGTCATAAACTAAATGAAATGCCCATTTAACATGCCTGCTGAAACACACATTACTTGCTAGAAGACTAAAAAATAATTTTCAGTTTATTAATAATACTTAGCCAAAACACAGACTTAATTAAAAAAAACCCAAACTATGAGTGTTAATACAAAACAAGCCCTGCTATTCTTTGCCATTACCTCTCAAGTATTAATATATAGGGGGTTTATTCAGTTTGCTTTCTAGGAACCTGGCTGAAATGCTAATACTCAAATGTTTAAAATCAGGCATCTTGACTGCCTGCTGCTCCAAGGACTGAGACAACTGAGAGGTGTGGCCACACTCCTGAAGGGTCCTCAGGAACTGAGGATTTTTTGTCTCTCTGAGCATCAGGAGGTTGCATGAAGAAAAAGGAGGCTGTCACTGTTCAAAGCAGGATGATACATCCTTCCCTTGCTGCTGGTGTCTGAACAAATAAAACACTTGGTTCAGGCAGCCTTTAGGATGTTATAAAGGTACAAATAATGGGATCAATGCAAACTGGACTCCAGAGACGAAGAAAACAGGGTAGCTGGGGCTTGTTTGCTTTGGAGGGCAAACTTGTGCTCAGCTCTGAGAACACCTCCTGAAGAGAGCTCCTGTCTCATCCCTCTCACACAGTCCCACCTACACACATCACTCACTTTGTCAGACCAAAAGACTACGCTCCCTATCAATCCACATCCCACAGGAAGCATTATGTGCTGGCACTAATTCATTAAATAAACATCCAGACTTGATGGCTCAGCTCTCAGCTCCCATCTGGGAAACACTGGGGTTCCCAGGCTGGTCTGCACACAGAAGAAAGCACACAGATCCACACCTGGCTCCTGCCTGGGGCTGCAGACCTGTCCTTTGCTGGCTCTTTGAAGGCTCCCATCACTTGGCAAATCCCTCTTCAAAGGCTCTGATCTCTGAAGGAAGTGCTGAGACTGCTTCCAAGGGTTGCTTTTAACGTGCTCAGCAAAGGCAGATGGAGCTGACACAGGTGTTAAACACCTCTCACAATTTCCACGTTTTGGGAGAGGTAATTTACTTGAAAGACGATTTGCTCTGTTGAAGGTGCACAGTGCAAATCAGGGATGAAAGAATCCCTGCTCTAACACAAATCTCACACTGAATTGAGAGGACCTCTCCAGGGAACCATGGGGGGAATCTCATGCAGCCCAGAGCCCACTGCTCTGGCAGGTCTGGATACTGCAGCAGTCTGAGCTGGAGACAGCTACAGCAGCACAAAGGCACAGCAGAAATAGGTGGTCCTTCCCCATACAGACTAGTTTGGGATTTGTTTACATTCTAGCAGGCAATTAGGACATAATGCAGGGAAAAGCAAATGCTGTTTTGTTTTTAATGCAGCTAGAAGGTGGCAATGAGTCATACCTGGCTACCTTAATAATTTCTGTGAAGAATGGTTGTGTGTCCATGCTGCTGTATTTATACATAGAGGTAAGTCAGGAAGTGACACAACCCAAATATTATGCATAGTCTCGTTAGTGAAATGGGGACTGCTGGGACCTTAATTACAGAGCTGGCATTTTGCAGACAGACTGATTATATGTTATATACCATAGGAAGGTAATTGGTTATCAGCTGTATATGTGACTTTGCCAGAAAATGTCGTTATTTTGTCAATATGCAGTTTGCTTTTAGTACTAATCATGTTCCTAGTGCTTTTATGGGACAGAAACAAGGCAGCATTGAGGGTCTGCATCCCAGAGCAGTTCTGGGTTGATGTTAGGGACATGAAACAAATAGGCTGTGGCAAGACATTTTCAATATGAGTGTTGCACAAGCCCTTAAAGTTTTATGGATCTCGTTAAAGTAATTGTTTAGAGGTTCAAACATTTATTCACCATTGAGCTGTCTGAAATTTTCCCAGCGAAACACTGTTTTGCTGATGGGTAAATGGGTGCTGAAATTACTGTTGTTAGAAATGGGACAACAGGTTCTTCAGGTTAAAAAAACCAACAAACAAACAAACAAACAAAACCACTGAAAAACCACCCTAAACTGTGTAACAACAGACCCAGAACAAGTCATAAGGAAGTCTTACATGACAGGAAGGAACTGTAACTGCAGAACCAAAGACAACAGGTGAATTGTGTGCTGTTGGCAATTGAAGAGACAGGGTCTCCATGATTTGCAAGTACAAAGCCAATTTTATTGATTTCAGAGCTCAGTATTTGTACCTTTTTTACCTATAGCTAAAACTTGCTTAAGCCTTGAGAACTGTAACAACAGGTTGTTACAGTGTATTCTATTTCATCTGCTGAAAGCAGCTGGGTGAATGTTCTTCTTTATCTCTTGTAACAGCAGTTCTCCCCAAGCTGTTCTCCTGAAGCTTGTCACACTATTTCCCATTGTGAGATGCTCCACCCAGTGGGGGGAGCCAACCATTCCTACCTGGATAAAACTGAGACTCAGGAACACAAGGCAGCTAGCTTCACTGGATTCCTGGAGGAAGACTGGACCCTTCTCACCATCACTGGACCCATTTTCTGCAGGATCATCTCTACTCCACCAGAACCACCTCTGCCACTCCAGGAGGACTCACTTTGGGACTGCTCCCAACACCCTGACCAACAGGGTGTCAGGTTGTAGCTCTGACTCTGTCAGGGTTTCCAGGATTGTTGTTTGTTTGTTTGCTGGTTTGGTTGGGTGGTTTTGTTGTCTACTACATTTGTATTGTTAGTATTCCTAGTAAAGAATTGTTATTCCTATTCCCAAATCTTTGCCTGAAAGCCCTTAATTGTAAAATTATAATTTGGCAGGGGTGAGGGGTTTACATTCCCCATTCTAAGGGAAACTCTAGCTTTCCCTGTCAGATACCTCTTTCCAAACGAAGACACAACCATATCCATGTCTCTTAGTAACATTGCTTAACTAAAGGCTATCACAGACCTGCACAGGCCTGTTGTACTGTCTTGCATATTTTGTGATCAACAAAACACACTGTCATCTTGTGCTTCCTCCTTCAGGGCTCTGCCTTGACTTGCCAGGGCCCACCAAAGTTAGCACGTCCACCCCTGACTCCAGTCCAGCCCTGCTCTGGGTCCTGCCTTCTGGCTGTTTTGCCACAGTCACAGCCAGCTGAGAGCTGTGTACCTCTGAAATCCAAGCACAATCAGTCCATTTGAGAAGTGACAATCAAGGAGAGCAAGGGCAGTTCTGCTCTGCAGGAAGGAATCCAAGTGTGACATCAATATCTCTTATCACCTGAAGGCAACTGGGCATTTCATGTCACCTCTGCACACACAGGACTACATAAGGTCTCTTACTGCACACACTCTAGAGTCAGACTAATGCTATCATTTTATGTTTGAATTGTAATACACTCAACTGTTATCCCAGTTCTCCTTCTATTTACTTTAGCTGGGTGATAAGTTACTGCAAGAATTTTCATTAAATCAGCTACATTTGGTTAAATATTCATCATACAGAAAATGAAGTCTGAATTTAAAATCAGGGTCTCTGTGCTGGCCACGGAACTACAGGAAACCCTCACTTGGGAATGCATCCAAATCCAGGGATGGTGACAGAGGTGCCTTAGGGAGAGAGGGTGAGGCCATTTCAGCAAGAACAAAAAATGTCACATAGGCCATGTCTGAAATTACAGCAACAGTGAATCCCTCTGAACAGGTCTGAGTGCACAGGATAATGGAGTCAACAAACTGGAAGGGAAAAGACTGAATCAGTAATGAAAGGATCACTGTGAGATTGTAAAAGAACTCAGTGAGACCCTGGACTCGGAGTAACTGCTTGAAAAAAATGCAGTAAAATTCTGGAGTGTCTGGAATAGCCTTAATTGTCCATTTGGAAGAACACTAAAGCAGGGGCAGGAAGATCTGTGCAACATCACTCTGCAGCTTTCTGTCTGTGTCCAAGCGGTTGTCAATAAATTAGAATCAGGAACTTCACCGGCTGCTGTGAGGATATTTTAAAATTGGAAGGTTTGTTATAATGCTCTGCCAGAACTTTGTGCAACTTCTAAGGTGTAGAGATGCTTCTTTTGGGAAATCTTCTTGCTGATGAAGGTTTGTTACAACTTTAATACACAATTACTTAAAAAACGCCTAATACTTAAAAACATCACAGCTATCAATAATACCAAAGAATGCCAGGAACTTCCCTGAATTTACGATTCAATAAACTTGCAATTTCTAACATTAAAGTTGCACTTAGAATTTCATTTGAAAACAACTTCTGCTAATGGAAAATTCAAGTGAGGATCCTGCTTTTGCCTGCCTAGGAAGTTTCTGTAAGGTTCATTGCCTGCTTGTAAAGAACATGCAACTCTGAAGTAGAAAAAGCTTTCAAGACATGAAATTATTCACAAGGATTTCCATTTCCTAGCCAGCACTAGTACTGCTACAAAACTGTAAGTGGACCCACAATTATTTGTAACCTAATCAGGTCATAATTGCTAATGAGAGAACGGTTAATGTTGAATTTTAAAGTTATCCTGGCTCTGCCATGCTCTGGCAAAGCTCAGGGGTCCAGGCACAGCTTGAAGAGTACATTTTTAATTGGTGGCACTGAACTGAAAACCTGCACTGTTACCCTGACCTTATTTAACAGCTGCTGATTCTCCTTTATCCTTACAGAGTGAATATCCACTGGTAAGGAGGCAGAGGTTTGGAATCTCAGCCAGAGCAGACTCACACCAGTGAATTCACACTTGGCTCATCAGCTCCATGGATCCTTGTGCAGCCCTTGGGAATATTTTACTTTCTGCAGCACATAAACATGGTAATAACATCTAAGTTCAATATGGCAAATAGATACCAATTCTTCTGAAGGCCTGGAGAATGCAAAAAAGTGTTTTTTAAATCTATGTCTTAAGACAGTCAATATCTTTAGAAAAGCAGAGCCGTTTATAAAAAGTGAAATTGATCTTTCTTCAAATTCATGTAAATCACACATTTGGTTTACTCAGCACAGTCATTCCTAATATATCCCAGGAGCTCTGTAAATAAGAATATTGATTTTGATGACCTAGGGAGGTGGTGCAGCGAGAACTGACAAATCCATAGTACAGCTAAATGACTCCTATAGTCTTAGGTGGAGAGTTGTTTATATGGCTACTTTCACATGACAAATGCCTGATATAAGTTTTATTAAAGCACTTGCAACCAAAATGATATCTTTTTAGAGTATTAGGCATTACTTAGAGAGTAAGAGGTAAAGCTGAAAGGAATTTTAAGGTGATATCTAAAGTGGATCTCTCTCTGTGCCAAGGTTGTACAACATACACCCACTAAAATTTCAATAACAAATATAAGAAAATAAAAATTTAGTGGGTAAAGTATAGAAAGGGAAGATTAGGAGATCAAGTGCTTATTTGGTGCAAGTAAATAACTGCATTAGAAAATGCAGCTTTCAAATAAGAACCTTTCTATTTACGGTACGTTCACTTGTGGCAGCGACACAGTACACTCCACTGCAGTGACAGGAAGAGTTTGCAAACTGATTTGCATGCCATCTGTGAGCTGCTTTTGTAGCCTTGAAACTTGTAATGTGTAATACTGATTTTCACAATAGGTTTCAAAAATATGGATGGGTTAATTACAACTTTAAATAATGAAATTGCTAAATCATGCTGACAGATAAAGCATCTGAAAAGCCTGACTATGTACTGTAGCTGCAGCATGTCTTTGTGCTGTCATGCTGTAACTTCCAGGTGTCTTAGTAAATTAGATCAGTAGTTCATTCATGATGAAATAATTCCATTATAACCCACCTTTCCTGATGCTAAATTGCATCAAGCAAATATGTTAGTTCAGTAACACTTGCTGACTGCAGTCGGGCAGCACCCCGTGTTTTGTTTCTAACTGTAGAACTAGAAAGCTGCTCAGTTCTGCATTTTTACATAATTTTTCATCATGTGATTGAACATATGCCTTTCTAGGCTTTGACATTTTCAAGAGACTACTCAGATATTAAAGTAAATCCATGGAAAAACACCACCATACTTTATTCCTGAACTGTAGACGTCCAGAAACCCTGGCTCCAAGGCTGGAATAAACAGTTCATGCATATGGATAAATGAATTTATATTTATTAATAACACAACCTCTTTGTCCCCTAACCTGCCTTTGGAAGGATAAAGATGTCAGTCCTACCTTTGTTAAAGGCTTCAGACACCATCTCCAAGCAACCTCCTTTTCTTTTAAGCTAAATTTCCTGAGGGGCCTCAGGAAACTGCCCAAGTAACAGATCTTGAACACTTCCAAACCAGTTTGTGCACGTGTTTTACAAATTTTTGGTGCATAAGTGACAAATCACAGACAGTGTAAAAGACAAATACTACAAATAGGTGACAAAGATTGTGAATATGACTTCAAATCATAGCTTGATTGGGAATTTCCATTCTAGGCTTTCAACTTCTCGAGTTCCCAGAGTACTGTAAAACTGGGGCATTGATCCAGCTTGTTTACGTGTATTAATAACTCCATATCAAGATTTTCTCTAAGAAAGGGAATTATTTTGAGGGCCTCCTCACAGGATGCTTTGAGAATGCTATACTTTTTATTATTTCAGGGTGATTTAGACGATTTTAAGTTCCTTTTATTCTTTGCAGAGTTTCCTCCTTCCTTTTCTTTTTCCTGCCTTGGTGGAGAAATGGGTGTCTTAGGGGCTAAAGGATGTTAAGACAGTTCTTACTTCCCTTGGGAATGACCATAACTACCTATGGGGAAAACGTTTGGAATGTAAGACCCAAATGACAGCACATAATAATAGGGATCATTCTCAGATGGGTTGACCCAGTTCATTTAAAGTCTTGGGGAACAGTAGCTGAGGATGAGCAGGTGTGAAAACCCCACAGCAGTGTAACAAAACTGTAATAAAACAGGTTAGAAAATTGCAGTATGTAGAACAGAAATATGCAGAAAAATGTCCAAACAGCTTCAAGCAAAAACAAGCAGAGAAATTATAAAATACTGAGCTTGCTCCTTAAGGTCGTAGAAGTTTTACAGAAGCACAGAGCAGTCACTGCATTTCACACCAGGCTGTACTGCAGAAACCAGAAATGAAAAAAAACCCATACCAGTTTGTAAGGAACACTTCAGAGGGGGCCCAAGGGGACTTCTGTAGGTCAAACAGCAAGTTCTGGACAGCCACTGTGACTGGTTTGTCAAGATTTTGTTGTTATCAGTGATAGAGCAGTTGCATTAAAAACTTATATTAAACAAGCTTCTTTCAGTTGGGATCTCAAAGAATATTTTTGGCATTTATCATCACTGGTGACTCATCCTTGTGCTACCAAAAACTGTTTTGAAGCAAGACACTGAAAAAATATTTGTCAAAATAGCATTTAAAGATGGAAAGTGGCAATAAAGTGTGTCAGAATAGACAGGACTGTAATGGAAGGCACTTGAGGTGCCAGGAATGCCACAAAGATTGTAAGTCCTGGTATTATTTCATCTCTATTGCAGAATTAGTGATTCATTTTTCATTTCTCTCTTATTGGCTCTGTAGGCAAACACCTCACTGATTTGTTTCTGCAGTTTTATTAAAGGTGTGTGCATAAAGCAGTGCAGACCTGCATGCCAATTTCTAAAGTAAGTGTCTAAGAGCATAAGAAGCTCTTTTGAGCTTCAAGTAACAAACAACTAAACTCCATGATAAAAAAAAGAAAAAAAAAAGAAAAAAAAAAAGTTTACTTCAAATAGAGGATCATGTTGGAAAGGATGGGACTGGCTGGCAAGCCCGAGGGCTTTTACCTAGAGGAGAAATTTCATTCACAGAGGTGATGGAAACTTGCAGCATCATGTCTCTCTGAGCACCCTTACACCTTCTGGACTGACATTATTGTCTACTTTCCATAAGTATTCACTTGTTTTCTTTCTCTCTGAACCTTTCAAGAGGGAGGCCACTCACATCTTTTATTATATGAAGGGTGCTCTTCTCAAAACTGAATGCACAGAGAAAACAATTCTAAACAAGGTTTAACAATGCAGCCAAAAAGAACAACTTCCAGACATAGATCTAGTTATTTTAGTTATTGGATGGAATATCCAATTTAACTATATATATATATATATATATATATATAAATATATATATAAGTCCAGATACCAAATCAATTTCTCTTCACCCTCTTATCACATAACAAATTCCTTTGCAAGTCAGTTCCTGCTCTACCATGTCCTAGAGAAGGTGCTGATTTTAAAAAAGGAGCTGGGAGTGAAGGGCTTGATTGGGCACAACTGCTTCTTCCAGGGGAGCCCCTGGGGTGTGTGTGGCCACTGAAGTGGTGAAGGGCAAACCCAGGCTTTGCCTTGATCCTTCAGCAGCCCCATGCCCACACAGACAAAATGCACCACATTTAGATTTATCTAAACCAGCTCCTGTAGTTCCTGTTAAAAAAGGAATTATTTTGCCTTTTTTTTTTTTTTTTTTTTCACAATGAAAAGCACTGCAGGTTAATTCTGGATTTTCAAAGCAATTTATCTCTTCTCAGTAAAGAAACAGTATCTTTCTGTTTGTTTATCTGGTTTTTGCTGACTTAGAATGACTCCACATCATGCACTGCATTCCCTGTTTTTAATGGGATCAACATAAATTTTGCTCGTAGGGCAAAGACTGTTTGCAGAATGATAACATCCTGAAAATAATGTTGCACTGTGAATAAAGTACATTAAAAAATTGTTCATCTCTGGCTCAGATACCTTCTCCCCCTAAAAAAAAGTGCTGCTATCCTATTGATTTAGGAGAAGGAGAAATACCTTTTGGCTTGACTGTCCTCATATTTGTATGAAAAGTGTAATAGCTGTGCTGAACAGAGTGTGAAATACACCATCCTATTTAATGTTATGTATTCCACTGTCACCAAAGGCTTGAATGCCTTGGTTCATCATTCAAACTACAAATTTGGTTTGGTTCACAGCTTTCTAAGAAAGTCAAAGAAACTGTTTCAATATTTTATTTATTTTTCTTAGATGGCCCTAATGCATATTTGGCTGCCTAAGTAATTCACTTAGAATCACACCTATGTTCCTATCCATTTGAGACAATTAGATGATAATTTGGATGTCTTTTACTGACTTTGGTAACAAAACTTTCTGTAGTAAGTTCTTGGGTTTATAAAGTGCCTCACACTTTAAGTATGAGAAAAGAAATGACATAAATGTTGAGAAACACATCATGATATTCAATTTAAATTTTTGAAAGGGAAAATCAGGAAAAAGGTCATGATTCTGAAACAAAGGAAATGCCCGGGCTTACAATGAAATGGCAGTAAGTAAAAAGAGGGAACCTCCTCTACCTGGGCATCTATCTCAGTTTTTATTACCCAGCATTATAGACCTGACACTGATTTTCTTTAACATTGCTCTTTCCATGCTTTTTCTTCCAGATTACTGCTAATGGATTCTCTCACAACTAAGTCACTTAATTTGCAAAAGGACAAAAATGGGGAAAATATCAACCTATCCACATTTCTTTTTTCCCATGTTTCTTATAAATAATAAGGATTTCCTCAGTGAAAGTCTGATAGCTCTGATTATCAGCATGTTTGCAGAGGTCCTGTGTCAGCAGGTCACTGGTAAAGGCACGTCTGCCCAGGGCTGTGGCACTCAGATCATGGATCAGTGCAGTAAGTGAAAAAACCAACTGGCAAAGGCCATTAATGGAACAAATAGGGCCAAATAAACTGAAACCCAAACCAGAAAGGAATCTTTAGGGTTATGAACTGACTTAAAGACACAATCTTCCCAGAACTAACCTGGCAGACACTGTTATGTGGAGGTTCCAGACAAGGACGGAGCCTGCAGCTAAGGCGTGTGCCATACTCACCCACCACAGAAATGAGATCCAGACAATTAAATTAAACCTGGAATGACAACAAGCTCACATTTTTGGTCAGTGCCCTGAAAGAATGAGGAGACTCGTGGAGTAGATAGAGCCCAGAGCAGCTGGTGTCATAAATTTTACTGTTCCGCAGTGAGAGTGATAAATGATTTCACCGGTTCGAGCTTCACCCTCTTCCAAGGTCACTGGATTCCTCTCAGCAAAAACAATCTCTGGATTGTTGCACTCATAAAAGTGAGCTTAGCAATAAAGTGCTCTGCCACATTTTCCTCTGCTCTGGCTGTGCTTGGGACCAAGCCCTGGAGGGCCTTGCAGAGTCATTTCTGCCCTGTCCTGTCTGCAGAGCAGGGCAGGTGGGGGAACAGGGAGAGTAGCTGGGCACAGCTCCATTCCCAGGCTTTTCTTAACAAAACAAACAACGGGGAATCAGAGGGTTAGTCACTACAGAATAAACTGCTCTGAAGGTGAGATTTCCAGAGGTACGTCAGTGTCTAAATATGCAAATAATCAACTTAATCTACTCCTGAAAGTCTAGCCCAGCTTCTTGTCATATTGACTAGGATCCATACTTGCTTTATGATGTGGTTTTAAAATATCCTGCACTATCTAAGACAGACCATTCTGGGTATACAGTTAGAAGAAGGCACCATTTTACTACATTATAGTGACAATTTCTCACTGCCTTGTCTTCAAAACCATGCAAGTTCCTTCCTGGCCCATTATTCACATATGTTTTATTTTCAGTTTCTTCTAATTTACTCTACCATATAGGCATGTGGAGTATGAAGAAGAGATAAAGCAGCAATGTTTATGAGGTCCCTTCATGACAAAACTTACAACAGTACCACCATGACAGTATAAATTTATCTTCATGGAAGTCTGGGCACACAACCCATAACAAACTTTATTTATACTTTAATCTTACTTTCTTTTTCAGCTATAAACAACAGCTGAAAATATACTGTGGAAATCAATCGACAGTAGCTGAATGAAAGGAAATTAATCAAGTAACCTACAAAAAAAATTTCTGTCTCTAGTTTCCATCATGTAGGGGTTCTCAGTAGTAGTTAGGAAGGTTCATGGCCAAGTTACAGGAGTCACAGACAAATTTCATTTATTGGGAGGACACTGGTTCTCTCTCACTGTAAGAACACAGAAGCTAACTGTACTCAATTTTCAAAATCAAAATACTTCCCAAAAACTTTGCATTATCATTAATTTAGATGCTTAGTATAGAGGTGGTTTTTTTTAAAGAAGTCCATTGTCATCACTCAGAACAGCCTTATCTGAGATTATATCAGTTACTCCTTGTCTTAGGTTGCAATGCAAGATGTAACCAAAAGTCTGTGTTCTATTACCATCTGTTAAAACCAGGTGGAGCAGTGTATCTCTTCCATTCCTCTTAACTCCAGGGGGTGGGGAGGGGGTATCTTCTGTTAATGGGCCAGCTGTTAAAACCAGGTGGGGCAGTGTTCTTTATCTCTTCCACAACCCAACCACCCTCTGGGGAATATCTTCTGTTAGTGGGCCACTGAGTCTCACTGCATGACTGATAAAATTACATCATCCCATTGTCAGATGCTCCACCCAGAGGGAGGAGCCAAGCATTCCTACCTGGATATAATCTGAGATCTAACACACCAGAAGCAGCCTGTTTCCACTGGATTCCCAGGGGAAGACCAGACCCAACTCACCACCACTGGACCTTCAGAGGAAAACAACACCATTCTACAAGATCATTGATTCAACAAAACCACATCTGTCACTCCAGGAGGACTGCAGCCACGATTTGATTGGACTGCTACCAACACCCTGACTAACCGGGTGTCAGGTTGTATTCTGACTCTGCCAGTAGTTTGGTTGGTTGGCTGGTTGGTTGGTAGGTTTTGGTTTTTTTACTACTGCATTTTAATTTTGATTTCCCTCATAAAGAACTGTTATTCTTATTCCCATATCTTTACCTGAGAGCCCCTTAATTTCAAAATTATAGTAATTCAGAGGGAGGAGGTTTACATTCTCCATTTCAAGGGAGGCTCCTGCCTTCCTTAGCAGACACCTGTCTTTCCAAACTAAGACACTCCTGACTTGCAATCTTTAATATGATTTAATTTCAATTTGTTTTGAGACACCGTAAGATTTCATACCGAGTACAGCACAAACTGATTCCAGAGTGGTTAGAGTAAATGCAAATCAAGTGCTATGACCACCACAGGCTTTCTTACCATACTCATCTGATAAACACAATAGAGATCTCATTTTTATATGCATTTAGAAGGTGAATTAGAAAAGTAAACATTCCTATAGCTACATTTTAAATAGCATATAGTCTTTGGACTCAAAGAAGAAGAAACTTGCTTTTACAAAACAGAACTTTGCTGAAGTCTGTCTTTTTTCATCCAAATGATCCTTATCCTGCTGAGAATTAATAAATCTATGAAAAGGCAACTCTTATCTCTTTAATAATAATTTTCTTGCAATATACTTTTAATAATAAGATGAAATTAGATACAGCACAGCAGATGAAAGAAAAGGTCTGCAGATTGGATTTACAATATAATAGAAGTGCCTTTCTATGTGTCAGCATACTCTTTACTGAAAAGGTTTCCATCACTTCCATTATGCTGATAAAGCAGATTTTATAGAAATGATAAATGGAAAACTTTTAGGGAACTATATGCAATGTCACGCCTCTCTCCAGTGCCAAAGTATATAAATCTCTACTTACCATTTAAAGTGGCTCAATTAAAGAACAAAACAAAACCAAACCAAGTGTATAAAATGACTTGACAAAGTTAACTAATTTCTCTCTTTTTATGTGGATCTGAATTAGAGTTGTAAAAGCTGCAAGTTACAAGGGATTTCAGACAGACTCCAGACAGCTGTTCTGGAATCGGGGAGGTTCCCTGTACTGTCTAGAGCGGCTGAGCAGCAGGGATCTGGGAGGTTCCCTGTACTGTCTAGAGCGGCTGAGCAGCAGGGATCTGGGATCTGGGAGGTTCCTGAGCTGTCTAGAGCAGCTGAGCAGCAGGGATCTGGGATCTGGGAGGTTCCCTGTGCTGTCTAGAGCAGCTGAGCAGCAGGGATCTGGGATCTGGGAGGTTCCTGAGCTGTCTGGAGGGGCTGGGGAGGAGGGAGGTCCCGGATGACCTCAGGCAGCAGGAGGGAGGTACCTGGTCCAGTTTCCAGTGGAACTCGGCGGGGCGGAAGGTGTCGGCGCGGTCGAAGTCCTTGCGCAGCAGGAAGACCAGGCGGCAGTTGTGCACGTACAGCGCGTAGTGGTGCCGGTTCATCTCTGCGGGGACACGGCCGGCTCAGCACCGCGCACAGCACCCCGTGCCCGGGAGCCCTACACACTGACAGCACCCAGCCACGCCAGAGAATCCCCAAAGCACTCCGCTTTCCCGTGGATCCTTACAGCTCTTCCTGAGTGCCGCCGTGTCGGCTTTGCTCGCGGAATCATCCTGTCCCAGCCAATAAATAAAACTCAAAGGCGTACTTAATCTAACTAATATCAGCAAAGGATTAGAAGTGTTTCCCCCAGTGCAAGTAATTTTTTTAAAAATTAGACATAATTTACTTTTTTTTATTAATCAATTCCTGTGAAATCTCTAGCTGTGTTATCCCAGCTGTGTTTGAAATTTAGGCAGTCATCAGGCCCCTCAATAAGCTCTGAGGTCAGCAATGTTTGGAATGGCACCATCTGAGATTAGTTTTTTTCCTCAGACCAAATTAACTGACGAGAAATGGCAACACTCTACTGCTGTTAATTTTCCCTTTGCATAACATTTTTTCCATACACAGACTCACCTGTCTTGTCAGAGTTGCAGAGAATAGTCTCCTTCTCAGCTCTTAATCCAGGACTAGGTCCATGTTTCATCCACAGAGTGATGGTGAATTGATCAGTTAAATTTTTCGGGACTATTCCATCTGGGATTTTGGCTCCTTGCTTTCCGTCAAATTTAAAAATTATGTCATTGCTATCCATGAGGAGCCCAGCTGTCCAGTTGGTTGTTGTACTGGGAGAAGGTAACAGGTCAATGGCACCTGAGGAAGCTCCTGCAAAATCACATATAATGAATAACACAATGAGAGACCAATGAAAAAGGTGTGAAGATTAACTTAATATAGACCAGGGTTCTGATTCACACTCTTTAGACTATTTTACTACCCAAATGGTCCTACCAGCCTCCATGCCAAATCACTGAAATGTCATAAAATACCTGCCATTGTAAACCAGCAAGAGTTTTCTAGATTAAATGTACTGCACAGAAAACCATAGAAAATAATGCAAAGTTATCTTTCTCAGAAATGTTCATTTTTTTTCTAAAATTCATTAATGACATTTCCTCAGCTATTTCAAGATCTTCTAAGAGTCCAAACAAATCATCTGCATTTATCTTCCCTCCCTGACAGAAGGAAGGTATATGGGGCTGGTGCTGTAAAACACAGCACAGTGGGGATGAACGCAGGACAGGCCCCACAGTGTCCAGCAGCCAGCTGTGGCTATCCCCAGTAATGCTGGGAGGAATGTCCATTCACAGGAGGGATTCACCCCAACCAGATCATCTCACTCCAGTGCTGGTTTCTGGTACACATCTGATGGTTGGAGCTCTGAGTGTTCTTTAATGACAGACCAAGATGGAAAACACCGTGATAAAACAGCACAGTTCTTCACAGCACTGTGTTTGCTTACAGCTTAGCAACTGCCAGGCACTATGAAAACCATGCAAGGAGCCACCCAGAGCATTCACCTACTAGTAGAAGACAGCCTTTAGAAGGAAATACAATTCCAACAGTAAAAAGCACAAAAAAAAAAAATCTTTGTATTCCTGTTGCTGCTTTGTCAAGTAACAATATGGTGAGCAAACTGTGATGGCATTAAAAATCCCCTGCTAAGATGCTCTGCTATCCTTCACCATCCAAGAAGAGATAAAAGATCCCAAATCTCTGCAGGAGTGCAAAAATTTTAAGCCAAAAGTGTGTAGAATTGTTTAACACAGGGTTTTTTTTAAGTATTATAGTTATGATTTAGAAATATTCACCTTATTCTGTAACTGAACGTCTTGGATTCTTCTCCAAAATTTACTACTGTAAAATGAGGCTACTTTGAAGTGACATGTTCAAGACCAAACTAAACACCTACATGCTCATAGTTTGAGCATGGAGACAAAGTGTATTTGTTTTACAAACTGTAATTCTGGATGATACAGGACACTGCATTTGTGTAATCAGCAGCAAGCTCAACAGGTTCTACTTTATCTGCTCAGATTTGTATGGAGATTTATGGCTAAGTTTGGAATCTCATCCTGTTAGTGTTTTAATCCTGCCCTGAGAAAAACCATTGGATTGTGTGCTTGGGAGATTTGGCTAGAATCAATCATGCTTTTCCTACCCTGATAAATCCAGCCAGAGTCCCAGGCTGCTCAGCCCTGTACAGAGGCAGACTCGGAGCAATGCAAAGATCTCTGGAGGTGTTCCCAGAACAGCCTTAGCACTGGATCAATGCTCTTCCAAAATGTAGTATCTGATGCCATTTTCTCCCAAACTGCTTCCAGAACAATGCAGGAACTGCTGCATGAAACTCAGCTTTAGGCTGAGACCCTCTAAGGCACCTCTGGCATATAAAAGTGCTTATTTTCACAAGTGATTTATGCATTTGACCCCACCTCCTCTCCCAATCCTGCACATTTGGGCTCCAAACTTTGTGCCAGGATAAGCACACAGTGATGCTGCTCAGTGAGCTGGACCAGACTGCTGGCTTAGCTGAAAACAAATCATCCAACTTCGCAATAGGACACAAATGAACTCTCACAGCGAGATGTCCAAGGCAAAAAAAGGGCAGCTTATCCACAGACCTCAACATTTATAGAATTACAACAGTGACCATGGATTGGAGGAAGAAAAGTGTCCTCTCCAACCACACTGGTCAACCCAACAGTCCATCAGTTCTCTCCTCCCCCAGAAAGGAATGCAAAACAATCATTGTTTACGTGAAAAGTGCATGAGAAACTCCATTGCAAAAAGTAAACATCAGAAGGCTGAAAAGAACTTTAGAAAAACTTTATAAGAACAAGGCAACAACCTAGTAACACCCAGCCCAAACTGTCCTTCTTGATCACATCAACTACTTTCTTTGAGCCTCTTGCAGTGCTGCAGCACTGAGGGTAATGGAGAGAGAGCAGGATCCCAGCTGGAGCAGAGCCTTGAGTCTGATACTCAGTGTTTCCCTGTCTCAGTTTCCTGTCTGCCACATGTGAGAATTAGTAATCCAGTTATTTTCTATTTTATCTACATTTAGAGGGAAGGGAGATGGCACCAGAGCTATTTTTCCAATATATTTCAGGCTCTTTAAGCCATGTTTATTTTAGTGTGATTTATTCTGATATGTTTTTGCAGTCCAAATGCTGTCTTTTAGACAGTCATACTTATCATTACTGTCAGATGACAAGGTGAAAGAATGCTTACTAAAATGCTTTGAGGCACAACACTAATAATTCCTTGACTTTAAAATGACTCAAGTGTAATTTAATCATTTAAGCTGCCCACCTTGACCATCCAAGGGACTGCAATTCTCTGGGTTATTGAAAAGCAGACTTGAACCTTCTGTCATATAAAAAATGAATTTTAATTCACCCTCCTTAGAATCTGCCTTCTCCAGATTTCCAACAGATAAATGAAGAAATGAACAGAGGATTTATAAACTGGATCTTTAATTACACAGAGAGAGCCTTGCATTTTACATGGTGCAGAGCTCTCTGAGTGCTCAGTTCTGCACTCTCTGCAATCACAGAGTGCTTCACTGTACAAAAAAAAAAATCAGGGTTTTCTTCCTTTTCAAAGGGCTTTATCAGCCAACCATTAGCTACAATAAGGTAATTTCTGGGAGAAAACTGATTTCCAGAAATAATTTAACCTGCTTTCGTAAGACTTCTCTCTACATTAAGGATGGTAATAAATACTAAATAGCAAAGTGCAGGCCAGGCTAAATGCAATTCTCATGTAAAGGGCATTTTTATCAAAGTCCTGTTACAAGTTTCTACCATGTCTGCTCTCTATGAAGATACAGAAAATGTGAATCAAAAAAAAACCCTTTCAGCAGTGAGAATTTTCCCTCTATTTACCATACACTCTTATACTCCTACCTGTTTTCTCAAGTGCTTTCCATTCTGCTCCTTCACGGATGTGCTGAGCCAGAGGTGAAGCTCAGCAGTGACATCTGTCCACTGCTCAGAGCTGCCTGCAGCCACCACAGTGGCCCTGGCAGACCTGAGAAGTGCCTGTAATTCTCTTTTCTACTCCAGCATCAGCAGGTGAGGCAGTCAAGCCACAGTCTGCAAACTGAACCCCTTAGAATTTGCAGAACCTTCCTCAGCTGTGGAAGGACTTCCACACCAGCTGAAGGCACCTCCTTTCAGCCCTACACTTGAAATGATAATCTTGTTGGATATAGTTGGCATTAGTGTTTGATTTCAAGGTACTAATTTTGTGGTTTAGGTCTTCGTTGGTAGTGGTCTGCACAGAGTGACTGTGCCATTTGCAGTTCAGGTCTGTAACAGCACCAAGCAATGTTCTTTTGGCTGCCAGTACAGCTCCTTAGAGGAGGCAAAAGCACTTGACTTTAGCTGTAACGTATTTATTTTTATTAAAATCCCAGTATTCTATGAAATCAAGGCTTGCTGAGCCGCTCAGAATTAATGCCATTACCACGGTTAAGATGCATATTGGGGCAGATGGATTTTCATCTGCTCTTCCAGGCAGATGAAGACACAGAATTGAAGTCATGATTGTTTCTGTGATCTTAACTGAGCAATTTTGAAGACATTCAGATTTTATGACAATGCTACTACTCCCACTCACCTCTACCTCCCTTTCTCCAACTCCGCTAGTAACTGATAATTGCAACTGCCAACTATTTTTCCCTGGAAATTTCTTCTCCATTTTCAATAATTTAGTAATGCTGGCTGAAATTTTTATTTACAAAAATTATTTCCTAGAGATTAGTGTATTGATCAACATATCTGCAGCACTGCTGGGTGGCCATCAGAGCAAAAGCAAGCCCTACACCAGAGCACCCCAAAGCAAAATCCACGCACTTAAATGGAAAAAAATTGCACAATTGCTACTGTAGCTCAGAGAGAAGCCAGGCAAAGAGATTGAGAAGATGAGAATTGATGTCCACACCATCAGGGCTTCAGAGGACTCTAAAGACAGGATATTAAAACAGGAGAGACATCTGATCTCAAATGATAAAGGGAATATTGTGTGGCCATTGCTTTGATACAGAATCTTAAGGCCTGAAAAAAATACAGCAGTATCTTCAAGTATTTAACCTGCCTTTCAGACTTGACCTCTGCATTTTACACAAAGTTATCAAAAAGCACAAGAAGGGAGGAAAAAAAAAAAAAAAAAAGGAAGTATTTCTCCACCATGTCAGCTCTTCTCTGAAGTTCATGTTTCTTTCAATATTTTTTGCTCAAATGATTGCCCAGAATATTGTTTTACTTTTTGTTTGTCCTCTGGCACAGCACTGAGCAGAAGAACAGAAAGGTGAGTCAGGAGGACTGAAACACAACAGGGAGATTCAATTCCCTCCAAGTCCTATGGTCTTTCTGTCATGGCAAATCTACACTGGAAATATCACTGCACTCTCACACCAGTATTTGTAGCAGAGGGAAGAAAGAAGGAGAAAGAGGTGGAATGAGGAAGAAGGAAAAATCGAGGAGAGAATAGGAGCAGGAGAGAAAAGAAGGCAGGGAGAAAAGTATGAAATAGAGTGAAAACAAGTGGAAAAGAAGGATGGAGCAGCTGTCAAATATCACCACTCTCTCCATTTTCATTGCTACAATCCAGAGTGAGCCAGCTGAGCTAATCCCCAGTGCTGCATGCATACAGCTCACAAGGAACTGGAGCCTTGTCTGCAAAAACATTATTATGTCAACTGCAATCCGTGCTCCTACCACATAACTTCTGCAGGGATTTTTCGGAGTAGGTCTCACGGTCACAGCCCTTTCCAATGTAGTTGGTCTGCAGCTCAGTGGTGGTGTGGATTGAGGACACTGGTCCATCACAGGTTTCCAGGTGGATGCTGGGAAACAAGGGTATGCTGCCAGAGCCAGGCCTGTATTCAATCCGTTTGTTCCAGTCTGGAAAAGCAAACAAATCAAAAACAACAAGATCCAACGCTGAGTAAAAAAAAAAGGGAAGGGAGCTATATAATTTTAAATGACATATTCTTCTCAAAGGTCATTGTCTAAGGCGAAAATAAGCATTTCTGAACTTGGCATCAATAAGCTACTGTCCTAAAAAAAAATTGGATTTTGGCCCTGTTTGTCTAAGAGTGTCAGGCTCACTTAAGTAAAGGTACTGCTGGTTGAGTCACACAAGCAGGGGCTACACACATCTCCTGACAAGATGTGCTAATTGGTGTCAGGCTGGAGCTGCAGTGCCCACGTTCCCGTGACAGACTACAAGCCAACTCTGCGGGGAGGAGGTGTCTGCTGCACCCAATTTGGTCAGATTTCACCATGCTGGGAGAAGAACAAATATCTCCAAGGACCAGGCTACGCATGTCAGTCTAATACAACACCTCTGTAGTGCCACTCCTTGTCTTTGAACGTCCTCCTAATTTTGTGAAGCACTAATGACAGGAGGTTCCAGCTGGAAGGACGACATGCTTCCAGCCAGATCTGACTAATCCCTGCTTATGCAGATGCCTCACAGCCCACAACATTTAAACAATTGCCTGCCTCAGGCAGCCACCTGTTTGTGCCACACATGCCCCTGTGCTGCTCAACTGAAGCATTTAATGTTTGAAATCCAATTAATTATGGTGTTTGCAACACGCTTCAGAGAGAACCCAAACAAGCAGCAGTAATTACAAACATGTATTTTAGCTGCCTTTACAGCTCATATTTTCATTGAGTCACAGAGTGGCTGCAGTTGGAAGTTTGGAAGGTTGGAAGTTGGAGTCTGAGATTCTCAAAGCTCACTTAGAGTTCATCCCCCTGCCATGGGCAGGGATATCTGCCACTAAACCAGGTTGCTCTAAATCCCATCCAGACTGACCTCAGGCAACTTGAGGGATAAAGCAGCCACAGGTTCTCTGGGCAACCTGTGCCGTGCCTCAGCATCCTTACAGAAAAAATTATTTCACATATCCAATCTAAATCCAACTTAAAGCTGCTGCCTCTTCTCACTACAGGCCTCAGTAAAATCCTTCTCTCCATCTTGTAAGGCCCCTTCAAGCACAGAAAGGCCTCAGCAAGGTCCCTGTGGAGCCCCTTCCACACTGCACAACCCCAACTCCCAGCCTGTCCTTAAAGAAGAGATGCTCCAGCCTTCTGGCCATGTTCATGGCCCTTCCCCTCGTTGCTGCAGCAAGTTCAAATCTTTCTAGGTGAGAGAAGACTTCATAAATGGAAAAGTTCTAGGCCCTGGCAGTCAACCAAATTAATCCCTGAAAGCAAATGGACAGAGATTAATTCTAAATATCAGCGGAAGGAAAACTAATAGTGGATACAAACATGTATGTGCATTTAGTAGGTGAAGGAGTTTGTGTTTTTCAACAGATCTCATTTCAAAAACTTGAAAAACGGTGCTCTCTCCCCCAGTCTTAAACTGCATCAAACATTTACAAGAAAGTCTGAACATCCATGCAAAGGCTTTGAAGTGTGAGGCAGTCATCAGTCCAGAGCCCAGGCAAAGATGCTACAACCACTGCACTTCAGAATTCTCAAATCTTCTTCCTGACATAACCCAATTGGTAATGATGCAGTGTTTTGTTAACAAGAGGAAGATGAGACTTCCTGGAACATTCTGGAAGTATGTTCAGTATCTGTTTTTACCAAAATCTTTAAGACTTGTACATGATCAACTAAGACAACCATGACTACATGACTGCCTCTGCACATGTAACTGAGTAGCTATTTCAATTGTAATTTTCAGGTAATTCACTCCATTTGTTCCATATTAAGTTAGACTTGATCTGCAGTGGCATAATTTCCCTGCAATTGTCCATTTAACAGTTGCATTAGAATTTCAAGTACCATATATGGGACACCATTACAATAATAGGTTTCTGTTCCCTCTCCATTGCAGAAATTTGAGGTTAACATTTTTCCAATAGAACAAGAGCAGCAAATTCTTTCAGGTACTTCAGGTAAAAATAAAATAATTTGCTGGGTTTATACAAACTAGAAATATATGAATTATTGATCTTTATAATCTCTTATTCACCAGTTCAGGCATTGTATTCCTCTTCACGAAAAGGAAAAAAGAAAAAGGAAAATAAAGTCCTATAAACATCTGAAACCTTTCTGACTATTGCAGCCACTTTCAGCCACATTTTGATTTCTCTGCTGTATCAAATGAACCAGTACTCATACAAAATATTCATTAGTGGATGTGAGATGTGACTGAATTATGAACTGCAAGGTACCTGCAGCTGCACACTCACCTCCAGCTATACAAGGAGTGTCCTATAAAACCCACACCATATAAAATGCCACTGCTCCCAAGGAAGAATGATGGGAGCCCTCTGTTTCTGCCACAAGAACTGCAAAAGTTATTTTGTTTCACAGTATTACCTTTCAGCTTGGTGGAAGTGGGAATTTGTACCCAGAGATCATAAACCCTGCACCTCCTACATCACTTGCATTTATCTCAGCTCTAAATTCATCAAACTAAAACACCAACTAGACTTGAACCAGTGTCTTTGTACCTTGGTCCATGCACTTCATCACCACAGACCAATCCTCATCCTAAACTGCACCAGCATTCCTTTCACTGACTTGATGCAGATTTAGGATTCCACCAAGAAATCCCTCTCCATGCCAAAGGCACTCCCAGGCAATACTGGAGCAGGTTACAATCCTGTGATGGCAGAACCATCCCTAAAGGCAGCAACAGCTCTGATCAAAAGCAACTGCCTGATTTCTATAGAACCTTCCCCCAAGCACTTCAGCTCCCAGAGCTGTGAAGCTGAGGCCAGCATCCTCTGCATCTCACCACCAGTGCAGGCAGCCACGCTGGGAGGTGCACAGAGCTGGAACAAGCAGCAATAAGTGGTAGTAACAGTACAAAGAAATTACTGTGAGAGTAAACCAAGTCCTTAATTTTAATTTTGAATTTTATCATTATTTTGCTTTCTCCCAGAATAACATCCCGCATTGGATTTATGCCAGAGATCAGCACCTTCCCTTCGGGAACGTGGTGGCATCTTTTGGTTTCCTCTGGAGTGACTCAGGGGAGAAGTCTTATGTAACCTGAGTCTGCAAAAGCCCCTAAATTTAGGTATTTTCTAGCTGTGTTCAGATATATAATCCCACCTGAACTGGCAGGCTGCAGCCAGATTAGCTAAACCCAACCAACACAGTTCCTCCTTTGACACACACCTGACACACAGGTCCTGCTACACCACCACCTTACACTGCAAACTCAGGAAAGCCAATGCTGTAAGGGTAGAAGACTAATCCCAGGAGGAAAGTCTGAATAAAACTAGCACTGTTTAGTCCTGCAGCCTCTGTTTGCATTTTATAATTCAAAAGGCTTTTGCTTGCCACTTGTGGCATAAAGCTGCTGCAGACAATGCAAGGCAGTCCCAGCTGGGTTATCCCTGTAATACAACCTTCGAGTGTAAATATCACCGTGTCAAGCTTGTAGTTCAGATTTCATCAATTATAAAGCAGCTACATAAACATGCATCTTGATCACTGAGATACTCAAACTATCCCAAGATCAAAATGGATCAAACTTCAGTGACAGTTTGAGCCTTTAAAAGTAAATCCCAATGCAGTAAACAGATTTTCCTTTTAACAGACAGATAATGTAAAAATTTTCCTTGATCTCTAAACTTAAGGTTTTCTGTACTGTCTTTGTGATCCATGTTTTATATTTCACTTTCCAATGCTAGGTGACACTAAGAAGTATTTAATCTCATTTTTTTTTTCCTTGAAGGAGATCATGCAGAGGAGGTGTGATGTGATTCACGTCTCCTCCATGTGTAGCCATAAACTTTGGTTCAGTGTTAAAAATGATGGAGATGTAATTAAAGATAATTGTGACACAATGAAATGCAAAACCTCTCTCCTGTTGCACTGAAGATGTGCATCTTGGCAGCTGAATGTAAGATAAAATTTATGTGCTGCTGTTAGTGAGACTCTGCAGCATCCCTATGTAATTGCTGGAACAGAAGGTTCCCAGAGCAGTGTAATTGGTCTCTCTTCTGTTTCCTCTGCAGCATCCTTACATCTGTGCTGTTTATGTAGGCTAGAGACTTGGCTAAAGGTTACTCTGGTGCCTGTTTTATGTGAAATAAGATGAGTGACTTGTTAAGGAAATGCTAATCAGGTCTGACTCAGTTAAAGGGTTTCCACAGCAAAGAGCAAACTCCAACTAATGTCCAGAGCTCTGCTGGTTTGCTAAGAGATTTAAGAGCACATCTCAAAGCATAAACAAACATTCACATACACCTTTTGCTTGTGCAGCATGTTGGTAGTTTTAAAAAGACAAATGAAAAAGAGACAGAAATGTGTGCTTAGTACAGGACAGTGGACAGGCTGCTGCTGCAGGAGCTGGTGAACCCAATGGAGTAACTGTGGTGCCTGACCCACTGACACTGAATATTCCGTCAAGTGATAAAGTTCCCAGATCTAGTGGTGCTTAATTAGTGAAGTAAACATCTAAGAATCTAAAAACCAAGAAACAGCACAGGTTAAGCTATTATTTGTTGTGAGGTTGCATTTGAATAACATATTTCCCACAGTGTCAGAGCCCCAAGGGCACTAATAAGCCCTAATGAACCTCCACAAGCTTCACCTGGGGCCTCCATTTACCCCCTCCATGGGCCTGGAGCTCTGTTTAAGCTCAGCCCCATCAGGCTGGGCTGTAGGTGCTGGTCTGGCTCAGCCACAGCATCCCTGGATCCGGGAGCCAGCCCAGGGTTTGCTGCTCTGGCCTGACAGAGCCTCAGCACTGTGGACCTGCCCAGTGACCTGATCCCAGCCCTCATCCCTGGACCCCCCTCCTGGGACCTGCCTCCTCCCCAGGAGGGGGATCTGGCACCTTGGCTGAGCCTGGCCCCCTTCTCTGGGTCTGCCCTGCTGCCCTCAGCAGGGTCAGGGCTTGGCCCTGGGTGATGAACACATCACCCCACCCTGCCAGCTCTGTTACTGCAATTGGCTCTCTGCTTGCTTTCCTTTAGGAAACAACCTCCTTCTTGCCAGATCTGGCTTGGTCACAGGCTTCTAACATCTCTGCTGGAGAGTCTGAAAAGTGCTGCTCAGATTCTCAAAGACAGACTCTGAAACACTGCATGGAGTAGTTACATAAATCAATGAATTGAGTGTCATATCTCACGTGGGAAGTCTTCCATTTTTCAGCCCAAGGTCTAAGAATATGTGGAACTTTTTACATGCAGAGAAAAAAAAATCACAAGGAAAAGCTTCAAATCTGACTGGATATCCCACAGTGGTTTAACTTTTGGTCAGGAAATGTTAATGGAATGATGCTGTCAGCTGCATCTCAGAGATAAGAAACTTCTCAATGAAATTATAATTGCCCCAGTAAAGCTCAGGAGGATCCTGGAGTGAAAATTCAAAAAAGAAAAAGGCTATTTTTGTAGTTGCAAATGCAGAAATGTGAACAAAGGAGTTCTCTTCCACAGAGTCATATGGAAATAAAAATCTCGTTAAATATGTCTAAAATGAATGGAGCTTTTGTATCACTTAAGATGGAAAAGACTGGCTTCAGCACCTCAGTCCTCAGAGATAAGCAGAAGAACCTGCAGAGAGGGCAGTAATGGGTTACTCTGCAAAGGTGAACTTCATGGCACACAGGGAACTTACTGGTAATGATCCCCTGAGTCTGCCATGGGGAGTTATTTGATATTTCCATTTGCAGTCCTGGCACAAGACCAGGAGCGTGGTAGTGCTGCTGCCAGGGAAGGCAAAGGAAGGCAGAGCCACACCAGAAGTCAGCCTAGAAAGAGGATATCCTGAGATAAGATGACCTTGAGTACTGGTGTTAGAGAAACCGTGCTGCCTAGTGATACAAAGCTGCTCAGGAACTTCAGCAAACTGCTGAGAGATCACTGAAAAAGGACAAATGGGAGAAGAGCTGATCCCATTAAGACAAGAACAGCATTTCCATGGGCCGCCAGTCTGACATGGCCAGGCAAAAGCAAGGCAGTTTTAGAATATATAAAGCACTGTTTGCAGGAAGAGGCCATGGTAAAAAGAAACACAAAGGGACCTGGAGTGCTCAGGGAAGATGTATTTGGCTATAAGGCAGATACAGAAATTACTAAAGAGAGCATATCTGAAAAATTAGATTGGAACAGGTGTGATTGCTTTCTCTGAGGATGTCTGGTATTCAGACATAGTCAAAGCAAAGTAAAAACAACATAGATATGAGTGAAAAAAACGAGTATGAACTTACGTAAATTTTAAGCTGAAAAGTTGTTAGCACTCAGGAGTTCAGTTTATTATCAAGTGTCTGGAGTGGTCATTTAGAGTGGGTATTTTACTAAAATGGTGCCACTCAAGCTAACAGCTGAATGTAAGTATTTCTTCCTGATTGTCCTGGTTGAAGAATGTGTGTGTGCACAGCAGTGCCAAGCCCAGACTGGCATAAAGACTCCCTGATTCACAATAAATTTCATTTGTAAAAAATATGGGTGAATATCTTTCCAGCTAAGGCAACACAAGGATGGTGCTCGAGCTGCTAGGTGTGTGCACAACAGTAACACACATTGGTTTATGTATAGTGCAAGAAATACTTGTCTGTTTAGAATTGTTCCAGAAGACTGAGAGTATTATCCTCATCAGCAAGGTTTCTGCACTTGACCAGCCTCCTCCAAATAATCAATTGCCTTAATAATCATATTCCTCCTTGTTAAAAGCATTGGCAGGATGAAAGCCAACATGGTTTTGGTTTTCCTCAGTAATTGGATCTTACTAGAAAGCCCCCAAGAAAACCATTCTGAAGTCATTCAGCAGCTACTGCAAACAGCATCTCTCGGGAATGTTGACTCTGAAGTGATGTGAGATCACCCTGCTACTGCAAAGGAAGGTCCTGCCCTTCTCTGCACAAAGGAAGGATTTTATTTCAGCAGGAAGAGCAAACTGATCTGACTGCACACGGCCTTGAATGACTCTTCACCCTTCAAGAGGGGGTAGGAATGTGCCTTTAGGTGGTAGCAAGGGCCCAGGTCACCTCAGCGAGCCCAACATGCCTTAGGAAAGAAATTATATGCACTATCTTTGATACATCAACCACCTTAATTAAATATTTTTATGATCTATTAGGTGAATAAAAAAAGAGAAGCTTTTATTTCAAAACTACTTTAAAGCCAACACTATGTAAAAGTAATTGAATTTTTCAGTATTATCTCTTTTAAGGTGAACTTTTAAAACCCTCTTCTTTTTCTTGGGCAGCTGGGCGTGGATGCATATGGGTTCACAGACCTTGGAAGATAACTGCAAGAAATCTGTTCAGCTTGGTAAAACACCTGAGGCTGGATGCTGTGAAATCCTGTTTCCTACTCAGAGTTCTAACTGTTGGTTCAACTGCAGGTTGGTCACCATTGCCTGTGCAAGGCCACATGAAATTTGGTGTGGAAAAAGTCCTTCCATAAAGGGAAACAATGGGACTTTTGTGTTTTGGACTGTTGTCTTTGCTCCATGCCCATCTACCCAGAAAGCACAGCCACCTTCCCTGTTGTGAGCTCTGACCCCTTCCCAGGGTATTCAGTTGGCTGCTTTAGAGAAGTTTCTTCCTTCTAATACCTATTTTCTGTCTGAAATCAATTGCATTTTAGGGAGCAACCTCACTTGTGGTTTAATTGTCAATAATTGAGCAGACCTCTGACAGTCTCAAAACAGATTTTTCGAGCTTTTGGGTCCATGATTCTGCCTTTTTTTTTTTTTTTTTTTTTTGGCTGAACTCTTTTTCTCTCCACACAGTACACTGCTCACCAGAGAGCTTGGTACAGGAATAATTGTTTTCAATTTTCTGCTACCTTGCATCTTTCAGCACATTAGGTTGTATTTAATTTCCATTTGTTACCCCACTATGAAGGGACAGTAAGAGTCTCATGAAAACTGCTCCAGAAAGTAACAGAAGCCTGTCAAAAATTACAACACCATAAATGAGCTAAAGGAAACCTGGTCTGGATTGCAGGATTTTGTCTTACTTCACCTCATGCTATTTAATGAAAATACTTTATGAATATTTAGTACTGGGGTGCCACAAGTCTGTCTACCCTGCTCTGAATAAGGAGGGTGTAACTTTACAGAAATCAGCACCTGTGACATTAAAACAACTGCAGTGAAAGGAACCCCACTGAAAGTGAATGCCCAGGAAGAAGTGTGGTGTGAGCTTTGTGTCACAGAACTGAAACCAGGCAGAGCCCTGGAGGGAGGGACACAACTTGGGGAAGGTGTTGAGGATAACAGGTTTCTGCTTGGGACTGAAACCCCATAACTGTATTTAAAAATGTTTTAAACCAAAAATCAAAGTATCTTTGACTGCAGATGGAGCCATTATGATGTCAGGAGTACTGTCATCATCCAGCTTCCCTTGGCAATGGAGTTCTTTACCTACTTGGCAGGACATGGTCACTCCACTGTTTGGAAACCAAAGGCATGAAAACACAGCTGGCATGAAGAGATTTCATAGCACAGCTCTAGAAGTCACTCAAAAAACCTCACTAATGAGAATTTCCAATCAAAATGACTGATTAGGAAGCACTGATTTACATTTTTAGCTTGCTCTGGATACAAATCACACTCCAGAGTGGTCTGCTCAGAAAGCAGATGTCAGCTTGGTTCAAGTTTGCCTCTAAAGCAGCCTCTGAATAGAGAGGAGGCTTTTTTGCTGAAAATGTCTGGGGGATCTGGCTGCTGGTGCTTTAATGTCCATCATCAGAGAGCAGGGAAGCAGCTCCTGGATTTAATGAAGACTTCAGTGCTGTTAGCCCAAGGGAATATTGATTAAAGGAAAGTACCTTGGCTTGTGGAGCCTTATTTGCTCTGCCACACATCAGTCACATGCTGTTGGCCTTGAGAAACAGGAATAATTTTGAATTGTTTTACATAAGCCTGTTCTTCCCTGTCCCAGCCCTGCACAGTGGAGGTTATCTGAAGGGCATCGACACTGAAATTTGCTGCACTAATTTTTTAATACTGAATTTGCATTAGACTACTCCAGTCTCTTATTCATGATAGCTACATAAACAAGTGCACAATATTTCAATTTACTAACGCCATTAACTTTTAGGGACCAAGTGCCAATGCCAAAAATTGAAAATACAAGTATTTATTTGTTCAGGGTAACACTCAGGACTAGGAAGAAAAAAATCACATATTTTAGCAACATCTCTGTTATAACCAAAGACTCAGAATATTCTTCTTTTCTGTAAAAAACCTCCCATTATTTTATTTCCTGTAGTCACCCAATTTTTACAAATATAGCATTATTTCAAAGAAGATGGAGCAAACCTGCTGGCTGCCCCTTTGTGGGGAGGTCACAGAGCAACAGACACAGGGAAGAAAGAACACTATAAATATCTTCCATTTCTCATCTCCAGATTTCCTCTTTAACTACTAGAAATACTCTTGGAAAGCTTTGCTTATTTGATATTTTTTTTTCCCTTAGAAACAGGTGATTTTTACAGATACTGGCTCAAACTGGCAAACAACATCACCTACATGAATTTCTCCACCTTTAAAAATAAATAAGCAAAAAGAAATCTTATTAAGAGAAATGTATATGTTGCAGACAGGTAGAGATATTAGAAAACAGAGGCCTTATAAAGTATGGTTTAGGCCCTGCTACTCTAGCTAAGCTAGAAGTAGCTTGTAAGTTGCCATACAGAAAAATTATAAGAATGAACACAACAACCTATCTTAGAGAGAGAAAAATAAGTCTGCACCTGCATAAACAATGAATCTGTCCCATAAGAATCAGTGAAGAAAATACCTAAACACATCCAGAGAGAGAAAATTTGACAGACAAATACAAAAGCCCTTATCTACCAACGACCTGAGTTTCACTGTACTGCTGAACAATTAAGTCTAACACAGTGCCTCCTGATATTTCCTATAAACATGAGCTTTGTGAACAAAGAATTGGCTTTTCTGCATGAGAAAACGGAGTCCTGTCTGCTTATTTATAACGACATCTACAAATTCCTAAAAGTGATATGCCGCAGCTCATTTTCAAGTTACAATTAATGAATCGATAGTAATTAAGGACTGAAGTCCCACCTACCCAATAGTTTAGTTAAAGACCTTCTACCCTGAGTAGATCCCCTTGCACTTTGTGCTCCTTGACCTGGGGATGTGCCAGGGAGGGGAAGAGTCAGGTGTTTGGCAGATGGAAAGGTACAAATAACAGGAACAAAGCATCAAAAAAAACCACCCCCAAACCCCAACCAAACCCATCTGAGGTTGTTCCTTTTCCTTTCATTGCCTGCCTGGTGTCCAAACCCACCAGTAACAATGATAACAACCACATGAACTGTGAAATAATCATGGGCAATAGAAAGACACCATGATCACCTTTGCAAAACTTAGTCAACCAATAAAAAATACCTAAATCAAAAAAAAAAAAAAAAAAAAAAAAAAAAAAAAAAATAGAAATGAAAAAAACATTCATCAATTACACCCATTTTAATACAAATCCCAAGCTAATTTGGGGGTACTTCATTTATCTCAGATAACTCCATAAGATGGAAACAGAACATTTCTCCAATGTAAAGAGAATATAATTAGTTTTACAGAATAAATCATTTGAACAATAAGATCAATAGAAAATGTGGGAATAGTTCATAGGTATTGTATTTTTTGCAACAAAAATGCTCTTTGAAGTACTTGGGTACTAGTACATCCTAAAAAACTGAAACGTGCCTCTGCTCCAAGTGAGGGCTGTGGAAATGGAATCCTGCTATTGCAAACATTTCATTACTAGCTCCTGTAGACCACAGCTTCTCATTTCACAAAGAAAACCTCTTTTTCTTCTAAATGCCAACCTGCAAATTTACCTTTAAGTACAACAGCAAAACTGATTTTTTCCTTCTCAATGATTATTTTTAAAAATTACAGTTATGAAGGTCAAGTTAGTCCTGACCAACACCTGCATAACAAAATCAGATCCATTTGGTTTGTCTGTAATCCAGCCCTCATTTCCATCTTAATTCCTAATAACTCCCTTCCAGACAAGGTATAGATCCTTACAGCCTTTTTAGAAAATCAAATTGATTCCTACTGAAATGTCACAATATTAAGACAGGAACCAGCTTTAAAGATGCTTTTCACTCCCAGTGAGGGTGTCTTGGCTCCTGCATGCCACAAAAGCCAATACTGAATCTGGAACAAGATAATCTGAACAATTCCAGCTCACCCGGCAGAAGTACCTTGCCATGGTGGCTTCAAAAACTTTCTTTTAAGGAATAGTAGGACAATGGCAAATCAAGAGCACTTTCTTTAACCTCCCAGAATATTCAGACTGATTCATAAGATAACTTATTAGAGTAGAAATTTGTCTTACTTCTTTATGTCTGGCCTGCTCTTTGTTCTGCCTAGAGAAGAAGCATGGCAAATGGAAGCAAACAGGGGATTACAATCCACCTTCTTAGCAGGCTTGGAATGATGCAGAAGAAATAGCAGCAGTTTTCTACACCAGTGCAATGAGCACCCTACTTTCCTTACTTCAGGGTAGAGGGAAAACACCAAAGAAAAGAGATTTAAATAAAAAGTTAAAATAGAAAAGCTATTCAGCCTTACCTTGCCAGCCTGGTTTGCAAACGGGTTTGACATCAACTTGTACCAAGACATCTTCTGTTGCGTGTTTCTGCCCACAGTCAAAAGCTGTCACCATTATCTCATACTGGTGCTGTTTATCATAGCTCAGTTTCTCAGTGTTTCTGATGTTACCTAGAGGATCAATGCAAGAAAACACTCAGTGATTCATTCTTTGCTGAGCATCCACAGAGTGCAACATTTGGGTCCTGCTTCATCAAGTGCTTTGTGACTTTGAGCACTTTGAAGCACACGAGACATGCACAGGCAGGTCAGTTCTGAGGAACAGGAAGGGTTTTCTTTCAATCCAACAGAGAAACAAA
Organism: Phylloscopus collybita; assembly: GCA_027886175.1. Lineage (NCBI taxonomy): Eukaryota > Metazoa > Chordata > Aves > Passeriformes > Phylloscopidae > Phylloscopus > Phylloscopus collybita. Next base: position 27,617,280 of record JAJNNQ010000003.1, on the reverse strand, counting down.
AAGCTTATAGGCAAAATAAAATAAAATTTAAAAAAAAAAAGAAAAAAAAAGATGGGAGGGATATCATGTGGGCATGGCACTATCAGAAAAGATCTGCTCAACAACACTTTCTAAAGTAAGATGGTAAAAGTAATTAGCAGTCGCATCTTGACTTGTCATCTCGGAGTGGTGCACCCTCCTTTTCCACATTTGCACAATACATGGCTTTAACAGCCTCGCTCCTGAGATCCACCACTGAACCCAGGCATCTTCCTGTTCTCCCAAAAGCTATTGCCCTCTAGGTGAGAGACATTTTAAAAACAGGAAATGGCCCAGGATTACCTCCTGCATTACAGTGCTTAGCACTATTCGATGGGGCAGCACAGAGTTATCACATGGAAAAATAAAACCCAGCAACAGCAGGGTTTATCTGCTGAACCTGACACACATATAAAGGTGACAAATTACCTGCTTTGGGAAGAAACACATCAGAAATTTCAGAAGGAAAGGGAAAGATCTTTCTCTGAATAGTTCCTGGAGGACTGGGAGAGCACCATGCAAAACATATGGTTTTTCTATTAACAAGTTCAGTGTTTAAATTCTGTCCATTTCCACTGAAATTTACTTTTTGCACAAGTTGAAACTTCATCCTGTTTAATTCATGTAATGCTTTTTCTCAGGGCTGTTTGTCTTACCATCTCTTTGAATGAGGATTTTTGTTCTACAATTCAAGGAACAAACCTACTCTGCAGCAGCACTGCACTTAACAACTGCTTGCAAGCAAGGATCAGCAAAATCCAGTTGTTTGTGCTGAATTTGAAACGGGCAGCCCCCCTATCCTGGAATTTAGTCAGATGCAGTGAACTGATCCCCACAGGTGCTGGCCAGAATCTCCTTTGTTAGGCACAAAACGTTAGGTTTGGTTTGGGAATTTGGGTTTCATTCTCATTTTTCTTTTCACTCGAGTGAGAGACAGGAGAAAGCAGACAAATGCAGCTTTTTTAAAGAAGTCTTTCCCTAAAGCTCCATTAATTTTGACAAGTGAAGACTTTTAGCAGGTGTCTCTCTGCTGCACACTCCTTATCTTGTCAGAGCCCACCACTTTTCTTTCTACTACTACTACTACTACTGCATTAAAGCCAACTTTAGGAGTTTAACTGAAATGGATGCAAAACTTTCCAGGTCAGGCCTGAAAAAAAGGCTGCTGTTTGCATTTATCACCACCTTCAGGTTCAAAACCTGTAGCTTAAATAGACCTTTGCATCTGCAGTTACAAGCCAGGCCCAACACCCCATTCAGTGCTGACTCTGAGTCTCCATCCCTTTGTGGACAGGGCACAGAGGAGGACAAGCCCTTCTCACATTTTTATGTCTTGGGAGAAATGGAACGAGCTGCTGAAGGCGAATTTGGACACAGGGCAGTGTCCTACAGACTCTGGGGTTCTCTCTCTGGGCTACCTCATCTTGCCAGGCTTTTCAGGCTGCCATGGGCAGAGCTCTTTCCTCCCTACAAGAACAGCAGCCACACCAACTCCTTCTCTGGGTTCTGAGTTAGTGATTGACAAAACAATCTAATCACCTGTTGTATCCCTCTGGGGAATGGTTTTACCCCAAAAGGAGCCCCAAAGCCTGTAACTATGTAGTTTGACCCCACCTTTCCCCTATCTCTGGCCAGTTGGCTCAGTGCCAGCTCTCTGCCCTGGGACAGAGGGTCTGGATAAACCCAGGCTCTTCCTTGTTCGGCCTCTTTGCCCCTGGGACCCCTTCAAGAACAAAGCCTTGGAACATCCTGAGGGTAAGGAGCCTCTTTTGGGTCTCTTTTCCCTGTCTTGAAGCCTTCCTTGCCCAAAGCCCCCAGAATCTGAGCTGGCAGCCCGGCCAGGAGGGCAGAGGGAGGGAACACTTCAATCACCCACTTTACTATCTTGAGTTGCTTGGTTAGTGGCTGCCTAAGAGGATTTAATGAAAAACTGCCACTCTATATACTTAATTACTGATGTTATATCTGCTCAGTTCTTCTGTCTTTTCTGCATTATATTACTTCTTACATGAATCTTTTATATTTCCCTATTTAGTTCTCCTTGGTATTATTTTACTCTGTGATCAGCAAAGATAATTCTCAAGAAACCAAAATTGTCCAGATTTTCAGCAGCAGATTTCTAGAAGTTGTGTGACACATCAACTGTCCTACAAGATTTATATATCATTACAACATATTTACATTTCATTAAATCTAACTTCCAAGACCTGTATTTCATTATGGCCATTTCAGATTTGTACTACAAAGGTTCTGACTCTTAAGTGTTACTCTGGAAGGTTATTTGGATGACTTGCAGATGTTACCCAATAGGTTATTGATTTCCTAATAACTGTTTTCTCGTACCTCTGATGCTTTATGATTCTTTGGGATTTTATAATTTGATCAATATGATTAAAAAGTAGACTCAGAAGGGAAGCACTATAAACACAGAGTAATTAAAGTTTTAGAGATGATAGTCTAAAAGTTTCTGTTTACATCTCACCCATAGAGGAAAAAGTATTTAATAACATTAAAACCGGAAAATTTTAATTGCAGAAGCAAGTACATTTCTACACAATTTAAAATTAGGCCATACTTTTTTTTTTTTCAGTCTTCCTAAATACCTGCTTTGTCCTGGTAATACCCAGAGCTATAATCAATTTTAAAACAACAAAAAGCAAATCAGTGACTACAGGAATATAGTAAGTCCCTCCTGAGGACACATTCACACCTCTCTTTCTCCAAGGTCAGTTTTAGGGATAGATGGATATAGCTATCCCTCTTTTACTGCTCTTCCACCTTACCTTGGAGCAGTCACAAGAAAGGGGAAAGACTTGACTGATTTAGTATGGCAATCCTCTCCTAAATTCCACAGTTACTAAATCCATTGATCCTCTTGTCAAAAAGGTTCATTTTTAAACGATAATGGAAAGAACCTGTCATTAAATATATAAATACCAAATGCAGATACTCAGCCATAAAGTTTGGCTTTACTTTTCTGGCAACGTGAAGTTTGCTCAGCTCCTACCACAGCTCTGGGTGCTGCCAAGGGGGATCTTGACAGGTCCTGTCCTGTCAAGGATTTGTAACTTGATAAAACCTGCACAGGTTCCTCTGCCATCTTCACATTGAACAGTCTGAACACACACTGGTGAAGCGCTCCCCAGAGCTGGGTGGCAAATAAGAGCCATACCTATTTTTGAGGTGAGACTAGGTCAGAGCCCTGACAGAATTTGTATCTATGCCTGAGTCCCCAGATCATCCAACCCTAATCCCTGACACAAGATATGTGAATAGAAATGGGTTCTGCTGGCATTCCCATAGATCTGTGCAGTGTGGTTTGAGTTTTCTGTCACCTGTAAAAAGCCTACACATTATTGCTGCAGTAACTGACTTGATCTGGATTCTCTGCTAAGGAGAAAATGAGACTAATCTGCATGCAATACTACTTTAAAACATATTATACCTTATACCTTTAATCACAGTTCTTTGCACAGCAAAGCATAAATTTGTCCTCTGCCTTTACCTGACTGTATTTTATGACTCAGAGTTCATTACCCTCCAAGTTGGGCTCATCATATACAAGACTGAATTTTATTAGTGCTATAGTTCCAGAACACAAAGTAATTTTACCCACAAGGAAATCACATACCAAGGGCCAGAGTTCCCAAATATAACCGGGAAGTTTTATATTACCTTCCCAAAGTGCCTAAGTTACAAGGACCTGCAGGAAATAACCCCAAGCTGATGCTGCCTCCTGTGCCCACCCACTCCTGCCTCCCATGGAGCAGGGATGAGGCAGCCTGTGCACCAACACAGCCTGCAGGGCTCTCTCTGCCTTTCTGCAAACCTTCCCCAATGTGTAATATAATTCTTCAAGGCCAAAAAATGCTCCATGCATTGATCTAGGGACAAGAAATCAGTTTTACCTGACAAGAGACAATGACCTGCCAAAAGAAAAGGAGCTGATGGAATAGCTTCATCTTTTTATAGACATATGTTTGGGGTTAGTTTCATATGTTGGTCATGAAAAAAATCCACTACCTGGGGCAGACAGTGGCATGTCTTCCTCACAATTCACCCCCACCTCCATCTTTAGGGGCCCCCTGCAATATTTAGATTTGATTTTAAGGTATCTGGTTATCCTCTTTCTGAGCAATGAAGCTCCACATGTAGATGACTGAAAAGCATAAAAAAATCATAACCTGCAGAAGACACAAGAACCTAGATTTGTATTTCACAATGGCTAAAAAAAACCCTGTTAACAAAATCCTAATTAGAGCAGTATTACCAGACAGTCCCAGCCATCTCATACATCTATTTTAACCACCCTACAGGGAATAAAAATGGGCATGTTTCCAAAGAATTTGCACCAGAGAAAGTTTATATCAGCTGCTATAGAGAGACATTCTCAGCAGTGCTGGAACTAAGCAACATATTTCTGTCACTAAATAAAAGTATAACCATCTATTCTAACTTTGTCTCTAATCCCAGTAGGTTTAAGCAATTACCAATATCTTTAAAATTGCAAATTAGACTGCAATTACTGTTGGTTGTGGCAGAACTGTTCTTTTAGTGAACAAATAGATCAAAAATATTAATTGAATTCATGACCAAGAAAACTGCAAGCATTACAACCTTATACTAATTATTCACTGCAGGCTTTAAAGTCATGTTTAAGTCAAGGATTTTCTCATTGCCTCTGCTGAAAAGCAGGTCCCAGGCAGACGAGGACAAAGATGTAACCAAGGACTCCTGACATTTCCCATGCTTTTGATCATGTCTCTGACTATAAAAAGACATGAACACTCCTGAGGCAGCTGCTCGGTGTGATAGGAGCTGAAAAGGCACGAGCAGTAGAACTGACTGCTCTGTATCACACCAATTTCAGGGCATTCTCTGTCCCTCCTATCTGCCACAAAGCCCACAGGATACCATGAGACAAGCTGCAATTTCTGTAAGTACCCAACCTCCACACAGGTAAGTCATGTGGAGCCTTGGAAAAAATGGATTCAGAGGCATGGAGAACTTCCTTTTATGACAATATGGGAATTCTTTCAGTTAGGAAAAAATCCATGGAGAGGAAAAGCTTCTAAGGAATTGCTTTCTTAGAAATATCTCCTTCCAAATGCCCACTTGCTTAAAAAATCCGCTGTGCAGTTCTCTGGATTCTCAAGAATCCTCAGGATTACTGTACCAGCTGCCCTCATTTACTCAAACACAAACATATTCCTTACGATTGCACTTCCTATGCCATACACTTGCTTCCCAGTGTGTGATAACGAGATGGATTTTTCCCCAAAGTCATAAAAATTTATTGATGTAACAGGTTATTGTCTTCTGATGCTCATCTGTGCATTGTGCAAGAACTTCACAAATATAGATGAATAATTTTTGAACAGGGTAAAGAATTTTTATAAAACATCCCAACATAAAAAATGACTGCTTAGAGAAAACAGTAGCTCCATGCATGCTTTCAATTTACAATTTGGCCAAAAATCAGATTTAACTTCCAAATTGTACTCTCTTCCTACGAACAACATGGATTAAATGCTTCTGCTAGGAGAGATAAATCAGAGCACTGCTGAGTATGCACACAGGGTGTTTCTTCCACGGAAACTATTTTGTATTGTCTGAAGCAAGCAGAGAATGGGAGAAAGGACCTTCCACACACTTTTCATGCAGCCCAGCCACCATTCCCAAACTCAGTTCCATGCTCTTTGCTGTTCCAGGAAGCCGACCTACAGGGCCACTGAGGCCAAAAACTGCTGCATATAGAAAACTTAATATGGTTTATTATTTTCCCTAAAATATAAAATACCTCCCTTAGAAAAACAACTAAAACAAACCAACACAAAGTTAAGAAATGGTACTAATTCTCCAAAGTACATTTTCTTCTGTGCTGCAGAATAATGGATCCACTTCAGGAAGCACCACAACTGGGCAGTTCTATGATCCTAAAAGCTTTAACAAGAAATAAACATATGAAGAATATTGCATGTTCAAGGTCTGGTTCAGGAAGTTGAGGGGAATGGGACTAGCCGTGATCCAGTGAATAAACCCTGCAGTGAGGAATAGATGCTGCCTTGGGGAATGCCGTCACTTGGATGGGAAACAGGATCTGGGACAATTAGGAGAATGGACTGAGTGACCAAGAATCGTGTTGCTCACCTAAATTGGGCAGTTTAATTTCCACAGGACATTACTGCATTGCTTTCTGCTCCGGTGCTAGACAAAAGGGATGGAATTGCTCAGCCCCAGGACTCCTCTGTTCTCAGAGGTGAGAAGAAGACTTCTCTCTGGAGCTCTCTCTGCAGCCAGGTGAGCAGCTGGTGCCCCAGGCCCTGAGAGCCCTGCAGACAGCCCTGCTGGGGCAGCACTCACCGTTCCTGTCGATGGCAAAGGGCACATCTGGGGTGACAATCTCGTAGTTGCAGATCTGGCTGTACTGGGGGGAGCAGTCCTCGTCTGTGGCTTCCACCTGCAGGATGCTGTCGTAGATCTTCCCTTCTGTCACTGAGGCCTTGTACACCCTCTCCTTGAATGCTGGGGAGAACTCATTGACATCCTTCACCTGGATATGGACTACTGCCCTAAAACAGGCACAGGAAATATCAAAGAGAAAAATTATTTTATTGTGACATCTCACTAAGAATTTCTTTTCCAAACACTTGAAAAGACTAACAAAACATATCTAGAAAACTATGTCAGCCCCTATTAAAATGAGATATTACTGAATTTTTATGTTTAATTTGCCCAATTTAGTATCTTTATGTGGCAGTAGGTAAAAGTCTATTGCCATGGCTTGTAGGAAGTGGGTTTCATGGTGCTCCATATTAAAATCTGTCTCTAAAAATGAACGCCAGCAGAAAGTCAGTGATATCATTACAGGGCAAATAAGCAAAGAAGAAGAAAAATCACAGAAGTCTTCCATATCCACTGCCTAAAAATGTTCAGTTTACAAACATTCTTCCATATTAAGTAAGGCTCTCACCTTCTGCTGATGCCAATTACCTAATCCTTCAATTGGTTACAACACCATATATGTAACCCACCAAGGCCTTTGGGATTCAGTGAGTAAACCTTAAAGACCTTGTTTTGGAAGGATTTGCTTTCTGGTTTGATAGGCAGGGTGACAGAGGGACACAGAAGGGATGTTCTGAAGCAACAGCAGAGCCACAGTAAAGACTGGGACCCCAGGGAGCGTGGCTGAGCCTGTGCTTCTAGACGAAGTCTGGCGGCAGTGGGCCAGATTGCATTTAGTCAAGACTGGACCAAAATTTTCCACAACTGGATTTCTACCAGATTGTTACTGACATGGGAGGGGGAAACATAATAAAGTTTGATAATGTGAAGCAAAACCTGTTTCTGCAATTTGATGGTTATCTGCTATTTCAGGCCTCCTCCTAAATCTGCATTCTTTTTAAATATCCTGAAAACTTCAGCATGCATTATAGACCTAATTAAATTTTCAATTGTCATGTGTCCTGGATGAGCAAAAGGAAGAACGATTACTATAAATCATTTATTATAATGGCTCTCAGCAAAACGAGCTATTTGTACAGCACTTACACATCTACGTGAGTTAAATTTGTCTTTAGTGACAAATGGTCTGGAGCTTAGTTTTATGAATTCAAAGGGAAAAAAGGCACCGTGCCACCTATGCTTATTCAGGGAATTGTCTCCACAGTAAAAAGTACCACCTACTGACCTTCAATGCACTCCTCTCCAGAGGACTTCACTTTCTCTAAGACTCTCTGGACAAAGGCTGAGGGCACACACCATTCAAATGTGACACTGCTCAGCTTGTGACATACATATACTAAAAAAAGGGGATGATTCCTCTTTTCCTACCATGTGAAATGAGATGAGCAGAGAGAAAACCTATTTCAAAATTGCAAATATCAATTGAAGGCCATCTTCTATGACCTGGATTTATTCAACATGAAAGCAAGAATGGAAAACATAAACCAAAATGGAGATGAATTTACCCACTTGAATTTACCCTGTCCAAAGCTTTAAGAAGAGCAAACAAAAATTAATGTATTTTCTCATAGGAAAAATGAATTAAAAAATGGGTGGAATATTGCAAGAATGGTTCATCTTTGTTTCATTTGCTTTCTACCTGACAATAACACAGATTATGGTGCGAATGTATGCCAAAGCAAAAATACATTTCTCCTCATTTTCACCCACTTGTGAGATTTCTTCCAGTTTGTTCCACCTGGTCCCGATCCACAGTCATAGGCCTGGATGATGAATGTGTATTCCTTCTGCAGCTCACAGTCAATGGGACTCTTTGCTCGAAGCCGACCTTCTCCAGATGTCCTGTTCAGCACAACGGCCTCGAAGGGCGTTTCTTGCCCATGGATTTTAAAAGCACAAATTTCACCTGCGAGCAACAGCACAAAACAATCATAACTGGGTGTGGGGTCTAAGGCTTATACACTGGAGTGGCACCTGCAAAGTTCATTTCTATTTCACCTGCTGTTCCAGAGGAGGGAAATATAGACTCAGGCACCAGGTCATTGTGCATCCAAAAGGGCCATCAGGCAGGTACTTGTGCAGTGGGATGCACTGAGTGCAGCTCCAGGCACACTCCTCCCTCTTCCTATGTCAGTACTAAACGTTTTCTGAAAGCCCCAGAGGCCATTCCATACAGCACCAGCAGTAACAGTGAGCTAAATTATTTTTGAGCTAAATTAAGAGACTGTATTTATTTAAAGAAAATAGCAAGAAGAAAAATTGATAATACTTCAGAGGCGGTCTTTTTTTAACTGCTGTCACTCCTTGGGCCACTTCAGCTGCCAGGTGGTAGCAGATGTGCAGATTCTTGCAGTTTAGTTTCCCAACAGTGGAAAAACTAATGGTGCAGATCATGGGCATATTCAAACCACACCCTGCTTTATTTACAGACATACATCATCTTTGGAACAGAAGTAGCTGAAGGCACACAGATAAGTGTCCCTTTTGGACATCTCAGTCACCCACCCACATTCTCATTCTCGTACATGGGTGCCTTCTTGGCAGCTGCTCACTCTGCCTCCAAACTGTTTCCTAATATAATAGGTCCATAGCATCTCTCAGAGGAGTACTATAGAACGGAACAGATGATATAGGAAGGACTAAAAAATTTGATTTGGTCACAAAAGGCAACATAAAGAATCTTGTGAGAATATGAGACTGGACAGGGAAAAAAGACCCAGTTTCTGGTGTTCCTTTTATTATCCTTCATAACGATAGCAAGGATATACACACGGAGTTCATTTTTAACCACTCCAGAATCCAACTTTAAAAATGAAATATTTATACAAAGATCAACGTGACTTAAATATTTTTATGACACATTAAACACATGCTCTTTTATGAGCAAGTCAGTCTAGGAACATGCATTATAGATTCAAAGCCGTCTCCCACTCACATAATCCTCTTCCATTTATTTCTAATTTACAGTTGCAGCCTTTTGAAAATCTCCTTACCAATCATATCTGAGCCAAGTGCCAAATTCTAAATTAACTCTGAATCTATGACCTCTAACTTAGGCCTTTCTCTTTCTCTAACTTAGGCTCCCCTTCCTCTATTACAATACATTGTTTATTTTTGCAAAGGAGAACAGACAGTGACTTTGTAAAAGTACTGAAGTTCATAATTCCAATTATGTGTGAAAAATAAAAAATGGCAAGGATATGTGTGCAGCGAGGGTGGGGATTAGGTACACTGAGGTATAAGCACAGGATTTTTAGAATACTGCCTCAACTATCATCACAGAGATTTCCCTTTATGACCACAGTAGATGGAGCTTTGCTCAGCTACATGCATTGACCTTTATGCAGACAAATCCCACACTTGACAATTGCAATCAATCCTATGAATGTCTTTAAAGGACCAGCACCCAGTTGTTTTGGTAACTCTGGGACACTGGAAATGTACATTAAGCATTGCTTAAACATATTCCTGCTGTACCCTATCCCTCCAGGGGTGTGAGAGGGCTTTTTCCAAGCGCTCTACTGTTCACCCTCAGTTGGGACAGCTACAGCTGGTCTGCAGCTGCAGAGATAAAATTTGCCATAACAGACACCAAACTGACCAGCCTGGTTCCTCAGAGAACAGAAGTAAACAAGTCCCTGGGTGTGGAGGCTGTTAAGCCCCACAGTGTTAATACAAACACACTCCCCTGGAGAGAAGACAGACAGTAATATAAATCTGCTCCCCTGGAGAGAGAGCAGTTCATCCAGACAGAATGCAAACACAACCCCCTAAGGGAGGAACCCTGGCAGACAGCTCTCGCTGTTACAGGGAGGAAATGTGTTCCTCCCATGAGGCTTTGCGGTTGATATGCTAATCAGTTATACCTCATTGGTTCTTTCCCTACTTCCTCCTTTTTACCCCAGCTGATTGGTCCATTTTCAATCCCTCCCCTGACTGGTTCATCCATTTCTCAATCCTCCACCTGATTGGCTCAGATGTTTTACCCCGCCCCCTGCCTTTCCTATATAACCCTCTGCTTTCCCCGGCCCTCGGGCACTTTGTCACTGGACTCCTGTGAGGAAGCAGCTGAATAAAGCCTCCTGTGGAACTCCTTAGGAAGGCTCTGTCTGTTCCTTCAGTGTTGCTCCAAAGAGCTGATTTCACTGAAAAGCTTGAAATCACTCAGCAGGCAGCAGAAGTGTCTGTGCCTCTGAGTCGTCCCTCTAAGGACAAGTCTCCCGGAAGGTCGCGGCACTCTGACCATCGTCTGCCGCCATCCCTGGCTATGATGATGATAGGTTGGATTTGAACTCAAACCAGGGACCCCAGCCAGTCCCAGTCAACCATGAATGGAGGCATATCATTGGCCAGAGAGCTGGGCGGAGTTAGGAGCCCAACCAATCAGATGTGTAGGCATGGGAAATTTGGAGCCCCTAAGAAGAGGGCACCCAACAATAAAATTTGGCTGTTGTCACATGAACATTGGTGTGTTCTGTTGCGTGCCTGTCTCTAACAGCAACAACACTCAGTGAGCTCAGATGTTTGGGCTACAGAAGAAGCAATAGACTTTAGCCTGAGAATCAGGTTTGCAAAAAGACTAACGCCTTACACATCAATAAAAGCAGGCTGCACAGTGCCAATGAACTGTGCACAAGGGCCAAAGCACGAGATGAAGAGAAGGCTGAAGGGAAGCAGCTTGTTCAGCTTTAACCACAGGCACTGATCACTGAGTTTGTATGCCACTGCCACTGTGTGTGTTTTTTTCACACACAACCTTTGAAAAAAATTATTCGCATTTCCTTGTAACTTCAAAACAAACCATTCATCGAAATTGATAATTGTGGATTTCAGTTTTATTTTAATTGAAAACAAAATAAACCAGTGCAACCATGGGAGGTCTAAAGGAAAATGCTGTTTGTTGTGTTCTATAAAGGCTGGCCTTCATAGTTTCTTAATAAAGTTTTCCTCAGACGCACAATCCATCAATAGAAATCCTAACTTCAGTGGTTTGTGTTTATTATTTTATTGATCCACTGTTTGATTGCAAACGACAGCATTTGCAGATGTCCAAGCTACAATTCTTAAAAACCAGAAATAGCTCTGTGCAGAAAGAAGTTGTCTCAGCCCTAATCTAAATATTTATCATTTGTCCTTCTTCAAAGGCAGAGCCCTAATGCAAAGCAATCACAGAAGCAGCACATGTTCCAATTAGTTCTCATCAAATATTTTAGAAGTCTCTATACCCCACTCCTATGCAAGATACTCCAGCTTTAAATATAGCTCTAATTTTTTTCTCCATATTCCCATTTGCCAAAGATAAAATAACGACAGCTGCCTGGGTATGGTGAGATATTTGTAAACATACTGCAAAAACCCCGCATACACTTCTAGAATGTGGCTACAGAAACCTGCTTATTTGAAAACAACTGCAAATATTTTCAAAAACTGGGTAAGATTTTTTTTTCAAAAAAACGGGCTCTACTGCTGTCATTCCAAAGAAATGAAATAACACTGTCAAGAAATTTAAATGTATAGGATCATGATGTTTTTTAAAAGGTGTCTTAATGGCTGTATTGCAAGTGGAAATGATAGCAGTGTTGTAAGAGCTGTAACAAAGCACAAAATTAAGTAAGGTCCACTGCCACACACACACACGCATTGACAGATATATAGAACTACTATTATTAAGCATTAGAAACAGTATCCTTAAAATGTAACAGATACTATTTCTCATTATTAAATAGAGCTAACAGAGCTTTATTTCAACCCAGCTGAGCTAACCTCAGGCCCACATGATGCCAATGGGAACTGTGCCAAGCTTATCCTACTGGGGTCTTAGGTAAGTATGGGTTTGTAACTCATTGGAGGAAAAAGAAGCAGGATTTCTCTCCTACTCAGACTCGCCACTGAAGTTCCAGGACCTTGGCACCACCTTCCTCCCTTCTCCTTTGCTAGGTTGAAATAATGAGAGTGCAAATTAGGACATTGTTTTTCTCCCAACAGACAACCAGGTAAAAATCTGTGCTATGTTCTTAAATTCTTTTCATTTGAATTGGTTTGGGAGCTGGTGGATATAGGATTTTGTGATCAATGGTGGTAGCACTGAATTGCTTAAAAAAGGATAAGCTGGTGATACCATGTAAAGGTAGAAGCATGTTAATGAAATCCCATAGCAATTGCTAGGGCAAAGGGAAAATATCTCTTCTTCCAGGCCGCCAGGAAGCACACTCTAAGGGCTTCCAGTTGCTTCCTATAAAACCTTCTGGTTGCAGGGTTGAACTCTGCTGAGAGTTTCACTTTAATACATGTTTTAAGTACAATCTGGACACATTTTTTCTACAAATCATTCAGACTATCATTAGCCATAAGCACCTATTAATTTTGAAGTTTACATTCTTTTAAGTTTGAAATCCTTGGTAGAGCCATATGTTACTACTGCAGGGATAATAAGGATATAATTTCTTCTGTAAAAATTATAATAACTGGAAAAAAAAGCTACTGATGGTTCATAATTTCTGAAATATAAGCAACAAATTTATGCACTGTTTGGAAATTGATAAAGACAATGTTTCACATTCAGTCACATTTACATGCAAGATTTAGTGATTATGAGCCTTAATCAATAAAACTGTATTACAAATGACTGCCTTTTATATGAAACACCAGATTCATGCTTCTTGCAGCAAAATAATAATCCCCAATGTAACTCCTTTAATAACTACACAGCCTCATTCACTTGAAATCAATTTCAGATTAAAAAAACACTGCATGCTTACTTGGCCTTTCACAGCTCCCTTTGCTACTTCCTCAGCCTTCACTACACCAAGAATACTGAAGACTTCAGGTGGAAAGCTAGGATCTCTGACATTCCATCATTGGCATTGGTAGTTTAAAAAGGCATCAGTTGTGTGTGAAACAGGAATCACCAAATGCTGTTTCACTGGCCTGGCTGAGGTTCAGCAAGGCCAAGTGCTGGGCCACCACAAGCCTGCAGTGCTCCAGGCTAAAAGTGCCCAGCAGAACAGGACCTGGGGGTGCTGGCCAACAGTGGCTGAAACAGAGCCAGCTGGACCCAAAAGGCTGATGGCACCTGGCCTGGACCAGCATGGCCAGCAGGACCAGTGATTGTCCCCCCGTACTCAGCACTGGGAGCTGGGGAAGGGTTGGAGCACCAGGCTGGTGAGGAGCAGCTGAGGGAGCTGAGGGTGCTCAGCCTGCAGAAATGGAGGCTCAGGGGAGAGCTCACTGCTCTCTGAGAGGAGGCTCCAGTGGGATGGGAGTCAGTCTCTCCTCCAAGGTAGCGACTGATAGGGTGAGTAAATGGCCTCAAGTTGCACCAGGGCACGTTTAGATTGGATGTCAGGAAAAATGTTTCCACCAGAAGTGTGGGTCAGGCACTGGCACAGGCTGCCCAGGGCAGCAGGAGCGTCCCTGGAAGGACTCAAAACACATGTAAATATGGCACTCAGGGACATGGGTTAGTGATGGGCATGGAAGTGCTGGGTTAATGCTGGACTCAGTGATTTTAAAGGTCTTTCCAACCTCAGTGATAACTGCATGCTCAGGAATGCTGTGATTCCTTACGGAATGGACCTCACACTGCTATGTCCAGGACACATCTGGGCATATGACTTCACCCATGGATTTGTTTCTGACACCACCTGTTAACCTAAACTATGTTTTACAGAGATGAATTGTCTCCCTCAAGTTCTATGAAATGATGCAGCTTCACAATACAGAGATGCTACAGAAAAAACGTAGGGGTGACAAATAGGTCACACCTCACTGAACGGCAAACAGCACACAAAAGGGTTCTGAATCTCAACAAGAAGAAAAGCTTCAGTTCTATCTTGTACCTTTTAGGTAGCGGTAAATCAAACGTGAAGCTCAAACCTCTAGGAAACCAGGCTTCATTAGTTTGTTGCTGACAAAATTACTCATTTGCATTCATATCTTGTTCTAATTTTATTACTCTCTAGCCTTTTGTTACACTTCCATGTGTGTTTTTCTCTAGTGTACAAATCAACACAGAAAATCCTTTATTTAAAATTAAAGTTGCAGTTTTATACTTTCTGAAGTAGGCACAGAGACCCTGGAAGATCCCAAAGTGCCTGAGAATCAAAGCTCCAGGATCACATTGGAAATCCACTCCCACCTTGAAGGAGACCAACCCCCTGTTCAGGACAGACGCCTATCAAGTTTTGACGCAAAGAGCAGACAAAAATGCCACGATCAAGGTGTTACAGTGACCTCTAAAGCTTTGAATGACAATAACACTGCTGTTTCCTTAAGTGTGTCCTTCAAGAACCTAACTCAGCTCCACAGATCCATCAAGTCCTAACAGAGATATCTGACAGCCACCACTAATGAATCCTTTCCATACACTATATGCCACCAGCAGGCTTCCAAGGATTTTGTGTAACGTGCGGATTTGCTTGCGGCATGACTTTCCTCTTGCTCTAACTAAAAGTCTGTCAACAAAAGTGAAGTACTCTCAGCATGAACCAAATTTGAATCTTTAAGGCCTTACAGGTGGATGGAAATCCAAACACAGGTACACTGTTCTTGGAAAATTTATCAGCAAAGATCTCTCCTGGCACTTGGATGGCCACCTGCCCCGCTGGACACTGCTCAGTTTGCTGTTTTCTCAGAAATACAGCACTGACCCACGACGTGCTGTCAATGTCAGATTTCCCAGTAAGTTTTTTAGGGGTTGCTGTTTCTCTGGTTTTTTTGGTTTTTTTGTTTTTTTTTTAATCCAGCCTCCCACAATAACAGCTGTATACAAGTTTCTCTGCTGGAATCCTGCCAATGCCTCCTGCAGTGCAGACCTTTTGAGTGTCTCCGTGCCACTGGGAAGGTTTACAGCTTGGACAAAATTTTCTATCACAGGCTGTAGCTACTGTTTAAATAATTACAGAATGCAGTAGGTTATATTTTGAAGGAGGAAAGGGCAGTTGTTTGGGAAAAGGAGGCAAAATAATAATTAGAGATGTAAAATATCTGAAAGGACAGGAAAAAAATAAAGTAGTAACTACTATATATGCTTTTCCAGCTCATTTAAGTCAATGCTATTAAACTCACACTGAAATACTGAATTCTAGGAAGCAATACTGAAATCCTGAATAGAGGGAGGTATTCATGGCTTAATATAACACCAAAAATTATTATTTCCTCATAGCTAATTTTATGGGCAACACACTCTGCAGAGCAAGAGCATAAATCCACTGCCACCCTTCCTGTTCCATGGATTTGAAACTGAAAGAGGGGGAAACTTGCACTTCAAGTAATTAATTGTTGCCATAAGCTCACACCAAATGAACCAGAATTCATCCTTCTGCTGAAGCAGGGACCAATTGCTCAGGATAAAAAGATAGTTCTCTGGGCAGCATAAAAGCAGCAGTGATATCTGGCTTTCCTCCTGGCTCCACAATAAGTTTCCCTACTCCACAATTTCGTCTACATAAATCTTGCTTAAAAAGTGTGATTTTTCTGGACAAACTGTGATTCTAGTGAGATATCTGACCACATTGCTTTGTTGGAATCCCCCACTGCTGAAATGCACAACACATCCCACTCAGGTCTGAACTCCAGCTCAAATGATGGAGAACTGATGGATGTTTATTTGAAAACTGCAATAAACATTGAGGTGGATTAGAAAAATAAGTAACAAGGAGATAAATGTTTGTGTACATAAAGATGTGCTTAATTAACTACCGAGTGTGCCTTTCGCAAACACCCTCTATTCTAAAAGCACAGAAATATAAAATACTGTCATTCTTTTTTCCCATTAAACTCTTACCAAATTAACACTGCGTTGCAAATAATTTGAAACATTTCTTAATCTTTTATTCTTTCTAAAATCTGCAAGATTCAAGAGAGGAAAACAGAGGAAGTAGCAAAAAAGATAGTTTTTATAATCAGTGTGTGGAGCTCCATGCCCACTGGACCAATGGAAGGCTTTGTCAGCCTCAAGCTTCATGTCTGGAAGGATCCCATGGATTCAGGAGCCACACACAGCCACACAGCACACAGGAACTGCTGTCCCATTTAGTCACATGCTGTAGGGCACAGCACAGTGTCTCTAACAGTTACACGAGCATCACTGAGAAATATTTTGCCTTGGCATTGTTTACAGTATCACATTATAATGAACTATTTGGAAAATTAATCCTGCAACCACGCAGTTAAGCCTGTGAAAAAGCACATTAATAAAAGGAGCTTTATCCTCCAGGAGCCAAGTGAAGCTGTGAATTACAGAGTTCCCAGCTGGGTCACTTTCTGCTCTCCTTTTGCACAGGTGTGAGGGAAGTGTCACTAACAATCACAAACACCTCCAGGGCCTTGTCTTAACACACATTACCTGCTTTCTTTGGGCAGTGCTAACTCGAGGCCACAAGTCTGCAGCTGGGACTGCAGCTTTGCTGCTGCTGTAGCAGATCAAGCAGCACTTCGCTTCAGACCCTTCTCTCCCAGGAAACACAGAGGCCCAGATGCTCCCACTGCCCTAATTCCACGTGTGTGCCTGAAAGACAGGTCACAAAGATATTCCTTCTCTAGATTAGTGAGGTCTACACTGAGAAAAATAGGAGATAGCTTGCCTTATGAGGCCCTGACCCAATTTACTGTGCATATCCTTTAAAAAGAAGTAGACCTATTTTTAAAACAGAGACCTACAGGTCTCTGCACGTAAAATTAAAAAGGTTATTACAATGCTTCTAATAGTTTCCTGCCTCTACATATTACTGAGCAGTTAAAAAAAAACAAATGCTAATAAAATATGTGAAAGTAGCTGTGATGTATAAAGTTCCTAAGACTTTCAAATTAAACAGAGACCTAGAATTAGGAATGTTGGTTAGCGAATATATTCTGCTTACAGAATTCCTGCAGTCCCACAAGCAAACCTAACACAGATATTTCCTGCAGCAGGATAGGTGCTCCAACATGACCTGCTAGATTTGGCTCCCTTGTGAGATACACAGAGATAAAGAACAAAATGAACATTGCCATGTCACAGTCAGAGTAGAGAATCAGCAGCTGTTCAGTCTGCAGAGGACTCAGCAGACTGACAGAAAACCTTACTTTTTAATTAAACTACTTTCCCTAGGGCCTTATATCAAGGCAGACAATTTTTGAGATAAAGCAGCTTGGAAAATGTTGAATTTATTAAATGATTATTTCCCTGAATAATTTTAAAGGTATTGTTTTGGGGCATAGTTAGCTAATTCAAAGCACACAGTGAATGATCAATCAGGTTTTCTGTTTCTTTTGAATCAAAGGCGTGAGTTAGCTCTAACTTGAGAGCTATACCAGGAACTTTGGACTCGCTTGCACATAATTTACACAGCATTCAAACCAGAGGAGAGCCAAGTACTAGGAGCTAGGGCTGTCCTGCAAAAATAACAACCATAAAATAATTCCAATGTTCTACCTTTGAATAATTGTGGAGCTTGCATGGCATTGGCAGCCTATGAAATGAGCTCAGAGGGAAAGATTGGACCTTTTCAGTGGCTCCTAAACTCTTGCTAACACACAGAGTAAAATTTCAGAGATGCATTAGGTGTTTCAGGACTCTTCCACATTTTGCCCATAAAAAACAGACATGAGAGGCAAGGCATTGAGTGAGAGGTCAGGGAAGGGATAAAGTGCTCACACATCCTCAAGTTTTCACTCAGCTGTTTACTCTGCTGTGGCCTCTTCTTACAGAAGCAGATTAAATAAAAAATTTAGGAACATTAATTTAATCTTGGCATGGAGCCTGGACACAAGGGATTAGTCTGTGCATCCTGCAGACACACAGCAAAGTAGAGCACTGAGTTTAATTGTTACAAGAGTACCATATGGTTCCTCCTGATCGTGGCTTTTTTAAATTTGTCTTTACTTCCACTTGCCTGTCTTTAAACAATCTGAAATACTCGGCTCCTGACGTAAAAACGTATTTCAGATTGGATCTCTAGACAGGATAATTTAGTTTGGACACAAATGCTGCTGCTACAAAGCATCATCTCAAATGAAAAGCAACACAGTCAAAATTATAGCATCTGACTTTTTATCAGAACAGAAATCACACAGTGAAGATAACAAAATTTATCAAAAGAAAAAGTAAATGCATGTCTCCCTAGAAGATCAGTGGTACTCTAAATTGTTTGGACATTTAGAATTGCTTTTTCTACTTCTAACAAAATATATTCAGTTGATCCTATTCCTCTGAGCCTCACCATCTCCTCCTCTTTTGTTCTGCTTGGTGTAACATTTCCTACCACACCTTTATAAAGAGAAGTGTCAGTGCAGACACAGCAGACATCTCCAGGCACTGAGGAGAGCTCAGGCAGCCAGTAAATATCTGTGTTTTTGTGCAGAGCAGCCTTGCAGGGCTGGGTCACTCCCAGGCAGCTCAGAAGAACACGGTTTTGCAGACACAGCAATCCAGGTCTCCCCAGCACAGCTTTGGGCAGAGCTGCCTTCGCCTGCTCAGGCTCAGTATTTGACACACGAGAGGTGTGAGGACCTGAGCTGTGTGAGCTGACTACCTCAGTACTTCCAGCTGCCCTTGGGCAACTCCTACTTGACATTTTGCTCCTTATTCCCAGCTCTTCCTTCTCCTAACAGCAGCACAAATGCTTAAGCAGTGCAAAATCCCAGATTTTTCTGACATGGTAACTAATTCCTACTGAAAGTTTAGTAAGATCCTCGTTTTTCAATGCAGCCTGAAGAGGTCCTGATATATTCCATGATTCTGATGGGACTCCAGGCACAAAAACAATTCCAGAAGCACAGCCCCATGGCACAATACCTATAATGGCAGGGAGGATGGTGCTCCAGTAAAAGACTGATTGCAAACGTGGTTCTTCCATGGAATGGTATGGTGAGTAGGAGAATAAAGTAACCTTTCCTATATGAAAACTGAGATTAAGGTTTTTATAATCTCATTGACATGAAAATAATTATAGTGGATATACAAACTGCAGCTTGTATTGAGCCTAAAGATACAGGCCAACCATTGAGAACTCCACTGTAAAAACAGGGGCTCTGTCCCTTCTAAGATTTTATACTGGGATATCTTATTCATATTAATTATTCAGCAATGCAAAGAGCTTTCCTTTCTAAACTGTAAGTTCCATACCACAGTGAGCTCAGCATGCCGGGGGTTGTGCTTTTTATCATCTAACCCACTGAAAATCCCTATTTATTTGCTGTATCTCTTAGGTTATCCTGTTTCTTGCCCTCTTGAGCAGGAGCTCAGAATAGAGAACAGAAATGGTGTGGTTCAGCAGCTTTGAAGATGGTGTTAGCTTTTTTCCCCAATGTGAAATCAAAAACTACTAAAATTTTTTCATGAAAGTGAGTTGTGTCAAAATAGTTGTTTTCAGAGCAAGGTCAGACTCTCAATCCAGTCCTCCCAAAACCCCCCTCACCACCACAGAAATGACAGAAACATCGAAAAATCCACAAAATGCTTCTACTTCAGTACAATTTCTCTTTTGATAAACATATTTTTGCCAGCTCCACTATATATATATATATATATATTTAATAACTTTGCTTTTTCTCTTTGACCTCTGCTCCATGTCTGCTGCCCACTTCTGGCTGTGTCAGTCTGAGAGGTGCTTGTGACTTTTAGAAAAATTACCTCTCCTTGCTTCTTCAGAGGTCTAGGAGGAGCCTGGGGGTGCCAGTCCTGAAAACAAGCAGCACTTGCTACAGGCGGCAGTGGGGCTGGGACTTCACCATGGGATTTAGCTCCTACCTCATGTGAATTTGGCCTTTCTAGGAGTTCCTAATGGCTGGATTTATTGTCCTCCAGGCATGTGTGATCTCACACATTTCAGTGCCCAGGGATGTACCAGGATGTACCAGGGTTGTTGTTCCCTCATCTTCTACCTCAGATCAGCCTCTGAGGCAGTCCCTGCTGCAAGTGTGTCTTGGCTTATGGAACCAAAAATGTGTATTCTATTACATCAGCTGAGAGCAGCTGGGGAGATGTTTTTTCTTTATCTCTTGTAACTCTGGGGGGAGGGGGGCAGTGCCTTTTGATAATGGGCCAGCTGTTAAACCAGGTGGGGCAGTGTTTGTTATCTCTTTTCACAATGGGCCATTAAGACTTCCCAAGCTGTTCTCCTCCCCAAAGCAGTACATCCACAATGCCCTCCCCAAACTATACCCTCCCCAAAGCAGAACATCCACATCCCATTGTGAGATGCTCCACCCAGTGGGGGGAGCCAACCATTCCTACCTGGATAAAAACTGAGACATAGGAACACAAGGCATTTAGCTTCACTGGATTCCCGGAGGAAGACTGGACCCTTCTCACCATCACTGGACTCATTTTCTGCAGGATCATCTCTGCTCCACCAGAACCACATCTGCCACTCCAGGAGGACTCACTTTGGGACTGCTTCCAACACCCTGACCAGCAGGGTGTCAGGTTGTAGCTCTGACTCTGTCAGGGTTTTCCAGGATTGCTTTTTTGTTTGCTTGTTTGGTTGGGTGGTTTTGTTTTCCACTACATTTGTATTGTTAATATTCCTAGTAAAGAACTGTTATTCCCATTCCCAAATCTTTGCCTGAAAGCCCTTGATTGCAAATTTATAATTTGGCGGGGGTGAGGGATTTACATTCCCCATTCTAAAGGAAACTCCAGCCTTCCCTGTCTTCCCAAACCAAGACAAAGTACAAAAATGAAGTCCTGAGAGAATGACAAAAACTCTAAAAGTGGGCCGAATTCAGTGGAATCCAACGTGAAACAAACCATGTTGTGGATACACATTTCAGTTTCACTTCTACATTGAAATATTTGTGGATTTATGATCTATTCCTTTAAATATTTATTTCTTTTGGCATCTTTTGCATCTCTAAGAGTTAAGACTGCTGTGGGAGTTTTGAGAGGTCTGGATTTAAGTATAGACATAAGTCTTTGCATAATAAACCCTTTTAATTTTTTTATAATGTGAACGCCCAAGGACAGCTGTGTGTCGGTTTTTTGAGCAAATGAGATACCATATTAAAAAAAAAAAAAAAAAGCCTACCTGAAAATAAGAGCTGAAGTTAAAAGCACAGGATCTTACTGATTACTTACAAATTTTGCATTGCTATCAGTGGCAAAAGGCCACTTCCTGAGTGCTGGTAAAATCCATAATTGCTAAAGGCTAAATTAGCCTTGGGTAACCAAAGTGCAATAAAACTAAAGGTTGTAGCACAAAAATGAACACAGATCTCACAGTTACCAGCAGCTGTTATGAATAATATCACAGTTCTTGCTGAGAGATTATTTTTCTACTTAGTGTGAATTCTACCCCCACTTTCATTCTAGAAAGTGAAGACCAAAGCTTATTTTTTATGCTTTAGGAGCTATGGCTGAACTTCAGTTGCAATTTAATTTTTAATCTCAAATTAATGGAATGAAGGATGCAACTGTTAAAACCAAACATGTGCAATATAAAGCAATAAAAAAGTAACACCATGTAAGTTCCACAATAATAAATCCTTCCAGCTATTCAGGAAGTGCAAATAAATATCTGTGTAGTTTCTATTTAACTGTTCCTCAACAGTGTAAAGAAACAAATTATATTTGCAGTTTCTGAGGTAAACTATAATATTAATTTGAATATATCTAGCAGGAAACACAAAATATTTTATCCAGATGTAAAGTTAATTCAAAGCCAGTTTTGTGGTCACCACTCAACAACATTGAGTGGCATTTGCATTTATATCTTCACAGGTGGTCAGACAGATTTTGGCTGTGGCAGAACTCCATTGTGAATGCTCAGCTCTAGCCCTGGGAAGCAAGTGCTGTGTCGACACAGTTTTTAAAACAGCCATTTGCAGACCTGAATTTTTAGGTGACAAATGTGTTTTTGGAAGGAGGAACTGAGTAACTGCTTGTCAAGGCTTCTGCTGAAAACAGCTTCTCTGCTAGCTTTCATTCCATATATTTCTGAACATTCTAGTTCAATTTAAAAATGGTATTTTCTCTGAGTAAAATGGGGCAAAGCTGTCTTCCAGGACTGATCAATAATGGCAGTGTTATCTGTACTGGCTGGGTTATTTCACTCCAAGTAACCCCTACTTGCTCTGAGGACAGAAATGCCACTGAGAGTGTCCTCTCCTCTCAGCCCTGCAGCACACAACTCACACCGAGTGACCAGCATCATCATCATTCTCCTGCCACAGCATCAGCAGCCTTGTTTACTGAAAACCTCATTTCTAGATGCATTGAGTAAAAGCTGATCCTCGGGGATTCACTGGAAATTGCAGGTGGTTACAAAGCCCAAAGCCCAGCTGTCTGTCACAACCATATTTAAGCTAAGCAACAGAACTGCACGAGTGGCTTTAAGGGCAATTCTGAACACAGAGGGATTGAACAGTTGTCAGAGAGAAGCCAAGGAATCTTTATTCTCATTACACACTTAAAACATTTTGTCTCTGTAAGACTGGGCTGAATTTATGGACGTAACAGTTAAAAAAAGCTTGTGATTTGTTTGCAAACTGAGCACAAAGGAAATAATGAAACAGAGTACAAACAAAGCACTGCTTTAAGAACTCCTGGAAATTCAGTTACACAGGGAATCAGCCGTGCTTGTGCCAAGGCTCTTGTTTGCAGGGCAGAGTTGCACACCATGAGACGATGGGGGCTGTATCACAAAACCCACCAAATACCTGTGAAAAACTGGGATTCAGGACCAAAAATGGCCCACTTGCACATCCACTTGCTTCCTGGCATGGCTTCTGGGCAGGGTGCTCTCCTGGGGACCAGAAGGAACCCAGAGAACATGGTGCCCTCAAGCAGGTTAACCTCACCTGAGTGAAGTTCTTCAAACACTCCAAAACTGCTTTAACACCAGTTCTGTGCTTAATGCAAAATAAGCAGCCTCAAGTAGCAAAACCCCAGCACCAACCCTCACCATCCTCCCAGTGTTGCTCCATAATCAGCACACTACAGCTGTCAAAATTACTTATCAGATACAATGACAACTCACTTGGCACATTATAACTACTTAAAGAGCCATAATTGTACAGAGATATGCAGCTGAGTAACCCTTGAAGAATTTTGAATATTACAGGTCTGATAAATTAGATGATAATGAAAGGAAAGTTATTAAAGCACTTCTCATTTTTCACAAGTTGCGATTTTCAAATTACCAAGTGTGCCAACTTCTGCATCTACAAGCCACATTCTGCAGATGGAGTAAAAAGAGCTTCCCAGCTGTGGCACTGGTGCAAGTGTGTGTGGTAAGGCCTGAAAAGGACACACTGGGCCCATTTCAGGTGGAGCAGCAGCTCCTTCTCCTCCGGAATCCAGGGGATTCTTGGAGGAGCGTGTGTGGATGTGTGCGCTGCAGAGAGCAGGCGGGGAAACGCCAGCAAAACCCAAACACACAGAAACTTCCTGGCTCCAAAGGACATGGACCCTTGGTATCTGCCCCTGCACATCAGGAAAGGCAGTGACACCAAGGAGAGACACAACTTTAATCACGTGCCAGGCTTGCTTGGTCTTTTGAAATGGTTTCCTCTGTTTTCCTTTCCACAGTGGAACAAATGTGTGAACCTTCAGCTGCACAAGCTCCTTACACCACTGCCCTCTGCTCTAGAGAGTCATTTCAGAGATTCCCTTGGTCCTCCTTTCTTTTTTTTTTCTTTTTCACAGTTTTACATTCTGGGCAGAAGACAATCAGGTAACAGAACTCATAATGACCTTTTTGATTTGTTTTAGTGATGAACTAGATGATAAAATAGATCTCACTCATATCAGTTTATTCATAGCATTGGTCCACTGACCTGAGGAAACTGTACTGTTTTTACAGCTGGAAGGGAACAACATAAGCACAGTAATGCCCGGTGACAGCTGCAAATAAGGCATCTGAGGGGGGGAATTCCAGAGCATTAATGCCTTTTTCCATGTGAACAACACAGCAGCATTTATTGTTTCAATAGTGCATATCCACTGTAAGTGTAAAAAACTGTGCAAGAGTCTGTGCAAATTCACTGGAGATCTCAAAAGCATCATTTAAGAGTTATTTTTACTGCTACCAGTCACTAGTTCTTGACCTTTTAAATCAATGATACATGGACACAACCACACCCAGAAAGTGATTCTATTGGCCATGACAGAGGAATGAACAGGTGCTTTCACACTGTACCCACAGCATCTGCCCTGAATTATATTCTTTTAGCCTGCAAATGGAAGTAAAATATGGATGTGGAAAGAATTATATGAAAACACAACCACAGTGCTACTCTGATGTTTGACAGATTGTGCTATGCAGGAATGAGAGATCCCTCTGCTTTGGTGATAAGGAAAAAAACGCAACCAACCAAACAAAAAGAATCAGAAATTCTTTAGGTGATACTAGATTTGAAACAGTGAAAACACCAATTCAAAATCACAAGAACCAAGTTTCCACAAAACTGGTGACAGAACATATAAAACACTGGTAGAGTTAGAAAAGTCAATATTCATTATTCCATTAAGTCCTTGCTCTCCAGAGTAGAGGCTCTGAAGAGGTCACTGCCCGCCAGGCAGTCTGTGTTTTGTAAGAGTATCAAAAATATTTAGTTGCAATGACTCTCAGACATCTGATTTCTCCTACTGAATGGCACCATTGGTAGAATGAGAAACCAGGCTTAAGGTGAATAACAGTCTGGCAGCACTTATTCTGAGATATTGTGTTTTCAACTCTGTTCTGTAAAAATATACGGCTTTAAAAAGATATATGTTCAACAACTCAATGTGGCTTTCTGATTTCTGTACTGAAAATGCTACTGATGCTTGACAATGGGGACTATTTTCAAGTGAATGTAACAAGTTCCTCCCTCCATCTCTTTTAAAATCATTCTGTGAGGCATGGAATCCCATCAGAAATAATGGTACTGGATGAGGCAAAACAAGAAGCTAAAGGAGGATGAAAGCAAAGCCTTGCAAAGAAACACCTGAGGGGTCTGGGAGTGAACAGGGAAGAGGTTATCAATGAGATTGCTGCTTCCAGCCAGGGTCAATGAACCTGTCACTGCCAGAGCCAAACCCCAGAGAAGTCCCTGTCCCCAGGGAAGAGGGGTCAGTTGCAGCAGGGTTGATGGAGAGCAGGGGGCAGCAGGAAGGGGTGTCCCTGCCACAGGGTACAGACAGACCCAGCGTGACAGGTGACCAGAAAGATTATTATTCTAATCCAGGATTATTCTTGTAACACAGGAATAATTAATCTGTGGAATTCCACGCCAAGACAGGCTGGAGAGGGTCAGACAGAGTCGGGTTTTGCTCCAGCCAGATGCTGTAAGAGTGATAGCAAAGAGAGAGTGACCAAACCAGACTTGTCAAAACCTCAAGAAATAAAGAAACCTGCAGTTTATGGTGCCAGTCCTACCTCACCTAGGTTAAACACCAGGTTTAAGTGCCTTGGTAGAGGAACTAGGGAACAAAGCATAAGTGCAACTTCTCTCTGAGCCATCACTTTGTTTTAAAGAAAACAAAGCAGCCAGATTCTCAAGAGTCAGAGCCAGCAAAGCGATCAGAAATACACCATGGCAGAACTGCCAAGCACATCAGGATTTCCTAATTACAGACACACTTTTGGAGCTAGAAGTTCCTATATATACATATGCATTTTCTCTTAACTTTCATAATTTTAGCAACCCCAGGGGTATATGTGAGGCACATGGAAAGACCTTGTACATCCTGAATACAAGGTGGCCATTTGCCACCACCCCCATCCAAAGGTTACCTGAGGGGCAGATTTCAAGGCCTTGTCCTGGATGGGCTGCAGGCTCTCTGAAGGGCCTGTTCAGAACCCACCCCACCCAGAACTCTGTGTCCCCTGGGGTAGCACCACGAGTCTCTTGACATGAGATGCTCAGGATACTCTAAATTTTTATAGACAGAAGTACTGTGCAAATATTACAGACATCAGCACCTGGTCTGCAAAACCTGTCAGGTTAGCAACTCTGTCCACAGAAGAGACACCCAAATTTTATATGTTTTACTTCAGAAAAAGAAACTTTGGTTGTTTTTTTTCTGGCAAACTTCAGCATATTCAAAATGGAAATTGCTGAAGTACAATAAGCATTAGAGCTACATCCCCAGTTTTACAATACCATTATTCACACAATGACTTTTAAAGAAGTATCTAGGTTGATCATAAAAATCTATATTATGGGCATTATATTTCTTTAACAGTTTGGATGTTTAAACTTGCAGTGACAACAGAATGATTAAAGGTGAAATGAATTATGTTGCTCTGTGAAATTTCTTAGGTTGTCTGAAGAACTCCTTAGGGTCATCCAAGACCTGAGAATTGAAATACAGTTCAGTGCTTCCCTGCATGATGTTTTCTAATTCTGACATGTTTAAATTCCTTTAAATGACTTTGCATAGAGGAGAGCATTGTGAAAATATCTGAGCCAGTGCCTTCTGCTGGAGACATTCACCCTCAGGTTGGTAGCAGATCACAGCATTGTGCATGGCGTTCATGCAATGGCTCTGTCACAACCTGAAAGTCAGGAGCCAGAACTAATCCCCAAGTCCTTACACAGAGCTACCTTTTAAGGGCTCTCATAAGATGATATGTTGTCCTATGGCAAGTATGGGAGCACATAAAAGATTGTTCTTTCTTACAGTCTTGCAGAGGATGAGGATGGTCCTGACGTTATTCTCTCCTCTGGGTGAGGGACAATCACAGTGACCTGGCAACATCACTCCCTGTTAGCCAGTGGAGTTTTAATGAGGAGTGTCCTTTCTTCCTTAGAAACAAAACAAAACAAGCCCTTCAAATGAGAAAAAGGACCAGAAAAATAGTTTAAAAATACAGAGGAAGGAAAAGACTAACCATTCCCACTGGACCTACTCAGTCCCAGATGCTCTGTACAACAGATTACGCAGTCACACACCGATTTGTTGATTTTTTTGGTAGTTTGTTTGATATGGTGTTTGATTTGTCAGCTCATTCCTCTTTGCTCCAGCTACCTTGTTTTCTGTATCTGTTACTCCTTTGCCTGGTGTCAGGCACAGGATCAAAAGACTGACAAAAGGAAAAAAAACTGGAGTGGCTGATGATACGCAGTGCACGGCATCCAATTATTCCATGCAGCTTGCTTCAATTATTCAAGTCGCTCTGCTGTTGTTTATAACCTTGTGAAGCTTTCCTTCCCCAGCAGTTTTTGTGGGAGCTGATTTAAAAGCTGTAAATACAAAGAATGGGGCAATGTGGTTTAATTGAGGAGCGAGCTGGTTCTTCAAAGCCTGACGTGTGCCAGTGTTTCATATTCGACCCAGAGCGCAGCCTGAACTGAACAGGAACAACGTCCCCCATGCCAGAAGACTGAATCAGACTGCAGAGGAATTTAGTTGCCTACTCCCAAATGATTTTGTTCTCTGTCAGCATTAACTTAACAGCTGGACCTCACCATTATCTTTCAATCTGTTTGAGCTGACAACAGTGACAGGTGCTAATAAAGAAGCAAAAATGGGTGAAAAAACACATGGGATATAAAGCAGTCACAGCTCAAAGGCCTGAATTACTCATTTTCTCCTTCAACAAATCTAGCCTGCTTAGACTAGGAATTCAAGCACATTATAGCTTTGAAAATAAAAACAGCAGTTGTTTTTTCTTTTCTAAAACAAACAAACACAGAAAGGAAATGTGAATGTGGAATGAAAAAAAAAGTTGAAGTATGCATAACATTCACAGTCAAAGCCTACTGTGGAGATAAGAAGTTTAAATAAAATGATAAATAAATGATATGACTCTTTAGAAAGTATTTTTTGTGCTATTCCCTTACCCTCCTCTTTTATTTTTTTAATATGTGTTGTGGCTTAAAAAATATTTTGAATACTTTTAAATACCTGAATTTACAATATGTCCACTGAGTGCCCACAGGCTGTGTGGGCACCAATACATCTGCTTTGGACCAACCTCCTCCTTCTGGGCATTGGAGATCTGCAGACCCCAGAAAATCACTGCAAGATTATTGCCAGAATGCCTTTTAATGACTCACAAAAATTGCTTTATAGGAAACAACTGAATTTTTCATCTGTGAACAGCCACCAAACAGGTCCGAAGGTAGGAATGTCACAAAAAACCTCATTTTTTTGTGAGTACACAGAAATCCTTGATTGAATGTAGGTGTAGATCTTCCAAGAAAAACAAATCACATCTCTAGGAAAGAGCATCCCTCTTAACGTTTCTTTTTAAGCAAATTTCAGCTTCCATCCAATATGGATTTAATGTTCTCTTCGATATTACCCAAGGCAGTATGAAATATATTGAGAGTTTTTCCTCAGAACAGAATCATCTTCTTCAAAGAATGATTCAATTCTTTCCTCTAAATACAGCTAAAGTAGCAGTAAATGCATCTTATCAGTCCAGCTACTCAGGATTCATTTTTCAGAATAGATTTCTGCTTATAGAGATATTTATTTTCTGGCTCTCTATAGGTTTTCCTAGCGAACTATTTTGAATTCATTTACCCATAGCAATTCCCTATAAAAGACTGCCAGCAATATCTTGTAGAACAGGAAGTAAAATACAGCATCAACGACTCGAAATTCAATGAAGCCACAAGAGAAACGGTGAATTTTACCCAAATCGCTGCCACCACAACTGCATTTTAAAGCTGTTGGATATTTGTTATTTCAAAACAAATGCACTTTTTTCTTGTGAAAAAAAAAAAAAAAAAAAAAAAAAAAAAAAAAAAAAAAAAGAAGTAAAAACTCTTGGTCTCACCTGCTGTGCTATAAAAATCTCTGGTCAGAGAAAGCATCTGAGAAAGACACAGTATTTCCTAATGACCAGGCTTCCTTAGAGCCCTCTTGGGATGTTGGCTAGAAAGACAGAAACCTGGTCTAGCAGGCGGTTTAACTTTTACATGCTTCTTGGTGTTTAAGATAAAATGGGAAATAGAGATGGTAAAGAATTCTTGTCAAACAGAATCTTGGAAGAGAAAAAAATACTTTTTCAGATTAGGAGTCATCTTCACTTACTGAAAAATTAAAAGCATTCTAAACCTTTTTTCCTTATTGTGCTGTTCATTAACTGAGGGGAAAAGGTATTTACAGGTTTAATATGTAACACAAAATTTCTGTAATGTCAGTGGCCTCCTCTCTATATATGGACCATATATTACACACTTAGAGGTTATTTAAAATAAATTACAGTAAAAAGGAAGCAAAATTTCTGAAGAGGAAGTTATGAAAATTAAAGGTAGCAAAAGAAAAAAAAAAGTAAAAGAGAAATGATAATGTATTTTAATTTATTATTTAATTAGATACTCCACAATGGGAAAAAAAAAAAAAAAAAGACATGAAATATACAGTGCATTAGGAGAAGACTATGCACAGTTTCAAAATTACAATATGGAAAAATTAGATTTTTTTCCATCACTATGCAGTTCAGTCTGCAGTGTAATACATATTTTAATATTCAGTTTCAAAGGATTGTCCTTAATGGCAGCATTTCATTTTTTTTTTCAGGAAAGACAGATGAGAACTAGATGGAATGGAAACATAATGGGAGTTCTGCTACACCAAAATATATATAATTCAGTTAGCACACACGGCTGAAACCTCAAATGAAACTGATCAATTGCAATGTCCAATAATGCCTTTAAAACAATTTAATTGATGTCATTATTAATGCAATAATTAATGCTCCTAGTAATTGACAGGCCCTGCTTTTGTTGCTATTCATGTATTCATTTACTCGACAGGCTGTTCTTCAGTACAGGGGGAGTGATTTTGAAGTGTTTTCCATGAGGTAGGAAAAGGTTAAGCAGCAGAAGGACACGGACATTTCAAACTGGATCATGGTGCAGAAAATCAGACAGCATCTGCCAACAGCTGGCTTTGCTGATCACCCCACTCCACAGTTCTACCACAACTGTGCCTCGGTGGATGGCACCTGGGAATAAATCACTGCATTTTACTAACACTGAGAAATCTTCTCAGTGGTTTCTGTATGAGACACTCCATAAGAACTCAGAGTGCCCAAGACCCTGCGGGACTCCAGGCACAGTCACTCGGGCACCCTGGGGGCAGAGTCTCTATAAAGGCACAGCTCAAACCCCTTCTGCTATGGCAACTCCCACCTACGAAAGAAGAAATGCAAAAATACGTTTAGGGATCTCATTCCATTAAATGTAGGACCGACAGTTTCTCCCATCCACCGAGACACCTGGAGTGGCAGCTCTGTGAACAGGGACTCATCTAAAACAGCACAGTTCACACAGGATCTGTGAACACACAGGAACTATTCCATCTCTCCTGGACCCTGGAGGCCTGGCCAGGCAAAAGCAGGAGGGCCAGTCACAATTCCCTACAGCAAAGTCGTTTACTGGAGGAGATCCAGTTTACCAAGGGTAAAAAGAAACAGCAAAATAAAAAACCCAACTTGATGCAACTTCCCCAGCCAATTGTGTTTGCATGGAGAAAGGCAGTCATTCCCACAGATACAGCCAGCTTCTTTTCCATGTGAGAACATTAACTTCAAATGCAGAAAGAAAGATATTTCATTTGTGAATTAAGTATTCAACGATGGAATATTCATTTATTAATATATTCCATTTCTAACCATTGTACTACTGAAAAAGTAGTTTGAAAGTATTGAAATCATGCATGAATTTTAATTAGTCTATCAGAGTCTGGGTTTCACCCTTCACCTTTTATAAACTGACACTAAGTCACTGCTCTCTAATAGAATATGTTAGAGTCCCCTGATTCAGACTCCCACAAACCAGAAAAAAACCAAAAGCCAGCCACGCTGGTGGCTCGGTTCACGGAGGTTTCTGCTGCAGTGATCTGATGTCCCTGAGAACTTCTAGGTGTCCCTGGAATGCCAGAAAATATCTACCTGCTACCAGAAAATATCTGCTCCTCATGGGAAAAGGGTTTTATCCAGTAGCTCTACATAGTGAACCACATTGAAATATAATTTGTTTTTAAACCCTGACAAATCTGATATATTCCCTCCATGTTGAAATATATCATCAAGAGGTCATTTGTCTTGAATAAAACTCTGTGGGAAGCAAGGGTTATTTTAAACATTGCTGGGGTCTCTGAATATCAGTGAACAAAAAGAGAGTGCCCAAAGCCCAGTAATAAAATGTGTATGATTGTTGGAAAAGAAATGTTAAGATACAGCCTCACATTATGGGGGAATACTTTTCATCTGGAATTCATTAGCTCCTGACACACACTCCTCATGTAATGATTTACATCTCTCTCCAGTTCCTTAAAGTAAAATCTGCAGAAATAAACCATGAACACTTTAATTGGCTTTTGTGTTGCTGGCTGAAATTAAACATGAAAAGTAAATGGGAAAAATTATTTAATGCCAGTAACTGGATTGTTTTGGACCAGTGGTGTTTTCCTGCAAATGCCTTTGAAAATTCGCAAACAGAAACCAAAATAATTCTTTGAAATTTATGATATAAGGATTTCACAAAAAACTCCTGAAATATTTATCTGTTTACTACTCAAAAAACATGTAGTACACAGGCATCTGCCAATT
The DNA here is from genome assembly GCA_027886175.1 of Phylloscopus collybita. Classification (NCBI taxonomy): domain Eukaryota; kingdom Metazoa; phylum Chordata; class Aves; order Passeriformes; family Phylloscopidae; genus Phylloscopus; species Phylloscopus collybita. Next base: position 27,585,322 of record JAJNNQ010000003.1, on the reverse strand, counting down.
TACTAGCACAGCTTTTTTTAAGTACCAGGAAATCATAAAAAATAGAATTCTAAGATGGAGTTCTGAGATTTTAGTTCCTATTTTCTGATTGATAAAAAGGGGCTAATAAGGAACAATCATTCTCTTTTTTCATTATATAGTCAGTTAAATGTGTAAGCAAAAAGCAGCATTAGTAGCAATCTTCCCTTGCCCATAAGTTTTCCATGATTTTATTACAGCAGAGAACCAAAGCAGGCATTCTTTTACTTAATTAAAAGAGAGGATGAAAGAAATCTTTTGAACCAGTCAAAAAGATCTGTAACACACTCTCACAAAAAAAACTATGCGAAAACAAACATAAAACTATCAATAACATTATTTATTTACCTCTCAAACGTGTTCCATGTATGCAGGATTATCTGACTGAACTACCTTTATTGCTTTTTGCCTCTCCTTCTCCTGCATCTAAATCAATATGCAAATCTATTGGCATTTCTTTAATGGGACTGTATTTCTTGCTCCAGCACACCTGATCAGATTTGAAAGTGCAGTGAAATCAGCGAAGCCAATGCTCATTTCACCACCTTATTTGTGACAAACACATCTGAAGAGCCAGCACTCCTCTCTGATGTGCCCAGGTGAGGGGGCACCTACACACAGCCCCTGTTCTCACTCTCACCCCACACCCACCGTGCCTCTGCCTCAGTTGTTCACAGAGAAACACTCATGGGAATGTGCTCTGAAACAGACTGTGAGCTGAGCCAGGTTAAAAATAACTCTTAAAGCCAATGCCAAGTGTTCACATTTAACATAACCCTCAGGGGCTTGGGAAAGCCTTTGGAAGGCTGTTTTCGCATCCATAGCCAACCCACCCAAGCAAAAGCAAATACTGGCTGGGCTTTGACTTTTGCTCTTACACACATCTGTGTCTGTTTCACAAACTAAGAACTATGATTTAGGTTTGTAATCTCACTGAAGATTCCAAGATTAAATCTATGTATAACTAAAGGCAGAAAATCACCAGTGCCGTGCCTCAGGAGCTACCCTGAACAGGCTTTCAGTTTCCAGGCCTACAGAGAAAAGTTCAGGGGTTTTTTGATGCCTTCTTATTTGGAAGACACTTTCCTCATTTTTTTTGTTATGAACTGAGATCTGCTGTTGGTGCCTGTGGAATGTGACTTCTTCAGAAAAAAAATTGCCATTAAATGCTCTTCTCCATGAGGGAAAAACTGGGTACTTCAACTGAATGGTCACACCATTTCATGAGCCAGCAAAAGTACAATCTATCTCCTCCCTTCCTCCCTCTTGTTGAAGGAATGGAGAGGTTTTTGTTGTTTTTTTCCCTGCTTTCCCTATAATGGTGGCCTAAAGGCAAAGAGAGTATCCTGCAGCCCTTCTCCAGGGAGCAGAGCCAGGTGAGGAGAGCAAGAAACTGTACAGCCAATCACATTGGGAAAAAAGAAGCTGGAATATAATCCACAAAGGAAAAGCACTATTCAGAGCAGGCAGTTAGTGTAGTTCAAGATGACTCGGATTCACACACATGAAAAGAGACTGGCAGATGAGGCCTAACTCAGAAAATATTGCTGTTCTCAAGCCAGAGTCTTTTACTTGAGTGCACCCACCCAAGTTAAAGCCCCCCAGCTCCCTCAGGTGCTCCTCACAGGACTTACCATAGTGCACCCTCTTAGGACACAAGTTCTACTGCTTGGCAAGAATTTGTCCTGTTATTTATGTGTAGAACACTAAAAACATTCAAGGAAATAGAGAATCACTAAAAATGGAATAAAGCATGAAACAGTGCAGACACAAGCTTTAGCATGTTGTTTGCTGCTGTTTCCTAACTGCCCTTAGGTTTAAAGCAGCCACAAATTGTAATTCAAGAACTATTTCCTCAGGAACAGCAACAGGGGATGGGGAAAGAGGAAGAGGGGAATGCTGTGAGACACCTTGTGTGCACTGCTACCTGTGCTGGTGTTGGGTCCAACAGGTCCTTGCCTATCCTGAGCTGTGTGCTTGGGGGTCCTTGTGATGCAGTGCCAGGTACCTGAGCCAGATTTGCACTGCTCCAGCACCTCCCCAATCAACCCAAAAGACTGACTCCATTATTTTTAATTTTTATCTTTTTTTTTTTTTAATGCATTTTTAGAGACAAAGTATTTAAGAGAGCAAAGTACTCTACAGAACAGCAATGGCAAGTAGATGCAAAAGTGTATCTTGTGTGCATTTTGTCTCTCACAGGTAAAAGCAACATTTAATCATAGTCATTCTGCAAGCAAAAGTAAGGCTTGTCTAAAGGCCAAAGATTTATCTGATATACAAAGAAACCAAGGATGATTTCTCAGAAGTGTTAAAAAGCTTAATTGGGTTGTGATGATGGAATAAGAAATCCTTTCAACCACTTTTATAACATCAGCTCCTAGCAACCAGAGTTATTCCAACCTCACACTCCTACCTGCCAAGGCAGATATGGGACACAATCTGTGATAAAGCTCGTAATATCCAAGCAGGAAATTGCAAAATCATGGGCAATTCACTTCCTCTTTGCAAATAGCCCTATTTCCAGCACCTGCAATTTTGAACTGTAGAATGATAGCATGCCAAGTTTGTGTCAATCATGGGTAATTTTGGGACTAAATAAGTAACAGGGGCCCTAAAGGCAAGCATAGGCTAAAAACTTAACATAGTTTTGATTTTAAATGTTAAGTCACACAACATTCCCTTGGCTGAAAACTTCAGTAATGTTTTGAAGCATTCTTTATAAATCTATTTTTTCCTGTTGTGTCTTCCTAATGGAGGTGACATTAGAATCACTTGGTCTTGCATTGTCTTTCTAACCTTTAGTACTTAGAACCCAATATTAGAGTATCAGCTGCCCAGTGTGTGATAGAGGGAATCAAGGGTAAGTTTTCTCAGTTCATCCAGCAAAATGGAAGTGCACCGCTCAGCTTAAAAGGTACTTTGTTCCATTCTCATTTTTCACACCAGTTAATTCTGTGACAAATGCCTCAATTTTGTGACTCACCTTTGACACCCAGACAATACCTAACAACATTTTCCCTTCTGTCTCCTGTATTATCAGGAGAATCTCCCAGGCTTTTTTTTACCCTGCTATTCTTCTGTCCTTGTCCCTTTTCATCACAGATGACAAAGCAGAGATATGCTCCTTATCTTTTATCAGCCTGGGTAACACATCCCATCACGTCCTTTGATGCAAAGTGCCTGCTCAGCCTGAGGAGTCTGCATCTTTCCTCTCAAAGGGGAAGGACATTCCTTGCCTCATAAGGGATCCAACCAAACCAAACCAATTCACATCCTCTCCATCACTTGCCTAATCCAGACATGTCCCTGGCTGCTAGGTGGCCCTGATGATTCTATGTGCTGTTTCTTAAAGCCAAAAGTATTTTTAAAAAAATTCCACCCCATCTACTCCCAAAATTTACTGGGATCTCCCAAAGTCAACACATCCCTTTTAAATGTGCTGTCACATCCCTTTTAAACATGTCCATTTAAAATGTGGAAGGCTTTGCTCTCAAGTCCTCCTGCAATGCATGTTTGAGATTCTTCAAGCTTTCAACTCTAAGGACCATTACAGAATTTACACTATAACACATTCACATTTCATAAACTTGTAACATTTCCTGCGTTAAGATATTACTCAACACTAACTTACTTACAGCTGGTCAAAAAACTTCAGATAAGCATCTGACTTGGCATTAAAAAATACCAAATATTATCCGAAACTTTTTATTGTAACAATTCATTAAGCAACATTAAAATAATTATCATTAACCTCAACTCTGTTTTACACAATGCAAAGAGTGCTGAACATACTACCTCTGTAACACCTAAGAGTTAAATACAGACTGAGTATGTGCTTTTTGGCCTCAGCTCAGTTTAAGGTATTATTTCATAACACTATACTGATTGCTCTGTGAGACTAAAGATAAAACAACACAAGGCAAAATTTCAGCTAATGGACACTTTTAGGCTGGGTGCAGCAGGACTTGGGATAGGATCAACAGAGACAATATTTGCAAAGTACGTTATAAAATTTTTTTCAGTTTTGGTTGCTTTCTTATGAAACGTATTTTCCCTAACATTATAACAGCACGTAGGTCAACAGAAAATACAGATGGAGAGAAAAAGGGACAGAAACGCAGACCAAAGTGGGGCACATCAGTGTGGTTCTGCAGTATAGAAAGCAGCTGGGTTAGACTTACATCTGGCCTCTCATCCTACTTACTACACAGAATTTTACTCGAATTATAAACCAAATGTGGTTCTCTTAACTTCTTTTTTCAACTTTTTAAAAAAAATTCCTCAAGTTTTCACACAGACTGTGCACACAGTGGTTACACTGTAAAAGTATTTAGGGCTGGCTTAAAGCCAGACTTTTAAGTGTCAGTCCTTGGTGTAAAATATCAACATTGCATGGGGAAATGGAACTAATTTCAATAAACAAACACACACCAGCACTATTCATTAGCCAGATGCAATTCATTCGAAGAAAAAAGGATGGGTTGATGAACATTCCAATCAAACTACAACATCTGAGGTATTTCCTAGGTCACGGAAGGCACTTGAGATTTCTCTGCAAGGTCACCTCTCTCATTCCCTACGTGCAGGCAAGAGGAGAGCAGCGGACATTGTTCATTTTGACTTCAAGAAGGTTTTCCACACTGCCTCCATACCATCCTCACTGACAAACTGAGGAAGTTCAGCCCAGACAAGGAAGACAGTGAGGTCTATTAAAACTTAAGATTGGAGCACCGGACACACAAGTATTTGAAGCGGAATCTAACCTGGGGTTCATCCTCCGTGCACCTCTGGCTGACATTTTACATCACTGAGAGGAAACATTTCACCTCAGAAGAGGAATATTAACACTCTTTACAGGCACTGAGAACTGGGAGGAGATAATCAAATTTTCAGGTGTGCTGACAAGATACCTCACTATCTGGGTAGAAATAAAAGAACAGAAAATTGGGAGGGAATTACGCAGAGCTGAGCTAAGGATTCAGAGAAAATAAAAGGTGTGATGTGTTCATGTTCATTGTTTAATAGCATAATTCCTTGAGAAGGCATTTTAGTTAGAAATACACAACGTGCCTTCTTGGACTTGGAATATACCAGGCTGCATTGCAATTTATATCTTGTACAAAATATATGGAACAAAATATCTTGTACAAAATATGTGTATATAGAAATACCTAGTTGAAACTAAGAAAAAAATGTGACCACAGAGTGATTCAACATCTCTTAAAGCACAACAATATTTTCCTGAAGAGGCAAAAAATATTTACTCTTTTAAAGGATGCACAAGAGGACAAATGTTATTAAGAAATTCTATGGGATTTTATATATTTATATATTTAAATTGTTATGTTTCCAGTAGAATGGTTGCTTTCCAGTATGATTGGACCAACATCTATTCATTCCAAACCAAAAGAAAAAATCTGATTTTTCCATTTTCCTCATTTTGACACAAAAAATAAGAAGGCAATTTTGTCAAATCTTATGGAAGAGTGGATCTGAGAAGAGGTAAAATTGCATGAAATAGCGAACAGTTTTGTGGGGGGGAAAGACCTCAAAGAAACATTTTGAATAGTTTCCCAGAGGTCTGATGAATACCATAATGAAAGAAAATGAAGGCAGACACTACAGAACAGAGTTATCAAAAATCCAGATGAAAGCACGTTCTTGTCTCTTTGTTTCTGCTCTCTGAGGAAGGAGAGCAGTCCTTTTCCAGGAGGAGGGGTATTGCAGATGCTGCCTGGGGGAGTCAGAAGCCGTTTGATGACACTGAACAAGCATGTGTAAAATAAGTGAGATACCAGACTGAGAAACAACAGAGGCCCCCCCTCTAAGGACAGATTTCAACAGCTACACAACAACTGTGTCCATGGAGCAAGATATTGTTTGTAGCAATCTGGCAATTGTCTCTCCTAGATCTCGTCAGAGGGGCTAAAATAGAGGTTATGTGGGTTTTTTCAAACATGCTCTAGGAAAAACACAGGGCCTGCTTTTATATTTTTCTATCAAAAATATGCTTAGAAAACATTTTGCAAGAGTGTATTTTGAAGATGCTGCTGTGCTCCTTCTTTCTTTGTCATCTCTTTAAGTATTTCTGTTAGGCAGGGAACTCAGTCTGCTAAATAATTAACATACACCACAAAAACTACTATTAAACGATTACACAGGTTTCTACTCTAGTGTTATGAACATTTTAATAATTTCTTCACCTTGCTGGTAAGCTATGTCACTTCATAAAGTATTTGACAGTATGCAAATATTTTCAGGTGCAGGAAAATCAACTGGCTGCTGGAAGCTCCCAGCTTTATTCCCTCTGACCTTTTATTGTGGGCTATCTCCAGTAAAACAGTGATGCTGATGCATTTTTAATCTTCTACCCTACAAGGCACAGAGCCAGCAATGAACATTTTTTATGCCACAGGTGTGTACACATGGGCTTGCTGTTTTCCTCTCTAGAAAGCTTGGAAATGGAGAAGAGCCTTCAGCCACCAAAGAGGTGTCTCCTTTCTGTCTACACTTAAACATGAATATGTTTGCCAGGCTGTAAAGTCTGCAAGCTTAGCCACTTCTGTAATGCACAGTCAGCATATACAGGGTACCAAACACTCTGTAAATGTGATCCAGCAATTTATTATATTGAAATATCAGTATCTTTCTAAGACATGCAGCTTCTCACACACAGGGAGAGCCCCTTCATATTAATATATTCATTTTGAGCCAGGGAGCTGCAGAGGCCTAGAGAACTTCCAAAAAACGACAGTGGCAAATGGGGTGGCAGCAGCAACAAGGCAGCTTTCCCTCATGCTCATAAATGACTTGATAAATGTCTCTCAGTCACTTCCAGAGCATTTTTTTCTTACAGCTCTTGAGAAGAAAGACTCAGCTGCAGAAGCAGAAGTAAGTAACTCCAGAATGCTGCTCTGCTGCTGGATCAGAAGCCCTGCCACCTGGAGGGTCCAACTGTGCCTTATTACCTGTGCCTCCTTCCCCGTGCAGGGTGAGCCCTTCCCCAGTCTCCACCTGATCTGTATGAGCACACCAGGGTTACTCCCAGGGGAGTTCACTGATGCAGCTCCATGGGATGATTTTCTGGCTTATACCACTGGGACTAGATTTAAATCAAGTGAGAGATTGCTACTTTTGGCCTATGAGAGGTGTGTGGAAACACACAAATATCTGTAGGAAATACCTGTAAATACACAAAAATCTGTAGGAAAGTCACAGGATATGGTGAAGGGACAGAATTGGTGAGCTTTGACTGGAACAGGAAAGAACAGAGTTGATACTGTTGGAACACAAACTCACAGACTCAGGATCTCTCTAATACATCTTCATTTGGAAGCTTATAGGAGACATCGGTCTCAGGCAGGCAAAGGGAAGATGAAGAATGTTCTCCTGGTGCCCTGGGGGCAAAGTAGGGCTCATGGCCATGCATCTTCCCTTTTTCCCTTGGTGCACAGCTCCCCGTGGGACTCTCTCATGCTTTACTGTCAGTGCTTTTCAAAAGGATGGCTTGTTGTCTCTTTATTTCTGTCTTTTCCTGACAATTATGCCTCTCCCTTTAGGGAAGAAAAGGAAGTTTTGTCTTTTAGCCTGAACCAAACCTCTGGACTTAGTTTTCTTGTCTCAATTCACTAATTATAACCAATGACTATAATTGCTCTTCTGATCATTTTTGCCCCGGCCAGTTCATGATAGAAAACAGAATAAATTCTATGCATTCCAATCAGGGTAATAGGCAGAATAAATAAATTGTACAAATTGCTATCAGATGGCATCTTGGGCACAATTTTTACCAGACTACTTAAAAATCTGCCTAACTTGATTTTTATTAGACTTGTAGTATTTATATGTCCTGGTTTGGTGGGGTTTTTTTTGTTGTTTGTTTGTTTTTGTTTTGGTTTGGTTTTTTTGTTTTGTTTTAATATGTAGGTGTTAAAAAGCCTATATTACCTACAATATCATTCCTGCCTATACAAAGCTCAAATACTTGACTTTTGAAACTGATTCTTTCAGACAAAGCAAAGAGCTGCCAGGGAAAGTTTGGATCTGGGATATTCTGCACAGTGAAACATGCTTTGCTGTGGCCTGACTCTTCTCCTGCAGGAGAGCTGTGCAGTTCTCTCACTGGATGCTTCCAGAGCTGCCCAAGAAGGTGTCACCAGATTTCTTGGGATGGGAGCCCTGAGCTGCTCAGCTCTCTGCATCCCTGATCCTTTTCCATTCAGCTCCTGCAGAGCCATCTCACTGTGTAAGGTGTCTCAGAGGTGGCTTTTTATTAGAGCAGAATCTTGAAAAGAAACAACTGTAGGGAAAAAAGTCATAAAATTAAATCCCAGTCCTAAGTAGCCAGTCATCCTTCTCATCTCCTGGTATCCACTTGGAAAAGATGAAGGGGAAGTTTGGTTCCAAGGATCCGAGGAGTTTTACAGCCTGTGCATGCAGGAAGCTGGGAGAGCATTCCCAGCAGTGTGACATGTTGTGTTTAATGCTCTTATGGAGATTTTGTTGATGGCATTCTGTGAGAAATGCTGTGCTCTGGTGAGACGTGCCAGAACAACAATCGGAATTTGGAATCAGATCCGCTTCTCACGTTTCTGATTTCCACGCCACCCAAGAACTCCACATCCTTGGTAACTTTTGGCAGTGGGTAGAAATTGCCATGCATCAATACCTCACAGGTTTTCTAACTCCTACTGGGAGCTGAAGCAGTTGAAAATGCAGAAGAGAATGAAAATCTCTTTCTATGAGAAATTAAATGGAATGCAAAATGAAATTTCCTGGCCAACGCACCAATTAATGTGATGGTTTTATTATTTATCATATAAATAATAATGAATGAAAAAACAATGAAAAAACAATGAAAAAACAATGAAAAAAGAACCTAATATGTGTGGCTTATCTTGTCTGCACCAAAAGGTAAAAATATCCTTAAAATAAAATAACAAAGCAGAAGACTTATTCAGTGACGTGATCTGAAGAAGCAATGTCAATCTTTTCCATGAATTTCCTTACACTGAGGATTTCAATCTAAACTGTAATGTTATTAAAATCAGTTAATTTTGTTTTTTCACTTTTCCTTGCTCCTTTTATCAATTTATTTTTTGGTTATCAGACACTTTTTGTGGGTGCACAGATGTAGACTTTATAAAATAAGTGTTTTACTTTAGTGGCTACACATTAATAGACTTTATAAAATAAATATTCCACTTTGGAACTACAGCTTAAGGTCACTTCTCTGATAGCTTAAATAATTGAAGAGTTTCAGGGTCCTTGTGAATTGGTCTGTAAAAATCCATTATTTTCTCACTAGTTATAGTGAGGATGTTTAAAAACAATATGAAGGCAGCAGTGATGGAATAGTAAAGTCCAGGTTTTGTCCATATAAACATCTAGTAAGAAAGAACAAGTATTTCCAGAGTGGTTTTATTGGTTGCTATAGCAGCATGCAGTAGAAGAGTTGGTGTATCTATAAGCAGGATTATATTGATAACTGCTAAGCTTGGGTGCATCTCTAGTTTTGCTAAAGATCATTTTCTCTTTGTTGTGTGCTGTGCACATCACATTCAGCAGCCTTTGCTGCCATTCACCTCTCAGCCTTGTCACAAACACCTCTGGGGACAGTATGTGCATTTTGGACATATTTGGGGGTGTCTGAGGTGATTGTTTACCTATAATTGCTGTTCTCTGAAATACAGTAGGGTTTCCAAAGCAGAAGTCCCATCATTTTCAGCTTGGAGAAGCTGGCTGTGTATTTATTCACTCGTGCAGAGTGGCCTCATGCTGCAACAAGCACCCATCAGCCTGGAGCTGGATGCTGTGGACTGTGCCCCCTGGGTGTGCTGGATTCACCTCCTCACATCCACGTACAGACTTACCATCACTTTATCTTCACAGTTAATACAGAGTAATTACTGCCCTCCTGGAACCATTAGCTCTGTGTCCCTCAGCACAAAGGCATCACACTCTTTGGGGACTCTGCTTCCTAACTCCTGCTCAGATGTTTGGATGTGTCCTTTTCTTTCACAGGAGTGTGTGAGAGGGTCAATTAAACCGTCTAAAGTCTGCTTAATTGGTCCTTTGACACTGATGGAAGCATTTGAATTACTGATGAACTGAAGTGGAACATAAACGTAGCAACACTCAGTTATGTTTTCATCATCTTGGACAAAGCACATAGTTTTGGTAAGGATGCATTCTTTTGGAGTAGCTCATTCTGTTTCTTAGACATTTAAGAGGAAGAAAGATTCAGAAGTACGTGCAGGATAATTCCAATAGAAAGAGATTTTCATTCTGTATAACTAAAGAATTGGTACACTTTTTTTCAAAGGTTCTTTGTTCTACATTTTTTTCAAAGATTGAACTATTATTTCCTAGTAATTATACAACTAGAAATTCACAGGATGCAAGTTAGTATTTTAGCCTTAATTAGAAAAAGTAAATAAGAAAACACAACTTAATTCACTAAGCAAGTGTCCCAATCAGTTTACTGATTTCCTGCTTATTTGAGTCTTCTGCTTATTTCAGGGAACTTACATATCTATTTACTTTAAATATATTTTTTTCATTCACATGGAAAACTTGCCTTGTTTTCAGACCTAGTTCTAGCATTGCACAATATCCAAGATTTCAAGCCTCAGCTTTTTTTACTAAGTTTATCATTGTACCTAGGTGATTAGTGGTTTGACTTTAAATAGCACATGAGAAATAGCTGGAAATGATCTTTATACAAGCTTGGAAATTGTGTCAGTGTTCTTTGTGTAGAGAAATAGGATAAGATTCTGTTTCAGTTAAATATTAAAAATATATATTTATAAAGGAAAAAAATCTAGTACTATTTTCATTCTCTCCTCAAATAAATGACAGCTATGGGATTTCTTACATATATGAGCTAAAACTTGTGTAAAACACTTTGATCAGAGTCTGAAAATGTAACTTTATGGAAGAACCTATACCCTTGCAGGATAAATTTTACATCACCATAGGTACTAAGCTTTGTCTCCCCAGCAATCAGTATTCACAACAAAAGCACTTTCCAGCTACTGTATCCATTTCAGTCTTCCTGGCCTTTAATATGGCTGTTACTGCCACTCCAGTGGGAAGAATTACTTGTATTACCTCTCTAATCCTAATTTGTCACCTTCTGAGTAACCCTGAATGCAGCACTCATCCTCAGGTTTAGAAATAAATGTTGTGCTGCAATTGTGTGCAGGAGACCTGCTTTTTCCTGGCGTTTCTGGGTCTTTAAAACTCTTGGAATACCAAAACAATGCTTGTGTGTTTATTCTAATAGCTTTTGATAGGTTTTTGTCTGTGTAATTTGTCTTGTTCAGGCTTTATTTTATGTACAATCTCTGTCTGCGGAGTTTCAGCTTTCAAAGTACCAACCTAGAGTCTCTTCACTCTGTTTTTAACCAAGGGCCACGAATGCTGTGTTCCCCACATGAGTGATAACGTCATTTAGTGTAAAGGTGTGTTTGGTCTGTGTGGTGCATCCTCCTGCAGAGTACAGGTGTGTGGTTGAAAACCCTGCACAGTCCCAAAGCATGAGCGGGGCGTTGCTCCTCTCCTGCTGCCACTGTTTCCTCTCTGCTTTGGCCTCGTGGCCCCTCTTTATTTCACTGCCAGGAGGTCCCTGCCCAACAGAACCATTCACTTCAGGATGTCAGGGAAAGGCCCTTGGAATGGAGTGAGTGTGGAGAAAGAGCACAGCTGAGTGTGTGGATTATCACCTCGGGGTTTAACCCGTGCCCAGGCTGTTCCTGCACCATCCCCGAGCAAGATCACGGCCCCTGACAGCTGGGCACAGTCTGCTGCACTTCCAGGAAAATACTGCACAATCATGGCTAAAACACTATCTAAAGCCACGGTAGATATGAAAGAAGCTGTGTTTATAAACAGTTCATCTTTTAGCTTCTCTGCCACTGCTGTCAGAAAAAACCCCTTTTTACCTCTATTCTGAGTCCCCGAAGAGCACTTTAATGATAGCTGGGTTGTTCAGAAAATAACCACAGCATGTTGGTGGCACCACAGCTGGATTCATTTTGTTTTATCCCTTCAGGCTCTCCACTGTTCTGCTAACATAGCTTTTACTCATTACCCTATGGAGATTATGGCATCTGAGGTCAGCTATCAGTACATGCCTTTTCCTCCCTTTCATTCACTCATCTGTCCTGGAACATCCAGTTTCCTGCTGTGTGAGAATGTTATCTTACCACTCTGGCGTCAAGTAGAGCCTGTTTGAGTGCATCAAAGCAAGATGCTGCTGGCTCTCAATTGCTGCCCTCCACTGCCTGAACATTCTATGGATTCATAAAGAAAGAACTTCCATTCAGAAAGATTTTATGCTCACCACTTTTTGGGTATACTTTTGGTTCTTGCTCAAGATAAAAGTTTTGTAAGTCCGTCAATGAAGACAGCTGACAGATTTTGCCATAGTTAGTAAAGGCATAAAAAGGCTTTATTTGACACTGAGCATTTGTAGGAAGATGGATCCAAGCATTTAAAATGGTGTTTGTCTAAATATGTCAGTTCTTAGACCTGGAAAATGCAAGATGTAACTGTCAGACATTTGATGGGAGAAAGTTATAGCTCCTCCTTTAGTGTTGCACAGGGCTTGAAAAGCTCACAACAACTTTTCTCCATGCCATTATGAGCTGGACGAGGAATTGGAATGTGACCACATTAAACACTACGGAGAAAAGACTTGACTTTGAACTCTGTGCTGCTGACAGGAGTCCTGGGAGCAAGAGACTACATCCTGCCTCAGATCAGTGTTCCAGATACACAATTTATAGTTCCCTTCATTTTTCAGTAAATTAAATCAGAGACTTGTTTGCTTTATTTACCCCATGGTAAACTGACTTGCTCCCTCCTCAGTTGTTGTTGCTGTCATTTATTGTGGATGGTTCTCCAGTACTAAATGAAGTGTAAGTGTAGGAAGTCTTCACAAAATCTGGTTTATTTCCTCCCACATCTACCAAACACAAGTGTCTAGGATTGCTTTTGTTACTGCTTGATATGCTTTTTTCTTCATTAGATAATTACTTATGTTCAAGTAGGCTTTTGTTTTTCCTTTGATAATGTGATTTCCTCTTTCAGCATAGAGAAGCCATTAAAAAGGTAATTAAATTAAATAAAGAGTGAACATACAGAATACAGTGATTGACTGCAGGTGATAGTGAGTAGAGATGTACTTCAGATATTTATGTGCTGAAGCAGGATCCAAAATGCCATGTTCCTGTAAGAATGTATTGGAACAGAGGAGAGGAGGAGAGATCCTGAGTTACGGACTCTCATTAGCAGTTATTTGTAACTTTAATCTTGTTGACTGGATAACAGTTTTCTTCTGTATGATTATTTACTACAGAACTTGCCTTCTGCAGTATTTGCTCAAGATAACTCTTGATGAATCAGCTTTACTTGCTTGAAAAGTGTTCATGTCTAATAAAACAATACTTGAATAACAGGATTGCAACACAAGATGTTTTGCTGGCAGCAGATATGAGAGGACAACTTTCTGAGAGTGCTAAATTTAATCTGAGTAGCACTTGATCCATATTCCTGACAGGTAAAGCTGAATGGTGTTAAAGCAACAAAGAACCTTTTCTGTGCATGAGAAAGGCAGATAAAATACAGTATAATACCATAGTCTCAATACAGACAATGGAGCTTTGACATAAGGCAGAGAATTATTTCTCCAGGCAGATGTGATTAGGAAGGAAGTGAAAAAGTGAAAGAAAGCAAGCTCAGACTGTGTGAGACTGGTGTGCAAAGGCTTTAAGGTGCAGAGTGGGAGGAGGCTGGAACAAACCTCAAACTAGGAAAGAAAAAATATCCAGGGTACAGTCTGTAGCAATAAAATGAATGAATGAATGAATGAATGAATGAATGAATGAATGAATGAATGAATGAATGAAGAAGTAAATGCTAAACCATGTTGTCATCAGCATCAAAAAGGTCCTCACAGCATTCAGCCTTTGTATTCCCTCAAAGGCAGAACTTTAGATGTTGCTCACTGTTATGGGTTAACACAGTTTGGCTTTTAGTTGAAGAGGAATATGGAATATTGCCCTGTCAGGACCTTAGAATTGTTTTGGAAAGGACAGGGACCTATCAGAAGCCAATTCTTAGTTATTGGCATATGGTTTGACCACTGAGAAAGCTGAAGGCGACTTTTGGTAATACCCATATAAATCTTGAGTGTGTCCAAGCCAGGCCCTTTTCCTTCTGAGCTGGAAGGATGTAAGGAGGCAGTCCTGGCTCTCTCCTTGTGAGGAGGGGGCTGGGATGGCCCGGCCTGCCCTGGGAGCAAGAGCTTTTCACCGGGGGCCGGCCTGGCCCTGTGACTCCTGGGCTGGGGCAGGGGATGAGCACACGCCCCGTCCCAGCCCGGATGGGATTTTTAGCAGCTGTAAAACACCCCCCTGTGTTGCCTTGGATTCTTTCTGTTCTCCTCTGTTTTTTCTAAAGTGTTTCTAAAGTTCCTTCAGCCTTCTGATTGTTTCCTTTCTGTAATGGAGTCTCTCACAATTTTTCACATAAACAACCCATTGTTGTTGTAATTGTCATTTTGTGTTTGCATTCTCATAAGGAGGAGAGAACTGATGGGCTGTTGGGTTGCCCAGTGTGGTTGGAGAGGAAGATTTTCTTCCTCCAATCCATGGTCACTGTTGGAATTCTATAAATATCGAGGTCTGTAAATGAACTGCCCCTTCTTTGCCTTGGACATCTCAGTGCGTGAGGGTTGTTTCTTTGTGCTGTATTGTGACACTGCTGCTCCCCCTGTATGGCGGGGGAGTTGCTCCAGGCCTGGCTGGGCTGAGGGAGGCCGCAGCTCAACATCAGCTCGTTTTAAAGCCTGCCCCGGAGCCCCAGAGCTGGGAAGGAATGTCTGCCAGAGGCCCTGGTAACAGCGATGGGCCCAGCTGGGCTGAGCCTGCCCTGATCATCAGCCAGGGCTGGGCAGGGTTCCTCCTCTCCTCTGCTGACTCCTGGGCAGAGAGGAAAGGAAGGAGGAAAGCCCGGCCACTCTGAGATCCCAGTGATGCCTCAGGAAGGCTGACCTGAAACAGAGGCTGGACAGAGCTAGAGAATAAAGTAGGTATTTATTAAAAGGCCACCAGGATCCACCCTGGGCAGACAGGAGCCTGACGAAGGCTGCAGCCAGTGTGGGCTAAGAATGGTCACACAAAATGGCTGGCCAGTCTTGAGATTTTACATTTTTTATAAGTTTTGGTTCATTTGCATATTGGGGTTTAATTGTCTAATTACAGCTTCAGGTTGGGAGGTCCCATCCTTTTTCCTCCCTTAAGTCCACCATTATTTATGCTTTTGGGTTGAAAGTTGTTCTTGGTCCTCAGCAGGAAAAGGATTTGTTTTGTCTGCCTGCTCTGTGAAGAGAGCTTACTGGCACTTAATATGAGCTCAGAACTACATCCTTAGGCAGCACAGTATCTGAAACTATGAAAGCTGAAATCTAAGGCATCACCAGGCTGGAGAGGCTGCTGCCCAGCAGAGATCACATATCCACTGCTGGCCTGGGCAGATTTAACCCTTTCCTGTCAACATGAAGCTTCCAAGGCTTAACTCTTCCTTGAGAGAAAGAAGAAAAGGACACAGTGAACGTAGAGAAGACTCAGCACAACAGTCAGATGGTGAAAGAGAGTGAAAGACAAGAGTCTTTCACTTTTTAGAGGAAGGATAGAAGAGTTGCCTGCTGGCTGGACTTTTTATTGAGCCATGGAAATAAACTCTATATGTAGATTCAAATCATGGGAAAGATATGCATTTGGGGAATGATTGTAGATTTGTGTGTGGATCTGAGCAAAGGTGTTTGTGATGGACTAAGTGATACTGATCTTATGAGATGCTTGAACAGAGATAGAGATGAGAAGTCCTCTGTGCCAGTGAAAAAGTGAGAAGATATACATTCCTTGAGACGAAGAATCCTTTGCCTTTGGAGTTATTCATCTTTAAAAGTGACACTCCAATAATGCAAGAGTCTAAGACCCATGACCCATAAGCAGCTTGGGAAACTCAATGGGAGAGGTCATGGAAGTAGGTTTCACCAGGTGGCTGTTTTTGTGAAAGTAAAACCCACAAACCAACTGTTCTAGGCTGTCAGTGGGAACCATGACTCTAAGAGAGACTCCTCTTCCTAAGAATTGATGAAAGACTATTTTCAAATGGTGAAACTGACTGAAAATCCCAGGTTGTGTCTCTATGTTGCTTGTGGGAAAGTGAACACTTTTGGGGGGAAGGAAGAGTATTTTGAAGGTGTCATTTTTTTTTTCTTTTCCCTTCTTTTAGTGTGTGTGAATAAACTATCTTTGTAACTTTAAAGTAAGCCTGTTTTGCCATTTTCCTCCTAATTCTATCTCACAGCAGAAAAACCACTCAAACCACTACACTGAGTTTGGCAAATAGAAACAGGTGAACGTAAAACCATTACACTCACTCATCCCTGATACCAAAGACAAAGCCTTCAGTATTTTGTCTTTCAGTAACTTTTGTAGTATTTTTTCTTTTCACTCAGGCTACAGATGTATGCTTTGGAAATAGGCTTTCATAATGCAACCCCTTAATTCATTATAAACTGCAGAAAGAAAAGACAACCTCAACATTTGAAATCTCCACATGCTAAAAGGTTTTCCATTTTAATCATGTCAAGCTGGATTAATGTAATTCAAATGGAGAAAATTAGGCTATTTTTGCACAGGTATTCATTTAGATTTTGGATTTTCAGTTATGGCCTGAGATAGTGAGGGATTTTGCCTGATTTATTCACACACCCACTCCCCAAAGCACAAAACAGAAGGTGGCAGCATTTCAGGGGAAAAGAAAGCCAGGATGACAACAGAGAATTTAGAGACTCAAAATGTATCTTGTTTCTTTTGACACCAAGATTACTTACAGAAAATACCTCAACAGAACCACGCTCAGCTAGAGCTTCCTCATAATCTTTTGACCATTTGGAAATTCTGGCAGCAGTGTGAGAATAACAGATGACCTTTAATTCCAAAGGAGATTTTCCTTCAGTCTTTAACATCATGCAATGTAGAAGTACAGCTCTGCTGAAAAGCTCCTGGGAATAAAACCCATCTTTTCCTTTATGTTTTAGTATGGCTGAAGCCTGGTTTAATCCAGGGCCATTTTAGAAAAGACATTTCCTTGACTGAAAACAATCCACAATGAAACAAGGGGAAGAGCTGTGAGTGACAAGGCAAAAGAAAACAAGGTTACACAGATTATGAGTTTTATAGGCATGGAGAAAAGTAATAGAATTTTTATCTTGCATTAAGGGGAAGAAAAAGCATCAGCAATAGAGGGAACAGACAGGCATATTTTACAGCCTGAATAATCTTACTGTAAAACACACCAAATACAACAGAAACTTTTTTTTTTTAACTCTTGAACAAAATGACAGCTTTTCAATTAAAAAGAAAAAGAAGTTTAAATGTCTTAGCCAATCTGTGTTAATTGAATAAAGACTGAAGCATTTTTTAAAAAAAAAATTACATTAGAAGAATCCCAAGTCCTCCAAGGCTTTGGGAACAGGTGAGGTCAGACAAACCCACTTAAAAGCAAACAAAGCAGTTTGCATATTACTGTTGAGAAGAGCAAGTTTGCAATATGTGTCCACAAGAAAAACAAATAATAAGAAATGCAGCACCCGGTTTGAAAATGGCAAGACAATACTTCTGTTCCTTCAGGCATAGGAATTCCGAGTATAGAATATTCACAGGTGATATCTAGAGCTAACACTGCCAGAATTGCCCCTTACAGAGAGAGACTGACTATTAGAGAGTCTGATAGTGCAGATTAGAAACAACAACAGTTGAGGGAAGTTCTTAAATAAGGCCAGATATCTTCCATGAACTGGGGAGGTTCAAGCATATTTCATCTCCAGACTAGACATAATTTTTGTATCAAGAGGTATACTCTAGCTCACTCAGCTATGAGTGGATTTATTTTGCTTTTTTTTTTCAAAGTGTAAATTCTTCATTAAATATTTCAGGTTTCCTTTTCTGCCCTAATTCATGCAGGGAAATCCTGCTAGATGAGTTCCCTAGCTACAGAGACAGAAGACCAGATTTTGTTTGCCAATTTTCTGTACTTGGGGTTCTGTTTACCAATAGTTCAAGGAATGTATCTGGATTACAAACACAGTTTGGTCAAATTTTGGTATCTGGACCAGGCTGGGGTTACTGAAGGGTAAAGCATTTAATGACCTGCAGGAATGACATTCCTCAGAAGATGCTCTGCAACACTGACAAAGGGATTTTCCAGAGCAAAGACATCAGCACCATGGAACACAGAGAGTGAAGGTGTTCAAAGATGGAAGGATGTCTCTCTCTCAAACTGGCATCTGAACACCCAAATTAATGAGCTTGTTCCAGCCCCAGCAGAATTTTAATAGTTACTGCATCTGAAAAGGAAAGGGGAGTCTGGAAGAGAACGTTTCCCTCTTCCCCAGTCAGGGACAGCCTCAGCAGCAGAGTTTAGCAGATAACACTTGGTATCACAAAGAAAGGCAATTCCCCTGAAGCCCTCAGTGTTTACAAGTGTCCAGCATTAGTCTGTCCTTTATTTCCAGCTGACCAGGGCTGTTTATCTGAAGATACTAACGCAACAGACACATCCCCTATCAGCCTTTCATCCCTCTGCCATTTTGTGCAATTCCTAAGTTTAATGATTATACTAGAAATGAAAGAAAATAGGTACCATGACAACAATAGTCCTGATTGTGCTCTCTGGACTTCCCATGCTGCATCCATGCCTAATGTGTCTGGGCTTCCTGGGACAGTGGACGACAGCAGAAGTGACTCTCGTGCCTGAGTGAGCCCAGAACAATGGGATACGTCTCCACTTTCCTCAGGGAACACACCCTGCTGCTGTTCTCCAGCCTGCCCCTCTCTCTGCTATATAGCACATGCTAAGAACAGGAAGGAAAAAACAGAAGCTGAACTTCAGACATTTGGATAGAAAAAAAATGTATTCAGATGTATTTGGATAGAAAAAAACCCCACACCCTAAGAGAGCTGGAGTAAGGAAATGTGTTCCAAACAGAACCCTCTGGGGAATTTTACTCTCCCAAACCACCTTCCGTCTGCTGTTTATGCATCCTGCCACTAAGTGTTGTACAACTGAATGCTCCACATGCTTCTGTCAGCCTTTCATCATCCCCTTCTCCCAGCCATGAAATGTCACCAAATTCTGGAGGGATTCAAGTAGGGACTGGGCATTTCTCTGCTTGAGGACAAAACAAACAGAAACACCTTTCCCGAGCTGAACTGCAATTCACCAGTGCCACGGTGTTAAGCCAGGCTGGCAAAACATAATGAAGTTATTATAAGGAATGAAACACAAACATTTTTGTCTGGTCAGTTTGGGTTCTCCCACACGAACTAATTAGCCCTGCTGCCCTGGGATGCTGCAGGCTTCATGAGTTATCTGAAATCCATTTATTCTGTCACCTCCTAAGACTTGACAGAGATAAACCATCTCAATGCTGTAACAAACTGTTTGGTTTGGTGTTGGGTTTTTTTTTTCTTGTGTGATTTTGCTGTTCTGAACACATGGAGTCACCAAGCAGTACTGATTATAAAGACTCACAAACAGAGGCTCCACTACTTGTATAAAAAACCCTCCTGATAAAAATTTGGCTTTTACCCTTTTCTGCTACTACGGTTATCATACATGGAATTTTGGCTTCCAGAAGCTAATTTGCTCATCTTACTTTATTATTTTAATTCTTTATGTAAAAGGTAACTTTCCACAGTTGAAGACAACAGAATAACCAAGCTGTACTCGAGAAATATTGTGTACCCTTACTCTTAAAGTACCTGTTAAAGCCTGTCATTTATGGCAGGAAAAAAGAAGGGATTTTTCTTCTTAATAATTCTGAAGAGCTGATTTCTACATTTCAGTTTTGAACTTTGAGAAAATCCAGCTGATGAATACCCTTTCTTCCTAAACCTGTGCATCGCAAATGACTTTAGTGGCAAACAGACCAAAATTGAGAAAAACGCAGGAAGAAGTGATCCTGTGAAAAAAAGGGGTTGTGCTCAGTAAGTGATTACTACAATAAAAAGAGAATACTCATCTATGAGAGCACTCATTGATGAAGGATGGACAAGTTGTTTAGCAGCTTCCATGAGGGTCTCTGTCTTTTTGCTCTGCTTATACATTCTGCTTACAGAGCACTTCATTTTCACAACTAGGCTCACTTAATTTAGGAAATTTATAAAAGAAAATATTTGCCATTAATAAAGGTTAGGCCTAATTTTTCTTGGGCACCTTAGTCCGAAGGTGGAATTCACGACACTTAACCAAATTGACATGCAGTTGCTTCAACGGTGCATCCCTCAGCATAGAAGAATGAGGTGTACTTGGATTATTCCTCCTGTAATATCATCTTGCAGGGATTCCCTGCAGTTTGCTTATCTCTGTAGCTTGGAGCAGTAAGCAGCTTATGGATGTGGTCCATTAAAAATATGTTTGCTTTATGCTTCTGTATTATATCAATAAGGAGAGACATTTAAAATCTGGAGCTAGAAATGCAAACTAAATCATCCCTTTTAGCCAAATTAAAAGGTTAACATCTTATCTAGGTTATCCAGGTCCCATCAATTTGTTGAGGTAGAAAGGATGTAATCCTCTCTTGTTCTAACAGATCTCAAACACTAAAGGCTCTGTAGCATGCACAGTGCCCTCTTAGAGTTTGAAATATTAATTTTTCCTCTAAAACTCAGTCAGCATTTTCCCAGTTGTTGTCAGTGTAGCAAGGGCAGACTTCCAATCATTTGCCTTAAGGAAGTCTATTCTATATATTTATATTTACTGTATATATAGATATTTATACACCATGGTGTTAAATCTTAAATGCCACATCTGACTCACACTTCAAACTCCAGTAGCTACAGGGGCACTAACAGCAGGCTGTACCCTAAATGAGTTCTGGGGGAATTAAACTGCAACAGTAAACAAGCAAGGTCACTAATGAGCTGAGACAGAAAACAGAGCTGCTGGCTGCCTTTCAAGTTCAGAGGGGTATTCAAATGGATGTGTTATACTTGAGAGCAGAGAACTGGATCAGTGTAATAATTAATTCATTCTTTATCTGAAAGTTGTTAGAAATTTCAAGGGTAATATCCGGAATGCAGGAAATTGGAAGCTGTGTCCATTCTGTGATCTGGTATTTGCCACAGCAGGGCACCCAGGAGCTGTCACTGAGGTCACTGTTAGACACACAAATGTGAAGAGACAACCATCTCAACACAAAGAGCCACCACACGTTAAAATCTATTGCAAATGCATCAGAAACACATGTTAATCCATGTGTAAGAAAATGACTTTGATGCCCAGAAGTTGTCTTTGCCACCAAGGGGAATTGCAAATGGTGTCCTGCTGACATTTGTTTCTGTAAAAAGAAAAATCAAGAGGGGACCGAGGCACATGCTCTCTACTGGGACAAGTTCAGAAGGGGAAAAAAGAGCAATTATATAAGCAGAAATATTTTGACAGATTAATACAATTTCTCTATACCCTGAAGCAGTGATCTTGCAAAAACCCTCTGAATGATTTCTGCCTGGTCTGCTGGCCAGTGGGAGGCTGTGGAGACACGTACACATGACCTTCAGTCTCAGATTACAGGCTGATAGAAGACTCTGGGTGGACAGAGGTGACGCAGATTTAGGGAACTGCTCCCTGGCCCAGTAAGTCACAAAGTCCCTAAAAAGTCCATAAAATATAAATACGCATTTCTTCTCTCCATTTGTTAGCATAAGTATGAAGGAAAAAAACAAACCCAAAAACGTGATTAGAGATGTTTACTGAGGTTAGAACTTTATATTGCTTTATGAACATTATTGTGTCACCACATCCCAATGTGCCTTTCCAAGGGGAAATGTATGACCCTGGTTACCAGGAAGTTCAAAAGGGCTCTTGTTCTGTCCCAATTACCTTTCAGATGGGCAAAAATTAAGGAACTTTTAAATTCCTCTGTGATTCAGAGACTGAGTCACCTGGTTTGCTGAAGCAAATCACAAAAGCCACTTTATGTTTAATCTATGTTTAAGCCTTCATGCTATTCATGAAGTTCACCAGTACCTACCATAAGCAGCACTGCTCTCAGGACTGTTTCACACTGCAGCTCACAGACTTCTGAAGTTCTACCAGTGTTGATAGAATGAATAAGCCTTTGTCATTTTTTTTTAGTGTTATTAAAATAAATACCTTGATAGGTAGCCAACAGGTAAAGCAGGGTCCACTGTGGTAAAACAGAGTATGAAGGAATCTGTTTTTTAAACATGACTTTAATATTTGTGCTTGTTCATTTCTTTTAGCTCACCCTTACCATAGAGGTAAAAGCTGGTGACTCATGAATGACCTAATGAATTCAACAAAAAATTCAACAAAACACTGTGTTTTTTCTTTAAAACAAACAAATAAAACCAAAACACCCTCACTAAAAACAGGTGGGTTTCTTTTTTATTTTCCCAATCTCTTGAAATAAGTGCTCTGATTTATTGTTCAATATTTCAAATGATCTAGAAATACCTGAGTACGTGCCCTTACGCCTGTGGGATCTTACAAAATTTGACACTTTAAAAAGCTCGTAATGAAGTATGTAGAATTATTTGCCCCTTAACTAAAGATTACATTTTCCCATTTAGGCAAAGTCGAATTCTTACAGAGTTGTGTAAGGCACGTCAGCTGCAAAATCTAATTCTGAAAATCAGTTATTTCTTAGACTGTGAGGTATGTTTTCTGAGTTATAGGTCTTGGTTGACTTACATTCCCTACAAAATCAAGGCTAGAGACAATGAAGCAGGCTCGAAATAAAATGAAATCTCAAAAAATTCTTGCTTCCCTGAGTAGCCTTGTATTTTTCCAGATACGGTAAGTTAAATCTCTGTATTCAAGCTGCAAGTTTCAAAGCTGATATTATACTTAGCTTTAAATCCCTGAAAACAGAAGTTTGCTGAGGAAACTTTGACAGACCTTGAACAACAGTACCTCACAACTCCTTCATAATCCAACCTGACTGCTATTGATTTAAAGCTGTTCTATATTCCACTTAGCTCTTCCTCTTCATTTGAGTTTCTTCTATTATCCTCATTAATTAAACTGGCTTTGTGGTAGTGCAGTGACAGTGGTGCAGTACCTTCTGAATACCCAAACCCTGGGCCCTCTTCACTGCTTGGTTTCCACGACTGCTAATGATCAGGTTGTACTAGAGGGCACTTCAGCATCACTGAACGCTCCTGGGCCAGGAAGAAAGGGTGACAAGACATGTCATGTTCAGAGAAAGCAAGCCTTCCTCTTGTCCCCAGAACTCTGCATCCCTGGATGGAACATCAGAGCAAGGTGCTGGGAGCATGAAGTTTTTCTGCAGTCAGTGCTTTGCTGCTAAAGTTCAAAAGGTGACAAAGCCCTGCACCTGTCTGTGTCACTGGATGTTCATCCTTGTCCCAATAAGCTCAGGGGAATATGGAATATTCCATCCAGCTCCAGGGGAATATGGAATATCCCTGCTGGAGCAGTGAACACCTCTGCTCGAAGCAAACCCTTCTCTCCCAGCAGTGACTCCTGTGAGCACTGAGCCACAGCAAGCAGCACACACACATCAGACTGAATGCCACACCTGAACCCTCTCCACAGCACAGTAAAATCCTGCCAGGTGAGATCCAACGGGAGCTCTACAGCCTCCCTGCAGGCTCCCTGCACAAGCCTTTATCTGGTTTTATGGATGGTACATCATTGCACTCACCAGTGAGCCCTATCACATTTTGCCACACTGGAAAGATGTAATTGTGAGTCCTAATGATTACTGAGTAAAATGATTTAAATAGCGTTCATTAATAGGAATAGAACCCATTTCACTGCTGCCACCAAAGTGTTTTTGCTGCACCATGATAATCACACTTCGGGTTCTGTGGGGTTTCTCTCCCTCAGCAATGTGGAAGAATAACAGAAGGAACAAGAGGGACAGCGAAAGAATACTTAAGCAATAAACATTCTTCAGGGTCATTGAGCCAATAAAATGTAGCAGCTGCCAAAGGATGGGATTCACACTACATTTGATCAATTTTCTTTAATGCAATGAACATTCTGATGTGAGCATTTTTACAATACTTCCATATAACTTTGCTGGTATCAAAATGAGATTTTTTTTTTATCAAAGCCTTTCAGTAAAGTTAATTATTCTTCTTTCAAGTTTAAAATAAAAAAAAAAATATGTATCTCAAACACAACACATGAATTGTTCCCAGAACAATGAAAAGCTTGGTTTTATCACGTCATTTTCACAGAATACTAGAGGGAAAAAGGTGTTTGTCATCCTTAGCTACTTAGCTGCCTCTTTTCAACTACCTTGAAATTAGCAGGAAATGAGGATAAATCTTGGCTTCTAGCAAGACTTAGTGTCAATTAGTCAACCGTGTCTGAGAAGGTTAATAGGTAAAAATGTACCCTTAGAGCAATAAATAACCAAAATTCCCTAATAAATTTCCTGGCACATAGCCAGAAAGAGAACTGTTATGATACAGGAATTATTTTTTAGAATGTACAATTTAGTTTCATATCAGCATTTCATTTCCCATCAGGAGCCTGTGTTAGACAGGAATTTCCCAATGCACCCATCTTCCCCGTGCTTCGGTTCCCATCACACAATGGGTTCAAATCTGGTGCCAAAAGCCAAGTTATGTTCCTTGCTGCCACTTCCTACTCCTCAGAATCACTCTGAGACTTCCTCTGGGGCTTCTTTTATAGTTTGTTTCTTTTACCAGCAACTGAAGAATTGCAGTGCTGGGGCTCAGGACTTCCCTCCAATTGTGCACAGCACAAGGTCCAGGTTCACTTCTAATTCCAGAAAGCTGCAGAACAGGTACAGCTCAGACGACCCATTTTTCATTAGTGTAATCTCAAAGGATACAAAACTAAACTGTCATTCCAAGAAGAATGATCTTCATTTTAAAGCCATTTCTTCTTTTCATTACAATGTGCTTTTTCTAATTTATTAATTTAGTTTAATGAGAAGAACTGGGGGGAGTGAGAAAGAATGAAATCACTGCAATTACTGGTCTACTACTGAAACATGGGGAGTTTTAAAGACACATTGCTTCAAAAGAAAAGCTGGTCTATATCTGAATGTCAGAGCAGTCACCCTTTAATCCTAAAGTGTGTAGTCTCATGAGGAAGGCTTAACATTTTCTAGGCAGTTCTGTGCTAAGTATCCCACCCTACACAGCACATCCCAGGGATGGCATGTGCTGGCTCATATTATTTTGAACACAAAATCTGTGTTGCAGAAAATGTTCCATTCTCTGCCCATCTGTAGCCACTGCAGTCCCTTGTGAGCTGGTGGACGTTAAGAGAAACATTGATTAAAGCACGTAGGCAGCAATACAATTTGCCCTACTTTGCTTAGTTTAGCCTCAAAGAGCAAATCAATGATGATGTGACCATAATGCAGCAAAACACCCAAAGCAGATGGCAAGATTTAGAGGTAAGAGGCAGGCTTGAAGGGATGGAGAAGAGATAATCGGAAATCACTTATCCTTCAGTAAGACAAAAATTGTAATTATTTCACTAAGGTTCTATTCAGAAAAACATTTAGTGATGGTTGTTTCCCCAAGTGCATTCAGGGTATGCTGAAACAGGGGTTCCACCTCTGCAGGGAGGCAAGCATCCTTCCTTCATTGTGGAAAGGTGAGGCAACAAAAGGAATCAACATCATCTGATCTCTCTGCACATAAAAAATGGCAAAACATATTTTACAAGCCCTGTGACTTCCCAGCATTAAAACATTTTATACAGTTATGAGATGGCCAAAATTTCAACTAATTATCAGACTGAACAAGGTTCTTCCCACATTCCAAAATAATAATACCATCAGAATCCACGCACTTCAGCAGTGGGAAAAGATTCTCCATGTGGAACTTTCTGGCACCTGCCCAGGGGACGTTTCCTGAGCCCCCCTAACCAGGCCAGCTCAGCCCAGTGCAGCCCTTCCCCTCCCACTCTGTGTAGGGCTGCACACCCCAGCCCGTGGGGCCACTGCAGGAGAGGAAAAGGAACCCAGTGTGGCTCTGCTGGGACAGTCACACTGTTGGGAACAGCAAAGGCACCCAGAGGGACACCACCACAGCCAGCACCCAGTGACCAGGGAGCAAACAGCAGCGCTGCACAGTGCCCAGGGCAGGAGAGCTGGAAGCTCCTCAAACAACAAAGGGACCCTAAGGAGAATCTGCCTTGGATGTGAAAAGGTGGTGCTGAAGGATTGTTCCCCGTCTCCGTTAAGAAAGGGTCTCCCCTCCTTTCTTAAGGATGTGGATCCCCTGCAGCAGTTCAAATTCCCAAATGCATGAGTGTTGCAATATGGCACAAAAGAATGACACTCGTGCACTGAGATGTTTAAGGTAAAAAAGGGGCAAGTTTATTTACAGACCTCAATATTTATAGAATTCCAACAATGACCATGGATTGGAGGAAGAAAATTGTCTTCTCCAACCACACTGGTCAAACCAACAGCCCATCAACAGTCTCCTCCTTATGAGAAGAATGTAAACCTGAAAGAACAGTTACAATAACAATAGACCGTTTACGTGAAAATTCGTGAGAAACTCT
This sequence comes from Phylloscopus collybita, assembly GCA_027886175.1. Classification (NCBI taxonomy): domain Eukaryota; kingdom Metazoa; phylum Chordata; class Aves; order Passeriformes; family Phylloscopidae; genus Phylloscopus; species Phylloscopus collybita. Next base: position 27,558,673 of record JAJNNQ010000003.1, on the reverse strand, counting down.
ATTACAAAAAGTAAATTATCAGAAGGCTGAAAAACCAGGGCGACACATGAGCCCTGTAGTCACTGCACAAGCGAGTTCATAAAGCCAAACACCTCCAAAAGTGGACTAAAACGGATCAATTTTTTAACTTGGTGCTAGAAGCTGCGGCGGTACGAACAACACGTGAGGCCCCAAGGTGTGGCTCTGACGGGGGCAAAGCTCAGCCACAGCATCCAGGAGGCTGGAATGCCACAATCCCAAGCTCAGCCCCGAGAGGCACAGGTGGCACTCAAGGTACTGCTGCACAGAATTGTGTGTGCCTGGCCTGCAGGAAATAATCAGAGAACAGACTGCTGACGGTGCTGCATGCGCCAGTGCCTCAAATCACCCTCACGTTAAAGAACAAGTGGGAAGGAAAATCTGCACTGAAATCCATGAAAAAATTTCCTGCCATGCGCTCCTTCACGGCAAAGGGAGAGCTGGACTCCAGATTTGTGTGTTGGATATTTTTATTTTATAAAGCTGATCTTTAATTAGTGCAGTAGATTAGCCACAGTGTTGGAATGACGAGTAAAGCATCTCTATCCAGAATATGCTTGTACCAAAGAAAGAACAGATGGCTTAATAAACAACTATTACCCAGCACAAGGATTTTCCACAATATACCAATTCTCTTTACTACTGGAATTATTAATTTCCTGGGACATTTGTGATCATATCTGGTTAAAAAGTTGGCTAGGCTAAGCATCCACTTCCAAAAAAACTGTGGCATCTTTTTACTCCATTAAAGCTGACTGCAAGAGTAAGCCTGGAAATACTGTTCTAGAATACTCTTCCAATTCAGTATCACAGCTCTGATAGCACAGGAGAGAAGGAAGGTGCTTATATCCATCAGGAACAGATGGAGATCACAGTCTTACAGTAAATTCCTTGTGGATGAGCTCTCCAAGGGATTCTTTGAGAACAGAGAAAATGGTTATTTCTAGAGACTCTGCATTCTTTGACATAAGCCTCGTTCCTAAAAAATTATATTTAGTACATCAGTGAGACCTCAGTTCAGATTTTTCAGGTCTTTAGTACCATTTTTGCCATTAAAGTAGCACTCCTGAGATTTTAGAGACTCAGAATGACATTTTCCTTCTTGCAAAGGGACCAGAAAAAATAATAAAATTTAAGGAACATGAGGTTCCTTAGACAGAGGTTGTCCCAAAGTGAAGTTCAACGAAACAGTCTATTAAATCTCCTGCAGAAATGAAAACACATCTCTAGGAAACAACTACTTTTTAAAATATTAACTTCCTTTTTTATCGTCTTTCATTTAGTTCTTCAAATGAGGCTGAAAAATCTGAATAAAGATCTTATGAACTCTGTTGTGTTTTAGAAATAAAAGTATATTCTCACACTATTTTGAGACCTGAACAATGACATCATACACACAGGATATTTTTACTTATAGCTCTCTATTTCCAAATGGATGGAAGGACAAGGGATATTAAGTTTACTCCAGTTCCCACCTTCCCAGCTGCTGAGGTTCTCAGGAATTAGAAGATCCCATGGAAACACAAACAGTCATCATATATCACTCACAGCTCAATCTGAAAATAACCATTTTTGAGCAGGTTATTATAATCAAATAAATTATAGCAAGCTGATGCTGTAATACTACTTCCTATCTTTTAGCTTTTTCTCTGGCAAATCGGTATGTGCCGAAAATTCTCTGCTGTCTTACTGTGTGCTGCCTATTAAAATAACAATTAACCTGTCAGAGGGGTACAGGAGGAGGGAGCCTTGGACATTGCAAACTTTTCTTTATCTTGCAAAGGGATGAAATGGTGACCAATAAGATGCTTTGAGGGAAAGAGAAAAGAAAAAAGACAGAGACAGGGGAAGGAGTAAAAAGCATCATATTAACTGTGGGCATAAACAACTCAATCTCATATTTCACCTCTGACTCAGATGAAAAACTTTGAACTCTGTCTCCTGCACTCCAAGTGAAATCTCTCAGCACTGGGCCCAATCTAATCCTCCTTTTCTTATAAATTCTTCTGCTAAAGTTGGTTTTATTTGGCTGATTCTGAGGGGAAAGAGAAAAATAAATACTTTCTACAGTCCACTAGTGAAGGCAGTTGCTTGGGACAGAGGAAGAGAAGTGTTCAATTTCCCATCCCAACAACTATTTCAGTATTTCTACAAAATACAGCAAGGGAAAAAAAAAAAAAAAAAAAAAAGTGATAAAAACCAACCCTTCTTGAGCAGTGTGCTTGCTTTGGACACTGCAGACCTCACCTGAGCCCTGCCCAAGCAGGAACTCTCCTGATTCTCATTCTCCTGCCTGCCCACAGCCCGGGCTCATCCCTGCACTGTCCCTGCTGTCCGAGCTTTGTCCTCTGGGGACCAGGAAGGACAACTCGAGACTGATGGAACTACTGCATTTAAAGTAGAAAATTGCCATCACAGAATGCATCTGCATAAAATAATCTACAGCTGCTGAATAATTAGATACATATGGATTAGGCTTTGAACTCATCCCACAGTCTGGAAAACTCCGTAGAATTCAATAAACTACATTGATTTGCTTCTACATCAATCATATCAATCTCAAACCGATTGATAAGAGAGCTACAGGCCCCTTTTCCCCTCCTGTCCATAGTGCAGAATGAACCTGCTTTCACAGGTACTGAAAATAAATTCCAGTGGTTTTGTTGTTTTTCACATGTGCAAAAAATTCTAAATACAGGATAAACACCATCATCTATTCTCAAGTTATGTCTAAGAAGTGAATTACAACAGCCTTAGACTGATTGCTCTAAACTCTTTCTAGAGGCAGGCAGAAGAGAATAATTTAAAAAAAATGGTTTCTGTCCATTTCATTAACATCTGGTAGACAACAAAATGTTAATGAACATCGACCATTTGGCAAAATCTGGTAAAATGCCTTGATAATATAAATTACCAAAACAAAAAAGGTAATAAATAGATAATAAAAATTAGAGTCATCAGCTCTGTCAGGAGACAGTTCTGAATAGGAAAAGGTGAAGATTAAGGATAATTAAAGCAGAACTTTGCCATACAAACACTTCTTTGCACTGAGCCTGCTTTACAGGCACCTTGAAAAAGAGAAGGCAACATTAATTCCTTCAGCCAATTTCTACATCCTCTTTTACATACTTCCAGGTCACATCTGTGCTGCACTCCCTTTTTTAATGCAATAGATTAAAGGAAAAATTGCATTGTATTGTATCAAACATAGAAAAATATCTAATCCTATTAAATGAAGAAAATAAGAGAATATGTAGATATATACAAGAATATACAGATACGTATATTCATTTTCATTTAACAGGTTTATACATTCATTTTTCAAATTATTATGAGAAAATTCTGTATCAACAAAAAAGATCTGGACCACCATTAGTCTCCCTATCTTTTCTTTTTAAACCACATAAGAAAACAAAGTAAATCTAATAACAGCCTTTCTACAGAAGACAGACCTTTTTTCTATATCTAAGCTGTGGTCTAGAAATTAATGAGAAAAGATGTTTTTCAAGTGAGTTAAATGCGTAAATGTTAGCAGCTAAAAATAGTGTAAAGAAAACCGAATTCTGAGACCCCAAGTGGGATTCTGGGAAGAATATTTCCTTTTTCTGTTTTTCCCCATTTCTTCCTAGTTTTACAGACAAACGTAAGTCTTAATAAAAGGTGATAAACCTCAGCTTTACAAGCCTCATCAGACACTGTAAATATTGTCATTTAACCTGTATTTAAGACACAACCCTAGGAAACAAGAGAAATTAAAAATAAAAATAGAATAAAAAAAGAATTAAAAAAAAGGAGCTGTCAATAATATTTTCCTAGGAGAAACTGAAGAAAAATAGAAATAAACAGAATGGCCGCGGTCAAAATAAAACTTGTGGTTGAAGGAATGCAATTTTAAGGACTCAGCATGCAGAAGCTCTATTGATACATCCCAGTGTCATGCTGAGGAACACTTGGATTTTTCTAGGTGGTGGTGCATGGGAGTTCACTGGATTATATCCCAAAAAAAAAAAAAAAAAAAAAAAAAAAAAAAAAAAAAACAAAAAAAAAAGGAAAGAAAGAGAAAGCCATAAACAGTCATTTGGACAACACAGGCTGCAGAGGATTCACTCCAACTATCAAATAACCACCATCAGTTTTACTGACTGTAATTGGGTGCAGCTCCTCAGGAACATTTAACACCTTGAATTACCTTTCAAGTTTTCAGCTACAGAGAGGCTGGCATTCAGTGCAGTCTAGAAATATCCAACACAATGGAACATCTCTCCCAATTTTAGGACTATGCAAGTTCGTAAGCTTTAGGAGACACTTTTTAAAATATGGTCCCATAGCAATATATTCTTTTTAAGGATAATATGTAGAAGAATAAGAAATTCCTTCTACAGTAAATTAAATACTCTTTGAAATGCTGGTTGGGTTTTTTCTTCACTGTTTACTAATTTATTTTGCCCCAAGCACTGGATAACAGTATGGCATATAGTTACTGCAAGTATTTCAGCCAACTTTTACTTGAAGTCAACAGAAAACATGGAAGCTCAATTTGCTGTTGTAGGCCACAATAAATGCATTAATAATTAAATTATAATGTCTGCAAACTTTGTAAGTAAATATTGTCATTCATAAAGGTAGGCTTCTCTATAAACATTAAAGTTCAAATCTCTCTGGCAAAACTGCATTTCTATGGGTAATCACAGATATTACAGCTCCTGAAGTACATCTGGAAACACCCTCTTTACTCATCTTTGAGCACTGAACAAACCACTTGAAACTTGTGTCCATTTCCAAACACAATCTGTGCCAGCTGGCCAACACTACCCAGCTGCACTGAACCTCCTGGGAGTCACTTTTGAATGGCCAATTTAATTTCTCACACGTGAATGTTTTTCATTTGGTCTTTGGTGCAGTTGCTGTCGTTCCTGTTTAATCCATGCAATGCAACTCTCAGATACCCCCCTGTCCATGTGGTTTCCCTGAGATTTTATTCTGTGTGGTGTTGCTTGCCCCTCTGCTCAAGCTGCATCAGTGTTCAAGGCATGAACACTGAGTGACAGATCAAGTGATATATCCCACTGGGGATTCAACTCTACTTCCTTTGAAGCCCCTAAGAAAAGTCCTTATGGATTCCAGCAGCAGCCCTGGTGTTCATCATCCAACCTGCTGATGGGCCCCTGCCCTGTCCTCAGAATCATCATGGGTGTGGTTATGAGCATCTGCCCAACAATGCCTCTGTTACCCAAGCAGGGTAAAAAGCAAACAGAGGCATTGGTACAGTGTCACCCTATTCTTCTCTGTTTTTCTAAAGTTCCTACAGCCTTCTGTATTTGCATTTTTGCCATGGAGTTTCTCACACACTTTTCATGTCAATAATGATTGTTTTGCATTCCTTTCTGGAGGAGGAGAGAAATGATGAACTGTTGGTTTGACCAGTGTGGTCGGAGAGGACAACTTTCTTCCTCCAATCCCTGGTCACTGTTGGAATTCTGTAAATGCTGAGGTCTGTAAATAAACTGCCCCTTTTTTTGTCTTGGACATCTCAGTGCATGAGTGTCATTTCTTTCACCTCCTATTGTGACAGTACAGACCTTTAGGACAGCCTGGAGTCCTCAGCAACCCTTCTCTCTCATCAAAAACCCTCCCCAGCATCTCCCTGCTGTACAGCAGGCACCCCCTGGGAGCTCAGGCTTTCCTGGCCAGGACAGGACACCAGGGCTCAGACACTCCCCAGGTGACAATGAGACTCCACAGCACACTGCCACAGCCCCAGCAGCTCACCAGATGTCCTGCTAAAAGCAGTCAGTACCCCTAGGAATGCCACCCACCAGAAATTCAGAGAACAGAACCAAAAGATGATGCTGTAAGGCTCTTATTGTTGAAAGCTTATTAAAACACAGTACAGCAGCTAAAGAGGCACGGCACAGGGTATGGCAGAGACTTGGCTTTGAGATTCCTCTCAGGCTTTGATGTTTAAAGGCAGACAAGACAGAATCTGAACAACATTCTTACTTAATCTACTAGAAAACTGTTTTCAGCAAAAATTGCTAATCAACCGTAACGGGCTTCTGAAGCAGAATTAGAATCTTAGCAAATGAGAGCCTAAAGAGAAAAGAAGCCAACGTGTCCAGATTAATAAGATAGAAAAAATAAAAACAAGAGAGGTGTTAGTACAGTAGAACAAAACCCTATTATGCACCATAATTAGATGTCAGCACACATTCTGTCAGCTTACATGCTAATTTTAATTTCTGGGGCAAACTGTTTTACATGTTTGGACATCTAAATTGATGCTTTACAGTTTAGTCATGAGCATCAGATCTGAAAATTAACCTCTTCTGACAGGCTATAATTTAGGAGTTGATTCTGTAACCACAACTGAAGCATGAAGATCCAGCTGCAGTTTGGTGGGAGGGGGCATTTATCAGCCTGTTTGCTTTGAACAGAGGCAGGTACAGCTTAGGACAAGCAATGCAACAGCCCTGCAAAGTTTCACTCGCTCCAGGGAGGACCTTGATCTACTCCATGGACTCCATGGACTTCAAATTAGTGGAGTTCAGCAGTCAAACAGTTACAACTATTTGTGTTTGTTGGATCAAACTCCATGAGTGCTACATTCATAATAACCTGGGGCTGCTGCTGGTCCCATTCCACTGCTGAAGGGAGAACTGTTCATTCAAACATCCCAAAATACTGAACTTCATTCAAACATCCCTCAAGACATTCAAATATCCCTATTAAATAAAGTAAGCTATCAACTAACAAAATACTACTGACATACATCTATAATGCAAAAGATAACTCCCACTGCACCAATACTTTTTCTCTTGAGTGCCAAGAGAATTCATTCTGATTTGTACAGAACATGAGATCTCTGTCCCATTAGGGGGACTGACTTTTTGCCTTCTCTGCCCTTTCAGCATGAGAATACAAAAAAACTCGAACAGGAATAGTCAAGACTTCAATTACTCTTTTAAAGCTCCATTTAATGAAAAAAAAATTTCCACCCCTCCCTGTTACATTTATTCTGTTTTTATCTGAGTATTTCAATCCAATGTCTATGTATTAGATAGAAATTAACTGTCTACATATAAGAGTGGTTCCATTTTCCTGATATTATAAAATATTGATGATGCTGATTTACACCATCACTCAATGAAAAGGCCCTCTGAGATGACGGTTGAGTGGCACTTTATTTTCATACAATGAAGTAAATTCTAGGGTATCACTGGAGCAAATTTAAAAAGAAGAAAATTATTCCCAAGCACAGAAAAACAGTGCAGTGCCATATTCTTTCACCCAGCACAGATATGAGTTTACAAGAAACTCGGGTTTAGCTTTATGCAAGAATTTAAACTAATTTTAAAACAGTGTTGAATTGATGAGCAATGATAAAAGATAAAATTATGGGTATTTTAAAAAGCAAGAAACCAAAAGGCTGTTTAATGCTGAGGATCCTACACAGTGTTCATTTGAGAATTTTGCAAAGGCACTGGAATAAGAAACTAGTTTATTCTGGCTAATGAAAAATATACCTGCTAAGTTATTGATCAAATGCCTTCATGAACCTGTCTATAAATTTTACTATATTTCTTATTTTAAGGAATTTGTGGTTTTATTTCATAAAACTAGTCTTTTATTAAAGCCCCCTTGGTTGTGTGGTTTCATGTGTGTACATGTTTGCTGTTTATGATCTTAAAAATACTGATTTGAGACAGTCAGCCCAAGAATCCTCCAAAGTCCTCAAAAGAGAACAGAGAGCAAAAAAGTCTCTTTACAGTGTGTTGCAATAGCTCTGAAGAATCTGGACTATTGTGGAAATGTGAGCTGGATTCCATCTCCAAATACCCAGGATATGCCAACTAAGTTTCACTTCCCAAACCAATTTTTTTGGCAACGGAGCATGAATCAGGATGAACACTTGATTGACATCTCAAGCTGGGCTGGTTGCACTGACAAAACAATAACAAGAAATCCTGAGGTGCTTTACTTGTAAATTAAACAAGTGCATCCCAGAACACTTGTCTGCAACACACATCAAATGCTGCACACTCAGTTTCAGGTTATCTTGTCTTTAATACTAAAAAAAAATGGAAAAAGCAGAACTCAAAAGCAGACCACTGTCTGCAGTGATGGCTCTGGATTCTATTTCTGCCCACGTAAGAAAACAGCTTCAGTCAAGAGTTAATTATCCTTTCACACATAAAAAGCATCTTCATTATATGGCACCATACTATATCTCAGAGAGAGGTAATTTATAGCAGATGGTAAAAATTGATGATGGCACATGCCCTAGGATGCTGTTTTGTTTCTAAACCTAACTGGAAGCCAGAGCAGTGGGGAAAAAAAATCCTAAGAATTTAGGAAAACAGAACAGATGTCAATAAAGCAGATTATGTGAACTGAAAAGTTAAAATCTAGATCAGTGTCTGGCTTTATTCTGGAACCTAAAGTTGTTCTGGTTTAGATTTTAATGAACTGGTACATGTACAGATATCATTTATATTGTTCCAAGTGTCCCTTCCAGGTCACCATCACAGAAGTATATTTGACCCTAATCTTTGAGATACAGCTACTCTTAAAAAAATACTGTTCCAAAAGGAAAAAGAAAAAAAAAAGGCAAAAACTCCAAGAAACAACAAACCCCCAAACCACAAGAAAATGAACAAAAAATAACCCCAAACCAACCAACCATCCCCCAACAAAGCAAACAAAAACCCCCAAACACTGCTCTGTGCAGGAGTCTAAGACTATCCAAACAAACCTGTTTGAATTATGCCATTAATTCAGTTGTGAAGGCAATAACCTAGCTTTGCAGAACAATCAGTTGTGCATGTAAACGAAAATAAATAATATCCCAGCCCAGTGCTGCAGCGTTCAGGGATTTGATCTAAGAGGATTCCTCTCCCCGTGCTGAGCACTCAGGGGAGGGAGGTTTCCATCCACCCCCATGGAGAATGGCAGGATTTGGGTGTCTCCTGCTCCCCAGGGCACAGCTGTGCTGCAGCCTCAGCTGCCCAGGAGGGCTCCAGGCACAGGAAGATTTCTCCTCTCCTGCACCTTGTGGCTCAAGCTTTCACTCTCACCCAACGCCGTGTCTGCTCCTTTTAAATTAACTCTGATTCTGCAGCAGAGGTAGCAGAATATGTTTTTAAAATCTGTAACACAAATTGGCTCTGCATATAACAACATTAAGGGAAAACTGCTCTCATCACTTCAGGGCACTTTCTTTTGTATCATTATGAGAATTATCTTATTATGTTAATGTTTTGCACTGAAGTTCTAATCCATTGAGGATCTCTGGAGTGATACTGAAAGGAACAAACAATTAACTATCAGCTAGAAACGTTTAGGTATGAAGCAGAAATGAGGAGCTCCGTCTCAAAAAAAACTAACAAATCCATTTATGCTGATTGAAGCAGCAGAAATGAGAGATTTTCCTCTGGTCTCCCATAAAATAGAACTTTACTCATTGAGAAATATATCATTGGAAGTAGAGGGAAAAAACACCTTTGAGGATTAAACATTAGAGGTTTTACTCTGCATTTTATAAAATATCTCATCATTTCAGCACTGATTAGACCAATAAAGACACCATGGAAGTAATAAAGCTCTGAATGAAATAGTGACTCAGTTAGTAATTAAGGATTTTGGGGATTATGTGATATTTTTCCTCCACCGAGCTCCTCAAACCAAACCAACCAAACCAAACGCACAGAAACACATTCAGGGAAAAAGAAAAACTTATTTCCTAGCAGCCTAATCTAGAACTGGAATCAAGTTCAACAAAACACAGAAACAGTCATGTTTTAAAGATTTTTACCACAGCATTTCAAAGACCTGAGTAGGAGAAAAACTCTGCAGAGCCCCCAGCAGTTTGTTGGTTGGTTTGGCTCAAAGCAAAGCAACCAGAACACTTGCCATGCAGAGGGTAACAGAGTCCAAAGTCACGTATACAATATATAAGGAAACAACTTAATTTTGACACAAGCTGTTTTGAACTCCACTGAAATAGTGGGTCCATGCTTATGAGTTGTTTAATTGAATAAAGACTGGTTTATAGTAGAAAAAGAAATGGCAAATAATTATGTTCATTTAATTCACTTGGGATTCAGCTTGTTTTCTGCTTCCTTGATATTAATGAAAAGAAATCTAATTTGTTCTACATGGCAAGAGCTGTAATTTAGATGCTTATTAATGCACAGTTCTGATAGCAGCTCTCTGAGAAATGTAGTTTTTAAAATGTTTGTTTTTTTAACTCCAGGAAGCTGTAAGTGTAACAAAACAACATGTTTTGCATCCACATATAATAAAATTGGAAAAAAGCCCCGTTTCTCACTGCAAGTAGGCAGACTTGAAGACTATATCAGAACCTGGAAAGAGAGCTTTTGTAACACCATGACTTAAAATATACAAGTCAATGCAGTATTTTTTGAACTTTACTATAAATCATGTTTAACATCTAGAAAAAATAGAAAATAGTGATCCTGCAATCTCTAACATTTCATAAGATTACACACACTGGACACAATCACAACCTCCTTGGGAAAGTATTACTAATTGGCTTTGTCCTAATTATTTAAAAGCTATCACATCTGCTCTAGGCATGATAATCCTTTCTGACACTGCCTGCATTCGTGTCTCCTAAGGAATACTTCTGTTACTTATAATTTTTTCTGCTGCATGTGTAGAAGGAGTGTTGCAGGCTTTGTAAATCTTAGCTGCACCACAGGTTTGAATACCTATAGATATAATAAAAAAGACTTCAGACTAAATGCACAGAGCACTCTCATCATGCTGGCAATTAAGCTGGTGTATTTCTAGAAACTGAAACTTGTTTTTAATGAGTGCTACAAACTTTTAAATTTTATTTCTCAAACTCCATTCTGTTCCAGCTAATTGTCTAGTCTGCTAGCTGCTAATTAGCTGCAAGTCAATAACTGAAGTTTCTGTCAACAGGATTTGAATTTCAGCTATAAAGCAATGAAAATTCATTTCCACTAGCACACCTTGGAAATTCTTCCAATTAGCTGCCGTTTGTCCTGATTTATTCCTGTGGGGTGAATACTTAGAGACCTGAACTTTATTTGTTGCTGCACATATATAACCAGGATTTTTTTCCAAAAGCCTATTAATGTTTTCTTTTTATAAATCACATCTAATCTATTTCCACTGGGTTGGCTGCCCTTATAATGTTAGGAAATTAGTATCTTGAACACCATTTTGTAATAAAACTTAATTTGCAATAATTAGAATGTAACAAAAAATAAATAGTTATCATTAGATACCTACAGACATTTTGCTTGGATGGTAAAATAATGAAGCCATCTATAAATGTTTTCCTCTTCAAAGTAAAGATCCAACACACGCACTCTTCAAAGTAATACATCAAGACAAATAATTTTAAAATTGAAACACGATTAAACTTTAAGACACAGTCCAAAACTGCAAACAGGAAAAAAAAAAGAAGTTCCTCTTTTACTTAATGCAAACATTCAGAAATCTAAAGGCAAAATTTTAAAGCTGGTAACTTAAAAAATCACTCCCTGGTTTTAGATTTCTCAGATTTTTTGTTCCACTCGTGTTAGATCTTCCAATGGTACAAGACATACAAAACAATTTGTAAAGTGTCTTCTCCTGTAAGTATGAACACATTGGACCCATTTTCTTCTTCTTTTGCTGGCTCTAGCGAGGGGTCCTCTGAGAAGACATCTTTTTATGGAATGGTTCAAAAGAAGACAGAATTCACTGAAGGGAGAGCAAACCTATCATCAAAAGCATGGTTTTCCAGCAGAAAGAAAGTAGAAAAGACTGGAGAAGCATTTTTAGGCTACTTTACTGGATATTGGTTTTGCTCTGGGTTCACTGCATTAGATGGGGAGCCTTGTGGTGCCATGTTAAATACTGCCTTGGACAATCACAGCTGAACCCCACTCCAAGAGATTTACCTGTGCATGGTATTTTTATAGATAGAAAATCGTACTAATGCCCATATTTGATCAACAAAGAGATGAATTTCCAGGTGCAACATCATACCAGGTGGAGATTTTGCTGTTCTGTTTGGACACTGAGCTCGGAGGGGACAGCAGAAGCATTCACAAACTTGAAGGGGAAAAAAAAAGGGTTATAATGAACTCAGGTTTCCCTCTGATAAATTACATGAGATGCTTCAGAAGTAAGTGGAAGATCTGAAAAGAAAACAAGCAGCACACGAGACTACTCTCTTCAGAGTAAAGTAAGGGAGTTTACTATGTGTTAGTCACCTGTGAGCCTTTCCTGTCAGGTCTCCAACAATAAATCATGAGCAGCCTGCATCCAGTGCCCCACTATGTGCTGATAAATTCCTAAAAGGGCTTCTGGGTGCTTCTAGATCCTGCACTGAATATTCCCCAACAGCAACTGTCACCTGTCATTGCACTGATCCAGTGCCATTAGAGTTATGGTAAATAGAAGAAGGGGAGAATATTAATTGGAAGATTACTGATGGACACACATCTGGATAGATCAGAGCCAGGCAATCATCAACCATATTAAATTTAACAAGGGCAAGTGCAGAACTGTCTACCTGGGATGGGATCATTCCAATTATAGGCACAAACTGGGGGACACTGCTGGAGAGCAGTGCCATGTAATAAATCTGTTGAACACAAGTCACCAGTGGGCCCCGAAACAGAAGGGCCAACCTGTCCCTTTTGGTCTGGGGACACGACTGTCACACTCTGCACTGCTCCAGCCACACCTCAAGTGCTGTGAGCAGTTTTGGGAGCCAAAATGACAAAAAACCCCACCACCCTGTAGGAATGTCCAGAGGAGGGCATAACTGTAACATAAAACAGTATTTAATAGATTCTCTTAGCTGAGGATTGTTTCTCTCACTCACAAGGATTAACATACCCAAAAAGGACTTTGCTGCTTTTATCAGAGAATAAAGATCCTCTGCATTGAAATACAAAAGTATTCTAAAAGCAGAAGGCCTTAAACATCTGTTTGTGTTACAGAATACAGTGGGCCTCTGCTAGAGAGAGGAAAACTATCAAGAAGGAATTGAAAACAAAAACTGATTGGAAAGCAACCCTAGGAAATATTAGCTAAACAGCAAGCCTTTGATAGCATCTCTGCATTTCTAGAGCACAGGAAGAATCCCCTGTGTCTGAAATATTACAAATGTAAGCACAAGGACTCCTAAATTCTGCTCTGGGTGTTTGGAATGAGAAATGAAGACAATGTCTGGATGGCTAATCCAGGAAAGCCTGATCTACACATTCTACTATGTGTTGTGCACTCTTAAAACATGAAGTACAAAAATATTAATGACCACTCTTCGGCTCATGTCATCACCCTAAGATCTCAACAAGCTTTGCTCATATGAAACATCTGCACTGCACAATTTCCTAAGTGTGTCTTAGGAAATAAAAGTATATTCTCCTAGAGCTGGGGCAGTCAGCTCTAGACCAAGATCTGGTAGGGAGCCAGGCAGCCACTCTGGGCAAAATACAGTCCAGGATAATACACTCTAGCAATCAAAACCACTTAGAATTTGTTATTCAGTATATATCTGTCTTTAGCATAGTTCCTAATACCAGCACGGATAAGAATTGGACTGCTGGATCAGAATCAATTGCTGCTCAGGGGCAACTGGTCTTCAGACATTGTCCACACACAAGAAGCAAAACTGCACTTTGTGAAAGGTGATGATCAAAAGATTAAAATGAGAGACAACCTTCCCACATGCCATGCCTGTCATGTCCTGGATTTCAGCTGAAGCTCACCAAGCTGTGGGTAGGACTGAACCCACCAGTGCAGGAATTCAGGGTGGGGGAGAGGCAGGCACTGCACACAAGCTGTGTTGGTGGAAGCTTTATCCATGCCTGATAATGCACTAAGGCTCCAGAACAACACACAGGAAGAAAACCACTTTTCCCCCACTGCTTTTAACACTTGGAAATTCCTCCTTTTCGTTAATTACATTGTCATCAATTTGTTTCTATTGGTATCTTAATCTTCCCTCAAAGCCCTTTCACCCCTTTTGGGAGCACCAGCAGAACACTACACATCCCAGTGCTGTCACAGAGCCTCAGAAGATGGCCCTGCTCATTCTGAGCTGGTCAGCCTGGCCTAAGGACTGCAGATGCACTTTTCCACAAGATTAGCCACCAACACAACTTCAATTTCCCATGTTTCCTAAGGTACAGAGAAGTGAAGAGTGTGGAAGATAGACAGACGAAAAAATTGGTTTAGGCTAACCTGGAACCTTACATTTGTCTTTCCTGTCCCCATGTGTCTTTGAGGAAATCAACAATAACTTCAGTAGTTTTACACTTCTTCTACCACGGAGCCACAAGCTATTACAGCTACCCAATTTCCAGCTAGATCCACAAAATGTGATGGACTGTACTGCTAAGGTGAAAAATGTATGAACTGGCTGAGGTCAAAGACACAAAGGAATTTTTATTTTAACTGGTTTCTTCCCTTTAAAGGTCTGTTTTCAGATTTCATCCAATTTCAAGTATACTACACGGTACAGAAATACAACTGGGAATCTAAAACAAAGAACCAAATACAAACTGGGAACCTAAACAATCTTCAGCACTTGGCCATCTACATTGTTGATAATGCCTTTAAAATATAAGTCATGCTACAATGAACAGTAGCTCCTCCAGGGTTCTCTTCACGACATTATCTCACACAGCCCAGCAGGGTTTAATTTATCTCCATCATCTTTGTAAGTTAAATCACAGGTTTGTCAAATGTGCCTCCCCATCAGGGCCTTAGATTACTCATGTGATTAGTTAGAGCCGGAAACAAGACTCTTGGCATTCCAGTTATGACTTGTTTTGGAAATTGATATTGGCATTTTCTGCACCATTTGTTGTTTCTCCAGTGAATTACTTTCCCGTCTTCGATTCTCCTCAAGAAATTTCAACCTTGTGGGAGAATAGAACTAATTATAAAACCCGGCAAATTTAACTTCAGGCAGAGAGTCTGAGCTTCCTGTTAGAATTAATGTACCTATTGATCTGTTAAAATAATAAACTAAAACTCACCGTCTGTCACAGAAAAGACTAAGATGTTTGAAGTCAAACACCAATTTGTCCTTTAAAGGAGGGTATAGGGTTTCTTAAACCATATATAGGCTAACCTAGCAGCTTTCCAAGACAGGATGAGAAGAATAGGAATAAGGCCCTATGGAATGCACAGGGAAACAATTGGTCATATTAAATCTTTTTTTTTTTTTCTTTACACAGACAGAACTCCCTGTAATAATACAAAGATGATACAAAGCATGGGACACATGTTAAACTGCCTAGTGGCAAGCCTTTTTATTTTTTTTTTTAGATCATGTTACTAAGCAAGTTTATTTTAAAGTAGTCTTAATTCTGTAATGAACCTTCTGTGAACTTTTGTCCTCTTCCCCAGTCTTTCCTCAATACAGCTACTGCTATTACACAAGTTAGGAAGAAAACGTCTGCTTTGGATTTTCAATATCAAAGAGAAAACAAATCAATTCTAATTTTTCAGGAGATGAAACCACTGATGCAGAAGGTCATTAAATACTGTCTGCTTTTCAGCGGCCCTGGAGCCCAGAAGAAAGGATCTTACAAAATGACAATCACTGAGATTGAGAACAGGAAGAGAAAGGAAAAGTTTCTGCTCAGGAGGGGGACACTGAATATATTTACAAAAGGGACATCCTCTTTATTAATCCCATATTACTGATTATATCCACTGAGTACCTAGGTGCTGTCCCAGTGATGCAAACCCTTACAATGTAGGAATTTATGACCCAAAATTCCAAAGCAAAATTAATCTTTGCTGCCAGCTGTCCTCCACTAGCATCACTATGTACCTGTAGCCTAATTTCAAATTTTAAAAAACCCTAACAAACTGATATTTTCATTTCAACCAATTCAATTATGTTTCTTTCTGGTATCTCATGCTATGGAATCTTTACCACAATAACAACCATAAAAACATACTCAAAATGATCAAAATTCACCTAAGTTACCGTGTCAAATGGAACCATCAAATGTACTGCACAGATGAAAGCCAGAAGCAATGTTAAACAAAAGAGCAGGAAATCCGAAATCAGCATCCATGATTTAGGCCTGACACTGGACCACAGTCTGCGAATATGGCACATGGCAATTTACACATTGATTCTTTCTGCATGATTTGAAAAGCCTTATCAGCATAGCTGCCAGTCCCTTAGTCTTGTTGGGTTCTTCATAACACCCCTGAATTTTTATTTCCCTGATCAAAACTGCTTGTGTGAATATATTAGATATTGTCACATTTTTTAGTCACATCTAAAAAGATCGGTTTGGTTTACCTTCCCTTTTTTGCTCATTTTCTTTCTCTACCTGTTCTCTTTCCTTTTCTCCTTTAGTTGCCTTTTGCTTAGCAAGTATTGGGTTTATCCAGACAAGACCATTTTTCACTGAGCCTGTGACCAATGAGGCAGTCAAGAGCATTGACCTCAACAGTCTGACGTTCATTCAAGTTTGTCAGGTCACAAAATTCCTGGCAGGACTTTTCCACTGTGCCCATGTTTCTGCAGAGGCAGTACAATAGCAAAAGGCTGAATGAAAAACAAACAAAAAAAATATTCTTTTCACTTTTATTATTGGTTTCCTCTCCTTTTTCCTGCATTTGTCTTCTTTTCACATAAAAGAAGTAGGCTTGACTTCAGTAAGAGCTCTGTCCCTCCTCAAATGACTGTTTCTATTAACTCCCACTTAGCTAACCATCCCTACAAGGAACATTTTTTATTATCTCAAAATAGAGTATGTCAGCTGTTGTTAGAAACAGCAATTCCTTTTTTCTCCTGTATCTTTGGAATTCATTTAAAAGACCTGCAACCACGCACTGCCCTTGGGAATAAACTGGCTGCTGTACACTTCAAACTGCAAGCCCTGCTTAGCTGGCCAGTGGCATCGGGACCTGCAACTCTCCTGCTCTGTATCTGTACACAGTTTTTCTCCCTCCAAAACATTGCTACTTCTCTAATGCAACACTGTGTAAATTACTTTTCAACATTTAGACATTTAAACCAGGTAGCCCAGTTTATTTTCCTAAACTCACTGCATTCCACAGACTGAAAGCAGAAATGGATAGTTCAATATCAAGTTGTCTGACATAAAGTAATGTTACTGCTTTAGCAGGCTCATTAGTCAATGCACACATTCACTTCCAAAGTTCATGGAAATTAAAGTGAACTAACTGATTCTGATTCTAAGATGTGGAACTAATAATAAAGAGTATTACCCAAACTACAGCTGTTAACAGAACTGTAATTAGGATTTTAACAATCAGAGTTACTATCTAAATTTCAACAGTCATCTTTTTATGGTCATGTTAATTAGGAGAACATTATAAAGTAAGCAGTACCATATGCTTTCAGTGAAAAATTATTTTGTGAAGTTATCTTGCCTTCAGTACATTACAGACAATGCTGAAAAGTAGCATTTCTAAAGCAACGTGCTTGCTATTAAAACTTACGTCATATTTTAAGCTTTTTTAAAATGTAAAAAAGAATTTTCACAGACTCAATATTTAATCAATGTTGAAATCTGGAAAGTTATCCCTGCAGGAAAATGCAGCATGCCTTGGTCACTCTGAAACTGAGCCCTGCCCTGAGCACAGCTGCTCCCTCAGCCTGGGTTCCTGTGCAAGCTCCCTGTGGGTGCCCCCAGGGACTGCCCCACGCTGCTTGGGGCTGGGGACACATGGTTCTGTGTCCCATGTCACAGGTGGCACACAGCCCTGACCTGGCCAGGGTGCCCAGCCTGCAGCCAGCCTGGACACAGGTGTGTGGTGAGAAGGGCTGGGGCAGCCACGGCTCCTGCCTGCCCACAAACCACACCAGGGAAGGGGTGAGGCAGGAGTCACTCCTGATAAACCCACACTGACTGTGCACAATCACCTCTTCTCTTTCAAGTGCCCAGAAATGCTGTTCTGAGAGCACCCAGCTTGTGATTTGACCTGGGACAGAGTCACCTTCTGCTGCCTTGGGACAGCAGCACTCAGGCCACACTTGGCCTAGGAGATCATTTAATACTACACATATTACATATAATATATATATAATATAGCTAAACATGCCTGGACACCTCTGAAATCAGATTCAAAACTCATAAAGTCATAAAGGCTGAAGTTTGCTTTTGGATTAAGTGAGTGCTCAAGCCATTTGTGAACTACTGAAAGCTGCTACTGTGTTAAGTGACAGGACATCTGTATTACCTGCTACAGTTATACTAAGTATTTCTGTTAGCTCAATGACAAAATTTTGATTCTCCTAACTATACTTCAATCAGTGTGACAAGTATATAAAGTTTAAATTGACTGTATTATGATAAGATCCTTTGGAATGGCTAAAAGCAAAATGCAAATCTGTCATCCAAGACAATTAGGAAACATTTCCCTTATTCTAACTACCTATGTGTATTTAGCATAAAAGTCACATGAAGATCACCCGTCATTCCACAATATCAACATCCATCAAATGACAACACCTTCCATCATCAACTGTTTGTTATAATGGAAACAGAATCCCTGAAATACAATGTTCTGGAAGGATAAATCACTCTCACTTTGAAAATAAATGTCCATGCTTCACCTCAATGTTTATTTCCTATGAGTGCCAAGGGATGTTGAGACATCCATCCAGCAGTGGGAGGACATTATCCCATTGCAATATTCTGATCTGATATTCTCTCTTAAATAATCCAAGGTCTGTTATCAACATCCCTGAGCTACAAAGCTTCATTTTCCAGCATGTGTACTGTGTTCACTGGCATCAATCTTGGAAGACAGTCACATGAAGGAGCCTTTTAGAGAACCTTGAAAAAGATTTCACTATTTTGTGGCCTTCTGCCCTTAGCTGTGAGAGACTGAGACACTAACTCAGCCCAGCAGGGAATCTGAATAGTTTATTTAAAGAAACGAGCTGCTGTTTGCATTTTCCAAGGCACAATATTTCCTTACGTGGTAATTCTCCTTACGTGACCTATCCCACGTTGCCACATCAGCAACGTGTTCCCAATGTCCTCCTAAGTGGTGACCACGTGCTGTTCACCCATCTGGCAGCTCCTGGCACACTCCTCCCTGCAGGGCTCTGCCACATGAGGCCTCCTGCCCTCAAGGCCAGGCAGAGACAAGCTGCTCTAAACCACCACATGCTTCTCTGGGCTACCATGTGCCCTCTGTGCTGCCCTGTGCCCCTCTGTGCCCCTTTGTGCCCCTCTGTGCTGCCCTGTGCCCCCTGTGCTGCCCTGTGCCCCCTGTGCTGCCCTGTGCCCCTCTGTGCTGCCCTGTGCCCCTCTCTGTGCTGCCCTGTGCCCTCTGTGCTGCCCTCTGCTCCTCTGTGCTGCCCTGTGCCCCTCTGTGCTGCCCTGTGCCCCCTGTGCCCTCTGTGCTGCCCTGTGTCCTCTGTGCTGCCCTGTGTCCTCTGTGCTGCCCTGTGCCCCTCTGTGCTGCCCTGTGCCCCCTGTGCTGCCCTCTGCTCCTCTGTGCTGCCCTGTGCCCTCTGTGCTGCCCTGTGCCCCCTGTGCCCCTCTGTGCTGCCCTGTGCCCCCTGTGCTGCCCTGTGCCCCCTGTGCTGCCCTGTGCCCCCTGTGCTGCCCTGTGCCCTCTGTGCTGCCCTGTGCCCCCTGTGCTGCCCTCTGCTCCTCTGTGCTGCCCTGTGCCCTCTGTGCTGCCCTGTGCCCCCTGTGCTGCCCTGTGCTCCTCTGTGCTGCCCTGTGCTCCTCTGTGCTGCCCTGTGCCCCTCTGTGCTGCCCTGTGCCCCCTGTGCTGCCCTGTGCCCCTCTCTGTGCTGCCCTGTGCCCTCTGTGCCCCTCTGTGCTGCCCTGTGCCCTCTGTGCCCCTCTGTGCTACCCTGTGCCCTCTGTGCCCCTCTGTGCCCCTCTTTTCTGCTCTGTGCCCCTCTCTGTGCTGCCCTGTGCTCCTCTGTGCTGCCCTGTGTCCTCTGTGCTGCCCTGTGTCCTCTGTGCTGCCCTGTGCCCCCTGTGCTGCCCTCTGCTCCTCTGTGCTGCCCTGTGCCCTCTGTGCTGCCCTGTGCCCCCTGTGCTGCCCTGTGCCCTCTGTGCTGCCCTGTGCCCCTCTGTGCTGCCCTGTGCCCTCTGTGCTGCCCTGTGCCCTCTGTGCTGCCCTGTGCCCCTCTCTGTGCTGCCCTGTGCCCCTCTGTGCTGCCCTGTGCCCTCTGTGCTGCCCTCTGCTCCTCTGTGCTGCCCTGTGCCCTCTGTGCTGCCCTGTGCCCCCTGTGCTGCCCTCTGCTCCTCTGTGCTGCCCTGTGCCCTCTGTGCTGCCCTGTGCCCTCTGTGCTGCCCTCTGCTCCTCTGTGCTGCCCTGTGCCCTCTGTGCTGCCCTGTGCCCCTCTGTGCTGCCCTGTGCCCTCTGTGCTGCCCTGTGCCCCTCTGTGCTGCCCTGTGCTGCCCTGTGCCCCCTGTGCTGCCCTGTGCCCCCTGTGCTGCCCTGTGCCCTCTGTGCTGCCCTGTGCCCCTCTGTGCTGCCCTGTGCCCTCTGTGCTGCCCTGTGCTCCTCTGTGCTGCCCTGTGCTGCCCTGTGCCCCCTGTGCTGCCCTGTGCCCTCTGTGCTGCCCTGTGCCCCTCTGTGCTGCCCTGTGCCCTCTGTGCTGCCCTCTGCTCCTCTGTGCTGCCCTGTGCCCTCTGTGCTGCCCTGTGCCCCCTGTGCTGCCCTCTGCTCCTCTGTGCTGCCCTGTGCCCTCTGTGCTGCCCTGTGCCCTCTGTGCTGCCCTCTGCTCCTCTGTGCTGCCCTGTGCCCTCTGTGCTGCCCTGTGCCCCCTGTGCTGCCCTGTGCCCTCTGTGCTGCCCTGTGCCCCTCTGTGCTGCCCTGTGCCCTCTGTGCTGCCCTGTGCCCTCTGTGCTGCCCTGTGCCCCTCTCTGTGCTGCCCTGTGCCCCTCTGTGCTGCCCTGTGCCCTCTGTGCTGCCCTCTGCTCCTCTGTGCTGCCCTGTGCCCTCTGTGCTGCCCTGTGCCCCCTGTGCTGCCCTCTGCTCCTCTGTGCTGCCCTGTGCCCTCTGTGCTGCCCTGTGCCCTCTGTGCTGCCCTCTGCTCCTCTGTGCTGCCCTGTGCCCTCTGTGCTGCCCTGTGCCCCTCTGTGCTGCCCTGTGCCCTCTGTGCTGCCCTGTGCCCCTCTGTGCTGCCCTGTGCTGCCCTGTGCCCCCTGTGCTGCCCTGTGCCCCCTGTGCTGCCCTGTGCCCTCTGTGCTGCCCTGTGCCCCTCTGTGCTGCCCTGTGCCCTCTGTGCTGCCCTGTGCTCCTCTGTGCTGCCCTGTGCTGCCCTGTGCCCCCTGTGCTGCCCTGTGCCCTCTGTGCTGCCCTGTGCCCCTCTGTGCTGCCCTGTGCCCTCTGTGCTGCCCTCTGCTCCTCTGTGCTGCCCTGTGCCCTCTGTGCTGCCCTGTGCCCCCTGTGCTGCCCTCTGCTCCTCTGTGCTGCCCTGTGCCCTCTGTGCTGCCCTGTGCCCTCTGTGCTGCCCTCTGCTCCTCTGTGCTGCCCTGTGCCCCTCTGTGCTGCCCTGTGCCCCCTGTGCTGCCCTGTGCCCTCTGTGCTGCCCTGTGCCCTCTGTGCTGCCCTCTGCTCCTCTGTGCTGCCCTGTGCCCTCTGTGCTGCCCTCTGCTCCTCTGTGCTGCCCTGTGCCCCCTGTGCTGCCCTCTGCTCCTCTGTGCTGCCCTGTGCCCTCTGTGCTGCCCTGTGCCCTCTGTGCTGCCCTCTGCTCCTCTGTGCTGCCCTGTGCCCTCTGTGCTGCCCTGTGCCCCTCTGTGCTGCCCTGTGCTCCTTTGTGCTGCCCTGTGCTCCTCTGTGCTGCCATGTGCCTCTCTGTGCTGCCCTGTGCCCTCTGTGCTGCCCTGTGCCCCTTTGTGCCCCTCTGTGCTGCCCTGTGCCCCTCTGTGCTGCCCTGTGCTGCCCTGTGCCCCCTGTGCTGCCCTGTGCCCCCTGTGCTGCCCTGTGCCCTCTGTGCTGCCCTGTGCTCCTCTGTGCTGCCCTGTGCTGCCCTGTGCCCCTCTCTGTGCTGCCCTGTGCCCTCTGTGCTGCCCTGTGCCCCCTGTGCTGCCCTGTGCCCTCTGTGCTGCCCTGTGCCCCCTGTGCTGCCCTGTGCTGCCCTGTGATTCTGTCCCACAGCCCACAGCTCAACTCCACCCCATCTCCTCCCACGCTTGGCCAACATCAAATGTGCAAAAGAATAAAACGGGACACAGTTATGTTTTTAATGTTGGGTTCAAATAAGGGCCAACAGCAAATTTTTAACCAGTTTAGTAAATTCCGTTTTTGAAGGCTTGTGACTGTGCTCACTTTAAGGTCGTGACTATAAAAATGCATTTATTAATTTTAGCAATTTTAGTTATTTCAGCTCAGGAAATCATTCTGCGAACTTATAATTGCGCTCCCACTTGCAGAGGTATGAGCAAAAATGCAAGAATGCATTTTCTTCATTTTGCAGAATGAAGCATTTAGCTGAATGTTTTCCTCTGATACAAAATAAAACGGAGCCCAGAGTGCTGAAAGTATGCTCAGGGTGTACAGTAACATCAGTATTTCAGCTTCAAAAAAGGCCTCTGACCTTCCCTTTCATACCTGTCACTTTCAGATCCTGAGAAACTGGCCTAAACATTCTTCTAACCCCACCTATTCAGACTGGCTGCAGGATCAGGGTCACAGAGATACAATTGACAGAAAAAAAAAAAACCTTTATTCCACCAGGTACTGCAAGAAAAACATGCTACATCTCCTTGAAGGAAGTCTGTCGATTCTGTTAGAGGGCTTATTTTCAAATAGCATCTGGAATAAAAGTGGATTTTTTTTGGCAGCATGTTCCTAGGTGTGCACTACCTTTTCAGGTTTTTCTCATCACAAAAGCCATGCAGATTTATTTATTTATGCAGAACTTGAAAACAGCAAACACAAATTAGGGTCCCAACTAAGTCACTTGTAAAACGAAGACATGGGAATCTCCATCTACTTAGAAACATACTAATCAAATACTAACCGAGAGTACTAAGAACAGTATCCTCATCTCCCTGTGTTTTGAACTTGAGAGAATTTTCCCTATTCTTTTCTGCATTAGAAATTTTACTCTTCTGTAATTATCATTGGTGTCTTCTCTCTTCAGGTTTAGTTGAGAACAACCTCTCCAACTCACTTTGAGCCTTTTTTCTCTGATTGGCCCTACTTTGGGGTTGAAGCTTCCTTATTTTAAAAAATCTGGTTGCTAAAGCATTCCACAACACACCCACATCACAGTGAAGATTTTATTTTTAAGGTTTAACTAACATTCACCAGCAGTTCCTACGCCAGTGGAGTTTCAGTCTCTAGATGCTTTCAATCACTTATTTTCATAAATTTTGAATACAGTTAACCTGGACATAATTTCCAATTAAAAATAAAATAATAATGTAAATTTCATATTCATGTAAGACAAGTAGGGGGAAAAAAACAACCTAAAGACAAAAAACAGAATAAAACCAGGAAAGATGCTGCCACTGAAAGCAATATCAAGGTTTTTGTCTGACCTAGAAGTATTTTAAACATACGCATTTAATTTGATGTGTACATGGAAGTCTTCTCAGTTCCACAGAATCTCTTTAAAGTTAATATAAAACTTGGAACCATTTCTAGGTTTCTGCACACACAGGAAAATGTTTACACTCCTCTTTCTGCATTTGGCAGGGGAAGTCCTCGAGAACTATAGTTTGGCAAAAATACCAGAACTTCACCCAAAGTATTAATCTTGCCAAAACAAAAGAAGGGCCTAAAACCCCCCAAAAACTGGGCTGATGCATAAAACACCAACATCAAACTGATTTTCCAAGTGCTACATAACAAGCCAGCTGGAGAGGAGAGTCCCTGTGCTCTGTGGACTGAAACACGCAGGATCCATGTCACTAGAAAATCGCTGGAGATTCTGACATTTCAAAAACTGCTTTTCTGCATGAACATCCTTTATGATTTACAAGACAGTTATAAACTACTGCTTTTTCCCTTAGGATTTTTGTTGTGTTGCTAAACTCGCTGTACTTGCTGTCATTTCAACTTTGTTTACCAATTCTTGCCCCACAAGGAAGTCTACGCCTGAAGACATCTACAAGAAATACTATAAAGAATTTTAACAACCTCATCACTGATACATTATATTTGCCAGATGGACAGCATTCAGGTACTTTCTACTTTAGAAGTCAGATCTGTCCATAACACTTGCTTATTTTCCCTGACATTAACAGGATATATTTAATTTCCTAGCAACTTTGACAAAGTACAGCCACAACTCCTGTAAAGTCAAAACATCAAGTGCATGCAATAAAGCATCTTCATAGAAAACATTTTTAAAAGGAATACAAAAATCCAAGCTTACAAACTTGGTGGGGTGGGCTTTTTTTTTGTGTGTGTGTGTTGGGGGGGGATGGTGGTGTTTGTTTTTGTTTGTTTGTTTTTGTTTTTTGGGTTTTTTTAAGCAACTAAGCTTTAGAATTTAAAACAGTAAAACTAAGAAGCAGAAGAAGAACACAGTAAGTAAATACAAGTTAGGACAACAGGATGCTTTAACCTGAGGCACCTTTCACCTGATCTTAAACAAGTTAGGACTGCAGCAAAGTACTTCTAAGAGATCATTAAGGATTATGTCAGCATCATGCTACATTTCACTGAAATGAAGCCACCTCTGGGATAAACACAAACATCAATTTAAAGAGTACATCATCTGCAAAGTAGCTAAAAGAAGTTTCCAATATTGCAGCAGCGACACAGCAGCAAACTGAGCTTAATTGGCCTACCATGTACATCCTTGCAAGCCTCAGCACTGATTAGGTGGGATAAATTTGTGTTTATTGTGCAGATTCCTGGGACAGCAGAAAGGAACCAAGTGATGGGATTGAGCTGTGGCTGTGAACGTCTCTGAAACCAGGAAGGACTGAAAGCCCTGAGCACCTCCAGCTGCCAGCGTGTTCCAGGTGACAGCCAGTGAGGGGATGACAATATTATCAGTCAGGTATGGTTTGCCTGGGGAAACTTTGCCCAGGACTTCAGAACAGAATGAATCTGTGATTGTCTGCATCAGGTGCCTGAAGCATGTCCAGGCACAAAAGTGCAGAGGTATGGTGCAGAAATACTAGGACTGGGAATAGGTATTGTATGACCCCTGTATTACTACCCCCTAAAAACAATCAAAAACCCAAAAGTGGCCCTTGTAACCTCATTCCCCTCTGCTAGACTGGGAAACCACCAGCACCCAACTCCTGGCAAACCACCACATTAAATATTTATGTAAAATTCATTAGCAATTCAAGGAATGCAAATTGTACGATAATTTGTAAACGTTCCTCCCCAATTTTACAGCACCACGCAGCAGCACTATGAATTATATGGGTAAATCTGTGCTATAGCTCAAGGAGAAGAGACAATATGTTTACATAATTCTGTTCAGATCAATAAGGCTTGAATAATTACTAAACCCATAAAGACATAAAGAGACTTCAGGGAACGTACTTTTACTATTAAGGAACTGCCTTTGCACCTAATTTAAACATACAATAGACAAACTATTACATTCCTGGGACCCTAATTGTTTTGTTCTATACTTAACATTTGTAACGGCTCTCACAAGTCTAAAATTAATAATTGATAATCCATTATTTGGAAAATAACCTAAAGTGTCTAAGATATGTATAATTTTCCCATACAGATGTATTTTCTTTTTAATTAAGTATTTTCTGAACTGCCATAGTAGCATCTTAACAACATCTATTCTCTGAGACTAAGAGTAAACCATTAAAATCACTAGGATTAAAAATGTATAGAATAATAATACCTCTTACACTGCTTCCTGATATTAGCAGTGTACTTTTAGCAGAGAAGCGTATTCAAAGGGGTAGGTTACAAATAAAATAATTACAATTAATCATCTTAATTGTTCAGTCAGAGATTCCATTAGGACTCCATAAAGCACACTTGCATACTGAACTAAACCTAAAACTCCATTCTGTGTTAACCTTCGTATTTTTCAAGGTGAGTTTTTTCTTAAATTAGTGCCAGGGTTCATTTACAGAACAGGGCCCAGAGGAAGATACTCACCCCCTAAAAACCCCCAAACATTTGCTGCCATACCTGTTGTGCTCAAATTCTCCACAACCTCTGCAATCACAATCATAACTACCATTTTCTTGCATATTATAAAAGTAAAAAATTGCCACCAAGTATGATCTACAAACTCAGCAGCCTCCCATGTTACGTAGGTTTGCTTCTTTTCGTCCTAAAAATTCCAACTTTTATTCTTCCCCAGCTCAAATGATGTATTTGCTTATAGCAACCTGAGCATGTTCTCCTCTCAGTGCTGAGCTTTACCTCACACTCCAACTCCAGGCAGTCACTTCCTCAGCACAGGAAATTTGTTGCCTGTGGTTGCACCTGCAGAGCTCCTGCCACTCCCATCTCACTGGGATGTTCTGCCCACCCAACACCCAGCTCATGGCAGGGAAGCAAAGCAGTTCCTCACCTGCTGCCCACAGCCAGCACCTGCAGGGGGTTTTTTGGCAGTCACTTGATGGAGACACCTGCTGAGCTGTCTGTGCTCAGGTTTCTTAGAGGAAGCCTTTGGGCAGCGTTTGAGGAAGTACTGCTGATGTACATCTCCCCAGCTGCCAAGTGACAACAGGCAAATATTTTCTTCCCGTTTTCCTTCACCACCCTTCTTGCTGCTGTGACTGGGGGAGAGGGAAGCCTCCTCTCTTCCGAGTCCTCCTCCAGCTTGGCTCAAAAATGCCCACACAGATGGGATTCTGCCAGGAAATGGCAGCCTCAGCCCAAGGTGATCTCCGCCAGGTTTACTCACATGACAGAAGTTTCTAAGGCACACTTTGTGGATTTTAACCACAGAAAAGTTACACACAGACAAAACAAAGCACTGCTGAGCACAGCTTGCTCAGCCCATGCTGGAGTTCCCAGATGTCAGGTTCCCAGCTGGAAGAGGAGCCTGCAGCAGGAGATGGTGAGTGTTTGGGATGCAGCATCTCGGACACAGGCTGCGCAGTCCTGGGCAGGGGCACGCCACCATGCCAAACTCTCCTGTGTTCCTGACTCTCTGCTCCTTCTGTTTTCCAGGACAAAGAATCTCCTCAAAAAGGCTGCAAAATTCAATGTTGTGACATTTTTGAAGGATCCTGGGATGGCTCTAACTTCAGCCATACTACATCTTTGTCTTGGGTTATGGAACCAAAAATGTGTATTTTATTTCATCTGCTGAAAGCAG
This sequence comes from Phylloscopus collybita, assembly GCA_027886175.1. NCBI lineage: Eukaryota > Metazoa > Chordata > Aves > Passeriformes > Phylloscopidae > Phylloscopus > Phylloscopus collybita. The sequence continues at coordinate 27,531,414 of JAJNNQ010000003.1, read as the reverse complement.
CTGGGGAGATGTTTTTTCTTTATCTCTTGTAACTCTGGGGGGAGGGGGGCGGATGCCTGTTGATAATGGGCCAGGTGTTAAAGCCAGGTGGGACATTGTTCTTATCTCTTTCACCACCTGTCCTCCCTCCAGGGGGATATTTTCTGCTAATGGGCCATGAAGACTACTCAAGCACTTGTCCCCAAGCTTGTCACAAGTTGTCCCAGTGTGAGATGCTTCACCCAGTGGGGGGAGCCAACAATTCCTACCTGGATAAAAACTGAGACGTAGGAACATGAAGTATCTGGCTCCATTGGTTTCCCGGAGGAAGACTGGACCCCTTCTCACCATCACTGGACCCTCTTTCTACAGGATCATCTCTGCTCCAGCAGCACCACATCTGCCACCCCAGGAGGACTCACTGTGGGCTGCTCCCAACACCCTGACCAACAGGGTGTCAGGTTGTAGCTCTGACTCTGTCAGGGTTTCCAGGATTGTTGTTTGTTTTACTACTACATTTGTTAATATTCCTAGTACAGAACTGTTATTCCTATTCCCAAATCTTTGCCTGAAAGCCCTTAATTGCAAAATTATAATTTGGAGGGAGTGAGAAGTTTACATTCTCCATTTTAAGAAAAACCTCAGCTTTCCCTGGCAGAGACCTGTCTTTCCAAACCTAGACAATCTTGAAAAAAGCCAATGACATACTGTGGTACTATCTGACTGCAGATTCCAAAGGGAAACCACTGCACCGGGTACACTCCATTTAAATTAACACATACATTTTTTTTGTTTAACACCATGGGCTGAAAAATTCCTAACGCTCAAAAAAACCTAGAAGTTGTCAGATTATTCAGAGGATGTAGCAGAGCATATCTTTTATATTTATTCTGCATAAACCTCCACACATATAGCAGACCATCACATTCCAGCAAAAATATCTCAGTACAAACAAGACTGAGACAAATAGTCAAAAGGAACATTAAAGAGCAAAGCAGCAAGAGCTTGCTCTTCTAAAGTTATCAGTTTTCATCACTGAAGTGGAGAGATGAGAGACAGAAGAGGAAATGCCAGATGCAGTCATGTAAACCAAGCTATGGATTTGGGAACGTGAGATGGCCAACAAACACTGCAGTTAGCAGAGAGACAAGGACTTCTGGCTGAAATATTAAATCTCTGTCTACTTTCTACTGCTGCATTAAATATTGGTATTTACTCATGCTTATCACTGCTGGTGGTTACACGGTCATTCAAAAAAAAAAAGCCAAAAAACCAAAAATCCCCAGCACACATTTAAGCATTCAGACTGTGTTTATCTGAACTTCAGTTAAGTGTTGATCAAAGAATGCTTTACACAAGGAATATTCATACATGAACTTCCCAGCTTTGAATTTCATCAGTGAAGAAAAACACCAACAAGGTCCAAAGCTGTCATTCAGTTCTGCACAATTACAGCATCCCACGAAGCCAAAGCATACATTCACTATACACACAAGGATCATCACAGAGCACACCAGTGCAATAGAATTATTTCAACATTAATTTTGTTACATATTATTAGTAGCTCAAGAGCACCACAGTTGGGCTCCTGTGAAACCCATACAAAATTTCTGATGGCAGATGTAAAAGATAAATTTTCCAGCATGCATAAAAGGCCTCTGGTTCAACCTGGTGTGGAAACTCAGTCTCTTGGCCCCCCTACGCAGCTGAATCTCTGCTTCTGCTGTTGCCTAAATCAACATACCAAATGGTCTGCAAATTGCATTCAAAACTTTATGATCATTTTAAACAGTTCTCCCTCCTCCTTCCATTAAAGATGAAAGTATTTAAAATCTACCACACAGCGCTTCTCCTTAAACTACGTTCATCTATAACCTAGGGCTGGGGAGATGAAGAAAAGCCTGCAGAAAGTGCAAAGTTATGACACATTTCCCTCTGCAGCCATTTAAAGGTTCAAATATAGCACTTCATCCATTTTAATAACAGCTTTAGGAAACTGAAGTAAAAAAACCTGTGCAACTTTTAAAATTGAACTCTCTCATAACCTACAAAACATTACTATGAAACAGCTGTGCTGCTTTTTCCAAGAACCACTCCCTTTCCTCCTTTTCAACAACCTAAATAAAACCAAAAGTAAGGATGAAAAAGAAAATACAAAACTGACACACATTTAATTTCCCTCACTTTTACCCTTTGACTCCCTTTGTACTTAGCACATTATTACTGACTGCTCTCTCATCTAAGAACAGCATTCTCTGTCCTTAAAATGACCGTGTAATAATTATGTTAAATTTAAAGCTCCCTGAAATACAGCGGTAGTTTTTCTTTTACACTCATAGTACAGCTAAAATAATACAGCAGGTCTGATTTTCTCCTGCATTTTAATGGGGAAGCAATCTACTAAGAGAGCAGATTAAAAGAAATGTTCAGGGGAAAAAATGCTGAGGACAAACACTCCTTCTGAGCTCCCCAAAGGAAGAAAAGTCTAGAAAATAAACTCACCTACACCAAAGATGCTGCAAAGAAGTCCAAGTTCCTGAGGTTCCTCATCCATTGTGTGACAAGGAAACTCTGCCCCACCCAGGGACAGGAGCCCTGGCTGTGGGTAATTGGGTAATTGGGTAATTGGGTAATTGGGTAATTAATTGCCACCAGCTGGGCACTGCCCAGTCACATCTGCACCACTGCCTGCAAAACCTCCAGTGTGGGGCACAATTATTTCCACTTGAAACACCTGTTACTTAAAAATTGTCCATCGCAGAAAACAGGTCAGAAGAAATACTAAGAAAGCAAAGTTAATTAGCATAAAAATTCTGTTTGCTTCATCTGCTCCATCAGTGCTTTACAGCAAAGCCAAAGATGGCTCTTCAGGAAACAGAGATGAACCTGTGGGCAGGGGGTTAAAATCTCCTTTTTTTTCCCCAAATGAATGGGAGCTAAGAATTCAGCATGTACATTTTGCAATATCCATATTATGAACGTGAATAAAATAAACAACAAATTTAAAATTTAGCAGCAGTTTTAATAAAAATTTAATATAAAATTACAAAAAAAAAATGTAGCAATGATTATTTAAATGTGGTTAAGGTTCTGTCTGATAAGGCATAAGCAAAACCGACTGGGGTACAGGGAGGGCTTCTCACCCCCCCTCAGGTACAAAACAGAGCAATTCAGACTGCACTGATATGCTGTCTGCTAATACAGATTCATCAGTGTTTCCTGGCAGTTTCCTCCTATTTCCAATTCTAAAAATCCACATCACTGCCCTTCATGGTGCAGGCTTCACTTGTTGTCAGGGGGTCTTGTGTCTTCTTTTGGTGGTGTTTGGGATGAAGGCTCACAGTCTTCCTCATTGTTCTTTAAAAAAAACCTCTCTTATTACACATATGCATTCAACTTGTATTATGTAGGCAAATACCAAGTTTGAAAATTAAGGTAATAAATCTCGTATAATTAACAATTTTCCTGGAGTTTCACCAACTCTCCCTGTCTTATGGATAATTTTAGCTAGTCTTATCTAAGTTTCTTCCTGTATCTCATGAACATCTGAACCCCATCCCTCTCCTTTTTGGCACTACTTTAATTACTATTTTATTATTTTAAAATATTGATTATAGTTTCAATTTTATAAGCATGAATCATACCTATTTACCACATCCATCATTTATACAGCAGGAAATGTCACTGCTGTGCACAGTGGGAGCCATGCAGGACAGGCCCAATGCCACCAGCACTGTGCTGACTCTGTCCCCACCACCAAGCTGCTGTGGGCACCCTGCCATCCACCACTCAGGTGCTGTCATGGAAATGTAAGGTAAGGATTCTTCAAATGATTTATATTTCTTCTTGGATGAACCAAGCAGAATGGTCCTATTTGCTTCAGAATTAAACCAGAACTGAAGACATGGCCCGAGCCCCCTGAAACAACGTGCTTTTGCAATAGGGAGGTCAACATAGCTTGTGAATGTTGAGGTTCTTCAACTCTCAAGTCTGAATGATTTTATATATTTCTACAAATACTTAACAGCTCCCTGGAAGATTAAATTAATTCCTTACTCCTCAAATATCCATTTGTCACATATCTTTGGTCTACCCTGAAAAGAGCCAAGTATATTTTACAGCTTCCAGACGGGACATACACTGGGATATTTTTTTTTTTTTTTTTGGAACTGCAATGAGGAAACATAAATTGAAAAGAAGCCTGAATATTCTAAATGGTCTTCATGGGTTTAGTATTTTTAAATTTTTACACCTCAGAGAAATTTGTTGCATGAGAGGAGAAAACCCCACACATGGAACCATTTCACATCACCACAGCCACACTTTGTTAGATGCCATTGAATCAGGGGAGCAGTGGGGTGCTCAGCTGGCTGGCTGGCTGGCCAAGGCAGTGCTATGGCTGTGCAAATGACCCTAAAGGTGCAGAAGTAGTTATTTTTTCATTTCTCCTTCCTGCACGCTTGCCCTTTAGCAGGCTCTGGCGCTGTGCCTGGGCACAGGACGGGCTCTGCAGTGCTGCCACAACAAACTCCCCCCAGCTCTCTCCAGCTGCCACCCAGGTGCAGTCACCCCTGGGAGCAGCCTGGGGGGGATCTCCAACAGGTACACGGGGTAACCTGCAGGCAGCACTTGTAGGAAAGGCTCTTTGGTGGTGAAAGCAAACAGCTCCAGATTTGTTCACACCTGCACTCCCCTTCCCCATGGTGTCAGTCTGAATGCAGCCAAGGGAAACTCTGGAAAGACAGTTCTCCGAACCTTTTGGACCACAGCCCTAAAAAATGCTCTTGCTTCACAAGTCTGTGCTTTTATCCTGAGAGCAGTTTTGTACAGCTACAATGTACACCTCTCACTGCAGCCCCACCTTTAGTGATGGTTGAAAGGAAGGTGGGTAGATTCTTGCCTTTGCAGTCATTGCGTACTCTGGCTAAATTAATTTAGCTTAAACACCAAGTAAAAAAAAAAACTACCTCTAAAATGTACATGGTGTCTTTCAGATGTCAAATAGAGCAGTGTAGAAAGGCAGCAATCTCCAATGAATTGCCTCTGAAGCAGAGAGTTCTGGCACTTATGAAAGAACAGGCCTTGGTCTCTGACGGAGCTTAATTCACTTTTGCTTACTGCTATCTCAATTTCATAGGAATGATCTATCCCATGCTCAGAAAAATTCTGCTGAGGATAAAAAAACCATGCCTTTTGGCATCTGAAAACACCAGAATACCTCATCTATGCCCACAGTCCTTCCTCACAATTCCTTATGCAAAGACAAGGTAGCTCTTTTCTCTAGGTAGCATAAAAAAAGGGCAGGTGCCTTTTCACAAGATGGAAAAAAGTTCTCACTTTTGCACCTGCCTTAATTCAGACATGAAATCACAGAGCAGCTGACAAGACTGTTAGCAGTCACTTTAAAATATTACTTGCTACATCAGTGATCTCATCAGCGACTGTCAAGCGTTGAGGGTCAGGGCAGGATGAAGAGCTTTCCTCCCATACCAGTAACTCCCTGGCAGGTAGGAGAGAGTTCTGCTCGAGCAGAACCTGAGTGCTGGAGCCTAACCTGGCTCTCTAACACGAAAAGAGAAGCAATTCTTCACTGACAGTCCCTATTTCCATATGTTGTGGAAGGCACAGAAGGCTGCAATTCCCAGCTGGAATACACGATTGCTCGTGCTCCTGCGTTCCTGTGGCCTCGTGGCAGCGCTGCAGGAGCTGTGTGTCACACACAGGATGTCCTCTCCTCCACACCAGGCCCGGAGCTTTGCCCCCCCCAGGCACATTTGCTTCTGGAGGATCACCAGAGCAGGGTGCTGAGGGGACTCCCAAGGAGGAAATGGCCAGAATGATCAGACAACAATCCACCAGCTCTGTTAGCACAGTGCCCGAGTGACTGCATGGCTCAGGCCAGCTCTGACTCAGGGCTGTGTCTGTGCCTTGGTCTAACAAAACAGACACACACTCCCAGGGCAAGTGGAAAAGCTGACAGGGGAAAATATTGATTTTATTTTAACCTTTGCTCCAATTCATTTGGTGAGAAATAATGCTGTGCTGAACACATACACCAAACTTTGCCTTTCTGGGTTCTACCTGTTTAAATTAATTATTAATTAACGTCCTGGGCACTGCAGCAGCTACACAGCTTAGATCAGGCCATGCCAATACACTCATTTAGGCCTTTCCACAGCCCTTTGCTTAAGGGTTTTCTCCCTTCTGCTGTGTTTTGCAGAGGAAAGAAAACAGGTATTGTGGGGCACTATGTGATGTGAGATTCCTCTGTACCTGAAGACTCCTGCCTTTTCATGCACTTGTAACTTAAAATAAACATTCTTATTAATTTAATTGAAGCGACCAAACTAATACCTTTAAACTGAAAAAGGGATGTGGGGGAAAAAAACCTCCCATTTCTTCAAATCTGTTTCCAGAAGAGATGGTAGAGATGCTACCAAGTCACTTCAAAAGGTCCAGCCCATCTTTTGTAGCATTTGTTATTTGGATTCCTATGACTAGGTAGAGGAATTTTTCAGTTTGATGCCTGCTAAGCATGGTTTTGGTAGAAACATCACTGTAAACACAAAGGCTGAAATTTCCAAAGCCATACAGACATTTGGACTGAGTATTTCAAAGCTCTTTATTGTCCCTGGGGTAAAATTCTCTCAGGAAGACAACAAGAGTTTTAATGCACTTCACTGCCTCTGGCTATGTTACTGCTCCTTCAAGTTAAAATGGTGAAATTTCATTAAAACCCATAAGATTTTGTGATTCCTGGCCTAAGGTGGTCATACGAACAATGACTTTTTTTTCTGCGGTCCGTTTACAAATCATGACAAGAAACATAACCTAAGATGGCACAAACACTAAAAACCTTTAGCAGTCCTATTTATACTGAGTAGGTTAATTAACCTTTTTATCATGCATTAAATGTAATACATATTTCATATTATTAATTCTAGTTAAAAGTTTCAGGAAATGAAAGCAGGTATCTGCATTTTTAATGACGCTGATGTGCATTTCAGTTCTGCCTGTCCGTGCACAATTAACTCAAAAGGGTCTGCTAGAAGACACAAATAATAATCCAAAAGACTAATGAAGTGGTACCTTAGATAAGGGCAAATAACCATAAGTTGGTTAACTGGACTGTCTATTTAGGCAGAAGACTGGACTCCTCCCAAGGCTCTATCTTTATAAAAGCAAATATAAATCTGCTAGAGATCCCTCTGCAGAGTAAGCACAGAATGAGGGGGTAAAGATGCTCAGAAATTAATCTCTTCAGGAACACTAGGAAAATGCTGGAGGAAGCAGGAGATGTTTGAGAGGCCTGGATAGGAGGACTTGTGTTTTATCATCTGCTGGTTCTGCTTGGTTTGTGCCAAGCTGTGCATCAGCTATGCTCCATTTTGGAAAAGAGGGTGTTGAAGGTGATCTGGCTGTTTGCCACAGGCGCCAGGGAGGGCTTAGTCACTGCTGCTGTGATTTCCTGTGTTGTTCCCTGGGAAACAGTGATGCAGCCTAGGAATGATGACCATTCTGTGCTTTGTCTTAGAAGAAGCACAGCCAAAACTTGAGAAAATATATCTAATCCACTATTTTTAAAACACAGTGCCATTTATCAGTGAGGGGTGCAGGGCCATGGGGACAGTGTTCTGTAATCCAAGTATCTTCATGATATTATCTTAGAAGGCTTTTTACATGTGAAAAAGGGGAGGGGAAACAGTTGGACTTATCAGATTTTTAAAACCTTTTCTCATTCCATCTCCTTGTTATTCTACCAAAGGATTTTTTTTTATTATTATTATTGCTATTATTATTATTATTATTTGGGGGAGGGCAGTATTTCAGCCAGTTTCCTATGGTGTATTTCAAACATGTTCACATGGGATGTGTGACATGCTAGAAAACAATGAAATTCTTATCCTAGAAATCTGTTCCATTTGAAGGATTAAGCCAGTACTAGTGCCAGTTAAAAGCTGCTTCACAAAACTTCACAAAGACTCCAGCTGCTCCACTAGGACACTGAAACCTTCCACTGCATAAAAACAAAAGGGAATTTAGATTCAGGTCCTAATTCATGGTCTACCTTGAAGGCCTTCTAGAAGCCTGAAAACTTGTCAGGGTATTAATACCTCTTAAATGGCCTCACTGCTGAAGTTCCTGCATTTTCTGTTATTCTTCTTTGCTTTCAACTAATGTCCTCTTGTAAATGTCAGCCTGAACAAGAGCACACTAATGTAATACTCAGTGAGATCTATATCAATACAAACAAATCCTTCACTTCATATCAACAGAAAAACAAAGAAAGATGCTGGTTTTCACAATTCTAATTAGAATGGTATCAACATTTTATCTCTTCCCTCTATAATTTTCACTTCACCATTTTATTGCATCTTTCTATTTTCTACTTGATTTTTTCTCCTAATTAAATTTATTTTCTGTTTTATCTTTCAGCTACATCTATAATTTACAATCTTTCATCCCAGAAGCACAATTTCTTTGCCTTTCTCTATTCTCTCCTGGCAGGTTTGGTATTAGAAATCATCAGAAAAGGGGAAGGAGTATAATGGCAATATCAGGCAGATGATTTATCATTAGGATTATAGGCTAATAGGCCATGTCAAAGCCTGTAAGAAAATTTATGAAACACTGTCTGTGTTTTAGTGAGCTCCAAATGTTACATTAGAAAAATTATGACAGGTAATAATTGACAATGTTAGTATGGTGATAAAACTAACTGGAAACAGGACAGTGTCCTTAAAGGTTACACACTAAAAACCAGAATTCAGACAGAAAGCAACCTGAGCTACTGGAGACTCACAGACAGCAAGTTTTCTTTATTGTTACAGATTTGTTTGACTCTATCCTCTGTATTCAATGCAAAATAGGACAGGAAAAGCATACCAGTGAGACTTAGGAGTGAAGTCTCTGAGTCTCTCAAGCGATACAGGGCACTGCCAGCAGAAGCCTTTGAAAAAGCTGCTCCTGTGAGGAAAAAACTCCTGTAATGCTTCAAACAGAGCTGAACTAGCCATCAGCTCCAAGTCTCTTGCAAGGGATTTTAGGTGGGATACAGAAAACTTTCAGCCCTGAATATCAACTTGCATGTGTTTGGCCTTCATGCCTTGATTTTTCTGGTAGTTCCTAAGAAAGGATGATCCATTCAGTAACACAGCTAAATGAACACTGAGCTTGAGAGCAGCTGGAGAGTTTTTCAGTGGCTTTATTTGAAGGTAATTTTGTCTCCACAAAAGGGAGAGGAATAGGGCCTACAAGCAGAGGCATTGCCATCTGCATGAAGATGCTGTGTTCTGCTTCTTCATTTCTCTGAAGCACAAACCAACAGCTCTGCCCAAGAAGTTTGATTGTGTGCAGGTGTCGCAGCACGACACAAAAGAACGACACTCACACACTGAGATGTCCAAGGCAAAAAAGGGGCAGTTCATTTACAGACCTCAACATTTATAGAATTCCAGCAGTGACCATGGCTTGGAGGAAGAAAATCTTCCTCTCCAACCACACTGGGTAACCCAACAGTCCATCAGCAGTCTCCTCCTTATGAGAATGCAAACGTGAAAGAACAGTTACAACAACAATGGGTTGTTTATGTGGAAAATGGTGAGAGACTCCACTGCAAAAGGTAAACCCAGAAGGCTGAAACAGAACTTTAGAAAAACTTCTTGAAGAGACAGAGGAGAACAGGAAAAACCCAGAAAACATACAGGAACACCTGTCAGGCTGGAAAGCACCAGGTTAGTAACTGCAGCTCATCTCTCCAGCACCAGAGAAGAGCAGATTCAGAGCTGTATCCACGGTGATGATTATCAGAGCCCTGGGAAAAGAACCCAGGAGTGTTTCTCTTCCTCCTCCTGCAGCACTGGACAGTATCTTGCTGAGGTCACACAGAAATCTCTCACCTAAACACAAGATGCCAGTGCAGGAGCCCCAAAAGCTGAGAGCATTCCAGCGATGCAACTTACTTCTGGGACTCTAAAATGTCTCCACTCAATAAAAAAAGGCTGATATGCCTAATTTTTCTAATGCAGAGTTGCTCCTCCTTCTTCTTGCTTTGATTTCAAGTGTTGTTATTCTATCCTTCAGTGTCCACTGCTCAGCCTTATGTAAAGTCATGAAGTCTAAAAACATGGCAGAACCCATCAATCTTCTCACTTGTATTTTTATTAATGTTTGAATTTAAAATGAATGAAATACTCATATTAATTTAATGATCTCAAAAAAGGAATTTAATACTTTTCCCAAATTAATTAAACCCCACTGAACTCATCAGCTGCCATATCAGCAAGGCTTCAAAAATTCATAAAAGCAGCTGACAGTCCTTGTAAACAATAGCTGTTCCTTGTAAGACCACATTAAGCTCTCTATTCCAGTGAATTAAGAAGCATGAAATACTTTTAATGACAGAAGTTAATATTTAAACAGAATTACCCTGCCAACATTTTTTTCTACCAGTGGACTCTCTCACTTAGCTTGTTTCTGTTCCTACAGATTGTCTAGCAAATTAAGAAGGATCCTGACATTCAAGAGATGTGATATTAAAATATTTGGCTTAGCAGATAAGAAGAATGTAGTAAAAAATCAGTGGTAAATGTAAAAAAGAGATTACAAAGAATTAAGTCTCAACAGTTGTTACAATATGGCATTCTAATGATAAATTATAGATAATCAGAATATATAACAATCATTCTCTGCCATTTATTCTTTAAAAAGGGTATTTTAAAACTGGGCATTCATTGAATAAACATTGATGAAGAAGGAACAGCTAAATCAAGCACTAGGACTGGCTAGGCACAGCATGAAATATTTAATCTTGGTAAGATTGTAAAGCATGTCTATATGGAGATGTTTATTTGAATGGGCCCACTCTTTGTGAAAAGGTCGCTGGGAGAAGCAAAAATCTCAGGGAATGTGTGGAACTGCTGGGGCTGCTGTGATGTGTGGGCTTCCTGTGGATCTGCTGCAGGGCTGACTGAGGCCAAAGACCTTTGCCCTGATCCCCCTGCATCCCCACAGAATGCCACCCTATGGCTTTTGTCTTTATCAAAGATAAGAAAGGCAATCCTTAAACTCAGAAATTTAAAACTGCGCAACCACAGACAAAGCAAATAAGCTTTGCTTATTGGAATTTAAAAAAAAAAATCTATGAAAGACAATTACTACAATTTTTAAATACAAAGGGCTCACTACACTCTTCCCATGTTATGAATCTTACAGCACTTAATGGCTCTGAAGCACTTCTCATCAGGGAGCTGGTAGTCATCAGAATCTCATTACTCAAGCAGGCAGCATCCTGATTGCTATCATCCACCAATTTACTAAATCAGATATGAACATTCAGCCAACCACTATCATGTAAGTGGGAGCCCTCAGGGGAAAGTAGCCTCACTATTTACTGTGTACAGAAGAAATGCTGCTCTTTTCTTCCCTTGTAAAAAAAAATATATGTAAAGGTTTGTGAGCCAGGGATTTCTAACACATTAAAATTTACAAGCAACCGGGTTGGCTAGCAGCTGTCAGAAAGATTAGACACTTGCATAATCATAATGAAAACCTAATCAACTCCCCAACTAGTCTCTATTAATTTCACGAAGAGTTAAGAAAAACTGTAAAGGTTAGCCAAAAAAAATATATATCTAAAGTATAGGACAACATAAAAGAATAGAAAACAGAACATTATGAAAAGTATTATTTAAGCCTATTCATAGGAAGTTGCTTTAGATACAGTTGAGAGGTAATTCCATGTCTGAATAAAGCACACCTAATCAAGTGCCTTTACACTAACAAAACCTGAGACTGTGATACTTAGCTACAGCCAGTGAAAAGCTCAGGAAATATCCTGAATGGGTTCTGAACCTGGACCTGAAAGTTTGTGCCCCTGGGAGGGGTTTCCAGGACTTCCCATGGCACCAGGAATTCACTGCTGAGCTCCCTCTGCATGCCTTCCACTGAGCTCTGTTTTCAAAGGGCTCAGTCTCTTTACCATACTGCATTAGCTCTTTAATTGCCCAGTGTGTGCCTTCCCTCAGCAGCTCAGTGCAACACCCAGCCAGCCCCTTTTCATCACTACCTGTGCATTCCTCCTCTTCTGTCAGCCACCACCACTTCAATGGGCTCTGGCTCTTAGGGAAACATGCCTAAAAATGTAACACAGCACATGACTCAGAAACTTCTTCTAATCAAAAGCAGAAGTCCAAATCCCGTTCTCCAAAGTCCAGATAAATGTGAGAAATCCCAGGATTGTCAGGTACTAATTGCCATCCTAAGGACAACATCCCTGCCACAGAGCCCAGGGTGTTTTGTCTTATTACTCCCAATCTTAAATCCTGCAGGGTAACCACTCGTGACTGTGGCAGGACCTGTTTGAACCTTGCTCTGTTCCTCACCAGGTCTCAGAAGGAGACCTCACATACTCAGAAGGAACCATCCTCCTCTTTGCAGCACAGAGATTTTCAACAACACACAGAAAATCTGTTTGTGTCTTGAAAAGAACTCCTCAGCCCTCATCAGGTACCAGTTTTCAAAGGAGCTGACTGAAATGCAAACTGATACAGTAGAGAGAGATCAAAATTTCCATGTATGTGTGGCTGGACATTTCCTGCATCTCCCTGCCCACTGGCTCATTTCCTGAAAAATTCTGCCTCTCAGAGCAGGAGTTGCAAATGCAATCCATTTTGTCATCAAATGATGGACACTTTGGTCACCAGGGCAAGAGATAGCTATGCTGCAATCCCTGCTCAAATTAGGAGAGAAAATGTAAGAGCAAATCAGAATTCAGGCAGACATATAGATGCCCTGATGTCAGGCTGAGTTCTTTGCTATTGGCAGAAATTCTTGCCTTTCCATGGAGCATCTTTCTTTATTGCATAAAAAGGAAAGGACAAAAAAGGCTTTGCAGAATAAATGCCAATCATGAATTGACTTGTCAAGCTGAAGAGCTCACATCCAGTGCTACAACCCAGTGCCTCCTTTGGCAGAGAACCATCATTCTACCCCTCAGAAAAAACTCATCCTAAATAACGTGTGGAGACCCAGTGGACCAGCAGCAAACACACCTTTCAAACAGGATACCAAGCTGTTCTCGCTCGGCAAGGCCTAAAAATAAAGACATTTAAAGATTCTGACACTTGAAAAATAAGCCCAGTGAAGTTGATGTGCTCAGTTACACAGGGCACTAAGAGCACACCATGCCCAAGATTTCTGCTGCCAGAAGCCTCTCTCTGAATACTGATAAACTCCAGACTTTCCTCATCTTTAAAGACTTCAACAGATTTCACTGACTGTACCTGAGAATGACCAAAGCTACCAGCAAAAACTGTATCTCAGTCACAGTCAAGAATTTAGGGGCATAGCTGGGCTTTCCCTTGCACACAGAGCACTCACCAGCCATAGTTTTAGTAGTGGGGAATTAACAGTAAAATAAACAGTAAATACCTGTAAGCACAATATTGACTTTTGGAAAACCTGGGTAACACGTAATGTTCAAGGTATGTCCTGGTGCTGAATATGCTTATGCAGGTTAAGGGATTTTAACTTTTAAGTTGCAAAGAAAAGGCTGATGTGGCTTTTCTTTCCTATCTACATTTCTATTTGGTTACAGTATTCTGGGCAGTTTGTCTTCAAAATATGGGCTCTTCAAAAAGACAGATTAACAGCTCCTTTTACAGAATGACAAAACGGGATCAGCACAACAAACAAAACAGAAGAGAGCCACATTAAAATTAGATTACCCACCAGAGAAAAACAGTGTAGATGGAGACATGCATGACATTTTATAAACTTCTAAAACAGGAGAATAATATCCATCTTAAGGACAATCAATCAGATGGTAAAATATCCAGTCTTTCCTAATGCTTTGCATTTTTGGCTGTGTCATCTGGGAAACGGGAAACAAAACTGAGAGAAGGATGCAGTACTTGTATTTTTCTTCCCATTTCTTGTGATGTACTGACAACATTTTCCATGAAAAAAACAAACAAAACTTGTTAAAACAGTGAGATTTCAAGCTGCTATTTCTGTTCTTGTCATGGAAACTGCATTGCTTGACACCACACTGGAGACTCCCTGCCATATGCTTTTAACCCTTTAATAGGGTGGATTTCAAATCCTTCATAGAATAACCAGAAGCTGGTTGAAAGGAGTAATAAGGAACTATTTACTCCAACTGTACCCCTAAGCAAATACATTTCTAACCCAAACCTTTTTTCAACCTCTATTTAAAAGTCTCTAATGATAGAAAAGACAAAAGTTCCTAACTCCCCTAGTGTAATAATTAATGATCATTAGCATGTCACAGGGTCTCATAAAATAAAAATAAACAGCAAAAGATCAGAAGTTCTCTTACTGCAATTTCAGAGCACTACTCTTTGTTCTAGTCCTGGCAAGCATATTCCTACTTTCCTCATATCAACCCTTTCATGCACCTGTAACCTCCTTTGTTCCTTTATTTGATCTCTTGAAGAGAGCAGTCCCCTCTTCAAGATACCAAATAACCCAAATTCCTTCTAAGGGCCCTCCTTGGGATCTCTGCTTCCTACAGTGTAGAATGACTCTGTGTGTGTACACAGAAAAGAGCTGCTAATAAATAATGGGATAGCAAGAAGTCAGGGATCCCCGTGCTGACACACATGAGCAAAGGTATAATAGCTGTAAAATCCAATTATTAAAAGCAGTGTTTTCATGTTTTACCTTCTTTTTGAAAATTATTTGAAGAGAGTCAAAAGTGAGAAGATTAGATCCTATGAGCCAAGCCACATTTAATTCATTTAAAGATCCTTTGAACAGCAGCCAAGGGACTTTTTCTTGGCCTAAAAACATCTAATAACAGGCAAGGATGGGGCCACGGGTGGTTCAGCCAGTGGAACCAGTGGCCTACATGAGGAGCAGCACAGGCATTTGATAATTTATGATCTGGAAATCAGAGTTAATTTTCAGGCACATCAAAGTTAGACAAGAGTTGTATGGCAAGAAGGAACAAAGTTGTCCCTGAGATCCAAGTCCAAACTGGAATTTCAACAGGATGCTTGCACCTCCAAGGTGGTGTTCTGTGCACTCTTCTCAATCGAATTCCTGGTAATTAAACAAGACTGATGGAATCAGGAATGCTTGACTGGTTGTCTTTGCTTGTCTTTAGAAAAAGATTTCCCCTGATTCCAAATATGAGCATGCTGGAGTCTGTTTTCTTTGGACAGGCTGGTGTTTCAGCCAAGTGCCACCAAGGAGATGCAGGACACAGGAGAAGCTTTGCCCTGTCCAGGGAGTGTTGTACCCTGTGAACACTGCATTGCACTCCCAGAACTGCTTGTGGGAAGGTGCATTCACCAACAAAACCTTGTGAGAACAACAATACATCAACCCTGACAACAATCCTCTCATCTGCTTTGGACTTCTTTGCTTTTCCACTCCCACAAATGCATTTCAGAGACAACTTTAAAGGAGGATTTTTATGCATTGGCATTGGCTTGGAACTTAAGCAGCCAAGCAACTCCTAATTCATGTAACTGTTAGAAAAACATTAACTCTGAGAGAACTGTATAAAATTTGGAATTGGGTTTTATCTTCAAAAACAAAAACAAAGTACCATTTTCACAGATTATTGTAACTAATTATTTTACAACCTGCTCATTTGTGGCCAACTATGAAATCCTTTGCAACCAGCATATTTCTGATTGAACTACAACACTAAATATTGTAATTCAATGTTTTAGACAACAAAACAATTACAAAAGGAAACCTTTATTTAAAACAAAAGGGAGAATTTTTTTTTGTATAAGTATAAAGGAATTGATTGATTAAAAGTATTTTTATTAGGTGTGATATAAATTTACCAATAGTAGGTGAAAACCTGCAGGTTTCTAACGAAACTCAACAACCAAAAAATTATTTCTGCATTACTAAAACACATCTAGATTGCATTACCATTATAGCTATCAGTTCTCAAACGGGTGCACAGTTATATACCTTTATTTTGCATTGAGGCACTTCATACTCTGAGAACTGACAAAATGGATTTATAATCCCTATTACTTTTTGACATCTCTCATCCATATGGTTCATGTACAAATACTCAACACTATTGATTACTTATGAAAGCATTTATGTGAATGTTCAGAAATATCCTAGAGTTAAGGATCTCAGCTATGCATTTCATGAAGATGAATGTGTTTAGTTGTAAATCCATCTGCATTGCTTCACACATTCCATACATAAAGCTAAAATTATGAACCAATAAAGTCAATAAAATTTGCTCTCAAATTTATAGCAAGAATGAATACACACATTTAAGCACCAATAATTCCTGGAAGCATTTTAAGCAAATAGGTGTATATAAAGAGCTAATGCAGAGAGTATATAGAGAAACAAGTTCAAGTAAGTGAAATTCATTGGATTCTCTGCATGCCTGAGGAGGTCAAGATAAGATTATATAAAGGTACAAAGTTGATTGGCTGTGTACAAATGTCACTCTAGAACAAAAGAGAAAAGAGAAAAGCAGTACGTTTAAAGAATTCTCCTTGGTACCTTTCAAGTACTAAGGAACCTCACCTTGCCAACCCCTGAAAGGTCTCCAGGTAAAGAACTCAGTATAAAAGCAAAGAAATCACCATCCTAAGCTTTGGTGTTTTTTAACTCCAGCAAAGTGATTCCAATGTGATCTGAGCATTCATTTTAGATATCTACATGAATGTTAAAAAAAGAGAGACCAACCTTCAGTGGAGATACAAAATGTCTGTATCTCCAGACACTAAAAGATAAAAAATGGTCGAGCAAAACTCTGGGTGTTTCAAGCTTCTCCTCCGTTTTAAGGCTTTTATTATTATCCATTAGTCACTTATTTCCAGCAGCACTGGATATCTTCAGGATCCCTATTCAAATCAAGAATACTAA
The DNA here is from genome assembly GCA_027886175.1 of Phylloscopus collybita. NCBI lineage: Eukaryota > Metazoa > Chordata > Aves > Passeriformes > Phylloscopidae > Phylloscopus > Phylloscopus collybita. The sequence continues at coordinate 27,514,554 of JAJNNQ010000003.1, read as the reverse complement.
TCATACTGAATTTTGATTAATGCTTTTCAAGGGTTTATTCTGCTGATGGTTATTTTCCTATGTTGGCAGCTTGATAGATATTGCCATGCACATTTAAGTAAAATAATGAACTGAACTGATTTTCCTCCACTCTGGAAGTAATTTTGTTTATATGCTTGCTCCCCCCAAATCATAGCCATAAATGGTAGCATTCCTTTATCAAAGGGATTGGCCACTATGAAATGTAAAATTAAATATTTAGCCGTCTTCATAGAATGGATTAAATGTCAACTGTGTCATCTAATACCAGGAAATATCTATTAAAAATACATTTGATAATAGATATTTTTCTCATAACACTAAAAGCTGGGAAACAAAAAATTCTTAGAGTATTGCCAAATTGAAAACCATGCATAATTCAGCGCTCAAATTGAATTTTAATCTTTTCATAATGCTTGGGGAAATATTTTATACTTATGAAAACTAAGGGGGATAAAGAACATTACAAACCAAATAAGTGGTTTTATGTTCAGGCAGGAATGATACAATAGCTAATAGAAATAGGCAATTTGAAGCAGTGAGTGGAATAGGAAGCACCCTGGACATTACAGATTCACATCCAAGCTCACACGACTGTTGAAGGAAATTAAAAAACCTGGTATGAGGCACTCAGGGAACTTCTCATCCTAAAAGGGAACAGTGAAGCCCTCTTAAGAGTTCAACCAGAGGAGAAACTCAAAGCAGCAGCTGCCCATCAGCAGAGGCTGCTGCACTTTGCTCTGAGGATGCCCAGAGCCTCCCTTGGGACAGTTCCCCTCCCTGCCCTGGCTTACTGCTGCCTCCTGCAGTGCCCATGGGCACAAACCACTGCTCTCCAGTAAAGTCCTGCTGCTCTTCCCTACCCCAGGACTAAGGGGTTCTCAGCCTGAGAGCTGGGAGGGACAGCACTCCCAGAATCACTGCCTCCTGGATTGGCAGAAGGATCACCACCACCACCACCAAAGCAACCCAACATCCTCACAGCTGGTGTCAGCACCAAGAAGAATCCAACAGAAAGAACCAGCACTGGCAGGGCACTCCCACTGTGAAAGCACAGTCTCTTTAGGGAGGTAATAGAGATGCTCTTCTCAAATTTACAGCCACTGATTCCCTAACATGAGTCCAACTCCCACAGAACCATCCCAGGATGCATGTAAAGGATTGTCTGACTCCTGAGCAACCCCTCACAGCTGGCTCAGTAAGTCTGCAAGAAGATACTTGTAAAAGGAAAAGAACCCAGCAGTTTCACTACCCCATTGAAACACTGGGAAATCACCTGCTCAAAAGGACCTTCTTCTCCTGCTCCTCCTCATCTTTCATAGCTTGGAATTTGCTCTCATTCCCTTAGGTACTTTGGTTCTGTAGTCTTGAGCTTATATCCAAAGCAATTCCTCCACATGTGGGGTAAATCTTCAGCAGCAGGGAGAGCATCACCCTTCTGCAAAGGTCAGGTGTCTTTGAGGACTCTGATGTGCAAATGAACTTTTTGTACAAGCTGAGTCTTTGGCAAGAGCTGGGAACTCTGTCCTGTGTGCCCCAGAGGGCTGAGCTAAGCACTTCAATACTGGTTTGTAGTGAACAATGAACTTCCAAATGATTTCATTTACAGAGATTTCCATGCCATGCAGTTCCCACTCATCCTGATGCAAACCCCAGCTCTGACTTTCTTGGATATTACTGCTGGCTGCAGCAGATGGTTGCACACTTAGAATTACTAATTAGTCATGAGAAAAAAAAGCAAAAAATTCCACAGAGTGGGAAAAAAAGAAAAAAAAAAGGTTGTTTCTCTTTTACTGTTATTTTTGCTCATTTTCAGCCACACTGAAGCTCCTCCTGCTCTCCTGGCAGTGATAAAGATTGGCTGGTTTTCTGCAGTCATTTTGCTTTATAGGTAACTGGATTTTGTTTGATAGTCAATTTTTCAATTCTTCAAGGGCTAGAAATTAGGAAGATAAGGTCCATCAGGAAGGTTAGTCTCTATTTGCTGAGCACAGGAAGAAGGTTATGCATTAGAAATATAGCATTTTTACAGGGAAAACTGGGAAAAAAGCCAAGGAACTGCTGTCAGCATTTCACTGAAAGAAATGAAAAGCAGATCCAGGACTTGAGTCATCATTAACAGAGCAGTGGGTTCAAACAGCTCTTTAATATTTAATTCTGTATGTATAATTTTAAATCCATTACACTTTTGATATTTGCAGATCTAACAGTCATTTATTTGCTGCAATAACATGGCCATAATCATGAAATAGAAGATGCAGTGCTATTCCAAGAAAACCAGAGAGGGAGGGAAGGTGCTTGGGAATTTTGGCTCCGATGGAATTCTTGGCTGTTTCTATTTCTCAGCAGCAGGTGGATGGTCAGTTTTCCCCAAACAGAACTATTTTGTGCCACACAGCTCACACAGACCAAAAATGAACACTGACATATTTTATTATTATTGGCTTTTCCTCATTAGTGTCTAAAACATGGAAACTGTTTTATTCATCAAGGAATCAATTGCTTCCCCTTTGAAACCAAGAGACTCCTTATTTAAATCAGCCCCAGAAAACTGAGCTATTGCAGCTGGCCACTCTTTTGAGCAATCAGACCTATTAACAAGAATAAATTTTAAAATACACATTTCCTACCCTTGTCCCTGAAAAAAAAAGGATTCACTGCCATCACAAAATGTAGCCTATTGAACTTGTCAATCATATAATAAATATGAGGCCATTAAATAATTTCCTGACTATCAGAAATACCTTTAAAAAGGCTTTTTTAAAAAAAAAAAAAAACCCCAAAGCTACTTTCCTGATTAGAAGGCAGAGTAAATGAGAAAAAATGCTGGACCAGACCCCAGTGTGTCTTACTGGGCCAGACTCACATTGCCTTCAGTCTTTTAGCAGAGCAGTGATAACTCACTGTAAATAAAAATCTGACTTACCATTTCAAACTGATCATGTCCATTTTCTTACTAAACCAGAGCTAATCTATTAAATGCACAAATGGCCTCTGGACTGTTCCAATGCCAAGAATAAATAGAGTGCCTTCATGAAAACCTTTTTATTTTCCTTTCTGAAAAACATTCAGAAGAAGGAAGCAGCAGAAAGCAGAAACTGCCAATAGGTTCAGCCCTGACATGAATAATCCTCTTCAGATGTGTGTCAGTGCAAGTCAAAGGTTCTAATGTCAGTGAGATCATTATTAGACCAGAAATCCTGTGACAATTGCACAGTACTGTGTGGCAAGAGAAATAGAAAAGACAGGAAATAGACCACAAACACATATGTATTTATTTGTGGCACAGCAGAAAAGGCAACCTCCATTTAAATTTGAAAGCCTACAAATTAAATTAAAACTGTATTTCCACTGCCTGTGATTAAGACCACTTAGACAGAAAGAGACAAAGACTTTGTGTATAATCTCTTGGACATCTCTGTTGAAATGCACAAACAATGAACAGCTGAGCACATGGAGCCCTGCAGTTTGCATTTTCCTGACCTAATGCACTGCTTATCTGGAATAACTTGAGAGGCAACAGCACAAGAGACTTGTGCCCCTAAAGTTCTATTTCAAGTACACACTGTGATAAACAAAATGGCAAGAAATCTAAAATAAAATGCTTAGCAAGTGAGACAATTGAAGAATTTGCAATAAGCCATGAGGGGCAAACAGCTCCCTCTCAGGACTGACCTACATCTTTTGAATGTCCACAGTGAATAAAATGAAACACTTTGAGGGTTTTAAGTTGCTGAGAAGATTTCCTGTGCTTTGACCAGTTTGGACAGGGCCCTGAAACTGAAGCAAGTCTGCTTTTGGAAAATGGAAGAAGCCACCTTTCCAAACCAAAAGGAAACGCAAGGCAGAAAAAGTTCAAACAAGTGTTGGAACATGAAAGAGGAAGAACTGCATACCTTACAGTCACCAGGGCTCTACAGGAACATGAACAGCAGCAATTATATTAATAACAGCCATTTATTTCCAGAGCTTCCTCCAGTGAAGTTCCCTGATGCTGATGGACACCAAATGATGGATGATAATCAACCTGTGCCCTTCTTAAGCGACCGCCCGAAATACGTGTCAGATGAAAGAATTAGATTTTGATTCCTGAAGTCCTCTGGGCTCTAATTCCCTCTAAGAACAATTACAGACACATACCATGGCTCAAAGAAGAGACTGGGTGAATTTATAATTCTTAAATGAGAACAAAACGAACTGAGTGTATTGGAAAAGTGGCTGCCAGGTGAGGTGCAAACACCAGCTACCAGATCACAGCCTCAGTCAATTCAGTGTCTGCTGACAACTGATGGGAGAAAGGGAACACTCCTCTCTTTCCCTCCTTTTCTCAGTTGTTTCCATTGTCATCAGCAAAACAGCACGTCGTGGCTTAAGTGCAGAACACTGAAATATTAATTCCTATGCCCTAGTTTTGTGCTCTGTGCACCCTCCTGAAGTGTGCTAAGTTACTTTTTTTGGTTGCCTGATAAAAAATTGATTGATTCTGACCAGTGCAAAGCTCCTAAAAAGCCTGGTGTTACTCAAGTGGCAGCTAAAGAGCCAGCACAATGAGAGCAGCTTTGGTGCACTTAGAAAGCAGAAAACCACAGTGCAATATCACAAACCCAACAGAGTTTTCAATAAATCATAGAGCAAGATAGCACTTCCTTCTTCATATGCAAAATACTATTGAGTTTGAACATTTCTGGAGATGAAGATGAATTCAGAATAAATATTTTGACTGTAGCAATCACAGAACTACCTGAAATGCTTGGCATGTCTCTCCTCCTGCGTATTCAGGCTTCTGTTTCCTGGAGTTTATCTACTGACTTATCAATCTCAAAGCTCAGTTATAAGCCAACATCAGTACAGCTTATTTCAGCACCTTAAATTACTTCCCATTAGATTTAGGAAACAGTGACTCAGCTTTTTCTTTTTTCATTCAAAGCTGAACTTTCATTTTTGAAATCTACATTAACTTCTCTTCTGATGTTTGGATTTTTACACCTTTATCACAGGGACAGAGTTCAAAATTTCCCATTTTCATAATAAAAGTATCCCAGAATGAACTAATAAACATTTGATGTTATTTATTATGATTTAAACTTGCCATCTGAACATAAGTCAGCATCTTCTATAATTAGGAGCCAGTTTCAAGGCGAGTGTAGGAATTAACTTCATCTTCAGTACAGCAATTTCAAAAACTCCTAGGAAGTTGTATGTTATTTTAAACTACGTTATTTAAGCAAAACATTTGTACTTCGGTCCCTTATTCTAGATCACAGACCAATTCACAGAGAAATTGCACTGTGGGCAAAATGTTACTGAAAGTTCAGATGAAGTTTAGGGCCAAAGCCAATGCCAGCACCACCTCAGCTGCACCACGGCAGTGCTGTCCTTCCAGAAGGTGCTTGCTGAAAACTCCAAAATGCACCCAGCCTGAGGCTTGCCTCACCTGTTTATCTCATGCCTCTCCTGCAGTGTTATTTCAAACCTCAGCAAACCTTCCTGTGCTGAGGCATCTTAAGACATGGCAAAAGAATTAACATTTTTTTAGGATGGTCTGTAACTTTCTGACTTAAGCGTTTATTTAATACATTTATTTAAATACATTAAATACCTTTTCAGAGTTACTTATTTTGGAGGTTTTTACTCCAAAAATTCTCTTGCTGTTCGTTATTTTTCACCTCTCAGGAAGTCAGGCCACCACCATCTCTACCAGGACAGACACGTGTGGAAGTGTTCCTCCCCAGGTGTGCAACCCCTCCCTCTCTTCTATGAAGATAACATGAGATAGAAATTAAAAAAACCCTTTAAAATAAATCAGCACAAGGGGGATTATTTCTGTATACATTTCTGCTCAACAAGGCCACAGTCACTGGCAAGGAAAGTTCTAACCAAATTAACTTTTCCCTATATATAAAAGCACACACCAAGCAAACGAATTACATGGGGACTGGAGAAAGCTGTGATTTTTTCTGCTGTGCTTTCCCATGCAGCACAGAAAAGCACTTGGCAGTAAACAGTAGGCAGGGCCTGCTACTTCAATCTTGCAGATGAAAGCAAAGGACTGTTTTGTTTTCAGCCCCACAGCCAGCAGCCCCTGGCTCCTGCAGTGCCACTGATAACCTGCCATATGTGGCACATCCTACAGCAGCACCCCCAGAGAGAGGGACTGAAATCAGCACTGTTGTGTTTGGTAAAGGGCACTGAAAAACTGACAGATGGCAACAGCTGGGGCAAATTTCATTCAAGGAAGCACTTTTTAATCAAAAATTTTATCCAAAGCGTATGGGGCTTTTCATTGCCCATGATTTCTCTTTCATTGCCCATGATTTCTCTTTCATTGCCCATGACTTCTCTTTCATTGCCCATGATTTCTCTTTCATTGCCCATGATTCCCAGTGCCTTTCATGCTGCTGTTCTAGCAGCCAGTTCCCACACACCAGGGCAGCAGTGAGGCAGAGAGGAGCACACATCCATTTGAGCTGACAGAGCTGCAGAATTCTGCCCTTTGCTCTCTCCAGTTGCAGGGAAGTGCTGCAGAGGGGAAGCCCTGGGAGAAGAGGCCACGCAGAAACACAGCTCCCAGCTCCAGGGAAGCTGGCAATGGGGATGGAGAAGCTTTGCTGCCCTAAATAATGTATTCTAGACCAAAAGCATGTAAAAGCTGATGTGAAATTGCTGTCATCCTTTCAATTCTAGCATGCCTATTAATTACAGTGCTCTATTGAATTTAGTTTCTGTGCTCTGGATTCCACACCACGTTCAAAGCTCGCTGCTCCTACCTCCATTCATGAGTTTTTTCATTAGCACACCTGGAAGCTCTCCAAGGCAGGCAGCAGTAAGGAGCAGAAGCCTTGTCAGAAATATCCATTAAATCTGTCACAGGCACTAACAAATCAATCAAGCACCAATGAGCCTTTCAGAATTTTTTTTGAGCAGCTGGTTAAAGAGAGACCCACCTGACACGAAAACTTCTCAACAACAACAAAAAACCACACTAGGCCTGACATGCCGTGGTTATTATATCCACTGCCACAGAATCACAGTTACAAAAATTTCTTTGTCATGTGACAGGAGTAAGTTAATTTTAAATGCTTGAACTAAATTTAAATGTAGTTAATTAAATAATTTTAAAGGAAATTAGTTACATTTATATATGGGGTTTTTTATGGAGATGAATTTCTGTAACAGGTTGACAATTGTTCTCACTTGTTAATCCAAATTATTTTTCTGTTCTTTTAAACTTTATATAAAGGGCAAGTAACTTAGAGTACATCATGATTAAAAAAAAAAAAAAAAAAAAAACCAAGAAAAAAATCAGAAATTTAAAAATGACATTTTTAAAGGTAATGTAGGTTTGTTTGGCAGTCTGTTCATACACCATGGTAACTGCACACCAACTAACTGGAGTCACAGTCAATGAAGTAACTAAAAACCAATCACTTCCAAGAACTAATTCTTTTTCTCTCAATCTTTGTCTAATTTTTTAAACTCCACATAAGAGACAGTGCTGTAAGTGAGGGAAATTGGCCCATGATGTGAAATACTTTATTACAAAGGCAGTGTAAGGCAAGTGTTTGTGTGGACACAAAGTGCCCCCGCTGGTTAATTGTGTCCAAAAGCTGCAATTACACCAGAGAGCTTTCACAATAGTGGGCATGATAAATGCCTGTAACACCTCTATCCATACTCATACCTACAATATTTTATCCATTCACGCCCTCCTTGGTTTCCAGCAAGCACAGAATGTCTCAGGGTTGTGGAAGGGGGTGACAAACAGATCAGTGAAATCCTTGAGACTGACAGAAGACACTGGGGGCAGGCAGAGAGCAGAATCCCACACAGCTCTCCAGGGAAAGGCTCACGGCCCCCAGGAGATGGCTGGAGCTGTGTGGATGGGACTGGGGACCCGTTTTCCATCCCTTGATCAGCCCAGCACCTCCTCCTTAATTAAACTGGCCTGAGCCAATGAGCTGGGCAGCTCCAGTGTTGGCTCCCAGGGCAGGGACAGAGTCTCTGCAGAGCCTGGGAGTGGCAGAGGGTGTGACACTGCAAAGGCCTAACCCAGATGGTTTATTGTTTTCTCAAAACTGCCAGAACTCTACTGTGTTTATGTTCACACCCTCACCTACAATGGAGGCAACAAACCAAAAAAATATTGCCTCCGCTGTCCTTCCCACGCTGCCTTTCAGTCTGAGAACAAGAGTCACCCTGACATCAGGCACCATTCAAAACAATCTGAAGACTTGGTCCATTGAATACAGAAGCACTGGTTGTTTCCAAATTCTGGAACAGAACTGCTCTGAGCCAGTCTGGTGTGGCTGTTCCATCCCCTGTAGACACAAGTGGTTCTGGAACAGAGCACTGCTGAGAACAGCAAATCCTCCAGCAGAGATCTCTGTGCTCCACAGTCACTGAGATAACAGCACTTGGGAGAGGTTTTTTTATAATCTAAACACACAGAAAAAAAGGACAGTAGGAGGAAACCACAGGCCAGGAGAACAAATTGGTTTGATCCATTTCACACTGCCAGAAACAGGAGAATTGAGCAGAAAATCAATGACCTAAACCACCTGTCCAGAGTTTTAATTCTTTATATTCTCCTTCCCCTTCTTGCTTCATAAGCAGCATCACATGCATTTTTCAGGTGGCCCTAGCAAGCAAGGGGACAAAACAGCATCTTCAGGCTATTGGGAGTGTTTGTTCTTGTCCAGAAAAAAAAAAAAAAAAAAGTTTCAGCTGAGCGGAAAGAAACAGATTTAAAGAAACATGGGGGTTCTTATCTATTCTTTCCACAACAGAATTGTTGTTGACCAATAAGCACAGGGAGCTCTAAAGAATAAATAATTACTCATTCAGGCTGTTGTTTTAAAATGTTATTAATATTTAGAAACCATTACAAGCAAGTGACATGTCCCTGCTGCTTTACACTAACTCCAGTAGTTCTGTTCTGAGGAACACATTTTAAAGCCTTTTGATTTTATTTTAAAGTAAGCTGGAATCCTGCAGCACCAGTTTTGTTGCAGTAAACTTTTAAGTGGCGAATATTCCAACTGCACTTGTTGCATTACTAAAACTTCCTGGTATTAGAAATTATTTTTCTAAGTCTGTATAAAGAATGCTGCATACTTTTACAAGCAGTCCTTTTTGATTTTCATCATCATTCACCTAAGGACAACACAGGAACTCACACAGGAAAGGAAATATTTATGTAAAGGAGAGAGATGTAATTGAATTAATGGGTGGACCACAGATGGAATGAAAGTGTGAAGAAAGATATTAGAGTGGATTTTGCATTATTTGGCTCAGTTTATTTCTTCTTTTGAGTCCTCACACTGCTCCTTCAGCCCTCTCTCTGAGGGTCCCTCCTGCTATTGCAGCACTGGAAGTAAAGATGGGTGCAGATTTTGGATTCTCAGGTTCACACACACTGGAGAGCAGAAGTGAGCAGCTCAAGTTTATTACTTCTTGAATATCAAATCATGAAGAGAATCAAACTACACAGCAAGAGAAGAATGTCCCAGGGTTTCATTCTTGTTTGCTTCAACTGACTCACTGTCAGTCTTCATGGCTTGAGTTATGCTTGCTAGCACAGTTTTTAAAATAATTTCATTTATATCAATACACGTTAGAAAACATTCATTTCTACCTGAAATTGTAAAAACCCAAGCAGTTATGATTTCCACTGCAATCTTAATGATGAGGGATAACTACAGCAGTTTTACATTTTTCAGCTGCTCACACTTATTTTAATGTATGAGCCTGTTCAGACCTCAACTCACCCTCCATGCATCACTCAAACCATAAGAAGAGAACTATTCCTCATCCTTTTTACCAAACAGATGAGTTTCCTATGCTGTCCATCCTGTGACTTTCAGAATATGAAATCCTTGAGGAACCATTTCTGATTTTAAAGAATGTCTAAAAAGTGTAGAAACTACATTTAAAACTCCATGGCAAAAATCACACCTCGAAAGCAAGTTAGTCTTAATCCACACTAAAATGTTTCATTGCAGAAAAAAAAACAACAACCTTAAAATAGTACCTCAACAAAATAAATTACTTTCTGCAGGTTTTAAAATATTTTGTGGAAAATAAAAAGGTAATGGCTATAGCTCATTGAAATAAATTACTTCATATTTCAGCTGCAGATTCAGGCACATTGTTCACAGTATACTTTTAATTATAAGCAATGGCTCTCATTTGGCAAGGCTTCATTAGTTTCAAAGGAGTGTGACAAAAAAATCTCCATCCATCCTCAGAGCATAACAGCAGCAACAAATTTTTGGACCTTTAGGCTTGGCAAATCCAGTACTCCCCACCTGGGTTTCTCTCTTGTGTTCTGAACAGCCCAAAAGTTTAACAACTCTCACTGTTTTCCTGGCACCTTCAGTGATAACTTGTTTTAACTAAACAGTTTTTTACTGAAATGGTTATTTAGCACACTTCAGGATTACAAAATGCCAGATTCTGTCCCTGTCCTATTGTGTAGGGTTGCAATCCACTGTACTATCCTGCCCTATTTTTCTAAAAATCAAGTCTTGTACACAAAGAAGACTACTCAAAACCCGTCCAAATGTATCTCAAACAACTATTTTCCTTAAGTAGTTTTAAAAGTCCAAGTGGATACCATCAGACTGGAATTACTTGGTTATTTTCCTTGCCTCTTTCTAGCTTCAAGCAATTCAGCATATTTAAGTGTAATGAAGTATCTCAACGTTCCCATTCATTATTGGTTTTATCTCTCAGGAGGAACTTGCATTCACTCCCATGCATGTAATTCTCATTTTCTCCCCAGCCCCTTCCTCCTGCCATGAAGACCCCCTCAGCAGCCACTAAAAGCTCCATCAGAACAGCCCAAACCCTTGACCTTTTGGACACACTGATGTCACCTGCTATTACTTCACAGCTGCAAAAATGACTAAGAAAGGAAATAACAGAAAATAACCAAAGCCCAAAGCCCTCAGATCCCTCATCTCTGAGCTTCAGGGACTAACAGAGGTCACTGTGAGAGTGATTGGTTTTTTGGTGCATTCTAGATCTGAAAGCTGAGCATGTTTATCACTCTTAACTTCACTGGATGATGAGCAGCATCCCTGAAGTCAAAACCAGCATCCCCAGAATTAACTGTGCCATTACCAATCTTTTCTTTTATCTTAGATTAGGATCACTGTGAAGAGATCGGGGTTTTTTGCCTTTGAGGGCTAAAGTCTTAACTAATTAAGCTACAGTAATAAAAGTAAGCTTCAAAGCTAGAAATTAAAAATCATTAAAAAATTGTTATAAACGACTGCAACACTTGGTGGCTTCCCCTACACTTCATATTTTTTGATCATGCCTCATTCTCATAGAGAAAATATTTAACACCAATAAATTCTGGCCATCCTAAACTGACTCATGTTCTAAGTCTGGCTGACAGTGAGTAGAAACAATAATATTCAGAATGACAACTTTAAAATAACTTCTGTACTTTTAATGTTGTACCCAAAGTAGAATTGCTGTTATTAATGCCACTGCTTATCAATACAAACAAACAAACAAAGAGGCTGGACAGCTTCACAGGCTGCAGCAGAGAAATGGGATTTTGTGTTCAGCCCCTGGGTGCAAGTTGGCTGATGAGTGCTGGGTTTGCTGTGGTGCAGCTGGGAATGCACACCCCTCTGAGCTGCTAAAATAACAAAGCAGATTTTTGAGAGTTTGTGGTTGCAGTTTGTAGTTTAGTGAATATTCAGGCATCTTTCCTGGCTGGTTTTAGTGTCTCCTTGCTCTTTACAGTGCTTTTAGCACAGCCAAAATACAGTCAGAGACTGGGACTCCATCTGCCCAGGAGGAGTGAACTGGCACTGCTTCTGAGACACAGATTACTTGTCTGTGGGGAGCCAGACCTCTGATCTTGCTAAGAAAGGCTCCCTATAAATTTATCAAGAGCATAAAAGTAGCTAAAGATGTAATGGGCCCAGCTCACATTGGTACAATTGCCCAGCTCAGCCTTGCTGGGACACAAGGCACTCAAATGCGACTTTATCAGCACAGAAATGGGGGCACAGTGACAAGTTTGGCTCTTCTCCTCCAGGGTGAGAAGGGATCTCCATCACCTCACTGCCCTGAATGTCACCTCCTGTTTTTCTGCTTCAGAAAACACCACGAACAGCAGAAACCCCCTCCACACCAGGCTGTTCAAGATGCTCACAGAGCTTTTGGGGAGTAGCATAAAAAGCTTCTGCACAAAAGGAGTGGGAATAATCTGCCTTGTGGATAGGATTAAAACTAATGGACTAAAACCACTGTACAGAAAGTTCAGACCAAGCTTCATGAAAAACCAGGAGCAGGGGAAGTGTGCAACAGATCACCCAGGGAAGCTGTTGCATCCCTGTCACTACAGATCTGTAGGATTAGGACAGCAGACTTTCTCAGGAATGGCAGAAGGGGCCTGCCCTGGCAGGAGCATGGATTGATGACATCCTGAAGCTTCTCTCCAGATCTCTTTTTGCACAGCATTGCTGATGAAATGTAGTTGCTGTTACTGGAACACACATAGATATCTCTTCCTAAAGCCTTCCATAATCTCAGCATTTTGTGAGGGACAGAATCCTGACAAAACTGTTTCAGTAGATCCCACCTTGTTTCCAGCCAAACTACCCCTGAGCCTGAAAGTCAAATCCTGGCAGTGGTTACCAGCTTCCCCACCAGAACAGGAGCTGACTGCTGCATGGCTGACTGTGCCAGTCAGTGAAAAAACTGAATTGAAGTGACATTCCTTCTTCTGAGTACATTTTATCAGTTGTTTTTTGTTTTTTTTTTAATAGAGGTTTCTCCCATGGATGTCCCTAAATGAGCAAAGTCCACTTTGCACCTATACAATGCTTACAGTTTCTTTGGAGGTTTTGTAGGAGTTTCCTTTTGGGGGGGTATTTTTTGGCCAAGGGGAGGAGAGGAGGGTCAGGGAAGGTCTCTCATACCCTGCAAAAGGCTCTAGGATGCCATGGTAAGTTTAGTTATTTAAAGGTCAGTTTTATTTCAACACCAGTCTGTGAAAATCCTTTTTGGGCCAGGACTTGAAAAACTGAAATGTGGAAAACTGCTGATCCTGAACCTTCTCACACTTACAAGCTGATACTGGTATTTCCAAGCTTTCCTTCAAAACTAGGAGACAAAAAATACAATTGCATAAAAAAAGAGAAAGTGGGCTATGCTTGTACCATGACAATTTTAAGAACCAGGACTTTACATAAACCTCAATTATTCACAATAAATTCACTAGATAAAAGAGACACCAAAAGCCATTCATTGCACTCTTGTGAAAGTCTTCATGCTCCAGTTAGGAAAAATGCTGATCACATTTGACAGCCAGCATTTTCACAGGTACATTTAGTCCTGTTAGCCTCTCCTCAGTCCTTCCTGGAAACACAGACCTGTTGGGAAGGTAACTCCACAGAAGACCCCTTTTTCTCCTGTCATCACCCTTGATGTTAAACGTTAGACAGAGGTGAAAAAAGTGCAGATTACAGTAATTTTCTCCTGTGACCACTCAGGTTTGACGTGCACCATAATGTCTGCACTCCCAGAAGGGGTTGACAGACTCACCTTAGTAGCCATGGTGATGAAAAAAGGCTGAGGTATTAGGAAAAATGTTAAAGTTTCCAAAAGTGAAAACCAAAACACTGTTTGCAGCTTGGAGTAGGCCTGTGTGCCACAGCATTTCAACTAAAAAAATGAGATCATGGGAACGGGTACAGAAAACATATCAAAGCACTAAGGGCAGATAAGAATCACTGAATAGCAAATGCCTCTTAACAGCTTAGTTCTGCTCAGTAACAAAGCAGTTACCTGGTGAAAAATACAAAATGCATGAACTACCTGTGCACCAGGGCAAGCAGCAAGGAGCAAGGTGCAAACACAAGGACTAAGCTAAGCACATGCCCAAAAGAACTACACCCTCACCAGCAACATATCAATATGGAATAAGTAAGTATAAGTTAGTAGATGGAGGTATTCAATGAGTAGGCGTTTCCCTTCCATGACCTGTCACAGTGACAAATGCTGTAAATCTCCCTAAACCCGTCACTGATGGAAGACAGGCACTTCCAGTGGAAGGCACTGAGAGAAGCAGGGAGGCTTCACAGGTCACATAACACCCAGCCTTGTCCCTGTGCAGGTGTGCCCCAGGAACATCAGCCTGGAGGGCAGCTGACTCTGCCTTCTGTTTAGGCTCAGTTCTGGTCCTACAGACCTTCCACCCAGCTGCAGTGGATGGGTACCTGACACCTGGGTTGTTGGGTTTTTTGTTTGGTTTGAGATTTCAGTTTTGTTTCGGTTTGTTGGAGGGGCTCTTTTGTCCACAGGTTTTGGGTGTATGTTTTCAAAGTCAAATGCACGCTGGTGCTGCTGAAAAAGAAGTTTATTTCTATAAGGTAACACAAATCCTGATGGAAGAGCCAAAATCTGCCTGTAAACTATTGCAGGGGTTGTTGCAGAGGAAGAAATCACAGAAATTTAGGCTCACTAGAGTTTGCTCAAGGAGATCTCAGCAGACATTTCAGCACAGATCAGAAACTGCCCTGGTAGGTTCTTGAATCTGGGCCCATTAAATAAATCAAGCAAACATGGAGGACTTTCCAAATACTAGAATTCTTTTCTTCTCCAACAGTTGCACAAAACACTGAACATATTAACAGGCTGATGATGATAAAGGAACTGTTGGAGCTCTGATTCCCTGTTACAATTGAAGACTGATACATTATACAACTGAAATTTCCACATTTATAAAAAAGATGGCCATAAAAGATATTCCACATTACCACACTACTAAATGTACAGCTAGTGAACATTGGTAATGTTGCACTTGTATGTTTCAGTTTTCTCCTACTAAATACACAATGCAAATTGAATTTTCCACAAAAACCTTTACTAAATTAACGAAATTATGAAACCAAATAAAAGTATATTATATTAAAGCAAAAAATTACCATAGGAATAGTAAGTTACTCCAATAACTTAAAAAGACAGAAGTTTTTTGGGTTTTTTTTAAAGTGTACAGAGGTTTCTCCAAAAAGACAGGGTAGGCAGGCCCTTTGAGGGAATGAAGGGTTCAATCAGTACTATAATATTATGCCTGGACTGCAGATTGTGAGGCCAAATACTATCAGGAAATGAACTATTAATATCAGGGAATACACAGAAAGTATTTACCCTTGTAAGAAGCAGATACTTCTCATAATATAAATACTTCAAATCAATAAATGGAGAAGCTGCATTAAAACAATTGTCTAATGTAACCTTTGTCACAAAAACCAGTCTGTCAGTCAAAGTTCAGGTTTTCAGAGGATGATTTTCTACGTGAAAAGCAAATCACTATTTAATGAAAAACATGTTGATTCTCCCAATGTAAAAGCTGAAGGAAGTAATTAGGCTAATGAATTCCCAGTCAGCAGAGTTTGCAGTGTCAGTGACAATAGCACGTGATTAACATCCCTTGAAGGATCCTAAGGGACTGCAAGCAAAGGAACCAAACCTAAGATGGAACACCCACAGTGACAGAAAAAAATTAAAAAGGAAAAAAAAGAAAAAAAATGACAAGGACATCTTTTCACTAGGAATTGATCTCCATGCAGCCAAGAATCACTGGGCACCACATGAGCGACAATCTTGATATTAAAATGGGGGTCAATATATAAAAACTATTTGGGATCCCTGGCTTGGCAGGGTAGGGGCTGATGCCAGTGTAAGCTTTTGGGAAAAGTGACTGAGAACAATTCTTTCAAGATGCTGTAAAATGGTGTTTGGGACAAGGACTTCTGCTTCCTGAACACGACAGCTCCCTGAGAGCAATGCCACTCACCTTTACCAGTTCCATTCCTTAGAAAAGGTGAAGACTCTTAAGCAATACTGTGGGAAACCAAGGCACAGAAAATTCTCAAAATCTTGTGCATGCAGGCCCTAACATAGTAATGAATACAGGCTTCGACCTGAGACCTTGGAAAAGACTTCCAAATTTAGAGACCATGAGCAAAAATGTGGGTTTGTAGTTTAGATAGAAATGTATTAAGCTAGGTAGTGGAAAGTTCTAAAGCTTTTAAGGATAGATGTAGAAATAGTAACAGAAATAGTAAAAAGTATTAAGGTGTAGCAAGTGAGTTTGTGTGTCACCATATGATTGGAGAAGAAAGCCTGCATTGCAGCAGGACGTGTGATACACTTTAATTAGCTGTTGGTGTGAAAGTAGAAACAAGGTGTGGCAGTAGATTATTGGCAAATAAACCTTTAAAACCCCTTGTAACCTGTGGTCTTGTGACCACTGACACTTGACCTCTAACTGTAGAAGACTGTAGAAGAGCAATAAATAATGCTTTCAACATCCCTTGGTGGTCCTGCATCTCTTGCACAAGCCATCTTACAGAATATCATCTTTTTAACAGCTGCAACATCTTAGGATCTTCAGAGCGAAGCTAAAAATAAATATATAAATATGTGAATAAATAATAAAGCTATCAAGCTTTACTATTCTTCCTTTTCTTCAAAAAGTATTTTTGAAGAAAGAGGGAACTTAAGAGAAAGCTTGCTCGACATGCAGAAATCTCATCTTCTGCTTAATGGGAGAAAAAGTGTCAGGCAGAATAGACTCAATAAAAATGCAAACTTGTATTTGACATACATCTATCATACAGCAACCTGAGCAAAAATGTTCAAAACCTCCATTAAATTTTCTGTCTAACTCTTGACAGTTAAAAAGTACTTACACAGTAAGATATGATTTAAGCAACTTTAAATATTTGTCACACATCTAGTCCATAGCCAGGGAGCAGAACAGGAAGGGAGAAATCAGGGGCTGTTACTGCTGAACAATATTAATTATGTATTATTTCTTTAGGCAATTGCGATGATTCGTTTCTATAAAAGCAAATTCAAGTGTAATTGTGTAATTATTGTGTTTTCATTAAAAATATATTGGTAGTGGGTGCCTGCTGTATTATTCTCTTTATTCCGCTCTGCTTCACAACAAATTCAGTGTGGGAAGCACCTCCTTTCAGGATCTGTGGGCCAACAGTCAGGTGCTGAGCACTGACACAACCTTTACATGTGTCCTTCAAATTACACTGGGAATTCCTTCCTTACAAATTCCAGGAAATTCAAGATGCAGTTCACAGGCTCAAGTGCTGCTGCTGAGGTACATTCCTACCTGCAAAGGGAACAGGTGCATCTTTATCCAAAGCAACCAGGGGAGGGTCCAAAATCACAGTGTTGTTGTTCTCAGTTATGATTCCATGGTACGACGTCTCAATCCAGGGTTTGTGTTTGTTCACTAGAAAAGAAAAAAAAAAAAAAAAACATGCCTCATTAATTTGGTTTGTGTTTCATATCCATTCAGCTCATTTTATCTATAAAGAGAAGTTATTTAACATACTTCCAACACTAATGGCATTACTCCAAAGCCACTAACGAAATCCCTACAATAAACATTCAAATATAAAAGTGGCACGCACATTGTACTGTGCTGATGAGAAAACCAACACCTGCAGACATCCCTCCAATTAAGACAGCAAAATCAGCCTAATTAGGTTCAGAGACTTTTGAAGGAATTACTTTCAGTTGCAAAGCCCTGGTGCAAGAGAGAGGGCATCCAGAGAAACCCAACTTGAGAAGACACAAAGCAGGATGGTGGGGGAGAACACTCGCCTCTGGGTCATCTTCTCACTTTGTGTTTTGGGAACAATGCCTACAACTACCTCTGTGTTCTGTACGTTGTAGAGAAAACAAACTCCTACGTTTTAGTCACTGATAAAAGTCTGCACTTCCTTACAATTTAACCAGGGGATCTGAAGTTTTTCTGGAAAAACCTGTCCTTCAAATCCAGCTGTTGAACATTTGGATTTCTGGTCTTGAAGCACAAGATCACACAAAAAGACACTTTAAGGAGAGGCTACACCACATCACCAGATTGTCTTACTGCTGAACCCTCTCCATTTACAGCCCTCTCTCCATCCATCTCCTGCTGACTGGAAAGGATGCAGACACAAAACAAAAAGGAAGGGGAAATGTAAGAGGCTTAGCTTTGCTCTGCTTATAAATTGAGCTTTCCTCCTGCAGGCACAATCTGAATGTTATGTCACTGGAACTCCTACGTGAGGAATGCAATGGTGACAGCTAAACAAATTCCAGTTTGAGCAATGTACTCCCCCGGGCAACAGGGAGCACTGCACCAAGGAGTTATCTACCCCATTTGCAGCAAACTCAGATGCAAGGTGATTTCTATACCTGTTATTCAGCTGTGTTTACCAGATGCTGAGGAAAATATCTGGTGAGTTAACAGAAATCACCTCAAAGATGGAGACTTGACATTTAAAGTGAAACCAAATTTTAAAAAAAAATGCAAACCCAAAAAAATCCACAGATATAACACTAAACTCTTTCCTGCCTTATCTTCTGTAAAACCCCCAGACATCAGTGAGATTGAAGTCTCTCCCTTTGTGAAGAAAGCAGCAAAAACCACCAAGACAACAGAGTGGGCTCTGGCCATAGGTGAATGTGGGCAATTCACAAATTATTTTTTTCACTGGCTATTTGAGAAAAGCATACAAATATATTCATGGCAAACTGAAGTTCATTCTTTTCCTTTCTTGCTTCTTTTTTTTTTTTCTTTTTTTTTTCTTTTTTTCTTTGTTTAACCATTAGGAAACTGTGGACTTGGGAAGACTGATGCTCCTAAAGCTGAAGTATTTTATATTCTAGCACTAATCTGGGAGCTTTGAGCTCATTTCTATGTTGCAATAGATCTTCTTTCAGAAGAAAGCATGCTTATCTTCACAGTAGTTGGTTTTGCCCATTTTTGCAATAACTAAGCAACAGGAAGATTAAACTGGGGATGTGTCAGGGAAAGGTGAAATGGAAAATAGGGATCTCAAATCTCTTTATCTTGTAATGACTGTAGAGCAGAGGAGAGACTGGTGAGTTTATGTAATAGATGAAGGCCAAAAGTCTTGGCGATGTTGAAAAATGAGAAGTGATGGATGCAATTTCAGAGCTTTTTATGGCATTTGGGATTCTGGCTTGCAGGGCAGTTGAAGTATTCTGTATTTTTTATTGGAATACGTGAATTGCCTCAACATGCAGACACATAAATGTGCTCCAGTGCCACTCAGGTGTGACTCCCAGGCCCTGATGGACACAGGCTGCACTGAGCCAAAGGGCACCCCTTGATTGCAGGCAGATGCAATTGAACCACAATGAAACAGCAAATTAAATGAAAAGTGAACTCCTTATGCAACTCAAATTTCAAGTACCAAGTGCTTTTCATTCTTTCTTATTCTCTTAAGGATCTGAGCCCCTAAAAAACCAACCAACCAACCAAAAAACCTGAAGAAGGAAACAAACAAAAGCAGCACCAAAACTTTCCTCTAACTGATTCCTAGATAATACTTTTGATGGCACTTTTACTTAAGGAACTCTCAGGATACAGTCAGTGCAATTCTGCCAGCCTTAGAATTCTCCCGTTGGTGTCCAATGAGCAACAGCAGCAGTCAAATGAGTGAAAACAACATCATTCCTTAAATTATACTGGGGGGAAGAAAAGTACATTACAAACAAATGCTGCTCTTTAGACCTTAGAGACTGCTATTGGGAAAAGGAAAAGAACAATAAAGCAAAAGCAAAATAACATAAAATATCAAATTACTTGCAAGGTCTTATCTTGGAGGTGAATCTTGGAGATACATCCCCAGATGTAAGAACTGTGGCTGTACAAGCTTCGTGTGATCCGTGGTGGCGAAACTTTGCCAACAATGGAAAACATCCCTGCTCTTTGGGAGTGCAAAGCAATTCTTTTGCATCAGATGATCCCTCTTTGAATATTTTCACATCATGAAAACTAGTGATCCTTTTACACTGTTTCGGATACTTGCTTTCAAATAAGGAATCTCTAATCCTGAGATGGGTAGCTGGTGTTCTGGCTGGGGAGTGTTGTTTATATTGCCCCTGCTAAAGCCTGGTGAAGTATTACCATGGAACTAAATGCAGAGACCACTCTACAGGCTTTCATAAAACATCAGATTCTAAAGGAAAAACCTTCATATGTAACATGATCAATGACTACTTTAAGTTTCTTACTCTGTAGACAAAACTACAAAATATTAGGCTGGCTCGAGTTGGTGTTTATCCACAGGTTAACACAGCTCTCAAATCTCTGATATTTTCCTGTCCCTATGCAGGGTCTTCAAAAGAGCAGAATTCTCAACATTCAAAAAGCTTTGAGTAAGACAAGTTTTGTCTTGTCTTATTTGAGCTACTAATTCTACTCCAGGATACGTGAGTCAGATTTAAGGTTTCCAAAATCATAGTAATGCCACACTGCATTTATTTAAACACCACAACAAAAACGTTTTACCATGCTGTCTATTTCAGGCTATGTGAAACTGTATGTTTAACTAGAAAAGAAAAACAAAATGCACACTATTGAAAAAGTTCCAGAATTTTGATTACATACAATGCTTATTAGGATATTTTAAAGATTAACATGTGTCCTTTTTGGAATTATTTAAAGTTTTAAGTAAGATGGGAATTTTTCATTTTATCTTTAAAATGGAAAAGGCAGGAATGGTTAAAAATACTTCAATGCTTCTCAACAATGCCTAAAATTCACAGCATTCTATAAAATAAAATGATAGGCAAACTACTTTTCTTTGGTCTGCATTTGGTAATGATGGAAGAGATCTATACACAGATTTGTATGTGAAGTTTCAGGAACTACAAAAGCAGAGCATTACACAGCCAGTTAAGCTCAGATGAGAAAAGAAACTGGATAATCAGTAGGTAAGTTACACAAAAAAAAAATCTTTTCCTTCTTAGGGCATATTAAGTTGTAGCACACTGATATTAACTCTAAAACTAGAAAAAATAAGAAGTTTTTTACTTTCTCACAGAAGAGCCTCTCTGGAGGCATTTATTGTCTCCTTTGTCCTTGCACTTGTCTAGCTGGGTGGAAGCTGGAATCACTACAAGGCTGGCATGAATTCAAACATATTCAGTTAAGACATAAAGATACCTGTGCTGTGGGTTGTTTGTCTGTTTTCAACTTGCCTCCCCTCCTGTAATTTATTAGCCATTCATATAAACCCATACTATAAATAATTTATACCATCTAGGAGAAGGCAATTACTACAGCTCGAGGGTTAAACTTTCTCCAAGCCTGTGGGCAACAGAGCTGTGATTTGTCAGTGCAGGAGCATTATAAGAACAGGAGTACAGTCAGGACATATCTTATGAGCAAAGCCATCTTTTCTCCAAGCTGAGACAGACACTTGTTTGGGCAGGGGGAGAGGGGAGTGGTGGGAAGCAGCACGTGTACGAGGGACACACTACAAGGGTCTTTACAAACCTCAGACAGCCTCTGACTCAAATCAGTTAGAAAATGTCACTGATCCAAAAATAACACATTGTAGAAGAATTATAAAAGGAAGAAGTGGCTATTAGCAGGCTTAACTCCTGGCACCAGGGCAGGGTCAATATTGTCAGCTGATTGAACTGATGATTTCTAAACTTCAGGCAGCTAAAACCCGAGGTAGCAAATTATAAAGGTGAAGAATTGCCTTATGAATGCAAATGTTTTCTTTCTTTGTCTCCTCTAAATAACACAATGGATTTATTTTCCATTTAATTGTGCTGATAATATGTTCTTTCATCTCTAGCTTAAAGAGGTTGTCAATTCCAGAAAAACGGGCACCTCTTTCAGCTCTCAGTCTTTTCATCTGCTAACTTCAATGATCCTCAGCTCAGCCTGCTGGAATCCTGGGTAGGTGTCAAAGGCCTTCCCCTCTGAACCAGGCAAGCCGAGGATGCCCAGGAAGCCTTTGAGAGATGCAGGAAATGCCATTAACTCCTGCAGAATGCAGGGACTGACCTGCCTGCCTGCCTGCCAGCCCTCCCCTGTACAGCAGGACGGGCTGGGGGATGCTGCACAGCCAGCTCCCAGGGGATGCAGCTGCCACAGGGACAGCTGCAAGGACCATCCCTCTGGCTGGAGGAGCCCCCAGACCCAGACACCTGGTGGTCACTCCTCCCTGGGGACAGTGCTGTCCCAGGGAATGGCCACAGCTCAGGATCCTTTTTCAGCTGTTTCAAAGGAAGTGGCAACTAAACCCATGATCTGGCCACTGCTGAGTTTCTGTCAGCTGTGCTCTGGAGAGCTTTAACAGCCACAGGCTCTGGACCAAGAAGGAGAGACTTGAAAGAGGGTGAGGTCAGAAGATGGTTTTGACTCACAGGTGTGGCTCATGCTGTTGCCCTGGTTTTTCTCTGTTCTTCTCTGTTTTTTTAAAGCTCTACTTCAGCCTTCTGTGTTTACATTTTGTAATGGAGTCTCTCACAATTTTCACATAAACAACCTCTTGTTATTGCAATTGTCCTTTCATGTTTACATGCTTCTCATAAGGAGGAGACTATTAATGGACTGTTGGGTTGCCCAGTGTGGTTGGAGAGGAAGATTTTCTTCCTCCAATCCATGGTCACTGTTGGAATGCTATAAATATTGAGGTCTGTAAATAAATTGGCCTTTTTTTGCCTTGGACATCTCAGTGTGTGAGTGTCATTTCTTCTGTGTCGTGCTGTGACTTCATGCCATGGTCCTTCCCTGATGAACGAGTGGGAAGTTCTGAAATCTCACATCCTTAATGGAAATTCACTGGAGTGCCCAGTAACTCCAGTTCCTGGTAACTGAAGTTGTTTCAGAGATTGTTTTTTTTACTAAGCAAGTCCTCATCATACAGTTCATACACGTGACTGTATTGTGCACATGCAGCTTGATAGCAGAGGAGACCTTAATTCCCCCAAGGTATGTCTTGAGATGGAAACCTGGATTCCCAGAGTGAGCTGGGAATAGAAACCAAAGGCAGCAGCAAAATCCCAGATCTCATAAAGTAGCAGCTAAGAACAAAAATGTTCAGAAGACAGGCAGATTTGAGGGCTTAGGTCACTAAAGAAATGAGGATTGGAGCTTGATAAAGAATTTAAGACTTCCTCTGGAAGGAAGAGAAAACAAGGACATGGAATAATCAGTTTTGAGGAAAAAGAAACCAAGAAAAAAAGTGGAAACTGAAAATGGCTGTGAAGTAGAAGTAAATAAATGTTTGCATTTTACAGGATTAAATATTTCTCAGCATTAGGGAAAAAAAACAAAAACAAAAACATTGAGTAGTTGAGTAGCTCTATCAGGAGGAACTGTTTTTCCCTACCTACAAAACCCCTGAAAACTTTCCAGAAACGTTCACATATAAAACACATTTTATATGCTTTGCCAAAGACAAACTGTAGAGAAGAAATTTATTCTGTCCCACACACTTTGTTCTCCCTGTGATGCCATTGCCTGAATTACTGAAATTTCAGTAGTTATGTTCTGGCTTTATTTTTAGATAGATAACTTTAAACCATAATGCTTTATGTGCTTTTACATAAAATAATACCGTGAAACTCCTGCCCCAATTAAGGCAATGGGAGTTTTGACACTAAGATCAGTTAAAGCAGAATTTATATGATTTATGACGTGTGATTATGAGATGTGAACCCTTTGGAGAACATTTTAACTGAGCAATACATTATGGGCAGTGCATCTCAGCAACATTCAATTACTCAGCAGAGCTCCTGTGGATACCTTGGCACTGCTTTGCTCGTGCTGCACAGCAGAACCTGCTCTGCACCAAACACACTGCACTACATTCTCTGTCATAAACACATTTCCTGGCCCCTGAGAGAAGGCCTCTCAATAAGGACAGTTCCCACCAACAAAATTTGTTCTTATATTAAAAAAGGGGGAACATTTGAAAAGGAAGACTCTTTTGTTGCTAGCTAATTCTTATTACAAACTAATTTGACCAAAAGCACCGCGTGCCTTGCCTAATAGACTTGATAATGTCAGTAATTACTCCAGTGTTGGCTATTTCTAAAGTAAAATAACATACTCTGTTCTTATTCTGACACGTTGACATGTTTATGCAGCTATAAATATGTTTAATTCTCTTGTAAATCTGTTTATTTGTTTGGGATTTTTTGTGAGTGGGGGAGATAAGCTTCTTAATACTGACCAAATTAATATTAAACATTTAACAGGAACTTTGTGAATGCTTTGCTCAACCCAAACCTGTTCCTGTTCAGGAAAAGCAATCTAGCTGCAAATTTAGTAGAACTCCACATACAATACTGAGATGTAAAACTTTCAGCAGCATTTTTTACTTCTGACCCTTATTTCTGAAGAGCACATTTTGAATGTTCACATGCAGACAGGAATTAGCCTTTACACCCTGCCTCATTTCCCTCTTTTAGGGAATGGACCACGTAGTGGTGTTCTCTGGGCCTTGAAGTGCCTTTAAGCTTAAAAGTTATTTTAATTAACACAGAAGACATTTCAACTCCTTCATCAACGTGTCCTTATAAATTTATCTATTGATAATTGTCACAACAGACTTCAGAGAATGCAAACCTGAATTCTGAGCTCCCACAGTTCCCCTGCCTCAGCATTAAGAGCAGGAAGCTGCAGGTGCCCCATATCTAAGGAACAAAACTGGAATTAGGGGGGTGATTCTGTCCCACAGCTATCCATGGGAACTTACTGATTGCATCCTCAGACATGAGTTACACAGTTAAAAGTCTTGGGCAAAGTATCCAAAGGTTTAAAAACTTTTTCACTGACGTCTCAAGGGCACAAAAAAGTCACAAATGAGGTGTTTTCCAGTGTATTTACTTGTATTCAAAAAGCATTTCACTTGTCTTGCTTATCAATGCTGATCTTCAATTCAACACAAATTTCTCAGGAACAGCTTCATTCTCATTTAAAAAGACATAAAAGCTTGAGATGCTCAATATTTAACCCTTCTATCATTTAACTTTCAATATTTAATAACTCCACACTCGCCGTATGAAGCTGCTCCAGTCTCACACACTTTATCTCTTTTGTTTGGGCTGAAACTTGTTCAGAACATGGATTTTTTTTTTTTTTTCCATTATGAGCATTAACAGCAGGCTTTTTAAACTAACCTGACTCCTGTCCTTGTTCCTTAAGTGAACAAGAATGGAGTGAGCTCTGAAGGGTTCTGTCAGAGCTGACCAGGGCTCCCAGCACTGCCTGGGCACCAAACACCCCAGGTATTTCACAAAATGCCAAGGAACACACAGATCTCCAGTGACCATCTTTGTCCTGACCGTGTGTCTTCACAGGAAGCAAAACAAATCAAATTCAGTGGTTGTGCAGAAAAGCAGCAGCAATCCCCCAACAGCACCAAGGACAGAGCTCACTGAGGAGCTGCAGACCTGCAGATGTCCTGCTGAACTCAAGAACTGATTTGCATCTGCAATATCCCTCTCCCTGCCTGAAATACCAAAACCAGGGGATTCCAACTGCTGCTATTTCTCCCTATGAATGTCTCAATTATGACATCTCGAAAGTGAACATTGCAGCTACAGACATTACAGCTGAGGCATTTCAACACTGCCTGAGCAGATTTTCAAAGGTTTTCTCAGCACTTTATCATTCAGATTAGCACGTTTTCTTTGTAAATAGCACCTTGAGTTGAAGTTTTAAAAAAGGATGTTAAGGTATAAGATACCTTATAAGGATTTATGCAATTATGTCTCAAGAGTTTCAGAAATACTCTGTAGCTGAGAACAGTATTTTGAAAAATTCCAAGTTAAACCCCCTATTATATCATGAGGCTAAAATAAATGAAAAAAAAATCTTAAAAAATTTTAGCCTTTATAAAATTGTATGCCACACTATTTTGATAGCACAGACTTGAGTGGCATCACAAAGCTAACCTCACTGAAATTCTATGCTCCTACATATAAGCCTACATATTTGGAAATCTTGGGAAATGAGATAAATCTTAATGTCATTGATTTTAAAGGAGTAAGTAGTTTCTTTTTTTAAAAAACAGAAGAAAGTATTGATGTTCACCTTTTCATTACTTGTTTAAAATTACAGATTTCCATACAGCAGAGGCTGTAGGATATTGCAGTAAAAGCTGATCATGTATAGGACAGGTATTGCTGAAAATTACCTGCCCTTTACTTCATCCAGCAAATCCTGAGAGAAGCTACTCATCTTTTTATTTCATGTGGCCACCGCTCCTTCCAAATGAACCATGCTGTTTTTGAAACTGTGGCTGCACTACAGAAGAGATGTTTTATTCCCTGATGAAAACCAAGAAACTCCAATTCTTTAGGAGAGAATAACAGGAAGAGTGCAAGAAACAGAGAGACTGACAAATTCTAGGCACGTTTGTCTGGGCAAAGCCTCATGAAGCTGAAAGGTCAAGGGAGAGATGTGAAAATGCACAGAAATCCTGAGCTGGGAGCATGAGAACCCTTTAGGGTACATCTCCTCTGGTTGTCTTTCCCCATTTGTGCATTAAGGGCAGACCACAGAGGGACTGCACGTGTCACTGCACGTGTCACATTCACTGTTCCACTGCAAGCTGTTCACAGGCAGGGTGGCACAGCTCTGTCCATGCCAGTCACAGGGTCATCACAACCCACAGCCACGGACCAAACCCACAGATAAACCACAAAGTGTAAAAATAACTACCCCTAATGCAGGCAGAAGGGCACCACAAAGAAACACAACAGGAAGTCCATTTGCAAGTGTTTATTTTGTGTTCAGATGTCTCTTATGTCAAAATGTACCTCAAAATAATTCTATTAACTGACTTTCCATCCTCACTGCAAACCTCTCAGAATATGCCTTTAAATGGCATTTGCCACATGGCCCCACACATGAATAAAACAAGGATTACCTAAGTTTTACTGCCACCAGTGCACAAGGCAGGTGTCAGTTGATGGTGTTGCCCTTCTCAGTCCCAGCAGAAAGCAGGAAATGCAGTGAAAAACACAGGATAAAGGCAACTCTGGAGTGTCTCCTGCTTTGGTCCCATTCAGTGCACTTCCAGCCATGCTGGTCATTCCTGACAGACTCTCCTTTGTCTCCTGAAGAACAGCAGGTTTTTGGGACAGACCCCAACATCTCTGCACTTTCATACTACAGCTCTTTTTAGTTTGTGGTCCTGACTGAAGCTTCTGTACACTCCAAAACAAATAATGATCTGTCTACCCCCCCAAATCAATGGGAATGTGGGTGTTCCAGACATTGTAGGAATCAAGACCTCTGTGTTTCAGCAACCCAAGGCAGAGAATGCCTGAATTCCATGGGCTATGTAATTTATATGGTGAACACACTGACACCCTGCCTTTCATAACCATTCTCCATTCTTCAGACATATTAGAGCTGCACTTTCATTTTTTCTACTTCATTTGTTTTCTTTTAACAGCTGAGTCTAGACCTAGGAGCTGCCTGAAAGAAATATGTTTTTAAGCTTTGATGCTGTTTCTGATTATAAATAGCTCTGACTTTATAACACAATGCTTAATTTAATTGATTTTTATGCATCTCCTCATTATCAATGCAGTCTTTATTTTTTTCTAAGGCAATTTTTTCTCTCAGCACATTTTCTACAGATTTAAGCCTAAAATTATCATTGATCCTATTTGAATGGTTTATTTTTCCCTCAAAAGTCCCTCACCTCTTTTTTTTGCATTTCAACCTGGAAACAGGCTCTTATTTTACTTTCTTCCCTCAACATCTTCAAGTGCCTCCTAATTGCTGAGTGTTTTGAAACATATCAGTCTATTTACACAGAAATTATACTGCCAACAGCCAAGTTTTAAAATGCAATTCTTACATTAGCAAGCACCCCTTTCTCCTATCCAGGTTTATGTATTTAAATAACAAATGCTGAGTACAGGTGGAGCTTGGGCTGAAAGTGTGGCACAGTTTGTCTGCATTAGGAGTCTGAGTTCCCAGAGTTCCAGTCAGAGCTGGACCATGACCTTGCATCAAGTGACAAATTCTTGTCCCCACATGGCTCCAACGACAACACCAAGGTGCTTTTTGCATTTCAGCCTCTTTAGGAATGAGAACAAACTACCAAATTCCACAAGGTAAGACAGCTTTCCAGCTCTCCTAGACCTTGACTCTGAATCCAAGTCTTGACTCCGAGGACCCTCTCTGTACAACTGTCCCTCTCATGTTGGCCTGATCCTATAAACAGGTGAGGAAGGAGATGCCCAACCAGAGCAAAGTAAACCCAGAGATCCCCTGAATGTGTGGGTTACCTTTTCCCCTCACTCTGCTATTAAACACAGCTGAAGGCAGCGTTCTGGGGTCTGCACAGCCTTCCATCAGATGCCAAGACAATGATCATTCCAAGGCTTCTTTTAGGGTTCAAAATTTTTCTCCTTCAGAATTTGTTGTTTCTCCTTGAAAATTTTGTTGTTCCTGCCTGAGTCTCTGCCCTCCTTGGGCAATATGAAAATACAGATTTTAGACTTGAGGCACACTGAACAGGGGACCCACAGGAAACAAAGAACTGGGGCAAGGCTGCCCAGTCTTCCTGACAGTACAAAACCACACAGTGAGACCTCCTCCTCCTCCTCCTTACCAAGCTGACCCAGCCTGCAGCTGGCCTGTCCCTGGGGGTGCCAAGGCAGCAGCTCTGTGGGCTGGGAGATTCACCCACTCGTGTGGCAGCCAAGGGACATCGGCGGCAGAGCCTCCTGCTTCAGCTGTCCCCAGCAGCAGGCACGGAGCTGCTCCTCCCAGCACAGCCCTGCAGCTCTCTGGGGACACTGCCAGCCCTGCAGCTGTCTGGGGACACTGCCAGCCCCCTGCCCATCCAGTGACACTGCCAGCCCTGCTGCCCATCCAGTGACACTGCCAGCCCTGCTGCCCATCCAGTGACACTGCCAGCCCTGCTGCTGTCCAGTGACACTGCCAGCCCCCTGCTCATCCAGTGACACTGCCAGCCCTCTGCCCATCCAGTGACACTGCCAGCCCTCTGCTCATCCAGTGACACTGCCAGCCCTGCTGCCCATCCAGTGACACTGCCAGTCCCCTGCCCATCCAGTGACACTGCCAGCCCTGCTGCTGTCCAGTGGCACTGCCAGTCCCCTGCCCATCCAGTGACACTGCCAGCCCTGCTGCTGTCCAGTGACACTGCCAGCCCTGCTGCCCATCCAGTGACACTGCCAGCCTTGGTGCTGTCTGGTGACATTCCCAGCCCTGCTGCTGTCCAGTGACACTGCCAGCCCTGCTGCCCATCCAGTGACACTGCCAGCCCTGCTGCTGTCCAGTGACACTGCCAGCCCCCTGCCCATCCAGTGACACTGCCAGTCCCCTGCCCATCCAGTGACACTGCCAGCCCTGCTGCTGTCCAGTGGCACTGCCAGCCCTGCTGCTGTCCAGTGACACTGCCAGCCCCCTGCCCATCCAGTGACACTGCCAGCCCTCTGCCCATCCAGTGACACTGCCAGCCCCCTGCCCATCCAGTGACACTGCCAGCCCCCTGCCCATCCAGTGACACTGCCAGCCCTCTGCCCATCCAGTGACACTGCCAGCCCTGCTGCTGTCCAGTGGCACTGCCAGTCCCCTGCCCATCCAGTGACACTGCCAGTCCCCTGCCCATCCAGTGACACTGCCAGCCCTGCTGCTGTCTGGTGACATTCCCAGCCCTGCTGCTCTCTGGTGGCACTGCCAGCCCCCTGCCCATCCAGTGATGTTCCCAGCCTGGGAGTGGGACCCTCAGCCCACCCATCCAGGTGCCATGTGGCTCGTGAGGCATGGCAGCCCCTGGGGCTCTGCCAGCACTAAGGCCAGTGCAGGAAGATCAGATGGTGAAGGAGAAGTGCTGCTCTGACTCGGCTGTGTTCCACTGCTTAGCCAGCGTGAGCTCCTGCCCTTGGGCAGCACAAGCCCAAGGAATGCTCACTGCTTGGGAGGTGACAATCTAGCTGCGTTTCTTCTCCAAAAATGAAAATACACATTTGGAGAAAACATCAGATTTTGAGAAACACTGGAACACTATATGCAATCAGTACTTTTTCCTCCAAAACAGGTACTACATAATACTGGAATAATTAATTGCTCACAAGAGCCTGATAGGAGTACTTGCATAAGATACATTCTTTATAAATTAATTCACTTCTCTCTGTCTAATCTCAAAAACAGCCAAGCTTCCATTCATTTCTTATTAGTATTCCCTGATAATTAAGCAGCTCATTTCCTAATTACTGCTGTCTGCTGCAAAGAGTTTCCAGGGCTCCAGCCAGTGCAGAAAAACTTGTCTGTCAAACAAAAGACAAACTGATGGAACAAAAATTAAATTGCATCTTCTACCCATTTGGGGTTTTTTTCAGTTAATTGGTTAAGTCTCATGACTAAATATCAAACACTATTTTCCCTTATCACTTGGTCCCTAACTCCCAGTCACCTCTATGAATTGCTAATATGAAGGATTTTGACCCGTGGTATCTCAGCTTTTGTCCTACACTGCTGCAGATGGGACACATTTTATTGCAAACTTCATTTCATGCTTTTTATTGTGAAAGGTATGGAACACTGAATGATAATTATATATTTTACAGTTCATTCATTTCTAACTGATCATTTCATATTCATTACTCCAGTGACTGACATGTCCTGTCAGTTTTACCCCTCATTACACACATAATATCTGCATTTGAGCAAGCAACAGAATTTTGAAAGGAGATTGCAACCAAGTTTCCATATTTAAAAAAAAAAAACCACCAAAATTCAAAAAGCTCTGCTAGCTTGTTACATTAACTTTCGGGGCTGCTGTCAAAGAAACAGCTGACTAACATCACATTTCTGATATTTTTTACAACCTGGTTAAAAAAACTACGTTTGGGCATAAAAATATACAACTATATAAATCATTCCTATGAAATCTGAAGAAAAGGTTAAAGCTCCTGGACATATTTTCAAGAAATGAGCTTGGACTTCAATTTTTCCTAGTATTTCAGATCTCACCAAAAATCCATTATTTTTTGTATTGCAAAAAGTCACCCTGGTTCGCCAGTGATTACTTGAAAATGTGGGTAACATAAAAGAGAACTTTTTTTTCTGTGCTTCCTAAAGCAACTACTCCAGCCAATTTCTTATGTTCCAATTTTAAGTAAGAGCTCCCTGTATATTCTTGTTTTTGAGGCCCCTTTCATCAGAAATAATTGCTGATAATCAGAATCTCTTCATCCATTGATTGCAATGGGTATATTCAATGGTATATTCAAAGGATGTTTGGCTCTCACAAAATTTGGGTTGCTAATAGAAAGATGTTCTGCTCTTCCTTCTAACATCCCCAAGAAGAGGTTCTGGCTCCAAAATAGGAGGTTATGATTAAAGAAATATGGCACATTAAATGGAAAACGCATGGAAGCAATGAGAACAGTTGGAGAGCAAGCACACCTAAAACACCAACCCAGATACAACTCAACACAAGCCAAGAGAGGATGAAATGAAGCTTTGTGATAACCACAGCTGAACCCAGCATTTCCTCTGGGTGACACCAAAAGGGACCAAGGTGAGACAATCTGTTCTGCCCCCAGCCCAGTGAGAACCTTCCCTCTCAGTCCCTGCAGCACAGGCAGGGAGGGGGTGGCAGAGCCCAAACACTGGGGGCACATCAGACCACTCAGGCTTTCCTGACAGGAGCCAAGATCTCCCCAGTCAAGTCAGCCAGGATGACAGAGAAGAAACTGCCTGGAGCTATTTAAATGTGGAAATGACACCACAGCCTAAGTGGTAAGGCAAAAAATAAGTATTTTTCAGGGATCAACACTGACAGTGGTTCATTGCCTGGTTTGGAGAGACCAAGGCTTGAAAGGACGATAGAAGGAATGAAGTCAATCCCAGTTATAGGCTTCACTTATTTATTTGAATTTTACAAATATATAAAACTTCTAAAGAGCTCACCCTGCATGTATGACCCCCTCTGTAGCAGCAGAAAGGTCTGGACCTGTCATGTCCTCAGCTGAACTGTACATCATTCATAAGTTTTATCTGATCTAAAAGGACACTTGTAACTGCCCAGAGCCTGTCCTGGATAAAACCCAAAATAATTCCATACAACTCCAGGTTTTCTATGACTTTGAAATTTCATTCATTCAGGATCCTCACACAGTAACTTGACAGTCACACTTAAGAACACTAAAAATGTTATATATTAAAATGTAACAAGAAACAGCAGAGTTCCTTCAATGTTTGGATCACGCCTGGGAGCCCAGGAAAGTGCCTGCAGCTACATAAATGCAGAAATGACACCCCATAATTACGTAAACATGAATTTAACAAAGCTGACGCAGGGATCTGGCAACTGGTTGTGTTTCTATCAGCACATCTTCAACACTGCTCGTCAACCTTTACAGCAGAGATTAAAGAGGCAGGGGAACAAACAAACAAACAAACAAACA
This sequence comes from Phylloscopus collybita, assembly GCA_027886175.1. Classification (NCBI taxonomy): domain Eukaryota; kingdom Metazoa; phylum Chordata; class Aves; order Passeriformes; family Phylloscopidae; genus Phylloscopus; species Phylloscopus collybita. The sequence goes on along the minus strand of JAJNNQ010000003.1, from coordinate 27,482,256 downwards.
AACCTAAAATCCAGACTAACTTGCCTTTGGCGGGAAAAAAATGTATTTTATGTTATTTGAGTCAGTAATAGAATCTACAAGCCCAATTAACTAAAGTCACCTGCCTGGCAAGGGTGAGAGGCCTGCTCTGGTCCAGCTGGAACAGGCAAAAGGGGCCACTTGTGTCCGACTGCTCTCCCACAGGGCCAGGCCCCACAGGCAAAGAGGAAAAGCCCTGTGCCAGAGGGGACATGGAGACCAGCAGGGCTCGGCAACCCTTCCCAAGTCCCTTCCCTCTCCAAGCAGTGCTTTGAGTGCCTGTGCATCGAGGATGCCCTGAACCTCCCCCAGCAGCAGCAGCAGCAGCTCTGCGCCCCCAGTCCCCTGCGGGTCTGATCCCAGCACGGCTGCTGGAGAGGGGACAGCAGGGACAACACCTGTGGGAGCTGGAGGGCTCCCCCTGCCCCTCCCAGACACATCACACACCTGTGGGGGCTGGAAGGCTCCCCCTGCCCCTCCCAGACACATTACACACCTGTGGGGGCTGGAAGGCTCCCCCTGCCCCTCCCAGACACATCACACACCTGTGGGAGCTGGAAGGCTCTGCCCCTCCCAGACACATCACACACCTGTGGGAGCTGGAAGGCTCTGCCCCTCCCAGACACATCACACACCTGTGGGAGCTGGAGGGCTCCCCCTGCCCCTCCCAGACACATCACACCCCACTATCCCAATGTGTTCAATGTGTTCATACATTTTAAGGAGATGCAGATGACGGAGGGAAATGGTGACAAGCAAGCAACCCTAACATATGCTACACAGCTTTTCATCAGTCTCACCACTGATAATACACTGCACATTTGCATAACAAAGTGTAAAATCACACAGGCCTCCTGCTTGTATCATTGTGAGAGGCAACATGGAAAAAAAAAGTCACGGAACTTGCTTGATATGGCCCTTGTCAGTTAAGCAATATCACAAATAAGAGCCATGCTAACTGAATAATTTATCTGCTCCCTCCCACCTCACACCAGCAACAAGTCTTCCTTTCACTGTTCCTTGCTAAAATTAAAACGGAATAAAAAAGAAATTGTTAAGATTATCAGGCAGATCACATTCTCACTGGTGCAACACATCAAACAAGAATTTAAGCAGCTGATTTAAAGGTAACAAGTACATAATTACTACGAGCTCCAAGGTTTGCCAGACTTCAGGGCTGGAGTAGAATTGCACAGCTGAAAGTTCTGGGCACTGCCTTTTGCCCATGTTCAAATAACCCTGCTCCCCTGAGGCTGGGCCTTGCCATCCCCCGGGGAATGAGCTCCTGAACTGCTCCAGACCTTCAGTGCATCACTTTTGACAAGCTCTCCCCACATGCTTTACTCATGTCCTGCCCTGGACCACAAGCCATCATTACAACCCAGAGCCCTCCAGCATTCTGCAATCCAGCACTGGCTTGAGGGAAGTGGTTGAGACCTTTTCTTCTCCTTCTGCACGGATGAAAGCTGCAGTGCTTGGTTTTGTTAAGCACAGCTTTTAGGACAGAGCCTGTTCAGAGCACTTAGCAGAGCAGAAGCACTCTGAGCAGTCTGCAGGCTTTGCAGGGCAAGCACTGCCAGAGCAAAGCTCTCTGCTTTTGCAGCAGCACAGTGCAATGCCAGCACTGGTACTGTGCAGGCAGCACGGTGCAGAGGTCCTGCCTTTTTAGGGGGAGAGATCTGCCAGTCACCTGCAAAATCTGAGAACAAAGGGCTGAGGGAAAAGGCAGCTCATCTCTGCACTGGCAGCTCCCAGTCTTTGCCGCTGAATGAAGGACCCTGTCAAAAAAATGAGTTTAAAGAAAGAAAACAAGTGTCAGATCAAATATATTATAACCATTGAATTTTAGGAAGGAGAGGAAGTATTTGTCTGTAAAAATACTCATGTCAGTTGTTTCATTTGTTTTGTTCTTTTTTAAATCAGTCATGTTCTACAGAGAAATGCTGTGGTCAGGCTCATTACTAAGCCTTTTTAATCAGACGCAGAACAGCCTACACAAGTCATAATTTGATGGACACTGAAATCCATGTAAATCAGCTCTACTCCAACAGCTTCAGTGGTTCCTGGGTTTCTGTAGCCACTATTTCCTACCAGCATCACCCCCAGACAAAGATACCCAAAACAACAGCGTACAACAGTGAAATCCTCACACACCCCACGCCTGCCCCTTGCAAAGTCGATTTCTTTTGGAGGATGTAACAACTGTCTGGTGATTTGTGCAGATTCAGAAAGCTTCTGTGCAGCAAAAAGTGTCACAAAAGTCTATATCACAACTGTAGCAGAGCAATCTGAAATAGTATCACAGACATCAATGAGATTATTCAGGTTTTAGGCCAATAACCTGCCTTGGTCATGTTTGCACAGAGCTAGGAGACAGGACTGAAGAATCCTTGGTGAATTAATCCCAGGAAAACCTGAAGTCTGTAAATATATTAACTTTTCAATGTGTATTCTTCCAGCTTCTGATCCTGCTTCTGGGTTTATCCTCTGGTCATCTTGTGCTGTTTGCAATAGAAAGATCATTATGAAAAATAAAGGTTCTAATCATCAGTTTCAAAGGCAGTGGTTTCAGACTCCCCCTGTGAAAACCTCAGCATTAACATTAACAAAAGGTGTAACTGGGTTTCCTTCTGAACCAAACAAGGTTAAAATGGAAGTTCTTTTTACACAAGAGATTATGGGTGATGGCACATGGCCAGGACAGGGTTCAGCTCTGAGGAACATCACAAGTGTTCACAAAGGCATTGACAGCAGAACCCTGCCAGCAGAGAGATCAGAACACAGGAGAATATCCCCAGCACAGTGAGCCCTGCAGGACTGAGTGTGCAGAGCACAGCCACGAGCACCTTTGCTACTCCCCAGTGTGTACACAAAGCAATTCCACAGCAAGTTAAAAATCTAGTGAGGGTCACAGGTTGGGGCTTTTTAGATGGTAAAGACAGTGAACTTTATTCCTGTACATCTGTCAGTGTTTGGATTCATTTATCCTTGCCTGTTTCTGGTATTGATTACAGTGTATTTACTTTTTTATTTCTTACTTTTGACATCAATACTTTCAGTTACTTCTCTTTTTTTCATTTCAGTTTTAGCATCCAAAATATTGCAATACATATTTCTCCTTCCCAAGGAACAGTGCACATTCAGAGGCTAAAGCATATTCAGGGCTCCACCGAAAAAGAAAATGGATGGGCAATAGTTATGAGTTAAAATACCTTTAATGAATCTTCACCTGAGCCAGCAGTTACTACAAGGAGCCGCATGCAGACAGACCAGAGCTTTTTTCCAGGTCTCTCCCTCATCATTTCCTTCAGGGCATTTCTCAGAAGGCAGGATTATAACCCTAACTGTATTGCACCACGATTGCACTGCAGATCCAACATGCCAAGCAGTCTCCTGGCAATGCTGAAGTGAACAAAGCTTTTATGAACAGAAAAGCTTCTAAATGATGAAAATTAAGAGTATATCGTAATCTTCAGACTACAATACGCAGTTCTCGAGGTTTTGGAGAAATCCCTCAAGCTGTGATTTTTGAGTGTGAATCTCTGAATGCTCCAAGCCATTCCAGTGCAGAGCCCAAAGCTTTATGAAATCACGAGTGCTCTGGGGTCACTTCTGCCTCAGCAGGGAACTGCAGCCACAAGTGAAAGGCAGAAGTGTCTGAGCCACATCCCAGCTTCCAGAGACCCAGCTCTAGCAGCTGACAGAGGCAGCACAGACTGAAACCTGGCAGACAGAACAAGGCAGTATCTCTGAACTCAGCAGACACCAGTGTAAAGCAACCATGCCAAATGACTCTGCCTGATGTGGGGATCTGACCACAGAACACAATTTGGCAGCCCAACCCTAGCCCTGCAACATGAGTGTAATTCCTAATGTGGCCCCAGATTTCACCAAATGGGTAAAACTTGGACAAGAGACAAAAAAATCTGCAAGGAAAGCAAAGCAGAGGTGGCTCAGAGCCCTCAGCTGAGGGCAGCCCAAGGTGGCCATCACAACCCACACAGGTTCCCAACTGCCTGCCTTTGGGTCCGCCTTGTTTTTAAAACTAATCACAAAACTAATCACTCACTGGTGTTCTCAAGGCCTGAGACCACACCTCTCCAAATTCCAAAGCAGCATGAAAAATGTACAGATTGTCTTATCAGTGGCATGATACAAATATTTTGGCTGGACAGCAACTGGAGATTAAACTTTGGAATTTCCACTTACAAAGCAAACATCAAGAACCAAGCCATTCCTCACAACCTCTTTGCTTGCCCCACGTGCTCCACTTTCAAGTCTCAGCTGATGTTTAACCTCTAAAAAGTACCCTCCACAGCAGTGCTTTAATGTAGAATAAAAGATTAAAGTACAATGAATCCATTGCAATTTGTTACTACATTGTTTCCTCCACAACACGAACTTCTCCTGTTTCCCCAGAGGAAAGGCTCTTCCTCCTCTTCTCCCTCCCAATTTATACTCCTGTTTGTCCAAACATGACTTGCACGTGCATCCACTCAAACCCCTGAGGAAGGTGAATGTTCCTTTCCTATTAAAAACAAAAGATAAAAAGGCAAGCACTGGTAGAGTTTGGCTGTGGGGCTGCCCTGGGCTGGACACAGTAACAGCTTTATTTTGTCCTTTTAAAACAGTTTAAAGTAAGCAAATTGAGAATATAAATCCATTTTTCTTTATTCTCTCTCTGTATAGCCACCCTATTTCAGTACAAACACATTGTCCTTCTCCTTTTGTTTGAAGACAGCACAAACAGCTCTGCAGCTGTTTGTAGTTTCTGCCATTCTCCTCAGAAATTTGCAGATCTCCTCACCTCCCTATAATTTAAATATCACATTCTGTACACCTCTTACAACAATGAAAACAGAATTATGAGCAACATGGTTAAGTGTGCACTCAATAGCCTTCAAATATTCCTTTAAAATTATTTTATTCAGACAGCATATTTTTTACAGCTTTTATTTGTAGCCATAATTCTGTTCCTTTAACAAGTGTCATCTCCTTGATTTGCCTGCAGGTGTTAACAAATGGGGTCTGTAAAAATTAGGAGTACAATACCAGTCAGCTTCATAAGACCCCTAAGTTTTAACTCTATGGAAATATATGGTGTTTATAAATTATTCTTTTAACTGACTGCTTTGTTATGTTAAGCAGTAGAAAAAACGAATTCTATTTGTTATAGCAGTGACATGGATTTGCTTTTTCTGAGATGTAGAAAACTAAAAGTATAGACTTGTCCACTTCTGTGGTTTTTTACCAACATGAAAGAGTAGAGCTGTGTCACTATCAGGAAAGTATCTATTAAGTTGTCAGTTATGATATAATTTGCCTTAATAATGTGTAGCAACTGCAAGCTCCAAAAGTGACAGAGAAGGCACAGACATGTCACAGAAGTGAAACACAGAACAGCAATTAGCATGGAATGAAAGAACCCAGAGATGCAAATGAGCAGAGGGATAAAATCTCATCTATAGGCAGAGACTGTACATGTGTGACAGACAAAACCCAGAGAGGATCAGGGGTCCTTCTGTGACCACTGCTTTGCCAGCAGATAAAGAATCTGCCTGCTGCATGCTGCTATGGACACAGGCCTGCCCTGGGGCTGCCCAGGCCATTTACTGCTGAAGATGGGGTTGTTTTCACTCCCTCCGTGGCAGGGGAACACCGAGGAACCGGACAGACACCGGGCATTTGCTCCTAGAGCAGTCCAGACATTCCCCCTGAAGAAGAAGATGTTTGTAGGTAGCACCACACACTGACTCGGGTGTAATCACTGCTGGCTGACAGGGCAAGTCCTTTCTTTCCACCTGGCTTTCAGGTGGAGGAATGAAATGTTTTTCATAGGCAAAGTGACAGTCACATGAAAGTACTGGCAGCAAGAGTCTGCTTTCAAAACTAACAGGATTATGCAACCCACAAGTGTAGGAATACTATTATCTCTCTCAGTCTCGCTGTATTCACATTTTTGAAATGGGTGACTGACAAATAAAAGCAGTAACTTGCACTTGCAGAACTTTTTAATTGACATTAAGGGGCAAGGATAGCTGTCTGTCAGTGTTAGGTCTTATCAGCCTCAAAGCTACATCTTTCTTCAGGAAACAGAACTGAAGTAGAATGAAATGTTGAACTGACAAGAAGATCTGACATCCCTTTTATAACAGAGGAAACAATTCAGCCAGAGGAAAATATGACCACAGGATCTACTATACACTGAAACTAATGTATCAAATGTAACAGTCCCAATCATTCCCAAGTATTAAAAGCTATGACATTTTAATTATTTAGGGGTGTTTTTTAGCTTAAAACTAATACTAAAAATACTTTGGAAATCAGATCCGTGCCACGTGGAGTAACAGTAAAGACAACAGAACAGGTTCCATCTCTGGTACACATTCCCAACTGAACTGAAAAACCAGCAACAGTTAGAGGCAAAATGAAGAGAATCTCAGATCTTACCGAGATTTCATCCAATATGGATTAGACACTACTCATAAATGGAATGCATGTTTAAATACTGCTGGGCAAAGAGAGCAGAACACATTGAGGCAGTGAAAGTTCCAGTCTGAAGCCTTCAAGATGAGTTAATTGACTTAGGGGTATACACCTGTATATTTCCTGCATATTGAAACAGAGGAGTCTGCTGGATCACTATCTACATAGATTATCTGCCATGTCAAGTGCCAAAGTGCCAAATGCAGAAGAGAAGCCTGTCAGAAGCAGCTCTTTTTGCATCAAGGGTAGATACAGAGGTGACATTTGTAATGAGTCCTTCAGACTGGCTGCCCTTTGTGCTGGATTGTGTCATGCTTTGTTTCTGTCCAAAACTCTGAAGGGAGCACACTGGGATAACCTCTCACATGGAGAACTGAGGTGCACACAAATCCACAGGCACTGAGCTCATTTTTGAGCTGCAGGCAGGATGCTGTAAAAATTCAAAGTAATTCAGCAATTCTTCTTTAACTGCTAAATTATGGACAGTCACACCACACACCTGTAGCTGGCCAAGTAGCATATAAAGCAAAACAAAAAAAGTGTCCAGAAATGAAAACTCACAACATAATCTACTCATTGGTTACATCAGTCCTCTGCAACTGTTAGCATTAGAGTAACTGCTCTGATCTCAACATACTGGACATGACTTTAATGATGCACCAACACAAAAAATGACCACAGACACATTAAAATCCATTTCCATGCACTATTATCTGAGGATGTTTACAGAAAAGACTTAATTTTAAGAAGGAAGTTATCTTCTCCTCATTAACAAGCTACTCTTCTCATAGCAGTCACCTTTAGAAATGAATTCAATTATCCATTCAATTATTCAGTTAGTCACAGTCACACTTTGCTATTTTTCCTCAAGCAGAGGGGTGTTAACTTTGACTAAATCTACCCCACATTCACACATATTTTCCACAGGGACAGAACTGAGTACATATGGCACTCACTGCTTGCTTACCCCTGCAGGGAACCATCACTGCATCATGCTGTGAGATCACACTGTAATAGGATCATTTCAATTTATTCAGAACCAAAATAATTCTTCATTAAATTAAAAAAAAAAAAAAGAAAAAAAGAAAAAAAGATAGAGACTGAGAGAAAAAGTGTTACTTTTTACCCACAGGGTTTTGGAATCACACAGCACGATTTTATGTGTGCAATTTGTGAAACACAGACTAGACGGTTTAAGAAAAATAGATACTAAACAAGGCTGGGCAGAAAAAAGTTCAAAACCAGTCCACCATTGTTACACAGCAAAATGAGGACAGTACTTGAACGAAATGCAGAGGCAGGAAGCACTTGTCCACAACAAAAACTTTCTTAAGCTTTCCTACTGATAAAAACACATTAGAGAATCATTTCTTCAGAGTGTTTGTTGTGGCCTTTTCCCCCACCCTGAGGCCCCATTTATATTCAGTCTGACAACAGCAGGTTGCAGGTGCTCCAGCCTGAAGCTGTTTAACCCCACCCTGACTGCAGATTCTGTGCCACAGGGGCCCCAGGTCCCCCTCTGACAGCCCAGCCTGAGCACAGCCACTGCACTGACACAAGCACACAACTCTTCACCTTCCTGCAGTCCTATTTCAGCACCCTGGTGAAGGCTGCTGACATGATTCCCTTCTTCCTTCAAGGAGAAAAATGAAAATATGGATCTACTTTAGAGTTACAAGTAAGCTCCAGAACAGAGACCCAAAAGAGAAGATACCAATTCTTAATTTCAACATACACCCCATGTTTGAGGTAATAATAAACTCAATCAGTTACAATTCCATAACTAACTTAATGCAGAGATGTTTTTGCTCAAAGGCACCAGAGATGCAAGTTGGAGCCTCCCACAGCACATAAATACCTTGTACATGCACCTACCTGCAGGAACTGCCTTTAATGAAAATGCCTTTGGTTGATCAGTCAGAGGGGAAACAACTCCCTCTCTAAGCCCCACTCCTTTGTTGTAAGTGAATAATTTTCTATAAAACATCAGCTATGATGTTTTCCCTAGCTCAGCCTGGCTGAGGTGCAATTTGCCATCCCCGACACCTGTAGAGCCCATAAAATTCTGTGCCTGTGTTCATATTGCTAAGACTTAATGCCTACATGCCAAAGCCACAAACATCCAGTGCTGTGGGATTACCTGTATCTAAGAGCACTCCTTCAAAATAATGGATGCTGTACATCATCCCAATGAAAAATCCATAAAGAACTGTCATTCAGAGAAGCACTTAATCTGAGGGGAGAGAGATTTACTCTCCTCCTGTTTGAGGCACTGCTTCCCATGCTTGCCATGTTCACCATGAAGCCTGGTTTGCATCCTTGTTTGATTGCTTCCTGTGTGCAGATGGGAGTATCAAACAAGCCCCCTCCCTGGGCTGACAGGGGGGCAACCCAGGCAGCAGATGATACAAGAGCCATATAAAGATGGCAAAGAAACAGTTAACAGGTTATGAAAATATTAAAAAAAAAAATCTTCTATTTTATATCACTAGAAAACCAAAGCCTTTCAAGATTTGTTTAAAAAAAAAAAAAAAGCCAAAAAAAACCCCAACCCCAAAAAACAACAAAACCAAACAAAACCAGAAAACAAGACAACAGTGCAGATGACACCAGGCAGACAGTTCTAGCATGAAGGCAGCTTCAAAATAATCAGCTGGGATAGGAACAAGTCACACTCCAGATCCCACATATGAGGTTAATATATTAATCTCTTGTCTATGTGTTTCTCTTGGGGATGTCTCTTTCAAGTCATCACTTTCATTAGAGACCTGAGGAAATACTCCACAAAAGGCTCATCAAGGCTGGCACATTTCCCTTTAAAATTTTGCAGTCAATAAATCAGTGTTTCTGATAAAGCATCCCGTGCTGAAAAAATTATCACCTTCTCTTATATCCTTCTAAAGGATAATTTGTTTCCACAGCAATGGGCTTGCTCTGAAAGGGTGAGCAGTTTCATTAAAATTTTGTTTTCACCAGTGCTGAAAAGTGCTAAAAAAAGCTGGAAGGTACTGTGCCTACCACTGGCACAACACAAAAGCAGCTTAAGGGTCATGAACTGAGAAACAACGTCTTCAAAATTCTGAGTATTCAAACCCAAAACACATATGAAAAATATTTAAGCCCTTGACAGAGATAATACTGTTTTCCAGGCCAACAACAACATAAAAATCAGCCTGCTAGCTCCCCCACTGTCACCACTACACCCTGGCAGATGTACCCTACAGTGACTGAGCTCTGGTTTGACATCATCCCCACCCACCCTTGAGCCCACAATCCACCATGAAGTCCCAAACTAGAAAACCTGTCTGAGTTATTGCTCCCCTGCCTGTACTGTTGATTAATGGCACAACCACAACAGTTAAAAACCCACAATGGAAAGAGCTGCATGGAATTTGCAAGTGATAGTAAAAATGTTTCCTAAGAAAGGAGGCTGTGTTTGCAAACAGGTAATTTAATTTCCTTGCACGGCTCGGTAAACTGAAGTTTGTGAAATTAAAGTGAGATTTGTTTTCATGCTAAAATCCACTGGGAGGCTGATTATGCTGAAACACATTTCAAGTGTTGAAGGAACAAAGAGGAATGCAAAGAATGTTTCAATATATGGAAACTGCATATTAAGTAACTCCTTGATTTTCCTAAATGGATATGCTAAAATGAAAAAAAATTTTCTTATAGAGCCAAATTAAGATTTACCACAGAGTAATGAGTAACTGCAAGCAAAATTATAGCTCTTTAGCCAACTCACTTTATGTTAATTTCATTGCTAAATACTTTGAGGAGAATATCTTATGCAAGAATTGTGTTGCTCTCCTTCCATAAGGCAGGTGCAGGTAAATGCCTGCTGTGGATTTTGCACAAATCCCAATTAAATTCCAATCGTTATTGCCAGTATGATCTGATATTATCTTCACATCCCAGACACCCATTCTTCCACCAGCTTCATCCACACATGTAAACTATCAAAACACCAGACAAACCAGAACAAGAAAGTTCATTTAACTCCAAGACTTCATTCATCATCACACTAAGAAACAAGCTGTTCTACTTGTAGGTGTCCATCTTCTGGGATCAAAATAAGGACAGAAACGCTTCAACCTGGACAATGACACATCAATATTCAAATGATTGAGTTCTGGAGATTTCTTCCCATTTGAACTTCAAGCAAAAGCAAGACAGGGATATGGAAGAAGCAGCAACAGCTGCATGTTTCACTTGAGCTGAGGTGTTCAGTACTGCAGAGCTACGAGGTATTGAACACTTGAATACAGTGCACTAGTGCATCCCCACCTTTAACCTGTGTGGAAGTGTGGTTTCCCAATCCTGATGGAAGTCCTTTTTCCATCCCTTCCTCTGTCTCTGTCAATTATAGACACAGTAGGAGAAAAAACCATCTCTGTTGGTCTCATGAGCATATCTCAAAATGGCATCCGAATCAAGTGTATGCATAGTGATCTCACATGATATCAAAATTGCTCATGAATGAAAATTTCAACATATTTTTCAGGAATTTCTATAAATGTAAAGCCTTGGGCTGTTTTAAAACAGTAAATTCTGAAATGCTTCTCTTGGAAAATGAGAAGTCTGTCCCAAGAAACGCTGCTCAGTGGTTCAAGTCACAAAATAGCAGGGATGTCTCACCCTCAGTGAGCTGCAGAAGTTTCATCTGAGAGTATTCCCTTTCAGAAGTTTTCTACATCACAAATGAATTAACAGGCAACTGGTGCAGGCATTAACCCCCTGGAATTCTGCACTGCTTGGGTGCTTCCAACAAGCCTTCAAAGGCTGCCCTCAGGAGTCCTACCACAGCAGATGGATTTCACTCAAATGGCCCCATCTGTCACTTCTCCTTCGTGTGGCTGCAGTCTGAACTCAGAGAACACCTAGGGCACATTTTCATCAATATGCCTGGCTAAACAATCCAAGAGATGAAAGAGATAAAGAAGATAATGCTCCAAATCTTACACTGAGCAGACAATCTGACCCAAACAAAATGAAATTCTGCCAGATTCGTTCATGTTAAGAGATGGGAATAGAATATTCCCCCTGCTCCCTTCCCCCAGCGAGCTGCAGAGGTATTTGGTAGAGGGAATTTTCTCCTAGCTGTCATTTCCTATTTTCCAGAGTTTGGCCATCTGTCCACTATTAGGTCCCTTTGAATGAGAAACCAGTTTAGAAGCACAGAGTCATCTTCACCACTGTTCTCTTGCAGGGCAGATAAGGATAGAAAGGGATGATTAAAGCTTTTTCTGGCTAACAATAAAGTAAAGCAGGAGGAGGAAAAAAAGAGCTGATCTGAGTCTTGTGAGACAGAAGATGGTTTCAAACTCCTGCTGCCCTTCTGGAGGAATGGAATCCTCCCCACACGTGGCAGCACAACAGATCCATTTTAAATGTAAAGCACCTGGGTCTATTAAAATGCCCTCATTTCAAGCACATCCAGTCAGATGCAGACATTCAATTTGCAGTGAAGAAAGTGAATCACACTCTGTGTGCACACAGCTCCAGAGGACCCACCTCCACCTTTTCAGAAAGGGCCACTTGGTGCTCATCTCTCCCACAGAGTTCTCCTCTTTCACAGGCAATTCAATGTGCTTGCACCTAGTATAGACTAGTTTTTCCTTTTCCTTTATTTTCTTTTTTCTCCTGAGAGTTTTGTCAATATCAGTGGAGACAGTTATCAAATACAGCAGTAGGCAAGGACAATACAAGTTTTCTGATAAGGCAGTGTTGTCTGTATCAGGATAGTCTCTGAGTCACAGTGTATTCTATTGGTATAAAGAAATAAAGAGTAGATTTCATCTGACTAGAACAAAGAGCTGTGTTTCTCAAAAACACCTTAAGAACACGAAACACCAAAACCTGTTCAAAAAGTAGTGCTTTTCAGAAAGATGTAATTAATTTAACAATAAATCTGTGAGTTGCCAGACAAAACCCCACCTTGACCAGCCATTTTGTCATTATGAATTAGAGGTGCTGGCACACAGCACATCACAGTTTACTCTTCCTTGCATGGGTCAACAAATTCCTAGCAGCATCCATGTCTCTCAAGTTATGCCAAAGTACCTTTTTTTTTTCTCAGAAGAGAACCATACTCAGTGTCATACGTTTTGACACTGGTCTCTGACACTCTTTTTTCTTGACCCTCTAGACTGGCACCCTCATCACCCCCTCAGATTTGAATCTAGGCATCAGAAAATGTCTGTTGCTTCTTATCAGAGGGATGATGCAAATACAAATTCAGCCTTTGTACCACGCTGAAACTCCAAGGCCATAAGAAAGTTGGATCCTGAAGAGAACACGATGGAAAGTATGTAAGAATCCTCAGTGGAACAATACCCTCACAAAAAGCAATTCCAAATGCTCTGCATTAATGCAGAGAATTGCTACCAATAATGGCATTTCTGTTGGCATTTTAAAGCTATTTTATATGTAGAACATTTTATACAGACAGATATTAGACTACAATCAAGCCGATGCCAGTAACACTTTGGTGTGACAAGATCAATCACAGGAATCCAATAGCTTGGGTAATCATTCTGTTAACTCCCAAGAACTGGCAGAACTCAGTGGCTGTGCCTTCCCCCAGCATTTTATCACTAAGCCACATGAAACAAAGCATCTTGTGATGCAGACTGAAAATCACTTTTATAAAGATGAGAGAAGTGAGATGAAAAATAGGTAGAGCAAGAAACCATGCAGGTAAGATCATCAAGAACTGCTGAACTACACAAGGAGCTTGCAAAGCATTTGTCTGCAGTAGGCCTAATCCCAGTTAGCAAGATCTCAGTTTATGAATAGTAAATTCCCCTCACACTTACATGAAATATTTATAGTAATTGATTAAAAATGTAACTCTCTCTATATGTCTCTCTACATACACATATATTACATTGACTGTTGTGACAGACACGAGATTCACAACACTGAAGTGTTTAAATCACTTTACAAAATGTACTTATGGAAGCCTGAGAGGGAATTCCTTGAGTGGTGGGTAATTGCTTGTTCCCTCAATAGTGCTGAATTTAGAAATGAACAGTAGTAATAATATTCATAATGAAAATCCCTTAACTGTTTAGAGAGCACTGCTCTGCATACTATTCACTAACTACTGTATTAGTGATTTTTCATAGGACAGGAAATTCTGGCATAATTTTTGTTAGAAGTGCTACAGTATTTATTTACATAATGACTATTTTCATGCCCTCTAAGCAGTCAACTCAGTCTGGGGAAAAAAGCTCATACAGCAAAGTTACAATAATCACACAAATTTATTCACCCTCAGTTTTGGCAGCACATACTCACACCCAGAGGACCTCCCAAGAGCCCAGCAGGAAAAGACAAACAGAACAGCTGAGAAGTCTGGGCCACTACCAGAGCCAGGGGCAGCTGTAAGGTAACACACTGAGCCAAGGAGGAGGAGAACAAAGCTGTTTAGATCAGCTACACCTCGTCTCTTTGTGTAGAGAAAACAGAAACCACATTGAGCAGGACTTGGGATAAGGACAAACAAAATTCACTTGAAATGCGCACTGATCATCATTCCAAATTAAGCACATCACCCCCCACTCCAGACACTGCCCCAGCCACATTTCCTGCTGCCCAGGAACCCCTTCAGCAGCCCTCAGTCCATCCACACCCTCCTCAGCAACAGCAGCACACTTCCTGCCAGCCCACCCCTGTGTCCCATCCAAGCTCCCATTCCCTGCCTGCTCCCCTCCAAGGCCACACCTCACCTCTCAGGATTCGGAAGCACAGCTTAAGCCAGAGGGTGACAGCACTCTGTCCCAGTATAAATAGCACCAAGAGCATACTTTGATCCAGCAGGATGCTGCCTCACAGCAGCAGAGAGGTTTGCAGGCAGACACACTTCTCTCGAGCAGCCCCTTTCCTCACTGCTGCAGAATACAGCACTGGGACATTCCAGGCATTTGCCAATTCTGATGCAATCAAGACTGCAGAAAAAGTCATCTTTTTAACACCACAGCTAGCACAGGCAGCAAATACTCAGGTACAACTGTGATTTCCAATAAAGATACCCCTAATTATTTTGTTCTCCCACTTTCTGTTTTTAAGCATGACTTTTTTTCTATCTGTTAAACTCAACATAGTTACAAGGACGTTGTAATGGCTTTCATCATTCAGTAGGAAAAAAAGAGATAACTTAGAAATAATAATATATGGCTCTCAGAATCAACTGCACAAGAACTTCACCATCACCTATGAAAAAACTACCTGACTGTAATTTTGTAATTAAAAAAAAAAAAAAAAATCAGAATACCCTGAAAAATGCTATGAATGGTAACCCAACACATCATTTTAACAGACAACAGGAACTCAGTGTCTCACAGAGGTGCAATAGGTTGAGGGTTGCCCAGCAATCAGGTCACTGTTGAACCAGATACAGGAAAGGTGATAAAAATTGAATTTTGTCTCGTAGTCCTGCTATTGCCCACTGAAAAAGCCATTTTTGCACAGAATCACAGCAACAACGACAAGGCCAGACCTTTTAATCTTCCCATTATATTAAAAAAAAATTAGGTAAGCTTTACTGTGCTCTTTTAAACATGGAAAAAAATGTGGCAAGTGTACCCATTAAAGGTCAACAGTGTTAATTACAGATACCAGAGCCATGTGAATTAGGAATGGACTCTGGTGGCACAGTCAGTTCTGTCTGAGTGGGGCTGTCAGGACTGTGCTGGTCTCGGAGATGGACACAAACAAGCCTGGGTGAACAGCAGCTCAGCACTGTGACACCTGCTCCAGAGACTCTGTGCTCCAGCCTTAGTTGCAATTGTCTTTTCTTACTTTGCAAGGTGTTTGGAGCCTAAACGGAAGCCACAGCTAAGCCAAAGCTCTGTGTGTGCACACTGGAAGGAGTCTAAGCCTGACTCCCAGGGTACAAAACCCATCAGGCAGGAGGAGCTGTGCCCAGTGATATATTGTTATTTCCTTTATCATACTCTCAACACCACCATCCCAGTCCCTCATCTAAATGGATTTTGATCCCCATTTATCAAACAGCAGCTATGGCCTCTCTGCTGAACTGAACTGAACTGAACCACCTAACGTGCAGTGGGTATCAGCCTTCCCCACAGCACCCTGAACAGCCAGGTGAGCACACTCCACCACAGCTGATCCAGCAGGATAAAGGGTTCACCTCTGACTTTACCAAGATAAGACTTTGAGATATAGGAAATGGATAGTTTTGCTTATACAGCGCTTTCTCCTTTTTAAGGACAAGATCTAGAACAAAAGAGATTAATTGGAATGAAATGATAGCATGCCAGTTAACAAAACAATTATCTAATTTTAAAGTAGATGTAATTTCAAAGATTTCAGGATATGGGTCTGTCCTAGATCAGTTTTTCTGGGTAAATAAAAATAATGCTGTGATTTCAACAGCCAATGCAGAATATGCTGAAATAATTTTCATTACCACAACACTAAGCTGCTATCAATACATTTTTTCAGTAAACATCTCTTTCATGTTTGGCCTTTCCATCTTAGAGGCATTGAGATAATTTTCTTCAATAAAACAATTTAATTTAAAGGATTTTATCCACATTTCACAGTCTGCTCATGACCTACTTCTTTGTATTTGAACTAAAACTAATCATATTTCCCATGCATTTTACAGAATAATAAGACCAGGAACTGAATATTGGAGACAATGGAAAAATACCACAAAAGATGCTTCCACACTGCTTCAAACAACCTTGAAAGCTCCAAGTCTGAAACACTAAGTTTCTGCTCTGGAGGCACTGATAGCTTGAGTTTTGAAAATGTGCATGGGTTAATTAACACAGAACCTGATCTAAGCAAAACCCAAAGAAACTGAGTTTACAACCCAGGGTTTTTTCCCAAAACTAATTCCAACAAGCAAGTCCAATGAGCACCTCAGTTTCAGGGGTATCAATAGACAGGACAGAGGTATAAATGCCACTCTCAAAACTCTCTGGTATCTCCTCGTTCTCTGATAAATAAGATAGTGGGGTTTTTCAAGCATACCTTTGTTTCTTTATAGACCCAACAGCAATCTTGACATTTTAGATCCAGCCTCTGTCAAGCAGATGAGAGGAAATGTCCAGTTTGCTGATTAGCTCCTGGTTTCACTGATGATCTGAAAGGCTGATGATCTGTATGTGCTGAAGCCCTACTGAAAGGCTCCCCAAACTTCAGACCTCTCATTATCTTTAAAAAGAACTTTCAGACATTTAATCATCACTGCTACATTCTGCAGACCAAAACGCAGGGATGCTGTGTTCTTTAAAACTTTCTGCTCCTGGCAAGTCAGACTGTTGGCCTTGCAGAGCAGTGGTGACACAAACTGCTCTGCATTACCACAGTGGGCTGAATGATTTATTCATACCTCAGGCTCTCTTTTTCTGCCCTGTATCAATCCACAACAGAATCTATACTGGATTGCAAATCATAATGACCTATGACCAATACCCAAGGGCAAACCTGCCACTTTTATAGATACATAAATGATTAATAACTGGGAAAGGAAAGAATTGCATGTATTATTTGCTATATTAAATAGTCTTTCTAAAGTGTGTTGTATTTCAGCCTGCAACAAGTGAAATCACAGAGGAATACAAAAATCTGAGCCTGCTATTTCTGCAAATGCAACAGAGAATGAGAGCCTACAGACCAGCAGATTCCACATCACCACTCTTGCTCCCATTTTCATTACAGCAAGAGAATAAACCCTTCACACTCCTTCATGCCTTCTCCTTAGCCTTCTCCAAAGAAAAAAAAAAAAAATTAAGAGCAGAAATAACAACTGGTTCAACGAGGAATTAAGTATTTAATGAAGTAAAGCAAAGATTGTCTTAGATGGGATAAGTCACTTTTTGGTAATGCAAAAAAATGCTGTTCTCTCCATCCCTGTGTTAGTTTTACCAGTATATGAGCCTGAATTTGTCAGGAAAAGTAACTTGATATGCTCTGTGTGAGGCACAAGGAGCAGCACTTGCCATTGCAGAGCTGCACAGATGAGTCAACTGCAGCACTGCAAGAACTCACACCAAGAGCAAGCGCTCATCACCTCTCTGCACATCATTGCACAGCAGATTGTACTCTACCAGTATAAAATAGCATATTCAAATAATTTTTAAAATTTCATTGTCTTCACAATTATCTGTAAATTATTTACTGTTTGCTACAGTTAATCCATGCAGGAAGTTCAAAGAGAACATCACAATAGCAGGTTTTTATCCTGTGGTGTGCTACACGGATGCCTACAAAGCCCAAATAAAAGCTTTTAGTAGAAAGCTTGAGCTTTTGATCCAAACTGGCAAGTTCAAACAGTTTCCCTAAAAACACAACTGGTACAACAACAGGAAGAGGTTTCATTTTTAATCAGTTCTGTCTGGATGATAACTTCCAGCAGTCTTCCCCACCACTGCAGCTGGTAACACGGCACTCGCTGAGCTCTCTCACTGCAGATTTCTCTAAACACAGCCCAGCTTCCCCTGGCAGCAGAATGCAGGAATCACATCCCACTGCACCCATCAGTGCAGGAACATCTTATTAATCAAAATACCAGCAAGGAGGCAAAACATCAGCAAGGATCCAGATGGTAACTCTGCAAAAATCCCAGAATGCATTACCTGCTTACGGGGTGCTTCTGCAATCTCGTACTCAGAGAAGACTGCCAAAAATTCTAGGTCAAAATAGGTTAAAAACCCAAGTATTTCAAGGAAAATCCTTCTTTTCCCTGAAAAGAGGATACACACACAGAACAGTGGATTTGTACTTGCCAGTCTTCCTCTTTCTTCTGCCACTGCCCCCCGTCATTCTACTCTGGCAAGAAAAAGAATCAATTTGATCATTTTGTGTGCCCTGACCACTGAAGCACTAAGGCATTAACGCTGTCAAATACTTTTGTTTTCTGAAAAAAACATCATCACCTCTCCTATTAATTAACCTCATCCCCAGCTGTAATCCCAAACCAGCAAATGAAGCTTAGAAATACAAAAAAACTTGAGTCACGTGGAACAGGAAGAAACAGACAGAACAAATGTAAATCACTAACAACCTATTCTCAACCAGCTCTCACTTTTTAGAGTGCCACTGAAGGGAAAATGGTAAGAAGAAGGAAAAAAAAAGGGGGGAATCCCTACCCAGCCATGTGACTTCAGGAGCCTTTTCCTCCAAGACACCAGGCAGGTGGGATGCATCCCAGCCTCACCAAGGCTGGCCTCTGCATGCCCTGCAACCATCCAGGGAAAAAGCAGCCACTGAAGATTCTGCCTCCTGTGGAACTTTGCCTGGCAATGCAATCACCTCAGAAACATTCTGCAGAGATGCTATTACTGCTTCAGCACTTGGCATGAGTTTACTCCTGAGCAGCAGCTCCACAAGAAGCTGCATCTGCTTTGAGCAAGTCCTTGTTCAAAAGCCTCTTTCTGTTCCTCAAGTGTTTTGGTTTTGTTTTGTTTTGTTTTGTTTTAATTAATCCTACCTGGTGCAGAGGGGGATCACACCAACCTTCTGCAGCCCTGACTTCCTCAGGTACTGATAATCCACCAAAAGGAGATGGCTTGGATTTCAAAGCACTCAAGTCTCAAAGTGCTGGCCTCAATCTGCCAAATTCAGTCCCAGATGGAATAAAACCAAGCTGAGCCAAACTGGGAAGTTAAACTGCAAATATATAGTCCCCTGCCCCCAAGGCTCCACTGGGGAACAGGTCACAGCTAAGTCCTATTATCTTGAAATTGCCTGTGTTTTATTTCAGACACTAACATTTACAGGTCTACGATATATGCTTAGAGTTTAACGTTTACTTAAAATACACAAATGTTAGTTCTTCAAAGTCTCAGTGATTCAAGTTTCTTCTCCCATTCTCTTTTGTGTTTCCAACTCCCAAGGAGTCCAAATACACACTTCTGAATCTCTAACCCTTTACAATTCAAACCCCAGTGTGCCAGTCACAAAATTAGTCTGTGATTTGCAAAGGAGGCTCAGCTCAAAAACAGAAAAAAACCACAGCGAGTGCAATCATTACTCCATTTAAAGAGGAGGTGGGCAGAAATGAAAGTTACCACAAGATCAGAGAACCTTTTATATTGATTAGAGTTTAAAAGGATAACAAGAATAAAGAAGCCTGTGAAGAGTTATTAGTACAGGGTAATCACTGCTAATGAGTTATCGTTAGCAAATGCATTTTAAAGTCATGAGGGATCTCAGGCACGTAACTCCAAGCACAGAAGGAAGGGGGATTTATGGAATATGGGTATTCACATGGATGGGGAAGTTTACTCACCTCAGTACTGGATTCCTCTCTAGGGAATAATTAGGTAATTTCCATTTCTTTTTTTTTTTTTTTTTTTTTTATCTTTAATCTTCCATTTCTGAAGTTCTTTTAGGACGGCTATCCTCACAAAAGCGCAGTAAACAGAAGCACGTGCCTGTACAAGTTCCATCATTAATTAGCTTTTACATATCATTACGATTTCAGCACACTAAGCAACTGCTGCTAACTTTGTGCAAAGCAGATCAATGTTGCCTTAAGGTAAAAATAACTGATCAGCTCCAAAATCTGCACTGAGTTGTAATGCAAGGCAAGCAGCTTTTACGCAGTGTCCTTCAGATTGTGTGATGCCCTGGGAAGCGTGGATGTCAAAACACACTTGGGTTAATTAAAACCAAGGTCAAATTAACAGTGTTGCTAGTTTATTTTGTAACTAGGTATTACATCAAATTTCCTAATATCAGCAAATTGGCTATCTAAATTTGAGCTGCAAAATTAGTTCTAAATTTCAGCTAGTTTAATAAGGATCATGGAGAGGTTAATATCTGTTTAAAAGAGTAAGAAAGTAATAGTGGGTGCTACACTTTCTCCTGAACCTCATATACTTTGTCTGAGGTTCCTCAGCTTCCTTGGCATATTACTCTTCTTCCTTCCTTCGAGGCAAGAATTGCAAATAATTAACAGGAGAAAACAATTTATAGAAAACAGCACCATGTGCACAGACCAGAGGTAAAACATTTATTTTGCCAGTACTCTTACAAGTAGGAGGAAAGGAGTGAGTGCTCCAAAAAGTGCAATACTATGTAACTACTGGCTTATTTTCCTTCCCAGGAAGGCTTTGGAGTCTGGTGTAAGCCTGGCTTTATTTCTTATTGTGACAATAAGAACCTGCAACACAACTGAAGGTATGCAAAACTCCGTGGTCTGACTGCTGTGGGCATCGTGGCAGCTTGGTGGCAGAATGTCATGCTCACAGAGGAAGTGTTCAATTTACCAGAGAACCAATGGCCTTCAGAATTTGGGGGAAAGCTCTCTCCCTGAACAGATTTTACTTAATAAAGGGCACCTACCACATTACACAGCCACGTCAGTGTCAGTCTCAGGTCTGCTGTGGATGTGCCCCAAGTCACAAGAGTTCTGACAGACTTGTAGCTGTGAAGCTCCTTGATGGGCTTGATGGGCAATTTGGAAAGCTTGGTCCAAGCAGTATTTGCAGAGCACATCCAATACTTCCCTTACATTACTTCCATTGGTCACCTCCAGTCAAAATCTCAGGAGTGGCTGCAATCACACAGATTTGAGTAAAACAAGCCTGAAGTTCTCTGGGACTATGAATATAGAAGGGACCTTAAAAACTACTGGCATTCAAATTACAGACTGAGGGAAGGGAAAGCATGATGGTCTCTGCTGCTTTTCTCAGTGAGGCTTGGTTTATTAGCATTAATGAAGGGCACTTGGCCCAGGTATCCACAAAAAGATAAAATCAGTATATTTTTCTCAGGAAGGATGCCCTTTAGTGACCTGTGTTGGACAGATCTTCAGTTCTTTAACTTAAAATCTGTAATTATAAAACTACTGGTCCTTCAAAATCTAAAAACCTGACAATTCCCTACAATTGTCTGAAGGAAATGCTCATGACACATGAAAAACTCAACAGTACAGAACAACTCTCCAGCTGCACCCACGCAAAGTGTGGGAGGTCTCAGGACTAGTGCTTCCAGGGAATGCTGCAGACACTCTCACTTCCTCCATCCCTTCCCCAGCAAGGGCTGCTCTGGAAGGAGGGTCAGGTTCTGCTCCATCCCCTTCTGGGATGGTGCTGCCCTGTTTGGGACTGATGGATTTCTACCCTCACATTCATCTCAGCCACCTTCCTTTCTTTCTGCTTCCAAGGTTAGGTTATAGCTTGACAGCTCTTTAATTTTGGTTTTGGTTTGGCTTTTTTAAAATCTCCTCCTGCCAATCCTAAAAAAAAAAAAAAAAAACAAACAAGAAAAAAACCACAAAAAACCTCCATAACCCACCACCAAAATGAAGTCCCCAAACACCCTCACCTGCCAACTCTTCTGTGTCTATATTCTCCCTCACACCCCAAAGGTGACGTCTTGGTTTCGAGCTGCTATTCCTGCTTTCATACCCTTTACAGAAGGAAGTATTTTTGTCACCATTCAGCAGAATTTAGCTTCCCTAAATTCACAGTCCACAGCAGAAATGTCACAAGAACATTCTGTCAATTTGTTTTTCAATTTCAATTCCATCATTCCCAAACTCTTACTGAAGCCCTCATTCAATTAATGCCTCTTCATTGACTTCAATTAGACCAGCACTGATCCTGTTTCTTCCCACACAATTCTGCTATAATCTGGTTACTCCACACTGCAGCTATCACATTTCTCCTTTAAATCCCTAATCCCACAGAAAACCTTAAGTATTTATACCATGCAGACTGAACAATTATCCCAGTCTTGAAAAAGGAGTGGAAGAAAAGCACAAGATTGCCTGTTCTTCTGAGCAGATGTGAAAAAGCTCAGCACCTTTTTGTCCCCTGGAGGGCTGCCTTTGGTTTGCACAGGTACTGGACACTGTCATGATAAGCACTCTGCTCTTCCCAAGTTCAAACCAGATCACCTCAGTGGCCATCCTGGTTTGCAAAGCAAAGGAAACGAGGAAAATATACAAGATGACTTTGAATTTTGAAGACCCTCAGAGAAATGCTGCTCATTTTCCCACTCACAGCTCAGGCAGGAAGCCTTGAAGCAACACTTCTATCAATTAACTGCATGTACCTGCACAGGAGGACAACTTTTACCAGCTGGAAATAATTGGACATGCACCCACTGTCTGAGCATCCCATTGCTGCACTTTTTGGAAAGGGATGTCCACTTGTGGAGGAAAATGAACATTCAGATTTCCCCCCAAACCTGCACTCCTCTGAAGAGATTTTTTTCACACCTGGATTCTCAGGTGACCAGCTCAGGTGTCAGCAGCTGCCTTGGGCTACTTTCCTTCAGTCAAACATGACACCTAACCTGGTTCTGGTGTTGAATATTATCCTTTTGGAATGCCCAGCCTTTGAGGTTTCTAAGGCAACCAGGTCCATTCTGCAGCCACTTGTCCTTCACTGCTGGTGGCAATTTGAAATCCCCGAGCAGCACTCAGGACAGGCTGCCCTGCCCTGGGCTAACACAAGCCTGAAATAAACACAGCGTGTGCAGAGACTCAGACAGGCCAGTCTGGTCCCCCACTGCCTTTCCCCTCCCCCCATCCTGTCTAGATGACATCCCACATCACAGTGTCCAGCTACATCTGCTGCCCCCTCACCAACCAAGGTTCCTTTCCTACAGCACGTTTACCCAGTGCTCTCCCAGCCTCAGCTGGGATGTGCCAGGTGGTAACACTTCCCCTGAGAAACTCCTCAGCAGCACTAAAAGCATCTATTTACAACTTTTTTTTTTTTTCCCCTTGGTATTTGTATTAAGGATATAAATTAAGTGCCCTCCTCACTGCTGAACATGGAACAAAAACTGAGTTATCTGTGCTTACACAGAAATAATATGTTGACAATTAGATTAATTATATTATAGATATTCTGCTTTTCAGAGTTCCTTTCCCTGAGTTCCTTTAGTCCTCAAAATTTATCCCTTCCTTTATTCAATTTTCTGTAATGTATTTTTTGCTGTAGATCTGGAACTGAATGTAGCATTCCCTGTGTGGAATCAGAGCTGTCTATAATCTCATCTCTAAACTCACAGTGTGTTGCACCTACTGTTTCTTGCATGTTTCTTTTAGAAACCCCCACCTTTCCCTTTCTTCTGTCTTACCTAGTCACACATCTACCCTTCAGTCCTTGTTCTTATCCAACACCCATCTTTCCCCCCAGATTTTCCCCAGATCTATTAGGGACCATGTTCTTCCAAAAGGCAAGTAATTATTATCAAAATAATGATAATAATTGTAATTACACAATTACAGATGTATATCCTATGTTTATATGATACACATATAGGATGTGTATATCCTATAACACAGATACAGCTTCTGATTTACAGTCACTGAAAGATTTGTGCTGTCAACACGCATTCCTTCTTCCAGATACCTAATAAAGCTATGGAGTGAGATCTGGCCTCATTCAGCACCTCAGAAGACATCCATGAAACCTCACCAAACTGCCTCACTGTGACTGTGAGCTGTCATCTGGCCTTCCAGAACTGAAGCTGCCAAGTACTGATGAAAATAAGAGCAGTAGCACACCCACAGCCTCGAGACACTCAGAGAGCAAAGGCAGCAAAAAGACTGGGTTTGAGGCTAGGAGTAGAGAATCAGAGGCAAACACTGTTGGGTTCACCAAAAAAGCACAGAGATTTTCCATGTACTTCCAAATGTGGAAAAGAGCAATACAATAGAAAAGGGGATAATTTTTTTTTCAAAGTTACTTTTAGTTCTGGTGCAGCAATAATTGAGTTTTCCTGCTCTTCAATCCTGCAAACAAAGAAGGTTTTAAGTGGGCTTTACTAAAATTACTACTCTTTCTTCAATGGAGTTACTCTACAGGTATACAAGCTGCTAGAAAACCAGCAGAAGTAGAGAGGAATGTCTAATAAAAGCACATCCTCAGTTATTGCAGCAATTAGAGCAATTATAACCAACTGTCACTCTCTAAGGAGTAAGTGATCCCAGCAAAAGCTGTCAGGGCGCAGTGAGCTGTCACATCCCCTCAGACTGGGGAGGAACTGGGCTGTGACCCCCTGGATGGGCGGGCTCCTCTGATGGATTATCTCGGCTGTAGCTGGAAAAATCAGAGCATCCGTGCAGGCAGCGCTGCCTGGCTGCTCTCACACCTCCCTGGAGCCAGACAACAGCACTGCCAGCGTGGGGTGAGAGCAGGGCACTCCCTGGAGACACCCCCAGCACCCCCAGCCTCAGTCCCTGGGCTGGATCTTGCTGCTGTGATCAGCACCAGCGTACAACACGCTCATTAGGTCAGGAAGCAGACAGAAAATAAACCTGATTTACCATTAAATAATAAAAACATGGCACCAAGCAGCCCTCAGCAGCCCTACAAAAGCATCTACCTGCAAATGAATCTGATTGAAGTCACATTAAAGCCAGAACCCCTCAGGACCCCAGGGAGCAGCCACGGGGCCAAGCCACAGTGACACAGTGGCACAGTGACACAGTGACACAGTGGCACAGTGACACAGCACCCGGAGCAGGACAGGGCTCTCACACCTCCTGTGCTCCCTGCTGAAGGAGAAGCCCTGGCTCAAGCAGCGAGGAACAAACACCCTGCCTGTCCTAGGGTGACTTTTGGATGCTCGTAGCCCCAGCGGTCTGTTCTGTTTGTGCTGTATACTGAGTTCTGTGCCTTTCAGACTGGTTCTGAGAGTGAAGCAGGGAAAAGTGTCACTCTGTTTTTCTGAAGTTCCTTCAGCCTTCTGATGTTTACTTTTTGCAATGGAGTCTCTCATGCACTTTTCATGTAAATAATGATTGTTTTGCATTCCTCTATGGAGGAGGAGAGAATTGATGGACTGTTGGTTTGACCAGTGTGGTCGGAGAGGACAACTTTCTTCCTCCAATCCATGGCCACTGTTGGAATTCTATAAATGTCGAGGTCTGTAAATAAACTGGCCCTTTTTTGCCTTGGACATCTCAGCATGAGAGTGTTGTTCTTTTGTGTCGTTCTGGACAAAGAAGCGTGCAGCTTGTTTTGGAAACAGCACTCGCTCCTCTGCATTCCTGCTGCAGGACTGGCTTCGGCTGAGGCTCGGACAGACTGAAGGACAGAGAACTTTTTGCCTTTAGTTAGTTTTAGCTAGTTGAGGCAGAGGAGCTCTCTGGACTGGTTTTCCTTTTTCTTGAGGCTGTTTAAAATCTGCTCTGGACTGAAAAACCCAGAGGAGCAGTGGGAGCTCACACCTGCAGCCTGCGGGGCCTGGAGCTCTGGAGAGACTGATAAGAGACTGAGACGAGATACACCCACAGCAAGGACTTTCTGAATCTGTCATCTCACTTCAGAACAACAAAAGGTTTTATTGTTTCATATAATTCATTCTTTATGCTTGTGGGCACTTTGTTTGTTAAATAAATGGTTTTTTCCACTTTTCTCCGAGGAAGTTCTTTCCCAGGCCAGTCTGGGAGAGGGGCTGTTTGGGTTTGCTTGCCAAACAGAGGAACCCCATTCCTTTAGGGCTTCTCTCACAAATTTGCCCTAAACCAGGACACAGCTCCCAGTGATTTAAGTTACTTCTGCTACGTTTTGTAACAGATGCCATGGAGGTCGTGTCATTCAGCTCATCAGGATCTAACTCTGATATTACCTGATAATGCCTTAACCAAGCTGTGCTTCAAAACAACCTGTTTGACACATTTCTATTTTTAAAGCTTCCACTTTAGAGGCTGTAAAGATGTAACACCTTTTCAGTGTAAGTGAACAGTCTCACTGATTTGAGGTATAAAACTAATAAAACAATTAATCCTTTACAGATTGAAGAAGTCAGTTCCAAATGTAGGCTTTTAATTTCAACACTGAAGTGGTCTGTTACACAGCAGAGAAGGAGGGCACATAACCAGGTTCAACATTTAACACCAAACTAGAGATTCAGACCTTTGCCTTTGCTTTCTCTGGTGTGATCTTGTGTATCTCCAGTTATGTAACTGGATATATTGACCTGAATTAATAGAGTGTAAAACATGAAGTTGTCTGTGATAGTAACATTCTTTTTAAAAGTATTATAAGTTAGTTGGTAAAAAAATGTCTTTGTACTGTGAAAATTTTAATAATATTCAAAAAAAAAAAAAAGAAATAAACATCTACTTTCTCAGATAAGAGTCACCAAATGACAAGGCATCATCTGGAAGATAATGGTAGAATAGTTCTTTATGGAAAGTAGGAACACTAATCTCAAAGAAATAAAAAAAAAATAAACTGGAAGGCTTGTTATTATTATGTGCTTAAATAAAACAATCATATTTTCCCTCTATATGTCTCTCTCGGGACAGGCAAGGAACCGTGTCCTGAACCTCCTCAAGCATTCCATTCTCAAAATTTAAAACCATACTTAATTAACAAGGAAAATATACAAGATGACTTTGAATTTTGAAGACCCTCAGAGAAATGCTGCTCATTTTCCCACTCACAGCTCAGGCAGGAAGCCTTGAAGCAACACTTCTATCAATTAACTGCATGTATCTGCACAGGAGGACAACTTTTACCAGATGGAAATAATTGGACATGCACCCACTGTCTGAGCATCCCATTGCTGCACTTTCTGGAAAGGGATGTCCACTTGTGGAGGAAAATGAACATTCAGATTTCCCCCCAAACCTGCACTCCTCTGAAGAGATTTTTTTCACACCTGGATTCTCAGGTGACCAGCTCAGGTGTCAGCAGCTGCCTTGGGCTACTTTCCTTCAGTCAAACATGACACCTAACCTGGTTCTGGTGTTGAATATTATCCTTTTGGAATGCCCAGCCTTTGAGGTTTCTAAGGCAACCAGGTCCATCCTGCAGCCACTTGTCCTTCACTGCTGGTGGCAATTTGAAACACCCCAAGTGACAAAGGCAGGGAGCTGGGAAGGATCCCAATTTTCAGGAGCATCCTGGGCTGCAGGAGGAAAGCACAGAGGTGTGAAAGCTCCATTTCCTGTAGGGGATAAAGTGTAATACACCTCCAGGACATTTAGATAAAAAACACACTACTGACACACCAGTTTATTGCAACTCTCCCAGAATCTCAGGGAGATTAGGAGCTGGTCAGAAAGAGACCGTGGATTTGCTTTCTTTGATAAAGATTTTACAGTTTGGATCAGTGGAAAAATAAGTCAATTTTGCTCAATATCAGTTTAGCCATCTCTTCAGTCTCTCAGCACCCAGGTAAGTTGCTTAGTTCATCTTTGCAGGGAGCCAAGCAAATATTCTTTGATAATATACTAATTATGAAGGTTTCAGCACAATACAGAATCTGAAAGGTTATGCGGCCCCAAAAAGTAAGGTATTTTCACACAGCATGTAGATAATGATCACATTTATCCTAAGTTCAACTAAAAAAAAAAAACCAAACCCAAAACAAAAAAACCAAGAATTAGTTAGGAACTATGCAAATGATTTCCATTTTCATGGAATAATTAATGCCTATGAAACTTTCCAACATTTATCATCACTTCAATGTACAGTCAGAGGAATGGATAACAAATGCACTGTCTGAAAGGAGGAAAGTTCTGATAAATCATCTGTGAAGTCAGAGCTGGCCATGAACTGCGATGTTTGTGTGGTAGATTTATTTAAGAATAAAATGAGGTGTCTTCAACTTTTGTCCTATCAAAAACAAGTACAGTGTCAAATTGAGTAAAAATAATTATGTCCTTCCAGTAATCCTGTCTTGTCTAATATTTGGAGGGGTTTTTTTCTTGCTCACTGGGTTGTGTTCATTCTTAACTGACACATTTTAATAACAGTTCTCAGGACAGGGAAACCGGAAGGCTGTAACAGAGGAAGTGATCGGTCTAGTCATGCTTCTAATTTAATTTTTTCCCAAAGCACACCCCACCTTGCCAGGCCTTTGGAGTCACCCTGTGAAGTCTCATTCCAGAACAGAGATTTACCCTAAAGAAGGAGAGGAGGCTGCAGGTGAGCAGGGAAGTTCAGGCAGCTCCACACACTCCTGAGCTCCAGGCCTGGAGTGGCAGCAAGACTTCAAGGGAGAGAAAAGAAAAACCACTCAGCCTGAAGCTGAGAGGGGGAACTTCAGCTCTAACAAAGGCTCAGGAGGATCATCTCTTCCCAGGATTAACTGTGTGAGAAATCAGCTGCAGATGGAAAAGGAACCTTTATAGGCAGGGTCCCCACAAACACTGATATAAAATACTACAAAGCGAATGGGGGCCTTTGTCAAAGGCACATGCTGTATTAGCTGTTTTTAACTCCTCGGATTTTACATGCAAATTACTATCAAGAACCTACATTGGTTCATTCAAGCCCCTTCAGTTAAGAATACATGTTAGACATAAAACAGCAGCCAAATTAATCAATGGTAAGACTTTTCCTGCTGCTAATCCACACAACACCAATTATCAAGAATAAAATTTGGCCCTATGTGTGCTTCTGTGGCAAAGTGAGGACTGCTGAAGCCAGAAACCTTGTTTGGTTATATGAGCTTTGATGGGCAAATGGTCCCCAAGATATTGCCTACAACCAGCTTTGTGGAGAACAAAACCAAAACAAAAACTAATTATTATTTCAGCAAGGTTGAACTAGCATTTTAGTAATTTAATTCTGGATTTTTTAAATAACAAATTTAGTTTTAATTTCCTGTCAGGAATTTCTCCTTCTTCTCTCAGTACGCACTGCTGAAAAGGGCAGGTGCTCAAGGTAACTAAGCCATGAGTGACAGATGAGTATTTGGGCACTGTTCCATCCAGGAGGCTGTCCCAGCACTGTTGCCCTGGGTTTTTTCTGTTCTCCTCTGTTTTTTCTAAAGTTTTTCTAAAGTTCCTTCAGCCTTCTGATTGTTTACTTTTTGTAATGGAGTTTCTCACAATTTTCATATAAACAACCTATTGTTGTTGTCTTTTTGTGTTTACATTCTCATAAGGAGGAGACTATTGATGAACTGTTGGGTTGACCAGTGTGGTTGGAGAGGAAGATTTTCTTCCTCCAAGCCATGGTCACTGCTGGAATTCTATAAATGTTGAGGTCTGTAAATAAACTGCCCCTTTTTTGCCCTGAACATCTCAGTGAGTGAGTGCAGTTCCTTTTGTGTCGTGCTGTGACCCAGCACTGCATTCCTGCTTGTCCTACCTGTCCCCTCTGCCATGGCCCTAGCAGAGAAAATTCCCCCAGGACCAAGGCAGCCCCTGCTCAGCTGGGCCAGATGAACTGGGAGAGGACAAGGGGGCATCCAGAACACAATGGCCAAAGTCTCTCACCCTCCTCCATTGGTCCTTTTAGGCCAAGATCACTTTTTCATTTCTCATTTTGATTTGTGTGACTTTGGTATCATCGAAACAATGTTGTTAAGTGGTGAAGGATTCCTGATCTTCTACTAATTCTTAAAACAAGTACTAGGAAAATAACAGGAGTCATTTTGGCACATATTTTACTAGCTAAATATAGTTTCAGGCAGGAAACACAGTAACCTATTCAACAGCTTTCATGTCACATGGCACAAGGTGTCGATGAGTTTAGCAGCTTGGATAGCAGGGAAGGCAAGAAGTGGCTTATTGTGACTCATGTTGTGTAAATGGCAACAGGAGATGGGCAGACCTTCCAGCCTGGGAGCTGGGACAGAAAGATTCTTCTTGGGAAATCCTTAACGGGTTTGCAAATCCAGAAAACCAGAAAGGAGATTTTAACAATACAAATCGCTTGGGATACTGCTGGGATTTTTTTAAGGTGGGTTTTTTGGATGTTGTTTGTTTGTTTTGGGTTTTTGGTTTTTTTTTTTTTTTTTTTTTTTTTTTTTTTTTTTTTTTTTTTTTTTTTTGCTGCTGCTGCTGTTGTTAAAAGGAAGAGGATGCTTAAAGGGGAAGAGAGTTTTCCAAAACTGCAATTTTTTTTAACACTGAAGATGATTTATAAAAAGGTTCATCATAAAATACACGTTTTGCTTTCAGATCCTACAGACCAGGTGCCTGTGCTAAACTACGCCCTGCATTAATTACAAACCAGCATTATGAATTTGAAATCATCCCATTTAGACTATTGGCATGTTCCACAGATTTACATAACTAAGGAAAGAGCATCAATGCCTCACAAGGCAGGTAGGTTTGAAAATATTTGGTTTAAAAGCACATTTAAATCTGGGCACACAAAAGGCTTCAATTCATGTAGCAGCCATCCCATGCAGACCAGAAAGAGTCACTTCCAAACATGATTTCTGAAAAACCTCGTGTCCACCATAACACAGCCCAGCTGTTTATCAGTCAAAAGCAAAATGTGCTTGCAAACAATATACCCTGGCATTTACCACTGGTACCTTGAAGCTAAAATCCAGCTGTTCATTAGAAATTGATCCACCCGGCAGTGGGAAGGTGTTTTCTGAGGGGATTCTTTAACCTTTTGCAAGAAATGAGCACTTAATTCCATGACCTTTTGCAATATTTTCTTAGCCAGCTGCCAGAATTGCTATTTTCTTTTGTCTTTCTCTAATATACCCTTTTATCTTGCAACTTCTGATTTATTGAAATGATAAACTGTGTAAGAAGAAAAAGAGAATTAACTACTTCCTCTAAATTTCATTGTGCTTTTTTTCATGTTAAAAACCATTTTCACAATTACCATCCTGGTACAATCACAGATACAACTGAAGCATCCTTTTTAGAGGAATACAAAGAGCTCTGAATTCCGTAAAATAGAAGTTCAGCTTGAACTGTTCAATATTGAAATTTGAAATCTGCACTTGTTTTAAGTATTTCAATTTCAGAGTTTCTAATTGAAAGTTGAAAGGAACCTAAAATCCTTGACTGCACAGCTCTGTCAGCCAGGGAGGAAATCCATTTTTGTATGAATAAACCCTGACAGATGCTGGCTTGGCATGTCCACTGAAAAATATTACAATAGAAAAAGTCTACTTAATTCTATTAACTGCTTCTAATATCCCCTCATTTCAATTTCTAATTCAATCTCAAATTGTCATAATTGGATCCCATTACTGCTTCTGGGGTTTTTGGTAGATTAGAGAGCTGCTATCATGAATCTCTCTCTCCTCCCTATATTGGCAGTTATATAATCAAGAGAGCCCTTATTTTTCTGGGCCATAGAATGCAAGAACAGACTGAGGTGATTGGAAGTCTCAGACAAAGGACTTTTCTCACCTCTCCCTCCTGACTGAAAGGACTGATATCCCATGAGACCGTTTATTTGGACAGCTCAGCTGAGCCATGTCTTTACTCAGCTACCTGGAACACACCACTGTTCCTTGTCCCTGCCTTACCTCTGCTCTGCCTCTTCAGATAAACTGGTAAGAAAAGGCAGAACACAGCAATTTCGTATCTCAAAAATGTCATTTGTGCAGAGGATGCAGCTGCCAGCCCAGGGCAAGGCAGGAGGTGCTGCAGACTCAGTGTCCCTGTCCCTGCTCGGGCAGCTGCCCTGGGATGTCACCTCCACCTTCAGAGCACAGAGCCACAGACCCCCAGCAGAAACCTGTCACAAACCAACCTCTGCGTAGCCCAAGCCTCTGCAGAGCTGTCTGGAACACAGCAGAACAGCACCTGGAGCCACAGCTGCAGCAATCCTTGCCCTGGTAACTGAGCTGCACTTCATCTTCCAGGAATAGTCCTGATGGATTCTCCTGCCCTCAGTAAGCGTGCACTGCGCTGCCAAGCAAAGGCTGATTAGTGACCTGCGTGACACTTTCCCTTTGAAGAGTCTCCAGGGAAAGACATCCATGCATTAAGAACACATTTGCCTACCAGAGGTGCCTGGAAAAGAGGCACTTCAGGCTGCAGCTCACACACATCAATTATCTCAGTGGCTCCTGAGCTCTGAACCTTTCCTATGCTCAGTTCCACAATCCCCTGGCTGCCACCTGCCACGGGTATTCCAAACAGCACAACCACGCAGGATACACATCAGGAATACCATGTATTACTTTCTTCTTGGGTCATATCAAGACTAATTTAATCCCTTTTCCTTCCTTCCTCCCCAAAGAAGAAATAATTCATGACTTGAGAAGGCACTTTGGGAAGAATCCATTTTAACTTCTCTAAACTTCTGTAGCCAGCAGAGTGCACCATGACAGGCATGGATGTGCTGGGCCACATACAAATCAAGTTTAAGCTGACATAATAAACTGATTTATTATACATTAAACAAGCAACTGGAAGTACATGGAATTAGATGAAACTTTTAGCAAGTCTCTTGAAAAAAAACTCCCAAACCAACAATTAATTACTCTCACAGAGCAGTTGCTGGCAAAACCAAGCTCTTGGTAAGGAACTGTTTACTCTTTTCTGAAGATCAACAACCATTAGTGACAGAAGTATTTCAGTATTATTCTTTTTTTTTTTTTGTTTAATGGCAGTTATTTTCTGTAGAGCAATTAAGACAAAGCTTGATTGCAAGGAAAGCTTAATTTGCAAAGAGAAATACATATTTCATGAAAGCTGATAAGGTTTCTAATTGTGGAAATTGCCTTACCTCCAAAAAATGCTGCAGTCTCTTCTTTTGGGGAGGAGAGAGATTTTCTATACCCTAAATATCCACTCCTGTTGAACTAATCAGTTGGCGATGCATGAAATTAGACTTCACCTGTCAGGGTGACCTTGCAAAGGTCTTTTGGAATCTATTATTTAACACACACTCCAGGATAACTCATCAGGGAGGTCACAGAACTGGACACAGAGCTAACTCACACCTAAGGAACACACACCTCTGGCTTTTTGGTAGCTCCATATTATTACAAGAGCAAATCACATTTTGAGAAGCCTTCCATTGAACCTTTACTTTCATATGGCTTTAAAGAGATAGAAACTAATTAAATATAAAAGCCTTTCAAAAAGTTTTTTTTTTTTCAATTTTTCTATGCCTATATTACCAAGCAGTGTTTGATATCTATATTGATCAAATGAGCAGCTGCTACAATGAAATCCACGTGGGTAGAAACAAGTGACATTACAGCATCTTGTACTGCAGAGTTTGCACACAGCTCCTGCTTCTGGAACAGAAAAAAGGTTGGGGAACAGCCCCAGTGACCACAGCTACTGAGCTTAGAGAGGAAAGGAATCAAGCTCACCTCCTGCCAGATTCAGGACTGATGGTCTGAAAATCCTATACTGGGTACCCTGGTGAAGTGAGACAGAAAAACAACACTTACACTATGTCCCACTGAAACAAGAAATCCCCAGGCTTTGGGCAGGAAAGATGGCTGTGGGGTTTTGTTCGGTTTTTTTTTATGTAGGAAATAAAAAAGAAGTGGCCACTATAAATTTAATTGCAAATAACAAACCAGAATAGCTCAAACATCTGAAATGACAGGTAAATTATTAGCTAATGAACAGGTGCCTTCAATTGGGATCGCAGCAGTTTCTTGCTGGCGGACACAGGACACGTAATTTTGACAAAACATACACAGCCTTTGGTTGCAACACATCATTACTTTTTCAGGGGTTTTCTCCCTTTTCTGTGCTCCTGTATTATCTGACACAAATTCTGTATAATGGTTTCTATCTACTTTAAAAGATTGTGTGTGTCCTACGACTGCAGAGGACATTTGAATGCCAAGGGGACAATCCAGCACAGAAATAAGTGTGTGTTTGTATATATATATAAATATATATATATATATATATATGATCTCCACTTGTCCTTAATAAAAAATTAAGAACTCTACAAAGCAAATGCAACCATCTCAGATCATCCACTTTCCTCATAAAGCTTCTTACTTATTGAGTTAAATGCACAGTAAATTGATTTATAAACTAATCAAAAGGTAGCAGAGGAAGAGAGAAGATAAATAAGCCCTGACAGCTTTTTTTTTTTTTCCTTTTTTTACCCAGGCAGTCCCTGTTTCTCTGCCATGATCCCTCCAGCCCAGCCCTGTGCTGCAGACTGCCTGAGCAGGAGGATGGACTTCAGTGTCCGTGGCTGAACACACAGCCCAGTCACCAAACATCACTCCTGTTAGGATCCTGTGTGCCAGCTGTGCTTCCTGATCAGATGGGGAACACGAACCACAGCTGATCCCCCACATTCCTGCCAGGATCTGCTGGTCCTCACTGAACACTGGCACATGTGAACTGTTACCACAGCACTGTGCTGCAGTTCCAGCTTTTCTGAAGGGAAGCATTTCCAGGGACACTGGTGGGATAACCCTGTGCCAGCACTGCCATGTCAGGTGGGCCAGCACACAGCCAGGACCAGGAGCTGAGCTAACTCAGCTTTTTGTGTTCTTCCAGGTCCCTGGGGACACTGACAGGATCAGAGTCGAGCTGCAGACACTGTGAGCTGCTGTGTCAGGCACCTCTGCTCCCCAGGAGGGTGGCTCAGAGGGAACACTGCAGGCTGAGCCCTGGCAGTGCCAGAGGGGCTCTCCTGATGGGAATATTTGCAGCCATTCCCAGAGCCCAGTGCACCAACTCACCCTCCTTGTGCACTGGGCACGCTTTAACTGCCAGCAAAGGGCAATTTATAGAAAGCGAACACAAAGGAGTGAGTTTGGGGCTGGCTGGGCTCACTTCAGCATAGACACAATTCTGGACAGAAGTGACAGAATCCCTTTGTGACAAAAGAGATTTGAAAACCTTGATGGACATTTTCATCAACAGAACTTTCAGCTTTCACCCAGCTCCAGATGTGCTAAAACATCCAGCCAGCTGAAACGTGGACTTGAGAAAAACACAATTTAAAAATGAAAAATACTTAAATCAATTTTTGTAATCTTTAAAAACCAAAAATTTCCTATGTTGTGGAAAGTTAAATGCCTTTATTTCACTCAAGGCTGATAACACACAGTCTGTCAATGATCACAAAACAAAAACCCTGAAGAAGTGTCAGAAGCTAGCAGTGTAACAGAATCTCTAGAACTCCTACAAATCCTCATTTTTATTGAGTCTTGCAGCAATATCTTTGAAGTACAGCCCTAGAAAGGTGCACAGAAAGCTGAGTTTCCTTATGCTGTCCAGCTTGAATTGGGCATTTTCTAAACTTACTGTGTGTACCCACAGGGACTACGAGAAAAAACACACCAATTGTCTGTTCTCAGGTGTCCTGCACTCAGACAAACACCAGAGGTGGCAGAACCAAACACAGAGCAGAATCAACACTAAATTGTAATACCAGCGAAGTTTTCATTTCAATGTTTCCTTCACCAACTAATCATGTAGCAGACTTTTCATTTCTGGGATGATGCTCCATCATCCCCATCTTAAAAGGCATTCCTGTGCAATCTGTTCTCCAAGGTGAAAAGAAAAAACCAAACTAAAAACCAAAACCAATCCAAAACAAAACAAAAACCCCAAACAAAAACCCAAACAAAAACAACATAAAACCAAAAAAACACCAAAAAAAACCACACCACAAAAAAACCCCAAACAAACAAAAAAAAAAGAAACCCAAACAAAACAAAACCAACCAACAACAAAAAACGACCACAAGAAAAAGAAAAAAGCTTCAAGGAAAAAATAATCAACCATGTCATGCCCCTCACAAAGAATAATTCATTACTTTTCAGTAAATTATGGCCTTGAGACCACTGAAGTCGTCATGAAATTACCAGGCTGTATTTATTCTCTCCATTTATGAAATGGAGGAAATGCTGCAGCACAGAAAGGCTTTTTCTGTTCCAGGCTTTTTTACATTATTAACAAATAAATGCTGGGTTTGTATTTGGAATTTGATGAAGATTACCAGTGTAATTTCACAGGTTCCCGGCAACACTTCCAAGGAAAGTGTTTAACAGGGAGCTGAGCTGACGTTTGGCTTGCAAAGCCTTTGAACCAGTGAGTGCATTAATTCCACTGCAAACATCCTAAGCCCACAAAAGCTTATGCTATTGTTCCTGAATTATCCACAAGCTTTGAATTGAGAGGCCTCCCACAGGGTCACAGATCATTGGTTCTGCCTAGACCAGTCTCCAGCATGCTGATCAATAAGAGACATAACTGGAAGGTCTCGAATAATTGGAAATTTCAACGGACTGCTGCAACAGTCCTCTACAACACACAACTGGTACAGAAGCATATAAAAATACCAGAGTCTGAAGGGACTTTCAAACAATGCTCTAGCTTCAGTTTTTAGAGACTTTGCCCTTTCAGAAACATCCTTCTTCGATTCCACCCATCATTTTCTGGACAAAAGTAGTTCAGGTTATGAATATTTGAGATTTGAAAACTCTCTTTTAACTTACACTGGAATAGCACTGTCCAACTTCTAGGGGAGAAAACAGAAATAGCAAATACGCTTCAAGGATTTTTTCTTTTTTACAGAACTGGTGAACTTCAAAGTAAAATCAAATCCATATAAATGAGATTACACGTTTCATACAAGATTTGCAGTACATCCTGGTCTTACTGAAGTATCAGAGTTCTAACAGTAATAATCTTCCCTGTCCCTGCTCTGCCAACAGAGGTTTATCTGAGCTTTGAGCTTGGATGTGCTGGTGGTGCCAGAGAAAGCACAGGAGCTGAATTCCCCCACCATCATATGCCATTACAAAAGTGCAAGAACACCAACACCACAGTGCGTTTGGTGGGGAAAAAAAATGAGCTGCTGATGAGGTGTTACCTAATTCCAGAATAGACTTCAAAGGTTCCACCAACAGTTTGGAATGACCTACTAATCAGTTTTGTTATATCCCTACACTATTTCCACAGAAAGAAGAACAAAAGCAAAGGTCCTCTGACTGCTCCACTTCTGGACTTTTTACTGCCTGTAATCCGAAAGGAATGATATCTTCTCAGTCCCACTTCTAAGATGCTGCTCTTCAGCACGCTTTTGGTTTTGTTTTTAAAGCCTCAATGAGAAGTTCAGACAAGAGCTCATGATCTGCTTGAATGCAGATCTCCATGTGAAGTAGGGATTAATTGCCAAGGAAAAGACTGCACTTTCAGATGCTGAAGCAGTCTGTCAAGAGCGAGAAAAGGTTTCCAGCAGAGAGCTAAGCAGAGGTCAGATCAGCCACAGAATAACCAGTCTCCAGTGCAGGTCTTGTGCAGGTCACACCAACCAATTAGTATTTCATTCTGCCTGGGGGTGCTCAAATGACACTGAACACTTGTGTCCTAAAAACCTTCCTGTCCCTGCAGCTGGAAATGCAGGCTGGCAGAAGAGGCGTGAGGCACCTGAGGCAGCCCCACCGGGCAGCGCCAGCCCGGCCTCCAGGTGGCTTTGAGTGTGCGAGGGAAAAACCTTCTTCTCCCTGCACTGGGAGGGTCTGGAGCAGGGAGGGGACACAGGGGGTCTGCAGGAACCTGGATTGGTTTATTTCTCTGATTTAT
This sequence comes from Phylloscopus collybita, assembly GCA_027886175.1. Lineage (NCBI taxonomy): Eukaryota > Metazoa > Chordata > Aves > Passeriformes > Phylloscopidae > Phylloscopus > Phylloscopus collybita. The sequence goes on along the minus strand of JAJNNQ010000003.1, from coordinate 27,444,557 downwards.
ACCTGAACAGGCCATGGGAAGGCTCTGCCCCAGCTCCAAGTCCAGCACGGTGACCTGTGCAGAACATGGACACTGGCCCAAGGCTCCGGCTCTTCCGCAAGGCCCCGAAACCTCGGAGCCGTGCTCTGGAACGAGAATGCTCCTCCTCTGCACGGGAATGCCAGGAAGGGGATTCAGCTTCCCACACAAATGGGAGCTCGGATCCATGCTCTGGAACAAGAATGCTCCTCCTCTGCACGGGAATGCCAGGAAGGGGATTCAGCTTCCCACACAAATGGGAGCTCGGATCCATGCTCTGGAACAAGAATGCTCCTCCTCTGCACGGGAATGCCAGGAAGGGGATTCAGCTTCCCACACAAATGGGAGCTCGGATCCATGCTCTGGAACAAGAATGTTCCTCCTCTGCACGGGAATGCCAGAAAGGGGATTCAGCTCCCACACAAATGGGAGCTCAGATCCATGCTCTGGAACGAGAATGTTCCTTCTCTGCACGGGAATGCCAGAAAGGGGATTCAGCTCCCACACAAATGGGAGTTCAGATCCGTGCTCTGGAACAAGAATGCTCCTTCTCTGCACGGGAATGCCAGAAAAGGGATTCAGCTCCCCACACAAATGGGAGCTCAGATCCATGCTCTGGAACAAGAATGCTCCTCCTCTGCACGGGAATGCCAGAAAGGGGATTCAGCTCCCCACACAAATGGGAGCATAGGAAGGAAATGCTTCCAAGCCACACGACAGGGGCTCAAGGCCCTCCACAAATAAATGAATCTTTCTACAGCAGTCGAGGAGGGCAAGGCCTGCTCCAAGCCCTGAGACACAAACGCTGTGCCCTCACCGCACATCCACAGCTTGGGACCTCCCTCCCTCCCTCACATGGGAGAGCAAACTGCACCCACAATTTTATACATATGATGTGCTACATTACAGAGGGTTAATCTACTAAGCAGCAAATACATGCCTTTTCTTGATAAAATACATCAGAGGTTGCATCAGTTAAGCATTATATTCCACCCCATCCTAGCAATAGGACTCCCAAGAGAAAAACAGGCAAGCACTGCCAACACCCTCAGAAAGAAGAAAAACAATTCATCTCCTGGAAAGTTCCTAAATACTGTGCTTAACTGAATTTTTTGCTAACTATCCCCTCTGGAAATTGCATTTCAAAGAACTGAGAGGATACCTAAAATGAGGAGCTTAAAGTACAAATCTTGAAACTCAGCATTTCTCTATGTTTAACCATCATAAATACATCCTAAAATATGTATCAGTCAATAATGCAAAGCAAGGCAGTTGTGTAACGGGAAGGAAAAGAGAACTGGAAACAAAGCCCAGCAAAATCAAAGAAATATTGTATTTTTAATATGACTGTGAGGCATTTAAAAATATTGAAAGATAGGTTAGAAAAAACAGCCCAGTTGTAATTAATTGCCTTTGAAACTACAAACACGTAAATTTTACACATTTCCTGACAAACCTTTTATTTAGCAATTGATGTCATTTTGCAGCTCCCCTCTCTGATAACTTTTAATGCCCAGCATTTCAGTGTGACAGCTGGCAAGAAATCTGCTGTGAGTTTTCTCATTAAAAGTAAAGCTGTTAGTAGCCAAATACACAAAAATGTGAAAGGTTAAAATTTAACGATGGGAAAAAGACTTGCTTCAACTTAACACAAAATTCAGAACTTGAACTTTGTCAGAAATAGCAGTTTGCTATTACTTGAAGGGAAAAAGTGGTAGGTATAAAAAGGTTTATCAGGAGTTTAATAAATTGCCAAGAAGTTAAGGGAAGAAGGTCAAAAAGAACAAAAAAATAATTATACAACACATGTAAGAGACAGACTAGAGTTTGTATGGTATAAAAATACAAATGCTCCTCAAGGATTTGCCCTGTAAAAAGCCTGTGAGAGCAAGTGCTCCTGGGACTGCCTATTACCAGAAGATCCCCCATTCTAATGTACATTCACTAAGTCTTCCACTCTTAATGGAAAACCTTGCCTTTGGGGGACATGCTTTTATGACAACACTATTTCTTAAGAAGTAAAACTCACCTCATCCTTACTTTTAACAAAGCAATTTTACTTGTGCCTGGTTTTCTTCGGGTGAAAAAGAATAAAAGGCTACTAAAATATTCCAATCATCAGAACAGCACGGTGCAGTAAGTGCTAATCAGGCACAACCCCAAGCCATGCAATATTCCATCTCTTCCCAACACAAACGCAATGGCCCTGTATTAACCACCACAATTAAGTATTCACACGGATGATACATTTGCTCAAGTTTTATGCAGCCCAAACTGATGTTTAAAAACAACAAATTATAATTTTGCATTGCTTCTGCCTCTTGCATCTGATACTAACAAAGCAAGCATTAAGGAGAAGCAGGACCCAGTTCAGAGACATTAATTCAGGTGACAGAATCAATAGACAATATTTACTGGTCAGCAGAGTATCAGCCTGAGCTTTACGACTAGAATCAAAATTATTGACAACAGCAATTCAAGTGACTTCACCCCTCCCAAGCATTAGTGGAACTTGCTCTCCTTTGGCATTAATTTCTTTAATAGGAGCTCTGGGAGTTCTCAAATCCAGATGGCTTATTTAGGTGTTTAATTTTAGGCACCTGCGCTTGCTGTGATCCAGGCTTTGACAAAGATTTGTGCGTGTTTTCCCCAGTGCACTGAGCAGGGAGCAGGACACTTTACAGCAAGCGTTTACAGGAACAAGCTCCAGTAACTATATTCTTATTTTAATGATGTCTAGCTCAACAGCCTCTGCCCACAGAGATTTTATAGCTCTTGGTCTAAGAACACGAGTCCCAGAGTGATTTAACACCAAGGAGCCTTCGGATTGTGCTCAGACATCACGGCCACACGAAGTTCCTGAGGCATGGGATTCCAGCAAATCCATCTCCAATGCAAAAGCCACCTGCAGTTTCCCGGAGTCCCTAAGTGGATCTCCCCCTTCACCTATATCCCTGAAATAAGATGGACAGTGCTCCTACCTTTCTTCCTGCCCTTCTCAGTTGGCTCAATACTGCCCTGGCCCCATCCCCTCCTGCTCAGGAAGGGTGTCCCTGGCTGAATTCCAGGTAACAGAGCATTCCCTCAGAAGCATTCCATGTTCAGCTGCAGACACAAAGGCACAAACTGGAAAGTTAAGTCTCCACAAGGCCTCCTGAAAGGGACAAGGTTTATGCCACACTTGTGTTTCTCAACAGAAGCTTTATTACACTGCTCTGTGCAGTGCCTCTCCACAGAAAAACAGAGCCTGGATTTCAATCTCAAGTTTTAACCAGGAAAAAACAGCTATTCCCCAGGACTCAGCACCACACAGTTGCTGCTACTTCTCATGATTTGCAAGCATTTTCTTGTTGTTAAATTACACTCTTTGCAGCATGCCAAATGTGCCCTGCAGAACTTCCAGCAGCTCTGAACACCCTGCACGATTACCACACGAAGGGCTGATTATGTTTTACTGCAACTGCTCTTTCTAGAAAATGCCTCAGCAAACTGCAGTGCTGCAATTACAATATGCTGACGATCAAGCCTTTCACACCATCCCAACATTTTAGGGAGTTTCAGCCATTTTTATTTATTCTGTTAGGAAATACGTGAGGAATATCATTATTTAGCCTCCTTTTGTCACTTCAATATCAAAATAACTGTTTACCCCAAAAAGACTACTAGCCCATACATCTTTTCTGTTTTCCCACTCTTAATCAGCCCAGAACAAATACAGTGATGGCAATTCCCAAAAACATCTTCTCTTTCAAAACCATCAAACCAGCTCAGCCAATGAAACTGCTATCGTGGTTTCACTAACCACTGTTACAAATCTGATCTTGTCAGTTTTCAGCGTAAACGGCAAAGTACAATTAATGCAATGTTTCGCATCCATTTAAAAATGTCAGTTTTGAAAATAAAATGCACTTGCTACTGGTAGTATTTTTATACACAGGAAAATGGAGTCATAGAATAAATTAAGTCAAAGAACCCTTCAAGGCCATCTGCTGCAGCCACCTCCTCAAATCAGGGCCAAATCTGAAGCTAAATGCACTTGCTCAGGGCCTTACACAGCCTGTTTTCAGTATCTGCAAGGATGGAGATTCCACAGCCTCTCTTTTCCCTCATCTCTCCTGTAGGGAGAGAGGGAATCTCACGGGATCTCCATGTGCATCCCCCCTTTGGCTTTCCTTTCCAATTTTATATTTGATTTAGACCCGACAAATACATTTTTAGGTATTCCATTTGGGTATTTGGCCTACAGCCACTCATTGGAAACTCATGAAAGGTATAAAAGTGCTCCCAAAAGACACTTTATTTCCAGCAGCAGTTTCCATTCCCTGAGCCAGTGGGCTGAGATGGCTGGAAAGCAGGCACAGGTACGATTCTGTCCACACCCTTCCTACACCTGATCGTCCTCCAAGAAGGAAAACATCCCGTTGTGGCTGTGGAAGGACAAGACTGAGGCTCTCTCTAGGAGGCTCTGGCACCTCCTCATCTCTCAATGCCATCAGGTAGAACATTTCCTCCCAGGAATGGATGTATGGGGGAAAGTTATCCACAGGAGTGAAGTATGCAGTCAATAGCTGGGATTTTAAACCCTAAAACAGATTTTAAAGCTCTACAAAATCCAGGCATAGTCTTTTATTTTGATGTTATTGATTCCAGAAGCTTGAAAACAGAATCTTAAAAACTAAAAAAAACCCCACTGTGATTAAGGTAAGCCTGTATCAGGGAGCAATACTACCTTATTCCTACCACATCCCACAACTTAATTTTATGGCACCTGCTAATCCAGTTGCATTAATTTTTTATTTTTTTTTAAATCTATGAAGCAGTTATTTACAGATGATGTAACAGTCTGAGATGCAGAAATTGCACCTTTTTCTGAAGAACACTGAAGCAAAAAAAAATTCCAAGCAAATAACAAGAGAACTGCACTGGTTTTCATTTCCTTCTTTCTCTTCTCAGTTTCCCAAGTTCTTCCTCCCATCTGGACTTCACAGGCAGCTCTTATGAGATCCATGAGAAATCTGGGTTGTTCTCTCTGCTCCAACAAACCCCTTCTGTCCTTGAGGGTGAGATGGAGAACACATCCTCCATGGCAAAGCTCCAGTACCCACCTGGCCCCACCACGTCCCTCCACAGCAGAGCTTTGTGCTCCTCCAGCCCCTGTGTGAGCTCACCAAACCTGAGTCATGAGGATGAGGTCAGGTTGTGCTGCTCCACATTCTGAATTTACAATTTCACCCGGAGCCTTTTGCTGCTTGGGAGGGGAAGGACGAGGTTATAACTGGGTCAGGACTGGTTGGAACTGAGGAAGGTCGGAATCAAATTCTAATTTCATTTTATATCTATTAACGTGTCAGCAAACACTAAGGTTAGATGCCAATTCAAAGGAACAGATGGCAAACCAATCAGAATCCTTGAGATTTTTAGTTCTGAGATGAATATTGTCCCTTTTTGCTTTTCAAAACAATCTAGCTCAGCTTAAACAAAACTAAAAATGTATATATACATTATAACCAGGTTACAGATTGACTGATCACAGCTGAAGTTTTATATTCAACCACAAATATTCAAAACCCTTTTTAACCTCCTCTCCATATAAAATATTCCAGGATCTGCATCACAATTCCACCACAGTAAAACTTACAGTAACTATATGTAAAGCCAGCAGCTCCTTCATTACATCTCAGTTTGCAATAAATCCAAAAATAAATTGCAAAAATAAATTTGTGACTATTTCTCAGTAAAACAGCAACTGCAAACAGCACCTAAAATTCTTTTGTGAAGTCATCATTCCATTCAAACATATGAAATAAAATCACTTAAATTCTTCACATGAATCATTTTAGATTTAAAAAGGCAATAATCCATTTCCTTCTGTCTTGTCACCACCAGAACCAGATTAATGTTTTCAGACAGATGTTAATAGAGGGTTACTTTAGAAAGATTATTTTCTTTTTTCCACAAAGAATTATTTCTAAAATTCTGTGTAATAGAGGAAAAAACCTCCAAACTGTAAAAATAATTAAATCCTCCTTCAACTACTGTTTAGATGTAGACTGGTATGATAATAAATCGCTAAAATCTCCCCTGATGCAATTTCCAGTTTGAAGAAACCTTGGAATATAAGTGAATCACCTTCATTATGCAGTTGTACTAGGATTTCATACATTTGGAGCTCATTTATTGCCAAGAATGAGGTTCTTCAAAGTCAGTCTTCCACAAGTTATCATTTCTATACATTATATACTCCCTCCTGTCAGGAACAACCATCCATGACATATTTATCTGAATTATTTGCAGCCATTATGAGAACAATTCCTGTTACCCTGCTTAGAAATACCTTTCCAGGCCATATGCTCTCCAAATAGCCTCTTCTGTGTCAAGACAAGTGCAGCAGAATGATTCAGGAGAAAGGTGAAACAAAGTCTGCTTGGAATTTGTTCTGCAAATGTTCCCAGACCATCAGAATCTCATTAGGTTTGGATACATTAATTTATGTAAGTTTGGTATTTGGGCAACAGGGGCCAGAAGAGTCTCTTTTGACCCAAGTGGTTTGAAATTTAGAAAATTTAAGAGAAATTTAAGAAAATTCATATTGATGTTTTCCGTCATGTAATTTCGTACAGAAGGTCCATGTCATTCCTGTTCAGACATCCACAAGAAACAACAGCAAGTCAAAATAATCATTCATGACTCCTAAATCCCAAAGACTCTGCTTGGCCTGGCTATGAAAATACCACACAGAACACCATCTTCAAACATTTCATTTAGGCAGAACATGGAGATGCAGACTAAAAAGAAAACAAACAAACCAACCTAAAATCAAGCACATGCAGCTTCAACTAAAGGCTTTAAGTGTTGATGATCAGGATTTGTCACATCATTTCACCAGCTCTTGAAAATGAGGAAAATTACCAATTACACAATTCTTCAAGTGCAAAGGGTGATATCTAACATAGATCATTTCCCCTTTGGTTTAAATTGGTCCTGGAACCACTCAGAGCTGGAAACAGCCAGGTAACATCTGCAGCACTGACTCAAACTTCCTGAAAATTCAAATATCAGGCATTCATTGGATAGTTTGTTAGTGGTTTTTTTCATCATTACTGCAGTGATATTTACTTGGCAAAAGCCAAGATTCGAGAGAGCAAGTCTTATTTGCTTGTCAACTCTGTCAAGTGCTCCCCCAACGAGAAATGTGCTATAATTCACAGGGTCCATTTATCCACCTCTGAACTTCCATTTTAGAACAAAATCCAGATTTCTACTTACTAAAATTCACTTCAGCTTTGTAACAAATGCAGTGTATTTGCCTTTGCAGACTAAAACTTATCTGAGGGGCTTTTGCAGTCCAGATGATAAATACACACACAGCAGGTGGCAATATTTGCTGCTTTATCTTTGTGGCTGCTGAGCACCAGGCAGATGCTGGAGAACAGAAGTCTGAGGTAGCACAGGCTCTTCAGCCAGCATGAAATCAGAGAGGATTCTTGATATCCAGGGAACAGAGGAGCATTTCCATGGTTATCTCCACCTTCATCCCCAAGAGACCCCAGCCCTGGGTTTGGGCCACACTGACCTGCCACAGAAATCAGCAGGTTTTTCCCCACTCCTGGCTGTGAGAAATCACATCATATGAAGGCACAAGGGAGAAATCACATGATTATCTCCCATCACTTTAGGTTACTGCTTCATCTTGTTTATATAGTACTCCTCTGTAAGCAATCTCATTGAAAACACCACTAGTGATTCTATGGAGGGAGAGAAAGGTCTGCCACCTCACCTTTAGCTTCCTGAAGGCCAAGAATTTATTTTGGCAGTATAAAGAGGAAGGTAAGATTCAGGGTGAAAGAAGCAGAGCTTGGTTTAATCCATGTCTAGTACTCTGTGTGCTGTTTTTTGGAACTTTAGAAAATACAAGGTCTAAAAGACTTCTCTAAGAAAACAAGAAATGTAACTCACCAGAAGTATTGGCTAATAGATGAAGAAGTGTAAAGTGGATTAAAATGATGGTGTTTTGTTGTTCAAAAATACCCATTGCTGGATCATGCATAAGCTGAACACTTAAGTGCCCAGCAGTCAGTTAAATGCTGCATTATATCCCCTTTATGCTTTTATTTATGGTATCTGACCATCACCTACATTTTTGATGTTCCAAAAGACAAACTCAGTTCTGAAGAGCTTTGGCACACCCTGAAATAACAGATGTATAATTTTCAGGCTTGATGATACTATTACCGTAAGAGACAGGTATCACAGGTAATTATCCCACTGAGTCTGGCAGGGATGGAGTTAATTGTGCTCCTTGCTGGTGAGCCTGGTGCTGTGCTTGATTTGTGACTAAACCAGCATGAAAACACAGCAGAGTTCTGGCTGCTGCTGAGCAGTCCTTGCACATCCTCAAGGCTTTTTTCCCTTTTTCCCCACTGTGCCCCCCGAGCCAGCAGGGGTGGGCAGGAGGCAGGGAGGGCACACAGCCTGGACAGGGACCTGGCCATGCTGATTGCAAAATTCAAATTACCTGTTTTAGCTCTACCTGCTGCACCTGTGCCATGCACAGACAAACACAGCCACGAAGAAGGTTCCACTCCAAACCCGGGCTTCACACCTGAAACACCTTCATGTCTGGGTGGCCAGGCTGAGTGACCCATCCCACGCAGGCACTGCCTGCTGGAAAAGGCAGAATTTCCCCAGGGAGCAGTTCCTGGGGGGGCTGCCTGCTAGAGAATAGTGACACAGTTACCACAGCAGTGACAAAAGGCATGGAAAGAATAGGAGCTTCTCAACCAGTTCTCAACACTGGTGCAGTCTCCACAAAGCTTTAAAAGAAAAAAGGGATAAAAAAAGTCTGGGAAGACAGCCTGCTTTTCTGCAACCCTGCACTTTCTTTTTAAAGACAGGGGCAGGAAGAAAAGATTTTCTCCCCCAGTAGCCCACAAGTACAGGATCTTTATCACTTATTTTTTCTTTCCCTTTTTCCTCAGCACAAGTGAAGTCCTTGCTCCCGGTAGTCTTGGGAGCAAAAGAAAATGGGAATTAGTGACTTCACTGAACTGCCTCCCTCCTCCTCTCCACCAAGCAGGAACTCACCCCAAACACAGATGATGTTCTCTTTCTTAGTATAGCCAAGAGCCAAACCCTCTCTTTGGTTTGAAGACCTAAACTGGTTTTGACTCAACAACACCAGAAGGGATTTTCAGGTTCATAATGTCTTTAACAGCAAGTAGTACCTTGGTATTACAGTAACTTCCATAAATACTTCGTAGATTACACTACAGGATGATGACCCTTCCCACCACTAACTTCCCCACTGGAATAACGCTTTTAATTTGAATTTGCAGTAAATTGGCTTTTATGGCTGAAAAAACCCCTTTCATTTTGATGTAGAATTTTCTCAGACAAACCAATCTACGAATATGCATTGTTGAAAAGATTGCTATTTGCAGATTTCAAAAGGCAGAGCACAGATTACAATAACTTGAATGTTTTTTGTAATGACTTAGCACATTCTTAGCGACAGAACTTAAACTCAAAATGAGCAGAGGTCTAATCTCCAAGGGAAAAACATCATTACAATTTACAGAAAGAAATAAAAAGAACCCCAACCCCATATATACTCAGCATGTAATTCTGGATTTGCTAAGTACTTCAAACACTTTTCCTACTACTAGGGCTTTCACGGTACATTTTCATAATTCTCCCTTTTAAAGAAATAATGAAATATCTGTTTTAGGAAATGCAGTGCATCAAAATTTATCTCCAGCTCCCTAGTTTTGCTCCTGAGTGAGGCCAAGGCCTGTCCCTGTACAGGCTCCCAGTTCCCCTCCCCATGGGGAGCTGCTGCTGGACAAAGTCCTTGCAACCAGGAGCAAACTCCTCTTTCTCTGGACAATCAGCCTGGACAGAAGAGTCACAGCACAGTAAAGCCACAGCTTCCAAAAATCCCTGGCCCTGGAAGCCAGGTCAGCTCCTCTGAGGCTTTAGAGGCTCTGACACCAATGAAGTCTAAGCCGAAGTCACTAAAAGAGATTCTCTGTTTAAATGGTGCATCTACAACCTGCCAAGGCCATTACACCAGGAGGAGTTTTTAAATTGTTTTCCATCAGCTCAGAAAGCATTTCATTTCAGACCCCCAGAATTTTTCTTTGCATTAAAAAAAGAATCAGACTAAGCCAAAAATTATTACCAATATCAAGGTTCTATGAACATAAATTTCCTCCCCATCATCTTGGATCTGGAGGTCGGCCACTGGTATCCACCCATCCCTGATTAATTTCAAAGAGAATTTAGGAAGCTGTGATTTATTCCCAGACCTCCCAAAGTGGAGGAGGAACTGGCTGACCTGAGATGGCCAGAATGTTATCAGGCATGTTTGCTCTTCTCCTTCCACAGACTTACTGCTTAAAGGAGGCAAGGAACAGAGAGAGAAATATTATCCTCAATGCAGAGTCCTCTCTCTGTGGAAGAGACACCTCTGAGGTGCCCAAAGAAAATGGCAAGCAAGCCAAGGACAGGCTCCAGACAGGGTAATGAGGGAGAATGAACAGAACATTAATACACTGCAAAACAAGTTTTAAGTACCTGCAGGAATCTGAAGCCTATTATTCTGTCTGGTAATTGTATTAGTCCCTGATCTAGACCATCACTACAGCAGAAATTATTGCTGCAATCAGTAAATAATCAGATACATAAGGACCTTGGCTCAAAAACATCAAGGCACTTGGAAAAAGAGTGAATATGAAGCCAAGGAAAGGGGAAGACCAAGACAATCAATAGGAAAACCAAGCTAAGTTTCATGTGCATATTTTTAATTCTAAAATAAACCAGTACACCTTGCCCAACCACCACTCATCCAACAATGGTCAAAACACAGAGCTGTTACTACCTAGCTACTTCTTTTTAGTGGATCCTAAAAAAAACATATCACTCTGTCTTTCTGTCTCTCTCAGTGTTTTCCTGCAGGAAAGTCTTCAGGAGTACATTTAAACAAATAATGAAATACTTATTTCAGGAAATGCACAAACTCAGTGTAACACTGATTTCTGGGTTAGAATACTCTCACAGTATGTAAAAAAACCAAAAAACTCCCAGTGCACAGAAAAGCCAAAAGAACAATAAAAGTGGAATACCTTGCCCCCTATAGTGTTGAAACAGGTTAATTTTAGAAGGCATTCCAGTTCAACAGGATAAATTATTTGAAAATCCAGTTTGATCCCAGTAATTACATGGGAGGTATATTTTGCATTTGAGAATGAGTTTGTAATTGCAGTGATAATTAGACCCTTCACTATCCTTGTACAGATAGTTTTTAAGCAGGCAAGGTACCTTGAACACATTCTGACCAAGCCTCTGCTCTTTAATAAGCTGCAGAAGATGAAAACTGTAGCATAGGGGAACTACCAAATAAATTTTCCTCCAAACGTCCAATTAAGAAAGAAATGTAAATGTGAGTAATGTGGTCATTAAAAGCCCCAAATGAAACTACAGCGCAGTTATCCCTGCAATGTGCAGCTGGAACCCAGGGATCCCTCACTGCGAGCTCCAACTGACAGCAAACACCATCATTTCCTGACCTCTGCAGCCTGAACAGAAGACTTGTGGCCCCTTTAGTAGGTGAAAGCACCTCATTCTCATTCCTCTTTTTCCAAATGGTCTGTCACCCCACAACAAACTTGTGTATTTTCCACAGCAGCTAATAGATACGCTGAGACTTCAACAGAGAACATTGCAGGTATGCAAATCCCAAGGGCATTTTTTTCTGTTCCCAGAAATGAACACCCATTTTTCAGTCCTTATTGGAGGTGTGAAAAACAAACAGTCCACAAACGACAGCAGTAAGACCACAGTCTCTTGAATTAATATCAAGGTTCTTTTTTTAGTTATTAAATTTTGATTTGTGCATGGGGATAAAAGATATTCTTAATTTACATGTCTGTATTTGTCTGGGCAGCTGTTCCTGCAGAGAAACACTGCTCCCTTACAGAAGGAGCACCAATCTTGTTTTCACATTCACATGAAATTTGTTACAAATATTGGAGTTCTTTAAACAGTGCCTACAAAATGGTTTTGATTAAATTTCTCCAAAGACCAGAACATGATTACAAACTACTTCACAACTCATTTATCTGTCATTTAAACAGATCTACACTGAAACAGGTTCTGACACAAAACAAATAGACACAAAACCACACAATTTTAACAGTATTTCTGGCAAAACTTTTATTTAGCATTTGCCCTGTTCTGTCGGGTGTTTTTATTGATTAGGTGAATTATTTTTAACTGCTATGGCTGAAGCAGCTCGATGAAGATGTGAAATAGGCTGCATGAATAAAGTTCTGGGTCAGACGTGCACCCCACATCTGGGTCAGTCTCAACACCAGCTGTGAGAACAGAGGTGCTCAACATCACTGCTTTGAAAGGATGGAAATGATGGGACACATAACCCAGAGACATGGGACGAGAAGCAGGAGAGAGGTGACCCTGCAAAGCATTTTCATCTCATAGTACAACTGGGAAATCAGTTCAAATCTGGTTTTCTGGATTTTTTTAATATGCTCTTTAACGCTTCTCTTTGAAAATACATTCATGTACAATGCAGAAAGTAATTCTGAGTAGTTCCCTGCCTTTCAGCAGACCTGCCATACTTTCAAGCACAAGAATCCTTTGGTGGCAAAAGGCATGCAAAGACAAAATGTAAAAAACCAGCAGACAAGCACATGTGCCCTTGGCTGGTGGAGGAGGCTGCAGATTGCACAGCACAACAGCAAGCCTGAGTTTCAAAGCAGAAGGTGACTTCTTGGCAAGCATTCAAAAGAATTACATCCTATTGAGGGATTTAGTCACTTCTCTAAATATTACTGGAACTCCTTCCCCTAACACATTAGTCACAAGAGCAGAAATTAATCTGATCTCTTGACAGAGTGAAGGGCCTGAAGAGCAGGCAGCTGGAGGCAGACAGGCTGAGAGTCAGCCCTGAGAAGGTTCCAAGCATGCACAGGTATTCCAGAGGAACAGGGAGCAACTAGGCTGAACTCCCCACTCCAAAGCTGTTCATAATCTCGGGTAAGCAGTCTGAACACAAAGGTGACAAAACCTCCATCTCCTTTCTGCCTGTGAGGCCACACAGAGCTTTCCCAAGAAGGCAGGCAAGAAGCTGTTGCCAAATGAGAGCAGCCCTAAGCTGACTGCTCCAAGCCCTCCTCGGGCTGCCAGCCCTGGCGCTCTGCTCAGCACCACGGGCTGCTTGCCAGCCCATCTCACACTCAGAGAAAACTCACTGGGAAAACATCACACGGCATTTTCCTCAAGCAAGACCCTAATGAACAAGTCCTTATTGCAGCTTTAGCCCAGCAATCAAAACCCAGTGCAAAACCATAATTCTGCACGTGCTTTAGCAGCCTGCACCTCGTTTCAATACCTGCTCACCTTGCTAAGCTGTCACTGGGGATTCTGACACGCAAGAGCTGCCAAATGGGGAAAATACCCATTGAAGGGAAGCTGAAATGTTACACATAAAGTGCTAAGTAGGATTGGACTTGGCTGTTGACTTTGCAGGAATGTGTCCCCAGCAGAACTGTTCAGCAAGCCTTCAGAGCAAAGTGTTTTGTCAAAATACTGCAACACATGCTTAGGCACTTCTGATAGGGCAGGCTGGGGATAATTGTGGTGAGCAGATAAAAGTGACAGATTAAAGCAATCAGATTGCAATTGACTTCAGATGGAAAAAAGCCTCATCTTAACCACAGTTCTCAACAGGCCCCTAGTTACTAGAAATGGCTAGGAACCAAGGCATCGGGAATCTTACAAAATCTTCCAAATCCTGAGATTCTAGTTAGTCAAAGCAAATGATGAAAAATCACAAAAGCTTAAAACAAAAACACCTGGGGAAAAAAAGAAGAGAAAAACAAACAAACAAAACAACCACAAAACTCCAAAACAAACAAACAAACAAACATCCCTACCACCCAAAAGCTAAGAACTGAAATCTGCTCCTCTCCTCGCCCTCCTGCTCTCTCTGCTGCAGAACTGCCTGTCCCACCTGTCTGCAGAGGCTCCTGCAGAGCCCCCACGTTTCTCCTGGCACACGCAGGGAGAAGCTTCTCAGCTGCTCACCACATACTGCCAGAGACCACCTGACCACACACACGTCAAATGCTCATTTTTATCAGCTCATATTCTTCTGTAAAATCTAATTTTCTTGGGAATTAGGTAATCTCAGTTAAATGAGCTATTGATGGTTAGTCAAAGCCAGCAATAATTTTAAAAGCTGTGAGAGAAGAAAAACCAGAAATAAGTCTGATAATGAAACACAGTTATAGGCAGTTTGATGTAGCATTTTTGTCCCTTTTACAAAGAGAGACTGCAGGTAATAAAACGAAGCAGATGTTTTCATTAGTGGATATTCTATTTTGCCTGGAATTATATATATATGTATATGTGTGTGTATATTACTCTTGTTAAATCTATCAAGCATTTAAGCTGTTTTACCAGGAACTGTTTGCTGTCACATCTGGCACGACTGCTGTGATGTGTCTGTACTAGAGCAGAGGTGAAAGCAGCGTTTGGGATCTGTCCCAGGATCTCTCTGAGGGGGAAGGAGGCACTCACTGCAAGCACCAGACCGGTGTAGGGAGTACCCAAACTAACACATCAATCCATCCTCTCTGCATGCAGCTGTGTGCACTGGGGAAAGACCCCCTGGGGGAGTAACAGAGCTGAAGATTTAGGGAAGGTCTCAAGGCCAATTAGAGATATCAAATCTTTTCGGGTGCACAGAGAGACTGCACGTTTTCATTTCCTCTTACTAAGAAGAGGCAGATACACCATTGCTAAAAGACAGAGATTATCACCAACCTTTCCCTAAATCATCCAAAGGTAACACATTTCTGCAATGTCTTCTCAATGTCTTTGGTGTGGTTTACAACCAGAGTGACAAAATACAGACAATCAGATGCCAATGTCTCCTTGTTAGCGGGAGCACTGGGACACACTTGACCCACTATGAGAGTACAGAACCCAAAGCACTTTCTGTCAAGGGAATGAACTGGCACCAGAGCAGAACCACCACGGCCACACTGCCATGGCTTGTCTTCAACAGAGTAACTCATAACAAAACCTTAACAAAGGGGATGTTACTATGACTATCAATACAAGAAGCTACACAAAAACCATGAAGTGAGTCTTAAAAGTCTGAAAGGCATTGCTAGGAATAAGGTGGAAGGCTTAAATTCAGCAGTGGAGCTGCATAAATTGGTGCTCAGTGATCTTTGAGGACTCCTGTAACTTTGTAGGCAACAAACCTGGGCTTAGGGTTTGTCAGATCAGAATAAGATAGAAATAATAACATTATGTTCTCCTTCTTCCACAGAATCCGGGCACATCTGCAGCAGCCCTTTAATGCTCAGTGAGACAGTCAGAAATATTTTAACGCTGTCAAAAGTTACATGACAGTACTACAGTTTGCACTGAACTGAGCTTAAAATGAATGGGACCCTCTACAAGTCAAAAGAGTGTTTAAATGCTTTCCTCCTCCCCTTCTAACACTGCAGAAATAAATACCCACAGGTCTTCTGCCTCCAAAAGAGGGCTCTAAATGAACCCTCATAAAAATCACATAAGATAGAACCTTAACAAAACCAAGCTGTGCAAAAGGCTGAAGTAACAATGGCAGCAGGAGTTACAAAAAGCTGGTATTGAATTTTTCATGGGCAGAAAAAGAGGAAAAAAAAAATGTTTAAGTCCAAGTTGGATCAAGATTGTTTCATCTTGGGGGAAAAGCAAAAGTGACAAGGCAGAGAAAGAGGTCTATGAAAATGACAGCAACCAATCTATAAAAACGGGATGGTACATAAGGAAAAAAAAAAACCTGGAAAGAGTATTTTAGGTACAACAGTCTGGAGCAGGTTATATTTACTAAGTACACATTTCACTGATGATACACATGGTTGAATTTGCAACAGGTAATTTTGCATTGCAGCAAAGACTGAAGATAGCCAAGGAAGACATTACACATCTCCTGTTAGAGAGGCTGACCAAGCAGCAGGTGAGAGGCTTCTCCTTAAAAACAGGCAACATGATAGATAAATGTGGGGAATTAGCAGAACAAAGTACTGGGGGTTCTTTCCTGAGCAAGAGGACAGGACTTTATTTCTGGATGGTCTGGCACAAAAAGCAGATCTGTTCACTACTGCCCTTCCATGAAACATTTGCAAAGATTAGGAATAAAAAGCGTAAGTAATCACCTGAAAAGACAGCAATTCATCACCTTCTCACCCATTGCTAAGGCTCTGCTCTTGGAGTTTCTGACTAAGGCTCTTCCTCCTTTCTCAGCTGATTCTGTTGAGGATATTAAACGGCATCAGCACCAATTCTGAGAATAAGGAAAAGGAGGTAACCCTTGATTAGGAGTTTGTTTACTTTAAAATCCCATAACCAGGTGTCACTTCTTTAAATTATCAGCAACTAATTTCTTCAGGCAACTTCTAAAATTGATTCAGCTCTTCATACTTCTCAACATTTTTGACACCCACCTGTGCCAACGCCAAGGATCCTACTCGACACCACAGCATTCTTAACCTCCCTTTCCCAGGCTATCCCAGGATAAAAACAGAATGTCCCTTTAAGATCATTTCAGACACCTCCTTTGCTCTCACAGAGGAAAAAGCTGAAAACAGTCTGTTCTACAGGACAACTTGGCCTGGATATGTCAGAGAGATGAAATACTTCATCAGCTTTACCTATCACAGGCTCAACAGCAAGACTGGCAGCTGTGGGGACTGAACCAGGGAACCATTCAGACAAAAAACAAACTGGCATCAGCTGGACCCATTGTGAGAAAGTACAGACAAGACTAAAATCAGGGAGCTAAGTCGTCTGACATTTCCTGGGGGAATAATCAATGTAAAAGGCTGAAAAGTTACTTTGGAAGAGGCTGGGAAAACAGAAAATTTAATTTGCAATCGAGAGCCAAAAAAACAGATCTGTCTTGAAGTTTATCTCAAATTGTTTAAGACATGTCTTAACTAAATAAAAACTATGCAAGAAAGAGACAGACAAGGACCTGAACTGTGGTTACAGCTCTCAGCTCTTTCACACTGTACAAACCCAAATTAGCCCTGAAAAGGTGTTCTGATGCCATTTTCCACTCACATAAAGTTCCAGCATCCATCAGTGCAAAGAAGAGGTGACTGTCCCACAGCTGCCATGGAACACCTGCAAGGCTCTGCTTTCCTCTGCAGCTGAACTGTCCAGTGAGCTGCAGAGAGGTGTCTGATCTTTGGGGATATTTCAGCAATAGGATTTATCTTTAGATGTAACAGAGGTCATTGACAAGAAAAATAAAGACAGCTGAGGTAGGCCAGACACTAGAATCAAGTTCTCCCCTGCTTCAAGGGCAGCCTGGTGCCAGTGATTCTAACATGAGATATGATCCTGCACAGCAATATCAAAGCCATGTGCTTCCAAGCATTAATTATCATAAGCAAGGCAAGGTAACTGAAACACAAAATACATCAGCTTTCTAAATTTCTGATTTCCAAGGGAGCTGCTGGGACTCTGGCTGGACAAAAACATTTCTCAAAAGCCATTCATTCACTAGGAAAAAAAAAAAAAAAAAGATCTTTCAAGCCCATGGTGCTTCTTAGATGTTGCAAAGTGAATTCTCTCTTGTAGTTTCATTGTAGTTAGACTATAAGTGGGACAGCAGATTATCAGAGAAGTCAAAATACAGTGTTTTGACCTTTCCTGAGATATACTGAAGGAGCTCACAATAAAGTAAAATAAAGTAACAAAATACTAGATTTACAGAACTGGAAGCACATTTCACCCAACCTGCATTTAGGACAGTCAAGATGCAAGACACTCAGCTTTCCTTCATGGGTCCCACATCTGCTCTAAAAATATAAATCTACACCTTGAATGAAGTACCATGACCACTGTGCAGGAAAGTATCCTTGGACATTATGTCCATCCACAGAATCTGGGCACATCTGCAGCAGTCTTTAAATGCTCAGTGAGACAGTCAGAAATATTTTAATGCTGTCAAAAGTTACATGACAGTACTACAGTTTGCACTGAACTGAGTTTAAAATGAATGGGACCCTCTAGAAGTCACAAGAGTGCTTAAATGCTTTCCTCCTCCCCTTCTAACACTCAGAAATAAATACCCACAGGTCTTCTGCCTCCAAAAGAGGGCTCTAAAGGAATCCTCATAAAAATCACATCATCTGAGATGCTGAATAATGACAGACCACAAAAAAAAATATAAAGCAACCTCTGAAATCTGGATTTCAAGGCTAAATACAATACTAAAAACAACAATATCTTTTTCTTAACTTATTCAAACCTGAAAGCACAGCTTGAAATTGTTCTATTACCACGTTTTAGGAATGTATGAGCTGCAAACAGCTGTAGGAATGAGAATCACCCTACAGTGTTGCCAGAGCAGTCTCACATCACATTCCCAACATTTCCCTTAAGGAGCACTTCCAGGGCAGGCTCGTCACAGGTTAGCCAGGCAAATTCCAGCTGTAAAGGAGGGTGCATGTGATTATCAGCAAGGAGTAGCAGGTTCTACCCAGGCCTGAGCAGGGCTGTGTGGTGGAGCCCTGCAATGCCAGCCCTGCAGGAGCACTCGGTGCAGTTACCAATGCCAGCGGTCTCTGCTGTGACAGGGCCATGGCCCAACACTGCTCCGGAGCAGGGGATAATTAGCACCACAAGCCAAACAGCGCTCTTTTAAATCTCTGTGGCTCACCACAGGGTGCTTCTGTTAAGGGAAGGTTTGCTTGTTCCCACACGGAAAAATAATTTATCAGTGTAACCTCTGAGCAGAGTCCTTTATCATCAGCTCACCCCACACACCATAAACAGCTTTATTCTCTACTGCTGGGACTGCAAAGCACTGTTTTCTCTTAGTCCACTCCAGTGTTTGAAACTGATTTTTAAGGCTCATTTCTTTAAATACACTCGTGCTACTTATGTAAATACTCACGCTCCACGAATCCTAGGATTTTCTTCTTAGACTTCTTTTTTAAAGATTAATCACGACAGCTTTGCTGCTCCTCACAGCACCAGGAAATGCACTCGAGAACTGAGCAGTGTGCCCCGCACTCATGCCAAAGGAACAGGGTGTGAGGTTCTGAGAGCTGCCCCCAGCTCTGGGGCACAGCCAGGCACAGACACTCTGCCCAAACCTCCACACACCTCCTGCCTCCCCTGAGGGTAGCACAGCCACTCCCTGGTGCCTGGGATCCAGGCACTGTCAGGGACAAAGCCATCTCTTCATCATGGTCTCTAGGACAAAGACAGGCTTAAGTTATTATTTCTATCTGTAAAGGTTTCACGTTTGCCCATTTTGCATTTTCGTTTCTTGGCCAATGCACTAATTATTAATGTGATGGTTTTAATACTTACTTTGTTGTGGGATATGACTAGGAGGAAATAAAAAGCAAAAACAGGCCTACAACTCAAAAGTTATAGTTTATTCACACACACTAAAAGGAGAAAAAAAATGAAAATGAAACTTCAAAACACTCCTCCCCTCCCTCCACTAACATTCACTTTGTACAACTAACATAAAGATACAACTTGTGATTTTCTTTCAGTCAGTTTCTCCATTTAACATAATCTTTCATCACTTTGGGAGAGGAGTCTCTCTTAGTGTCCCATGGATCCCACTGACAACTTTAACTGTTCTCTTGAGGGTTTTAATTGTCACAAAACCAGCCCCCTTTCTAATTGGTTTTATCAAGTTATAACTTCCTGAACAATCATTTCCTGGCCAAACTAGCACACTATCTTATTCTGATCTGGCAAACCCCAAGCCAGGGTTTATCTGCCTACCAAGTTACAGGAGTCCACAAGGATCACTGAGCACCAATTTATGCAGCTCCGCTGCTGAATTGAAGCCTCCCACCTTATTCCTAGCATTGCATTTCAGACTTTCAAAAGACCACTTCATGGTTTTTGTGTAGCTTCTTGTAGAATTGATAACCATTACTGTTAATTCTTCCCAACAGCTTTGCTCACCACTACCTGTCACAGCTCTGAGAGGCCACTCCATGCCCGGAATATTTGAATTACACAGCCCTGTTCCAGCACGCTGGGTGGATACTGAATGGAGGTCTTGCTCTCCAGCTACATAAATCAGTGGAGCATTTCAAAAAGGTAACATGAAAGATTTATTACCCCACATTCAGGGTTCACATGTATTGCTTCCTAACAATAGTTTAATAGTGGTATATAAAATTCAGGGTTTGGAAATAATTCATCATAACCTGAAAGGACTTTGGTTTGCTTTACAGACTAACTGTAATTTCAAGCTGCACCTCATACTGAAGTCTGAATGTGCCTCCTCTGCTCTGAAATCGGGTGTTTCCCATTTTTCCTTTGCACATTCCTTGCACACCAACTCCCATTAGTTCAACGAGTGCTTTCAGCAAGCAGCTCACAGAACCTGTCACCAGAGGCTGACAAACCAGGGGCCCAGCAGCATCCCCAGCCAGCTGACACCTAGGATCCCACCTCTGCTAACAGCTGCTGATGTCTCCCAACAAAGGCTTCTCACAGCCAGTATTATTTCCTTCTGTTGAGACAGGCTCTCCATCCAAATCAGCAGCTCCTTGTGATCTTTTGCATCACAAGGGCAGCAGCTTTTATTTTCCTATGACTGCCTGAATTGAAAGCAACACAACCTGGGAGCACAGCATTGGTGGCAATCATCCCATAGCACTCTAATGATCTGTCCATCATTCAAAAATCAATTCCCAAGATGTGCTGGCTTTAAAATGAGGTACAAAAGCCACACATATGAAAGTTTTAAGTAAAAAAGCTAAAAGCATTGGGTTCTACAAAACACACCCTAGTTTGTTTTTTTTAAATCTCCAGATTTCTCTGTTTTTTTTTTTAATCGCAGATGAACTGAAGCCAGTTACAAACACCTCACCTTTAATAATCACAAGCCTTTTGGACAAACTTTAGTTTGAAACTCAAGCATAAAACACTGTCTCTTCATAGCCCCGAAGACTCCCTAACCTTCTCACCTGCTGTGCTGGGCACAATAGGCTTTGTTCCTCTCCACACCAAGAGAAACAGAACTGAGACAGCAACAATGAGCACAAGCCAAAGGACCAGAGTACAATAAAATAAAGCAATTCACAGATCTATACTCTGGAGAAGTATTTGGGGATGGAGAACATACAGAAAATGAATGTTACAGTCTCAATCACTGTAAAAGCCAGATGCTTTCTCCTTTTAAGTGAACTTAAGGGATTGCAGCCTAAACAGCAAGGAACCAAAGTTAACACTGGAAACTAGACTTCAAACATATTTCTACCCTTCCAAAATATACTGGCATTTAATTTCTCTGATGATGCTATATTGCTATTATTGTTATAAAAAGATGCTGCAGTCAAAGTCAGTTTATCTCAGTATTCTTCAGGCACACAAAACTCAGTGCACTGGGCAATACATAAATGGCCTAAAAAATTGTATTATCGTGCTTTTCTATAGGCTTTTACTCTTTTGGCAGCAGCATATAATTTCTGTCTGGAAAAGATCTTCTTTGAGGTGTGTTCAGCACAATAAAACCCTTCCCTGCACATGTATGTTCCAGGACATGGCTGGTGGGAACACTTCACCCAGCCAGTGTTTTATGGCAATATGATCTCATGTCAAAAACAGGGAAGATGAGCAACTTGAGCTCATCAAATACAGCACCAAGGCTAGAAATCTAATTTATTTTCTACATCTACTGTACAGAGATGGAAAAAAAGCGTTCAGCTGGGTGAACAAGCCATTTGTTTTGTTGTCCACAAGAAAACAGAGTAACACTTCAGCATAATCAAAAATTACATATTCACTTGCTTCAGCTCTGAATGAACTTCTTGTCTACTGGTAGGAGCTGAAGATTCACACTTGTTCTGCTCCCTCTGTGAGTCTATGAAAGCATTGCCATCAGAACTAAGCTACCAGATGCACAGAGTAGTGGATAAAAGATGCTCCAGGTTCTCATCTGCAGTGCTAGATTAACAGTTAGACTTGATGATCTTAAAGGTCTTTTCCAACCTGAACGGCTCTAGGACCCATAGATCTTCCTCAAATGAGAACCATCTCTGTCTTCAGGGAAAACAGTGCAGAGCAACTTCCTGCATCATGGAAACAGGCTCCTGTTTCCTGCTGGAGTACAACTGAGTTTCTATCACCAGTGCAGGCTGTTGCCAACTGGAAGTGCTGGGACAAATCCCCAAATGCCCAGACAGGATGGGCCACAGCCATAGCAGGCAAAGACTGAGCAAACAACAATAAAGCCATCTGCTGTTTTTAGGAAAGCCTATGATCAAGCAAGCAATATTCCAGGGACTATCCCACCTGGGAAACAGCAGAGTAGTCACTCATCTGAGACAGTCTCTCCACTTAAGTAAACACAGTTGAGCATTAATCAGGCTCTCCTCAGCCTGGGATTTTGGCAGCTAGAAAATGCTCTTGTATTTCTACTTTATCTTGTTAAGTGGTCCCTTAAAACAGAGAGAATCATTGGATTAATGGTTATTTTGCTTATCTACCTGAGGGCAATATGCACAATAGAAATGTTCTCAATAACAGGAGAATGCTCAGCAGCATATTTCAAGGTGGCCTGGCTTTGTGGTAGACTGCAAAGATTACCAGATTTACATCTCAACTAGGATGTAAATAAATGCCAATTATTTAATCCCCAGGGATTGTTTTCAATAAATCAGCTCCATGCAGCAGGTATGATTTCATTATCCCCAAAAGCCTCCATGGTTTATACTGAACCCTGAATGAACACTTTGGCACAATGGGTTTTCCTTATATGTCAACGTCATACTTTTTCAGAAATGTTTTTATATAAATGAAAAATTCAGACTTCATATCACAGACTCAGTAATAAAGCTTTCTTCAGGGAAGAGGGTTTTGCATCACACATCAGATGTGTGTCATCTTGTCCCTGTAATCCTGCACTTTCTCTGCATTCTGCACCAGGTCATTCAGGAAATTTCTGTAATTTGTCTTCCTTTTTCTACTGGACAATGACTGTACAAGCCAATTTTAGAGTTTTAATTATCATTAGGGGCTGACTTGCCATAGCTTTATACTCAGCAACCTTTGAAGGCACCTCTCAAGCAAGACTACAGCTGCTGGAACAAATTTCCCCAGACCTCAAGTGCAATCTTTTGGAAGTACCAAAACCAAAGACAGAGCTGGAACTGGCAAAGGGAAAACTGATCTGAGACAGAAGACAGATCCCTGTGTGGGGGAATGTTAAGCAAGCCCCTGAGGCAAGATGCACTCACTGGAGTAGCTCAGACAGGCATCATGTGTCGGAGAGGATAAACAGCTACATCCTTCGCTGCCTAAAATTCCAGGGCTCTCCTCCCATCATCGAAATATTCCTTCTTTTTTATCAGCTAACAAACACCAAATCCTCATGAGACCTGTCATTAATGACAGGATTTTCTTCCTTCCTCAGGGAGAGCCCTGAATGTGCAGGATTTATCTGGCTGGCTGAGTAAAACACATTGTGCTCTCTCCCCTTTTCACCCTCTCCAGACTCCTGCTTCCCCAAAACCCAGCCACTGCTTATGCTGCTGTAGTTAATGAAACTTCCACAGTGAACAAACCACGCCCAATTTCCATGGCAGCTACAACCTTGGTTACAAATAAACTCATTGTCCACGTGGATTCCTACAGCATCTCCAGCAGATTAGCAATAGAACTGACTCTTCATTAGCAACATGATAAATAATCCCCTGGATTTCACCAAGGGTACTGCACCTGCACACAACAACTTCATTTGATTCCTTCAGAGTCCACATGCAGTAAAATTTAGGAGGAAAAAAAGCTTCTTTTTCTAAGAGTTTTTCAGTAGAGAAGGTTCTCAAATATTAATCCAATCCACTTTATTTATTTATTTTTTTTAATTTAGAGTTTAACTTCTCAGTCTTCTTTGAACCACACTTTTCTAAATTTATAGGCTTCACCAGTGGGCTGGAAATCAGTAATAGACAAAAATTTCCTTTGCCTTCCTCTGAAATTTACTGCTCTGTCCCCAGGAAATCTCCCAACGTTGCATGACAAACGAGCCATGACTTACTGCCATCCTCACATATCACAAGGGCTGAAGCTGAAGGCTTCAAGCATTGCTGAGTCAGCCATGATTGCATTAAAGATTCAGCAATTCAGAGCTGGAAGCTACAGTTTTATTCATTTCCAAGTCCTAAGTTAATACCAATACCCCAGCTCTAGAGTAAAAGACTAATAATTTTCACATTGTAGTCTGAGCTGGTTACCTATTGCTTACATGTAAAATTGCCATCAAATCAATTTAAGAAAGGTCAAAGAAATGGAATGGGATAGGGCTGAGCATTCTGTATTTTGAGTTTGAAAAATCAGCATGTTTTCTGGTGAAGCTGAAATCGTTTCAGCCTCTCAAAAGAAGTGCATTTTTACTTTGCTTCAAGACCAATAATTCATCTCCCATCTGAGCAAACCTCAAAATACAGCGAGATTTAGTTAGCTCTTGTACAGGAACAGAACTGCTTTGGGGGCTGCACACATTTTGCTATTTGCTTATTGCACGTGGTTAAAAAACCTCAGCACCCTGCAGAGCCACCTCCTGTCCCTTGGCTGGCTTTTGGAAGCACCAACACAGACACTGCTCTGGAATGGGGGGTAGGAAATAGGTACAAATCCTGCATGGGGAGCACAGAAGACCCTGGTAAATGTTTCCTGCTCCTGCCCAGCGACAGCAATGCCCTGCACAGGTCAGACTGGGGCTCTCAGATGATCAAGCAAAGGAAGGATGGAGCACAACTACAGCACCAGAAAGGAAGAATTCACTTGGCTTTTCTGTCAGAGTTGTCCAGGAAACTCATTTAGTACCTTGGTACTTCAGAGCCCTCATGTCTCACGCGTGTCCAAGCAGCACTCAGAGAAATGAGGTTATTGCAGTGCTAGAGATGCAATACATGGATATTCACCACTGTTAACACTCTCAAGTTCTGGAAGGAAATTACACACACACATACAGGAATGTCCCACCCTGCGCTGTCCTCTGAGTAGGAGCTGACAGATGTCACAGAGAAACAAAGGGTGGTGCATTACTGATGCATTGTTTCGCTTTATATGTACCTTTGCAATCTTCTGTGATGAGAGTCAGTCGCTCTTCCAGTAAGATGTGAAACAAGTAGGAAGTAAATGAGTGCAACTGCTTTACAAATACAAAATCATGAATTTCAACCACCAAGATACTATGAGGCCAACTGAAACATGCACACCCATTAAAAAGATAAAACCAGAACCTGCCTGCAGCAATGCCAACATGAATTCCCTTACAATCATGCTACTAAAGCAAACAAGGAGGTTTTTTTCCCTAAATCCTTAACTCTTACCACAAAACACACAACATGACAGCCATGTATG
Source organism: Phylloscopus collybita (assembly GCA_027886175.1). Taxonomy (NCBI): domain Eukaryota; kingdom Metazoa; phylum Chordata; class Aves; order Passeriformes; family Phylloscopidae; genus Phylloscopus; species Phylloscopus collybita. The sequence continues at coordinate 27,419,105 of JAJNNQ010000003.1, read as the reverse complement.
TGTTTATTTCTGTCACACACTTGCTTACATACTGAAACAAAGCACACTGAGGCTCGTGAGGAGGCTTCCACCAAATCCATGGTGCATGAAATAGAAGCACATAACAATTCAGAAAAGCTGGGCAAGTCATCATTCAATACTGGCCCTTATCATAAAAGATTAGGTGCCTCTTGGATGTGCAATAAACATTCCAAATGTAATTAGTGACAGTCAGCTGTGACACCATTTTGGCCTACCAGCATTATTAGAAAGATAACAATAGAGCAGAAAAAAAATCTGCTTCAAATTTAAAAAAAAAAAAAATAATCCTTTGGACACTAAAGTGAAATCAACAAGTGGGAACCACCTGCCTACTTTCTTAAAAATAGGCATGTAAAATTACATGAAACTAAGTATTATACTTAGAGAAAAAGGCTAGTTTTGTGCATTTCCATGTAAGCAATTGTAGGAATAAAAAATGAAACCGTTCTTTCAAATATTTCAGGAGAGTTCAAGCTTCACATGTATCAGTTCAGCAGCAAGCCATGAAATGTGCAGCATGGTAATATTACTGCACATGCAGGGAAAGGACACAGGGGCAAGGCAGTGCTGAAAATGTACCAGGGAATCATTTGTTCCTGTTGGTCACCCCAGAGTGAGAATGACTGAGGCACAGGCTGCTGAGGCTGCACATCCCCAGGGAAGCACAGGCAGCTGTGGAGCACAGACTCCCACATTGTAATGCTGGGAGAATTCTGCAGTGAAGGAATCAGTCTGGGATCAGAGGGTAAAAAGGCAGCTATAAATTCAGTTCTGCCTGAAAACAAGAAATATAGTTCAGATGCAAGAGAGAAAAACAGGACTGAATACTAATGCAACGGTGGTCACGGAATAAGATGAGACAGGAAGGTTGCTAAAAATAACTCTCAGTGTTATCTTCTGAAGATGGTTTCAGATTAAATCACAAAAATCATAGAATAAAAATTCAAGTGCTTTTCTGGCTGGAAAACAAAGGAGACAACAAAACAGCAACAGTGATGGACAACGGCATTCCTATTAACTCGGGGGTCAAGAATCACAAATCTGAGGATCATCCCACGCCTTTGCAAAATTTCAACCACCAATAGTCCCTAACTCGTTCACTTACAGAAGCTGCTGCAAAAAGAAGGAAATACAATAAAGCATTATGAAATTCTAGGAACTCTAAGTAGCAGCTCATTTTGCATTATCTGGATCATAACCTGCTGGGAAAGCAGACCATTAATACTCTGCAAATAGGACTGGGTGCTGTTTTATTGCAAGCTGCTGTTCTAATTGTCCTTGCTGCCAGAGCAATCATTCATATTGGAAAGCACTTAGGCCAAGACTAAATAAGAGATAGTTTCTCTACTAAAAGCTGTGAAAGGTTTCTTTAATACATTTCTTTTAAACAAAGTACTTGGAGGAGCTAATGTGAAGCAGATGTTTTTGAATCACCCCAGAGAATACAAAAATACCTATTTCATCATTATATGAAATAAGATATTACCCAAGGCAAATGCTGGTAATAAAATTTCCCCACAGGATTCCTGTTGATATTATCTTACCCTAAATATTACAAGAACTTAATTTTCATAAATGAAGCAAGTACACAAATTTGCTGGAAGGCAATAGTAAGACATTAAAGCACCTTTGAAAAACTAACATGTTTCCTACATACACAGTTGGCAAGTTGCAATAGTTTCCATAACTTCATTGAAGAGCCTCCACAACTCAAACAATTCCAAAACTCAAAAGATATTTATTTTATATTGCCTAAGAAATGGAGACGGATGTGATCCTGCTCATTCCAAAGAAAGTCCCTGAAGTGCCACAGCCTCTCCCAGGCCTTTCTCAAGTCTCCTAACTTTGCTGTGCTGTGATTAAATATAACCACAGAGCTGGGGTTCTGCACTCCTTTAGTAGGGCCTCATCAGGAAGGAGATTTGGACCAGATTTGAACTGGAATGTTTAGAAAGAGCAGAGAGTAAGCAATTTCTAAGGGCAGCCCTGAAGCCAGAGCATGACACCCCCACTGCACAGGGGGTGTATAAAGCTCACACACACAGTGGCAGCTCCTCCCGGGCACCTCCCCTCACCTGTGCTTTCACACTCCTCCAGCTCCTGCAAATGTAACTTGAGCAACACAAACTCTTGATGCTGATCCTTACATCCACTGGAGTCAGTGGAAGCCTTTTGAGCACACCAAACCTTTCCTGAGAGCTTTAGCACATCCGAAACCTCTACAGAAGCATTAGAAAAGAAAACCCTTTCCCTGCATTTCCAACAAGCAGAGAAACAGCTGTTGTTGAAATGGCTTAAACACTTAAATGTTCTGTGTCTGGGAGAATTGAAAGGCATCAGCTGGGATATGGTAATTCCAGCATGTAAGAGAAATACACAATTGCCAGGTAATTATTTATGATGCAATTTTTTTATCATGCGATTTGAGGGATGTTAGTGCAACCCAGAAGAGTGACTGCTGCTATATTGCTGCAGGAAAGTTCATATGACAGTCATAGCTTTGTTTTTATTGTTTTCTGCTTATTAAGTGGAAAAAAAAAACCCTCTCTTTTCTTTCAGACATGTTTTTCAGCTGAAAATATGAAAACCGAAATGACACTTCCATTCTGAGATTAATGGCTGCGTGTTTTTTGAACAAACAATTCTGAATTTTAATCTGAATATCTCAATGCATTATTTATATTTATGAAATCATTTGAAAAATACTCCCTCACGCCTATCCTAGAACTTTCCTTAAAGCCAAAGAAAACAATATTTCAGGAAATTACTTTGTACTTCTAATAAAGAGATATTTCCATATTAAAAACACATGCAGCAACTACAAGCACAGCAGAACAGATTGTTTTAAGGAAGTATTTGTTATGTTATAGGAAAAAAAATAATTAAAAAGTTGGTCTTAGAGCTAAATAAGCAAGAAGTTTTCTTTTAAGAATGACAGTGCAATTTATTACAGCAGTCTACAGTAATTTCTCTTGCTTACAGAGGTGCTGCTGATGAACCCAACAGTGAGAGGCACTGATCAACTGGACAAACATTTATTTACATTCTTAAACATCAGCTACCTATTGCTTTCTATAAAATACCTGCATTTTTACTTCCCTCAGATCTATTTCTCTGAAATCCTTTGAATTATTATTTCCACCACATAGGAAGACTTTAAAACTAGGATGAGGCAGATGCCAACAGACTTGTTGTCCTTCCTTTGGAGCTCTGAGCAAAACCCATCATCTCATGGAACCAAGGACACCTGGGGACACCAAGTCAGTCACAGGATGATTTTAGCAATGGTCATTAGGAGTTACAAACAGAGGCATTTAAGTCTTTATTTCCCCCGACTAAAGATGAACATGGAGCTGTCTGGTGGAAAAGAAGAAAAAAATTCATAGATACAGTCAAACAGAACTTTGATTTTAGAATTTAATTCCTCAAAATACTCCAAAAGAGCACATGCATTGTGATTACCTTGGGACCTGCTGTGCTACCTCAAAAACAGATGCTAAATTGAGAGCACTAATTACAGAATAAGTGCCCACTAAATCAGACCTGATGCCACAGCACAGTTGTTACTGGCATTCCTGCTAGTTTGAAAGAGAAAAGTACATTCCTAGGAGGCAAATCATATTTTGTGTATCACTTCCTGCCTCTGTGTGGTTGAACTGAGCACCTCAGCAGCACTCAGCAGCAATAAGATCAAGCAGTGCCATGCCCCTTCCTCCTTGGCTGCTTCACAGCTGGAGTCAGTCAGGGTCACAGGGTGCCCTTTGCACACTGCAGTAGGAAAGGCTACTCTCAAATCAGGATATAATTGATTAATTGATATACTATAATTGAGTAATAGCTCTCTGTCAGGTGGTGACAGCTCCTCAAGTCTCACTTGAAGAGCCAGGAAAACATCATCTCAAATGTTAATGCAAACGAGGAAACAACAACGAGGAAAGGAAACGACCTGAAATTGTTTCTAAGAAAAAAAACCCAAGACACTCGTAAAGACAGAGATTCTTAGAATTTTGAGTCAGAAGACCTTCTTCTGCAGTTCACATACATGCACATTGTTTTTCCACTTTTACTGGTCTAAAGAATGATGGCATTCTCAGAACCACTAATCGAACCAGCACTATGGAACAGTTTCTTCCTTTGTAAATTGAGCCTAAGGATTTTCCACAACCACAGGTCAGACAGCAGCTGACAACATTTAATTAGGCAATATGTACTACAAATGGAAAACAGAGATTTAGAGGAGAAAAACCAATCAGCTACTAAGTATTAGATGAGAAGTCACTCATTTCAGCAGCAGCCAAAATCATATTTCTGTCTTTCCACTAAGCTGTTTTCTGGAAAGCAACATCTCTGTTGCTTTTTAAGTCCAGCTACACTGCAAAAATCCAACACACACAGGAAAAACAATGATCAAGACAGATCACACCTTTCCACCCCACAGATTCCCAAGCTGCTTTATAAAACCAGTCCTACCACTTGATTGAAATGCATTTTCTTATCTAGAAACTGCACAGGGCAGAACAACAAAGGAGCAAAAGGAACTTCTAGCAGAGGACATATGGGCCCTGTGTTTCCACACAGCAGGACTGACTGGACTGAGAGGCTTGTAGCAAAAAAATATCAAATAAAGGCCTTCTCCCTTCACTTCTCTATCCAACCTTTCCTTATGACTGATAAATTCCTTTTTCTTGGGCAAGCTTGCTACTAAAGAAGGACTTCCAAAACTTTTTTGAAACAGCTACCTTGCCAGGCCCCCTTTGTCTGATGTCCTTGGCTACACCTGATGTGTCCCCATTTCTCTGCCAGGATGCAGATGGCCAGAGGGAGCATTTGCTGGGGTCCATCCCCAGCAGGCACAGCCCCCTGCCATCAGTCTCTGTGCTCCTCACAGCAGTTCTCTTCTTGGGCTCAACCTGCCAGCACTGACACCGGGGGTCTTAGCCAACATCTGTTTAAATTAAGAGACCCAAATTCCTGCTGATTAATGACCTTTTTCTATGAATAAACACAGAGTATCACGAGTTAATTAAGGTACACGTTCAATTAATCTCACTGGTGTCAGGTGCACTACTCCACATCAGCTGCAGGGAAGGAAATCCTCTGGCCCTGGAGCACACAGCACACACATCCCAACAGCCTGGGGCTCAGCTGGGCAGACACCAAGGGCAGCAGCTCTGCACACACTCCTGCAAACCCCAAAATAAAACGGAGCACAAACTGAATTTATCACATATCCCAAAACTTCTCTTCCAATGAACTCCACTCAGTCCTAAAGCTTTGTGACCTTTACTGTGTTAGCGTTGAGAATTAATGCAGTAGAGACAAAAAAAAAAAAAAAAAAAAAAAAAAAAAAAAAAAAAAAAAAAAAAAAAAAAGCCATTTACTTCTCTGAATACTCATGACCTGAACTATTAAGAAAAGTTACTTTCAGTCTGTTCTAGGAGCTGAGGGGTGCAGCTGATGGAGGGGAACCCCAGGCAAGCACATCTCTTGTGCACACAGGGCTGAGTGAGATCTGCAGAGACAGCCTGGGGCTCTCCTGCATCCCCAGGGCACCATCCACTGCTGCTCAGGTTTCCTTCCACAGCAGCTATTGCCAAAGAAATGGTAAAAATTCCACTCCAAACATCATTCCTGGCTATACTGATTCTATCCTCTTCTGTACTGAAGAGCATCATAAACTGGTCAAGAACACCCACTCTGAGAAATAAAACCAGACTCTCTATCAGGGGCATTAAATCTACAGTGTCCCTCCAGAAAGATAATAATCTGGAAATCTCTTTAGAGACTGTAATGAGACATATAATACCAGAAATACATGGACTGAGTGGCCAGAGCCCCATGTTGCACACATGTAAGCAAAAGAATATCAATTTTTAAAACTGGTCTGCTTTTGTACAAGCCTCAACTCAGGGCTGGAAGTCATTCACAGCTGGCAGTGCTATGAGTGTCAGAGCCAAGGAGTCCACCTGCCAAATAAAAACTGAATTTTAAACGCTAGAATGAACAGGAGACCTTAAAACATTTATAAGCAAGTTTCAGAGGAGCACGTTGTCCATTGCCTCGGGATCATTAGGTTAGATTACAGGAGTGCAGGTCATTATTTCTACAAGGCTGATGCTGTAAAACAAAGGGTATCACTGCCATGATTATTGTCAGAAAGACCAACAGAAACAAGAACTCAATATTAATGGGCAGAAAATGTGATAAACCAAGAAAAGGAACAAAGCAGAACGTTCCCTCTGGAATGCCATGAATTTCACATGCCCATAGCCACAAAGGCTTTCAGAGCAGAACTCAGCAGGGTTTTTAGCACTCTCTTGCAGGCTCTTTAATACAGAGGTTGTTATTTCAGTGCTTTGCATGGTGACTCTTGGCTACCTTGGTCTCACCCTTCTGATCAATAAATAATGGCCTAAAGAAGCCACGTCCCCAGAAATTCACCTGTCTTCCTCTCAACATACTGCACAAGTCACAGCAGCCTATGAAAAATCTGACTCACCATGTAATTTTCTCTCTACTAAATAGAAAACTGAAGCCTCTTCCAGCATTGTTGTCTATTCTACTGCTCATAGCAGGTTTTGAACCATCCTTCTGGAAATGAAATAGTATCAATATAAAGATGCTTAAAACCATTAATGTAATTGTGTTTCTCTAGTTAATTGGCAGCAGCAGAAAAAACTGTTCTCATAATTATACACAAGTCTGCTTTTAATGCCAATACTACTAGATACAAAACCTTGCAAAACAGCTGCTGGATTTAAAGCCAGTTCAAGTCAGCCTGTTGCTGTCACTGATCTTGGCATCTTTCAAATGGCCAGCTAAAGGTCTACCTTTCCAACACATCTGTACAGCAAATAAATCTTCTTTCTGTCCAGCTCTGTGGCTTCATGTCATACACCTGAAAGACTCCAAGGACATTTAATGCCTCCTCCAACTGTGTCCTTCATTCTTTAGTCTTCCCACTCTGTAAGGCAGAGGTCCCTCTCTTCCACCAATATTTTTTTCTTTACACATTTCTCCAGCTAAAAAGAGCCCTTCTGCTGCCTCCCTCCTGCTGGCTTCGCCCTGCTGCCTCACCTCCAGTCCCTCCAATTACACATCTCTCAGCCTCCTCTTTCCCAGAAACACAGAAACCTGCCTCCTGACCTAGCCTGAATCTCCCCTTATTCCCTCCCAATCACCCTAAATCCTCCTCCTTAAGCAAAACTGGTGTCCTCAAATGAGGTCCTGCCCTTCTCTCCTGTAGATATTTGTGCTTGATTTTAGCAAACAGAAGGACCTGGCGGTCACTCGAGCAAGGAATGACAGGGACACAAGAGCATACCTGCCTCAAGGTCCTTTCCTTATCAGCTCTGTCATCCCCTTATCTTCTACAGAGCCTGGCAGAGGACAAGTCCCAGCAGAGCTCCCAAAGGTAACCCAGAGAAAGGCCACAGATCCATTAATGACCTGTGCTCATTAATGACCTGTGCTCAGCGTGCCCGCGCTGCGGAGAGGCAAACCACAGCCCTGCACCCAAAGGGATGGACACAGCACTGCAGGAATCATCCTGGACACACAAAGGTGCAGTTCCAACAAGGAAATGAGCAAAGGCACAAAAGTGCAGGCCGCATTTCCAGTTTGAAGAGAAAAGCACTTCCACAGCCCCTGCATTCCAGGCAGCTCCCAATTTTCCTCGTACAGCCACACTGCACAGCTTGCTCCCACCCTAAACTTCTTTCTTTAGACCAAATCACAGACCCAGCTTCACACCCAACCACCCCAAAGAGACTCTGAGCTCCTGGCAATGCAACTGAATGGCATATTTGACCATCCCCACTGCTCTGGATGCAGATGGGAAGGAGTTCTCCCCAGCCCTGCCCTCTGGGCTCTCCAGTGCAAGCCCCAGTTAGCACAGCAAAATCAGGCACCCCCAGGTGCTGGTCACATGCACCAGATGAACACTGAATGAACTGCAACTCAAATGAACCAAACTCAGGAAAGAACTATTTTTATAGACAGGAAATTATCATAATCCTCAGTTACAAAATCAGGATTAGCCTCAATTAATTAATATTTTGTGCTAAGCACACAATGCCTTTACATGTCAAATGCCTTTTCAGCAGTATTGAGAATGAGATCTCTGATTGGATGAAGGCGGAATTATAAAGGAAAAAAAAAAATCCCAAACTTTAATCTTTAAAGAGCATTACTGCTTCCTAAATCCTAGTCAGGGCCAATAAATCCTTTTATCATTTCAAATCTAATTTCTGTAAATACCTTATGAAAAGGTATTTGAAAATATAAGAATATGCTTTTCATGGTTGTGCAGGATAATTCAATGCATTTGCTTACTCCCTTAATCTTGTTAACTTCTAGCAAAGGAGAGGGAAAAATTGTCCATCTGTAAAGAAAATACCTCATGAAAGGCCTTCTGATTTTTTTCATAGCCCCAGATTACCAAAGTGTTTGAAAGAACTGCACCTACTTATAAGAAGCAACATACACAAAACCAGGCAATTCAGACAAAGTTCTTTTGCTAGAAATGAACAGGAATCAGTAGCTATCAGCCACGTCCAAATTCCTTATCCAGCAATGCTGGAAAGATAGCTACAGTCTCAAAAATGACTTCACATCATTTTATCCAACAGAATCCTTCACTGCTTTCTCCTTTCAGTGATGAAACAGTTTATTTGTATTTTTTCAGATCCTCTTGATCAATTTAATTTGCGGAGAAAAAAAAATTAGGTTTTGTTCTGCTCCAGGTACCATCATAATACACATTAATCATGTTCCTATTGCACAAGTAAATTAAATTTTTGTTTACTCTGTTGGATTTTCATAAATGCAATTAAAGGTAGGATTTTTGAGCACAAAAAGCTATGACGGATTTCATAATGACATCTTAAGGGAAAGTGCATATTTATGCCTTTTTATTTCCACATGAAGAAATTTTATTTTGGAATCCATGCAGGCTCGAGAAATCAGTTTTAAAACAGGTCTCCAAAGAGGCACCATTCTTTAACTCTCAGTGGTTTTTATACCAATGGTGGTGTCTGGAAGCCATTTATTCTGACTGGAGAAGATGCTCTCAAGCTCCATTTCCTCTCCCCCTCTCTGAGAGGGGAAGAGAGAGAGAGATGAGTTTTTCTAATGAAGGGATATTTAGATACCTTCTTAAACTGAGAAAATATGACATTTTTCCCAGGCAGCTGGGACAGATAGGCCCAATATCCCTGAGCAAAGAAAAAAAGATGTATTTTGGAGTATGTCTCTTAGATACAGTGGGGCAGCTGGGAACTCAAACTGAATTCAAGGTCAACTTTTGCTGAATCCTCACGAGAAGGGGAGCTCCTTTAACTGCCTGGGCAAGTTTAATGCCTGAGAGGGAGGCTGCAAAATCCAACACTTCCCGTAACAACTGACCCCCACAGGACTGGAGATCAGAGAAACTCACCTCAACGCCTTCAAGGGAACGGGGAGGCATTTAAACACTTGAAGAGCAAATTATATCCTTTCTTTCTCCAAAATTCATGTGAAAACCTTCAAAAGGCTTCCAAAGTGGGTATCTGCTCCAAGCCTCAGAGTACAACTGTGGGATAGAGCTGGCAAAGAGGAAAGAGCAGGCACAGGAGAAAACCAAAGAGCAGAAGAATGCAAATGAGTGCTCAGGTTTTTATCCTAAGTGTACAGGTAAGACATAAGTTCTATAGCCCCTGGCACAAGGAAATAGGAATGGAGATAATGTAAGGGAGCCCCTAAGAACTTAATACAGAACCATCAGGCTGTTAAATAAAAATGGAAATATAAAAATGTAAGTGCCAAGTGCAGCAGATAAAACAACAGAAATCTCAAAAACTATTTAAGAAACACCAAAGTGGCCCACAGAGCACAGTAATCTCAGTCCAGCTGACAAAGTTAATAGATTAATTAGCCTTTAACAGGCATGTGCAGGATGTTTCTCTCACTGTTTAAGGGCACCCATGATAGCTGGGAGTGGACCAGCTCAGGGAAAATTTAAGACAAGGTAACTGATAATAGAAAGGCTGGCTTGGAAGTCACTACAGCCATTTTTTAAACCTGCTGTTTTAAAGATCAATTATGATTGAAGCTAAGTCTGGACATTCAGTAACACACCAGAAAGTCAGGAGGCTGCAGACACAAACATTAACACAACAGACTAATTATATCATAGAAGAAACACTGCTTTATGTTCAGAACTATCACTGATAATAAAAACAGGTGCTTCATACAGAGCCCCATGTAGGGGATGCTCCTCACACAATAACTACTGCAGAGCCCTTGGTTAATAAAATTTTAAATAAAATACAAGGATAACATGCATACCAAAGGAGATAATGCATTTACAGTCAAGTGATAAAAGTGTAAATACAAGGCTTCGATGCAATAAGGAACATGCCTATTATTCTTTGCAAAAACCATTAAATTATGTGGGTTAGGGCTTGTCTCTAGCATCCTTTTTTCTTCAAGTATAACAAAAAAAACCCCAAACCCATATTGGATACTTGCCCCTCCTCCATCCTCTCCCCACAAAACTTCAAATTGAAAGAGGCACTTCTTTGTTTTACAATGGAAAACAGGTGAAGTTATTTAAAAGCCTCTTCTGGATCAGGTAAGTGGGTGAGAATTCAAATTCGGAGTGAAAGCTTCTCAGGTTTGACTGAAGCACCGCCCAGGACAGGCAGTGATTGAGGGGACATCCCAGCCAAGGGGCTCCTCTGATCTCACCCATCCTCTGAGCAGCCTGCTCACAGAGCCACTGCTGAGAGCAAACATTGCCATACTCCCCTCTGCTGTCACTCTGGACACCAAAACACCTCCACTGACAGACATTTGCTCTTGAATTTGGAATTCCTGGAATAACACTCCTGGGTAAAAAAACCCAAACCCTATCCAAACCCGAGGATAAGAGCCTTAACTACTTTCAATTTGATAAAGCTAACATTAAAAATTAAGTGCTTTGTTTGCACACAGATGGCAAGAGAGATCATATACCCAGTAGAATTTTCTGATTTAAAAAGAAAAGGCAAGAGAGAGAAAAATTAAAAGAATCTATCTTGAGCAGACAATGTATCGGCAAGCCAGTTAAAGAGAGTCACCCGAAGGAAAGCTTGTACAATTTCAACAGAAGACAGAAGGTAAAATCTTGTAATTTTGCAGCTGAATCACTTAAAATACCTAAAGCACAAACATTATGAGAAAGGACAAAAGGGAAAAATGGGAAGGAGTGTTTCCCAGGAGATGAAATCATGCTCCAGAACACAGAATTAGCAGAAAGCTCTGGTGCAGCCCAGGAAGCAATTCTGCCCAGCCCTCATTCCCATTCAGCATCCCAGGCATTCCCAAGGAGCACAGGACTCTCTCAGCAGAGTCAAATATTAAGCCAACTTTATTTCCACTGGAGTTACCACTGATCTGAGCAGTGGGACATCAAAAGACCAAATTCCAAAAGCTCTAGACCTGTCTGGGGGGAAAGCACATAACCTTTCCCAATGTTCTACTTGAATTCTCTCCACTCTTTAAAACCCACCCAGCTCCACCTGTGCCTTCCAGAAGCTGCAGATACTGATACATCAGAAAAGATGTACAATCCCTAGAGCAGAGGCTTGGAGGACAGCTTTGTCCAGGCTGTGGGTCTGGAAAAAACCACTTCAAGCACAGACCCACTGAGGTGTTTCTGAAGCTTTATTCATGGGAGTTTGAAAGCCAGCTGAGACATGGTTGCTTCTCCATTCTAATCACTATCCTTACTAAAATACAATAAAAGGACTGGCAAATGTTTAGTCAATAATCAAGAGAACAATTGACATTTCAGCTGGAATAACTGATACACAAAATGATGTTGGTTTACCTCCTGAAGGAGAAAGAGCACAGAACAGTAGCAGAATGCTAAGGGATTATCCATCAAGCTTAAAGGGAGGCTTAGGCATGGTGTAAGCAACAGATGTACAGAAAAAAGTTTCACAGAGTAAAAGTGAATATTTGCACAGAACAAATAATACTGGCCTGAACCTCAGCATCTCAAATGGATAAAATCACTTCCACACAAGGAAAAAATGCATTAATTCTTCTTTAGTGGGAGAAGGGGGTACATACTGCCAATGGACCATTGTGGGTTGGAAAGATTCTGCTGCAGCTACAGCTCTCAACAGCCACAAGCCAACTGCAAGTTGCAGACCAACTTGCTCTGGTCCTTGGGTGGTTAAGATCTCCTTCAGCCTCTGCAGTTTGCATAAACAAGTAACTCACTCATTTGGGGATGAAGACAGGAAGGGCTCAATCCAGCTATGACCCAGACAGCAGGCACAACTCTCAGGAGTTGTAAAAAACCAAGAAGTATACAATGAATTACACTTCCCTATGGCTAGAAGTTCTAATAGAGGCAAATACAGTTGCACACATCTGTGTGTGAGATTTCATTGCAGAAATGAGTTTAAAGCAATGGGAAAAAAACCTAAGCACTATTTCAGAACAAAACAACAGCAACCTGAGTGGGCATTGAAGTTCAGTGAAACCTGGCAGGCTCAGGAAAGTGGTTATTTGCCAACAACTCAAATCCCAGACCACCTTTCTGCCAGTACTTAATTAAGCTTTTTTCAAACTTTGGCATTTCAATTTAATAGGCTGTGTATTGCAAATTACAGAAAAAGGTTAGGTAAAAGAAAATAAAGAATGCCTTTTAGAGGAGTGGCTGTGAAAAGGTTGGCATATGCACGGTGTAAGCCAGGAAAAGATACCAGAAATACCTGACATGATCTTGAGGACACTGGCAGCTGACATGTTATGGTGAGTTTTTATTGTGTTTCCAATTGCAACTCAATTTTGATGGTCAGTTTTATACACCACCCATATTTTGTATTGTTACAGTATATTTTATCCCTAACGGATTGTTCCTTTCCCCTCTATTGTTGGTTCTGCCCTGGTTGTCTGTCTTCCCTCGACCTGCCCTTCCCTCCTCCTACAGAATTGTCAATCCTTCCCTCACCCTGCCCCTTCTTCCAGACCCTTCCCTGTCAATCCCCCAACCTTCGATGCCCCAGTGGTTGGTTTAAACTGTTCCCTCCCCTTGTGTTCTTTCATTGCTCTGTGCATTGTACTCCCTGCATTATGTTCCTCCCCATGTCACCCTGATTGGTTGGGAATTGTATCCTCTCCCCAGACCTCCCCCACTTATAAGCCCCTTCAAGCCCAGGTTCTGTGCCTTTTTCTGTCCCTGACCCTCGGGGCAATAAACACCTTTGGAAATCCCACAGAAGGCCTCTCCCTGTTCCTTGTCCCTGCCCTGGACGTGTGCCACCTGTGCTATAGAGCAGCTGTGCCCTGCAGCTGCACCCCGGATTGCCTGGCCCTGTGTGTGCCCTGCACCCTGGATTCCCTGGCTCTGTGCCCTGCACCCCGGATTGCCTGGCTCTGTGCCCTGCACCCCGGATTGCCTGGCTCTGTGTGCCCTGCACCCCTGGCTCTGTGTGCCCTGCACCCCTGGCTCTGTGTGCCCTGCACCCCGGATTGCCTGGATCTGTGTGCCCTGCACCCCAGATTGCCTGGATCTGTGTGCCCTGCACCCCGGATTGCCTGGCTCTGTGTGCCCTGCACCCCTGGCTCTCTGTGCCCTGCACCCCAGATTGCCTGGCTCTCTGTGCCCTGCACCCCGGATTGCCTGGCTCTGTGTGCCCTGCACCCCTGGCTCTCTGTGCCCTGCACCCCGGATTGCCTGGCTCTGTGTGCCCTGCACCCCGGATTGCCTGGCTCTGTGTGCCCTGCACCCCTGGCTCTGTGTGCCCTGCACCCCTGGCTCTGTGTGCCCTGCACCCCTGGCTCTCTGTGCCCTGCACCCCGGATTCCCTGGCTCTCTGTGCCCTTCACCCCTGGCTCTGTGTGCCCTGCACCCCTGGCTCTGTGTGCCCTGCACCCCGGATTGCCTGGCTCTCTGTGCCCTGCACCCCTGGCTCTGTGTGCCCTGCACCCCTGGCTCTCTGTGCCCTGCACCCCGGATTGTCTGGCTCTGTGTGCCCTGCACCCCGGATTGCCAGGCTTTCTGGGGGCAGCCCACTCCTGGCGACGATGCTGGGAGCTGGCTGGGCTGAAGAACAGCATCACATCACTGACAAAGTGCTGCCTATGAGAGAATGAAACAACTTTTTATATAAAAGTGTAATAATACTAAAATAATGTAATAAAAGAATAAAATAAAGGGTATTAGCAGGAAGCAATTCAAGTAACCAAGCCCCACGTTGTACCGATTTGTATCCTCCCCATGAGCTGTAGGAAAAAAACAGACAAGGTTTCTCTGTTCACTCTTTACTATTCAGTTTGGGTGCCTCAGGTCAGTGGCACAGATGTCGAGACGCAGGCAACAGGAGAAACACAGCAGACTGGAAAATGCAGGAGTGACCTCTCCAAGGGTGTTGTGATTTCCTTCTGTGACTGAGAAGACACCAAGGTTCAGACAACTGGTTCAGCTGGAAGAAAGATCATTGAGCCCAGCTGTTGCCCCAGTTCTGCCAATCCACCCCTGCCCCATGTCCCCAAGTGCCACATCCATGTGGCTTTTAAATCCCCCCAGGGCTGTGCACTCACCACTGCCCTGGGCAGCTGTGCCAGGGCTGGGCAGCCCTTTCAGTGAGGAGATTGTCCCTCACAGCCAGACTAAACCTCACCTGGCTCAGCCTAGAGCCATTTCCTCTTGTCCTAATGTGACGGGCAATTTGTGCAAAACAAGCCATCAGCTATTCTCAATTCAGAAAAAGGGCTTTCAGTGACCTTGCTTTTCTTATCCAGATTTTTTTTCTCAAGCTGCAAAGATGTGCAGCCCTCTCTTTCTTCAACCAGGGAATAAAATAGTTTTAGTTAAGAAGTGTAAACAAAACATTCATCTTCCAAAATACTTATTAAATACTCAATAGCTATATGTGCTTTATGAACCGTCTACATAATACTTTGCATCACTTTTTATTTTTCTGATTTAAGAAGAGATTTTAAGAAAATAAATGCTCTCTGGTACCTTGGAAGGTATTCTGCAATATAAATCTCTCATCTGTTGTATCTTAGTTCTTCAGACAGACCTTATGGAAATGTGATTTGAAATACTTGAATAGTGGCTCCAATTAGTGTGTAACCAGCCCAGCCAGGGGTCTGCAGCTGCTGCCACTGCAAGGATTGCAGCTCAGGTGGAAACTCCCAACCTGCTTCCCAACAGGCACCTGCAGCTTGGTGGAACAGCTCCACAGCAGGCACCCAGTGCTGCCAGAGCTGCCCTGCAGCATCCCAGGAGCTCACAGAGCTGCAGGCAGGGAATGGATCCAGGGATAACAGCAGCAGCAAAGGAGAGCCTCTCAACACATCACAGCCCTGGCCCTGCAAACTCCCAAACCAGCTTCTAAACACAGCCCAAGCACTGAGATGTCACCTCAGCTGCAAAGATGGTCTTAGGGTTCAAGTGCTTGTTTGGGCAGTTACTCTGCTGGGTTTGGAGCTGTCCCGGAGCTCACAGGCACTGCCCACATCCAGCACGAGCTGCAGCAACAACAGGGACAGCACAGGGCAGGGGCACTGAGCCAGGCTGCTGCAGGAACAGCATCTCCCAACCCCACAGCTGCTCCTGCAGGAACAGCATCTCCCAACCCCACAGCTGCTCCTGCAGGAACAGCATCTCCCAACCCCACAGCTGCTGCTGCAGGAACAGCATCTCCCAACCCCACAGCTGCTGGGGGAACAGCATCTCCCAACCCCACAGCTGCTGGGGGAACAGCATCTCCCAACCCCACAGCTGCTGCTGCAGGAACAGCATCTCCCAACCCCACAGCTGCTGGGGGAACAGCATCTCCCAACCCCACAGCTGCTGCTGCAGGAACAGCATCTCCCAACCCCACAGCTGCTCCTGCAGGAACAGCATCTCCCAACCCCACAGCTGCTCCTGCAGGAACAGCATCTCCCAACCCCACAGCTGCTCCTGCAGGAACAGCATCTCCCAACCCCACAGCTGCTGCTGCAGGAACAGCATCTCCCAACCCCACAGCTGCTGCTGCAGGAACAGCATCTCCCAACCCCACAGCTGCTGCAGGAACAGCATCTCCCAACCCCACAGCTGCTCCTGCAGGAACAGCATCTCCCAGCCCCACAGCTGCTGCTGCAGGAACAGCATCTCCACAACTCCCAGCAGTTCTTCCTCACCTGTCACCAGCCTGGGAAGGGAGCTGACTTGTCCAACTCATGTTGTGCTCACAAGAAGTGTCAAAGAACCAAAAGAAAAACAAGATAAACCTACCTGAACTCATGTTCCCCCATCACCTGTTCATTTCCCTTCCCCCAAAACCAGATCTAGTTTCAGATTTTGTTTTTCAGCTGGTTTACAACTTGGGGAACTTGTTTACTTAAGCCTTTCTAAGACTGAGATAAAAACAGGACTTCAGGTGCCTTGATTTGCATTGACAGAACATGATAATGTACATTTTCTCTGCATCCCCAGGCAAGTATTAAAGTTAAGATTCCTGAATTAAGGGAACATCAGCTTGTAGTCTTTAATATTAATAAAGCTAATTAGGCAGAAAAAATACAAACTTAGAGCACATTAAGGGAAAAAAAAGGCTTTGCTGGCATATTTTCTCTGAAAATCCAAGCTAACATTTCTCATTCTGTGTGAAAAGCTTCTTTTCATGTGTATGTTCAGGGACTTCAGCAGCAGAATATTGCAAATGTGCTAAAGACAGTGATAAATTTGCAAGGACAAGCCAAGAGCAATCTAATTGTGTTGTTTCAACCAAAGCCAGCTCGATGACTAAGCTCTCTGAGGACATGGAATATAAAGCCTTTTTTTATTTAACTACTGCAATTCAATTTCTGCCACTGTTGATCACCTGAGGAAATCCCAAATGATGCAAGGTTTTGCCTTCTGGAGACAATGAATAACGGGATATGAGTCTTACCACCCTCACTCAGAAGCTGCAGCAGTACTGAATGAAGCTCTTCCCAAATCTGGCTAAGGAAGCAGCAGGGTTAGTCACTGCTGCTTGGCTGGGGTCAGGTTCCTGCAGTGCAGCTGCAGTCAGTGCCCTGTTCCCAAAGTGACAAGTGGGGAGGTCCTGGATCAGAGCAGCACCTGCTGCTGAGGAGATGTTCTGCTCCCAGCTCCTCAGGACCCACCTTGGCTCACAGATGGATTCATGCTCTGAGAGGGCTGAAAGTCTCCATTGCATATCATCTCTATTACAATACATTTCAACAGTAAGGAGGTTGCTTCATGATAGGATGACTTAATCTCAACTGTTAATTAACCATTCATTAGAACCACTGTGCAAATCCAATCATACATTACACAGGGATGGGCATTTTTCCAAACCTATGCATGTTCACAGTTCAAAGTACCATTAATTAGCAAGTACATCCCATTATTTAAATAGGGTTAGGGAATGTGCAGAGTCATTTTTCCTTAATACGTTCTCCCAGCTTTTTTGCCTCAAGAAATCTATCAAGTGTTAATTGCTGTGTTTTGTGTACACAAAACTGCTCAGGAACACTGAACATGGTCTGAGAATTTCATCAGTCTTTGCACCCCTCTTTAGTTCTTTCACAACTCTGCAAGCATATTTTACAATTTTTTCCAAAATATCATTTTCTTATGAGTTCCACAATGCAATGAAATGGGATATTACAGATAACACACATATTATCACTCTCTTACACAATTTACAAAACTGCACCTTTACTTTTCTGTTCTCATAAATGAGAGTTCTTCAGTTTTTTTGTCTCCTGTCCACATCATTCATGTTTTATCCCTGCTTTCAAACTGATTGCTTCATCAAAGGACCTGTTTCCAGCTTCAGTGATATTCAAGGGAAATACAAAAAGCACCAAGTAACAATTTTTTTTTGGTGTAGAGGATCTCTCATCTACTACCAAAATTCTGTCCCATCTCAGATTTCATTACAAAATACCCTCTTTTCCAGGAGAACAAAAAGCTTTTCAGAACCACTTATGACAAAGCCAGAAAGTGCATTTCCCAAAACAAAAGGAATTCAACAGTCTGATCTGAATTTGCACATGACAAGTTTGCAGCTGTGAAAATGGACTGGAAGTCTCATAATTCACCTAATTTGTCCAAACTCTAGTTTCAGGTTTCTTCTAAAACATTTTTCATAATTATACACACACACACAAAAGGAGTTCCTGTGTGTTCCTGCATCTCATGCTGCAGTCCTCCATCCTAACACCTGATACTCTTCCTTTTCATGCCTAGTCCACAGCAGTATTGATTCTGAAATAATGCACTTCATTTATGTTTACTCCTAACTCTACAACAGAGCAAACAAGTGAAGTAAAGCCCATATCTAACAAAGCTCTGTTTACCACTGGTTCTTGGTGTTTGAAAACAGTTACAAAACATTGATGACCTCTTGTGCTAGTATTAACTAAACACTGTTAATTGATTTTATTTGAAGGTAAGCAGCCTCCAGGAAAAGATTGCTCCTGATTCTTCTGTGACAGTCCAGCAGGGCTCTTGCTACTGCTGCCAAGACATCCTGGTAGGTGGCAAGGCAGTGTAGCAGCACGTAGTGCTGCATTTGTTGTCCCATGACTTCACTGGTGCTGTGCAGCAGGAATTCCCTCTGGCCTGCACAGCTCAGGGAAAGCTGCAGAAGGAACTGTGATGGGGATCTCCAAACTGACTGATGACAATTCCAGCTCCTGAAACACTGAATTTGAGGAATTTTTTAGAGGAAAAATTATCACATACATAGGGTTTGGGGTTTTTTTTCAGCTGAAAGAATGAGTATTTCATATTTCACATCAACATTCAGAAATGAATAATCACTAAAGAAATCCAACGACTGTGGACACCTGTAATCATTTCTAAAGCAAGCTACTATATTTCAAATGCCCACAGTCACTGAAAAGAGATAAAATGGGGAGAAAAATATTTACATAACTACATGAAAGAGTATACATAACATATATATAACACATATACATAACCTACATGAAAGTGCAGAAAAATTGGCAAGCCATCAAACAGCATCACTGCAGTGATCCTCCCTATAAGGAGCAACTCTCAACTCAGGTGTTGGTATTTCATCACCAATCAAAAAACAAGAACCTTGAAGGGGGAAAAAAAGCACAATAAAAAGGTGGATTTTGTATCTGTGTCCTTGGTATCTATTCCAAGAGGTGCTCTAGGAGAATACTTGCCTCCAGATACATCAGGAGCTGCACTGTGCACACTGAGCTCACCCAGGAATTCTGAAAGGAACCTGCCCCGTGTTCACTTCTGCAGCAACCAAATGAATGAGGGGCCTCCTCCACATCTGTGGGTGTTGGGAAATCAGAACAAGTCTGATTGCTGCAGCATAATTGGATTGCAGCAGTTGGCAGAGTAATAAAACCCCACTAATTACATGATCAGACCGTATCACAGGCAGAGAAATGCCTGTCCATTGCAGCCTTGGCAACCTGTGTTAGTCACTCCACGTGTCCCACTCTGACTCCTTTTTCGTTCTGCTGACTGCTAAAACAAACGCTCATTTTGGTTGCAAATCTCTCCATCAGTTATCTGAGGTACTCTGCTTGATCACAGTCTCAAGGGATATTAAAAAATATCCACATGATACAAGGCAGCCCCAGAAAAACCTTCTGTATCAGGTCACCTAATGAACTTGAGGGGTGTTGTTCTTGAAGAAAGTGTACCTTGACTGAACAGCACCAAAATAAAACCCAGCCAAACTGAGTCTCCAATTGCCCTGAAAAGACTCAAAGCTGCACTACAGAAAAAGCTATCTTTATGAAGGTAATTAAAACTAATCTGGCAAATGCCAGAACACCATTTGAAAGTTTGAACTGGCTGTATTCCCTTTATTATCTCTCTAACCTCACTAAGCATTTAGTTCTCTTTCCATATCTAAATTAGAATTCAAGTGCAAGACATCCACTTCTCATTAATGTCTCGTGCTCCCCTAGCAGAAAAAGAAATCTAAAGTAATAGAATGTTAAGACTGTACCATTCTAGAATAGAAAAAAATAGCTATTAATAAAAACTTCAGCAGACAGTTCAAAATATGGTAAAAACATGACTGACATCAAGTTCTACCAATCATAGAATTCACTTTACTCAAGGATTTTGTTTCACAACTTTACCTCTATTTTCTTTTTATTCTCATGGTACAGAGTCCTCAGAGTCATTGTCATTTCAGAGGAGAAAGCAGCCTTGAAGGCACCAACTTCATTATGTCAGCTGCTGGTGTCAGCCCAAATGTTATGACCATCAAAACAAATCTCCAGAATTCTGCTGTTTGTTTGCAGGAAACATCCAAACCCAACTCAACAATTCTAATGTGATGCCCTGCATTGGGGCTGATTAAAGTACCTGATTAAAATAAAACTGATTAAAACTTTGCAAACTAGGGAAAAAAGTAGGAACTGTCCCTTCCAAGGCAGATTTAGGAACAACACTCTCACCTTGAGATGTCCAAGGCAGAAAAAGGGGCAGTTTATTTACAGACCTCGACATTTACAGAATTCACACGGTGACTGGAGGAAGAAAGTTGTCCTCTCCAACCACACTGGTCAACCCAACAGCCCATCAATCCTCTCCTCCTCCTCCAGAAAGGAATGCAAATCAATCATTGTTTACACGGAAAGTGTGTGAACTCCATTACAAAAAGTAAACATCAGAAGGCTGAAGAACTTTAGAAAAACAGAGCTGTTGTAATTGGACACAAAGAAATGACACTCACGCACTGGGATGTTTAAGGCAAAAAAAAGGGGCAGTTTATTTACAGACTTCAACATTTATAGAATTTCAGCAGTGACCATGGATTGGAGGAACAAAATCTTCTTCAACCACACTGGGCAACGCAACAGTCCATCAAGAGTCTCCTCCTTATGAGAAGAATGTAAACATGAAAGGACAGTTACAATAAAAATGAAAGTTATTGATGTAAAATCGTGTCTGACTCCATTGCAAAAAATAAACACAGAAAGCTAAAATAGAACTTTAGAAAAACTTCTTAAAAAGACAGAGGAGAACAGCAAAATCCCAAACAACACAGAGCAACAACTGAGCAGCCAAAGGCTCCTAAATTACTGATCCTCTTACAGCCAGGGCTGCAGGGCTGGGACAGCTCTTTGTGACAGCAAGGCTGCTGGTGTGTTTATTATTTCTGTTTATTTTGGGGGAATTTTTATACACTGCAGTTCCCCCCAACTTGTCAGTAACTTTCCCAAAGATAGGGAGGCACCTCAGGTATTAAAATGATGATGAAAGTCAGACATTTACACCAGCAAAATGACCTTTAACTAAGAATTAACAAAGTGTTTGGGAGCCAGTTGTGAACAGGGGTTTCAGTGTCTAGCAACTAACACACATGTAAAGGTGAAATATAATAAATCCTTTATATTTTTCCACAGCACCCTGGCAGGAATAGCAAATAACCATACTTAATATGCAGTTTTATGATACATTTCAAAGGAATTCCTAATGAGCCCACACTCAACATTAACTAAACTCCTTAGGCAGGGCTAACCTTATGAAAAGACCTTTTTTTTTTTTTTGCCATCATATAATAAAGAATAAAATTTGTAGTGAACATTTATCTTTCACCTCTGTTAAATCATTCATCATGCAAAAGGCATTAACACCTAGATGTTAAGGTCACATACTGAAGCAAAACACAAAGAACACTTAAAAAAAATCTTTCAAAAAGACAGTTTAGAATGATTTGTTTCAAAATCCATCAGTTTAGAAACAAATATTAATTAGAAATTTAGAAAACTTTTCATTTGGGGGGTAAAGGAGGGTCTTAACACCAGTGGATTACTTTAAATAAAGCATTTTTGCCCTCAGAAATGCAGCTCTTGCATTCAGAATTAATAAACACATAAGCAACATATTTTCTGAGAGACCAAAAAGTGAGAAAGGATTTGTCACAGTTTCAGTGGCTGTACACTCCCAGTGTATTCAGTGCAAGGTTTGTATACACAAGATTTACTTCCACCCTTCTTTGTCCTCCTCTGCCATCAATCCCTGCCGCTGTAAGATATGACACCACTTCTTTCTGAAACACAAACTGGCTCCAGCTCTGAGCAGAGGGAAGAGCTCATTCCTGCTTTGGGAAGGGAAACAGAAGGTCCATAACTTTTCCAACACTGTATATACAGGGGGAACAAAATCTAACTCAACTTCAAGTTTTGACTCCATCTCCCACTCTTGCCTACCTTAAGCTGACCGAATCAGAACAGAGCTGTGAACCTCTCTAGATCAGTAAAATAAATCAGGGCAGGGTCACCCAGCAGCCTCCTCCTCATCTAGGCAAGTTCTCCTTGCAGTGTCTATCCCAACACACCTGGCTCCCTGAAAATCCAATATTCCACAACTGCCACCACATTTTCAGCTGGCCCTTGCCTGTTCCAGGTTTTAGAAGAATCAGTTCTATCACACAGAGCCCAGGACTTACAGAAGACTGTTACAACAACCCTGCTCCTTCACAAGATCAATTGTACCAGGTGTCAACTAACGCTGAAATCAAACACTTGAGAAACGAAAGCAAATTCTTCAGATCACTTCAGATTGGGGTTTCAATCCCAAACACTGGTAATTGAAATCCAAACACCAGCTAAGCATATTTAAAAGTGAAACACCTTGAACAAATTCAAAAGAAAAGTTACTGGTACCAGTGCTGCTTCACACCATTCAGTTCTTCGGAATCTCCTCCTCTTCAGGCCACTTTTCACAGTGAATGGGCCATGTTCCTCCACCAGTATTTTTCAGAAGAACAGTAGGTACAGAAGTATTAGATTGTTATTCCTAAATCCTTGGCAATACAGCTCTTTAATAAAGTTTAACTCCAACAACTTAGTGAAAGGAATGTTCTCCTAAAAAAAATACTCAGTGCAGACTAGGGATGGCCTCCCCAGCTTGGCTAGGGAACCATTCGTGAGACCACGGGGCACCCAGAGCATGGCTGAACAGCCAGCTCCTGAAAAATCCCCACCTTGCAGCCAAGGAGCTGAGGAGTCACTTCTGCTAGCATCCCTCCCATCCTAATGATCACAACCCAGTCTAAATTACAGACTGAATTCAAATTTATACAATTCATCCTGGAAACATTAAGACACTTAACAGTTGTGCTTTTTCCCTTGAGTCAAGAAAGCTGTTTGGGTTTTTCCTACTGCATCACCCAGTAAAAACAACAGAAGATAGTGGATAAAACAAGAGTTGTGGTGTAACTATCAGTGATGCTGTACAATATCAGAACTAAAAGTTTTGTCCTAGCATGGGGATTTCACGGTGATAGGGGCTGTAAGGACTAATCCAGCAATCTTCCAAAAAGTTCATTTTCCCTTCTGCAATTTACACAGCAATATTTATGCTTCTTCCTTAAAGATCCTCAAAACTACAAGAGAAATCTACAGGACACCTTGGCCATCTACACAAAAATTACCTCCCTCTCCTCTGAAAGCAAAGTTTGCAGAGTAATGCTCATCATTTGTTTGCCATCACCTGCTTATAGCCCCTTCAGGACCTGCAGTGGTGTGACAGGAAATAATAGGTCAGATATACCCAAACTAACAGCACTGACAGATCCTATGTTCAGCCCCTTAGAAAAAATGTAATTAGATTCTCAGAAATACTCTTGTATGAACGGAATTAATTGAAAAGATTTTAAGTTTTAAAATTTTCATCAAAATTACAGGAATAATTTCCACTGGTATCTTTCCAGCAAGAGACCATGACTCTGCCTTAATGGCTGAACTCTGTCACAAAAGCCACAAGCACTCTGAAGGCTTATTTCAGTCTGCTGTTCTGCTGAGAACAAGAAACTGAAATACAACAGCCAAGATTAACAGCCAATTATTAACACTTAAAAATATCAATGGAACACAGAAACTGAAACAGCAAGAAATGATATGGGCTATTTGTAAATAGCCTGGGAGGTGAGATCAGTGGTGTTGGCCCACAGGCTCTTCTCCTGCTGGAGTGATCTCCAACACTAATCCAGCCTTTGAAGAGGCTCCCTCTGCCCTTTCCTCACAGGGAATGCTGCAGTCTCTCATAGCTGAGGTTATTTATTCAGCTCAGCTATCACAGCTGCACTCACAAATGTCTTCATGTGGCTCTAAAGGTCAAAACCATGTCTCTCCACCGCAGGTCACTCTTGCTCTTATATTGTAAATCAAGGTCAAAAACTGAGTTTCCTCTCATGAAAGAATGAGAGCCAGTTCATTTCACCACTGACAGCAGTAGCAGATGTAGGACAAATAGCAAACAGTGGCACTTTACAAAATGTGACATTCACCTCTCTTCCCAAAGATCATTTCTGGTGGTTAAAGAAATATTCTGTACCAAGTTACCTTCTTATGCCACATAAACAAAGCTGAAATAAACTGAAAATTTTCTCATTTAAAGAAAATATTTATCAACATTACATGAAAATGTTTTCACATTCTAATTCATGTGGTCTCTCACGCAATCTTTTACCTAGAGCACTTCAATTAGTTTGCCCTCGATTATAAATTATAAACAAGCAGTACATGTGAACTAAGTTCTCCTTCCTTCTCAGAGAAAATCAACCTGAATAATTAATTACCAGTTGTTTCTGCAGCAGTTATATACTGGGAAAATTCCAAATTTTTCAAACTCACTATTTCATAATCTAGACTTAAGCCAGAATCCAACTCTACTTACTTTAGCTGTCAAAAAGAATGATTTGTTCCATCTTCTCTAGATAGATGAGCCTTCCTTTCTTTATAAATATTGATTAGAGAAATAGCTTAGAGACAATTTCTAGCCAGCTCAAGTTCATTAAATGGGTTCCTGCTGCAGTGTGCTGCCTAGGTCTGGGTGCCATACACAGCCTTTGGCTGCAGAAGGCTCAGCAGGCAAGGCAGCAATTCCAGGACCTGCAAGAAAAGCCATTGGAAAGGCAGGAGAGCAACACTCACTACAGCACTGAAGTTCTCAGCTGGACAGACCTCCTCACTTCAGAAATGCTGGAGTCCATGGGCAAATCCAGCCAGCACCCAGCCCACAGGACCAGGGCAGGCAAACTCACCCTGCACTGCCAGGCTTAAACACACAGAGTTAGTTAGACCTTTCCAGTTACATCAGCACACACTCAACTCCATCCTCAGAAAAAAGGAATTCAAATAATCATTCACCCCTTACCAGGACACTGTCCTGCCATTGAAAAAGTGAACTGCTGAGAGAAGTACCCACTTGATCCTGCAGCATTACACACAGAGGAATATGCTACATTTGAGCACTGGTACCTAAGAGATTTTACACACAAATTAGGAGCTCAGAGTTACAGTTACACTTTTCCTCTGTTACAACCCTTTTTCTCTACAAGAGCTTATTTCTCCTTCATCGAAAGTTATTTCCACTGACCAATTGGTTAAAAAGCTTCCTACCCTATTTAAACTTATTTACTGATGATACGCAAGAATAATCCTTTAGCAAGGAAAACATTCATTCTGTACAAATATCTATGCCATACCTGTCCCAGGCACAGCTAGCTGTGTATGACCACACATCAATAAAAGCATGATATGAAGTGAAAGACAGCTGGACCTTCCTGTAAAGGCTCATGCAGGAAGAAAGCCACACCTGTACACTGCAGCTGAATCCCCTGCACAGCATGAGCTGTCACAGTCGATATGTGGCAGTCAACATGGACACTGCACTCCAGGTGCTTCCTTAGCATCACCAGAAGGCTTCAAGTATCAGCACCTTGTTATTCAAAAAGTCTCCCATACCTTTTCTCTGTATCTCCCAAGAGCAGCTCCACACAGCTCGGGCTCTGTCTCTCCCTCAGTTCTGGTCACTCCTTCCTGTCCCTGGCACAGCCCCCTCACCCTGTCTGTCCCACCTACAGCAGCTCACCTTTGCTGGCCCTGGCACCACCTCCTGTCCCTGGCTCTGCACAGCACAGCCAGCAGCCTCCAACTGACCCTGCCCAGCTCACTCACTCTTTATCACCCCCATGGCTGTGAGGGCAAGGCTGTTTCTACTCCAGGATAATTAACACAGGTGTAAGAGATCAGAGGGGAGACTGCCCTCAGCAGCATCTCCTTTGGTCTCCCCACACGAGCAGCTGTGAGGCAGAGATTAAGGCTTGAGCTTCTGCACCCCTCCATTCCCAGAGGGGGTTACCCACCCTGATACTCCTGGCCTGGTTCAGAAGGTGACAGTGCTTTGAGCTGTTGGGCTCCGCCAGCCATTCACACAGCCAGCACCTCCAGCTGGCACGGCAGCCGATCCACAGGGCTCCAGATGCAGCAAAGAAATGATCTGCCCCCTTATCCACACCACAGAAATCACAGAAGGCACCCAACTCCCTTCTTTAATTTAGTGTGAAAGCATTTAGCTTGAGTTGGGTTGGAGATTCCAGGTGTATTCCTGAGATCCCACATCCTCTCCCCTGGCCCGAGCAATGCTTCCTGCCATGGATCACATCCCCAGCCAAGCACCTGAGGTATGTCAGCCATGGGACTGGGGAAATGAGGCCCCAGGGCCCTGCACAGCAGGCAGCCTATCTGCAATGACAGGGAAACCTAGAGAGGGAATTAAATTAACTCTCACACACAGCACTTCAGAACTAACAGATCCACATTTTGGTTTATGTGTTGATGGACTTGAACACCACAATTTTACTTGGTTTTCCAGCCCTGAACCAGAAAGACAAAGCCTAAGGGCCTTCTGCTTGTGAAAGTGTCTTGGTTTGGAAAGACAGCTATCTGCCAGGCAAAGCTGGAGTTTCCCTTAGAATGGAGAATGTAAACCCCTCACCCCCACCAAATTATGATTTTGCAATTAAGGGCTTTCAGGCAAAGATTTGGGAACAGGAATAACAGTTCTTTACTAGGAATACTAACAATACAAATGGAGTAGACAACAAAACCACCCAACCAACCAAGCAAACAAACAAACAACAATCTTGGAAAACCCTGACAGAGTCAGAGCTACAACCTGACACCCTGCTGGTCAGGGTGCTGGAAGCAGTCCCAAAGTGAGTCCTCCTGGGGTGGCAGATGTGGTTCTGGTGAAGTAGAGATGATCCTGCAGAAAATGGGTCCAGTGATGGTGAGAAGGGTCCAGTGATGGTGAGAAGGGTCCAGTCTTCCTCCGGGAATCAGGTGAAGCCAGATCCCTGGTGTTCCTGTGTCTCCGTTTTATCCAGGTAGGAATGGTTGGCTCCCCCCACTGGGTGGAGCATCTCACAATGGGATGATGGAATGGGGATGTATAGTTTGGGGATGTCTGCTTGGGGATGTGTTAATGGCCCATTAGCAAAAATATCCCCCTGGAGGGAGGACTGGTGGTGACAGAGATAACAAACACTGCCCCACCTGGTTTGAACAGCTGGCCCATTATCAGAAGGCACCTGCCCCCCTCCCTCCAGAGTTACAAAGAGAAAGAAAAAAAAAATCTCTCCAATTGCTTTCAGCAAATGAAACAGAATACACGTTTCTGGTTCCATAACCCAAGACAGAAAGTCAGCAGGATTTATCCTGAGGCTATGGATATCAATCCCCAGACATAACATGGGACTGGACAGAACACCTCTCCACTTTTCCAGCATTTCAGTTCTCCACTACAGCATTCTCTCTGCTATAAAATTAAAGTAACCCTGTTGGGCAAAAACGTCCAAAACCTTAGACTGACCTGAAAAGACAAGACAGTCACTCTTTGCTGGAATAAAACCCCACCTTGATGTTTTCAGATATAAGGTTTTGCTCCGTTCACATTACAGTAACTTTGTAGAGTTTCTGTTAACTGCAATTCTTATGTTCTTCTATTCCTTTTGATCACATCATGGCAAAGTCATTTCAGATCAATACATTGCCCAAGAGGTCAAAAGAACTCCAGTCAATGGGTTACTTGCACCTACCATGTACTATTATTAATTAATCCTCAGAAAGAAATACTGTTCTACTCACAAAGCAGAGATAAAGCCAGAAGAGCTGGATCAAAATTCAAAAAATCACTTAGTCCTTAAAGTTAATTAATTGCTTCTCAATACTTTCTGTGGGCTTTTCCTACTGCAGCTGACCATGGCTGGCCTCCATTATTTCACATGATTAGAAACAGTATTTAATTTCATGAACATTTTATTTGGTGATGATTAAATTTTAAGTCTCTTGTTACCCTTCTCCTCTGTTTCAGCAAGGTTTTAAGAACCCTTTCACCCTTCTCAACAACTATCTGACCTGGGAAGGGAAAGAGTAACTCATGAATGAGAAAAGGAGTACCATGAGACAGAAGGAGAAACCCTGAAGTAGCCAAATTAGTTTAAGCCTTTATGAACTTCTTTATGTCTCCAAAAAATGTCACTTAGAGTTGTAGCTGTTACCTAAGCTTCTGTAAAGCCCCATAATACTAAATAAAGTATGGCATTATGAAAAACTGCAAGTCTGCAAAGCACCTTGATGTCCTCAGTATTTCTGTAGAAATCTATTTATGTTATGACTTACAAGCTGATGTGTATGCACAGCTTTTCAGAAGCAAACTGGAAATCTGCAGACCCTGCGTCAATACCAAAATTAAATTTTGATTCCTCGAGTCCTCCTGAAACAGGCTGAAATTACTTTTTACAAAAAAAAAAAAAAAAAAAAAAGGTACAAAAAAACCACCCCAGTTAGCTTGGATTAGTAAACCAGGTCTAACGAAAATCCCAGACAGCAAGTGTTTCGCTTGGTGTTTTCCAGATACTCAAAAGACAGACATGTGTTTTCCTTTGGCTTTGTACCCATGTACAACAGCATCCCTGTTCCTGCTTTTAGAATCCACACCAAAATGTTAAAGCTGTTATTATTCATATCCACTTAACAGGAAAGTTTTAATTCACTGGAAAATTTCCTTACTGATTTAGCCACTGATGGTTACAGTTACCAAGATTTTCTTTCTCCCAGTAAACATCGTGATTCCACAGAAGAGCTGTGTGTGATGTCACAGAATATTCTGAGTTGGAAGGGAACCACAAGGATCACAGAGTCCAACTCTCACCCACTCTGTCATTAGCTGAGCTCATCTGATCTTCATGGTTCATCTCATGGACTGGTCTCCTTAATTCTGCCTTTGCAGACATCAGCACCAAGAGCACAGCTGCACCAGCGCTGTTTGGCCGTGCTGGTTCACAGCTGCAGGGAACGACAGCACCAGTAATTGTTAGTTCAATGCCACTGCCAGGAAAATGTATTTTGAAAGAGTGAAGACCCAGCTGTGTTGGGTGCTGCACAAGGACCAACCAAAAGCAGAAATAATCCCATGAAAAACAACGAGGCATTTTACAGTTTCTTGAACTAAGACTGGCACATCCAGAAGGCCTGAGCCCCAAGAAATGAGCATAAAAACACAGGAAGCACAGACGTGCAATAGGTCCCTGCTCAGACATGGCCTGTTCTACTTAAACTGCTTAAGTGCAAGTCATCTGGGCTAACTACAGAGTGGAAATACATACAGTGGAGAGAGCAAACTCTTTTTTTCCTTCCTATTATGAAACCACGCTCCCAAAAATTTCATTTTTCTTTTCCATTACCTTCAGTATCTTTGCACCCCTGCATACTTTGTATTTACACCTTAGCTCATCTACACATGGAGGACAATAACACTGTGTTGCTGTTTTACAGCAGTGCTTGAACTACTGTCATGAGATTGAGGAGCATTTCTGATACAGAACTTTCTGACTGATGACAAACATCCTTCCTGAAATTAAATTCTCCCTTCAGAAACTGCAAGTTTTGCTTGGATGAGGACTACAAGTAATACTCTGCTGTATCAGATTATATAATATAGGGCACACAGTACCTCTAGATAATTGCAGGGCAGGATACAAATGAAGATTAATCTTTTTCACTCTGGCATGAGGCAAACAACAGCTGCAGGTTTAAATTATACCATCAAATTCCACAAGACTGTAAAAGCTTAACAGTATCAACACCGATTTTCAATCTAAGTGAAACAGTAAATATTCACTAAGGCACCAAGAGATTTTCACAATTTAGAGAGAGAAACACCTGATCTCTTATGCTTTGCTCTTACTCCTAAAGCTTCTATTCATCAAAACTCAATTGCAGTTGTCTCTGCTCCCACCCCTCCTCAAAAACCTCTTATACTGCAAGAAACGCTCCACTGACTGCAGCTTGTTAAGCACAAGAGCACCTAAAGTACACAGATTCGTATTGGGAAAGCAGCTGAACAGTTATACAGGGATATTGATTACCAAAGGCATTTACTTTTATTAAAAACATTATTCAGATTTGAACACGGACTGAACATTTCACACTGCGTTCAGCCAACAGCAACGCTTCCCCTCCCGCTAGGCTGCAAGCTAAGCTGCAGCTCCATGGCACAGCATGTGGCAGAAGAACCTAACCATGGAATTATCCCATTTATCATCCTAATTATGCCTTGGAAACTGCTGCATTAACATCAATATCTGCATCAAACTCCAAGTGTCACTGCAAATTCTCAGGCAATGAGCAGTGTCAACACGTGAAAGACAGAGGTGCTCTGGCAGAAATCAGTGGGATGTTACTTCCATCCTGCCCTCCCTTCAGGATCCTGGCCAGATGAAGAAATATCTGTGTTTGATCCTTGTAATCAGAGATGGCCCCAGCTGATGTGATGGGCAACCTCACAGAGCTCCTGGAGAACCCTGACAACACCCAGACCAACAGCTCACCTCACGTGCAAAAAGAGCTTCGTGCAGTATTTTTACCAGACATGTGAAAGAAGGGAAGGAAGATCCCTGGCACAGTGAGTAAATTTAGACTGCTGAAAGGATAAATAGCAAAGGTGTTCTGTGAAATGTGCCACGGGGACACACAGGTGCTGTTGAACACTGAGGTATGGCCAGCTGTGACCAACAAAGGGAGCTCTCACCTCGGGATCACAGCACTCACGGGCTGCCCCCGCAACACTGAAAGCACCCATGGCATGGTGAAGAAAGGACAATGGAAAGAGCAGATTCACAGGAAAGGCATCCCACAAAACTCATCTGAAAGCAGCCCCAAATGCAGTGCCAGTGTATGGCTTTGTGTTACAGCACTGGAGTGTGGACACCAGCAGAACAAAATTGTCACTGAAAATAAACCTGTGCAGCACCTCTGCAAGGAACAGCTACAGGCACTGCCAGGAGAACAAACACTGACCTGTATCCCTCTCTGACACACTAACTGTTTTTACATCCAGCAGGGACAACACCAGTGTGAACCCCCCAGCCTCTTGTTCCACAGCTACAAACTCGCAAAGCAGCAAAAACAGAAAATTGGAACCTCTGCAAAGTCTTTTTTTTTTTTTTTTTTTTATAGAGGAAAAAGTATCTTTTCCCACAGATTAAATGCAATCTTGGATTCAGATCTTTACATTTAAGAGCAACAGCCTTCTCACTGCATTTATATTAATGCTCAGATGGGAAGCTTTGTTGATTAAACATTCAATTGCTGTTGAGTATCACACAGCCTTATTACCTCGTGGCGGTGGCTCAGAGTGAATCTAATTCCAGCCCCGCACTAGCGCCTGCACATTTCTTCTTGACTGAATTTGCTTTTTCATACTTGTGCAAATGACTAATGTACTGAGCAGTAAAACTTCTTTGCTGACTGCAATGAAAAAAAGCAACAAAACCACACCACAGCCAGTTTAATCAAAACTAGCCCATTTTACAGGCCCTAAAACAAAGGGGGACCTATGGGCAAACAGCTGGAAAGAGGAACAGCAGCTTCCACTTTCTATTTATATACCGTGCTCAAGCTGGCCAACTTTGGGTTTTTTTGTTACATTTAGGCCTCTTCTTGAATAGTTACTCGACCTGTGAATGGTATTTATTTGATAGAAAACTCTCAGAAATACAGGAAGCTCCTCCCAGAATCCATCAAACCATTTAAAAAGTCATCTAAAGGAGGCCCATGTAAAGATGATACCCACTGGTTAAATCACTGCCACTCTGGATTCTATTTATAGTATCAGAAGGTTCTTCAAAATTACCTTGGCTTTTTGTTTACTACTATCTATTCCTAGTCAATGAAAGTTAAAATTCAACAGCAGCATTCTGACTGTAGAATAATTGTCTAAATGGAACAAAGAAATACTACTCTGCAGATATTAATGTAGAAGAGATGCCCTGTATCAGTCTGAAAAGAACCACAGCCTTCTCCATTGTGTCCCCTAACTGATGCTGTAAGAAACCCTGGACACTAAATGCCACAGGAGGACCCACAAAGAAAGCCATCAGGGTTATGAGAGCTGTAATTTAAGGTAAAAATGGTCTATTTACAGACTTAGACAAAAGAATGTGCTGCAGAGACACACTTCCTCCTGCAAGGTAAAGCTGCATCACATTAAAAGAAATTCATTTTCAAATGAAATTTATAATTTATTTTAACAAGAATGAACAGCCAAGATGGGAAACAACTTCTAAATTATTAAAAGTATGGATTGATTTAATTTCCTTCTTATGAAGACTAAAATAAAACTTTGTCTTAATTTTGTTCTGAGACCTCTTCTTAAATAAGGAGGAGTCCCTGCTCTTACACTCATGGCTTTATTATTCCCCCTTGAGTGTTATGAAGTAAAAAAATGAATATAAGAAATTATTGCTTAAATGGCTCACACATCATCTTAGGTCCCCTTTTTCACCTTATGGAATTTTCCCACTAATCTTGGTTTCACAAAAGGACAAAGGGAGGTAAAAACATTGGAGACATTATTCTGATTACTTTTTTTGGTACATGAGTGCAAACAATTAGATTCTAATTAATGTTTTATCTGTCAGCTGCTCCTAATATAACAACATGGCACTTCCATCTGAGCAATAGCTTCTGTCACTTACTTCTTTTTCTGTATTAATACCCCATGATATTTTAAAAAACCCACAAAAACCACAAGAACAAAGTCAGCAGTAAAATAAAATACAAGAGAGACCAAAGAGTCACTTCAGAGCTCATTTTCTATTCATGGTGTATAGTTTAACAAATAATGTGTCTGTGTTTGATTTTATTATGTTACTGGGTGACCTACAGAATCTCAGGAGACAGCTAAGAAGAGAGATGACCATTATTCCATCAGTGAGAAAAATCAATAAGAGCAGTTACACACTTTATGCAGTCTAAAACCTAATTCATATAGAATTTGTAAGGAGAAGAATAAAAAAACCCAAGCAAACAATCCTTAACTTTCCCTAGCCAATAAAGTAAAGGAAAACTATGTTTCATTCAGAATCAAGGCCAAGACTCTGGCTTGTTACGCCTAAATACACCAAATGC
The DNA here is from genome assembly GCA_027886175.1 of Phylloscopus collybita. Classification (NCBI taxonomy): domain Eukaryota; kingdom Metazoa; phylum Chordata; class Aves; order Passeriformes; family Phylloscopidae; genus Phylloscopus; species Phylloscopus collybita. The sequence continues at coordinate 27,385,832 of JAJNNQ010000003.1, read as the reverse complement.
AAATATAAATAGCATCTGTATTACAATATAGGCTTGCTTTGGGGGTTTGGTGGGTGGTTTTTTCCCCCTCTTTCAAACCATTCTTATCTATAATTTCACACCTATTAAAAATAACATCCTCATTTTACGGTAGCTAGAAATGCTAAACTAAAAACCTACGCAAATGGAAAGCAGAGATAAGAGCCAAAGTGTTCTGCCTGGAAAAAAAAAACAAAAAACAAAAAAAACAAAACAAAACAAAAAACAAAAACAAAAACAAAAAAACACCACACCAAACCCCCCCCAAAAAAAAAAACCAAAAAACCCCCCCCCAAAAAAAAAAAAAACCAAAACAAAACAAAGACCAAAAAAAAAAACCAAAAAAACCCAAAAAAACCCCCCAAAAAAGTAGCCTGCAAGCTTTTCTCCCATATCTGTTTTCTGAGGCTCTTTCAGTGCTTTTGCTAGAGGAAAAACTTAAATTGGGGTGATAGGAAAACTAGCAACACCCTAAGAAACACATTTGTAATGCCCTGAACAGCAATTTCCAGCCAGGGCATAATCACTGCACGGCTACCTGCACATTCCTGCCTGGGTAAGGACCAAGCATCCCTGTCACCAAATGGGACCCTGCTGTGCCACAGGGGCTCACATACCCAGTGACACTGTAAGGGGACAACGGGCAAGCAGGAATGAGTGCCAGCCTGATGTACACTGCCACAGCACAGCACAAATCAGTGACTGCCAGCAGCATTCACATTTTTCAATTATCCTTGCAACCCACAGTCATACTGTGGTTTAGTTTAGGGAACAAAGTGCAACTGTTGGTATCAGAGCCTAACCAAAAAAAAACCTCCCTATATTTCTCAGATGCTGGGGGGATGTTCAGAGTAATGAATAATCTTTAAAAGCCCTGCAAGCCAGAAAGATGTGTAAGCCTGGAGCAAACACGCCGGTGCTGAGTGCATCACTGCCAGGAGCTGGGAAATCACTCACACACGGGGCTGCCCTGCTGATTGCCCTCATTAGGGGCTGCCTCCGGGTTCTGCTCAGGGACAGAGCACACACCTTGCTGCAGGAGCACTGGCTGCACTCTCAGGTGGCCGACAGAGGCCCCTTCTCTGCACACAGACCGAGAGCATCCTCTGCCCTGCGAGAGAGAACTGCACAAACGCTCTGGGAGAAGCTCCATCCCTGGGATGCTGAACAGCACAGGCTGCTTCTCAAACCCCTCAGCAGGCAGCAAACACAACTTCCAGCCCAGCTCTGTCCAAGCTGGGAGCAGGCACTGGCACTGAGACTGCTGCAGCAAGGTTACAACTGGTACCAGGAACCCTCGGGTGCTGATGGGCAGCATCTCTGGACAGGACAGGATCCAAGCTACACACTGTCTTCTTGAGGAGATCAAATAAATAAATCAGCTTTATCATAGCTAATGGACTCAATAAAACACATAATGCAAGGGGAAAAGAATTCTTTAAGAGCTACCAGGGTCAGCAAAGGAAAAACCAGAAAAAACCCCAAACACACCACACAACCCCACAAAAACCAAACAACCCCCCAAAAAACCAAACAAAAAAACCCACCACAAGCCAAGCAACCAAAACACTGGAAAAAACCCCCAAAAAATAAAGAAGTTGCAAACTATTTCTCAGGAATAGTACAAAACCCTGAGAAAAAGGAAGGGAAGAACTGTAGCCTGGGACTTAGAAGCCCAGGGTGCCAGTATTGCCTGTCAGCCTCCATACCCTGCTAAAACAGCAACTGAGTTACTGCACTTCAAAGGGATTAAAGGGTGTGCCATTAAGGACAGCTACAGATTGTAAAACAGCAACAGGAAAGAAAACAAATCAAGAAAAGAACCAGCTAGCCTGAGTTCCTCCAAGCTAACTAAACCTTTTGGGATGGGGCATTTGGGCTGTGGAAGATGTTTTCTTCCAGAGTTTTAGAGGGAAACATTTTCAGCACACTTCTCAAAACCAAGGGACTTGTTTTGTTTTAAGAGCAGAGCTGAGAGTGAATGATAGTGGTGGCTCTACCACCACCACCCAGCTGGTTCATGACAAAATTCAGAGATGATTTTGCCCATTCCCAGGAACAAGAGGAATCAGATAAAGCCTTGTTCTGGCTGCACTCACACAGCATGCACTGCTTGCTTTCACTGCACTCCACCTTGCTCCTCACTTCAGCTGCACAGAGGGGAGAGATCAGGCCTGGGAGCACAGAACAGGTGACAAGGTGATTGTCACAGAACACGGCCTGTCTCTCAACAGAGAGCGGCATTTAAAACTGAAAAGGCATTCTTCCACAAAGAATAAGCAGCAAAGGAAAATAAACTTCAATCCAAATCATGTCATAGAATCTCACAGAGCCACGAAGGAAGCACAAAAAGCAAATCCGTGGTGCCTCATGAGCAGTGTCTTAGCCCAGAGCCTTCTTTCATTCCAGTGCCACATTTAGTGGTAAATGGAAATACAAAGTCATCTCACGGTGAAACACGGGTTTGTGAGCTCCTTGCAAAAGACACAGCACACAGTTTTGTACTGCCTTGGACACTAATCCTCATCTGCAGAATATGCACTGTTATCATTCCCAACTGAAAGCCCAGTTTTGATCTCTTTACTTTCAACTTCATTCACAAGCCACCCTGCTGACTTCAATGAAGGAAAAAAATAGGAAAAGACATTAGCTAGCATAATTAAAAGGATTAGAATTTGATGCATATCAATCCCAAAACACCATCTGATTACAGAACAAACCACAAGTAATGTATAACAAAAAGACAGACATAAAACTCAAGTCAAAAAGCCTGTCTTTTCACCAAGTCATGAAGAAATGCATAAAACATATTTGTATTTTCTGCGCTTAAACTGTTTACAGACCCTGCCTGCAAAAATTACAAATTAATATTTAAGAAGTTAACAAATGCACTGCTCTCATTCACAGAAACAGTGGCCCAAAGCTTATCAGTCAATTGCTCTGGAAATGGAATCAAACAATCATTTATTCAAAACATGCAAGGTATGAACATATAAATAATAAAAGGCATGCAGCAAGGATACAGGATGTTTTTAAAGCAGTTTTTACAATTTCTTTAAGTGCTCACATCGTATTACAGTTCTCTTCAAGAAGTCAACTTAAAATGGTAAACGTTCTCATGAATCAGTGCTCCAAATGCATTTAAAAGAGCTAACAGCATGAAAAATCCTTCTGTAGGGTAGATGTTTCCACAAATTACTTGAAAAATAAATTTAAATTCTAACCAGCAATATATACACCTAAAGTGAGCCTAACCTTGGACTAACTCATTTCCCTCAACCGCTGGTGCAACATTTTGTATGAGAAGTTTGAGTACAACACAAGGAACTGCAAAAAGCACATGCAATGAACTAGATCCTTTTATCAGCTGCATTTGGACATGCTGGTGATGAGACTTTTCAAAATCCATCTTCTCAGAAGCACCATGCTGAGGAACAGCCCAGTAGTGTGCATCTTAGGGTCAGAGTGTTGAGCAAATCACCTGCCTACTTAGTCTTCTCATGACATTTTTTTCTACCTGCAAATGCTATTTTAACACATTCCATTTAGTTTTAATATCCTTACCAACTGCTCCATGATATTCAATATTTCTCATAAGATGCAACCAAAAATTCACTGGCATGAGTTAGGAATGGCAACAGCCGTGTCCTGTGCAAAAACCCTGCTGAGTTCCTCTGAACTAAAGATTAAAGAATTATGTCCCTGACTGAAAGGACCTGCAGTTAAACAGATAATCTGCCCAGGTGGTCAGCACCTTGAGAAAAAGAGAGGTCAGAAGGCTGGGCTGGGCTAAACAGCATTTTCCTGCAACAGGGAAAATCTGAGCTGCAAGCACAAAGCAAGACTTTCTGGACACCATCCCAGACTCACTCCATATTCACCTCAAAGACTTCAGAAACAGGGACAACAGGGTGATTTCTGTCATCTCCTCCTGCAGGTTACAGAACATCAGTTAAACTAAACTGGGGCTAACATTGATGCAACAGAGACACTTTTCAGCACATCAGCAGTAACCACATCACTCCGTCAGGCAGCAATTTGCTCAAGATCAGATTTTTAAAGGGATTTACAATATGGACATAAGTAAAGATTATTTTTTTTTAATAAATCAACATTTTGGTTCTTTTCTAGTTCTCTAAAATTGTTAAACTAAAATCTTACTCTCTAATCTAAAGAGGCTGTGAAATATGCAAACACTCTGTCTTTAAACTTAGCTGTGTTAAGGGTATCTGGAAGCCCCAGGAGACTTCAGCCCACTAACCCATAACTTTGCACCTGAACAATTCAGAACAGGCTGCAAAAGACTTTTGACTGTGCTGAAGACAGGTTATTTTTATAAACTGAAGACAAAACCCAACTTTACCATTTGGCAGGAAAGGGAAACATTAACAGGAAAAAGAGGAATAAAATCAATTATGATTTTTAATTAGCTTTCCAAGCTATTCAGTGAATGTTGGTGCTCATGAATAGCAATCTATACTGCATTCTAGTAATTTGTTATGCAAATGAAGCACTTCAGCAGATTATCCCATCCAAAAGTTAATGCCCTTAACAAAAACTCAAAAAAATTTAAAATCTATTTGCCCTTATTATAAAGGCAAAGGAAGGAAAGAACACAGAGAACTTCCCTGGAATATGAACTAGTTCTACAAAGGTTTACATTCCAGAATAATTCCCTCAATTTGATGTTGATACCTAGATGCTTTTGAAATACTTCACAAAAGACAGTTGTTCACAAATTACAGCAGAAAAAGTGAATCATTAGCATATGTAAAAGGAGTTTATAGCCTTAGTACAGTCAGAACAAAATCACTATCTCCACTCTGAATGAAAAAGAAAGAAAAAGAAAACCCAAACCACTGGCACTAGTCACAATGAAGCCTGGTCTGAATACAGAGGAGGAGTGGTCAAACCTCGAGTAATTCCTGCTATGAAAGCTGGGAAGACAAGATGCAGATTCTCCCTGGGAATGTTATTTCCCATGACATTTGAAAATAATATATCTGCAGCTGTATGGTCAACATAGCATACACAGCAATTCATAAGTAATATCAAGTTAACCCAGTCAAGCAGCTGATGAAAACTTAATTTAAAATCAAAAGCACTCTTTATTTTCCTCCTGCCCAGACCAATGGTTAACAGAACACGTTGATCTGAGCAGCAGTCAGGTGTTTGGTCACACAGAAGTCACTTTATCACACACACACCCCCAGACAAATCACTGGAACATCTTCTTCGTCATTTCTGCCAGCTCCGAGGAGCCTGATCCCACATGGTTTGTTGGGGTTTCAAACATGCTACCTGCTGTATTTCTACTTCAGGTCACAACAGTGCGGAGCATTACTCTGTGCAAAGGCTATCACACATGGTCAGCACATTTCTGTCAGACCCTCTGAACTCCTGTGTGCAAACTTGCAGATTACCAAGGGTCTGCACACGGGGACTGACCCAGCCTTCCCATAGTTAGGAGAATGAGCCATCGGTTTCCAGTTGAGCTGATGTGCCCCTGAAATACAAAAATGCTTCAGAATAACACTGCCATAAAACTGGCAAATGCTTTTCCTCCAATTTTTGTCCAATAAATGCTGTGTGGAAAGTCCCCTCCAGCCAAAGTGTCTCCAGCTCAATCACTGCAGTGAAGAGTGCAGCAGCTTTTCAAGGTCACACTCTCACACATCTGGGTCTGTAAGCTGGCAACGACATCTCCATTCCCCTTCTGCAGTGGGATCATGGGCACTGCCCATCAGACACATCCTGGAGAAAAAACACCAAGGTGAGCACAGGATGCTGCAGCTCACCTGTGCAATTTGAGCAGCTCATTTTTTACAAGGACCACAGGGAGACTCATCATCCTCCCAAGGCAGGTGCAACTGTTGTTCTGAGCCAGATGTTTGGAAAGCTATAAAACCCCTTCCCTCTGAAGGGCAGAAATCCCTCTCAGTTTTGCTGCATGCACCCATGCAGTTCCCTACCCGATGGGTCATACAAAGCTGGTGGGAATTGGCTCCACTCCATAATGGGAACACCAAATGGAACAGCTCTTATTACTACAGAAATTAAATACCAGTTGGTCTACATTTCAGATCAACTCCCTGCAAGAGCAAGCACTAAGTTAGGAGCAAAGCCCTAACTTACAAGACATTAATTTCTCCATGCCTAAGAATGCGAAAGGATACAGGTTCTATTTCATTTTCTTTCTGCTTTCCAGATCTCTCAGAGATCACAGGGTGCTGAATTCCGCCATGCATCACAAAAATACTGCCAATTTACAGAGTTCTTACTAAATTTTATTTTTACTCATTAAGATCTGAGCCTTGAAATTTAACTTGTAATAACAAACATGAAACCAGCTGAAGCATTACAAGCCAACCAGGAAAAATACTGCTTTTCTGTAACCAGAGCCCTTCAGTCTCCCAGCCCCTGGAGCCTCAGCAGTGCTACATTTCTTATGAGTCAGAGCAAAAACCAGGAGTAGCAGGTGATGTCCCACATGCTCCTGTCCCTTCCCTCCCTAGTGAGGAGGGACTGTCACAGCTGTTGGTGCTGCCCACAACAGTGCAGAATAATCCCTAAGGAGCATCCCACTGGGGCTGTTTTCCCAGGAGCTCCCACTGTGCATTTCCTTGCTTGCCTCGCCTCCCCATCATCAAATTTCTCCTCCTGTGCGTGCAACAATAGCCGAGAAAGAGATCTGCACATTATCCCCAGGCAAAGACTGCAATCAGCTCCCTGCCCACAGATTACACCAGGCTTCTCCAGCTCCTGCCTGATTCAACTCCCCTGCCTATTTGGCCTTCAATTTCCTCCTCTGTTCAACACACTGATTATAATCATTGCAGCAGAAAAGTGAAAAGGCAGCAGGCCGTAAATTACATCTGAATAATTGCTTATGTGGAATATAAGATAATTCTCTAACATGCAGTCAGCCTAAAAGAACTGGGTTAGACAAGATCTGCCAAAAAGATACCTCAGGAAACATTTTGCAAAGATAAACTCAAAAATCTCAAAAATCCTTTACAATTATGCTACAGTCAGCATTTTATAGAAGACATTTTAGTATAGAAAGTGGTGAACTTAAACACAGACTAAAATTAATTTTCCTTCAATGTCCCAGTTTACCCTTCAGCTATTCTCAAGGTTTCACTACATCCACTAATCTGCCAATATTGGCTAGTCTTGCAAAAATATATTGAGTTTTATTAGCTTCCGAAGAAACAGAAGCTGGTCTATAATTAAATTTCTATAACAGACCTTATTCCCTGGCCCTACCTTATTTTTAGAATTCGTGGTCTCAATGAGAACTGTTTCCTGAAATAGTCAAGGCCACACATCCAAAAGTTTACAGAATTTCAAGATTTTCCCACCAATCTGAACTCTTTGGAGAAGGCTTGTGGCTCAGAGCTCCTGGCCCTCAGTTGGGTTTGCAGTGCTGAAAGCATTGAAGCCTTCAAATCTCAGAGCTTGATTATCCAAACACAAAACTACCTCTCCTCCTCTGTTGATCTTGCTGTAAATAAATCCTCTCTATTGTGCAAAATAAGCACACAACCTCGTTCTGTACAGAAGGCATTTATATTGTTCAGCTTCAAGGATTTCCAAAGAAGGTTAAGCCAAACCATGCACGTATTTAGCTCTTCATGTTCAAATGGAGAGGTTAAGAAATCATTACAGCATTTTAGGATTTATCCCCTAGTAAATTCCACTGTACATTAAAGAATATATACTCTTGGAGACTAGAAAACAAGACAAGTTTGTATTTTGCAGAATGGAGGCGGGGGGGGAAGTAAATATTCCCCTGAACTTACAAGAGAACTATCTCTTTCAAGACATCTCCAATTAAAGTACTTTCTAAATAAAGGCACTGTACTCAAATCAAGACAGATTAAAGTTGTTAAAAAGAAAACATATTGGGCAAAATATCTCAACATTTTTATTATTAGAAAGTCAAACATCCAACAAACAGACTGACATTTTTGAGGTCAAGTTGTTTCCACCAAAAATATTCTCCCTCAGATATTTTTGCTGATCTTCACAAGCAGCTCCAGTTCTTTTTGATTTGTGAATCCCTACAAATTTAGATGGACAGCTGAATGGTAATACAAGCCTACTGAAAATAGCCTTGTTTCTCTCGATTATTTTTTGAGCCTTTGGAACAGGCCCACAGATCCCACCACACCAAAGATCACCATTAAAGGAGGAGTGCAGAGGAAGTAAAAAAAGGAAATTATTTTCGTTTCCCCAAATAAACCTCAAAATATTTCTCTTCAAATCATTTCATCTCAGTAACTCTGCCTCACCTTGTGCCTTTCGCTTCAGCAAAACACTGAAATAACTGCACCTTGATCATTTTACACGCAGTCTCTTCGTGCTTTTTTTGAGGAAGAAAAAAGATAGAAACCAACTACAATTGGCTCCAGTAGCCAGTGCTTTTCCCTTTATGACACCAATCAAGAGTCTGAGGCTACCTTTGCCAGGTTCAAAGACCACTATCAAAGACTGGCTTTAAGGCAGTTCAGTATAAATCAGACATTTCACATCTTCCCAGCTTTCCTTTTTCAACGCAAATTTAAAATTCTGTTAACTAAGGAAGAAAAAATGAACTTTTAAGATCTAAGCCTGACAATAATGGCAAATACCATCTGTTCAGCTGCAGCTCAGGAATTTTTAAAGTAGCTCCCATAAGGAAAAGGGAAAATCACCCTTCAAACACGACTGCTGCACAGTTTCTTCAGAAATGCCTCAAATATCCCTGCCAATGCATTCTGTCACAGACTGACCTGGGCTAGCAGCCTTTGTGAAACAAACTCCAAACCACATTTCAGAAACCAACATCATCTACCACACAGAAAACGGTGAGAGAGAGTTCAGAAATTATTTTAAATTTGTTCCACCAACCCATATATTACAAGCTCCTCTCACAACCAAGAAATTCAACCCAATTACTGTAAATTTGCAACCTGGTATAGGCAAGGGCTGTAATACTTTTCAGCCATAGTCAGACTTGGATTGCATTTCCAAGAGCCAGGTGTAAGACAAAAGCAACCCACCAAGTTATGAGGGAAACACTCTTTACTTCCTTTGTAAGTTTTTGTGATTTACCCGCACGACCTTTGCACTTCTCCCTCACATTTGAGGTAAGGTTTATTATTTTTCTAGGGGAAAAAAAGACTGCATTTTCTTAGTTGCTTGATTTCAGAAGCTCAGAGTTTAAGGAGGAAAAAAAACCAAGTGTCTAAAAAGTCATGAAGCTGATAATGATCAGACGCATGCATTACATATATAAACATATACACAGTGCTGATAATCATGTGCACAATCAGTGAGAGGAGAATCCACACAAGAAAGAATGAGGAAATCTGTCCCAAAATGAGCAGAGTCTGTTTTTTCTCACCTGCTTTACTTACTCTAATATGCTAGCAATGAGTGATAGATGAATGCTGATCAAAAAGCAGAATCTTAACATTTGCCTTTGATTGCAATTTTCATCAAATGAAATAAAAGGTGTCCCACTTCATTTTAACTATCTTAAGACATGTGAAGAAAAACAGTAGTAAATTCAATGTCATTCTTAATCACTGCTATTAGAAAAACAGCCAAGTGCTATCTGTATTTGGGATGTGCAACTTCAAGTGATTGGTCTGATTCATAATACCAGCAAGAAGAAAATTTATACCAGCTGCACAAAATGAGCCCAAGTGAAACCCCAGGAGAGTGCAGCACTGCTTGACTTTACTACACTCCCAGTATTTACCCAGTACCAGATCGGAAGCATGGTGCTGAATACAGACAGGGAGCAAACTGCTGCTTCAACACAGCTCTTCTGACAGGCAGCACAGGGAAGAATAACCACACTTAAACCTGCAGGATACCCATCCTGGCCAACACTTCCCATAATCGTTTTAAGTTGAATAAAAAGCACTTTGAAAAGAAGAAAAAAAAAACAAACAAAAAACCCTAAACAAAACAAACCAAAGAAACAAAAAACCCACAAAAACAACCAAACAAAAGCCACCAAGAACGCTTCTATTGGCTCAATGAAAGCAGTTGTACCACAGGAGGCCATAAAGTGGAAGAGATTAAATCAAACATCTCTCCTGTTTGGATAAAGGCAACTATTAGCAGAACAACATTAAAAGCTTTGAAAGAACTGTTTACATTTACAGGAAAACACACAAAGGATGAAACTCCGATTCTACCAAGATACACAGCAAATCTCACATTGATTTAATGAGGGTCAAGATTCCTCATACAAAGACCAAACATCTAAATAACAGCAATAACTGCTGGGAAACTGCAAATCTATGCAGAGCCATCTTTAAAATCAATACAGAGAGAAGCCACATTAAAATGAATTGTAATTCAGCACATAAGCTTCTGTTCTATTCCAAAACATGTCTTTAGGTAAGCTGCAAAAATTGTTTTTCCTAGCCCAATGCTCTTAAATAATCTATTGGTCAACTCACACTCCATCTGTATCTTAAGGATGCTCAGACCCATAAGGGCCCAAAAAAACCTGAACCACTTTTCCAATGCCTTTAATTTCTGCCAAGCTTGAACATCTTGTACACACCCAAGCTGTAGCACAAAGCCAGCGGCATCAGGGATACTTCACCGCCAAGCACCGTGGGTGATTCACACAAACCCAAATAATTTCTTAAATGACAGATTTTAAGAATCATCCATCTTCCACACAGAGCAGGATCTCAGGGGCAGGGGGAGCAGATGTGGGCACTTAGATTCAATGTGTCTTAAACACTGTTTTTTTGGGGTTTTTTTTTATTTTTTAATATCAGTTATTGAGAACGACAAGTACCAAATTAACTGATGCAGTGAGAGACACACATCCAGAGCCCCTAGGCTAATTTTATTAAAAAGTCATTTGAATTTTGATGCCATATAATAATGCATAATAACTCAAGGTAACTCACTCTCTTGCTCTACATCTATAAGCAATCATCATATCCATTTTTACTGGAATGCACACAGCAACATTTAGAGTGAACTGTCCTGAAGTGCACTTTCAAAATCGACGCTTGCACATTTTAAATAGTTAGATTCCACTCATTAACCTTATTGATAGAGCAAATTTGCAGCTTATAAAAGGAAACAAAACACTGAAGCATTCCAGGCATTCTGAATTTTGTGCTGAAAGCCCCCAGGTGAGCGTGCACAACTCTGGCCTCCTGGGCACAGCGTCTGGGTGTTTAAAAACCAATTAAAGAAAACTCAGGTCCCTTTTCAGTGTGCAATTTGGGCAGGAGAAGAAGGCGTGTCCAGATCCAGAGAGAACCCTCCGAGTTCAAAACCAGTCACTTTAAAAGGGGAGAAAAAAAAAAGATGAAACTCTGACGGCTCACAAGCCACTTAATGGGAGATGACAAAAGACACACCTTGGAGGGTGCTCTTTAAGTGGCACACACACTGCTTATAATTAAGATATGCTTTGGAAACTCTGAAGTTCCCACTCTTGGTAGCCTTCCAAGGTATACAATTAAAATTGGTAACAATGTGATTCTGACTGACAAACATTCTCTAATTTCATAATGACACTTAAAATACAGTTGTCAGTCTTCTATGCTGAAATACCTGAATACTAAAGCTGCTATCAAATACTGACTTCTGCCTTTTGAGACCTCTGAATCATTTCATTATCTTGACACCCAGACTTCATAATCAGACGAATCTTTTTATCCTGTGAGACACAAGAGTCAGTCTTCATGAACTGCTTTTCAATCAAAACACTCTGGGGGAAAAAAAAATATTCCTAACTCCATTTATTGATGAAAAGAAACAGAAAGATGGAATAATTTACGTGTCTTTACTGGGGTTTATTGGTGAGCTACAGGAAGCACCAGCAAAAGAAAGCACAGTTGCTTGTGTCCCATCTTCTGACCTAAGCACGTGCCAAACATTGCTCCTCACGTATTTTGGATGAGGTTGGAAAGAAGGCCCTTTTATTTTTTTTTAACACTGATAATGAGAAGCATTTCATAATTATTTCCTATAAGAAGAAATACAAGGAAACCTCAGACTAGGCTGTGTCCAGTGTGTGCTCAGAGCTGTTCCCTGCCTTTCCTCCCCGCAGGCTGAAAGGTTTCTCTCACACAGAGGACGCTGGCCCTGTCCCCCTGGGTCAGCTGCTCCTCTGCTGCTGAGAGTCAGATCTGATAGACTCACACCACAGACCTGCCAAGTGGGACTGAATGTTCCAGTGATTTGGAAACGCCTGCAATGGCTAAGACTTCAAGATTTGCCCAAGTAATTAATTTAATTGGAATCAAATATTCTTAGTTACTCAGATCATTGAGAGGCTTTCAGCTGTACTTAAAAATTAAGACTAAAATGTTGTTTGTAGTAATGATGAAGTTCAAATAAGAGGTTGATTAATTGGGTCTTACAAGAAATTTGGATATGACAGCCCTTTTAGGACTTCACTGAGTAGTTTAGTAGTACATCCTAGAATAAGATTATAAATTATATAAGTGGTCAGCCTTATACAGAGATTTGGAGAAACAAGAAGTGCTTCAGGTTGTATTGCTCCCTGCCTGTGACCACATGGACCTATGAATTTTGAATATGATGGGGGGGAAGAACAAACCTTATCCTTCAGCATAATCTATTTTCCATAACTGAAGACCACAAGACACAGTTCACACAATTTCCAGACATCATTAATGCAATTCCAATAAGCCAGAAAGTGTGCCTCTCTGTCTTACTGAGCAAAGCTATCTGAAAATGCTTAAAAGAAAACATTTTTTCTATCTAAAATGGTGATTTTTATTGGACCCTATGACAGAGATCTCAGTGTCAACAACCTGCTGCAAAGCTAACTAATTGCATATGCATATTTAATACACACATTAAGTTCTGTAACTAACCACCTCCTAAACACTCGGATGTTGCCTCGTATTTCTTTCTCCTTGGAAAACTTTAAAGAGGTTTTGGTTTGGTTTTTTTCTGGGGGGCAGGGGGAGGGCAGGTTCCCCCTTTCTATTGAGAGTAAACAATTTTTGCAGCCTGGAGATATTTAGCAAAAGAAATTTTTATTTTCTACGGAGTGAAAAGTGAGAACCAAAACTGTTCCCGTAATCCTTCTCCCCATCCTCACAAACACGGGGGAAAGGAGTGGGGGTGGAGGGGGCTCGGTTTTGTTTCTAAAACGAGAAGCAACAGAGCACAGCGAGCTAGATGAGATCTGAAATCATCATCTGTGGTTGTCTTTGATCCTGTGTACAACAGGATGCTCAGGGCACACGGGGAGCTTTGTACACACCACATCCTACCTCCATCTCCCACCAGAATGCACCTCCAAGCCACAAGTCCAGGTTATGGTTACAGCACCAAGCTTTGCCACTGTATGCACGAGATACCCACAGAATGCCTTTTAACTTAGAACTTGCTTACTGCAGACAAACAGAGAGCAAGGAGAAAGCAGCACGAGGGTCTTGCTAAAATAAAGAAGGTTTATTTATTTATAAAGATCCTTTTTTTTTTTTTCTTTCCTCTACCAATCAGGTGGAGGAAGAAAAAGCATATCAGATATTAACTGCATACAATGCCACGACACCTTACTTCATTTATTAACACTACATTGCAGTCTTTGAAAATGCCCAATCTCAAGAAACAAGGTATATAAAGCAATAAGGAAAAACTTAAAGCACTTGGGTATCAGTATAAATAACCTTAAAATGCCTATTTTTAACCACCAACTACTGGGAGATGGTGGCTCCCGTTATCCAAAAATGTTCTCTGCAGCCCTCCAGTGGTCAAAGGCACAGCCGAGCCCGGCGAGAGAACGGCCCCGTTCTGTCTGATGAACTGCCGGCAGCTTCACAGACATCTCCCACGAAATAAAGCCTCCCACGCCTGTCTGAAGAAAAGATCCTGATAAAGGACATCATTACCTTGAATTACACTAGCAAGTAAAGAGGAGGACAGTAACTCCCCTCCTCAGAGTGTTAGGCGCTGTGGGTTCATCTGCCCAGCGAACGCGGCGTTCCCCCCCGGACACCGAGGCACGTCGGGTCAGCAGGAGAAGGAGCAATTCATTTCCTACAGTCGCTTTCTGCTCTTCACACACGGAAATGTAAACAAAGTCAAGCAAGGTTCGCTGGAAAGAATCAGTTTCCTCACAAAGTTACGGCTCAAGCAGCTGGCTGGGGTTTTGTTGGGAAAACAGCCGCTCAAGTTTTCTCTCTCTCACACACACGTTCACAAATAAAATAAACACCAAAGCCCCATCCAAAAACAAGAGCAACCGAAACGATTTTAAATGATATTAAACAGACTGAGACGGAGTTCTTAAAACTAAGTTTCTAAAACTTGGGGCTTGAAAGCCACTCCGAAGCTGCACGGAAACAATGGCAGGGAAAAGAAAACAAGCAGAGGCGAGAAATCGCCGCCACCTGTGCCGCCGGAGCTCTCGGAAGGGGCACGGCCGGAGGGGAGGCACCTGCGGCACGGCGGGCTCAGCGCCGTCCCGGCCGGGGGGAGCACGGCGCTTCTGTCCCGCTCCGCCCGTGCGGAGCCGCAGCCCCGGCACGGCCCGGCCCGGCCCGCCCGGCTCCCCCGCCCCGCCCCGCCCGGCCGAGGGCACCGCCGCCGAGACACCCCCGCCCAAACTTTGCTCCCCTCCGTGCGGGGAGCGGCGCGGCTCTGCCCGGCGAGCCCCGCTCAGGGCGAGGAGCCGCCCCGCTCCGGCGCTCGGCCGCCGTCCGCGGGCAGCCGCGCCCGGCCCGCGCCCCGGTACCTGCCTTTGGCGGCGAGCAGGCTGCCCAGCCCCAGCGGCAGCAGCAGCAGCGCCGCCGGGCCCCAGCAGCAGCAGCAGCGGCGCCTCCGCATCCCCGGCTGTGGTGGCGGCCGCCGGGCCGGCTGTGTGCGCGGCGCTGCGGGCGAGCCGGCGGGCGGAGGCTGCTGCCGCCGCGCCGTCACTCGCCCTCGCTGCCAGCGCCGGGGCGGCTCCGGCCCCCGCCCGGGACCGCGGCGACGTCACGGCGAGGGCAGGCCCGAATATTCATGAGCCGGGGCAGCGGCCGGGCGGGGCGGGGGCCCGCACCTGCCCGAGCAGGTGTCACCGCAGCCCCCTGTACCTGCCCGAGCAGGTGTCACCGCAGCCCCCCTCCAGGTGTCACCGCAACCCCTCCAGGTGTCACCGCAGCCCCCTGTCCCTGCCCGAGCAGGTGTCACCTTGGCCCCCCTCCAGGTGTCACCGCAACCCCTCCAGGGGTCACCGCAGCCTCTCCAGGTGTCACCTCGCCCCCCCCCCCCCCTCAGGTGTCACCTCGGCCCGCGGAGCAAGGACACGGCGGAGCGCTGGGCAGTGAGGGAGACGGGACGGAGAGAGGAGGAAAACGAGGCTTTGGTGAAGGATGCAAAGGGCGCCGGGGAAGGAAGAGGCAAAGGTGGCAGCTGGAAGAAAGGGAAGGAGAAGAAAAGATAAAGTGACCGATAAAATTCAGTGGAGTTGGAGGGAAACAGAAGACCTTGGAAACCGAAGGTGGGGAGAGAGCATGAAATGCTTTTGTTGGAGGAAAAGGACAAATTGTAAAGGTTTTGGTAAAGGGGAGAAATGAACGAGGAATGGACAGGCTTCAAACCTTATACACATGGACAGCAGGCTGCCCTGGCGGGGCTGGGGGGATGCCCAAAGGCTGTGGAGGCCAGGAGAGCCGGGCTGGGCCCTCACAGGCCGTGCCCAGGCACAGCTCGGTACCAGGAGTGCAGACAGCTGAGCTATCTCCTGATATCGGGCAGGAAAGCACCCACAAACGCCAGGACACTCACACTGAGATTACACAATACAGTGACTGGGGGGTATTAGCTCCATATAAACTGTGAGAGCCACGGGGAACTATTGGCAGGGAGATTGCACTTCACAGTTCCCTCCCTGCTTCAAATGCTCCCTCACCTGTGCTCTGGCTCATGAACTGCTCATCAAAGCCCCCTGACTCTGGCGAAGCCAGCACTTCCAAGAGAATCACTGCTCCCAGGGGTTCTTGCTGGCCGCTGGGCTGTGGGGTGTTGTCATTCTGGCAGAGCAATGTTGGGATGTTCTCCTGAAGTGTTCCCCGGACACCTGGTGCCTGACAGCACCCCAGGGGCATCCCACAGAGTGCCACGGAGCCCGTGCACCAAAGGCATCACCGGCACTGAGACAAACCTCTCGGCTTTAGGTCTCTATCATTGTTCCTTTCCACCGATTTTCCCTGTATGTGGGGCTGGAAGCATGACTCATTGAGCAAATTGCATTGAGTAGATGGAATGCAGGATTCCCTCCTCCTCCTGTCCACACACACAGAGAAAAAATGGGATGGGATACAGAGACAAGAACCCAAGCCCCTTTCCAAACCAAAGATGTAATGCTTCTTCTGCTAAGGAAGACAGATGGAAATACTAATTTACTGTTATATTGCATTCAGACAAAAAAAAAAAAAAAAAAAAAAAAACAAATTAAAACTGTTGGGACAAACTTCTAAAGCTCTTTTTGGCTGCTTGACTAATTAGTTATGGAATCTGCTTTCATGTAATCTCTATTGTGAGCTTGAGTAGAACAGTGTATAGAAAAAGGAGCGAAAATGGGAAGTAAAGTAACTTTGAATACTAGAAAACTACAAAAAACCCAAATTTTTGCATTTACTTCTTTGAAAAACTTTAAAATCTACAGGACTGTTGGAGGGAAGGGAAGGGAAGGGAAGGGAAGGGAAGGGAAGGGAAGGGAAGGGAAGGGAAGGGAAGGGAAGGGAAGGGACAAGCACCATAAACATTTTTTAACACAACAGCCCACTTCTTGAAAGGTGAGAAATACGACCTGTGGACTAACACTCTGAAATGCATATAAATATAAATATAAAAGAATATAAGAATATATAAATATATATAAACACACCATCCTAATTCAGAGGAGGGTATTTTCTTACAGGGAGCCAGCAAATCTTTGAGGGAGCTAAAATTGGAAAATATTGCATTTTTAATAGGAGCCTGTTATTAACAATCCCAAATACAACTGATTTGGTGGTGGGATGTAGAGAGCAGGTTTGCAAGGCAGAAGTTGTACAGGAAGAAGCATCTCCTCAGCCAAGTTACAGGCTAAATAAATAAGCCAGATAACAGAAATAAAAAGGGATAAATGCTGCTCCATTTCATGGGCAGGGAGCTGAAGCACAAAAGATGAAGAGGCTTCACCCATAGATAACATTACAGTGGTGCCAGAATCAAAACCTTATTTCAGCTCTGGTACCTTAATCAAAAACTCTCCTGCTTTTACCTGACTGTGTTTGTTTATTGATGTGACAAGCTGGGTGTTCTGCAGTCCTCTGCTGGTGTCTCATACAGGTGATGGATGTAGATGGATAGAAAGGTTTACAAACAGTTATGATGATATGGCACTGTGCAGGAATTCATAACAGGTAATTGCCATTACCTCTTCTATTTAATGCTGACTTGCAAGCCATTAACTCCTACAGCTTCCACTGGGGCTTGAGAAAGCAAGTGGAAAATCCTTTATTCATTTTATTCCTTCTTTCTAATCGTTGCTTAACTGGAAGAGTGTATCCTTCAATTTTTCCTTGCATACATTTTTGACAGAGCCATTACAGCAGGGAGATGTATTCTTTAGTCCCAAACAGGAGCGTGCTGAAGGATTACCTCTGACCTGAGATCCATCCATTCACGTGTCCAGAACCACCACTTTGTCCTGACATGGTTTATTGGTCCTGTAAAATGGAAATTCTAAAACAAGGGGGAAAAGGTCACAGCCATGCATTCCCTGCGAATTATTGACATGGACCTAGCACCAGAGGCAGTCAATCAGAAAGATCCATTTGAGTCTGGAGATGTAAAGATTATTTTTATCATAATTTCCCTAGTGTGGATTCAAGATACTGCTGGAGGCCAGAATTTAACCCTGACAGGCAGAGTTTGCTGAAGAAATCTGGGTTGCTCCAAGGTCATGGTCGATCCTGCCTCATCACATCTCAGGACATTTAGCTGGGAGCTTTAACTATTGGGATGTTCATGCTTTCTGAATAAAAGTCTTTAATATCAAGGTGAATATTAGATTTTCTAAGTAACAAAGAAGAGAGAATTCAGCAGTAATATTCAAGTCTAAATTGGGGTAACTCTACTGTTAAGTGCATTAAACTCCATTAGCTAAAAAATAACTGAAGCAACAAAAATAAAGGAAATCATAAAAGAAGAACCTATTTTAACATTATAGAAGACACTTTGTCATCCACAGAAAAGAATTCAGTATGTAAATACACATAATTCAGATCCTACAGGTAACCCCATTGTAGCTCTGGTTGTAGGATTGGGGTCTAAGGTCCAAAGTTCTTCATAGTTTTATTTTAGGACATGTGTGTGTGTAACACCAAAAATGGGAAGCACATAACCTGATTGGGTGCCTATAGCCATGATTCTAACAATATTAATGTACAGTTAGAAATAACCAACCAAGGTAAAGGAGTCTAGATTTGATCACATTTAGAAAATGTTTCTGTATTACCCAAGCAAATGGCAGCATATTTTCATGTTGGAGAAACAAAAGGGAAAGCAGCATAAGTGTCATTTTAAAGAAGAAAATGGATTTAAAGCACAGTATTATAGAACATACATTTTCTCTGACACTGCTATTGCAGTCACAGGATAGAAA
Organism: Phylloscopus collybita; assembly: GCA_027886175.1. Classification (NCBI taxonomy): domain Eukaryota; kingdom Metazoa; phylum Chordata; class Aves; order Passeriformes; family Phylloscopidae; genus Phylloscopus; species Phylloscopus collybita. Next base: position 27,367,165 of record JAJNNQ010000003.1, on the reverse strand, counting down.
AATAAGTTTCCAATAGAATGGAAGTAAATTTTGGGGCTGCTGGTGAATATAAAGGAATGGTTTTGCTGTGTGCCAAATGCAGTAGCAATAACAATGATGTAATTTATGTTTCTTCCCAACAAACATGAAGCAGGCCTGGGGCCATGCTGTTTGTTTGTTCTTGGTGCATGGGTTTAAACTCACCTTGCACATCAGAGGACATGAAGAGAATGAGGCAGCATTTTGCTGCTGCTGCTGCTACCACAGGGGCCATTGCCTCTGTAGAAGTTTGCAAGAGTTTCTGCAGGTCAGGAGCTTTCAATAAATAAGCACAGTGGCCATCAAGTGGAACAAAAGAAACAGCCTGAGAAATGAGTGTAAATACAAACATTGCTTCCCATCCACGCTGCAATTGCTAATGTGTTAATTAAACAGAAGAAAATGTGCTTAAATTATTTATTCTTAATAAATGAACCATCTGAATAATAAATGCATGTGTTCTATAAGCATCAGAAAGGTTTTTAAACCAAAGGGCCTTTTGCAGAAGGAAAAATCACATGCAAGGTGGGGAGAGAGAGAACTGTATTTGTTTAAATACCATTAAGAGCCCGAGCAAAGGCAAATAGCTGTAATGGTGGGAATTAATACTGCTGACAGGCTTGTGCTTTGTCCCTACATCCTGTGCACAGGGCTGTAACTCCTGCTTGAGAATATGGATGGGAGCTCTGCAAGTGTATTTAACCCTACAGTGCCTAATCAGAGTCATGGAAATGAGCACTCCGTTCCTCAGCTCAGGTGTTTGAATCCTTGGCACTGAGCCCTGCTGCCCTCAAACTCTGCTCCTGCCACAGCCCTCAGCTTCAAACAATGCATCCTGTTTGAGGCTGCATAAGAGGCACCTGGCTTTAATTGTTATTTCCAAAGCAGGTTTTGTGTAGTCACTGCCTGTCATGTTTGGGTTTGCTGAAGTTCTTTCCCAGGGACCAAAACTGCTAAACAAGGTCACGCTCTTTAAACTCTCTTGTTTTTCACATTTCTCTCCTAAGGAGGGACTTTGCTTGTTGACCCTTGGTGTGACCAATGGTTCAAAGGATCCCACCTCTTAGGTGGGCACATTGTAGAAAGGTATAAAAATATAAAAATATAAAAATATAAAAACATAAAAATAGGTTCTGAGAATAAACCAGCCCCTTTTTAGAGCATCAGCCTTCTGATCAAGTCTCGCGTCTCTTCTTTCGTGTCCAACAATGACAGTTCTGTTCTTATTGTATTATGAAACTTCCTGGGTTTTTATTGTGGGAGATCACTGAATAAAATCATGTTACATGCTAAAAGTTAATCTTGCTTAATCACATCCAAGCAGGCTTTGATGGACAGCTGTGTAAAACACTTGTTTGTCTTTTCAGTGCAAGATGAATTACTGGGTGCTATTACCCTGCTTTGGTGTTACCCAGTTTGGATCTTTCATTTAAGACATTTACACTTAAGACATTTTTCATTTTATGTAAATAAAATAGAATTTGGAAGCAGAGATAACTTTTCTTTTTTAGTAGCATTGATGAGATTGTCAGCAGAGAGCAAGAAAATTAGCAAATCTATGGAAAATTTTAATGAAGATAACACAGGATTTCAACCTTAACATTGGACCCAATCTGGGAAAGATACAGTTAAAATTAAAAATTGGAAGTAAGTATTTTGCCTATAGCTAGGATGTAATTTCAAGAAAATTAAACCAGGAACCCACTGAATAAATATTTTTTTTTAATTCTGTGAAGTCTGACTTGGAATTGGTTTTTGATGCCAAAACCACTGGGTGTAAGTCACAGTTAGGGCACTGTCTCAGATCCTGACTAGTCAGACAGAGAGATTAATGCCTCCAGCAGAGCTACAATTGCAGCTTCCCACCTCCACTCACCAGAAATTCCTCCCTCTTCTGAAAAAGTCTGGGCAATGAAGTCTTGGATGTACATTTAAACAGGTGGCTGTAGATTTCAAGTTGCTGCGTTTCACCTCTGGAGTCCCTTCCCCCAATTAATATTTTTATTCTTTTGAGAAAGATTTCAATGGCAAAGTAATGAATCATAGCAACATGATTTCAAAATGCCTCAAATTCTCACTCTTTTTTTTTGTGTTCCCAGTGTCCTTCCTGCTGTAAAGTGACAACTCTTCTCCCCTCTCCTGTTTGGCACTAGCAATAGGGCAGCAGGAGCAATGAATGAGTTTTTATTTGGTTACTGGTCAGACACAGGGTGATCAGAGCTGCCCTAGCAGGACACAGGACCTGAACCAGAATGTGAGAAAGGTGAGAGAGCAACATCTGCACTGGGGTTTGCACCAAACAGCAGGAAAAGTGAACAGAGGGCGCCTGGCACAAGTGGATAATGCTGTTGGCAGATTATTAGCTCATGAAATTGGTGCTAATGTGCAACCTGCTGAACCAGGGCCTTTCTTTGGGACCATTTTTCCTTCACCCAGAGACCCAAAAATGTGGCCTTGCTAAGTTGGCTCTTCGTGGGATGGATTCATGCTTGCTGAACTTAGATGGCAGCACTTTGAGCAACTTAAATATCCAGAGGAAATGAGAACATCAACCTAACTCCAGCACTCTTAGTTCTTGAGAGGAATTGCTGTCACCTGCAGGAACAGCAAGCAAATTCTTTAACTCATTGAGCTCCTAAGTGTTTCTTCAAAACATTTATTTCTCCTTCCTCGTGTTTCCTGCCTTCAAACCAACCTTCCTCCCCTACTTCCAGAACAGTCTGTAAACAGCACAGTAAAGCTGGAGGTGTCAACTGGAAGCCCATTGCAAGGTTTATAGCCCATGTTCATTCATTATATTCTCATTTTTGCTTTGTGCAGACTTTAGGGAAGATGTGAATCCATGTAGGGACATATTTGAATGTGTGGAGGGGGAATAACAATAAATATCCAAGGTGACCTTTGAAGCCCAACTAAAAATGTGATTTGACAAAATTTTAATGGTACTGAAGAGAAAAATTACAGCATTTCTATCCACCCTGAGTGCCCTTTATGACTCCCATCAGACAGCAAAACAAAATTTCTGTAGGATGTTTTTCATGCTCTGTGCCTTCTTCAGAACTTTCTCAGCTCTTACACCTCTTCCCATGTTCTACACCTTTTAAATGAACATTTAGGTTACTTCACCCTCAATATTTTACGTTTTAACCTTTCAGTTAATCAATATTTGCTGTGCCTACTTTCTTCTAGTTTCTGTAATTTTTCTTAATACTTCCTGAAGCTCCAGAACAAAGTGTCAGATTATAATTTAGGGTAAAGTAGCCTACAATTTATGAAGTTTTCACATTATATTTGTAACAAACACAAGTCATTCTAAAATAACACTTAGAGAGCTTCTATTTATTCGGCAAAGTACAGCTTTCCTTTTCCAACTCAAAGACTTCAAAATGAAAAAAAAAAAAAAACCCACACATTCACAGGAAAAGAATATTCTAATAAAAAATTATAATCAAAACCTTGGAATCTCTGCATGGCTATTAACATTGCTGTGGTGCTACCTTTCCTGTAGCTTAATTACCATTATTACATCAGGCTGAATGTCAAAAAGTGTTGATGCAGGTAAAGATTTTCCTCTCACTGTAAAATTTCCTCCTCAAGCTAAATTTGAACCAGTTAACTTTCAATTGCTGCTCGTCGTTTTTTTTTTGATTGATGATAATTCCTTATAATTTCCTACCTCCCCCCCCCATGTCTGATTTCTCTTGATTAGTATAATAATATAATCCTACCCCATATCTATTTTGCTTTTTTCTGAGGTGTATTTCTCAATAGTAACCACTTCAGTGCTGTTTGATCTGAGCTGCCACCAGCTGCTGTGTTTTGGCTGATCACTCCAGCAAGGGCTGATATTTCCAGGAGCTCATCATTTCAGGGGGAATACAGGTAAAGAGTTTCATCCAGAGCCACGCAGAGCTCCAGGCCCTGGGAAATGGGCAAACCTGTGTGCCTGAGTCACAGCAGCGGGGCCTTTCTGCCCACCCTGGGAAATACAGTGCAACGTGGATTATTTTGGTGTTAAAGGCCAACAAAGGTTGGATCTGCATCACAGGCAATCTGAGTTCCTGGGTCCTCAGCTGTTAGCCCACAACCAGTGCCCCTTTCCTTTGCAAAGCTGAGCCCTTCCCTGCAGAAGAGAAACTCCTGTGGGTTTTGTGGGTGACTGTATCGCGCCCAGATGAAGGGAAACGTGGTTTGGAAACCAGTCAGAAAAGCTGTTACTGGAAGACAGCGTTTCCAAGGATGGTAAATAAAGGAAATATTACAGCAGAGAGATTTGGTGCTGCAATGCATCCATACTGCTATCCACGAGTCTCTGAATTCCAGCAAAATTCAGCTGAAACCAAACAAAGGAATTGAAGTCAAGTCCTTTTTAAAAAAAAATGAGTTGGAGAAACCTGGAGTGACTTGAGAGAGGAATTACACACACAGGGCAGAGATAGTGGATTCATCATTCCAGGAGCCGAGATGAATCCTTAAAAATATAACCTTATTTGTTGGGTTTGTGAACTAAAGGAAAGAAAACCACCAGAGTCCTCATGCTAGAACCATTCCAAGTGCAGTGCTATCTCTTGAGCATAGATTTCCCCAAAACAGCAAATTTCTTACGGGAAACTCGAGTACAGCCAAGGACAAATAACTCCTGCCTTAGCCATAGAAGATATCTCCAAATCCACAGTGGCCACTGCTGCTGGATAAGCGATACAGGAGCTATTGCAATATCCCACTTGCTGATGTCCCGGCTCACTGCAAGGCTTGGAGTTTCCAGAATCACTAATCCTTTAACTCCAAAGGTGATAAATGTTGCAATTACTCTCCATTTCCCCTAAGTTTTAGCATACAAATAAAACATGATCAAGGAACCTTTTTCCAGATGAAATGATTCAGAGCCAAACATTGCCAGGGAGGCAAAAAGGATTCCCCTAAATACATTCTGTGAGCCAAATTTGAAGTATTCCTCTGAACCCTCCTGCCTTGCTTACACGTCCAAGGGACACACTGAGTGGCCACTACCAACAGCAGTTTGCAGAAAGAGTTCATTGGAACCCATTCTCTAAAAATCCAAAGAGATTTTGGCTGCTGTCTGAAAGGTGTCACAGTCGATATGTGGCAGTCGACATGGACACTGCACTCCAGGTGCTTCCTTAGCATCACCAGAAGGCTTCAAGCAGCAGCACCTTGTTATTCAAAAAGTCTCCCACACCTTTTCTCTGTATCTCCCAAGAGCAGCTCCACACAGCTCAGGCTCTGTCTCTCCTTCAGTTCTGGTCACTCCTTCCTGTCCCTGGCACAGCCCCCTCACCCTGTCTGTCCCACCTACAGCAGCTCACCTTTGCTGGCCCTGGCACCACCTCCTGTCCCTGGCTCTGCACAGCACAGCCAGCAGCCTCCAACTGACCCTGCCCAGCTCACTCACTCTTTATCACCCCATGGCTGTGAGGGCAAGGCTGTTTCTACTCCAGGATAATTAACACAGGTGTAAGAGATCAGAGGGGAGACTGCCCTCAGCAGCATCTCCTTTGGTCTCCCCACAGAAAGGGGTTACCCTTACTGTGCCCTTTCTACCCCCTCACTTTCTGGCAACACAGCACAGGACTCCAGATTAAGCACATTTATTTAGTGTATAGAATATCATTGGTGAAACTGCTCTGCTTTGGAGCAGTTTCATCTTGCTGCACTTCCAAGGACAGTGCTGGTCTTCCAAGTAATTGAGAATTGACTTTTTTGAGGACTGTAGACTTCAGCAAACCTTGTGGTAGGCGATGAATTTAGAATGAACTTATTTACCCACTAAGCGACTCAAATTCTACTGTAAATTGACTAACAAAATAAAAGGGGAGAAAAGCAGAGCTTTTACACAGAGCAGAATCTTGCTGCACAGACTGCAAATTTCCCAGCAAAATTTCTTATCCCAATACTCAGTAGGCAAGGATTGTTTAGCAGTTGCCCAAGAAGTGATTGACATTTGCATTTCATCTGTCTTTGGCAACAACAAAATAACTCCTGTGTTTTAGTTAATTAAGTTTGGAAAGGTTGCAATTTAGATGTGAAAATATGAAAAGCTTTTATGGTAATACAAAAAAATTATTAGCTTTTAAAATCTAGAATTTGATAGGAGCAACTAATAGGTAAAGCAAAAATATGATTAAAGTACAGAACCAGTCAAGGAGTATGATATTGTTTCAGCTGCCCATGGATCAATAAGGAATGGCCCGTTGCCTGAGCAAGTAAAAAGTGTTGCCACTTTAGTTTGACTCACTTTGCAAACAAAACAAACAGTCCCAGCCCAGCATGCCCCCTTTGCACGGTGGAGCAAGCACAGAGCACATGGACTGGATTCCTGTCAAGTGACATCCAAGCAGCAAAGGTGGTCCCTGCCCACCCTTGGTGTCCCCCAGCTCTCTGGGTGTGGCTCAGCTCTGGACTTTGGCTCAGTCCAAAGGACCAGACTCGGGTAAAACTGAAGATTGGAGTTAAATTCATGACATGGGGTAGTGTGGGCAAAAGGTTCTCAGCACCACAGCTGCAGCCATTCCATCTCCTCCTCTTGCACATCAGCAAAGCACACCGAGCTGAAGTGGGATTTAGTGGCATGGAGTTCATTTCAAATATTTTTCTCTGGCAAAGATTCTGTGATTTTTGTTTTGCAACCAAACATTTCAAAACGCTGGAAATGGACAAATGGGCAGATGGACAACAGATATCTAGGTATCTTTACTGTTCTGTAATCATTCATGTTACAGCCAATAGTCCCCTCTCCTCCATCTTCCTGATCTGGTAAGTTATTTCTGGAGGTAATGTACAGAATTGTGCTTGTAGAGTTTGCACTTACATTTCTCTCCTTACACTCACATTAAGGAACACTTGTGCATGCCCATAGAATCCCAGAAGGGTTTGGGTTGGAAGGGCCTTCAAAGCCCCCCCAGTGCCACCCCTGCCCTGGCAGGGACACCTCCCACTGTCCCAGGCTGCTCCCAGCTCCATCCAGCCTGGCCTTGGGCACTGCCAGGGATCCAGGGGCAGCCCCAGCTGCTCTGGGCACCCTGTGCCAGGGCCTGCCCACTCTCCCAGGGAGGGATTTTTGTCCTAATATCTCATGTGAACTCGCCCTCTTTCAGTCTGAAGCCATTACCCTTTGTCCTGTCATCTCTCAAGATGTACAAGGTGCTGTCAGGTATTGATCTGATCCATTTAATCAGTTTTGTATCTTCAATCTGGCACAGCAATTTAGTAATCCCATGCTGACAAGTATTCCTGCATTCTATAGAGCTTGAGCATCATCCAAGCACCTGTGCATTTTGAATGTGAATATTTGAAGTTCAGATTCTGCAACCCTTAAAGTGAGTAAAATGAAATTTCCAAATGTTTGTAGGAGTTAAACAAAGCCAACTTGAACTACATTTTCCATCCAGAAGAATAATGGTAGAAGTATTTTGTAGTGGTAATCCAGCTTTGCCCACTTTGCCTTAGTGAACATCAACAATACAGGAGGTAGGCAACAAGTCTGCTACCAATTTATTGTATACATTTTCATACTCTAAATACATGTAAAAGGATTTTGCACGGTTTTAGGTGCATTTTCAAAAAAAATTAATCTCTTGCGGAAAAAAAAAAAACAAAACAAAACCAAAAACAAAACAGAACCAAAAAAGCCCTGGACTGGATTAATTATGAACAAAAGATATCCATGGTAAATGCAGCAGAGGCTGCAGTGAGCAGAGCAGTACCATGGCCTTTGTTTGGGAAATTGTATTCAAGTCACTGTCTTCTTTCTATCTATATCTTGTCATACAAATGACTCTTTGACAGAGAGCTGATATCTCATCAAAAACTATTATAAAACCATAATTACTACTTCTGGATCATTAATCTGAAATAGCAATATGTTTCTGCATAAATGGAAGTGAGCTAGGAAATTCTGCCAGCCTGTGGTCCCTCAGATGTGTTATAAAACTGCTAATTAACAGAACTGAGACCTACATAAGGTCTACTTAGTCCTGTTATCTCCATCAAAAAAACAAGACTCGGGGCCAGATTGTAATTCTGGCCATGCCAGCACTTCCCTGGAAGTTTCAGACATCCATTCCCTGCTCAGTTGTCCTTCCCCTTCTCACACAGCCTGCTGGGACAGGGGAACCTGGGCACGACCTGCCCTGCTCAGGGCACTGTCTTGTTCTCACTGGGATGCTCAATTTCCCAGGAATGTGTTTGTGCCTAAATGCTTTCCAAGGAAGACAAAACACAACTTTCTCTCCCACTCTTCAGTGGTGTGGGGTGTTTTTGTTGGGGGTTTTTTGGGGGGGGGGGGTTGTTTGTTTTTGTGGGTGTTTTTTTGTGGTTTTTTGGGGGGGGGGTTGTGGGTTTTTGTTGTTTTTGTTTTTGTTGGGCTTTTTTGTTGTTGTTGGTTGGTTGGTTGGTTGGTTTGGGGGGGGGCTTTTTGGTTTTTTGGTAGTTTTTGTTTGTTTGTTTGTTTGTTTGTTGTTGGTTTTTTTTTTTTTTTCAAATTTCACATTGTTATCCTCCAGTATCTCCATACTGTGCCATGGAAAAAAAAAGTTCCATACAAAACCAGGCTGTGCTTAGTCTTGAACATGAGGTAATTAGTGGCTGGTAAGTGCAGCACCCTGCCATAACATTTTTTAGCTGTGCTTCTGTAGATTAGCATACATAAAAAGGCATCTGATGAAGTACACATTATGAGGCAACCCTTGGGAATGACGAAGTAGAAAGGATTGAGAGAAAAAATTAGGAAAACTGAAGCCAAGGAAATCAGAGGTGAAGGTACATTGCAACTTTATTCATCTTTCCAGATCAGAGACAGCTTCACGTGTGAAAGAACTACAAAATTTGACCCTGAAGAGAATAACAATACATGAGGTTTAGAAAATAAACGAGGTGTTTTAATGCTGAATGCTACCAGAGTTGTCAAATACGGGCTGTTTTTAAACTGTGTTCTGCTATTGCTACTGAATTGTCTGCAAACACCTCCCCTGTAAATCTCCTGGTGTGATATTTAAGGAAAAGCAGCAGAAGAGGCTCAGATCCTCCATCATTAGCAGATATGAGAGCTCTAGAGCTATGAAAATAAGGGAACTTCAGCAGGAGCTACCAAACTCATCTCAATTTATCAGGAGATAGTGTTCAGAAGTGATGATGCTGATATCAGAAGTTCACAAGTGATGCTGGCTTCACTGAGTCCAGGTTCCAACCACTGCAGAATAGAGGATATTCCAACTCAGATATGAAGGGCTACCACACAAGACAAAACTGGTTAGATTACACAGACAGTTACAGCTTTCAAATTATAAATAATACTTCATATAATCAAGTATCGATTGCTTAAGACTTCTGAGAAAAAAGCTGTTGAATTTTTTCTCATATGAGAGAATAGAACTCTGTTTTAGACTTTAATTCCCATAGAACCCTATACCAACAGGAACAGCAGGACAGAGAAATGAATGGTGTAATCCTACCCTCCCACCAGTTAAAATCCTGATCTTGCTCTCCAATTGCTAGCATAAAAACTATAATATTTCATCCTAGCTTGTTCCTCACTGTTTTGAAAAAAAAAAAAAAAAAGAAAGCTCTGTTGTAATACAAATATTGAAACTGTAGAAGTCATTTATTTCAGCACTATTGGAGTTATAACAAAGCTGGGGGGAGGGCTCATTTCAGAGCCATAGACTCCACGGGATCAACCACCACTGATTCCTCCGAGTTTTGCCTAAAAATTGATATCCAAGGGCTGCAAGCAAAACTTCCAGGGACTTCAATGAGGTCAAGAAACCAGGTCTCTAATGCAGTTTGAGATAAATCACATGTGGGAAATACAGAAGAATTAAGTCCAAAACTTCATTTTCCACGCCACTTTCTGCGGTTTTGTTTGGCTCTGGTTGTGGGGTTTTTGTTTGTTTTTGACTCCTTCTGGAAGCCAAGAGAGGAGCCAGGGGGTCACTGGACTGCAGCAGTGAGCTGGGGTTTGTCACTGCTCCTGGGTCAGCTCCTTTGGGGTGCAGAGGCTGGGGCTCAGCAGCTCACCTGCTGGCTTTTCTCTGACAAAGGACTCTTGCAAACTGCTCTTTTCTCCTATATTCCATCTTAAAAGCTTTTGGGGTTATTCTTCTGTATTCTGCCCGAGCTGCTGGTTTTCTTTGAGTTCAAAGCAAGCTTTACTAGTTTTAGATAATTTACTAGTTTACTAATAAGTGTTTGCTACTCTTACAGCAGCTATCAAGTATCTTTCCTGTGTTTTACATTTGTCTGCTGCTTGCATTGTAAAGAGTGCATTGCCTTAAAACTTCTGCAGTTCCATGAATGTAGATGCTTTACAAAGATAATTACTGAATATGTAACAATTATTTAAAGGTGCATAAAGCTGATAACTCACAGAAGAGTAAGAATTAGGAAACTAATATATGAAAAATACATGTAAATGCTACCCCATTGTGAGAAGCGAAAATATGGATATGTCAACACACAGACTGCCAAAAAGAGATTATGACATTGAAATGCATTTTAAAAAGTCAATTATTTCTTCCCAATCTTTACATCAAAACCGTTTCCTACATTCTGAGTCATGTTTGTCAGAAAGCAAATGTAAGAAAGCCATATCAAAACAAGAACAAAAATTGGTTTGAAGAAGGAAGAAACCTAAATTGTCTTTACAGAAATCCAACAAAGGATCAGCAAAGAGTTGGGAAAATCAGTGATCAGTGTGCAGCCAAGGCACAAGGCAGACAGACTGGAGAGGGTCTGTGTCAGCAGGGCCTGCTCAAACACAGTTAATGAGGAACTTGGTGCAGTTAGTTGTCTAAAATAAGAGATCCATTTAAAGATGGGGAAATTTTATAAGGAAATCCTCGTCCATTTCTTGCCCTTCCTACCTGTTTACACAGAATCCCTAAAGATGCAGGAGTACAGGAACCATATTGTCTATTAATTACACAAAGGCAACTCCTTCTGAAGGGTTTCAAAGCATCTTGTCAAACACTTCATTACATCTCAGAGTTAGCCTCGCTTCCAAAGGGTGTCAGTCCCTTTTCGAAAAGGTTTTTCAGGAAGGAGAGGATTCTGCACTGCAAAGTCATCATGGAACTGAATGACTGTTCTCAAAAGGGAGAGGAGCAGGAGGACAGGCAGGAGCCATCCCCAAAACACCCTGAGCACTGCAAGGGGACAGATGGATCCCCCCTGGAACTCATCCCACTGCCAGCTCTTGGAGCTTACAGAAATGGTGTGGACTTGGGCAAAGTGGGGAGGAATTCCCTCTCTGATGCTCTGGTTGACACAGCTCCCGAGATCCCTGAGGGACAAAGAGGTCCCTTCAAGCCAAGGGCCTTAAGGAGAAGCTGCCAGCCCTGTGGAATGTTCCAGTGATGCTGCCTGGGCACTCTGCTGTTCCAGGGCTCATTCCCATGCCAGGAAAAACCAAGGGAAACCTGCAGAGGGATGGTGAAACACCTGAAAATATGTCCAGAGACCTGAAAAATATGCTCTGCATGCATTAAGCAGGAAACTCAACCTATATATTTTGGCAAAACATGTTAAGTAAGTCAGGAACCAGCTGAAGTAGAATACTTGAAATAGAACAGTAGAATTTGTAAACTATGGGCCCATTTAATTCAGGTGACAAAATGAGAAAAAATAAACACACCAAAAGGTGACACTACAAATTGAATCTTTTTTCTTAAATAATTAATCACCTATTGGAACAGATTGCCAACAAAACTGATGAATTTGCCAACAGCCAGCACCTCTGAAGTGAGGCCAGCTGCATTTCAGAAAAAGGGACAGCTGATTGGAAGCTGAGAGCAGCAGTTTAGGTCAGCTTTATGACTACAAGGATTTGGTGTGGCCTTAAAGCCACCAAATCACTATGAAGCACAGGATTTCTGTGCAGATCCTTCCCAATCATGAAAATGTTAAGGTGATTTAGTTATTTGGTCAAGCTTTGTTGCCTTTTCAAAAGTCATATACAACAAAAGAAAACAAAACAAAACAAAACAAAACAAACAAACAAAACCCACCACACCCCAAAACAAAAACACAAAAACAAACAAACAAAAAACCCAAAAGGCCAAAAACATTTCAGGAAATTAATCAGGAGAAAGTGATTTCACATTAGTGAAAAGGCAGAAATTTCTGGTCTATGATTTTTCCATTTCTTTCCATAATAATTGCTTTTTCTTTAAAAAAAAATAAATCATTAAGTAGAGCTACTCCATTAGTCATTTTGTTAATCACAGCTCTTAGCTTTCAGACTTATCAAGAAAAGGATTAACTTCTTAGTTGCCATCACAAACCATTCTCTGCATAATCTGGGCATAGGACAGCTTGGTGAATAGAAATTGAGGGAGCAGAGTTTTCAGTCAGATCCATGTGGTTTAGGTAGGTGCCACTGAGGAAGTGCACGGTCTAAACCTGCCACTGTCTAATCCCCCAGGTGCTGGCAGGTAGGTGGACAAGACAGGCCATGAGCAACCCTTTCCCCTTCTCCTTGGGTGCTGTTTCAGTTTTGTTGTCTAAAAGACAAGCTCTGCCAGATTTTCTAGCAGCAGTTTCAGATCTGCCAAGAATGCAGGGCAGAATCTTTTATGCACAGTGGCAGCAAAAGCCAGGTTAGGTCACACTGGGGAGGGCAGGACTGGCACCAGGAGCAGCCCTGGCTTCTGCTTCCCTGGTGTTTTGGGTTGCAATATGGAAACAAAAATATATTCTATTTCCCATCTGTTGAAACCATTTGGGGAGGTGTTTTCTTTGTATCTCTTGTATAACCCATTCCTCATAACTCCAGTGGGGAGGGGGTGGATGTCTTCTGCTAATGGGCCAGCTGTTCAAACTTTTCTCTCCCACAACCCATCCTCCCTCCAGGGGGATTTCTTCTGCTAATGGGCCATTGAGGCTCACCACATGACTGATGCAATTCCATCATCCCATTGGGAGAGGCTCCACCCCATGGGAGGAGCCATGCATTCCTACCTGGATAAAAACTGAGACCCAGGAACACCAGGCAGCCTGTTTTCCACTGGATTCCAGAGGCAGGCAGGACCCATTGCACCACCACTGAACCCTTTCTATGGGATCATCTCTGATCTGTTTCTCCAGGAGGATTTATTTGGACTGCTTCCAACACCCTCACCAACAGGGCGTCAGGTCGTATCTCTGACTCTGTCAGGGTTTCTAAGATTTGCTTGTTTGCTTGGGTTTTTTGTTTTGTTTTTTTTTGAACTCCTACATTTGTATTTTACTCCTATTCCCAAATCTTTGCCAGAAAGCCCTTAATTGTGAAATTATAATAATTTGGAGGGGGTGGGGGCTTGCATTCTCCATTCCAAGAGAAAACTTCAGCTTTTCCTGGCAGATACCTGTCTTCTCAAACCAAGACACCTTGGAAGTGCCACCGTCACACTCTACTCTCCTGGAGGGACAGGAGCAGGAATTCCAGCTGGAATGGGAGCCCAGCCTTGTGCTTTGGTCACAGGGCTCTGAAAAGGGCTCTGCTGTCCCCCAACTGGGCACAGTCCCCCAGAATGGCAATTATATAATTACTGTATATGCAACAATTATTATTTTAATTATTTAAATTAATTATTGAAAAGTGCATAAAATTGATAACTCACAAAAGAATAAAAATTAGGAAACTAATATATGAAAAATATATGTAAATGCTGCCCCATTATGAGAAGCAAAAATCTGGAAATGGATGTCAGCACATAGACTGCCAAAAAGAGATTATGACATTGAGATGCATTTTAAAAAGTCAATTATTTCTTCTCATCTGATCCCCTGCATTGCCTGGCAGGACTTTGGTGCCCACTTTGCTCAGCAGAGCCCATTCCCTGCTCTCCAGACAGGATCCCTTCCACCAAAACCCCTGTGAGCTGCCCTTACCATCAACACGAGGTGGATGCTGCTGTCAGACAGGGCAGTGTGGGTGCCCAGAAAGAGATGCCATTTTTGCCATTTGCAGTGAGTGTTTGGAAGGTCCAGGTTTGCACTTGGTGATCTCCAGGGGCCCATGGAAAGGGAGAGCTTGTCCCATGGATAACCCTCCCAGGCACCCAGAGGGGCAGCCATGGGCTCACAGGTGCAATTAGCAGGAAGTTAAAGGAATGGGAGAAAGGAGAAAGCCTGAAATTAGTTAAAAATGTAGATAAACATGCAAGATACCACATTTTGTCATGCCACAATGCCTCTGCATAACAATATAAAAAAAAATAATAGAAGTTTTACCTGATAAAAAACTAGCTTAATGTTTGTGCTGGTTTGGGCTCTCCAAATCTGCCATTCTAAAGGAGTTGAATTGATGATAATTAATGAGTGACTTTATTCAGGGCTTTGACAAAAGATTTCATTTTCACATTAAATTTGTCCATGTGGCAACATTAGACTTTTATGCTGCAGGGATGTCACAAGCACATTTTTATTCTCTCTGCTTTAATTAATATGATCATCCAGAGTCAACTTTCTTTGAAATAAAATACAAGTGTTGCAAATCTAAAATTGCTGCAAAGGAATATCCTAAATCAAGCTACATGAAATAATTTAAATGCTTTCTTTCCATTTTCCATTTCTGAACTAATCTACTCAGAAATTACCTTGAGAAGAAGGAATAAGTGTAGTTCTTCCAATTTATTTGTATTCCTGTCAAATACAGGTGATACTGCCCAGGAACTTCTGTGTAAGAGCAAAATGTGGAAGCCTTTGAATAACAAAGGAGCTCATTCTACTCAGAAGGAAAGTTGAAAAATAAATGCAGTAAAGACTATGTCTAGACTTGAACAAAAGACTTGAATTCCTTGAATTCACAGACCTTATTTTTTTACATAAAAGAGCATTCATTAAAAAAAATAAAGGGGGGAAATATTTTTTAAAATATTGCTGTAAAATACACCAGCAGAGTTCTGCAGCAGGAACAACAATGATAATATCAGTCTTGCAACAGTGCTGGGACTTTCCACTCTGCTCTCTGTGTTACAACCTCAGGCAATGTTTTCTGCAATTGCCACTGGAAAACCTGAATATTTTTTTCTTGGATGAGGAAGATGAGAATTTTGTTTCTTAGCCTTTTCCTCAACCTTTCCAAAGAAGAAAATAACACTTTATTTTCTGTGGTCAGTTCAGGAGCATCTTGGAGCTTCTGTGTGATTTGGAGACTGCAAAAGAACGGAATCTGCCTCCACAAGCTGTGAGTGTGTGTGGGAGCCATGGAATGGTAACTCCAGCAGTAACATTTTATGGATTCTCTTTTCCAATTTATTTCCAATTTATTAGGACAGAGGGTAGCACTACCCTGCTCTCAGGCACAGCCAAATCTCACATCTCCCTGGAGAAGTTATGAGCAAGTTCACAAAGCCAGGCATAAACCAATTTATGATTGCAACTACTAAGCACTGCAAGAGAAAAATATCCTTTGTACTCTCCCAGTGGAAACACCCCCAAACCCAAGATGAGACTGATCCAGACTGCACTTCGATTATGGGGGTAAAACTCCCTGAAATCAATGGGAATTCTGTTTACCAAAGGAAAAGGGACCATGACACCTTGGGACTTGAGCAGGTATGATCTCCCCTTTTCTCAGTGCTGGGCTGGCAGTGCAGGGCTCCTCACCTTCCCTAACAATGTCTTATAGGGTGAAGGAGTAAATCCCCTGAATTTCCCTTCTTAATTTGTAGTCTTCAGTCTAACCTCATTGATCCCAATAAAACTACAATGAAGACAATCCTGTGGTCATTAGTAGAAATCATTATTTACATTCAAGCCTCTTAAGGATCTCCAGATTTTGCTTTGTGCTAGGAGATCACTCCTGGAGAGAAGAGTTGGATATATTGAAAAATAAAAATAATCAGTGAGATTTTCCCCTTTTACAGTAACTAATCCTAATCTGTCTCAAAAGATTTGGAAAAGGTAACTTGCTTTCTAAGCACAGGAACAGGAAGATACTTGAAAGGGATTAAAATCTTTTTGATATCAGAGACAAAAATGACTAACATGCATTCTGCTTTCCAGCTGAGAGTTAAAATTGATGCACAGTTCCTTACAAACCCAGGTATTCACACTAATTTAAAATTCATCTCTCCATGAGCACCATAATCCATTGCCCTGAGTGTGCAGAGTAGAGGAAGCAGGAGTCTAACCGATTTGTCAAAAGAATCTCCAAGTTTAATTTTTTCATGGTTTATTATAATCATGGCCATTTCGAGCAGCGTGATAAATCTGTGGATGTGTAAACCTACAATTCCAAAGAGTAAAACCCAATAGGTTGCAAATACTCAGCTTCAGAAAAAGCATTTGCTTAGAAATACAAATCTTTCATTCTTGATGAAAGCAGGGATTCCTATCGTTAAGGACATTTTAAAATATGTTCTTATAGCTGTATTTTTAAAAGTCTTAGTCACATCTCTGTTTTGGAGCTCCTGGAAAGGGTCTGGAGCTTAAGCTCTGTGTATTTTGAGAAAGCTTTATCACAGCATTTCAAACATTTTGCCTCCTTTTTCCAGGTACTGCCAGGGTCAGTACCTGGAGCATGAGATCGAGGGGGGGATCCTTTCTGTGCTCCCCAGGAGGAGAATCCTGAGCTGGCTGGGAGCAGAGGCTGAGGCAGTTGTGGTGCAGGGAGGCCTCAGTGCCTGCTAATGGCATGTTAGCTGAGCTGTAATACATAATGAAACGAAATTAAGTACAGGCAAACTTAATTCCAGTATGTGTGAGCACATTAATATTTGACTTGGAAACTGTAGGAGCATTATGGGTACATGTGGGAGCAAAAGGAACAGAAAGAGAACAGAAGAGAAAGGGATGATATAATTATTATTTGGCAAGCCTCAGATCAGCTTGAAAGTCACTAAGCACTGTAAAACCGCAGTGTAAGTGACAATTCCTGTATAAGCATTTAGAAATCTCAAAACGTATCACAAGGCAAGCTGCAAGAGGCAAAGCACTTAGTTCAAAGCCCTCCCTTCTGTGTCAGTGGCAAAGGAGTGCTTTGATTTGCTTTATGGGCAATAAATAACACAAAAGGCTGGAAGATGCAGCAGGAGTGACAAGACTCTGCAATCCTCACAGGACAGCACACACAGCTAATCAAACACACTTCTTGCCTCCAGAGCTCCTCTGCCTCGCAGTGCTCGCCTGCACCTGAGTATTCCTGGTTGGAGAAGAAAAGGATGAAATTATAAATCATAGCTAGCAACACAATGGGTTTGGCACATCCTACACATGAATTCCTGCAAAGCTTTCACAGAACTACCTGAGTACCTAAAGAAATGAGTGAGCAGCATCTGCAAATGATTATTATTCCTTTCGCTGCAGAGCGTGAGGTGCTGCCTTCCAGAGGCACCGAGCCCTGCAGGGGCAGAGGGCAGGAGGAACATCAGCGCTCTGACTGCCTCAGGTGAAACTGCAGCCTCTCTGGCTGCAGGGCACCATCTCTGACAGCAGCAACCAGAGAGCAAAGCCAGAGGGAACATCGGGTGAGCCTGATCCTATCTCCACAGGATCTCTCTTCTGCACTTCACCTCCCTCTCCTGCTCTCCAGCCTCACTCCATTACCTTGGGTGCTCCTGCCACAGCATCAAAGGTGAGTCTCCCTTGGTCTTGCAGGTAAATACACTTCCCTGTGCACTCCAGCAGATGAAGTGCCATCACGTTTTATTAGAGTTAAGAGAAAAACTGCAGGTCTGCATACCTAGTTGAGAGTGTGTTTTACATTGCAATGTAATATTCAGTGATGTTATGTTACCAAGCACTGAGCAACCTGACAGATACATCTGTTAGAAGTGTAATTACACAGGATAACTTGTACTGGTGTCCCTCTCTGTTAAAGAAAACAATGGATTTTCATTCAGAGGGGCACCTTGGAAGATTAATGGTAGTAATGAAGCATGAAATATTTCCTTGCTAGCGTGGTTAATCTGAAACAGAGGAAACAATCATTTCACCCTGGAGGGATAATCCTTTGAGCAAAATTTTCAGTGAAATAATGTATTGTCATATCTCATCCCACATATGTCAACAGAGAAACTATCAGTGTTGTGCTTATTGCAATAAAGGCCAACAAGAACAAAAAAAAAAAAAAAAAAAAAAAAAGGAAATGCAATCAGCACAGGAAAAAACAGATACACAGTGGGATCAGCAGGAGGGAGAGGAAGCCAGGAAAACTCTGACAAGAAGCAACAGCGTAAGGAGCAAAGGAGGCCAGAGACCAGAAACTCAGCCATAGGGAGAGAAGTTGGAAGGACCTGTTCAAATAAAAACATTGGGGGCAACTTTACCGTGAGCCATGTGCAGTGTTTGTCAGAAAGAAGTGGCCACCGAGGCAGGTACTGCACAGGGCAGCAGCACAGGGTGCCAGGGCAGGCACTGAGCTCCCAGGGCTGCCCCTGTCACCCTTTGGGACACAATTTATACCTTGAATGGGCCCAACTAACACAGACATTTTAAATGTGTATATATATATATATATATACACACACACTCTGGGGTTTTTTTTGTTTGGTTTGGGTTTTTGGTTTTGTTTTGTTTTGGTTTTTTGTTGTTTGTTTGTTTGTTTGTTTGTTTTGTTTCATTTGGGGGGAAGTTTGTTTGTTGTTTTTTTTTTTTTTTAAGTAAAGCCTTCTCTAGCTGGTCTGCATACACTAGTCTCCATAAAAAAAAAAAATCCCTTGATAACAACTTATTAGAATGATTGCCTCAGATCCTTACCAATGCTCTATCTTCAAATAACACTCACAAGCCTTTCATTTTTGATAGATAAGCCATTTGATCAATATTTTCAACACTAATCTAGGCCAAGAGCATTTTCATTTCTACCCTTTCCCTAAACTGAATTGGAATCTAAGCAAGTGCATCACTCAGTTGCTTTGCTTGTGGTAAGCAGATTCAGCTGAAGGAGACAGAGGCTTTCAGTGGCAGCTAATGCTGTTCAGCTGATAACACTTTATATTTATCTCACATAAACATCAGTACAGCAGGAAATGCTAAACTTTCTCGAGGAAAAAAAGCCCCATTAAATAAATCTATTTCCAGATTCTTTTTTTTTTTTTAATACCTAAGTGCCTTTTTATTACTTGAACTGATGACTGCTGTTGTCTCGATAATTTTTTTATTCTGCAAGATGTTTTATGCTCACAATATTCTCAGTGTGAAGCACTAATTAGAATCAGAAAACCAGTCTATTCTCATCATCTTTTTCCTGTCTATATTTATTAGAGGAAATGTCTTTCCTGTGAGAGGTGTACCTTGTCCCTTGCTGTCTGGGAGAGCCTGGGGACTGTCACCTGCCTCTGCTCAGCGCTGCCAGGAGCGAGAGCACAGCCAGCTGAGGCTGCACCTCCTGAGCCAGCAGTGAAACATCCCCTGGGGCTTTGCCTCAGCCTGTGCTGCTGTGCTGGCTCCTTTGCTCCAGCTGTACCACCCTCCCTGTGCTGGCCCAGCAGAGCCCCAGGTGTGAGGAGGCAGCACAGCTGCACTCACCACTTCTCCTGGCAGGAGGTTTCAGGTATCCTTAGTGGGACACAGCCTCTGTGGCAAGGATGACCCCATTGCCCACACTGGTGTGATAAATGAATATGATTTTGTGCTAACTAAATTGTACCTATATCAATGTTTTAGAAAAAGGCAAACGATGTGTGATTAGTGTCACAAAAGAGATGTTTGCAGATGTTTATGATAAGATGTAAGATGTATGATAAGATACGGGATGTAATTTGAGATAAGTAAAATCCCAGAATGGAGTAGGTCTTAGGGTAATTGGAAGATGGGCCTTGAGATGGACAATTGGGATGGTTCCAGGTACAGAATTTAAGTTGTGATTTTATTTAAGGCTTATTTTTGGAATATGATGCTGGCTAACATATCACAAGGCTCGGGGTGCATGCACAACCTGTAAGATTATCCAGAGGACAATGAGGAAGACTGTGAGCCTTCATCCCAAAGACCACCAAAAGAAGACACAAGACCCCCTGACAACAAGTGAAGCCTGCACCATGAAGGGCAGTGATGTGGATTTTTAGAATTGGAAATAGGAGGAAACTGACAGGAAACACTGATGAATCTGTGTTAGCAGACAGCATATCAGTGCAGTCTGAATGGCTCTGTTTTGTACCTGAGGGGGGGTGAGAAGCCCTCCCTGTACCCCGGTCGGTTTTGCTTATGCCTCATCAGAACCTTAACCAGACTTAATTAATCATTGCCAAATTTTTGTATATGCTTATTTGTCGCTCTGTTTTTCTAAAGATTTTTTCAGCCTTCTGATGTTTACTTTTTGAGACAGTTTCTCACACATTTTTCATGTCAATGATGATTGTTTTGCATTCCTTTCTGGAGGAGGAGAGAAATGATGGACTCTTGGGCTGACCAGTGTGGTTGGAGAGGACACTTTTCTTCCTCCAAGCCATGGTCACTGCTGGAATTCTATAAATGTTGAGGTCTGTAAATAAACTGCCCCTTTTTTACCTTAAACATCTCAGTGCCTGAGTGTCATTCATTTGTGTCGTATTGCAACAGTTAATTTTATATTAAGTTGTTGTTCAAATTGCTGCTAAATTTTAAAATGTTTGTTTATTTTATTCACATCTATAGCACTAGGCTGGTGTTTGCTGTCACTGATACCCTCGTCTCGTGTGGCTGTGCCACCAGGACAGCTCCAGCAGGATGCTCTCGTGCACACTCCCCACTCCTGTGTCACACAGCCACCAGGACTTTGCTGCTGCCAGGAAAAGAATAAGGAATGCAGTGTAGAGAGTATCAGTGTGACTGTAAAAATGCACTGCTATGCTTCACTTCACTGGAAGCAAATGCAGCTCAGCTGTTTGCAAGCTCTGTGGCAACCCCACAGGCTTGCCTTTGGCGTTGAGGAGGCCATTCTGGCTTTGTCCCTCTGCAGCAGACACTTTAAAACTTGTCACACAAACTGGGGGCTTCTTTACCTTTTGTTTCTTCCCCTGATATTGCAACATAAGACACACAAAAGAAAAGGTTCCCTTTCCCAAACATCTCCAGAGCTAACAGGAGCTTACCAAATGCTGTCTGCTGTGCAAACACAAATTTAAGACAATTTTATAGGGCCTGTTATTTACCCAGCTATAACAGCTTCTTTGTTAGAGGATGGCATTGTAATTACCTGCTTTTATCATTAATAGCTGGAGTCAGTGGTTAATGCAGAGGTGACAAATCACTGAAATGCCTGACAGTTTATGGCTTTTAGCACCAAGGAATGTTTCTTTTATTTCCTATCCCTTCTGTATATCGTATTTCCTTGAGATGTCTTCTGCTCTCTTACATACACATTCCCATTCATAATTAAACATACCTGATCATAATTTATTCACATGCAACCAATTACCAAATCTCTGTTGTTTAGTGATAGTGCCTATTTGGAAAGTGGTGGAGCAAGGGGAATGTTTCTAACTGAGGAGTACCACAGTAAGGACTTCAGTCTTTTATGTCCATTCTGCAACATCAGCCAGCAAATAAATAAAAAGTACACATCTGCCAGCCATTGGAAGGATGAGGGGAACTGCCAGTACCCCGAACTACACTCCAAAAAGAGGAATCAGAAATGTTTTGGGCCAAAAGCAGGAAAATGCTCTGCTTTCCCTGCGAGCTCCTGTTCCCATATTCCACTTGCATCACATTACAGGCACACAGACCAAGGACCTGTCTCCAGAAGTGGTCCTGCCTGTGCTCACCAGAGTGCTGCAGAGCATGGGCCCTGCCCTGCAAACATCAGGATGAGAATGCAGAACACCCTGCCAGCTTTAGAGTGCCCTTCCCTCTCAGGAAATGCAGCCAGTTGTGCTCCATGATTTACACACCCAGCGTGGGATTCACCCTGTGTATAAACATAATTTGCCCCATGCAGTGAGGTTTAGTTGCTCACCCTCCTGCCCCATGCTCACAAAAACACACACTCCCCATCTGAAATGGAATGTAAGCCCTTTGTGTTGTAAGAAGTCAGTCACTTTTGGAAGCAATGAGTAGCAACTGTTAAAACAAACCAAACTCCATTTCAAATGCACCGTGAAGCAAAGGAGCAAAAAAAAGAATCAAGCAGAAATGACCTTATCCATAACTACAGCCATAAGGCTAGTTAGGATTCCTTCTGAGTAAAAAATAGAGAAGAACAACTGGCAAATGTCAGCCTCATTATCATGAACTCTTTTTAGCAGTGAAACAAAAATTGCCCTTAGATCTTTTTTCAACAGCCCAGACCATTCTGTGTTAGAAGCCTTTCCATTTCTTTTGAATAACTATCAAATTATGGCAACATCTTTTCTCTTTAGTACTAAAAGCACATGTTTCAACCTTAATGACTATATGCACACTATATTTGTCTTCCACAAACACTTGATGTTAAACTAGTTAGGGCATAATGTTGTGAGCAGAAAAAAGGAGTTGAAGTTGAGCAAAAAGAACATTGAGTTCAAAGGTAATTGCTTCTCTGTACAGTGTTTTGTATTTTCCTTTAGAAACACTAAAATATGGAACATATCAGCTCAATAAAAGAAATTCTGAAAAAAAATAATGTAATGCTCATGTCACCATTTAAAGACAAGATGATGCTCTTCAATCTTGAGTCTACAACCTCTATAGATAGAGAATACTGTTGTCCTTAACCTGACAGATGTCAATGGGAATTTTCCAAAGTAATAACTTGGTGAGAAGTCAAATCCTAACTGGCTGCAAATCTCTGAGGCTCCAGTAAAGTTAACAGAATTGTGCTATTTCATGTGAGCCCGGGCTCTGGCACAATGCAATTTACTCCGGACACTTTCATCTTTCTAGCCAGCAGTTCAACTAATGCATGTTTTTACAAGGCACTTGAGTGAAACAAGGGCAGTTTCTTATCTTGTCTTTTTTGTCTCTTGGATAGTTTTGGTCATTTATGCTTTGATATTCTCCAGTAGTGCATCCTCAAGCGTACCCCCATCTCTTCTTGAAGTCCACAAAGCTTTAAGTCCACAGTTGTTATCCCTCCCAGATCTGACTCAACAGTTGTTGAGTCTCTGGAACAGTGATGGAGCACAGCTGACTTTCCCTGTTCATGACATCATGAATTGTCCTTTATGGGAAAAGATATTGTTCATGTACCCACGTATCTCTAGGTAAGGCTCAGAAGAAAAGGCCAGATGTTGAATTTTGTAGTGGGTTCTTGTGGGGTTTTTCTCCCACTTACCTCCCTGTAAAGAAACTTGTGATCTCAGGTGGTTAGTTGTCCAAATCCTTCCCCAATTCCATTTGTCCAGCTTCCTGAACTGACACAAAACTGCGTGGGTCTTCATCACATTTACCACAACAAGAGTACAAGGACATTTGTCCCTTAGAGCTCCTGTTTCCCACTTCTCTGGTACCTGGAGAAACAAATGTGAAGCTGAGGTTTCTGTGACCTCAGAACCCCACATCCAGCATTTCTCCTTGGAAGCACAGAGAGATGAAAACCATTTCTGTGAGTGTCTTGTGAGCCTCGGTACAAACACACTCAGGTTCACCCAGCCTTGGTACAAACACACTCAGGTTCATCCAGCCTCGGTACAAACAGACTCAGGTTCACCCAGCCTTGGTACAAACACACTCAGGTTCATCCAGCCTTGGTACAAACACACTCAGATTTATCCAGCCTCGGTACAAACACACTCAGGTTCACCCAGCCTTGGTACAAACACACTCAGGTTTATCCAGCCTTGGTACAAACACACTCAGGTTCACCCAGCCTTGGTACAAACACACTCAGGTTCATCCAGCTGTGATAAAAACCAGGGGTTATATAGGGAAGGCAGGGGGAGGGGCTAAACACCTGAGCCAATCAACCGAGGGATTCAGGGGAGAACCAATCAACTGAGGGATCAAGGGAAGAACCAATCAACAGAGGGTTCAGGGGAGGAAAAAGGGAAAGGACCAATGGGGTACAACAGATTTACATAACTGTTGCAAAGCCTCTTGGGAGTAACACATTTTCTCACTATAACCACAGAGCTGTCTACCAGGGCTTCTCCCTTAGGGGAATCACAGCAAACCTGAGCCCAAGGGTTGTTCTTTCTCCAGTGATGGGGGAGTGCTCCCATCACTGTCAGGCTTAACAGGCTCCACACCCTTTGGGCTGCAGGACTCAGCTCCACATGGATGGGCACAATGATATGGAGCTAAACAGAGAGATATCTGACTGCTGCACAGGGAGCAGCAGAGTTCTGCCTCGAGCCTGCTTCAGGAAACATCCCTCAGAGGCAAGTCCAGGCAGCCAAGGACATCTCACACTCCCTGGGGAGCAGCATGAACCAGAAGCATCCCAGGATGAGGGTTTTGCCATGTGAAACACATTTGGATTCCACTCAGCCACAAGTTTAAGATCAGAATATGAAGGCTAAACAGAACATCCCATGAGGCACAGTAAAAGGTCAACATTCCTATTTGAAAAAATGGGAGTGATGATAGTTACTTGCTCCAGACAGTTGTTATGAAGCTCACAAATTCTAAGTGATTCTCTGATATGCCCTATCAATGCCAAGGGTTATTACCTCTAAAGAAAGCACCCTCCAGTGTCTCCTGCCAAAGCATGATTTACAGAACCCACCACAGAGCAAACCAGAGACAGCTCTGAGAGATGCAGAGCCAGCAGCCTGTAACACAAAGGGTGCTGCTGGCAGGGAGCTGAAGTCTGTGGTAATGGCTTCTGCAGAACACAGGACTGGGTCTGTGAGCAGCTTTACAAGGTGCTGATTAACCTTCCAACTGCTCCTACTGTGTTCAATGAGCATCTGCCCTACACCTTGAATGCTTGCTGGAAATGGGAGCTTTACACAAGGTACTTTCCCCCTGGATTTGCAGATACATGGATTATGTTATCTCCCCTCTCGTGACAGCACCCGAGAAAGTCACAGATGAAATCCCAGAGAGCTTCCTGAAGTTCCTCTTCTTGCTGCTTTAGCTCAAGACAGCAATAGATCACTCAGGTTATATTCCTGAAGCTTCTGTTAAAACATTATTACAAACACAGAGGACATTTCCCATTTTTTTCTATGAATCCAGGAAATTCAAACACTGAGTCAGCTGAAGAATATAGCTATCATCCTAAACACTCCATTCCTTATATATGATGCTCATTGCTATTTCAAGTTACTTCTACCTGATATTCCATCAGAAAATAGACAGATTCAGGCTACATCAAATAAACTGTATGTTATAAGATCAGAGAAATACAACGGTGATACAGCATTTATAGCAACAACTTCCAGAAATGAAAAAAATCCACAGTGGCCTAACTCATGATGAGAGTCAGTAATAACTCCAATTCAGTGCCAGGCAGAGATGCTATTAACTTGTGACCCAGTAAGCTAGCAGCTGTGAAATAATGTGTTCACTTAAAAAAAATAAAGCAAAAAACCCAAACCTCACTACAAAAAAAAAATAAGACTGAACATGTTGCTTATAAAATGTTTACACCCAGTTTACCAATCTGTGCAGTAGTTATGCTCAGAGTTTGTTTCTCCAAAATTGCTTTGAGATGCTAAATGCAAAACAAGAATTAGAAGACTTGAAAACAGAGAGCATATAATTGCTACCAAAAAAGAGATGGCACCAGCACATCACACACACCCAATGAAATCCATATGGCCATGGCTATTTTCAGCTGTCTCCCTAAATTCTCTCTTGTCCTTTCTTTGGAGCTGATGCATTCATGTTCTCAGTGACATCTCCTGTAACTGCATTTCATGGCACAAAAGAGGGCCACTCTGAGCTCAGGAGTGAAGGAAATCAGCAGTTTGGGACCTGAGAGCATTGTCTGGAGCAGGGGAAGCACGGGAACACCCGGGAGGGTCGGGAAACAGCGGGGGCAGAGTCAGGGCTGGCCTTGGAAGGTGTGAGGAAACAATGGGGACCCATCTCACTGCTTCGGGGTGGGATGAAGCAGAAGAGAAAAGTCTCCTCCAAAACTTCCTTATCCGAAGATTTCTAGATTCCAAAAGGAACAAAGACAAGGCCTGGACTCAGTGGAGTTGCCTGAGTACGTCTGACTTAAAGAGTTTTTCAGTTTGTTGTGAGAGTCGCTGCATGTCACAACTCTTTGATATTTATTTTGATGATTATGTCAGATTCCTGCTCTGGAAACCTTATTTCTCCCAAAGTTGCTGTTAAAGCTCCAAAAAACCCCTGGTTTGCTAGTTTATATCCAAGTTTTGTCCAAGACTGTAAATAAGAGAAACTTGGTTTCTTTATTAAAAAAAAAAAAAAAAGCAAACAACACTTGTTTTTCTTCTGATTTTTTTTAGTTTTTCCAATAGAAAAAGCTAATCAAACAGTGTTTTCAAATATTTTAAAATACTGAAAACCCATACAAAAAGCCTTGTGAACATCGTATTATTGGAGTGTTGGAATTTCTACAGTGTCTAAGCACAAAAACTGAATATTGCCCTTCTTTAATCCCCAAACTCTGACTCTATAACAAACTCTGTTAAGAAAAGGGATTGAGATCAGGCCTTCCCAAGGTCTGATGGAGCGGAATGGAAACCCCTGCTGATGTCTGATGAGAAAAGGAAACTGGAAATGTGTCTCCTTGTGTAATCAATGTGAAATGGAGGAGATGCTGCCAGGGAAGAAGATGTGATGCTCTGAAGCACAATAGTATCAATAAATCTAAGAACAAGTTGTCCAAAGAGCAAGAATAATTAACCAAACCACAAACTGACAGCCAGACCTGAACTTTCTCAGAGAAAAGAAGACTGAGAACTGGTGTTTGTTTTGCTCATTGTCTTCTCCTGAGTTCGTGGCACTCATGGCTAATGAGAGGCTCAGTCGGAAATTTCCAATCTGGCAACTTTCTGAAGTCAAAAGCACAAACAGGTTACAGGTAAGGAGACTTGTGCAGCTGAAGGGGATGTGAAATTGAAAGTTTTGGAATATTAACCAGTGTCTGATGTTCGATGTGGAAACCTGTTGGAGTCCAGGGCAGGTGGAAAATCCCTGGTGCCGCCCTGGGGGGTCCAAGAGCCCGGCTGGGAGCCCAGGAAAGCTCTGCCTTTGACTCAGTCCATGGGAAAAACTTCCAACACTCAGAGATGAGCTGAAAGCAACGAAGATTTGAAATAGATAGTAGTTTAATTTGTTACAGGGTGAAAATTTGTAGTTTTGGGTCTTTAGTATGAAGACAGATGAGAGCAAAATGGAGAATTTTGGGCAGTGTCTCATTGTTCTTTTCAGCCTTCTGATGTTTGCATTTTTGCAATGGAGTTTCTTACCGATAGTCACATAAACAATCTATTGTTATTGTAACTGTTATTTTATGTTTACATTCTTTTCACAAGGAGGAGACTGTTGATGGACTGCTAGTTTGGCCAGTGTGGTTGGAGAGGTGGCAACCTTCATCTTCCAATCCCTGGTCATTGCCCAAATTCTATAAATCGAGGTCAAAGGAAATAAATTGTCTTTTTTGCCCTGATGACTGGAACAGAGCCCTTGTGTTCCTTTTGTGTCCTATTGCGACTTCTTCTTCCTCTTCTTCTTCCTCTTCTTCCTCTTCTTCTTCCTCCTCTTCTTCTTCTTCTTCTTCTTCCTCTTCTTCTTCTTCTCCCTCTTCTTCCTCTTCCTCTGCTCCATTTTCTGCTGTGACAGTGGCACAGAGACATTGGTAGGATGGGTTTGACACAGATGTTGTGTGTTTAGAACAGGCAGTGATTATTGGCACAAAACTGTAAATACAGTACGTTTAAAGAGTTAATTGTACTGGAAGCCTTTAAAAAAGCCTTGGGATCTTCTGTCTGGGGGTGTGGCTTTTCCCTGTGTTTCTCGGTGCATTAAGCCAGGTTTGGCAGAATGCAGAACTTGAGATAAGAAATGGAATAAACAGCTCTGAAGACTGAAGCTCCAATTCTCGTCTGTCTTCTTAACCCTGGTACAGGACTTTTGGAGGAAAAATATCTAATCAGGGGCTCTTGAAAGGGAGTTTCCCACAAAAACCCATTTTGGTATGACATCTGATAGTCATTGATGATAGAGCAGAAATCTAGAGAAATCTAGAAATCTCCCTCCCTCTTTTTGTGTCTTTCCTGAAGAAGCTTTCAGCTCCACTTGGCTTCTTGGCTTTTCTGTGGCTGCAAAGAATGCTGAAAATGTCACATTTTCACTAGAACCCAATTTCACCTTGTTTGGCCCTTGATACCTGATTTTATGTACAAGTATTTTAAAGCGTTGCCAGCTAAACCATTGCCCACAAAGGGAATTCTACCAGGCTCCCAAAGTGCAGGAAGTTTAACATACTAAATAGTTCTGTGCTCCAAGAAGATGTAAAGCTTTTGAGGGCAATTTGTAGCAAGTGGCCACGTGCCAAGCAAACTGCTGTGCAACCAGTGATTGATGTCCTTGCTGATATTCCCTATTTCTGTGCCAGGTTCCTGCAGCAAATCCTGCAGTAAACTGGCAGCTCCACTCAAGTGAACAAGGCTGGGGTAATTGATATGTGCTGGGAATCTGCCTCTTCTCAGCCCTGGATTTCTGTGGGTAGCCACTCTCCACTAAAAGCTACTCTTGGAGAACAGAGACAGCTCTGTTTCACACATAAATATCACCACTTCAATTGGCTTCCTGTCCCTCAAATTACAGCAATACTTAAAGCCAGAATGCTGCTGAGCTTTTTTCAAGCCCAGGAGATAACACTTACTTAGAGCAGTTGGGCACTTAGACCTCCCACAAAAATCACAGAACTCCCAGGCTGAGAGCCAACTGCCTGGAGGATGACACGGGAGAAAATAAAATTCAGAAAGAAAAATCAAACTGCATTCCTCACTGTTGGGGCAGGAGGACTTTTGCTTCTTGGAGTAGCTCCTCAGGGTGCCAATCTGAACAAGGTGTTGTTTAAGACACAGGTGGAGATAGAGGTTTCTGGATCCACACTGGCACAGCAGGGCTGAACAGAAGGCACAGGTGGGGTGATGGGAAGGGCAGGGGACACTTCTGGACCAGGGTCCTGCAGCCAGAGCCTGGGGCTCAACCCTGAGTGCTCGCCCAGGAACTGGCTCATGGCATGGCCTCCACTCCCTGCCCTAAAGGGACAAGTTCCAATCCTCTGGCCACAGAACATGGTGGATTTGGAGGACACATTAAACACAATGCTAACCCACTAATGCAGATAAAAATGCTTCAGAATTACTGGCTATAAATTGGAAACAGTGATTAAGACAAAATTTCCCATCCCACTTCATCAACCACAGGTACCATGTTCCCCAAATTGTCTTTTACGTGAGCTAACCTCTAAAGAGAAACCATAAATGCAATTATTTCTATAGCACAGGCACAATATAACATGTACATGATCTGTGAAACATTTGGAAGGAGAGCTCAGGAGCCTAAACCACAAAATATGGTAAAAGTATGGCTTATAGATATAGATGTAAAAATATCTTTAGTCCAAAGTTGTAAAACATTCCATATATGGGATTCAGAAAGTTCGCTCCTCACTTTCAGAAGCTTCTTTATAAAACAGTTCATTAAAAGAAACTAGAAATACACAAAATTATATTATAAATATTGCATTACTTACAAACACAGTTCTCAGTAGAATTGGAGAGCCCAGACCATCTGCTGAGAGTGCCAAGGACAACCCCTTTCCTTCAGTAAACGTAAATAAAGCTGTGCCATAAAGACAGACCCGCCTCAGTTTGGTAGATTTGCTGTTAAAAAGTGAAACCTGCTTGGTTTCCAAGCACCTGGCTGGTGCAGCTTTATGAATGAAATGTGTGAGATAACAGCATTTACTAATTAGTCCTCACCACTAATTTGATTGTTTGTTCTTCTAGCTATTTATTGCCATGATTACCTCTGAAGGGAGAGAAGAGAAATATTTGTTTTTTTAATCTAAACGTCTCACATGTGTGGTGCCAAGTCCAACAGTTGCCAGCTGTAAACCAGCAGAATATTTACAGCAGGCCCTAACAGCAGCCACAGCTGATGGAGAGAGCCCTGGCAAGCTGCTGAAGTTTCTCCATCAATGGGTCTTTAGCTAAACTGTAACACATAAAACATGCCTTCAGCACACAGCAAGCTGGGCTTGGCTTTTCCCTCCTGTATATTAGATTTTGCTGTATTTAACTGCAGCATTTCAAGTCCCTCTACTGAATTTTTACAAAGATATGAGAGAAACAAAACATTGGTCTGAAAGATAAAGACAGTACACTCTGTCTGTTTCTATGGTTATTTTAAATCAGTTTTATGCTGGCTTTGACAGGGGTCTATTAAATCAAAAGCCAAAGATTGAAGTGGCAGCTCCAGTAGAATTGAATGAAAGCTCAAATAACTGCAGTCAAAGAAAGGGTCAAACCCTCTGCTTCAAGAGCAGCTTTCTTTTGTTTGTAACAATGATTTTTAAGCTGCTAAACATTCTGAGCATGGAGAGATGCCACTGAAAGGTGCTGGAGAGAGCCCCAACCCAACAGGAGCTCTGCCTGCCTCTGGATGCAGAATTCCAAAACCTCTCCACAGCCTCCTCCAAAGGCCCAGCTCGGGGTGGCAACCCCAAGTGACTTCTGTGGGAGGGACATTCACCCCAAGGAGGCTCCAGCCCCTCATTCCAGCCCACCCTGGGTACCTGAGGGGAGCACGGGAGAGAACACGGGAATGGCCTCGGCTCCTCAGGCCAGCCCGGACAGGGTCCCTCCACAGCCAAAGAGCTGGTTTGCTGCAAGAGGTGATTCAGGAAAGAACACACACCCAGAGAAATGTCTTCTCCTGGGTTCCAGCCTTAAACAAGAGAAGCTGATTTGAGATAAAATTCACATGGACACAATGGTGTTAAAAAAATCCCTATTGATTCACCGTGAGTTTTTGAAAGATTCTTTGTTTTCAGAAGACTGTTGTCTGATAACTCAATGGAGATTCCTTAAGGCTTTTCTTGAGAAACACTGATATTTTGCTGTAAAGGTATTTCTATTTTTTTTTTTCTTCATGCCATTATTGATCTCAAAAACTTCATATCCTCTCACATGTGAGAATTTAAACGAGCACAGTGACATCCTGAGCTCTGAACACGTCTCCCTTTCATGGGAGTCCTATTTCATACTCCTTTAATGATACCTAAACCCATATTAAACTGTGCTACAACAGAGCAAAGACCTCAGCATGTCAAGAGCACAGGTTTCCAGAGGGGAGAAAAGGTCAAAATCAATCATATAAATTCCACTGCTTGCAAAGAAGCAACTCTGTCAGAGTGATGTTAGAACTGATGGGTTTACAATAGTCACTGTCATCATCTAAAAAACCTGATACCTCCTGGTGAAAATGGGCATCTCACAGGAAACCTTGGTCAGGATTAGAGAGGGAAGTGAACCAAGAGCAGAGAGTGCTTTGTGCTCACAAAAACAGTGTTGGGTTTGCTTGTGGCATCCCATTTGTTTTTCCAATTCCATGGAATGTGTGGTAAGAAATGCCATGGATTGCATGTGGCACCTGTGATCATGAATGAAAGACCTTCTTCAGCATAAATATTTCAGTTTCACACCACTTACTTGGCCAAATGGGATTGCTGAGCACTTTGCCTTTCCTTTCACACCTCAGCCACTCCCCCCTCTCAGCTGGAGACCAAGGGACCTGGTTGTGTCATCAATAACTTCAGCTCCTGATTTAGATCCAAACTGCAACGGTTCTGCAGTTATCTGGTCTGTGTTAATCAATTACATCAAACTAATTCAAACTCCCTAAGAGAGAAAGACTCCAGATCAGAGTTATTACTGTACATTTCAATTTTCTGACCTTTTTTTTTTTTTTTCATTCTGAGTAGGACTTTTAGTTGTCATCCATTTTATCATATTGGAATTGGGGGAAGAAAGGTGAGAAGGAGGGAGTGGAAGCAAAGGAGAAAACCCCAAATGTACTGGAGAAAATTTGGAAAACTAGGAGGCTGGAGGAAAGATTCAGTAGCAAAGCTCCTTACAAGAATAGGCCATATTGTTACTTAAAATAAAACAAAACAAACAACCTCACAAAACAAACAATCCCCTCTTCCCCAAAAAAAACCACCAAAACAAAACCCCCACAAAACTAAAAAACCCCCAGAAAACTAAACAAAGAAAGAGGAAACATCATGAACAGCTCTATGCTTTGATACCCTGTGTGTCAGGCCAGGACAGCAAAGGGGTTTCCAAAACAGCTTCTTAGGAACAGCTTCTCTCTTTCATTATCCAACAAAAAAGAGCAGAAACCAAAACAAGGAGAAAAATGTAAAAGAGAGGAGGTAAAAATACATCTGAAGCCAAAAGGTGTTATCCAGAGATTACACTGGAGCAGAGGTAGTAAAGAAGAGTAAGTGTGCAACAAAACAGGGATGGAGCTGAGGAATTTCTTCTGAGTTATTAAATGGTCAGCAAAATGGTGCAGTTACATAACACAAATGAGTTACAAGCAGTGATGGAGATAAGAGCATTGCAACTTTGGATTAGGGGAACTTTTTCTGGGACAAGAGAAGATTTTTCTATTTTCTTACGTAGACCGTTTGTTTCTTAATTTTCCAGGCATTCCAGCCAAGTGCTAAATTGCTTAATCCAGCCATAGTGGGTTTGTAATATCCCAGCCTCAGTCCTTACACTGTTATGAAATGTCTTCCTCTAATTCTGAAGTAAAAAAGAAGGGAAGGGAAGGGAAGGGAAGGGAAGGGAAGGGAAGGGAAGGGAAGGGAAGGGAAGGGAAGGGAAGGGAAGGGAAGGGAAGGGAAGGGAAGGGAAGGGAAGGGAAGGGAAGGGAAGGGAAGGGAAGGGAAGGGAAGGGAAGGGAAGGGAAGGGAAGGGAAGGGAAGGGAAGGGAAGGGAAGGGAAGGGAAGGGAAGGGAAGGGAAGGGAAGGGAGGAAGGAAGGAAGGAAGGAAGGAAGGAAGGAAGGAAGGAAGGAAGGAAGGAAGGAAGGAAGGAAGGAAGGAAGGAAGGAAGGAAGGAAGGAAGGAAGGAAGGAAGGAAGACGCTGTGGGTGTGTAAGAAAATGTCTCTCAAATTTTTCTACTTAAAAATGTTTCTATTTAAAAGAGCAACCAAATGATAAGAGCAGCTGTACATGGGGATCACCCTGCTCACCAGCTCCACTCCTTCCCTCCAGGACGACCCAGGGAAAGTCAGCAGCAGCCAGGGAAGTGTTTTCAGACAGAAGGGTCTGAAAACAAACAGGCTGTACTCCAGAGCTCCCTGGATCTCTCCAATTTTTCCAGTCCAAATCTATTCATAAACACTGTCATGTTCCCTTTGGAGAGCTGTCTGGGAATGCACACAACAATTCCTGTCACCAGGGGCTGCTAAAGCTGGGGAGTTTTGGGCCAGGAGGGCATCAGAGCAGTGCAGGGAAGGCATCCCTGCAGGGAGGCAGCAAAGCAGGGCACTGTGTGCTGGACACAGGGCTTTCCCAGCTCTCCTTGTCCCAGGATGGAAGGGAGAAGCCTGGACCTCTCTGCTGGCCTTGAGACTCTCAGCAGCCTGTCAGTCCTCAAAGTCTGACTGTGCTGCTGTGCCCAAGGGCTCATCAGGGAGATGAGAGACCAGGGGAAGGGAACAGAGACACCAGCAGTAGAACTGATGCTTCAACAGCTCCATAATCTCCTTTACTCCTGCCTAAAAAGGTAAATATTTGAGCAAGAGTCGCTAAGGGAGTATCTGAAAGTCACAAGTTAGTGTTCTGTCTTTGTTCCAAAGGTGCACAGATAAATTGCACCCAGTTCCCAGAGGCAGATCACTGTCTCAGAAACTCAAACTTGGACAAGGGAAGAGCCCAAGATACTCCCAAGATTTAATGGTTACGAGGTGAAAAGATGACTTTCTGAAAATATTCTGCAGGGAGCATCCCATGGCTTGCAAGAAGTTTGTAGAGAGCAAAGAAAAGCGAGCAACAGGAGGCAAGTGAATTCATCCAGAGATGGGGCTGCAAATTCAGAATACATCCAGTGAGCTCTGGCACAAGCACTGGAGCCAGCAGGGACCCCTGATACACTCCTCTGACATTTCATCTCTCACACAGAGCAGCCACCTTGCTTGTGCTGATTCTGCTCCACCTGACCACCCCCTCACACAGAAAACAGTGTAAAGTGCAGCAAAGAAAGAATAAAAATGTCGTGTTGAGGCATATGAGATGATTAAAAACATAATTTTTGTATGTTCATCAAGTGTACCAATTACTTAAGCAATGAATTAGAGAACTTTAGGCAGGTTTAAACAGTATTTGAAAGGATCTAAACATTTTTATCATATTTGCAGTACAGATAGCATAAAAAATCCCACACCAGCTCAACAGCAAGTGATCAGAGCACAAAACAGCAGGTGAGATTTAGATTAAAAAACATACAGGGCCATCCACATAGCAAAGAGTTCCCCAGCTCACTCACATGCCCCGTGCTGGCTCTAAAAAGAGGAGCTGGGGGGACTGGTGCTGTGCAAAGCTGGAGCACAGGAGCTTCAGCACTGGAGCCTGCAGCACTGGAGCCTGCAGCACAGCCCTGCAGCACAGGAACCTGCAGTACAGCCCTGCAGCACAGCCCTGCAGTACAGCCCTGCAGCACAGGAACCTGCAGTACAGCCCTGCAGCACAGCCCTGCAGTACAGCCCTGCAGCACAGGAACCTGCAGTACAGCCCTGCAGCACAGCCCTGCAGCACAGCCCTGCAGCACAGGAACCTGCAGTACAGCCCTGCAGCACAGCCCTGCAGTACAGCCCTGCAGCACAGGAACCTGCAGCACAGCCCTGCAGCACAGCCCTGCAGCACAGCCCTGCAGCACAGGAACCTGCAGCACAGCTCTGCAGCACAGCTCTGCAGCACAGGAACCTGCAGCACAGGAACCTGCAGCACAGGAACCTGCAGCACAGCCCTGCAGCACAGGAACCTGCAGCACAGGAACCTGCAGCACAGGAACCTGCAGCACAGCCCTGCAGCACAGGAACCTGCAGCACAGCCCTGCAGCACAGCCCTGCAGCACAGCCCTGCAGCACAGGAACCTGCAGCACAGGAACCTGCAGCACAGCCCTGCAGCACAGGAACCTGCGGCACAGGAGCCTGCAGCACAGCCCTGCAGCACTGGAGCCTGCAGTACAGCCCTGCAGCACAGGAACCTGCAGCACAGCCCTGCAGCACAGCCCTGCAGCACAGCCCTGCAGCACAGGAACCTGCAGCACAGGAACCTGCAGCACAGCCCTGCAGCACAGGAACCTGCGGCACAGGAGCCTGCAGCACAGCCCTGCAGCACAGCCCTGCAGCACTGGAGCCTGCAGTACAGCCCTGCAGCACAGCCCTGCAGCACAGGAGCCTGCAGCACAGCCCTGCAGTACAGCCCTGCAGCACAGGAACCTGCAGCACAGGAACCTGCAGCACAGCCCTGCAGCACAGCCCTGCAGCACAGGAACCTGCAGCCCAGCCCTGCAGCACAGCCCTGCAGCACAGGAACCTGCAGCACAGGAACCTGCAGCCCAGCCCTGCAGCACAGCCCTGCAGCACAGGAACCTGCAGCCCAGCCCTGCAGCACTGGAGCCTGCAGTACAGCCCTGCAGTACAGCCCTGCAGCACAGGAACCTGCAGCACAGGAACCTGCAGCACAGCTCTGCAGCACAGCCCTGCAGCACAGGAACCTGCAGTACAGCCCTGCAGCACAGCCCTGCAGCACAGGAACCTGCAGCACAGGAACCTGCAGCACAGCTCTGCAGCACAGCCCTGCAGCACAGCCCTGCAGGGCCTCACACAGGGGCAGAAACATGGGGCTGCCTCAGCCACGGGCAACATGGGGAATATGGAGATATGGGCTAGGAAATTGAGCATATGGAATATGGAACAGGAAATATGGAATGTGGAACAGGAAATCGGGAACATGGAATATGCAACAGGGAATATGGAATATGGAGATATGAACTAGGAGATATGGACTAGGAAATAGGGAATATGAAATATGGAATATGGAATAGGAAACATGGAATATGGAATATGGAATATGGAATATGGAATATGGAATACGGAATATGGAACATGGAACATGGAATATTGAATATGGACTAGGAAATACAGAATATGAAAAAGGAAATGTGGAATGGGGAATGGGAAATATGGAAATATAGACTAGGAAATGTGGAATAGGAAATAGGAAATAGGAAATAGGAAATAGGAAATAGGAAATAGGAAATATGAAATATGGACTAGGAAATATGGAATGTGGAATGGGTAATATGGAACATGGAAATATGGGCTAGGAAATACGGAGTAGGAAATAGGAAATATGGAATAAGAAATATGGACTAGGAAATAGGGGCTATGGAATAGGAAATATGGGCTGTGGAAAGCATCTGGGCCACTGCAGGGACTGAAGGCTTCTCTCCACCTTTCTCATCAAGTTTCTGGTCTCTGCCATACAAAGAGATTGAGAAAGTGAATCCAAACCTTACGTTTCAAGACAGACAAAAATGAAAAAGCTTTTGCCTTCCACCATTCTCTGATTAAATTTCAATTGGTTTTCAATCAAAAACTTGATCATGTTCATTCTCAAGCAGTGCACATGTCAAAGATTTCTGCCATTTCCTTTTGGTTGTAGCACAGCAGCTTTTCTGTTCCCCTGAGTTCAACAATCTCTGTGTGTGTCCTCCCACTGCCTCAGCCCACCACTCCTGATGGGAAGAGAGCTGGGTTGGTGCAGGTTGTGTTTTGTTTCTCCAATTTCATGTTAGATCTGACAGGAGGAACCACTGCACTCTTGTCATCCCATTGCAGACACTTCCTCCTTTTATCACCAGGCCTAGATGCTTTTCATTAGATTTTGCTTCTCCTACAGCTTTGATCTCCTTTACAAAAGGCAGACTGCTCTATTGTACAAGAATGTGACAAAAAAATCCTGGAAAAGAGCCTCTAAAATACTGTATCTTCCTTCCCAACTTTTATTTTTGTGTTTCCTATTCTTTCTGTACTTTGCCATAGGGTTCCTCATAAAATATCTGGACAAAAAGTCAACACTTTCAAATTAATTTCTCACACTGAAAAGTCCTTTTTCCTCAGACAACCCCAGGGCACTAATAGCATCTTTTTATATATTCCTGCTTGTCTTCCCTTCCATCCATTAAATGTCTAGATCAAGGGTTCTTGGACTCAGCATGCACAATCCTATCCTGCTGTTTTCTTAATTTAAATGCTTGTCTTCACTCCGCAGAGTCTAATACTTCATCTGTTCATTGCAGGTCTCCTTAATTCACTGAGGTGATTAAACATTTAAAAAATATATCTGTTAATTATTCATGAGAGTCAGCTGTGTGTGTCCCCTGTCCCAATTCCTGCCCTCGAGAAACACAAACACTCAGTCTGGTTGGTTAGTGCAAGCACAGGGGCAGATCCCTCTCCTCTCCTACCTGCACCAGAATCCTTCTCTTGCACTTCCCACTGGGCCACGTCCAAATATTCCTTCACTTCTGCACTGGTGTCCCCGTGGGCACTGTCCCCTCCCCACTGCCCAGAAGCTGAGCCAGGGTTGTCACCCCAGGCAGCCACACTGAGCCCTGAGCCACAGTGACACTGCTGTGTCCTGAGCCACAGTGACACTGCAGAGCCCTGAGCCACAGTGACACTGCAGTGTCCTGAGCCACGGTCACACTGCTGTGCCCTGAGCCACAGTGACACTGCAGAGCCCTGAGCCACAGTGACACTGCAGTGTCCTGAGCCATGGTCACACTGCTGTGCCCTGAGCCACAGTGACACTGCTGTGTCCTGAGCCACAGTGACACTGCTGTGCCCTGAGCCATGGTCACACTGCTGTGCCCTGAGCCACAGTGACACTGCTGTGCCCTGAGCCATGGTCACACTGCTGTGCCCTGAGCCACAGTGACACTGCAGAGCCCTGAGCCATGGTCACACTGCAGAGCCCTGAGCCACGGTCACACTGCAGAGCCCTGAGCCATGGTCACACTGCAGAGCCCTGAGCCACAGTGACACTGCTGTGTCCTGAGCCACAGTGACACTGCTGTGTCCTGAGCCATGGTCACACTGCTGTGTCCTGAGCCATGGTCACACTGCTGTGTCCTGAGCCACAGTGACACTGCTGTGTCCTGAGCCATGGTCACACTGCTGTGTCCTGAGCCACAGTGACACTGCAGAGCCCTGAGCCACAGTGACACTGCTGTGTCCTGAGCCATGGTCACACTGCAGAGCCCTGAGCCACAGTGACACTGCAGAGCCCTGAGCCACAGTGACACTGCAGAGCCCTGAGCCATGGTCACACTGCTGTGTCCTGAGCCACAGTGACACTGTTGTGTCCTGAGCCATGGTCACACTGCTGTGTCCTGAGCCACAGTGACACTGCAGAGCCCTGAGCCACAGTGACACTGCTGTGTCCTGAGCCACAGTGACACTGCAGAGCCCTGAGCCACAGTGACACTGCTGTGCCCTGAGCCACAGTGACACTGCTGTGTCCTGAGCCACAGTGACACTGCTGTGTCCTGAGCCATGGTCACACTGCTGTGTCCTGAGCCACAGTGACACTGCTGTGTCCTGAGCCATGGTCACACTGCAGAGCCCTGAGCCACGGTCACACTGCAGAGCCCTGAGCCACAGTGACACTGCTGTGTCCTGAGCCATGGTCACACTGCTGTGTCCTGAGCCACAGTGACACTGCTGTGTCCTGAGCCACAGTGACACTGCTGTGTCCTGAGCCACAGTGACACTGCAGAGCCCTGAGCCACAGTGACACTGCTGTGTCCTGAGCCACAGTGACACTGCAGAGCCCTGAGCCACGGTCACACTGCAGAGCCCTGAGCCACAGTGACACTGCTGTGCCCTGAGCCATGGTCACACTGCTGTGTCCTGAGCCACAGTGACACTGCTGTGTCCTGAGCCATGGTCACACTGCTGTGTCCTGAGCCACAGTGACACTGCTGTGCCCTGAGCCACAGTGACACTGCTGTGTCCTGAGCCACAGTGACACTGCTGTGCCCTGAGCCATGGTCACACTGCTGTGTCCTGAGCCACAGTGACACTGCAGAGCCCTGAGCCATGGTCACACTGCTGTGTCCTGAGCCACAGTGACACTGCAGAGCCCTGAGCCACAGTGACACTGCTGTGCCCTGAGCCATGGTCACACTGCTGTGTCCTGAGCCACAGTGACACTGCTGTGCCCTGAGCCACAGTGACACTGCTGTGTCCTGAGCCACAGTGACACTGCTGTGCCCTGAGCCATGGTCACACTGCTGTGTCCTGAGCCACAGTGACACTGCAGAGCCCTGAGCCATGGTCACACTGCTGTGTCCTGAGCCACAGTGACACTGCAGAGCCCTGAGCCACAGTGACACTGCTGTGCCCTGAGCCATGGTCACACTGCTGTGTCCTGAGCCACAGTGACACTGCTGTGCCCTGAGCCACAGTGACACTGCTGTGTCCTGAGCCACAGTGACACTGCTGTGCCCTGAGCCATGGTCACACTGCTGTGTCCTGAGCCACAGTGACACTGCAGAGCCCTGAGCCACAGTGACACTGCTGTGCCCTGAGCCATGGTCACACTGCTGTGTCCTGAGCCACAGTGACACTGCTGTGTCCTGAGCCACAGTGACACTGCTGTGCCCTGAGCCATGGTCACACGCCTTGCTCTGCCTGCTGAAGCCCTGGGGAGGGTGTGGTGACACCAGGGCAGCTGATGGGGTGGCAGTGCAGCAGAACAGCTTCTGGCTGATGTGCCTTCCTCCTGAGCAGCAGCGAGCAGGAGTTACTCAGGAGTTACCAAGAATGGATGGGGGCTCACAGAGAGGGACACCAACCCTGCCCAGGGCTGAGGAATGTCCCAAGGGGGCTCACAGAGAGGGACACCAACCCTGCCCAGGGCTGAGGAATGTCCCAAGGGGGGCTCACAGAGAGGGACACCAACCCTGCCCAGGGCTGAGGAATGTCCCAAGGGGGGCTCACAGAGAGGGACACCAACCCTGCCCAGGGCTGAGGAATGCCCTGCACACAGCAGGGGCAGGAGGGGGTGTGCTAATCCCAGGATGGAGCTGGGACAGCTCTGTGGACACTATTTGTCCCACAGCCAGGTGTGGCAGGAGCAGTGGCCTCCAAGAGCAGGGGAGTCATTCCTGAGCAGCCCCAGATGTGCAGTACTGCCAAAGCCTGAGAAGTACCATCCCTTAAAAGCTGCTGTCCTCAGGGGCATGCTGTCACCCAGACACAGCCTGGCTTTGGCTTCAGGGACACTTCACTGGGTTAAAAACCACTGCCTCACTCCCAGAACAGGAGGAGGTGGGAGAGCTGGGGAGGGACAGACAGCACCAAAGGTATTCTAACCCAGCACCCCCCACAGTTTATCATCCAATTCCAGCACAGTTATATTCAAGGGAATTTCAGCAAAATCGGTGGAGCTCAATTTAACTCAGCCATGTTGCTGAAAGGTGCAACCTGAGGAATGTTTCTGAGGATGGGTCTGGATGGGCTGAGCTGTTTTCTGACATAGCTGAGTGCACCATCAGACTGCAAGCCTGCAATACAGCTCCAGCAGAAATCAAAGGGAGGTCTGTCTTCAATGAAGAATATTTCCCCCTCAAGCCTTCAGCAGTGCTTTGTAAATGATGAGACATCTGAGCAGCTGTTCAGCTGCTGCAGCTCTGGTCATCAAACTGATAATGAAAGAGGGGGCAGTTTTATGCTCTTATCCTTTTTATTTCAGAGGTCTGCAGCTCTGGGGCCTGCTTTGCAACCAAGCACAAACGAAGTCAGGAACCATACAAGCTCCCTCTGGGGAAGTGGCCTCATTTCCTCAGCAGAGGGAAAGCAGAGGTAGAGAAGAGCAGCATTCCTGGAGATTTCCAAGGCCCTGCAGGAGTCACTGTTCATGCCTGCAGAATTCCTCTTATCCCAGAACTGACTCCTGCAGTCCAGTCAGGTAACTTTGAACTCAACTTTAGTAATTGAAAATATTCTATCTTCTTCCCACATGAGGGACCATTAAAAAAAATTACCTTAAGATAGAAAACTTTAAATCATTATATATCTGAGATTTCATCTCAGTGGGGGGGTTTTTTGGGGTTTTTTTTTTGGTTTTTTTCTTAATGGAAATATTTATTTCCAGCAAAAAGAGTTAAAAAAATATCATCTTGCACTTCTAAATTTTTTTTTTCTTTTTTTCTTCTTTTTTTTCAGTAAAAGATCATGACGTCAGTTTAAGAAGCTGGATAGGGAATGATTTCCTTTGTGCTAAGATTTCTTTTATTGTTGCTTTGAGTCCCAGGTCAAGGTGTCAAGTTGCCCTTTGCAGGCAGGCAGTCTGAAACAGCCACTTTGTAGAATTTGCAGAGATGTGCTCCCTCACCCTGCTCCACAATTTCTCTGGGATGCACACTCGTCAGGAGCCCTGCACACTACAGAACTTTCCATTTGTGTTAAATTAGCCTCTCCACTGAGGTTCCAGGCACTGCTGCTGAACACTGATGTCATGTTTAAATAAGTCCTGTATTAAAGCAGCAAGGGGCTTTGGACTATTCCTAGACTTTGAGGTATTTTCACACTGCAGCTGCACTGTGAACACCGAATTAATATTTCTCTTCTGCTGCCACCTTCTCTCCTTTCTCCTCACCCCTTCCTGCTGCTGTAATTCCTTCTCAGCTGCTATCCCACCCAGCTCCCTCTGATTTGGAGCCACCCCCTGACAGAGGAGAGCTTTACAAGAGGGGCTCGTCTTTATTTTCATCAAGAGAAATCACAGCTGCAAGTTTCAGTACCCACAGAGGCTTTTAACCGTGACTTTTTATTAGAAGTGCTAAATTGGGAGTAATAAAAACTCCCAATTTAATAGTTTAATAAAAAGAGGAAGCTAAAAGCCAGCATGGCTGTGGAGGAGCAGCAGTGAGACTGGAGGTGCCAAATATTTGGGTTTTAAATGGCTTGGCTTCCTGCAGTGTTTCATGGTTCTCCAGAGAGGCTGCCCAGTGAGCTGCTCTGGGCACAGCCAGGTTTGGCTCATGGGCTGGAGAATGTGGCTGAGACCCTGCACCCAGACAAACACTGGGCTGCCTTTGGATGCTCTCTGACTACACAGGGCTGGCTTTTGCACAGCAGCTGGGAGGAAAAGTCCTGGCTGGGGTTTGCTGAAGCGTTCTGCAGGCAGACCTGGGGCCAGGTTCTTTGAAATAGCAAAGGATTTATCCACAAACAGGGGTTTCTGCCTCCTTGTAGGACAAATGTTTCCAATCTGAACCTTACTCCTTGTGAAAAATTTGGGGTTGTTTTCCAGAAACAAGGCAGGCTTCCAAAGATGGTTTTGAGCAGCAAGGGGTAACCATGAAAATTCAGTGAGAGTGCAGCTGGAAGCTTCTGCCCAAGTAGCCAAAAGCAATCCTGGTGTCACCAAAGTCACATAAAAAGGTCACATTGCCAGACCCCACTATTGCCACATCGCCCCAAACTGCTGCCTGGAAGTGAATTGTGCTTTCACTGTTCTGTAACACCAGAAATATGACAGGAGTTCAGCTTTATTTCCAATGTCAGAATTCAAACTGGACTAGAACCAGCACAAAAAATACAGCACAAAAAATACAGCAAACAAACACAAAAAACCCACAAACAAACAAACACAAAACACCAAAAACCCACAAAAAACCCAACAACCAAAAACCAAACCACAAAAAAAACAAAACAACGCAACCTAACCCCAAAAAAAACCCAACAAACAAAAACAACCCCAAAACCAAACCCAGCTGAAAAAACACCCCTCAACCCCTTCCTTTTTTTTTTTTTTTTTTTTTTTTTTAAATAAAGCTCATGAGTCAGCTTTGTGGTCCATGTAAGCCCTAATATTGCAAGCATTAAACAACATTGTAAACTTAATTTTTGAGAAGATCTGGTTTTGTCAGAAGCTACACATGCTAACTTCATATTTATTAGCAAAGGCCCAAGGAAAGCCCAATCTAAGTGACAAAACAATTTCTATACAAAATGAATGGACAACTCAGCAACATTTGTCTAAACAAGGACAATTCATCTCTTATTCTTGGGAATAAAGGAAGGGTAGGCTTTGGCTGGATTGTGCCAGCTGTCACTGTCAGTATTAGAGAGCGCTCTCAGTACACAATCTCTACCTTAAAAAGATGCTTTAAATAAATAATTTAATTAAAATAAGTAATTTATTTATTTCCAAATGCTAAAGCCAGGTTTTCTAGACTTCAGACAGTTGCTGTTCCCCATACTGTAAACTATAACTGGAGTTTTTGACCTTCCAAAGGTCCAGATGAAGCTAAAAAATATTCTGGAGGAATTTTACAGGTTTATTAGCTGACTCCATTAAAAAGTGTTGATTGCT
Source organism: Phylloscopus collybita (assembly GCA_027886175.1). Lineage (NCBI taxonomy): Eukaryota > Metazoa > Chordata > Aves > Passeriformes > Phylloscopidae > Phylloscopus > Phylloscopus collybita. The sequence continues at coordinate 27,323,905 of JAJNNQ010000003.1, read as the reverse complement.
GTGGGAGTACACACAAGTTAACAGGCAGGAATTATTCTGAGCTGTCTGTGAAGCACCCTCAGCACACACAACAAACCAACAACCCCTGCTGGATGCCACCAGACGCTCAGGGGGAACTGCCAGGGGAGAAGGGGATTTGGAGGGAAAGGAAACCAGGTGCACACACACCTGGCCTCAGCCCCGAGGGTCAGGGAGATCTGAGAGCAGAGCAAGGAAAGGAAGCAAAGCCTCAGCTCTGCTGCTGCCAGAGTGAGCAAATTCCCCTTCAGGGGATGAGCAGCTTGGCTGTGTTACTGCTCCCAGGCACACTTCCTGCTGGAATTGTCAGAGTCCTGCACAGCTCTGCTCCCAGCACCACCCAAACGTGTGTGTGTGTGTCGATATATCTACATCTGTATCTATGTATGCCTAGTTCTGTCACTTGATTCTTCCACACAAGAACATTCCCATCCAACCCCACTCTGAAAGCATTTGTTTCACCCATTTTAGTATTTGTCACTTGAGGAGTTTCTCTTCCCTCCTCTTCTAGCAGCTGCTTGTCAGAACCCACATCAGCCCCTAACCTTGGCACCCCCCTCCTGGGTGGCACCTCCTTGGGCAAGGAAGGCAGGCTGGATTCCAACACTTGCCACCTGCAGTAGCAATTCCTGTGAAAACAGAGCAGGATCAACTGCTGCAGTGAAGGAGGGAGCCCACACCAGTGGAAATTGGGGGGTTACTGAGGGAAGAAAATAGAAACAGAAACACTTCTTGTGTTTGTTCCACTGAGTTCCTTTCAAATCCACGTAAAAGGGCATTACCCTGTTGCTTCTGAATTTTATAAAGCCTGATTTCTGAGAAGACTACAGTTGTTAAAGTTATTTTACACAAATTCCCCAGTCACAGATATTTGATGTGTTTCAAGAAGTTCTGGCATCTCTCTTTTGATGGGTTTTGGTGTTCTTTGCTTGCTTCTGGGAAATCTTTGCATAAATACTTTGGATTAGAGGATGAAGTTTTTTGATAGCACAAAGGGTAAAAGTTCTGCTACAGCAGTAGATGAATAAAAATGGTTAGGGATTATATAAAGGAATATTACTTTGTTGAAACAGAGTCTGACTAATTTTTCATGAAAATTTTATCAGAAAAGGCTTCTGAGGTTCACAATTAAACCCAAAGCTGCAGAAGCTGTGCTGTGATCCCCAAATGACCAACTTAACTTCAGATTTATAGACAACTGGAAAGCTCCCAAGGGAAGGGAAATCCATAATCTCTGGGTGAGGGCACTCCCTGTGGCCCAGGCTCTGAGGTTCTGGCCCTTGCTCTCCCTCAGACAAACAAGGGGAACCTCCCAGATTGCAGGAGCTCTCTGCCCAAAACAGGAATGGCAGCATCACCTTCAGTGTTCTGGAGATTTTCCCTTGCACCACATAATAGAAAATGCTTTCAAGTTTTAAAATCGTTTCAAACAGAAGTGAAGAAGCTTTTAAATACCTAAAAATATTTTCTGAAGTAGGTTATTTTGGGGGGTTTTTTTGTGATTTCTAGAGCTGGTCAGTTGAAATTCTTCCACCACTCTTGTCCATAGACACACACACTCCATACCCAGGTTGTTTTCCTCAATTCTCCTCATTCTCATGATGCTTTTCCAGCTCTCAGTTTCTCATGCAGCCTGGCCTGACTCCCAAAAGGGTGTTGTTTCCCACGATGTCACATTTTACAAAGTTTTCTTCACAGCCTGCAGTAAAGGACAACTGCTGGATTTCAATCTGTAAAATTTTGCAATCCTGGCAAAACCATTTAATTGATTTGTGGTTGTGGAGGAGATGTCAGGTGGATCACTCTGGAGAAGAGATTTCCTGGTGCTGCAGAAATGTAAAAGATGGAAACACCAGGGACTGGTAATTCCACATCAATAAATTCCAAGGTCATCTAGAAGGGACAGCAGATAACTAAAGAGCATAACTGTACCACTGGCAACCTGATCTCAATTAAGTATCCCATCTTAAAACTGTTGAAATTAAAAAAAGAATGAGAAATCTGCTTTTTAAAATCACACCTTTGAGGAATTTTTAAGGTCCAGCCATGAGTTCTTCAAAAGGCCTGATTTTCCACCTCTGTTATTTACAGCTTGGGCATTTTATTTATACACAGCTACAACTCTCCCTACTCCTTCCCCCAGAGGAGTGCCTAGCATTTAAAATATGCATGAAAGGGCTGCTGATATGATGCTAAATCTATTTTTGTCCCTGTAAATACTGCTTTGCTCAGGGGAGCTGAAGCGTTTTTGGAATCCAACTTTATTTGGCATTCCTATTTTGGGGCAAGGATTGCCAAATGCCAGGCATAACATGTGAGCAGAGCAGGAGCTCCCTCCCAGCACTACCCCCAGCACAATGCTGGGGAGGATTCTCTCTGGGCACTGTCCTTCAGGAACAGCCCCTGCTGCTGCCACTGCCTCACCAACAGCAGCAGCTGAGAGAGGGAAAGGCAGCACAAAGTGCTCCTGGAGAGGGAGAGACCCCTCACTCCTCCAGAACATCTCCAATTGCCTCGCACAGCAGGGAAGTTCCAGAGCAGTAGCTCAGTGATGAAGGTGGATGAACTTCATGGACACAAGTTGTGTCCTTCTGTTGTGCCAAGAGCAAGAAAACTGCTGCTGCTGATCATTCCTTTCCTTCTGTGCCTTGTGCCAAAGAGCAGGTGAGCTCTGAGTGAGCTCCCCAGGCTTCTTGGCTTTCACAGTGTCTTGGGTTATGGAACCAAAAATGTGTATTCTATTTCATCAGCTGAAAGCAGCTGGGAGATGTTTTTTCTTTCTCTGTTGTAACTCTGGGGGGAGGGGGGCAGGTTCCTTCTGATAATGGGCCAGCTGTTAAACCAGGTGGGGCAGTGTTTGTTATCTCTTTCACCATCTGTCCTCCCTCCAGGGGGATATTTTCTTCTAATGGGCCATTAAGACTCCCCAAGGACAGGACACATTCCATCATCCCATTGGGAGATGCTCCACCCAGGGTGGGGAGCCAACCATTCCTACCTGGATAAAACTTGAGACACAGGAACACCAGGGATTTGGTTCCACTGGATTCCTGGAGGAAGACTGGACCCTTCTCCCCATCACTGGACCCATTTTCTGCAGGATCATCTCTGCTCCACCAGAACCACCTCTGCCACTCCAGAAGGACTCACTTTTGGACTGCTTCCAACACCCTGACCAACAGGGTGTCAGGTGTAGCTCTGACTCTGTCAGGGTTTCCAGGATTGTGGTTTGTTTGGTTGATTGGTTTTTTGTTTGTTGTTGTTTGGGGTTTTTTTTTACTACTACATTTGTATCGTTAATATTCCTAGTAAAGAACTTTTATTCCTATTCCCAAATCTTTGCCTGAAAGCCCTTAATTGCAAAATTACAAAAATTTGGAGGGGGTGATGGGTTTACATTCTCCATTCCAAGGGAAACTCCAGCTTTCCCTGGCAGATAGCTGTCTTTCCAAACCAAGACACAGCTACCACCACACTTCCTCCAGGCTGCTCCCCACATGAGATTATCAGGCTCAAAGCCTTTACTGGCTCACTCTTCCCCTCAGAGTTTTCCAAACTGGTTTTCCATCTGCTCCTACATATTTTTCTCAACGTTCCCATTTGTACTAAATATTGCCAGACACAAGGCAGTATTTTAAATGAAACAGCATGTGCAAATGCATGCACATGTATTTTTAGCAGACTGCTTATGTTTTTCGATGTAAATAACCAAGCAAAACAAAATTCAGGAAGAAAAATTAAGTGCTGTTAGTTGATTAAATAGAAAGATAATGTGATAACAGAAAAAGTTATTAGTGCTGTGGGAATAAACTCGAGGAATTGAAGAAAAGGTCTGAAATATAGAGGTGCAAGTCAGTAAGGATAAATGCAAAGCACTGCAGTGAGGACTAAACCCCTCCAAAACCAACAGAAAACCCCAACAACAAAAAAGATCCAGGAAAAATACCCACAAAATGTGATGGAGGAAAAATGCAAGAAGCACCAATTTTCCAGATAAAGATACCAGAGTTTGATAGATCACAGTTTGAAATGAGCATTATCAGATCACTGCTCCACACCAAACTAACCCAAAGTGTCATTAAGATACAGAAGCCATCCCTGTGTCCAGCCTGGAAGTGGCTCTGTTGGAATGGTTTATCTGAGCACTGCACTGAAGGTTCACATCCACCACAGACTGCCTGTAGGAGAGCAAGAACAACAACTCAAGACCCAACATGATGTCACAGAATGATAATTCTATTGAAATTCCTGAGGAAAGGACTGGAACTGTGTGTTCTTTAAAAACTCCCATGTCTGTGGTTCTGAGTTTAGATCTGTGTGTACACAATACAGAGGGGAAGAGAAGGAGTTAACAAATTGTTTATCTTCTGTGGGCAAAAGAAAAAGTAGTGCTCAGCATTCAGCAGGAGAGATTTGGGCAAGGCACTAAGAAAACTCATGTGGTGAGGACAGTGGAGAGCTGTGATACATTGCTTTAGCACTGAAGGCTTTTGGAGAACGCATTACAGGACCATTTATCAGGAAAAGCTTGGTAGAAGTTATCTCGCCTTGTGAAAAAGTATAAACTAGATGGTGTCTTGGGGTTTTTTCAAGACAAACCTTCCCCATAATTTGTTTTCCAAAGCTGTCTATTTGTCTGCAGATTTCACCACTTACTCCCCTCTGAGTTAGTCAGATTCATTTGTATTTCCTTCTTCCCTTAAATCTTCCCTCTAAGCCCCGTGGTCACCCATCTTCATGGCTGACTAGGAAGCTGTCTGGACACTGTAAATATTTGCCCTTCTCCAGGACAGAGCCCAGCACCTTCACAGGAATCCCAGCCTTGCAGCACAAGGGGAAGAAGTTGTGACTGGAAAACCAATCAGATGGAAACCTTCCACTGAGACTGGATGCTGCACTTATTTCCTTGGAGTGTTAGCACAGCCATAATTCACAGCTGTGTTCATGGAGCTGTGGAAAGCTGCTCGACTGCTTGCAGGGTTTCATTACAGAACTGCAACCTCACAAAATTAATCAAATGTTTCAGCAGCCCAGAATGGTTTAGTATGAATATTCTCTAATTAAATCTGGAGGGCGGGAGGGGGGGGAATGGATAAAGAAGAAGATTCTTTTAGGTAGGAATTAACCAAAATGTGACCTGATGCATAACCACTTCAACCACCAGAACCTCTGTGTTTTATTAGCAAAAGGTGTTAGAAATAGGCTTGAACTAGAAACTGGAACACAAATATCTAATTTGAGAGGAGCTGGCATATAAAACTGAACCTGGATTTCCATTTTACAGTTGAAGCCTCTCTATATTGTATCAAGCTACGGGCAAAATACCTGAACTTTGCCAACTTCCCTACTTAGATCCCATATAAACAAAAAAGCAATATATGAAAATTCCACATTTTCTAGCTACTCTATTTCTTCCATATCATTTGTTTTCATCCAAATTTCCTGGGCAACTTCCACTGGGACAGTTTTCAGGCCTTACATTTTGATTTTTATTTTCCCCAGTCAACACAGACCCTCTCTAACAAGCCAGGCACCAAAATGCCAACCTGGCCATTCATTTATTGAGAGAACTGGAGGAACCTCAGCTCTCTGCTCACCTTCCTGATGTACCCAGTGGAAGAGCTGGCTCTGAATACAGAACCCCCTGAGATTTCCAGGTTTCACTGCCATACAAATAACCCACAACAGCCCAAATCCACCAATCATGCACTTCTGCAGGAGGAAGTTGGAGTCATAAATCCTCTCTGGTTTTGCTCAGAAAGTTTGACTGTGCTCTGTCTCATACATCACATGCTGTCTGCTGGATTCAAGGGCACTTTCCAACTGGACATTTTTAAGTAGGCCAAGAAACTCTTGGACAACGTGATAAAGCTGAATTAATCAACTGCACAGTAACTTTCAGAGAGCATGAGGCATAGGGATGTTCTAAACATTAATATAAGGAAGAACATTTAGAACAAATAAAGGTATAAATGATATCCAGCTTCCAAGCCTGGGTTTTGCTCTAATCCAGAGAATCAGCACTGTAACAGTACATGAATTTTGGAATTGATAGACAGAGGGAAAGTGATGAATCCCCTGTTATAAAGGGCATGTGATCCACATGTATCACTTCTGCTCTGAGGAGCTGGAGATATGCAAAGCATGCAGTGAGTGCAGTCTGGGGCTGTGGTGTTGGGACACAAGGGGATGCAGATTCACAAGGTCCTTCAGAATAATCCAACTGTGCCAGGACTTAGATTGGACCCATTATTGGACTGTAGGATTTGTGCTTCACAGGCTGCACTGTGACACCAGGGCTCTCAGCTGTGCTCTGTCCTTGTGGCCAACTAAAGCATTTTCAGACACCTGCACTCCTCTGCCCTGGGAGTTCTCTCACAATTACCCAAGTGACCTCCTAAGCTTCAGCCAAATTCAGTTTTCAGTGCAAAGAGCACCTTGGCCAACCTGTGAAATGAGGGTGTGCCTTCCCCACAGCCAAGTGCCTGGCAGGGATTCCCTCAGAATCTAAACCAAACATCCCTGAAGCCTTGGACAAGCCTTGCTGTGCAGGGGAAGGCAGGGGCTGCCTTCCCTGGCAGGACATACAAGCTGTACTTGTATGGTTCTCTGTCTCTGCCAGCCTTTCAGGGTAGAGCTGGCACTCCAGAAGCAAAAATAAAACTTATTCATCTTCTACCTGAGTTATTCAATGATCTTTTAAAACAAACTTCAGTGAGACTTATTTCAATATAATTTCATTATTTGCATTAAAAAGTCCAAAGCTGCACTAGTTCTCAGTACTACAATAGTATTCACTATAGTCATAACTGTGTGCTTTCCAGTAACTGATTGTGATTGGCTATTTTTGGCTTTTTTTTAATAGTTAACCAAAAACCCAAACAAATATAATGTTTAAATAATTCTCAGATTCTAGAAGGAAAAAAGCATTCAGAGTGAGCAGAGGGAAATTCAAATCATGAAAAGGGTTCACAACCCACAGAACTAACATAAGTCCTGGGAGATTGGATTAACTGATTCTCTCTTAAATAGAGACATCAAATCTACCTCTTGGCATTTCTGCTGCAAACATCTAACTCTACTCTCATAAAATAATTAATCAGATTTAAAATAGTTAGACACAAATTCTAATAATGCAGTGCAAATCAAGCACTTTATTTTATATATTCATAATAAATGCAAACAGTTTAAATAACAGCTTTACTCCAGACCCTCAACTCTATATTAGTCATCATTAAAAATCAGAATATCACACATTAACTATTCCTTTAGAGAAAAAGAAACCCATCAGGAATTGAGACAACACAGACCTTGATAATAAATGATGCAGATTCCTCATTCTGTCATCATTATATTTCTCATTCTGTTGTCATTCTCCATTGAAAGTGAGTGATGAAAATACACTGAAATTATAGTTAGATGTAATTATAGGTGCAGCTGAACTGTATCACAATCCTAACTCTGAACTACTTTGAGAAACAACTCGTGCAGACCCTTGTCTATCCCAGGAGCCAAGCTGTCTTGGCCCAGTAAAGGAACCTGCTGCCCAAAGTCAGGAGAGACATTCAGACCCATTTCAAAGGCATTGAGAACCATTTCAAAGACTTGAACACCCATCAAGTTATTTCTAATGACATTAGCACACATCTTCCCTCCCACAGGCAAAAGGCCCCACTTGCCTTCCCACTTCCAGGTGCAAAAGCCTCCCTTGCTCAGTGCTAACACTGCCCAGAGAATTCCTTGGCAGTCAAGGAAGGGAAAGGTACAGAAGATGCCTTAGAATAATTTGTGACAGCCATTCTTCCTGTGCTCTCCAGGCCACACTTTTTAGCCCCCACTTAATCAAAACCACCTCCACTTACTCCTCTCACACTAAAAAGAGCTGCTGCATGACTGACCCATCACATCTCAAACACTGGGATTAAATGGCCATTATCATCCCTAAATCCAGTACAAAAAAAAAGTCCTAATAGCAGCACAAAATTGGCTGGGTAGTTATCAATAATGAGGAATTGTAACTTTTTTATCTCCTAAGATTTTGTGAGTGGAGAAAGAAGCCAAACTCACAGTCAGTGCCGATGGAAAGCAAAGAGACAGCAAATTTTACTGTCTATCAGCTTTTCTTAATGCATTCTCTCTACTTTAATGATGACACAGATAAATCTCAAGTGCTCCTCTTTGCAGGCAGTGTGCTCCTGCAAGGAACTGACTAAATTAAACCTTTTACCTCAAAACACACTCCGAGCTCCTCACTTTGATGCTTCAGCCTAGAACAGCAAACCCAATAAACAGGAAAAAGCACCCCAACTGGTTTAATCAGGCACCAGAAGGACATATTGAGTTTCCCAAAAAGGGGAAGAAAAACCAGTCACTGCATCCATATTTTAGGAGCCTGATATATAATCTGCACCAAAAACCTCTGTAAGAGCTCAGCTGGTCAAACATGCTTCTGTTTATTGTACTTTTTGTCAAAACAGTAAGTCCTTGACGAAAAGGTTTTGCTGCACTCAGTTTAAGTGTACCCTATTCAACAGTGCAGTCAACTGGAAATTCTTCATCAAAAAGTATTAATATCGATTTTTTCCCTAACTGGAGTTAGAAAAAACCAAAGTTACTATTAAAATAATCTATTTTATTTTTGGTTTATGTGAAATTAGATACAATTTAAAATTAGATACATTTAAGAGCTCATTCCAATCAAGCCCAGATGAATTTTCTTAATTGTCCATTTTCTTTCTCAAAACCCCTATCCAGCTCCAAATTAAGCTGCTCCTGAAGCTTCCCATGCCATAATTGCTGACTTGCTCAGGCTGATTTACCTATTCTCAGAATGCTAAAAGAGAGCAAGGAAGTGCCTTAAGGCTCATCCTGCATTAATCACTGCAGGTGGGTTTCGGTGGCCCTAATCTCGCACTGTAGAGGTCATTAACAGCCACTAATTGATCGAAGGAGCCTCACCCGGGATCCCATCCATGTCCCCCGAAGCAGCACATCAACTCCAGCCCAGGTTTTCAATCTCAGCTTAAAGCCATTTGTAGATTCTTGTCTCTTCTCCTGCTCTTTTGGTGTCTTAATCCGACATTGACTTGTTACTTTGCTTTATTTGCTGCCTCTGATGGGAAAAACTGCAGGTGCCAGCTCTGTGCTGTCCCTGCTTGGCTCCAGCACTGTGGGACTGTGCCCTGCAGCTGTCTCAGGCTCTCCTGGGCTCCCTGCTGCACTTCCCTTTGGGAGTAACTGTTATAAACACATATTATAATATTGGCTTTTCACAAAGACTGAAATGGATGCTGTATGTATAATGTTAAAATAGCTTTGCTGTAAAGATACAGCTTTTATCTCTGCTATTAGTAAACTTAGACATAGTAGTAAAATAGCTGATGTAGTTATGCTTGTAACTGAACTGCTTGCTTGGTTCAGGTAATATCCAGCAAACATATGATGAAAACCCCTGCTACTGATATGCCAACTATCAACACCTGCTGTCTGAAGAGCACATGCACCAAAACTCAAGCTGGAGGTGATAATGAGAACGGACCAAAACCACAGCCAAGAAATGTGCATGCTCTAAAAAAGCAGACCCGAGGAGGAGCCATGCTAAACAGTTCCTGGAACATGTAAACAAGTTTGGGGAAAAGTTCAAATAATATTTCATAATTATTTATGAATATGCAGTGGGCAGATGCAATAGAAAAGGTATATAAAGGGTGTCTCTGAAATAGCAAGTGTGCTCTTGGCTGAGTGCCAAGCACCTGGCCATCAAAAACTTTGCTTCATTATCTTTGTCTCCTATTGTCCTTTATTAAACTCCTAAATTTTATCAGGAGAGTGAACCTCGTTTTTTACACTATGCTCCTGCTGTTCTACACTGCTATGGCTTCCCTTCAGCAATAACTGTGTTCCTGCTGTTCTACTCTGCTATGGCTTCCCTTCAGCAATAACTGTGTTCCTGCTGTTCTACACTGCTATGGCTTCCCTTCAGGAATAACTGTTCCTGCTGTTCTACACTGCTATGGCTTCCCTTCAGCAATAACTGTGTTCCTGCTGTTCTACACTGCTATGACTTCCCTTCAGGAATAACTGTTCCTGCTGTTCTACTCTGCTATGGCTTCCCTTCAGCAATAACTGTGTTCCTGTGTTCCAATCTGCTATGGCTTCCCTTCAGGAATAGCTGTTCCTGCTGTTCTACACTGCTATGGCTTCCCTTCAGGAATAACTGTTCCTGCTGTTCTACACTGCTATGGCTTCCCTTCAGCAATAACTGTTCCTGCTGTTCTACACTGCTATGGCTTCCCTTCAGCAATAACTGTGTTCCTGCTGTTCTACACTGCTATGACTTCCCTTCAGGAATAGCTGTGTTCCTGCTGTTCTACTCTGCTATGGCTTCCCTTCAGCAATAACTGTTCCTGCTGTTCTACTCTGCTATGGCTTCCCTTCAGGAATAGCTGTGTTCCTGCTGTTCTACTCTGCTATGGCTTCCCTTCAGGAATAGCTGTGTTCCTGCTGTTCTACTCTGCTATGGCTTCCCTTCAGGAATAACTGTGTTCCTGCTGTTCTACTCTGCTATGGCTTCCCTTCAGGAATAGCTGTGTTCCTGCTGTTCTACTCTGCTATGGCTTCCCTTCAGGAATAACTGTGTTCCTGCTGTTCTACACTGCTATGGCTTCCCTTCAGCAATAACTGTGTTCCTGCTGTTCTACTCTGCTATGGCTTCCCTTCAGCAATAACTGTGTTCCTGCTGTTCTACACTGCTATGGCTTCCCTTCAGGAATAACTGTTCCTGCTGTTCTACACTGCTATGGCTTCCCTTCAGGAATAACTGTGTTCCTGCTGTTCTACTCTGCTATGGCTTCCCTTCAGGAATAACTGTTCCTGCTGTTCTACACTGCTATGGCTTCCCTTCAGCAATAACTGTGTTCCTGCTGTTCTACTCTGCTATGGCTTCCCTTCAGGAATAACTGTTCTTGCTGTTCTACACTGCTATGGCTTCCCTTCAGCAATAACTGTGTTCCTGCTGTTCTACACTGCTATGGCTTCCCTTCAGGAATAGCTGTGTTCCTGCTGTTCTACTCTGCTATGGCTTCCCTTCAGGAATAGCTGTGTTCCTGCTGTTCTACTCTGCTATGGCTTCCCTTCAGGAATAACTGTGTTCCTGCTGTTCTACTCTGCTATGGCTTCCCTTCAGGAATAACTGTTCTTGCTGCTCTCCTGCACTGCTGGCTCCACCCAGACATCCAGGTACTCCTGCACACCCGACCCTCACAATCTGCTGTGTCTTTCCCTGCTCCCTGACTCACTCCAGTTTCATTGCAGAAGCTCCTCAGCCTTCAGGCAGGCTCAGAGGTCAGCCCTGAGTTCCTACCTCCCTGCCCCTGGCCAGCACTGCCTCTGGTGTGTCCTGCCTGTCTTCCCACTCCGCAGCATTTTGGGCATCCAGCTTCCCTGGGAGCTTCCCTGCTCACCTCAGGGCTGTGGGTGGTGCTGTGCTGCAAACCCTAATGGTTCTGCAGTCCCTAAATTACTGTGCACCCGTGGCTACACTGCAAGTGACAGTGGAGAAGAATGAAGCCCTCTCCTTGAGTGACAGGTTGTACTGAGCTGTGCTTCTGCTTCACTCCCTTGGCAGAGAGTAAGTTTTGCCTTTCATTTCACCACCCAGTCCGAAAAGAAAAAAAAAAAAGGGGCTAAAATCAGGATAAGGGAATCACAATTCTACTTCAGCAGATCACAGCGTGTTCAGCATTGAAATTCCAGTGGCCAATTTTTCTGTGCACTGCGGAGGAGCAGGAGGCTCTGGGGACTGGTAATGGGGTCTTTTAGCACTGGGTCACTGCTGTGAATCCAGCTCAGGTCAATGAGAATGGCAGCTCACAGGCAGCTTGCCTGTGTTAATTTTGCTGATTGCCTCAGCCCAGCTCTGTAGAGTCTCAATAACTACAAATAACCCATCACCACAATTGCCATTATTCAAATAAGTTCATCAATAAATTAAATACCAATCAAAAAGTGCAACAAACCTTGCTCTTGCTAACAGGCTGCTTCTAAGACAAGATCTAAACCTGTAAGTGGAGTTCTTATAGTCAGAAAAAAATACAGATTTGCCCTTTTCTCAGAGTATCTATGGCAGATAAGCAGCCATGATTCCATCACTTTAGCATGGATATATATTAAATCAAAGTTATATCTTTAATATAAACAAATGAGAGTTTGTCTAAAGTTATCTTTGAATAGGGAATGATTTTTTCTCTGTTACCTTTGAGTTTATTAAAGGCTGTACTGTTAAATATGTAAGATCTCTCAAGATTTCTTTGATCTCAGTGAAATTGTAGGGAAAGAAGTGTACAGCCAGACAATATAAACTGTGCTATTTAAGGATGCCATAAGCAGGAAAATTGAATATATAGACTCTGTGTACTCAAGAACCAGTTTCAGACTGTCTGGCACTACAAACATTTAACCTCCTCCATCATAATCACAGCTCTTCCACAACATCACGACAGCAGAAACAAAACTGCCTGAGTGCTTTGGCTACATATTATTTTCTGAATTGTTTGGCCATCTCTTGAACAGAGCCCGAGCTCTGAACACCCTTAATGTGGGATCCCTGTTTGGGATATACAGACAAACCTCGGTCCTGTTGGGTTTCCAGCTGGGACAGGGGCTCCCTTTGCCTTGAGAAATGGGGTGAGCAGCAGAGCACAGGGGCCAGGGAGGGCAGGCTGGGGGCTTCAGAGCTGCAGTAAAAAGCCAAGGGGCAGGTGCCAGAGTGTCTTGGGTTATGGAACTAAAAATGTATATTCTATTTCATCTGCTGAAAGCAGCTGGGGAGATGTTTTTTTTCTTTATCTCTTGTAACTCTGGGGGGAGGGGGGCAGTGCCTTCTGATAATGGGCCAGCTGTTAAACCAGGTGGGGCAGGGTTTGTTATCTCTTTCACCATCTGTCCTCCCTCCAGGGGATGTTTTCTTCTAATGGGCCATTAAGGCTCAGCACTGACAGGACACATTCCATCATCCCAGTGGGAGATGCTCCACCCAGGGTGGGGAGCCAACCATTCCTACCTGGATAAAACTTGAGACACAGGAACACCAGGGATCTGGTTCCACTGGATTCCTGGAGGAAGACTGGACCCTTCTCACCATCCCTGGACCCTTGTTCTACAGGATCATCTCTGCTCCACCAGAACCACATCTGCCACTCCAGAAGGACTCATTTTTGGACTGCTTCCAACACCCTGACCAACAGGGTGTCAGGTGTAGCTCTGACTCTGTCAGGGTTTCTAGGTTTGTTGTTTGTTTGTTCTTTTTTTTTTTTTCTTGATACTACTACATTTGTCTTTTTTAATATTCCTAGTAAAGAGCTGTTATTCCTATTCCCAAATCTTTGCCTGAAAGCCCTTAACTGCGAAATTATAATACTTTGGAGGGAGGGTTTTACATTCTCCCTTCCAAGGGAGCTTCCACCTTCCCTGGCAGAGACCTGTCTTTCCAAACCAAGGCACAGAGCGAGCAGGCCGCGTTATCCCGACTCCAACTCCCCAGGCACACGCTGAACACTGGGAATGCAGCATCAGCTGCTCCGAGGGGATGGGCAGCTCTCACTTCTCCTGGAGTGATCCTGTCTGGCCTAATTTAATGATCTGCATTGCCAGGCTTCTGGGGAAAGGCTCATTGTGCTCTCCCAGCTGGAGCAGCTGAGGCCTGCTGGAGGGCAGTAATGTGGAAGGGCCTCCCAGGGAGCTGGGATGTGTCTGATGGTTTTAAAAATGCAGGAGCAGCAGGTGAAGATAAAATCTAAGGAAGCATCATCCCCAATTTGATGAAAAGCAGTGACCCACTTTCTGCTTCAGACAAAGGTATCACCTGGGGCTTGGGCCTCCTCAGAGCAGGAGGCCAATGAGGAACCAAAAAGGAAGATTTCCTGCAGGATAAATGATACTGAAGGAGAATAGGAAGCAGAGTGCAAATGAAGCTATGGCCAGTAAGATAATGAGTAGCTGAGAAGAGCAGCAAAATAAGCAAATGAGAGACTAATTATGACTTAATATGAAGAGCTGCCAGCATCAAGCACTCAGATACTGTAACTCAGTCTACTGATTGTGCAGCCTTTTCATCCACTGTCTTCTTTTTCTGAGCTCTTGGAATGATTTTCTACTTTTGCTCTAACTCATAGCAAAGCCTGCCTTACCCTCATGAGGCTTGTCTGCCACTCTGAGATGGTGTCCTGTGGTCCCCAAAGGGGCTGTTCAGGGGGATGCTCAGCTGGCACAGGGGTGCACAGCATTCCCTGCTTCCCCAAGGGCGTTGAGAGCTAGGAAGTCCACAGATTTTTCTTTATATGGATAGGGAGCCTTTTGTGTTGTCTTTTTAATATGACCCAATATAGTCAGAGGATGGATATATTTAGATCATGCAGCTTTCCAAGTGACAGCCCCACCTGTTTAGTGGTAACAACATTCAAATACTGCTGTCAGCAAATTCAGGCAAGAAAAAAATATTCCCTTTCTTTTGTATTAATGTCTTGTTCTCATCAGTTAACCCTGCCAATTGGGGTTTTTAGAAGCTGTTTTGCAAAATCCCAAGAACAGCACAGTCCCTTTAGACTGAAATGGACTACATCTGCCTGTAAAGTGTTGTAGAAGGTGGGCTCTTTCCTGCTGTGTATGCACACAATAATTAAGGTTAAAATGTTCTGTTGGAGAGATTTGAACTGGAAGAATGATAATTTGTTGGGCACTGCAACAGAAAGAGTGAAAGTTATTTAACTAATTCTGGTGAATCACATTCAGCTTAAAGATACAGACTCTAAAACTGGAAGCACAGAGCTCTCATAAACTGATTTAATCCCTCAGTATCATAGCACATTATGACTATTGCAAAATCACACAGCACACTGACCAGGACCTTCTCATCTTTCAGGATTTGCATTACCTCACATTCTTTTACTCATTGTGAGGTAGCTCTGAGAAACAGATTTATGTTAAAGCAGATGATCATAGCCCTGGCTCAATCTATAATTTACATGCGAACTGTGATTTTCTGTGAATTTAAAATGAACATGTTAAAATGATGTTACATTTGGTAGCATCTTTTCTTGTGCCAACAGCAGCCTGCAACACCAGCTCCTTCATGAGGTCACCAAGTTTCATCAGCTGTCAAAAATGTGAAGGTGAAACCCTCAGTACATCTGCAGATTGGACAGGTTTAATGACATTTCTTTTTAAGTGTATTCTCCAGTAAAGCTCTAATTCTGATCCCCTACCTAAATCTGCAGTGTAATCTGGTTAACAGGCACATGCAACCCTAGGCATCAGATTAGAGTTAAGTCAGTTCAGTTCAATCCGCTTGCATGAACCTCAGGTGATGAATACCTACTATTGTTCTTCAAAGAAAAAGCCTCAGGGTAAGAAATTTGCATATGTATATGATGTTTTACTTGTGATTGCTGTATGCACTCAGAGCTGCACATCAGTGTTATTTTTAATGTCTTTTCCTGTGTATTTGATTATCCAGTTCTCTTATCACAGTTCTCTTTTAACCTTCCTCTCTATTTTAATAAGTAATTAATTTTAAAATCCCCACATTTTTTTTTTTTTTTTTTTTTCTCTCAGCAAAGATGCAAGTTCTCAAAACTGTAAGGAGTATGCATCAGTGGAAAAGACAGATCTGATTGAGCTGGCTTGAATCAAACTCCCAGCTGTGTGTCTGTATTGCTGCCCAAGTAATTTCTCTGCATCTCTTCCTTTCTGGTCTCCCTCTTCTCTTTGGACACACCTTTCCCAGGCCTCTGCTCTGGAGAGAACTGGGGACTACAGCACCCACAAAATACTTACATCTTACAAAATACTCAGACACAAAACACAAAGAGCATTTTCAATTTCTTTTGGCAACTTCCTTCACAAAGTTAAAGGAAGCAAAAGGAATGACTCCCTCTGGCCCACTAGGTTTTGGTTCAGATGAAACTCAGAACCAAAATTTTGCTGCACCTTTTTATTGTTCTACGCCACAGCAGTGATCAGAAGCAAGAGCTTTCTTACAGTTCTTTCCAGAGTTAAACCTCTCCTATTTATAGTAAATCTCCACTTGGTCACACTAGTTCCAGCCTTGTTTAGTGGCTTTAATTTTTTTTTTCCTGGGTACCTCAGTGATGCAGAACTGATGTTTGCCCTGCTCACATCCTCCTGCTGTGGAGATTCCTCCCCTGGAATGAGGAGAACTCTGCTGGTGTCAGCAGCACTGGAGACTCAGCCAAGTTTCCCTTGGCAGCTGCGGTTGGTCAGTGCTGAAAGGAGGGAATTACCTAAATCAAATGTGCCTGCAGGGGAAATGTGAGAGCAAGGCCAGCAGTAAGTGAGTGGCTGAGGAGGGAATGCAGTCTGATGGAGCTGCTCTTCTCTTTACTACTGCTGGACCTGGGGATTATACCTAAGTAGAATTATTTAAAAGACTCCAGAAAAGACCATCTGGCTTCTTGCAGCACTTCGGCTTTTTAATTACTAGAGAAAAACCTGCCCAAAACTACCTGCAGACACTCATACCCATGGCGATGTAATATTTCATTCTTATTATTTATAACGACAATAACTACTTCCAGATCAGATAATCCCTATCATTTAATGACCTCAGGCAATGCCAAGAGCATGGACTCCTCCAGCCAGTCACCAGGTGCCAGGAAATACCTGTTCCTGAAAGACATTATCCTTAAATCAAAGTATAAGACACCACTGTAGAAAGAGGAGAGGGTGTCGCTGTATTTGCTTACAGAACTCCAGCTTAGAGTTTGTGACTTACCCATCTTTGTAATTAGAATGTCTGAACCTATATGGGCATTATAGGATAAAAACATTCATTAGAGGCAGTATTTACATCATTTTTCCTTAGGGAATTTCTCCTTAGGTGTGACTTACAAACAGGGCAAGACTCCAGTCACTGTGTTCAAAGTGAGACGTATCAAAATTATGTTACAGCAGTGATTTGACCACTTGTCAGATTTTGTGGGCACAGAGGATACACTGCTGGGTTCAAGAAATGGCCCTTTTCCTTTCAAATAGTAGTTCTGAGCCACCAAAAAAAATATTATCTGGGTGCTCTTTTCATTATATGAACAGGATGTTATGATAATATTCTCCTGAAAGATTTTTGACACACACTTGTTCCATCCTTGCTGCTCGGTTGCATGAAACAACCTCATTATATTAATACAGTACCTTCTAGATAATTACATAAATAAATTATATAGAATGTACTCCAATGTCCCCAAACTTCTTCCTCTCTGCCCTGTTGAGGAAAATGCAATTTGAAGTGATCATTGGTGGGAGAATCACATCTGAGCCTCAGCTGCGTGTGAACAGACAGCTGCAGATGTTAATTTTTATTATACACCACTGGATTTAAACATCTCCAGGTATTGAACACTTACAGTAATTACACAAAGTCCAAAGAAACTGGCTAACATAAACTGCAATATTGCATTAATAGAATACATTTGTACATAATTAGTGAAATATTGGTGTTTGCTTCAGTTTAAGAACACGAAACCTTTCTAATTTAGCATTTTTTCAACAAGAAAAATTCTTTATTGAGATATTTACAATAACATCCCCTGAAGCACAGCTGCCAAGTAAGCTCTGATTACCTGCACTCACAGCTAGAAAGCAGATCCAGCCGTTTATGGGGCATGATTATCATGTGAAAACGAACACAACAACAGCTATTTCAGTGGCTCAACACAGGATGCAGCACCAGCTATAGTAAAAGGGCCCAGAATGGATCCCTGTTGGCTCTGCAGCATTCCAAAGGGGTGGTCTGATCACCAAAGGCACCCCAAAGCACAGCTGAATTGGCAGTCCAGGACTCTCCACCACCATCTGTTCAGCATTCTGAACTGCCAGCCTCGTCTTCTTCCAGCCCCAAAATACATTTTTTTATGGCAGAAACGTATTTTTCTATGAGCAATTAAGGCAGCTCTAGGAGATGGATTATTGCAAGATGCACTTAAGTCACTGAAATGTTAATTGGATATTCTGGGCCAGCCAAAAGGAAACAAATCAATGTTCCAAAGTTTAACTGATTTAGAAAGCCTGGTAAAAACAGCCCAACCTACTGTCCTCAATAAAACAACTCAAATCCTGCTCTCCTGGTTCCCAAGGGTGCCCTTCAGCTCAGCTATCCAGGAACGTGCATGCAGATCATGAAGTCACTGGTGTGTGGTGGTACCCGAGCAGAAACTCATTTGGCATGACCATGGAGCGTTTTCCATGGGCACTGCCTGCTCTGTCAGGGAATGCTTTGGGCTGGAAGGGACCTCAAAGATCATCTCATTCCAATCCCCTGCCAGGGACACCTTCCACCAGAGCAGGCTGTTCAGAGCACTGCCAGGGCTGGGGCATGGACCTGGGGGGCAAAGGGGAAAGCAGGGAGAGAAGGGGATTAACGTGAATTGTGCTGAGCAGCACATCAACAATGGAATCTTCTCTGTACAGGGTAACAGGACTGGGTAACTTCTCCGTGCTGCAAGCTGTCACACTCGACATGGACACTGCACTCCAGGTGCTTCCTTAGCATCATCAGAAGGCTTTAAGTGTCAGCATTCTTAATGTTCAAAAAGTCTCCCATACCTTTTCTCTGTCTCTCCCAAGAGCAGCTCCACACAGCTCTGGCTCTGTCTCTCCCTCAGTTCTGGTCACTCCTTCCTGTCCCTGGCACAGCCCCCTCACCCTGCCTGTCCCACCTGCAGCAGCTCACCTTTGCTGGCCCTGGCACCACCTCCTGTCCCTGGCTCTGCACAGCACAGCCAGCAGCCTCCAACTGACCCTGCCCAGCTCACTCACTCTTTATCCTGCCCTGGCTGTGAGGGCAAGGCTGTTTCTACTCCAGGATAATTAACACAGCTGTAAGATCTCAGAGGGGAGACTGCCCTCAGCAACATCTCCTTTGGTCTCCCCACAGCAAGCAGTGGGAAAAGAGGTATCTTTTGTGAAGCCTGACTTTACGTGGCACACATCTGCTGTGACAAAGCAGGTATAAATACACAGACATGCATATATATATACACACATATATACATACATATATATATACCTGGTATAAATACAGCAAGTTGCTCAGGATTGCTGAGAAGGAGTGGATCAGCAGCACCTCCTGCCTGCTGCCCAGAGGTGAGGAGTGGCAGGCTCTGCCATGGTCCACAGGGCAGGAGCAGCTCTCAGAAGCTCTGACTCCTCCCAGGCGATGTGCTAGAAAATCAACAACGCTGCCAGCGGACATTGGGCAACAACTCGACAGATTTATCAAAACTGTGCAATCAAAGAACAAACAAGTGTTTCTCAGGTGGGTCATGCCTCTCAGGGAGATCACCAGGTGTGGCTTTTCCTCATCTTTTTCTTCCCATCTTTCCTTTCCACCTACTGGATGTCTCATTTTCCTTTGGTTCCATAATAAAAATTCCAGGGGTTTTTTTTGGCTTGGTTTGGTTTGGGTTTTTTTGTTGTTGTTGGTTTTGGTTTTGGTTTTTTTGTGGTTTGTTTTGTTTTGGGTTTTTTTGGTGGTTTTTTGTTTGTTTGTTTTGTGGGTTTTTTGTTTGTTTGGGGGTTTTTTGTTTTGTTTGTTCCTGTCATGCTGCCACAACATCACCTTCTGTAAGCCATGAAATTAAATGAAGTTCACAATTTTAGTTTGGGGCTGAGTCTCTGTTTCCCCATCTCTTTGACTGTGCTAAGGCAGTGCATAAATCCTCTCCTCCCTCCTCTTTCCTGGTGGATGTTGGACTTGGGATCCAGCCAGTCACAACTTGCAGGCACTTACAGAAGTGATCTTTGCTTAGTGCTGTTTATCTAGGGGTATAATGTTGTATAATTGCCATTTTTGTACATCATCTTGGAAATCCAGCCTGGAGCAATTGGGTAATAATTGGCTCCCAAGTTTTTTCCTTTAATTTGGAAATCAAAATTAATACATCAGCACACACCCCCTCCCCCTGCCCACCAAGTAATATCCATTTCACCCTTTGAATATATTATGGCTTCATTTTCACTTTTAAATCACTCTCTGTCAGCTCTTGGCTATCAGTCCTCACTTCAAATATTCGGAGATATTAATCAGTTTCTTTCATCATCCACTGAGTGTTTGTTCTACAAACCACGACTGTTATAGTTTAGAAATCTACTTCCAGTGGGGTTTCTTGTTTTTTCTTCTAGCAAAAGATAGCTGCTATCAAGTTTAAGATTACTACAGCAAAGAGAGTGAGTAAAGCAGTGCAAAGAGGAGGAACAGTTTCTAGCACAGCAACAAATTCCCAGCAAATATGAGGGGAGTGTTATAGGAGGCATTAAGTGGAACATTTATTTCTCCACAGTGCTGCAATTACAGAAATATCCCATTCTTTATGGAATTCATTTCTGAAACCAAGGTATCACCTACCTGAAACCCTTGGGCATCAAGAGGTTAACAGCAAGCCTGAATAGTTAGGAGAAAGCCAAACCAATGGGCTTTGTACCTGCAGCCTGCTTTTGCTTTTCCATTTACAGCAGTTTTACTGGCTGAGAGAAACTATGGCATACTAATGCTACCTGTCATTGAAAACAGCACTAAAAACCCCAGCCAACCCAAGGAGAATTAAATTCTGCCAATAAACAGACCCATCACCAGGCCCTGGTGTTCAAGGTTTGGTAATTTCACTTGGACAGGCTGTAAGCTTCCCAAATGCAGATCAGCCTGCCCACTACCATTTATGCGACTTAATTTTTAATTTAATTTTTTGTAACAAACTCACTCCTTGCCACAAATACTTCTATGTTTATTTCTAGCCTTTTCAATCACTGTTTAAGGCAACCCAAGGAGCTGAGTTGAGGCTGATTCTGGATGGGAGGAGTTTCTAGCACAGCAGTTATTTGGTTTGACTTCTGCATTTTCACTTTGCTCTTTGCACAGGTGTTGTTGCAGCGTGGATGTGAGGTACTAGGGACACAAAATTGAGGGAATCCTACAGTGTACAAACCTAAGGTTTGGCATTTCCACAGAGTTGTCAGATTCTTGCTGCCTGTAAAAGGAATTCTGCATATCTCTGGAGAAAAGTGGTAACACTGCATATTATCTAGGGAAATGAAAACTGCCTGAGTTGCAAAACAGAGCAAAGATCAAAGAACTGACAGAGAAAAGGGAAAGCAAAAAAGCTTCACAAGTAGAATAGCAGACTGAGAGCTGTCTGAGAGACTTAGAGAAAAATAGAAGCACTGGTCTTTATAGAGTAAATTAGGAAAAAAATCCTAGAGAATTTACAGACAGTGTAAGACTGACATTAATTAACATTAATAAAGACAAAACCACATTTGAAATGCCTACTGAAATTTTTGTTTATTAGTGCTCCTGATCCCTTCTTGCCCACAAATGCCCCAGGTATCTCACAAGACACGTGAGCCTTGTGGGCTCTGTACACCAGGACTCAAGGCTGAGATGACAAACTTAAACACACATGGACCTTAGTGACAAGACTTTCCTGCCTCCCTAAATTCAGAGGCTGTTTGGCAAGCAAAATTACTTCACTGTAACATTTTAATTAGTTTACCTCTTCTCAACCTTTCTGACAGATGCAGATTCTAAAGCAGGATTTGAATGAGAATGGTGCATCTGGCAATAGATACTGCACCTGGTAAGTCTGGAATCTAACACATGTTGGCTTGCCACAGGAGATAAACTCCTGAATCACACCTCAAAATCCAGAAGCAGTGAAACCTCGTGTTATTTTTCAACACGGCCTCACTTTTGAGAACATTACAATTTCTCAGGACCAACAACCATTTTTGCACAATGTAAATATCACATTTCTAAAATTGCAGCAATTATGTGGCCTTAACACCCTGCAGAGAGTTTTGGCCTTATATTTCCTTCCTATAAAACTCCTCACCACAGCTCCTGGTCAGCCCAAAACTTCTCCAGCCATCTAGAGACTGAATCCAGTGTGATGGTTCTTGGATTAACTTGTTGCTGTCAGACACGAAAGAAGAGACACGAGTCTTGATCAGAAGGCTGATGCTCTAAAAAGGGGCTGGTTTATTCTCAGAAGCTATTTTTATACCCTTTTACAATGTGCCCACCTAAGAGGTGAGATCCTTTGAACCATTGGTCACACCAAGGGTCAACAAGCAAAGTCCCTCCTTAGGAGAGAAGTGTGAAAAACGAGAGTTTAGAAAGCCTGACCTTGCTTACCAGTTTTTGTCCCTGGGAAAGAACTTCAGAAAACCCAAACATGACAGGCAGTGACTACATCAACTCACAGCAGCAGAGGTTTCAGTGCACAGGTAAAGCAGACATCTACCTGGTTATGTGGGGTCCTTGGTCAGAGACAGAGATGACACAGGCACACTGAGCATCCTCAGCAGACAGCAATGGGTTTGCTGTGGCTGCCCCTTCTACAGGAGGTTGGAATTTCCCAGGTTGAGACAGACAATTGGCTGGGCTCTCTCTGCCCAGATCTCTGGCCAGGGATGTGTCTGTGTCTAGGCTTGAGCAGCCTAGGCTGAGGGACCCCGTCTGAGCTCAGATCTCTCCTGTCTTTGTTCACCCAGGGACTTGTTCTGCCTCTTTTCTAGAGTGAGCCAGGTCAGCTGGATTGGATTTATTATGGCCAGATTTATCTTGTCCAGCTACACACCAGCTGTACTGTGACAATACCTGGAATCAGCTTTGCAGAAACAAGAGCTATAAATATAGGCAAATTCTGCAGATTCCTTTCCCAAACACTAGCAAGTGTTGCCAGCATTTATTTCTCTTTAATTAAATTTTGAGCTGGATGCTGTGACAGATTCCCCTTGCTATGTCTTGTATGCACACCTTCTATATTTTCTAAACCTCTTCTCCTCCTTCTCCCACTCCCTACAGACTCACCAAGACATAAAAGGAATCCAGAAAAAAACCTGGCATTAAGTTCTTATCTTTGAAACCTCGAGGGTGAGTGGATTTGAAATCTACAGTAAGTTTCACAAGAGCTGAACATATGGTGATAGGAAGTTTTATGAGACCAGCTCTGCTCTCTCCACCAAGAAATGTGAGGAGTATTAAAATTCCCATTCTTTCTTAGCATTCCCCTTCTATATTGTCCTAGAAGCAGGCATATTATACCTTTTTGTCTAATAAATAGTTTAAAACCACTTCCCATTTCTCACATCCATAAACCTAGGTACTTCAGGGGTTTTTTTGTTGGTTTTTTTTTTTGCAAATGAGCTTTTGCAGCTGTCACTTAGTAGCTGGATGTGAACCTGACAACCAAACTGCTCTGTACCTGCTGCTAGCACCACAGGAACCCTTGTCAGATTACAAAAACCAAGAGATTTAAAACAATAATTGTTTCTAAACTCTCATTTTCTCCATTTTCAGCTGACTGACATCCATTGCCATGGAAACAGTCGGAGAAAGTAGCAGGGATACAATCTGACCCAGAAGTTTTAGGATTCCTCCAGTTCCCTGATAACAATTTTCAAGAAGTGACCTCTCTATTTCCCCTTTAACAAGAACCAGGAACACATTACTTACTCATGCAGTGAAACTGAGCTAAAAAGCTGCTTCTAATTTTTAAGCTGGGCTTCCAGTCCCAATTTGCATCACTGAATTTCCAGGTGTATGCTAACCCAAACCATCTAACACCTGCAGCACAGCCACCATCTCCTGGCAGGGCTGGAAGAGCTGCTGCCTCGGGTGGGGATTTCCCCTTGCACAGTTCACTCTGCCTGCAGCCCCACGAGCACCCAGCTGCCTCTTCTCCTCGTGCCCCATTAGGATCTGAACAGGACAGAAAAGGAGCTGAGCAAACAGAGCCAGGCAGTGCTCAGGACAGCAAGAGATGAGCCCTGTCATGCTGAGCAGGAGAGAACACAGACCCAGAGGGCAGTCTGGAGTCAGGTCTGAAATTCAGATACCAGCCCTGGAGCCCTTCCTGCCAAGCACCACCACTTCACTATCAGAGGTTTTCATGTATTTAAATACTCATTAGGCAAATCTTAAATATTTTAAATTCTATATGATGGCAAGTATTCTGGTCTTTTAATCCCAACTTTTTTTATTTTTGTCACTTAATTTCCATAAAGCCTCAGGAGATTTGTACTTACACTTTCAGTGCTCAGCTACCACAGTGCTGATTCAGACCAGTGACACCAGAGGTAAAACCCACCAAGCTCAGGGATGATGGGGATTTTCCTTAATGGCTGTTATTTGGAGGGCCAGTACCAATTGCATTGCAAAGATGCTGCACGCACTGGAAACAGACTTAAAACTATCCTTGGGACACCAGCTGCTGCTTGAACAACAGATTGTCCACGTAGCACCAACATCACACTTTCATTCTGCACTGGGAATAACTCTGGAGAGGACACCAAGAAACTTCTTAGCTGGGGAGACACTTTTGGGACTCAGGCTATTTCCATTCTAATTGTATTCACTGAGAGCTACATTGAGTCTACACTGAGCACTCAGGGAAAGCTCATCCTGAGTTTCTTTTGGGGATGATCAGCAGAAAAGTAGCATTTTTTTTTCCTCAGGTAGTTTTTTCTCTCGATATTCAAGATTTCAAAAAGCACCTGTATAGCCTCCCTGCATTTTCAGCCTGGATTGCATTGTGCACTTCAGAGACTTTGGCTGTGATACTTCCATGCAGCTTGCCAAATGCTTTGAAAGGTCTCTGAGTTTGTGAACTCAAGTTCAACTAATTAGAGCGAATGGAGAATTCTGAATTTATGAAAACCATAGGACATCAATAAAACATAAAGCCTAGCAGGTCAGTCCAGAAGTCAGCAAGTCCATTTGGCAGCTACTGAATAATGCCAAGGATGAGGAATGCCAAATAGCAATGGGAGCTTATGGCAAGAACAGTCCACTCACCCACACATTCATTGTGGCACAGAGAGACACCCAGATTGTCCTTTGTCCCTGAATCACCCCAGACTGAGTCTGTCCCTTCAAGGGGCCCTTCTGATGCGTCACCTTATCTTCTGTGCCATTCTGCACCCACCAACCACAAGCCTGGCTCAGTAAAAAGAGCACTGGGATGGGGCAGGAGCTCCATTCTTCCCTGAAGTCCTTTAGCTGAGTGACACTGGACGGGCCAGCCTATCCCCACAGCCCTGCAAAATCATATTTATCTCTGCAGAGTGAGATTACCTGATGGAAACAAATAAACCCAAATTATTTTCTTAGCAAGCAACTAAATAAATTAATCACCTCAACTGAAAGGAAAAAAAATATTGTCTCACAGATTGTTGTGGTATCCAGCTGTCCCCACATCAAAGCTATTTTAATTGAAAATCTTGAAGGGCAGGAACTCTCCTGCAGCTCACAATCTGAACAAAGTAAGTAACAATTAGAAACCAAACAGCTTCTATTAGCCCTTACTCCTTCAGCTCAGCTACTGACCAGAAAGAGGAAGGCAACTATTCTTTTTTTGGTGTGTAATGGGAGCTCTTCCACCGTGTCTGGGCCAGCAGCCAGCCCGTGGGTGTGTGAGTGTGGCTGTCTGGCACTGTGCTCTTACACAATCCTGCTGGGAGCTCTGCCATGGACAGCTGCCTTTGCCATCCCAGACTAGCTGAACCATTCCTGACCTCCTCCTGCTTACCTGGCCCCAGAGCAGTTTGTGGTGCTATTTACACCCTGGGGATTTCGGCAGGTTCTAACAGAGGATGGCACAGGCACAGCAGAGGAGTTCTCCAGCCCCAAGGAGCTCCTGATCAGAACAGACCACACATAAATGGGAAGGAAAAGTCTTCTTATTTAGAGTTGCTACTTAAATTTTCCATCTCTGCGCTCCCCAAGTCCCTTGTTCACTGAGGTGTGTGCTCTGCACGACCTTGGGCAGGGTTTTGTCAAATGAACCCACCGTGCAAGTGCTCTGACAAGAGGGCAATGCCTTCAGCTCTGGCACAGCCACCTGCAGCAGCAGCTCAGAGACCTCTGCCTTGTGCAAGTCACCCACTCAGCACCAGGATCTGAGCTCGATGACCAGCCACCAAAACAGGACCAGGTCAAACTTTGGGTACTGGAAAGAACTGGGAAATAATTGCCTGAGAAGGTCTTAGATTAACTTAGATTTCCTTCCTACGAAGGAAAAGAAAAGGCAATGAAAAGAAAGAGATACAAGAAGAATGAAAAAAAAAAATTTCTTAAAACTATCTGGGTGAGATTTTGATAAAAATCATAACGCAATTGGCTTTGTTTGTTGAGAAAATTTTGTGTTGTTAATTTATGAGTTGGGCAGTACTGAGCAGCAGTGAGGCTGTAATTTGTTCTCTGTCTCTTCTAGAGGGGAGGGATAATCAGGAGTAATTACTACCTGCTAGGAAGTATTGTAGATTAACAGAAGGGAGAAAGCAAGGCAATTTACATACACATAATATTTCTTAAGAATGTATCTTCTCAGGGCCAAGACCAGGTTGGTGAACTTCAGCTGCCACCCCTAATGCCAAGCATGAACTTTTGACACCCTGCCATAGCACATTTATTGCTGGTAAGAAGCTCAGTAGAAATGGATCATTAAAAGAACACATGCAAAGAAGTCCACAAATATCAGAGTTTGCATGGAGAGCTGACAGAAAACAGCACAGAGAAAATTGATGTGGGGAGGCAGCAAAGGAGCAAAAGCTCTGATGGAACAGAGGGAGGCTGCTCTGCTCAGCTGCACCTCTGTGCTTTGCATTGACTTTTCACCAAGGTGAAAAATGGCTTTAATCAGGTCCTTGGGGCCTGGCTCTATCAGCCCCTCTATTGACAGTGAGAAAGTCATTTCACTTTGCTGGGAAATCAGAGTGTGGGGTGGAAATGGCAAGATGTGGACCTTGACACCAGAATTATGGGGACTCTTGGCCAGTGGAGTCTACAAAGTCTGTCTCAGTTCCCTCTCTATAAAATCATGAGCCTCTCTGCCTGCCTGGCTGAAGGAACACTTCTCCAAACACTCCTGCTCTCAGTGGGGATTTTCCCCACACCATCAGCTGCTAGAAATGTAATTCTGTTTTGTTGCTTTGCAATGAAAACAAGGCAGCACAATGCCAGAGACAGGAGAGACAGATGACAGGGAGAGTGATAGCCTCCAACTGGGGCACCCAGCCAGGCTGCCTGCAGCACTCACAGCCAGCCTGGCAGCCTGAAGCATCCATCCAGGATCAGGCCATTGTTCTGGCAAGTTTAAATGTTTCCCCTTAGCAGCCAGAAGCACCAAAGATTTCAGGAGGAGATAAATCCTTCCCCCTTGATACAGCTAGTGAATTGTCCTCTTCTAGGTTAAAAATGCTACTCCTCACTTCAGCCCAAGATCACTGGAGCTTCATGTTTATCTTTAGTCTTGAGCAATGGTACATCAAAGTATTCTTAAAGCCTTTCAAAATCCCACAACGTTTGTTTGCAAGTGAGAAGTTGCCCACTGAACACCCACCTCAGTTATGCTGGCAATAAAAAAAAAAAAAAATTACCTATGGCTTGGTACACACAAGAGAAAGCATTTCCAGTTATTCCTTTAATAGGGATCATCTTTGCTTTAATCCTGACCACCTCTCAGGTTTCAGGGTCTTTGTGGGCATTTATCCCACTCAGTGAAGCTACACAAAAATAGGTTTGTATTTCTGTGGTCTACAGTGGCTTCACTTGGCAGACACAGAAGGAGCAGGGCCATCTCAGCTGTGCTGTAATTCAGTGCATGCAGCCCTTGGGGAGGGATGGGACAGACACTGGTTCTCTCCCTTCAGGGCTCCAGGACTCCCCCACATCCCAGGAGCTCTGTGGAGGGCAGGGGAGCAGCCTGGCTGCAGGGCAGGCACACATTTGTGCCTAGAGTTGGGCTCCTAAAAGACACAGATTAGCTCCTTCTGCAAACTGAGCTTAAATCTCGTTGGCAGGAGGACCAAGAGAGTATTGATCGTGTTGGACTCTCCACCTGCCAAGATTTAGGTCTGCTTCAGAAGAGAGGCAATTCACTAAAAAAGAATGAGATCAGAGTTCATGAAGAGCAGCAAATTAGCCAGCAGTGGAAACTCCCCAGTATTTAGATTTATCCCCAAGTTACACACTATGAATCTGTGCAGATGCACAGATGTGTCTATGAAGCAATATTTTTTGAAAATTAGAAGTACCATGACCAACTTGAAAAAAGCTATCATACCTGACTTCTAAAAGAGATGTTCAGCTGAAAGACAAAAATAAAGAAAAAATTGGACCTTTCTGTTAAGGAAGCAAATAAGAAAAGCTTGAGGACCCAGCCTGCTAACACACAAAACTACCACTCACCTAGCACAGTATATTATATATAATAGCATGAAAGTGCTAAAAAAAGTTAAAGCTTGACTCGTTATTACTTGAGATGTGTTGACAAATAATATTCCACTGATGTCTGGCCATCTAACTACACTTTTTTTATCCAATACATTTTTTATCCAATACATTTTTTCCAATATCCAAATAAGTACATCTCTTTACAGAATTCAGACATAGGACTTTGAGTTAAAACAAGAATTTTCTTCTTCTAAAGACTGTCACTGTAACCAGCTGGCACCAAAAATGTTCACATTTTGCAGAATCATTTCAGTTTCAGGAAGATTCATCACTGAGACAGCTGACAAATTCCTAAGGCCACTAGAAATGGGCCTTTTTAAACCATTTTTGCCTTGTTCTTTTTAAGTTACAGGCAAGTGGAAGCAGAAATTTCTCCATATGGTTTGATTTTTTTAAATTATTTTTTCTTTTTTAGTGAAAGGAAATCTGGAGCTGTGAGGTGTCTGGGGTTTGGATTTTGTTGTTTTAACAGGTACACAAGGTTCAAATCTCCCAAGGCGGAAGGATTTCTTTGCCAAATTTCAGCAACGACAAACTGTTTCATGTCCAATGTATAAATCTCAAAAATTCAAACCTTGTAGTGACAGGGGATGTTACAATAATGGAAATGCAAAATGTTAGCACTGCAATAAAATAACATTAGCAGTCTTTTCACCTCATCAATGGGCATCAAATGAAGAAAAACAGGGAAGCTTCAAATATAACCTTTCAGTGGGTTTATCAGGACAAGGTAGGATGTGAATTCCCAGTTTACACACTCTAATGTTACAAAGAGGCTGCAGCTCTTTACCAAACTAAAATGAACCAACAAAAGGAGAAATTCACGTGTTTACTACACAAGACAAACTGGGTATCTGAGTCCCTGTTCACTGGCACAGGGTAAGACAGTGCAATGTATTCACTGCCTTAGCCAGCCTTTTTCTTACAAACATTTGGTTCCTCCTGCTGGTCAACCTGCCCATTTCATTTCACTCTCTGGCATCATAAAGGCTTTTCCTAATAGTTTACAAATCATAACAAGAATGAAAGACTAGGAACTGACTTTTCCATTAATTTTGTTTTGAAGAGCTGACTCTAACAGAGGAAACCTGGATAATCCTTCCCTCCCTGCTCTTAAACCTTTGAGGTCTGGGTTTCCTGCAGGCAGGACAGGACCAGAGTGGGCAGAGCCATTCACAGGGACTTAGCTGCAATTTGTGCTGAGAGAAACCTGAGCTCAGCTCAGCCAAGTGCTGATAATGAGGCCAGGACACCTGCTCAGCAACACCTCGCTCAGGCAGGTCTGGGGAGAAGCTCAGCCTGAAAGGAAAGGTGGCAGAGGTGTGGCTGTCACCACCCCATGCAGGTCCAGAAGCCTGGATCAGTGCCACCAGACAGGCTTGCCCTGCTGCAGTGGGTCAGGAAATGCCTCAATTAAACTGCTCCCTGGGATGGTTCTGACCCCAGGCTTTGCCCCAAGCTGCTCATTTCCCATCTCCCATGACTTGTCTCCCTTCCACTCCCCTAAATATGTGTGTGTTCCCTACTCCCACCCCCCCAAAAAAAGAATCAGACCCTCTCAGTAAAAGCAGGCTTCAGCTGTGAAGGCCATGAGGGGAGCTTAAACTAATTTTCACCATTTATCAAGTGACTGGAGGCAATTTTTTTCGAGGCAGGTGTCTATGGACACCAAAGGAGTGGTGTATAATCAATGTGAGCCAATGTATGCCTCATCCTTTGGCAGCAGGAACACCCCACTTCCACCACAGCAACTCAGAGATGGTTTTTAAAGGACCAGTAAAGCTGCACACTAACTATTAAACAAGACAAGAAGAGAAGAAATCACCTATGAGCATAAACAGGGAGATGTAATGATGCAGGCAACAGCACTTTGGTAGTTGCTTAATCATTTTAAATGGAGTAATTTTGGAAGTGAAGCAGGTCATCTCACTATATTTTTTGAATTTTCCATCTTAGGTTCACCTCACCTAGAATATAATAGTCAATGAAATTTAATCAGTCAGGGAGAAATATGCTTCAAGTTCACTGAATTTTTTCTTCCTTTCAATTTCCTTTTAGCCAGTTTAGCTACACTTTTGAAGTGGGGCTGACGTATTGTTGGAAAAACTGCACCAAGACTCCCTTTCAACCTGACTGTGATGTATATAGCATACCTGTGGCTACAGCTTTGGAAAATTTTGATAAATGAGAGAAAAAATACAAGTAAATGCCTGAAATAATATTCTAAAGATCATTTTAAACTGGAAAATATCCTTGTGACTGTATTTAACAGGAAAAAGCTATCAGCAAACAGACAGAAACAGAAACTAGTGCTGCCCCATGTCTAACAGCACTCAGCCTTTCATTTCAAAGGCATATTCTTGCCTGTTTAGGGATTATTCTTTTTCTAGCTAATCCCCTTCTGACTAGCACAAGCCCAGCATTTGGCTGTGAAGCCAGCAGTATCCCCTGCAGAGGCTGCAGCTGCCACCTCTGAAATAGCATTTCTTTGGAAACCAGGAAACAGCCTCACCTTTAACAATCTGTTGGAGGTGGTACTCCTGGGGTGCAATCCATCCTGGTTTATGTGTGATCATTGCCCAATTTGTTCTTATTATGTTATTAGTGCTGAAAGATGTTTTCCATTAGAGGGTACAAGCTTTCAAGTTCTTGCTGGCTAAAAGATGAAGTTAAAGGCTTTCAGCTCTTAAGGGAGAGACATATTTACAAACATTTTGTTTCTATGGAGCAGATCTCTTTTTGCACAGTAGCTTTACTGTTTGGATTTTCAGGTGTCAAGCATGAAATGAAGCTCCCAGTCTACCCAGGATCTTTCAGCATCAGCCTTAATAACATGTTAATACTTCACAAGAAGTCTGGTCAATGTATTTGAATCACTATTTAAATAAAAGACTCACCAACACCAACATCAGCTACAGAAACAGCTGATTCACAGGAGGAGTGGCTGGTGCCACATATTTCACTAAACATTGCTTCCCAGCCCAAAGGAGGTCTGGTGGCAGAGTGCAACAGCTGCTCACTCCACTTTGGCTGCTATTCACTGCCAGTGTGAGCAGAGTTTGGGCAAACCACAGCTCCAGCCAGAGCTCCCAAATGTCCTGCTCACAGCCAACACCTGCACTGCCAGGCACATTCACAAAGCCAGACCCTTGACAGCCACAAACAATGCCATCTGTATGTCCCTGCAGCTCCTCTGGGCTGAGATTAAAGGAACTAGGTGCTGCCTGCTGCCTGGATACTCCTCCCAGAACTGCAAGAGCCGTGAGCCTTCAGGCTTAATCTGGCACATACTGTCAGGTGCAAATCAATAAAACAAGAATTAAAACGTATGTTCCTAACTTGCTGAGGAATTGCTTACTCATACCTTGAGCTGTCATTTTATTTTACTCAATAAGGAAACAAAACTCACATCCCTATGCCAATGCCCTTTAACTTGCCTGGGAAGAAACCTGTTCTGGTAAAGCACAGACAGCTCCAAGCCCTTCAGAAAGATGTACAGCCTCTCATTTTACAGCTGACAAAGTGAGGTGATGTTGTCTGGATTTTTGCTGTTCTCCTCTGTCTCTTTAAGAAGTTTTTCTAATGTTCTGTTTTAGCTTTCTGTGTTTACCTTTTGCAATGGAGTCAGATATGATTTTACATCAACAACTTTCATTTTTATTGTGACTGTCTAGCCACGTTTACATTCTTCTCATGAGGAGGAGACTGCTGATGGGCTGTTGGGTTGCCCAGTGTGGTTGGAGAGGAAGATTTTCTTCCTCCAATCCACGGTCACTGTTGGAATCATATAAATGTTGAAGTCTGTAAATAAACTTTCCCTTTTTTGCCTTGGACATCTCAGTGTGTGAGTGTTGTTTCTTTAGTGTCAAATTATGACAAGGTGATGCTGAGCCTAGACAAGACATAGAACTAGAACCCAGATCTCCTAAATTCTTGGTTTTCCTGCTACATTCATGATGGACAGACCATTTGTTAGCAATCCTGAAGGAAGCCATCCCCTGCCAGCTGTTAGTGTAAGTAATTGTAAAGAAAAATTGTCACAGGCCAGATACTCATCTGTATCTGAGCTGTACTGAGCTAGACTTTTGTGGGATCAAACTCACTGAAGTTTTTCCATTTCTAGTGACAAGAATTAATTCCCTTTTTAACATTAGGACCTTTGCTCTCAGAAAACTGAGACCAGTATGATGTACTGCCCCCCTGGGCTCCTGGGGGGGAAATATTTCGGGGGACAGGGTAAAAGATTCAAAAGAGGCTCTTACCTCAGGGTATTTCCAAGGCTTTATTCTCGAAGGGGTCCCAGGGGCAAAGAGACCGAACAGGGAAGAGCCTGGGTTTATCCAGACTCTGTCTCAGGACAGAGAGCTGGCACTGAGCCAATTGGTCAGAGACAGGGGAAAGGCAGGGTCAAACTAAAGGCTTTAGGAGGTTCTGGGGAGAAACCACTTCCCTGAGGAATACAACACCAGTATTACTGACCTTGAGCAAAACACCAAACCATCTGGAGTGCCCAGGCGGGGGAACTCCACTCCCCGTGCCCTGCATTCGCAGGAGGGATGTAGTTTCTGCTACCCCCCATCAAAACCTGACAACTGTGCCAGCTTCCAAGTGAGAAACACAAATTTCAGGTTACACCAAGGCAATTCAAGGGTGAAACCATCCAGTGATGAACTGCTGTTTCCAAAGTACAAAGCTGCTTGTGTATCCATGACAGCCTCAGAGCGCTTCCCCATTCCCTCCTGGAAAATTCTGAAAGGAGCTATGACAGCAGAAACAGGACAACAAATATAAGCTCATATAGCTCTATACAGAGCAATTAGGTTGTGGGTTTTATTTTTGTGTGTGTGTGGTTTTTGTTGTTGTTTTTTAAATTTATTTTATTTAAATCATTATTCAAAGGAAACATCTTTTCCCTTTGCTGGTTGATATAGTGCATTTTCCCCCAGTGTTTCTGCAAAAGGGTTTGGGTGGATCAAAGTTTGACAGCATAAATCTTTACTTTCGGGTTAATAATTAGGGGGCAAAATGTCAGAGAAATTTACTTTATATGAAGTTTAGAAGTTGCTAATCCTTTGTGTGATTTGACAGTTCACAGGTAATGGGCATTATCCTCAGTACAAAGTTTCAGAGGATTAACTACAAGCCTTATTACATGTGAGATACATATA
This sequence comes from Phylloscopus collybita, assembly GCA_027886175.1. Classification (NCBI taxonomy): domain Eukaryota; kingdom Metazoa; phylum Chordata; class Aves; order Passeriformes; family Phylloscopidae; genus Phylloscopus; species Phylloscopus collybita. The sequence continues at coordinate 27,290,416 of JAJNNQ010000003.1, read as the reverse complement.
AGATAAAGCAGCTTGAGAACATAAATACACCTTTTTCCTCCCTAAGTTTACTGAGTTTTTTGTTAGGTTTACCAGGCTTAACGAAATAAACTATTTCTTTATTCTCACACAGAAGTTCTGGAACTACCTATGGAAATAACAAAATATTCTACCAGAGTTACATGATTAATCAAGGACACCACTCTCAGCACTTCAAAGCAGAAATACAGAATATTATTCTAAAGTCATCTTTCAAGTATATACAATACAATGTGAATGTGCAAGCCTATGGTGCCTCTAGTAAATATTTCAAATTATATGAGCCACAAATGCTCTCAACATTAGCAAGAGAACAAGAAAAGGACTTGAAAAAGTAAACATTCTTTGTAAGGTGAAGACTTAAATAGACTCCAAAACAGATCATTTAAAATGAACAAATAGCTCAAATGGCTTTAAACAATCATGTATTATCATGCAAATTGTATTTTTAACTTTAAAAGCTTAAACAAGTCCAACAATGCTATTCCTGCCTTGAGTAACAGCAGCTGCCAAAACCCAGGGCATTTGGGGGTCCCTTCCTATCTGCTAACCAGACTAAACAGTTCTCTACTCCAACACAGGAATGAAAACCAACGCTTTCAGGTATAAACTCTAATTAAATGTAGGCAGCTCACAGGATGGGGCCCAGACCCCAAACACATGTTCCTGTTGTTAGCACTATGGGAATGAAGGTCTGCTACAAACACACGAGCCAAATCCAGCCTGATCCCAACCCAGGTGTTATAAATGGAACTAGCCAAATTATCAATAAAGAGAATTTTTATTGAAAAATTGAGCTGCACAATCGAGAAATGCCACAACCAAGGTCAGTGTCGAGCCCGGGGTGGTCACTGGGTGATCACAAGACACGGTCTCTATCACACCGTGCCCCCCACGTGCTCTGAGCGTCCCACTTCTGTACAGTTTCACTGCACAGTACCTGATCTCAGTCTGGTTTGCTGCTTCCTTCTAGAATACATACTCATGTAGTCTTGGTTTTCAGCTGTGGTCAGCTGAATGAATGTCCAAGAAGGTGTCTTGGGTTGTGGAACCAAAACCATGTATTCCATTTCATCTGCTGAAAGCAGCTGGGGAGATGTTTTTTCTTTATCTCTTGTAACTCTGGGAGGAGGGGGGCAGATGACTTCTGATAATGGGCCAGCTGTTAAACCAGGTGGGGCAGTGTTTGTTATCTCTTTTCACAATGGGCCATTAAGACTCCCCAAAACAGTACATCCACATCCCAGTGTGAGATGCTCCACCCAGTGGGGGGAGCCAACCATTCCTACCTGGATAAAAACTGAGACACAGGAACACCAGGGATCTGGCTTCACCTGATTCCTGGAGGAAGACTGGACCCTTCCCACCAACACTGGACCCATTTTCTGCAGGAGCATCTCTGCTCCAACAGAACCACATCTGCCACTCCAGGAGGACTCACTTTGGGACTGCTTCCAGCACCCTGACCAGCAGGGTGTCAGGTTATAGCTCTGTCTCTGTCAGGGTTTTTAGGATTGTTGTTTGTTTGTTTGCTTGTTTGGTTGGGTGGTTTTGTCTTCTGCTACTTTTGTATTGTTAATATTCCTAGTAAAGAACTATTATTCCTATTCCCAAATCTTTGCCTGAAAGCCCTTAATTGCAAAATTATAATTTGGCAGGGGTGAGGGGTTCACATTCTCCATTTTAAGGGAAACTCCAGCTTTCCCTGGCAGAGACCTGTCTTTCCAAACCAAGACAGAAGGGAACAGTCCATGAGTGGATTTACTGGAATCAGGTATTGGGATTCACCTCTAGGCAGTATGGATAAGATGCATATCAGTGGTTAAGCTGTAGGTAGTTGGTAGGCCCATTGAAGCTGAACATCCATCTCCATCCAGGTGCATCCTTCTTTCTCTTGTTAATTTAATTTCCCTGGCTGCCTGCTGCGATGATACAATCTTGGTGGTGGCTCCAGGCAGGGCTTGAGGTCTGTGGCTTCTGAGACACTTGCAGGGGAGTTTAGATTTAAAGGTACAGCGTGTATTTATTACATTATTTCAAAAACACATTTACAATGAAACCAAATTATATACAGCATTTATTACACAGGTGAGGCTCCTCTTGCCCGCTGTGCCAGTTCTGCCAGGCAGCAGTGCTCTGGGAGCTGCTGGGATGGGTGCTGCCATCCCTTGCCAGTCCTGTGTTCCATCAGACCCTGAGCCCACTGCTGGGCAAGCGCTGCTTCCTCATTCCTTGGCTGCCAGGAATGGCCCAGCTGTGAATGACATGGACAGCACTCCATTTATCAGCTCAAGCCCAGCCTTTTCCCATAAAACACATTCCTATATAAGCAAAGAGATCCACATGTGTAGTCACCGTTTGCCATGTTTGGCTTTTTCTCAAGTTCTTTCCCAGGGATCTAAAATGGTAAACAAGCTCACACTCTGTAAACATTTCACTCCTAAGGAGGGACTTTGCTTGTAGACCCTTGGTGTGACCAATGGTTCAAAGGATCCCACCTCTTAGGTGGGCACATTGTAAAAAGGTATAAAAATAGGTTCTGAGAATAAACCAGCCCCTTTTTGGAGCATCAGCCTTCTGAACCACGAGTCCCTGTCTCATTCATTGTGTCCCACAGCGACACACATGCTGTTCTGTTACTAAAGGAACTGGTAACTACCAGCCTTTTGGAACCATTTTTCCTTGGCTGTGACTATCCTAAAAAGGGAAAGGCATATCAATATTCAAAGGAGAGTGACATTTAAGCATTCTGAAATTTAGGGGACACTTAAACAGTGCTGAGTAGGATATGATCCACCTGAAATAAATCTGAAAAGCCATTTAAGTCACTGTCCAGTAGAACAGTAGAAGCTAATCCTAATTGCAGTTAAAGGCCCGTATACTTTTAAATCTGGAGTCACTGGATTGGTCCCTGTGGGCAGGGAGATGAGAGCAGTGAAAATCAAAATTAATCACTTCAGTGATTCTAAGCAGATGGCCCCTGTAAATCAGGGAGTTTCTGGTGCCCTGAGCAGCTCAGCCCAAGGAGGCACAGGCTGGGTTTGGCTGGGCTGGGTTTGGCTGGGCTGAGTTTAGCTGGGCTGGGTTTGGGTGGGTTTGGCTGTGCTGGGCTGGATTTGGCTGGGTTAAGGTGGGTTTGGCTGGGTTTGGCTGGGCTGAGTTTAGCTGGGCTGGGTTTGGATGGGTTTGGCTGTGCTGGGTTTGGATGGGTTTGGCTGGGCTGGGTTTGGCTGGGCTGGGTTTAGCTGGGCTGGGTTTGGCTGGGTTTGGCTGGGCTGGGTTTGGGTGGGTTGGGCTGGGCTGGAGGTCCGGTCCTGTTGCCACGCTTCGTGCCTACCATGTTTTGGTTTTGGGAAATTCTGTTCCCAGGCACTCTCCTGGTACACAAGGTCACATATTGTAAACTACCTTGTTTTGCACACTTTTCCCAGAGGAGGGATTTTGCGTGGTGGTCTCTGGAACTGACCAATGGTTCCCAAAGGTCCCACCTCTAAGGTGGGCACATCTGTAAAAGTATAAAAGAAGCCCGAGAAATAAACGTGTGGCTCCTCCCTGAGGAGTCCACTGCAGCCTTCTGAATCACTCCCTGCCTCCATTTATTGTGTCCCACAGTGACACAGCCCGAGCCTGAGTTTGTGTTTGCTGCACAATCAGCTCAGCTCAGGTGAGCTCCCCCAGCCCAGGGGGACAGAGGGGGCTGAGGGCAGCTCCCACCAGCACTGAGGTGTCCCTGCCTGGGGTCCTTGCCTTGGGTCCCTGCCTGGGACTGGAAGTGCCACAAGTCCTTGTGTGAACTTTGGGTTTGTTTGACAAGGTGAGTATTTGGTGGAATAGCTTTCTTTTAACAAAAACCTGAAAGATCTCAAAACTGAGGGGCAAGTTTTCCACAGGTGGGACCTGCCTGGCTGGAAGCCCACCTGATTCCAAACAATTTGAGGTTCCCAGTGTCTGAAGGAACTCAGGGTTTTTTAAAAACCTCCTCACTGAGTCCAAGGGTTCTTTTTACTGGGATCACAATGGACCTTGTGCAAAACAATGGCATGGGGAAAAATAAAGCCTTCAAGGTTTTCTTCCAGAATTCCCAACACCCAAATCTTCCCTTTGGCTCTAAGCTTAGCTACATAAAGTGTACTGACTTGTGACTGCTTGAGAATCCTTACAGAAAGTCATGTTTAAAGGCTTTTGCATCTTACACATAAATAACACTTCACTACTTCATTGCTGATACTTAGATATGAAATACTCAGTCATGAGTTTGCTTTTAGTTATGCCAAAGGAAATACTCTATTTTCACATTCAGAACTGGAACAAAGATTTCTCTCCAACAGTTGTTACTGCTTATTCTAATAGGTTGCAGCTTTAGTAACAGTTAAATGTGAGAGATCACTGAGACTGTAGGCACTCCAAACTCTGGTTTCAAAACTCTTGAACTTGAGAGGAAGCACTGAATGCAAAGAGCCTCCAAGGAGGCTGTATGGGGTGAATCAACTCAGACTGCAGGAAATCAGCACCAAGAATAGCCTGAGCTTTATATAAAAAATCAGCCTGACATGGTCACTGGCTAAGAGCACAGGGCAGGAGGCATTTACTGGAGGAAAGACTTTAATAGCACCAATGGCAAGATTTTAATTTTGGTATTATCTGTGATTGTCTCAAAAAGCAGAGAGTTAACCCAGCAGGTCACGCACCTACCTTCACACTTCAAATGCAGAGCCTCATTCCTACAGAATAGATTTTTCACCTGAGTAGTATATTAGATTGTATTAGCCACACTCAGAAGTGAAGTAGGTTGAATCTATTTTAGCTCCAAACTCTGATTATCTCTGTGTTGTTATTATTTATTATTTAATTCCTTCTGGACCATAAGAGTCAAAGAAAATAAATTATTATATATTTCTAAATGTTCCCCTACTTGATATACTACTTCAATAACACAGTAATTTTATTTTTATCTCCTAGAGAGATATAGAAACAAAGAAATAAAGAAACACAGAATCACAAGTTAGAAAATAAAAGCATAGTTTCAGCTTCTCAAAGCCTCAGAAATTCCATGGCTGTTGTCTAACAGAGATGTTCAAAGACACCATTATTCCATAATAATTTCTAGAAGGTATCAAGACAAACTCCTACTTTCTCTGGTCTTTTGAAGAAAAAAAAAATCCAAAGTGTACTTCACTTCTGAATACTTCCAGTGATCCTCACTGTTAAAATCTGCATTTCCTGTTTTAATTATCTACCCCAGCAATAGCAAACCCCTTGTATTGATGAGCTCTATTGTGATCACGTTATTAACCCCAGTGAGGAGCTTCTGACTGAAGTAGCTCTGTTCAGGTCAGTGGAATCACTTGTGTGAATGATTTACCAGACCAAAGCTCTGAGAACATTACATTTTTTAGCACTGGGCACGAAGATGTGATGGATAAAAATTTATGATGTAGAAATGCAATATACCCTACTGAATACCTACTCCTTAATATACACATTCAGATAATGTCTAATTTAGGGCCTTATAAAAACCTTTATGTGACCAGTTAACATTTAGAGCAGTGCCCACCACAATGCTCACAGCAGTGCTACTGGCCTGTATTGACCAACAGAGATGTTTGAGATAACTCTGGCAAAGATTCCTCAGCCATTTTCTTTCTGATATTCTGATTTCCAGTGTGTTCTGAAAGGTTGAGTTCTCCAGATCTGAAATTTTCTTTGGGTTTCGGGAGGTTTTCCTTTAAAGGTCAAATAAAACATGGTCTTGTCATTTCTGTGACCATGTTCTGGAAAATTTACAAAATAGATTTTTTCTTTTTCGGGTTTTTTTTTGTTTGGGTTTTTGTTTGTTTGTTTGTTTGTTTGGTTTGGGGTTTTTTGTTTGGTTGGTTGGTTTTTTGTTTGTTTGGCTTTTTGTGGGTTTTTTGTGGTTTTTTTTTTGTTTGTTTTGGTTTGGTTTTTTTGGGTTTTTTTGTTTGGTTGGTTTTTTTGTTTTTTGTTTTTGGGTTTTTTTGGTTTTTTTTTTGTTTTTTTGTGGTTTTTTGTTTTGTTTTGGGGTTTTGTTTGTTTGTTTGTTTGTTTTTGGTGTTTTTTTTTGTTTTTGGTTTTGGTTTTGGTTTTGGGGTTTTTTTTGCTTGTAAGAATTCTTTTGGAGGATCCCAAGCAGTTCTATGATTTGGAACACAGAATGAAAGCAAGGCAGGATTTCTGGTGTCAAGTCACATGAAAAACCATGTATTTGATAACATTTTTACCTTTAGACACACCTCAGTTTATATACATGCAGATTTTACTTGGGTGTGGCATCTCCTAATTCCTCAGTGTCCAACTTTCTGGCTTTATCAGGGCTCTTGGAATATTCAGTGTCTGGCAGTAAACTTAGAATTCAGTGAGAATTTTGTGAGGATTATATAGACACTGGATCCTTTCTACATACTGTACACTGTCAATAGAATTCAATAATATTTGGTATTTGTTAGGCAAATTTACTGGCAAACTTCATTGCAATTTGACCTTCTCCAGGCTCAACCCTTCCCAGAACTGCTGTTGGTCAATGTCTGTCTGTGCCTCACTGTAACTTCATAATCCAGAAAAATAAACATCAGCACAGCATTTTTATAGGATATAAATAATTGGCTTTTAGATATTGATGACAATACAGCAGGCAGACAAAAAAATTATCACATCAATAGCAGTTTTTAGACTATTTTAAGCAATATGATGAATGTTATGACCAGAGAAACAACAAACTACTGACTGACTCACCATGTGCTTCATCTTCAAAAGTGATTTCACATCACTTCAAATACTCCCAAATTAATAGATTTCATCCCTTCAGAATTACACCAAGTACAAGAGATCATAGAATCATTGAGGTTGGAAAAAACCTCCAAGATCAGGGAGTCCAACCATTTCCAGCACCGCTGCTGAACCCTCTCCCTCCGTGGCACATTTACACGTCTTTTAAACCCCTCCAGGGATGGAGGCTCCACCACTTCCCTGGGCAACCTCTCCCAAGGACTGGCCACCTTTCTGTGAAGTTTTTCCTAATATTCAGTCTAAACCAAAGCTGTTTCCTCTGGTCCTGTCACTTGCTCTCTGGGAGCAGAGCTGACCCCCAGCTGGCTGCCCCATCCCCTACACCTCTCTCTCTGTGCAGAGCCACAGGGTCCCCCCTGAGCCTCCTTTTCTCCAGGCTCAGCCCTTTCCCAGCTCCCTCAGCTGCTCCCAGTAGGATTTGTGCTCCAGTCCCTTCCCCAGCTTTGCTGCCCTGCTCAGGACATGCTCCAGCTCCTCAGTATCTTGGAGGGAAGGACCTAGAATGGATCTGTAGATCATAAAGGACTGCAAGAACATCATCCCCTGAAAGGAAAGTTGAAATGATTGATGATGTTAGAGTTATTATAGTCTGAGTTACAACACAATTGAGCTGCAACTTCTTTCTGCTTCCTAAACAGAAAACTCAGAATAAGGCACTCTTTGAAGGAACCACCCCAGTTACAGCCCAGCCAAGGAAGAGCAGCCACTGGCCAGCACAGGAACAACTTCAGAGTCATTTTTTGCACGATAGTCCTTCACCGATGCTGGAGCAAAGGATTAGATGAAAATTCACATTGTCCACTCCAGACCCCCAGTACAGCAGGTGTAGCCAGTCCTACAGCCTCACCATCCATCTCCAGCACATAACAAACCAGGAAACAGCCAACTCCAAACGATGAGGTTCCATCTCATAGCAAAAGTTATTGTAATTAGTATCTACATGTTTGACTTTGTGCAATTAAACTTCATTCCATTCCCATTTGTCAAGTCTCCAAGGCCATATAAAATTTGTGGATGACAAAATGAGAAAGTATTGCCAGTCCTAGAGGAAGACTGCATCATAATTCAGAAAGAATTATTCCCTTAAGGCTATCTAATCCTTCTTAAATTATGACCCACTCCTCTCTCAAAATTGGTAGCACTTTCTGACTCCGTGTCAGACACAGATTTTATAATTGTACCCACTTTGTTCTTGTAACAAGGTCACTAATTGAAGTATTAGACAGGGTTGCTCTCCAGACCAAACCCTGAGAGGCAGCACTGGTAACTTCTCTTCGTTCCGGGAACTTTCCCTTCCATAGAATTCACCCAAGCTTCTACTTGAGCAAGCTTTTTATCCACCTCATAGTTTTTAATTAATCCCCATTTTCTCTTTCCTTAAGAATAATTTCCCTTGAGGAACTATGTCAAATACTTTGCTCAAATTTAGACAGATTAGGTTCATTGTATTCCCCTTGTTTAAGAAGTCAGCTATCTTATCAATTTGTTATATCAGTCTGATAAAACCTGCACTCAATGGAATTATATCCCAAGCTATTCTGTTTACCTCTGAAGCCTTGATTGTACTTTCATTCCAAACCTAGAGATTCTGCATCTCATCAGGGTCAAAGTCATGATTTCATGCATGGCTTATAACTCCCACTATTGTGAGTGTATCTTTCTGGTTATTCTCCACATTATGATATCAGTAGTAGGGGGACACGGCAGCAGTAACAAGAGACAGGTTTCAGGCAGGATCAAGGCAGAGGTTTAAGCACAGGCCTTGGCCTCAGAGAGCTGGACATTAACATGAGTGACTGCTCCATAACCCCAGCACGCACTGTGGCAGAGCTGCCTCTGACGTCCCCATCCACGAGTCCTGGCTGGGAGAATTTGTTTCTATGGAGATGTGTAAGAGCATAATGCCCTCACTGAACCTTGGTGTGCCAGAAAGTGCAGCTCTGCAAAGGTAAAAGATGGTCAGCTTCATCCATTTGGAAGAATTGCCCAAAGATGGGAAGAACAGTGAGGCTGGTGAACCCCACCACAGACAGGATCTGCTCACGACCAGCGAGGAGGGTCTCACACAATGCTGCACACACCACAGGTTCCAGGGTTCAGAATTGCATATAGATGCCATCTGTATTGCAAAAACAAACCTTTTCTACTGTTTACACAGTGATGAAGTAAAGCATCCACAAATGACCACACTCCTCCTATCCAGATGTCAAAGGAACTGCCACTCCCCCAGTAGAGAACAGTAGCACACACCCGGAGTAACTGCATGGGGAACAGACACACACTTCTACAAGAGTAATCCTCCAGCTTCTGGGCACCCTCACAACAATCTGCCTGCAGACTTTCTGGAGCTGCAGAAACACCATGGAGATATTTGTAAGATCGCTCAAATAGGCGTTATTATGACTTATTTTGATGCACATTACAATTAAGTTTTATCACCTGAATTCTTTTTTGAATGGACAGGGCCCCACTTACATTGAGTTTTGGAATACCAATAATCCTTTTTCCTCAGTAATTTTCCTCTCCCAGCATATTCAGCTGATGCTACCTACCCACAGCCAGCCATAGCAGGTCCATCACCAGTGGACCATGACTTCGCTGTAGGAAGTGCTCTGTGATAAAGTGACTTGAAAGGAACCACTGCTAAACTTTAAATGCAATCACTTTCTGTAGATACTCTAATATCCAGAGCTATATGGGAACATACAACCACTCTAAAACATTAAATGAGTAGTTTCTACCTGTGAAAAATTCTGTGTGCTCAGGACAGATTCTTTATGAGCTATGGATTGTTAAGAACAACTCACCAAGAATAAAACAGATTTTGTCATAGCCTGCATGAGCTCAAGAGCTCTACAGGTTATTGGTATTGATTTGACATTCAAAAGAACACTACCCTAATTCTTTCAAGAGAGCCTCACTCAGCAAGAAACACAGTAAAACCATTTAAGTCAGGCTTGGAATGCTACAGTAATAGCAAGGTTTGGGTTACTTCAATTCCTGCCATTGTCAGTTTGAAGCACTAAGCACAGAGAGGTGAGTGAGGAAGGAAAGAGATTTTTGAAAGATAGGAAGACTTGAGATACTTCTTGACTTCAGCCCATTCATTATTAATTGGTCTTTGATACACTTAATAGGTAAAATTGAACCAATGACCAGTTCAAAGCTGATGTGTGTTGATATCCTGGCTGAGAACCATTTGAGAAAAGATTAGAGGACACAAAGCGAGCCCAAGAGGATGAAGTAATCCTATTGATGACATGCTTAATTAATCTGGATTCCCACATGTGGAAAGGGTAATCAGAGATACCTCAGTAAGGCCAAGCTCCCTTTCTATCTATATTTTCTTTTAGTTTTTCATCACTTGTATTTTTCAAAGCAGGTGTCATTGCTTTGGATACCTCTGGAAGTTTACTAGGTATTTGAGAATGTATGTTATCAGCATAATACCTTTCATGCTGATGTGTTGCATAAAACCCCCAACTTCTATCAATTCAATAAGCAGAAACATTAGAAAGCTTTAAAATGTTTTCCCAGTGAACCTTTCATTTTCCATATTGGTTTGGATAAGCTGTTTTACACTTACTTGGAAAATATACACAGCCAGAGAGCAATTCCAAATTAGAAGTTAATTGATTGCACTTCAGACTGGGGAGGGTAGCAGGGCAGGGAGGGAAGGCAGAACTGCTACCAAGAAGCATCCTTATAGTCATTAGATGCAGAAAGGGCTGCTCCAGAGGCTCCTGGAACAAGCAAACCTTTCCAGTAAAATAACGAGGAGTTTTGAACAATTATCTGCTCTCTAATGAGAGCATTTCAACCTTTATGAACACACCAGCCACAGATCCTTCAGTCTTGCCTACATATTGCCAGGTAGAAAACCACACTCTGGAAATGCTGAATTGATCCAAACAAAGGCAGCTGTGCCAGGGGAAGCTGAGGACAAACCCACAGCAAGAGCAGCCTTTTCTTGTGGGGCCTCAGCTCCAAACCAGCTCCTCCTCTGACAATGTCTTGGGTTATGGAACCAAGAATGTATATTCTATTTCATCTGTTGAAAGCAGCTGGGGAGATGTTTTTTCTTTATCTCTTGTAACTCTGGGGGGAGGGGGGCAGGTGCCTTCTGATAATGGGCCAGCTGTTAAACCAGGTGGGGCAGTGTTTGTTATCTCTGACACCACCTGTCCTCCCTCCAGGGGATGTTTTCTGCTAATGGGCCATGGAGGCTCAGCACTGACAGAACACATTCCATCATCCCATTGGGAGATGCTCCACCCAGTGGGGGGAGCCAACCATTCCTACCTGGATAAAAACTGAGACACAGGAACACTAGGGATCTGGTTCCACTGGATTCCTGGAGGAAGACTGGACCCTTCTCACCACCACTGGACCCATTTCTCTCAGGATCATCTCTGTTCCAACAGAACCACCTCTGCCACTCCAGGAGGACTCACTGTGGACTGCTTCCAACACCCTGAGCAACAGGGTGTCAGGTTGTAGCTCTGACTCTATCAGGGTTTCTAGGTTTGTTGTTTGTTTGTTTGCTCGTTTTTATGGGTGTGGTTTTTTTTTTTTTTGTACTACTACATTTGTATTTTTTAATATTTCTAGTAAAGAACTGTTATTCCTGTTCCCATATCTTTTCCTGAAAGCCCCTAATTACAAAATTATAATAATTTGGAGGAAGGGGGTTTACATTCTCCATTCCAAGGGGAGCTTCAACTTTCCCTGGCAGACACCTGCCTTTCCAAACCAAGACAGACAAGCACTGTCTCACCTCTCCGGGCATCAGCTCACTGACAGAAACAAGGAACACCTTGCTGCTCATGTTGTGCCATAAATGTACCAAAGCTGGCAGAATATAGAATTTGAGTGCTGTAAGATGCTGAGAGCCAGGTTCACTCCTGCTCTCTCGTCCTGCTCCCTCTCCTGGTGTCCATTGGGGTGTTCTTCAAGGGGTTTCCTGGGCCTCAACCTCAAGCTTTATTTCTCATATTCTTTCTGCCACAAAATACCCTTTCTCTCATTCTAGAATTCTCTTATATCAAAAAACAGGTACATTTTGGCAACAAGAATAAAGCACAAAAGGCAGTGTGTGCAGAAGACTTCCTTCTAGACATTATTACTGTCCTGGATGACTCCCTGTGGATCCCATGCTGAGCGCTCCACAGGGATCTCTTGGAGCAGAGACCCTGGAGGGCTGGAGCACCTCTCTGTGAGGAAGGGCTGAGGCTGGGGGGGTTCAGCCTGGAGAGCAGAGGGCTCTGGGGACACCTTAGAGCAGGGTCCTGGAACAAGAAACTTCTTAGCAGGGCCTGCTGCAACAAGAGGAAGGAAAGTTTTTAACTTGAGGGAGGGTAGATTTAGAGTAGATACAAGGAAGACCTTTTTACAATAAGGCTGGTGAGACAGGGGCACAAGTTACTCAGAAAAATTATGGATGCCCCATCCCTGAAAGAATTCAAGCCAGGGCTCTGAACAACCTGGTCTAATTTAAGATGTCCCTGTTCACTGCAGGAGGATGAACTCAAGACCTTTAAAGGTCCATTTCAACCCAAACTATTCTCTGATTTTTTGTCTAACTGCCCTTTATTTGTGCTTTCTTTTCAGATTTCTTCAAGCATAAAAAAGTGGGGATTTTCCTGAGGTGGTGAAAAGGTTAAATCCTGTATATTTTGGGGAGAATTCTAAGCCAGACTAGCATGAGAAGGTGGAATGTACAGTTGGACAGTAGAAGAAGTGCCCCTGAGGGTCCTTAGAGCTACCAAGATTTGGGGTTGGACTCATCCTGCTGCATCCCACACTGAGGGAATAGAGAAGACAATGATAATCAGAACAGGGATTCGTAGTCTGTCTTTCTCACAATTATTAAGGGCATCTACAGGAAATTCTGTCATCTGTCCTGTTAGACTTTCATATCACTTTAATCCACTTTCAGATTTAAAAAAAATCCAGAGTGCCAATGGATTAATTTCAGTGTTATCCTGCAAAGACATATATGATAAAACGATTGTTTTTCATTTGACACAAACCACCTATGGATTATCAAGATTTAGCTCCAATAGCTGAATTATACTCTGTGATTTGGAGGATGGCTTTCAGATCAGTCCCATCTGGTCTTCAACTTTTTTCTGTCAGAGGAATCAGGAGTTACAGAGATCCTCAACAATTATCAAAAGGAGCATGAGTTACTTAGTGATATAAAATTCAAGGCATCTATTTCTGGGTTTGTGATAACTCCAGAGACTATTTCCCATGGCTACAGATCTTCATTTCCATTTCTAACTCAAGTGTGTTTTCTGTGTCAAACTTCACTTGCATCACCTCAAAGTATCAGAATTTTCTGTCCCAGTTCTCCAAGACAGGAAATTTCCATTGTGCTCTGTAGGTGTGTGGGCTCTGGTAGGACCAGGATTCCTTTCCCTGCCTCAAGTGATGCCTTCTTGGGGCTACTTAAAAACAGAGGCCAGACAGAATCAAGGGAATAAAAAGCTGTTATATTTATTGAGGGGCCTGCAGGTACATTTCAGGCAAAGCCCCTCAGGGGCTATACCCAAAAAAATGTTCAGGTCCTGGGTTTTCACACTTTTGTAAGTTTGGTCCCTTTGCATACTGGGGTTCATCTTCCAATTCCAGCTTCAGGTAATGAAGCATTTACCCCAAGTTTGCTCTCCCAACTCACTTTTGCTTACCTCTCTTGGGGCCTGAGGCAGTGAGGTGTCCTTGATTCCCAGGCCTGGAGAGGAATTGTTGTGTCTGACCAAAATGGGAGAGCAGCAGCTGACACTGTGTGTGGAGCTCAGAGTTACACGCTAAAGAATTACAAATACATGAAAAATATACAAGCTAAAATCCTAAGGCATCATAAGGAATGAGAATTTCACTGTCAGTCCCAATGCAGCCCCACAGTTCTGGTGAGGACTCAGACCTTTGCAGAGAGCTTCAGCCTCCTGAGGCTGTGCAGTCTGGGGTCCCTACTCCACCCTCCCAGCCAGCCCTGGGTTTGCTACACGAGGAGCTGCTAGAGCTCAGCATTCCCATCCCTCTGTCACTCCAAGGATTTGGACACAACCTAGTGAAAAGCAGCAGCAAACAAACACCTGATGTTGCAGTAACTGGAACTCTGTTCCCTGCCACCAGCTGTTGAGAGGGAAAAACTCTTCCTGGCATGGCAGAGGTGGCACACACAGAGTGCAAATTAAAGCCACAGCTTCTCCCCAGAAGGGCTGGAAGTCCCAGCAGTGCTGGCCCAGTGACCTGTGTCCCTGACCTGAGTGCAGGAAAGGAGGGAAGGACAGGGACAGGGCACAGAGCAGGGATGAGCAGCTGGGTGTGCTGAGGTGGCTCTGCAGCACTCAGGCTCTAACCTGGAGGTGAGCTGCACTTCTGAGCACAGAACCTGCCTGAGTGAAATTTATTTAATGTTTTAAAACCTAAGTGCTGTAGCTTTTGATTTAGCAGTAATTCAGAATCTGTAATAGACGATCTATGTACTTTAAAATATACAGCTTCATGTTAATATTTATTGTTCCCTAAAGCAGCACGAGCCACACAGAGAGCTCTGTACACTCAATACCAATGAAAAGCAATCAATATGCAAGCAAGAAGCAGCTTCTGATTTCAGCTGCAGCAGGACAACCTCACATAAGTGAGATGATGCCAGATTCATTCTGACACCAGAGATCAGAGAGATCAAATTTGCTGTCACAGCCCAGTGGCCTGAGCCACTGTGGCAATGCAAATCACCCCAAATCCAGAGAGCCCAGGGAAGAACCAGGGCTGGCTCCTCTGAACCAGAGGAACAAAGCTGCAGCAATTTACTGGTGCCACTGGGATAATATGAATTTCCTCAACCCCATCAAGAAACTGAAAACTACACATGCTAAATGCAATATTTGATGCAGTTTTTGTGTTTCATTTTGGGTTTTTTTGGTGTAAAGCTGGAACATTTCTTGTGTTTTCCCTTCTGTGGGCCACCTCATTATGTATTTATGAGACTGCCTTGTTTGCTTCTCCTTCATCTCTTTTGTATCAGAAGGGACTTGGTCTCAACACAGCTCTCAGGGAAAGAGGGAAAGGTATAGTGATGCATGAAGGAAGTCAAGAACAATATGTATTTTCAAAAAAAGAGAATGGAAAATATCTTAACAAAGGTCCCAAAAGGCAAGCTGAAACAAGATCTTATTTGCAGAAGACAAAATACTTTACAGATGTGAAGTCCTTCCTGCTTTTATGCCATGATCAATAATATTGGCTCCCATGGATCAGAATAGTATTTCTTCTTTATAGAAAATAACCTGGTTCTAACAGTCTCTCCAAAATTTAGAATGGACAAATATAACTAAATGCAGGAACATCCCTAGAATTACAATAGATAATTTTGCCTCCATCTTTGTAGAAATCTATTATCTTTAAATATTCCTAGTATTTTAATTTCATATACATTAATCAAAAGTACAGGTCAGCATATGACCTTTTATTTTTGAGTAATTTCTCAGGATATTCTGAATGCTCTCAGCCAGAAATAACCTGAACAACACATTATGTTGTGAACAAACCCCGACTTTAAAATCCTGCAATAGACTTGCAGCACAAACAGACTTTCCCAGTCCTTTTTCTACACAGGTCCTTCCCTGCATTTATCATCTCATTTATCAGAGCTGCTCCAGCAAATTGATGAGGGGTGCCCTCTGAAATACCTTGCAGAAGCTCCAAGACTGAAGCAAAGATCTGCAGCTGGATCTGAGATCAGGCAAACAGCGCTAGGAGCTGGGCTCTGCACATCTCCCCCAGTTCAGCCCCTGATCCTGGAGTGCTCAGCCAGCTGTTCCATGCCTCTGTGGAACAGCCCAGCATTCAGGGAGCTGCAGCAGGAAAACACTCACAGCAAAAGGGGATATTTTGCACCCAGAAATGGCTGGGTGCACACAAAAGAGGGGTAAACAATTGCCCAGTGATGACGCTTGTTAGGCCAGTTCACACACCTCTGTTTGTAAATGTCAGTGAGAATCTGGATGGATAAGGCAGGAAAATTCACATATTCCAGCTTCTCAGATTCAGAGAGGGAAACTATTAAATAGCTCAAAAAGGAAGAGACCAGTGTAGCTACAGCTCTTATGGCAGATCTGTGCCACTTGTTCCAACTCTTTTGTTACAGGAACTTTCCAGTGTCAAAGGAATATGGAGTCGTTAACAGCCTGATCACACACATTTATTAGGAGCGCAACCTATTATCTGCCTGGTGAACTTAGGATACAGGGAGAAGTACATCTGTGACCCTTGTGCAAGAAAACAGCTGCTGACATCAGATCTGGAGAGAAAAAGTGGAAGACCACACCTTGAACATAAAGAATCTGTAAGTTTGCTGGTGTCTCAGCATCTCTCTCTGTTTTCAGGGCAGATTACCCTTGTCTTCTCCCTTTGCCTTCCTTTTCATGCATTACCACAGCATATCAGCAAGGCCAGCTCTGGCACTCACACTGAGCTGCACGAGTATCAGTGTGAAATGCAAACTGCCACAAAAAAAGTGATCATTATTTTTTGTCCCGCTCACTTGGGCAACAGCCGTTTTTGCTCACTTTTAATATCACATATTTCCAATGCAAACACCAGAACTGGGCTAGGGAACAGCACAGTGGACTGTGGCCCACAGGGGACTTCATTTTGGAGCAGTAAAGCAGAGCCATAAAGGCCTAAGCTCCAGAGCCTGACACATCTTTTCTGTTTGATGTGTGTCTTGGTTTGGAAAGACAGGTGTCTGCCAGGGAAAGTTGAAGCTCCCCTTGGAACGGAGAATGCAAACCTCCTCCCTCCGAATTATTTCAATTTTGTAATTAGGGGCTTTCAGGCAAAGATATGGGAACAGGAATAACAGTTCTTTACTAGGAATATTAAAAAATACAAATGTAGGGGTGCCGCCAACCGCTGGTGGCCTCACTAGGGACTTTCCCCGGTGAGACCATCCCGGGATGGGCGTCTCAGGCTTCCAAGGGGCACAGGCACTTCTGTGATCAGGTTTTTTGTGAAAGCTGCTGGCAGCAGCCAGATCCGGCAGCTCCTTCAGGCCACGCAGACACAGAAGGAGGAGACGGGCGTCCAGCCTGAGAGATCCTTTATTAGGCTGGAACCAGCAGCTGAAGGCCCTGGGAGCTCAGGGTGTGCGATTATATAGGGTTTGGGATAGGCGGGGCTAGCAATTTGGGCCAATCACAGGGAGGACTGAGAAAACAACCAATTGGGGAGAGGATCCAAAACGGACCAATCAGAGAGAGGACCAAAATGGACCAATCAGGGAAGGGGAAAAATTAGGAAGTAGGGAAACAACTAATGCAGGGTAACATAGAGCTCAAGGGCTCGTGGGGGTGGAACATTTTACTCTCCCTGACCTGAGAAACAGTCTCCCAAGGGGATGTCCCTGTGGTGAGCTTTGCCATTGCAAATACAGCTTACATGCTGTGCTCTCTCCATGGGAGGGCAAGCTCCCTTGTGGTAACCTCAGGGATTACCACGTAGTAGTACAAAAACAACAACAACAACAAAAAGCAATCAAGCAAACAACAAACCTAGAAACCCTGACAGTCAGAGCTACAACCTGACACCCTGTTGGTCAGGGTGTTTGAAGCAGTCCCAAAGTGAGTCCTCCTGGAGTGGCAGATGTGGTTCTGTTGGAGCAGAGATGATCCTGTAGAACAAGGGTCCAGTGATGGTGAGAAGGGTCCAGTCTTCCTCCAGGAATCCAGTGGAACCAGATCCCTGGTGTTCCTGTGTCTCAGATTTTATCCAGGTAGGAATGGTTGGCTCCCCCCACTGGGTGGAGCATCTCACACTGGGATGATGGAATGTGTAGTGCCCTTAAGTGAGCCTTAATGGCCCATTAGCAGAAAGTATCCCCCTAGAGGGAGGACTGGAGGTGACAGAGATAACAAACACTGTCCCACCTGGTTTAACAGCTGGCCCATTATCAGAAGTCATCCGCCTCCCTACCCCCAGAGTTACAAGAGATAAAGAAAAAAAAACATCTCCCCAGCTGCTTTCAGCAGATGAAATAGAATATACATTTTTGGTTCCATAACCCAAGACAGTGTGAAAATGCAGGCTAAACACCACATAAACACTCCCCTCCTTACAAAGTAAATGCATTTTTGCAAATCTATATTTCTCATTTATTCAGTCTTTTCTCAGAAGCAGCTTATTAGTGCTCTGTTTTCCAGTGTGTGAAATCTGGCTTTTCCTCGCTTTGGATTTTCTTTAGTTCCAGGCTTTTTGGAACAATTGTATGGATTTCTTATTAGCAATGCCAATGTTTCATTTAAAATATCCCTAAAGCCAATACTATTCTAAAAGCATCAAAAATCAAGCTGTCATTTTCCTGCTAATCCAGTAAGTGTATCTGAGGAGTAAATGATCACTCACTGGACTTTCTGTGTAGGGTACACTTCTGGCACCATTTCAGTGCTAACAAGGATTTTATTGATTTATACTGACATATATTCCATTACAGACTCTACAGAAGCATTCATAATATTTGAAATTTTTTTGGTGGTTTTTTTTCATCCTCACAGATACATGAACAGAACGACATTTTTTAAACAGTTTGGTTTGGTAGGCAGTAGAAAAAGCTGCAGAATTTGTAGGAAGTACCTTCCAATAAATATTGTTGGCAATCGAGAGACAGGACTTCACTTGGTGCAAGAAGTTGTTTGTTGTGAAATCCTCCATTGTTTCCAGTGTTTGGTTTATATACTCTTACAGCTTCAGGTAAAATTTTCCACTGCTGAGCAATAATCACATTATTAATGTTCCTTAGCAATATTGCTCAACCACAACCTTGCAGGTGCAGTCCTATATGACTTCCTTAAAACAAAGTACCACGCTCCTTTTCCCTTTGTCCCTTCCATTCTGTTTGACATTCCCAAGGTTTCTGGCCCACCAAGGCCAAGATGTCCACACCATCCATCAACTCTGCAGTACATTCTGCTCCTCTGCTCAGCTGCAAAATTTCATCCTACAAACAACTGGTACAGTTTCCTACTAATTTTTATATCAGTTGCTTTAACTTTTCATAGTTTCTCTCCCTTTTCAGTATTGATTTTAAGTATGGTGCACTGCACAGCTTAGGGAGAGTATTGAATTGTGTAGATCAAGAATGCATTGACTTATTACTGCTAAAAGGAATGACATGGCTTGGTTATTCTTTATTGTGTTCTGTACTGCTGGATCTGGTCAAACTTATTCTCACCTTTTCTTTGACAAGACAAGAGCAGTCAACAGGTGCATTATATTTTCTGAGATTCCTTCCTGCTTGTAAGCCCATCCTGACACAGCTTCTTTTACAGAAGGAATTTTAAAAAATCCCTTTTCAGAATTACTATAAGAAATTCTAGTTATGCTGTTCAAAAATATTTGTATCATTTGCTAAAGAAATGGTTCAGAGGAAAATGTGAGAAAAAGCACATTTTTTTACTGATCCTGATGGCACCAGAATGTCACCTTGCTCCAGAGAAGCCTGATACCGGACAACTACAAAACTTCTGCAGGGCATGGAGAGTCCTACAGGGTTGGCCTGAGACATAAATTTGAGGTTCTTTTCTTTCAAAAATTTCCTATTTTGCAATGGCCAAATCACCCAAACTCAGGTCTTCTAAATTTATCTAGATGCTTTAGACTAATCTATCTTAATAGAATCTGTATCCTTTTCCTCCTCCTTTACTTTTTTTAAAGAAGTAAATCCTTATCCCATGTAAATGAAAAGCTAATACACATTTTAAAGACCATCAGTTCCTCTGTAACGAGTGCCAGCAATTGATAGGAGAAAAAGTTACCCAAGTCTTTTGAAGCACGTCTTTTGAAGAATTCTTATTCTAACTTAAGGGCAAATTCATTTCTTGAATAAAGCAGAGCCAATGTCATTAACCTCACTGAATTGCACGTCTTGGCAAAAAAGGAAACCACCTTTCCTGCTACTTCTTTGAATGTAATTATTCATGATTAAAGAAAGCCAAATTAGTAGGAAACGTGAATTCAGTTCCATAAAGCAATTTCAGAGATATGAGCAGCTGCACCTTTGCTGCAGAGAACTGTAAAAGAGAACCCTTTACTGCCTGCTCACAATTCAGAGCTGCTGTGCACGGGCTCAGGAAGAAGAAAGGAAATGTTCATTTTGTTTCTTTTAACCTAACCCTCCTTCAATATACCTGTTTCTAGGAATGCCATATCCATAGATGGTTGAAGTGTTCTTGGGTTAAGAAGCTTTATTTCAGATGTGAAAAGACTGAAATCAGGTATTGCATTTCCCAGCTATTAATTATTTCTTTTTAAATTTTTTCCTGAGTATTTATTTGGAGTTAAGGACTTCTCTTTAAGGAAAGTCCATTAGCTCTGTAAGAACATCAGGCATGCTTTTCCTTCTTCAATCCTGTTCACCTCATTGTGCCATTTCCTGCAATTTGCAAAGAAATTGAGTCGTTCTAAAAATGGCACTACCGAGCGCACTCCCTGCATTTCAACGTCAACATACATTCAAGTTTTCAGGGTTATTTTTTCCTCCTCTTTTCTACTGGTTTATTGTCTGATTTCCCATCCTTTCTGAAAGAGGCCAGCCCTTTCTGCAGTTGTTTAGTTGTATACCTTGTATTCATAAACAACAGTTAGAGGTTAAAGACACCAATATTTTAACCTTTCTGCACATCCATGTAATCCTTCCTCCAAAGAGAGGAAGGATTCCACCCTGCTCTCCTCATACATTTGTAAGCAGTTCTTTATTCGGTGCCATGCTTTACCTTTGAAGGTTCATAACTTTTATCTTGCAAAGAAATCTCTCATTGTTTCCACTGGGGTTGAGAGTATTAAATTCCAAAAGACTATCCAGTCCTGCAGCTGGAACTGAATTGGTCACTTATGCAACTCCAAGGGCTCCATGCTGGAGTCACATTCTGCTCCCAACGAACACCACTATGGGGGGAACGCCGAGAAGCTGAGAAGAGCAAGGAATCAAATACCAGCTTCCAGCAGTACAGAGGGGTGGGAGCTTTAAAAACAAAAACCTGTTTGTGATGAGACCCAACACATCTGCAGAAAAGTCTGGGTAGGACAGGAGAAAGATGAACGTTTGTACGTTCTGTTCACCTTTTCTGTAAAACTGGCAGCACAAAGAAATGACACCACAGTAAAGTTGCATCACTCTGCACAAGGCAATCCTGACTCTGCAGGCTCTGGGGAGAGCAGAGGTGGCCATCGTGGCCCAGGGTCAGTCATGGACAACAGCACTGGAGCTCTGCTGAGATAGAGACACTGAAGCCTGAAAAAGCTCAAGGGATGAGGGGACAAATGGAATCACCACTTTGGATTTTTGTTTATTTGAATTGCAGATGCCTAAGGGGGAGAAAGAAACAAGCAAACAAGTCTGCTCTGTACTTCATGGATGTTTTCAGCAGAACTACTGTTTCCTTTTCCCTTCTCTCCTTTTCTAATCCAAGAGGTGTTTAGGAAAAATCTTTTAGAATGGGCTGAATTTCCTTCTCTTGCTGCTGAAACAGCTACTAGCCTAACACAAGGCTAGGCTTTGAATTTTAACAAACAAGGTGTGCAAATCATGATTTTTGTGTCTGTCTTGCAGCATTAAAAATCTCACATATTATGATTGCATATTTTGAGAAGTTTTCTTGTTATAAACATCTTCTAGATTAGCAGAAGCAGTCATTAGAGGCAACAGTAAAAATGCTCAGTAGAGCAGGAGGAAAGTGAACGTGAAAAGAACAACAGAGGTAATGTGGACAGGCGAAACCATAAAGCTCAGTGAAAAGAAGGGGGCAAACTGCAAGCACAGTGAGAGCTGAGCTAAGTGGGGTACTGAGATCTCTTTTCAGACTCTCTTGGGTCCCCTGGAGACAAAGTTTTGTTCAGGGGCAGAACTCAAGTAAACCCCTTTGTCCAAGAACCAAACAGGCAATAGAGAAGCCCACAGATGCCACACTGAGGTGCAGAACTCACAGGTCACATCTGCCCCTCCACTCTCAACTGAGGCACAGAGGCCAGCATCAGCACACATTGTCCCCAAACATCCAAACTACCTCAAGGACTCAGTGAACTTGGGGGTGGAACTCTGTCTTTTCTTCCAGAGAACATGATAAAATATCCACAAGTAAGCTTTAGGGATAGTATCTCCCTCCTGAATGGCTGTTAGATAAGAGAGAGCCACAGCCTGAAGTACAACTAGGCAGATGTGGCCTTATTTTGAGGTTTATACCCGCAACAACAAAAAATATAAGCAAAAAAAGTCTCAGGGACTGAGCCCCTCCTTCACAGCCAGATGGTTTCATATTCCAGACAGCTCCCCCTGTACTCTGATCACATCATTAATCATAAAGGCCCCATAGCTAACAAAATATCCTTTTCTTCCAGAGGAATGAAACAATCCTGAAAGGTCAATAGAGGTAACAGAACGAATCATAATAGCAGGCAATGACATCTGCTGCAGCATCAGCAAGGTGCTCAGAGCCCCAGAAGTTGGCTGATCAATGACTGGAGCAGGAGGATGAAGGAGCCCATCAGTGCCAGGAGGTGACTGGCAGCTCTGGCAAAGCCCTGGCTGCAGCCTGGAGCTGATCACTGTAAAAGGCAGGTTCCCCTCCCAGAATCCCAGCAGGGCCAGTGGGCAGGGACAGAGGATTCTGCCCAGAGCTCTGCTGGGACACGGATGCACTGATGGGGTTAGGATTTAATGGTGCGCTGCAGGTTGAGGATTCGGACTGGGAATTTTAACCACAGTCATTTGCTATGTTTTTGTTAAAATCTCCTCTTAAAGGCTGCTCTCTTCGAGTTAACTTCAAGAAGTTATCACAAGGTATCAGACTGCTGTAGGTAACTGCTTTCAATGGCTGAGGGGGACTGGAGCCATCCAGAGAAACACGAGACAGCCTTTACAGTCCCAGCCTGCTCTCCCTGTGTTTCACAGCAGCAGAACTCCCCCTGCACCTTCCACCTTCAGATGCATTTCCATGCCCTGTAATGCAGAAATGGAGAAATGCTATCCCACCTCCCTTGCAAACTTTTCTTCTGCATCAAGTAATTCAGCTAAGAAATTTTTTTGCACATACAATCATGCTGGTCTTAGGCACCTCTCACAAAACAACAATCCAGCAGTAAGAATTGACAGGAGTTCCCTAAAGAATTGTGGGTTGCAGAATCAAGAACTAACTTATGCATTCCAGTTCCAACAGAAATTCCAATTTCTAGATGAAAAAGTACCTCTGAAAGCAACACAGAGTTTTCATTTCTGAATTTCTGCCTCTCTGTTCCTCTCTTTTCATGCAGATAAATTAACTTGTCATCTTATTAGCCAAGAAATTCTTGCCATATCTTAGAGTCACTTAATTTCTGCTTTTTCCTTTATGTTGCATATATCAGTTTAGTCTCCATCACTCCTATTTCCTGTTTAATATACACAAAATATCAGTAATAATCATCTCACATACTGTCCAGGTGTTTTTTGAAAATAAATTGATGGCAAACTGTTGAATCTCTGAAGGGAGATTTTGCTATTTTTATTAGAGCATGCAAATAACTGTAATTATTTTTGCCACAAAAAATATTAGTTAAAAGTATTTTTGAAAGTCACACAGCAGGAAATACTCTTTTTTTTTTTTTTTAATAAACCATGAAAATATATACAGGAATATCGCAATCAACTATACTCATAATTACATTTAATACAACTGAGAATGAAATTTTCCTAACCCCCACCTGTCTGTTGATTTAAATGGTGCCTTTCACAGGCTGCAATAAATCTGCAGCTCTCCTAATGCTAATCAAAAATATGCAATAGATGAATAGTCCAATGCAGCAATCATGGTACATAGTGGCAGTAAAATAATAAACAGCCACAGCTCAAATAATGTTTCTAGCTTGATGACAATGTCAACAATCAAACAATCAAATACTTTTCCTCCTGAATAAAATTTAGGGGAATGAATAATACTTAAAACCTCATGCAGGTGACATTCATGAAGTATTTTTCTTATTGTTCAGCAATAACTTCTTTTTTTTTATTTTATTCAAGCGAGTCAGAGTGTTGCCAGGACATTTGTGTGGGAACATTTACCTTCACGTGTGCTTGTCAAAAACATTATTTCTCCACAAAACAGAATATTGCAAATTGGATACTTGAGGGCAAGGAAAATAATGTTGTTTACTGCTATTTTTTCTAGGTTTGTACATATAATAAGACTCTGAAATTAGCTCCTTGGGATGGTTAATGAAGTCAAGTAAGTCCATTCATTGTACAGCAGAAGCAATAACTTGTTTTAATTCCATGTTAATATAATTTTGCCTGGATATTTTTGTGGTTTTTTTCAAAATAGACCAATTGCACTCCATTCTGGAGCAAATTATGTACCCTGTGCACATACTGAGCATGCCTTGATAACCAGAGATCCCATTACATGTTTAATAATTGACTATTCAATAGAGCATTGATGCATTTTTGTCTGGAACTAATTCACCTTTGTCTGTGTATCAAGAAGAAAGTACAGTGAATTACAGATACGGTCTTGAAATGTAAAGGCCATATGCTTTATTCATCTCAGGTCTTTTAAACTCCATATTCATGACAGGCACTGCTTGGGAATTAATATCCTGGCTTGGGTATGCCAGTATATATACAATATGATTTATTAGAGCAATGATTCATTGAAAAGCACCTTGAACCTATCAGGGAGACAGCACCTTCTGTAACAGGTTTGACCTCACAAATAAATCACTCACTGCTGTACTTGCAGAGATGTGTGTGACGTGTCACGCTGACAAATAATCCCAGTGGTTACAGTATTTAAAATCACAAGTTTAACAAACCCACCAAAAGTTTAAAAACTCCACGCACAAATGTCTCTGTGGCAGAACAGCAAGCACAAGAAGGTCCCCACCATTCATGCAGAGCTGTCATCCCCTCACTGCCAACTTAGGAACAGAAGATCTCAGCAGAGGGCTTACTCTCAAGTGTAGGGCGTTCCATCTCACCAAAAAATAAGCTTCTCCATCACCTCTGTTCTCACCAACCAATTCTAACCAAGGTCAATCAGCCTGGCTGGTTTCAAGCACAGACTCGCTGACCTAGGTCTCACAACTCCATTGAATTCAGCTCAGAATGAAAAATAAGACTGAAGAAGACAAGCTCTAAAATTTTCAGTAAATGGCATTTAATCTCAAGGAGAAAGAGCAGTAATTTTTCTCCATAGGTAAACATTCTCCCATAGCTGTACTGTAACCAAGCTGCTTTTCCATGTTTGGAGGCTGCATGTCTAAAGGTGAGTTTGTTGTATATTATCCATTCAAGCCAGCACCTTCAAGAGCACTAAATTCACACACAAATTATTTTTGTCACTTTGCCACAACTGCACCATCGGCCAAATTGTGCCTCTGAATTTCCTCTGACTATAACCAATGCCAAATCCCTCACAAGAAAAGCAGCAATGCCCTGAAGTAAAGCATCTGTTACTTTTCTAGTGATTTGTAAAGTCACAAATGTAGATTTGTCACCAGCCAAATCTGGTGAAGGGCTGCTTCTATCTGATAATCTCACCTGTTGCACTCCCTTGTAACATGTACAGGCTGCCATAAATCTTGTCATGGAAAAAAACCTGATAATGTTCAATTTAACATTTTAAGAGATTTCAGATACAGACTCTGGAATTACTTCACCATTCTTATTCTTAGGAAGTGTTTATCTTCAGATCACCATAAAGTAGAAAACCAGTTCAGACTTCTTTTTGCATCTTAGCCTTAATTTTTGCCGTCTTCGCAGCCATTCCTGCAAAATATTTGGGTGCGTGTTCACTTCAAACCGTAGCAGACTTTTCCCTGCCCTTTGCAGTTACTTGTTTTCCCTTGGAGGGTTCAAGCAATCCTTTACAACACAAAGCACCCCAAACTTTTTTTATCCACCAACACACAGCTATGTTTTGAGAGGCGTTTATCAAACGAGGTCAGAGTTTTGCCATGGCCGTGACAGACCCCACTACACAGAGCACTCTGCAGAGATCCCAGATGAGTGCACTGTTCCCAAAGCCCCTTCTGAGGGTGCACTATCACAGCAATCACTCACTCACACACACCCAGGGGATCCCCAACATTTGCTAAATTCTGCTTGAGGAACAGCTGCAGACAACCCCTGTATGGGATAAATGACCCTTCATTGCTGCTATCAAACCCAAGAGCCAGAGTGTTCTGCTAAATAAGAGCTTTTTTCACCCAGCCACCCCATGGCTGCTGATGAGCAACAGAATTTCTTCCCATCTCAAGAAAGGGTTTCAAGCTATGCCAGCTACAAGCCATTGGCTCAGCTCTAGAGGTGGGGTGACTGCAAGTACCCCATTGTCCTTTAGGTCTGGAGGAAAAACAAAGAAAAACACCAAAAATACCTCAACTAGGATTTTTAGGGATCTACATTCATTGCTTTCTAACACATTTGAGATGTCTAAATTTCATTTCCCTGCGGACTGTGGGTTTGACTACACAGCTATCCAAGTGTTAAACAGCTTCATTTGTGATTGGATGCTGGTCTGTGATTTTATTTTATCCTTTACTGGTGGGGCCCTCAACAGGCAAAGTCAATTTAGTGATTTTCTGAAGCAAACAATAACTTACAAGATGTGAACTCAATTCACGCTCCAGTTGAAGTGCTGGGAATCTCCCTGGTGATCTTTCCACATGTTTAATGTGGTTCTGCTGTACTTGGGAATATTTCCACTCTTTCACAGCCTTCCTTGTTGAGAAGATCTCTGGTAAGTACCATTGACTCCCAGTGATTTATTTACTTCATGTTTATTTAACAAGATGTGCTCTTTACCCACTTGTGTGGTGTTACAGCCCTGACAAGCTGCACACTCACAGCTCCACTTCTGGTTTTGTTGGGATTGTGTTCACAGACACGTGGACAACAAAGACAGTGGACAGAGCCTGTTAATTACAGAGCCTGTTTTTCCTTGGTTTGTTTTTTTTTTCCTTCAGGACAACCAATAATCATTTCTAACACAGACAGCTGTTTATTTTTCTGTTTCCACATAACTGTTATGTTGTCAGCACACTCAGTAAAACACATCTAGTGAAAAGGACAAGTTCAGGAGATAATGTTGGTCCTGCATTAGCTGGAAAATTACTGACATTTCACTGCATGAGGGATGCAGTTTCCTAAGTGGATACTTCACCTTTTAAAGGGCTTATTACAAGCTTGGCTGTAGGCTGCACCATTACACACAGATTTTGTCTTTCATCAACAACAGTGGCTATCACCAACGCTGCTCTACAGCTCCAGAGACACTTCTGCTGCTCACGGCCTCCAAGTGGTGAAAATAAGCAGTTTCTCATTCTTGAGTTATCCTGTGGTTTCATAGCTGGCTCTCTTGGTTCTCTGGATGCTGTCTAAATAAGTCAAATGCCCCATCCAGGACCAAAAAGAAAATGCGCTCAGAAATGTGTGGGGAAGGAAGATTTTTGTTAAAACATTCATATCTTTCATGAAAAATAGACCAAGGTTACTTATCATTTCTGCCTCTGTTTTAAATATGAGTATATTGTCAATTGTTAGCACATGACAGTCAGCTACACTATTTTGCAATAATAACTAACAATTATAGTTACTCAAGATTTTATGACTCCCCTGAAGGAAAAAGTCTTGACACAGCAGGTATGAAATGTAAAAACAAAAAAAACCCAAACGAACAAAACCCAAGAAACAAAACAAAAAAAACCCCAAAACAAACAAAAAACCCCACCAAACCAAACTAAAAAGAACCAACCCCCCAAAAAACAAACAAAACAACACCCCCACAAACACAAACCCCAAACCAAAAATTAAAAAAAAAAAACCAAAAAGCCCACAAAAAAACCCCAACCAACCAACCATAAAAACCCCCAAAACAAAAAACCCCTTATGTTTGCTTTTCCACAGCTCCATATAAAATATTTTTCTCTGCAAGGGTTTATTTCAGCAGTGATCTCTGCAGGAAGGACAGCGCTCCAGACAAAGTCAGGCACTGCTGCTGGATTCCGAATTGCCTGTGTATGGGCAAACCAATTAGTGACTGGCAATAAGTCATGAGGTGCAATAGAAAGGAATCTGCAATCTGCCTTTCCCTTCTCAAGAGGCACTTAGCTTCCCATCCACTGCTGCTAGAACTTGAAACTCCTCTGCAGCTGCCATCTGGCATGCAAGTGTGGATCTGGGCCTAAATGAGGAACAATAAAGATGGATGGAAGCCTTGATGCTTTGCAATGCACAATACAGCTTTGTAAAAGATCCTTTCTATTAAATGATACTGAAATCAAGATTTTAAGCATTATGACTATGCCTCATTGTATCATTTCAAAGTTTATGTAAAGCAGATTAAATAATCTTCTTTCTAGCCAAGTCACTAAAAACTAAACTGGTGAGGGATGAGAAAAATAAATCTTCTAGCTGAGAAAAATAACAGAAACCATAGTCAAAAAACGGGTAAAATGTAAATGTTTGCAACAGCTTTAATTTTTACTCTCTAGCATACAATATTGCACATCCTAAAAACATGTAGAAATACGAACAAAACCCCAATGTCTTTCTTTTTTAAGCCATGCTGTGCCTCAATAGTCCTTGAGGTGGGTGGCAGTGCTGATAGTACAGGGTTAAATTTTAGCAGCATAGGGATAAAATGTTTCTAAAATCATGGGAATAGATTCAGGGGAGTGGATAGAAAGGTTGGGCTCGGGGAAAGGGAACTGGGCCTCGGGAGCAAATGTTCAGCTCTGTTTGTACCAGATCATGTACAGCTGCACCTGCATGATCCACGTATGATAAATGATATGATTGTTACATTTAGTAATTGTTGGGAGTTGAATATGATTATTGTTTAATTGTAATAAGAATCATGAGAAACGATGTAATCACAATAAGAATCATGAGAAATGATGTTTGGGGGGCCTGACAAAAACAACAAGAATTCATGCTTGGATAGGATCCATGTATACAATAGAACAATATGGGTTTAATAATTAATATATAGTTATATAACAGAAAAGGTATAAAACATGTTCATCTGGAATCCAATGTGGGAGTCAGATTTGGGTCTGTGCCAATGTCTTGGGTCGTGGAGCCAGGGGTGTGTATTCTATTTTCATCTGTTAAAAGCAGTTGGGGGGATGTCTTTTTTTTCTTCATCTCTTGTAACTCAAGGGGGAAGGGGGCTGGATGCCTTCTGATAATGGGCCATTAACACCTCCCCGGATTATACCCTTTCCCAGAGCTGCATGCACATTCCTTCATCCTACTGAGATGGGGCATCACATCCCCCCTGGCAGTGGGGGTGGTGGGGCGGGCAGGCATTCCTTTCTGGATAAAACTGAGACACAGGGACACTGCGAGCTTCACCCGATTTTCTGAGAAGACTGGACCCTTCCCACCCACTGGACCCTTCCCACCCACTGGACCCTTCCTACCCACTGGACCCCTTTTACCATCACTGGACCCATTTTCTGCAGGATCATCTCTACTTCACCAGAACCACATCTGCCACTCCAGGAGGACTCACTTTGGGACTGCTTCCAACACCCTGACCAACAGGGTGTCAGGTTGTAGCTCTGACTCTGTCAGGGTTCTCCAAAATTGTTTGTTTGCTTGTTTGGTTGGGTGGTTTTGTTTTCTACTACATTTGTATTGTTAATATTCCCAGTAAAGAACTGTTATTCCTATTCCCAAATCTTTGCCTGAAAGCCCTCGATTGCAAATTTATAATTTGGCGGGGTGTGAGGGGTTTACATTCTCCATTCTAGGGGAACCCCAGTTTCCCTGGTAGATAGCTGTCTTTCCAAACCAAGACAGCCCCTGATTCCCAGAGCTCTTCAATAAAAGCCCCAGCATACAACCACCCTGTGATTGTGTTTCAACACTACAGTAGCAGTGTGCAGGGAAGGCAGCCCCTGACTCCAGTGAGGGACTCAGCTGCCCTCCTGCCGTGGCCTGGTGACCTTGCCAAGGGCCAGAGAGCCAGCACTGTGTGGGCACAGAGGGAATTCCTTGTGGGAACACTGACCCTGCAGTGCCTCCCCAAAACACAAACCCCACACTCTCCTGACCACTTTGTTTGGCCACAAAAAAATCCCACTGTACTAACCAGAGATCAGTTATAGGAAGGGAAAAATTCTCTCAATTTCCTCCTGACAACTCCAAGAGAGGAAAAGGAGGTTACATGGGAGAAAAAAAACCTCTAAGTATGGTTTGCTTTCAGAAAGTAGCAAGAAACTTGAGTATTTCAGCAAACCTGTGTGTCTGTGGCAGCAGAATCAAAGGCTGGAGTACCTCTGTTTCTGAGAGTGGGAAAATGATGTGCCTTTACAGCAATTCTCTCCCCAAAACAATAATGAAATGCTCATCTTATACCCAGTTTTTCTACATTGCACAATTTGGTGTTACAGAGAAGCTATTCTAAAAATTACAGAGCTCCCTAAAAATGACAGCTCTGGTTCACAGCAAACCTTCAAGGTTTGAAATTAACCTTTGCTCTTAATTGAAAGAACAGAAAATCCTATCTGCATCTTTTCCAAAGGGAAATGTGTCAGTTACCCAATTTTATGAAAACCCAAATGCTTTTCAGTCCTGGACTCATCTCCTTTCTCTCTGTGCAAGAGATAAGCAAGCACTCTGCAGTCAGAACGTTATCAGAACAAATATGCCACCACGATACACTTCCCTATTGTCTAGAGCCACATTTGAACCAAAAGCAAATTAAATTAAAATCATCAGCACAGGGCACACGGAGATCCAGCAAGTGCCAGTGCTGGACAACATCCCAGAGAGAAGTTCTAACCCTGCTGGGTTCCCATGTTCCACAGTGGGGATGTTACAGCACCTTCACTGCACAGAAACAGATTTCAGATTACAGTGGCAGTATTTCTTTGTCTTGGTCCTTTCTGAATTAGAACAGAGCCATACCAAAAAACCAGGAATGGTTTCCTTCTGATAATGGGATTACTCCCACTTTCAGCTGAGCAGAACTAGTAAATCTCAAACTTCCAATGATGCAGAGGCTTTAGCTATAGGAAAGCTGATATTTGACAAAAACGGTGCTGTGGTTTCCAGTACAATTATTAAAAATACCCACAGATAAATTCTGTAGGTTACAGAAGAACACAGCACCACACTAACACTCACCAAGAGACATCCCAAAGAAAACACGAATTAAAAGTGCCAAATACTTTCATAAAATCCACTTGAAAAAACAATATCAAATTTCTTATATTAAAAATTGATTTTTAAATGATCTTACAAAGTTTCTCTTGGACTGTCACGTGTTGTTGTTGCTACCTCCAGATACAACTCTGAAAATTGTTTTTGTGATTAAAATACTGAACAACTGTAAGATTTTATCAGCCAGTAATACCACTTACTGTGCTGGAAAGATAATATGGAATGTCATTGGAAACATTGTGCAAACAAAACAAGCTATTTTAGCTCCACTAAAATGCAAAATTCAACCAAGTAAAGGAAATGACAAAAACAATTGATACATATTGACATAACTTTACAAGCAGTGGAGGACTAAGGAGAGGGAGAAAAAAAGAACCCAAAGCAATTTAAAATGCACGTCTGAGAGACTCTAAAAACAAAAAGAAATGAACCAAACATTTCATTCTGTTCACCTGTGACAAAAAAAAAAGACATACTGTTTTGATGGTCATGGAACCTAAAACAAGTGAAAAATTTTATCTCCCTTTCTCTGTTTGTATTTTATCTTCTAGATAAGTCTGCCTTGCAGCCAAGTTAAAAAGTTTTGTGCTTGTTTTTTGAGCCTTTTTAAGTTGGTTTGGGTTTTTCCTTAGCTTTCAGACAAAGCTTTGTATTCTGCCCTGTCTCTACCTCAGCTCATTTATCTTCTATGGCTTCAGAGGAATCAGCACACAGGAGCCTGCTTTGCTTTGTTTCTGTACTGCAGTTTAGCCTTTTGATTCCTGCTGCTTGCCTCAGTAATAATGGACTTGCTAATGTTTGCCTTCAGTTCCAACAGCAACCAACCAATGGAATGATTTTCATTGCAGGAAGTCAACATTTTCTTGCCCACCCATATTTGTGATATTTGATGTAATGTCCAGAGTAGCTGTAACTGCAGCACCAGTAGTTTCCAGATCAAAGTGTGTATTTCCTTCACTTGTTGTCTTGGTTTGGAAAGACAGGTCTCAGCCAGGGAAACTGGGGTTCCCCTAGAATGGAGAATACCAACCCCTCACACCCCGCCAAATTATAATTTTGCAATCAAGGGCTCTCAGGCAAAGATGCTGGGGATAGGAATAACAGTTCTTTACTAGGAATATTAACAATACAAATGTAATAGGAAACAAAACCACCCAACCAAACAAGCAAACAACGATTTTGGAAAACCCTGACAGAGTCAGAGCCACAACCTGACACCCTGTGATCCAGGGTGTTGAAAGCTGTCCAAAAGTGAGTCCTTCTGAAGTGGCAGACTGTACTACTGTTCGAGTAGAGATGATCCTGTAGGAGCAGAGTAGAAAAGCAGGTCCAGGGGTGGTGAGGAGGGGAATCTGGTGATGATGAGGAGGGGGTCCGGGGATGGTGAGGTGGAATCTCATGTTGGTGAGATGAAGTCCGGTCTTCCTCTCAGGAAGGTGAAAAACTGGCAGCTCTCTTGTCTGTGAGTCTCCGTTTATGCAGACAGCAAAACTGCCTGTCTCTCCACCTCCACTGCCAGGGGATGTGATGTATCTCACAATAGGATGATGGAAATGCAGATGCACCCCTCAGGGGTGGGGAAGGTACAGGCTGGGAAGGTGCTAATGGCCTATTAGGATGAGCCTTCAGGCCTTCAAACAAATGGAAACAGAATACACAAAACCCGGCTTCACAACCCAGGACACTTGGGTATAGATGAAGCCCTGTGAGTATCACCAAGGCTTCAAGCCAATGCTCTCCATCTCTGTTATGGAGGGGAAGGGTTAGTGAATACTTCTCCCATGTCTCTCTTCTCCATCTCGTCCCAATAGAATTTTCTTCTGATCTGAACTACACATCAGAACAGAGCAGATGCCAAGAACTAAAAGATTATTTATTAGTTTACAATCACAAGCCCTAATTCTACAGCCCTGGTGTGCACAACTTGTGTAAGGCCCTGGGAGTTTTGCGTCTCAAGAACTGCATTAAATGCCAGATTTTCTTACAAAAACTGACTCACAACATCTGGAACAACTTTGGCTTGGAATTCCACACTCAGTTTCACACCTTGACATGGGTATTCTCATTTATTTAAAAACTAATAAAAAAATAACAGAATAACATGTTGCTCCAAATTCCCCCTGAAACTAGGCCATAAACCCATGAAAATAATGCTGTGATAAAAAGCAGAAGCCAGTCTGCTGATTACCATTCTCTTCAGGTAATTGTCAGAACTTTACATGATTCTTCTGTAGGGGTAACTTTGTCTAACAGGTTTTGATTAGCCTAATCTTTCATTATCACTGGGGAACTTTCTGTGGTCATCTCTTCTTCCCTTGCAGAGGAGCACCTCAGTGCTTCAGCTCCTGTACACCTTCTTGTCTGATACTCATCTCTGCCCACATCATCCCCTTCACAACCCTGCACTTCAGGTATGGTTTGCAAGTTCAGCCACTTCCAGAGGGCTCAGTGGAGAACTCAGCTTAGGATCACATCCAGCGCTCTATTTGTTGCCTTCAGCAAATTATTCATAGTTCTAAAGCCTTTTATCTGTTAAACAGTTTCTTAAAAACTAACGAGAAGTGGAAGCCTTATGTTTAAAGGCAGCAAGGCAGAAATGCTCATTACTACACCTGTGATTCAGTTTACAGCAAAACTGGTGAAGGACAGAACCTCAGCCAGCCCAAAACAGCTCCCACTGGGATCAGTGGAGCCACGTTAATTTGTGCCCACTCACCAGTTCATCCTTAGTTTTCCAACCTGATGCACAAGATTTAACCTTTGGATTGGTTGAATGAAGTGTTTCCTTTAACAGGGAGTCTTGTATATTGACAAAACATGTAACAGCAATTCAGACTCTAGAATGAGGAGGTTTTAATCCTAGCTGCTACTTTTCAGGAAAAAAACCAAACAAACAAACACCACCTTAATGTGTTTATTAAGCCTGGTCAGCCAAAATAAGTGGCCCATTGTGCACAGGACGTCAGTGTCATAAAGTTTTTTAAAATGGACTTTTGTCTCTCAAAGGGCATTGGGGAATTGCTTTTTCTACAAAATTCTAGATCCTTTTGTAAGAAAGATTATTTATAGAGACACATTTGTTCATTTCAAAACTGCCGATCTGGCTTTTCATCATTAAAAAATCCCACAGCTTTTAAAAGTCAAGCACCTACAGTCTGGACTGCTTATGTGTAAGAAATTGCTTGTGTAGTCTTCCTCCAGCACACTCCCTGTTTTAAACAACGACAAAAGTCACCCTGTCACTAAGAGTTCCCTAATATATCAAATTGCAAGTTGTAGTCTATGAAAAGTTAAAGTTTATGTGTACAAAGCAGGACCAAAGACAAGCATGGAAATGGCATGGAGAAATACACAGCCACACACAATTTCAATTCAATTTCAGCCCTGCCCACACCGCCACTTCATCCCCCTGAAGTTAAACCTCAAAAGTGCAAACTCTGCTCCCAGTCTGGAGCCAAAGCCCCACTGCCAAAACCATCTCTTGGCCACCTTTCTGCAAGGGCAAGGAAAGATCTGAAGTACATCTCATGGCCTCTGTGCAGGAGTGAAGCTTCGTCGTTTGCATGTGCGTTTCACACAGTAGAGCTTAAAAATGCATTCCACAATTCTATTTATTTTTTGCCATAATGTCAGACCAGAGGAATATTTGTGTTTCCCTTCAACAGGATGAAGAACAGGATGTTGTGGTAGACTCTAAACCTAACTGGTGACAAACTGACATCTCAAGAAACTGGATTTTATATGCCTAAGAATTAAAAAAGCAAATTATTTAAAACACTCTGGGCTTCACCTTTTGCAAAATCTATTTAACACATGACATTTTCATGACATTGGTGTATTTTGCAAAATGTTCCATAGCTGATGGAGAAAGAGATGATTTTGTGAGGCCATTTGACACAGAGAAAGCTGAGCTCCATGAAAGGAATGATGCCTGTGTCTTTGCAAACACATCATGAGAATCTGCTGGTAGACAGGGCCAAGGACTTACAGATAGGGAAGTGATGGAAGAGACTCTCAGTTCTAGAAAATGGTACTAATTGGCATGGACTGTTGCTCAGCCAAGGCTGTGTTGAATTCCTGAACTCAGAGAGACAGAACAAGGACTTAATAGAGCTATGAAGGGTGTTTTGTTACATAAAAGAAATACAAAAGGGGGGATACACAGTAGAGAGGGACATGGAGCAGGGGATTCGAGGCGGCTTTACCTTGGGAGAACCTCGGCCGATGGGGAAAGCAAGAGGGTGATGTGGATGGGAAATCAGGACAAAAATCGGGCTGTGTCCCCCAACCATTTCAAAGATCCCACGGGAAATGCTCCATGCCCTCTCCCTTTATTTCAACGAAGTTACAGGACTCCTCCGTCCCCTTTTTTGGACACAAACCGGCGCTGTCAATTCTCCAACACGTTCATTATACTCCAAGCCTCCCAAGCCCACCGTCCGCACGCTGTCAGCACAAGCCTGGCGCCGCGGGGCCCATCCTTAGGAACAGCAGGCAGCCGAAAGTTTGGGAGTCACCTTCAGGTGACACAAGAGGAACACAGCTCCTGCGTGAGGCGGCCCGGCTGCCGCCTGCAGCGGCGCGGGGGGAGGCCCGAGCCGGCCCCGGGCAGCCGCGGGCAGCGCTGCCAACCGCCGGGGCCCCGCTCGGCCTGCGGTAAGCACAGAGGGCAGCACGGACGGACCAGACGGACAGGAGAGGGGACGAGGGGAGGAGCCGGCCGGATCCCGCCGGGAGTCGGGAGCGGCTGCGGGCTCGGAGCGGGCGCTGTGGGGCTCGGAGCGGGCGCTGTGGGGCTCGGAGCGGGCGCTGCGGGCACGGCGGGCGCTGCGGGCAGGCCTCAAACCCGCGGCCGGGGCTGCCGGGCTGGCCACGCCACGCACTCGATAAACGCATATCCACCACCACATAGACATTTATATACACACACACACACACATATATATCACATATATATATGTATATAAAATGTGTGTGTGTGCGCGCGTGTTTAAAACAGAAAGCTTTTTTTCCCTTCTCTCCCCTCCCTCCTCCCCCCCAACACCTAGCCAAGTGCAGCGAGAGTTAGAGGGCAGCAGCAGATATGGTTACTTTTCGTTTATTTAAATCAATCTGGCTTTCACCGTGTAACTTGTCTTTCTGCCTGGCTTTAAGAGGGTGAAGCAGCTGCTGTTTGATTTTATAAACAACGCGTGATGTTTGTTAGCTTTGAGTTTTGTAGCACTACAGCCCGCTTGAGCGGTTGGTTTTGCAGGCGCGGTTTGCTGCTGAAGGCCGGTTCCACCGTGGGGTTGTACCAGTAAACTGCCTTCGTGCCTTTAACTTCAGAAGTGCCACTTTTAGAATTTGGCCTCTCTATGACAACCTGGTTAGAGTTCGGATGATCTCAAAGCCCTTTGAGCAGTCCAGAGATGTGTGTGGGGAGCACTGAGAATGCGACAGGTGACGCTCCTGTCAAAGGGGAATTTGAGCCTGTGCCTTTTCAAATAATTTATTGAGACAAAACTGGATTTCAAGGCAGTGATGATTTCCAAGGATTTAATTCATACAATGTTTCAGTTGCTGCTGCTGCACCTGGAGCAGGTGAAGTTGGCCAGGTGAAGCTGTCACAGCCCACCTGCCTGCCTGGCGCCTCTGGGGAGCCGCCTCAGTCGCACCAGGCAGCTTCACGTCTGTGCTTTCCCCACCACATCGCTGATTTGGTGCAATTGCCGCTCCAAGAGTTGTGTGGATGTCACTCTGCTCACCAAGCACTGTGCATTTTTGTGAACAATAACCAGCAGAAATGAAGAAATTAGCCCTGCAGGGTCACAGAGGATAATGGAGAACTTCAAAAACAAAAGAAATGCCGTCCTCGTGATCTGGCACAGGCAGGTCCTGCTCTGTGTTCTGGAAGTCCTGCCTTACACCAATATATGATTACTGGCATCAGAGTGTTCTGCAGTAGTACTGCTAGGGGTTTCACTAGCTTGCTGCCTTCTAAAAGCAGCTTTATAAGAGCAGATTTTCGTGATTGAAGATGTTTTCTTTACCACTTAAATTTATCTTCCATTTGTGTGCGAGCTCAGTTTCTGGGATTTGCCTTAGGATATGCTAAGTGTGTTTTGCTAGTTGAAAGAAAATTACAGAGATGTTGATAGACAAAAAATCACTCTGAATGGCTTCTCAACAGGAACTCTTGAAGTTTTAGCAAGAATTTGTTTTGACAGACAAGTTGGTGCTTTCACTAAATCAGCACTTTGTTTGCCTAAAAATAGGCTCCCAGAATTGCAGTTCTGTGTGAATCCTCTTTTTTCTGTAAATCAATATATTGTACATTGTGGGTGACTGACTCGTACATGCAAACAGAAGGGCGACTACTGGCTTTACTTAGAATATTTTAGACAAGTGTAGAAGAAGGAAAAGCTGATTTATTAGTGTGATATGGGCACAAAGAATAGGAAGGGAGTTGAGTGTCAGATGCTGCGTGATTATTGGAGCGATAATTATAAAGATCATACTGTGGGATGATCTGAAAAACAAGATACCAGGAGATGATTGCATTCTCTTGAGCTGTGGAAATGCTGCAAAGTTGTGTTGTGTGAGGCCAGTGAGATCCTGCACTACCCAGCAAACAGGGTACCAGGTGTTGGCCAGTCTGGTCCTTTTTTACTTGTTTCTGCATGGTTCTGGGGTATTGGAGTATCACTGGCCTTGTAACCAGGTGAAACCGCTACAGAGTCTGAATATTGTCAAGTGTTTTATGAGCAGTTAGAATGTAATTAATGCCTTTTGTACAAAATGGGATTATTTCATTATTTTCCCTAATACAGAAGAAGAACGTTAAGGACGTTATGTTGTGGCTGTCTTTATGTGTTTGCTGTTTAAGGGCAGCAGAAAATCTGAAATAACCTCATAATATTTAGTAAATGCAAAAAATAGGGATGTTAAAAATATGGGAATTAACTGTTGACGTGCACGAATGGAGGCTTCTGAATTCTGTGTTGCTGAGTTGTTGTATTCTTTATTGTTCAGGCAATGGGCAGCCTGTAAGCTGATTATTTTGTAAGATGATTAAGAATATTAATAACATAGAATATTCTTAAGAATACTAAGAAAAATGTATCATACAGGGTACTATCATGGGAGTATCTCTGTGAATAACTTATTGGCTGGACTGTGGGACCAGACACTCTTGTGTCCCACTGTGGAATTCTAGTTATAAACTCGCAGCAACTCACAGCCTTAAAAAAATGTGTTGTTGACTTGAATTCACAGGCCCTGTTTTGTGTGTGTTGAAAATACAATCTTTGTAGCCTTGTGCTAAGCAATAATTCTGCTCAGATTTTTCAAAGTTCAAAATTGTTGAAGGCAATGCCCTGTTCATTATTAACTGGAGGTTCAATGTTTGCATGTATTTCAGGCTGCATGAGCCCTGTGCTCAGTTTATTATTTGTATTTGTTGTGCTTTGTCAATGTGTACTTTTTGTGGTGTATTTTCTTCTTTAGTCCCTTTCAACTGCCAATTCTCTGTAGCAGTGGAGCAGAAAGAGTTGGGATTGGAAGCTGAAAACAGAGAACTACTTGCATTCAGAAGGGAAAACTCATTCCAAGTAAATGGAACTGTAAGTCATGTTTAGGTTGATTTTAGAGATGTAACTGATAGAGTGCTTTTGTTGGTTCTTCTGTGAAAGGGAATTTCCCCACTGATACAGCCTGAAATAAAAGAATGGCAAGAGTGAAGTGTTGTGCTGTGATTTGAAGGATTATAATCTCAGGAGAGGAGGAGACACTTCTGCTGAGGCTGCTTTCTCTGGTTGCCACCAGGGCACTTGGAATTTGGGCCACAGTCAGTTTTCTGTGGAGTGACTTGTTAACAGGGAACTTTTTGTTTTCCTGGGAAAATTGCTGCTTGGACAAAGGGGAAGAAGAAATATTGAGTACCTCCAAAGTGAGCAGGTCTGGCTCAGGCAAACCTCCCTGTGCATTGTTAAAGGCAGCATTTGTTGTGTTTTGAGGCATCCTCAGTGTTACACGTGCTAAAGCCCAGGTGATTTTTATGGACTTGGATAAATTGCTGCTCTAGTGAATACTGCAGTGAGGAGGGGAACAGATCTTGAAGCTGCAATGGGACTTGTGTTCTCTGACTGAAAGTCTGGTGTGGGGATTGGAAGGAGCAGCTTCATAGTTCTGCTGAGGTGAATCTGGTAGGAAATCATGTATCCTGTCATGGCTTTCAGTGAAAGTCAAATAGATGGGGCCCACCTGAATCACTGGAATTTAAGAATACTATAACTCACCATATGGCCTTGAAAAAGCTGTTTTGGGGAGTTACAGCGTCATATTACAGCTGTGTGTAGTATATATGTACTCCTTGCAAAATGCTTTGTGGCTGGAGTGAGTAACTTTTTGATGAGTAAATAAAATACCGCCTCAGATTGTACATTTTCCATTTTTCCTCCCCCAGGTACATATGTTCATTGTTGAAGGGAAGGTGGGGATATACAGATATATATATTTGTCACTGTTGTAGAGGATTGGTTTTGGTGACAGCAAATGCTGGGAACTTACTGACTGGAGTAACTTCTCTATGGCAGCAACTCTTATTATTAACAGCAGAAGAATCTCTTGTATCCAGTCATATTTTCAAGGGATGTTTATGTCCTGTGGCTTGCTATGATCTGGGTCAGCTACTAAATGTACTTCTATTTCCTGACTTTCAACTCTAATATTCTTGGTGTCACTTGGTGTAACGCAGCTGGTCCCAGTGCATCTGCGTGAATTTATATGAGGTAATGATGTGGCCCAATAAAAGAATGGAATCGGGCAGCTTTGAACTTGTTCCAATCTAAGTTTCATCTAAATTAATCTAGATTCACCCTCCCAGGAGGAGATAATGCTTTAATCCTGTGCTAGGATTCGGTTTATTTCTGCTTTTTGCAGAAATGCTCGCTCAAGGGTGAGTGCCTCATAGCATGCACGTATCAGTGCCTTGTTCTCCAGTTTACTAATTTAACAGCTCATGAATCAGACTGTGCTGCTCAGCGCTCCATCCTGCTGCTGATAATTAATCAGATATGGCTCTAATTACTGACTTTGAGCAGAACTTAGCTGTGGTCATCTGTAACGTCATCTGTTATTGACATATTGTAGGAATACAGGCACCAGAAAAAGAACTTGCAGGAATTATCTAATGAAAATCATAATGCTTTGTCCATCATTAAACCTTTTTTATGTAGCTTGAGTGTGGCCTCCCCATCTGAAGGTGACTGCCCTTTTCTGCATTGCCACACGGTGTCCCTGTTGTTGGAAGCTTCCCAAAATGCAGCCTGGCATTTCTAGGAATTCACTGCTTGCCCAGGGCTGCTGAACACGGGCCCAGAGCAGGGCACACAGACTCTGCGTTTAAACTCTCCCCAGTGTTTGATTTCTCAAGAGAGCTTAGCTAAAAAATCAGTTAACTCTCTTTTTTTTTTTCTGTTACTTTGAATGGTGTTCAAATGATTTAAAACCCCCTCAGGTAACTAATACCAGCTGAGACAGCAACTGAATCAGAAAGTTTTGTTTCAGATACTAAAAGTTGCCCTAGATCTGTTGAATAGGTGTAGGGTGCACTATATTTGGGGATAGTAAAAATAGAATCACTAATTAAAAAAATCATCATCATAATAAATATATATACATGGGGGGTGTTTTTGAGTTTATAGATATATAATACCTTGTGAGATGCTTTTTCATTACGTGTTTATTTACTAGTAGTACAGTCTTGGTTTGTTGTAGATTTTTTTTCTGTTTTCTTTTTTGGTTTTGTTGTTTGTTTGTTTGTTTGGTAGTGGTGGTGGTGGTTTTTGAGTTTCCATTATCAGTACTGTCAAGTTATCACTAAAAATCATAGGTTGAAGTCTTTCCTTGGAGTTTTCAGGTATAAATGAGTAAGAGCTGTGATGAAACTGTCCAACACCTTTGCTTCAGGTGAGAAACAGAGTAGTCTGTAGAATTAGAAGCAAAGCAAAAGAAATCATTCAGTTGAGATGGCAAATAAAGGTCCAGCTATGGAAATACAAACTTGATCAGAACGGGGGAGCACAGGAGAGCCCTGAGCCAGCAGTGAGAGCTCCATTCAGATGCTGATGTTTTGCTCAGTTTCAGGGCAGGAACACCTTCCCCCATACCTTGGAGATACATTTACAGCATTGCTGATACTGAACAGAAGAACGTTTTTGGGGGGCTTTTTTCTGAATGAAAAAGCTGTACATTTTTCAGCATCCAGTTTTCATGTGTGAGCTTTTGTGTCTGCACGGGGACAGTAAACCAGAGGAGAGAGCAGGATGCAGTAAAAGGAGCTTCCTCCAGCTGCTCCCATCACAGACCATAAAACTGTTGCTAGCTTTCAGTGGCTCTACAGCCAGCAAGTCTTCTCCCCAGAATGTCTCCCCTAGTATGATGAAAGGTATGAGGAAAGTAGAATGAAAACCTTACAAAACAATTGTTGTATTCAGTACTAGCTGCTGGAGGTACAGGTGGCACTCAATGCTTCAAGGAATTTCTCAGTAAAAAGGTTCAATGTCAAAGGTTCAAAAAGTCACAAATTACAATATTAACACTTGCTGCTTGGTGCACTGAGTGCTGTGCTATGGTACAGTCCCAGTCTTCAGGTTGGGACTGTTTTGCTGGGAAAATTGCTGCCTGGACAGAGAGGAAGAGGAAATAGTGAGTACCTCTGTCTTGGGTTATAGAACCAAAAATGTGTATTCCATTTCATCAGCTGAAAGCAGCTGGGGTGGTGTTTTTCTTTATCTCTTGTAACTCTGGGGGGAGGGGGGCAGTGCCTTCTGATAATGGGCCAGCTGTTAAACCAGGTGGGACAGTGTTTGTTATCTCTGTCACCACCCATCCTCCCTCCAGGGGATGTTTTCTGCTAATGGGCCATGAAGGCTCACCAAGGACAGGACACATTCCATCATCCCAGTGTGAGATGTTCTACCCAGTGTGGGGAGCCAACCATTCCTACCTGGATAAAACTGAGACACAGGAACACCAGAGATCTGGTTCCACTGGATTCCCGGAGGAAGACTGGACCCTTCTCACCATCACTGGGCCCTTCTCTCTCAGGATCATCTCTGCTCCAACAGAACCACATCTGCCACTCCAGGAGGACTCACTGTAGACTGCTACTGCCACCTTAACCAACAGGGTGTTAGGTTGTTCTCAGGGTATCCAAAGGAATGCCCTGGACTCCCACAGGTTGTATTATTCCATTTATTTCATTTTACCTTTTTTTTTTCCCTCCTCTCCTATTAAATTGTATCTCTGACTTGGAGTCTCACTGGTTTTGCTTTCAAACCAGCACAACCTCCAAAGTGAGCAGGTCTGGTTCAGGCAAAACTCCCTGTGCATTGTTAAAGGCAGCATTTGTTGTGTTTTGTGTTGTATAAATCCTCCATAAATGAACTGATCATGTTGGCAGCTGTAAAACATCGACTTGACATGGATTTAACCATTATTATTAAATTTTTCTAAGTCAGAGAAAGGGGAGTGAAAAGGGACTGTAAGAACTGGGAGCAGTAAGAGGTGGGCTCTGAGCTGCAGGTACAGTGCAGGTGGAGAATGAGTTTTGACTGATCAGAACACACAGCTGTGCTGGGTTTGGTCTGTTACCTCAAGACTGAGTTCTGAAATTTGGGATGCAGGTGTCTCCTGCAGGAAACTTGTTCTGTTTGATGGGAAGGGCTGGAGGCCAGGGAAGGGAGGAGAGTGGGGTTTGTATGATATACAGGTGTGAGCAATGTAGGGATTTCAAATTCTAGGAAAATACTTTGGCTTTGTAGACATGGATGTGGGAAACAATTGTTTTTATCATGCCATTTGTATTCTGGATTAATTTTAAGAGTTATGCAAGTAAATAGCTCCAAGCACATTGGATTGAAACTGATTTTTGCTATGTTTTCAGTGGACGACTGACAGTTTAACCAAATTACATCAGGGTTGTTTGTAAACACCCCTGCAAGGCTCTTCACAGCATTGCTCCCTACCCATTCCCCCTGTTCACAGCTTTTTCATACCCTGGGGATTTCCTGACACAGCTGTGCTTCCTCTTCCCTGTGCTCCCTGTTGTTGGTGCCCTGTGCATTGTTCTGTGGTCCAGCAGAGGAGCCACACAGGCCAATGCTGATAATCTGGCTGGAAGTGTTTGCCAGCTGGCTGACCCCCAGTGCTGCCTGCCCAGCTCCAGGGAAGTCACACCTTAGG
Source organism: Phylloscopus collybita (assembly GCA_027886175.1). Taxonomy (NCBI): domain Eukaryota; kingdom Metazoa; phylum Chordata; class Aves; order Passeriformes; family Phylloscopidae; genus Phylloscopus; species Phylloscopus collybita. The sequence continues at coordinate 27,247,158 of JAJNNQ010000003.1, read as the reverse complement.
ATTGGCTGTTGCACCTGAGGTTTTGTTACGTGTTGCAAAGGTTCACTGTAAGAAGTTATTTAAAAAAGAAATAAAATCAGGTTTTGTAGCAAGCCTGTGGGTTCCAGCATCATCGCCACAAAGACAGAACAAAGCCTTTCTCTCCAATAAAAGCAGGTTAATATTTAAAAATAAGTAAAAAAATGTCAGGTTTTAATAGTAAGAGTGTAAATTTCTAGAAGTGTGTTCTAGCTGTGTCTGTGTGTGGGGAAGCAGAATGTGTTGGTGTTCTCCTAGTTAATATCCAGGAATAGCAGTGCTCCTGGGCAGGCAGATGCTGAATGCTGGGACAGAACTGCTCTGTGGACACTGCACTGGTGCTCCAGGAACACCCAGTTCTGGAAACAGCTCCTTTTAGTTCAGGGACCAAGGGCAGACTGTGCTTTCTCAACTTTGTCTTTTGTTTTATTTTTTTTTTTTTTTCTTCAGGGAGGAGGTGTAATGCTTTGCTGTCAGGATGAGGAGCAGGATCCCTGTCATCCTCCTGGCCTGTGGCTCCTTTAACCCCACCACCAACATGCACATGCGTTTGTTTGAGCTGGCCAGAGACCACCTGCACCAGACAGGTCAGTGAGGGCTGGGGAAAGCAGGAAAGAGTTTTAATACTCACTTAGATCAGCTCTTACTTTACAGCTGGGTTCATTTTAATATTCTCTACTGATATTAATGTAAAGCTTTCATGGGATATTCAGTATAGAAAGTCTGGCATCTCCTCAGTGTATAAGCAAGTATAGTGAGTGTTCATGCAAAGAGAGGAAAAGTTTTATCAGCAGTTTGAGCATCCTGTTCATGGCACTGGCTGAACCTTGTGAAATAATATGGTGAATAATTTTGAAACTTAGGAAAATCATTTGTGTTCCGGTTCTGTGCTTTTATGATACAATGTTCTTTAACATGAAGAAGAGTTACAGGTAGCAGTTTTGACAGCCAGAAAAACAGGAGAAAAGATGAAATGTTAATTATTCATTATCTGTCTTCACTAAGAGGCACTTTATCTATCCTTGAAAAAGATCAGAAAGGAGAGATGCCATCAGGCTAGAATATTTTGGCAACAAAAGAGCAAGGTGGTAACATCAGGAATTTAAGAATCAGAAATGCTACTGAAAAGCCTTGAACTCTATGCTTGAGCAGCTCCTTAGATGCTCAGGGATTTATTTTATATTTTTTTCACCTGGCAGCTAAAATATGCACTTAGGTTTCTGAAAGTGGTTGGGAGGGAATCATTGTTTGTTGGAATCTGCCAGAGGAGTTCCTAGGGAGGAGGTTCAGTAGCAACCTGAACAGCAAATAATAGTGAAAGGAATTTGGCTGACAAACTGAGCAGGGGGAGAGAACCTGGGAACCCACTGATAGCACTGTGCAGTAAAAGCTGCAGCTGCATACTCAGAATATCCTGTGAGGAAACTTTGACTGTCATGAGGAGGAATTACAGAGCTGCTCTGAGGGCAGCTTCTGCAAATCTCTGTTTTCCTAGAACTAAAATTATTTTGTTGCTCCTGCAGGACTGGAAATAAAGGATTAAACAGAGATTTTAATTGACTTTTTTTCACTGTAGTTTTATAACTGATTCTGCTGCCCATGTATGCAAAGAGTAGAAAAGTAATATGAGACCAACTAGTAATTCTGTTTAAGTCATAAATTATATTCCAATAACATTTCTCTTTGCCTTTAAAGAAGGACTGAACTGAGAAATGAATTATTATTCTGTCTGAAACAATTTAATGTCTGGTCTGCTCCAGGGTCACTTTAGAAAGACTCCACCCCTTACTCAGGGCAGTTTGCTTAAAGTCTAGTAAAAATCATATTAAAAATGAAATTTTGAAAGGTTGAAATGGAAATTGTGCATTATATTACACCTGATGTCAATGCCTAGTTCTGGGTAGGATGTGACTTGCCTTTTGGCTTCTCATTTTAATTTGTGAAGCCTTACAAGGGCTTTCTGCATTAAAGAAACCTTTTTTGATGTCTGGATTTCCTACAGTGTTGTCTTTGCACTTTCTGAAATCTTAACCTGACATGAGAGCCAAGTCAGAATCCTCAGTTTGCAGAAGCTTTACCCATCCTGAGCAGAGGTGGCTGTGTCTGCAGGACCTCCAAGAGCAGATGTTTGTGTTTGGATGTGTGGGTACACAAATCCATCTATGGCCCCTCCTGCACAGGGAATGTAGTTTCTCAAGCAGAAGGGGTTGGCAGCATGCTGTAAAAATGACTGATTCTGGATGCCTGTTTTACAGTAGAACCATTCCTACCCAGGAAATTAATTGGTCATCCTCTCATGTTTTTAGCCCTGTTTCCACTTCTGGGATTATGCAGGGAAGGAGAGGAGAAACTGGAGCTCATTTGCTGAGAAGAAGCAGCAGCTGCAGCCTGGGAGCTGATGGAGGGGCTGGAGAGCAGGGGTTGTCTGACTTGAGGCAGCAGTGATTCCCTTCTCAGGGGGAGCAGTGCACCTTGGAGCTGACATCCACACTGGATGCCTGAAATGAGTGAGGGATTAATTCATTAGTGTGAGGGACAGGTTTCCTGGGCTTGGGAATGGCTTTGTCTTCCTGCTGCTTCAGCAGTGCTGCTCCATCACAAATGAGGCTGAAATGCTGAGCTGGGCCATAGCTTGGCTGGAGCTCAGTCACCAACCCTGGAAGTGTTCAAAGGTCCTATGGATGTGGCACTTGGGGACATGTTCTAGTGCTGGGTTACTGCTTGGACTCAGGGATCTTAGGGGGCTTTTCCAGCTTTAACAATTCCAGGATTCTGTGACTTCAGGGGCAGGTTTCACTGCCATGAATGACGTGACCATCCCTGATGTGCATCCTGACATCTCCAGTAATTCTGTCTGCCAGCTTTTTGTGCCTCCTGTCAGTCTCTAACACTGCCTAATCCTATTTTTCATACATCCCTATTTTAACTAAGACATTTTATTGGGTTTCTGATACTTTAAGTGCAGTGTCATTGCAACATGTCAAGTAATTCATCCTCTTTCTGTTCATATCAGCCAACAAATCTTGTCATGCTGCCTTTTAAATACAACACACATAGCTGTGTGTGCCTGAATGCCTCCAATCATTCTCTTTATCTGGATTTTCTGTCTACTCATTTGAACTTGGCACTTTACATGTCCTCAGACACAACTAAAATTTTCTGAGATTCAGTCCCTTGTTTTAAAATTGTTTTTTGAAACTTGCAGTGACTCTGGCAGATGCCTTTAGAGTCTGTTATTTCCTGATGTCAGGCACCTTTACTTCTGTGACTGTATTCTTTGTTTGACCATAAAGACCAGAGAAATAGCACTGGAATCAATCTATCTGAGATATTTTTAATCTTGTTTCCCAAGTGTTGCCAGTGGAGGATGCTTACACCCACAAGTTTCTAGGTGAGACCAAAAGGGATGGAGGGCAAAGGAAGAAGCTGTGAAAGACAAGGTGTTTTATCTGTGGCAAGACAAATGCAAGGGGAAGGTGAAGGAGAATGAGTTATTCTCTTATGAAAACCAGGGAAAACGTGACACCATTCATGGGTTCTGTCAAATGCATTCCTGTGCTCTGGGTAGGGTGACACCAGGAAACTGCAGGACTTCTCTTGGGGGATTTTCCCTTGACACTTAGAGGAAAATGAGTAATGAGCAAGAGTTAAGTGTGTGGAGGGGTTTCATTTATTTGCTTTTCTGTAGTGGTTGTTTACCTTTCTTATTTACTTCTGGCATAATTTCTCCCAGTGAATTCCAGCCTTGCTACCACGTGAAATTAATTTTTAGATGCCCCACCAAAATACACAAACAATTTGGTATGAAATTGGCATTTGATAAATTTGCTTTAGTATTAGTAAACTAATTAAGCATTACAATTTGTGTTGTCTTTGTGATAATTTACAGTGACACTCTGATAACAGAAAATTAAATAAGGATTTTCCTTGATAATCTGCTTTAACATGTTTGAGGGACAGTCTTTGTTTCATTACTTTTGTTATTTTGTTCAGTTTTCTGAGCACTACCCAGTTCTCCTAAACAGTTCTTAGAGAATAGAAGTTCACAGTAAGAGGAACTTTTTTGCAGCATTTTGTAGGTATATTTTGAAAAACAAAGCCACTTGAGAGCCTGGAGGACTTTTACACGTATTTAGGACAAGCAATAATAACATACTACATGGTGAAAACAAATAGAATTCCAGAGAAATAGAATTTGAAGATAATTCTGGACCAAGGATGGTTTGAAGCAACCTGTAATAATTTATGGGAGAGAGAAGAGAATTGCAGTGGACATTAAGAAAAGCCCAAGGTGACAGAATTTAATGATTTCCCCTTCGCAGGTCTGCCAGAATTAAAGGAACATAATTGAGCAGATGAACTTTTAAATTACTGAATAGGAAAGAAGTTATTTGGAGCCAGTAATGAAATTGTTCATCTATCTTGATGCTAAAGCTTCTGTTTCTGTGTGGAAGGCTCTCGTGCATCCTGTTGGCACAGTGCTGGGTTACTCAGCTGGGAATCTTCCCAGGCCATTCCTGTGTTTGACTCTCTGAAGTGTTACCAACCTTGATTTTTCTCTTCCAGTTGATTTCATTTCTGCTTTGGAACAAGCTGATACGCCATCAGCAGCTCTTATCTCCCATTTATGCAGCTCTAGGGCAGACTAGGGACTGGAGTCTTTCCATCTCACAAGGATCTGGCAGACCCATATCATTCTTGGTTAGCATGAGCTCACAGATAGATGATTTTTTTATTTAATATATTCTTCTAAGGTATAAGGGAACAACTTATATCTGTAGGAACTTAAAGAAACTGAAACATGGAAAATAAAACCATCATGTAGAAAAAAACCTTTTAATAAGGTTAACATAGTAGTGAATTCAAACTGCAGTTTCCTTCCCTTTAAATGAAAAATTAATTTAAACTGTAATTTCTTTCCCTTTAAATGACAACTTGTTATAGCACTGTATAATACCAGAGTATGAGAGAATAATTGTTCTTCATAAATCAAGTGGAATTATTTCCAATTTCAAATCAAGGGATGGACCTAATTATATACACATCTTTGCATGATTCTGGAAAATTTTATCTTGCTCATTTTGCCTGTAATGAGAATATTTCAAAACAGAGGATGGTTTGAACTGACATCTTAAGAGGATCTAAATCTCACTGAATCTTAATGCTGATTTTTTAAGCCCAATTCGATGAAGTTCTTTTGAAAATTTTATTACATCAAAATAAATGTGACATTGCTAGAGCATCATGTAAGAATATTCAATTGTCATGTGCCAGTGTCAGAAATGTCAGGGGTACTGTTTTCCTTACAAAGCAATAAAGGTAGCATGCTGCATTGAAGTTTCTTTGTTAAAATAATTGAATTAGAAAAACGGAAGAGGATTTTTTCCTTCCTCAGTATCATATTTCTCATAGTTATTTAAAATACCTGTGTTTCATTAGAAATGATTTTGTTCATTTCTGTTCAGTTGAAACACTCTTCTTCTCCTCTCAGTTTCTGGAGGCATCTTATGGTGATACTTTGTTTTTGTTTCCTGATTTGGGGCCAGAACTTCAAAGTCTAACCAGTCTGTTAATGTTAATGATTATGTTGTGTTACAGGGGTGGCAAACCAGGGGCGTATTGTCAAATGTATTTCACATGGTCAGCCAGGTAGGAAGGCATTTAGTGGCTGCTGAGCTGATGATGTGTGCAGCACAGTGCTCCTAGTCTCATTTTAGACTCCACTAGCTCCATCTTTGTGCTTGAATCTTCAGATTTCTCTGAATCACATCAATCACAGCTGCAGTAATATGCAGTAATTCTTGCTTTAACACAAAGAAAGGCACAATGGTTCTGATAAATAACAATGATCAGATCCTTAAGAACATAGTAGTGGTCAGTTAAGTCATTCTTTGCTCTGGCTATATCAAAGCTGTACCAACTGGACCATGAAACTTAATTCTGTCTAACAATTTTGATAGTTTGCAACATCAATTATGACTGTGTCCAGGTAGCTTAAAATTGTCTGTTTACCCAGCTTTCCTTTTTGGGTCATTTATCAGGATAAAAATGATAGTAATTGTGAGCAGTTCCCAGAGGAACAACCCCTTTGCATTTTAATTTTGGAATTGCTGGAAGTGGATTAAAAACAAAACCCCAATCAAGTTGTTCATGGCATCTTAAAACTTTGAAGTTAACCATGGAAGTTACCCTTTGAAGAGCTTGGTGAGCTCCCAAAGCCCTATCCATCCTAAATTTTCAAGATTCTGTGAAGAGGTTTTAATTTTCTTTTTTTTTTCTTTTTTTTTTTCTTTTTTTTTTTTTTTTTTTTTTTTGTTTGTTTGTTTGTTTGTTTGTTTGTTTTGTTTTGTTTTCCCCCCAGGAAGATACCAGGTGATTGAAGGCATAATGTCTCCTGTCAGTGACAGGTATGGGAAGAAGGGCTTGGTGCCAGCAAGGCACCGCGTGGCGATGGCCAGGCTGGCCCTGGAGACCTCTGACTGGATCCGGGTGGATCCCTGGGAGAGCCAGCAGGACACCTGGACAGAGACAGTGAAGGTGTTAAGGTGATCCCATTATCTTCTTCCTCCTGGCTTAATGAAATGGCTGACTGCCAAAAATCAGCCAGGGGTAGTAATGCACCTCCCACCCCCGAGTGGGCAGTTCTGTGTAAGGAAAGGGTTTCAGTTTACCTTTGGACATTTTAGGAAGTTTAGCCAAAAAGTGCTGTGTTTTTCTCCTTGTGATTGGCTCGGTGCCAGGAGGGGAGCACCTGTGGGCCCTTGTCACTGTTGGTCAAAACCTGTCCCCTTTCCTGCTGGCAGTTTGCCAATAGATCCATCCTCGATCATTGGGCAGAAAAGGTGACAGAGCAAAGGGTCTGCAGGCATTCTTGGGGTGCTGGAGCAGGTGTAGGATCTGTCCTTACACTCTGCTCGGCTTTGATCTTTGTTTCTAGTTTTGTATTATTTTGCATTATTTTATTAAACCTTTTTGGGTTTCAAGACACACCCGATCACGTGGTCCTGCTAATTATTATTAAGCCAGTACTCTGAACAGGGCTGGGCCCTTGGAGATTATGTGGGGCAGTCTCACAGCCAGGCTGCCACCTCAGTACACAGAGCTTGCTCCTCTAAAACACCCAGGGGAGTCAGGATTCCCCACCAGGAGTCTTTCATTTGCTCTCCCCAGACCTGTGCAATAACCATGGTACTGCCCTCGTGTCCTTCAAGTAGTTGGATGCATGTGGAAAGCCTCTGCAAAATGATGGCCACTGCTGGGTTCTGCAGGAAGAGTTCCTGCCTCTCACCTTTCTGGGGTGTAAGTCTCTAAGCAGGTAACAGATTGTGATCAGAAAGTAAGCGAGTTCACAAATGAATTCTGTTCTTCAGGAGGATCTCTGTTCCAGATTAGCTGTGGTAGCAGTATTATGCCTCCAGGTTTATCTGTTCACACAACCTTGTAAAGTTTTCTTATTAACTCTAATGGTAAATTAAGCCTAAGCCCCTAACTGCTGATGTTTTCTTCAAAATCTTGGAGTTTGCTGTGGTTTTGTGCTGGGAGGAGAAATTAAACAAGTTGTCCAAAACTTGATGCAAGTCTTTTCCATATGCTAATAAATACATATAGGCCAGGGTGTGAAAACACAAACCTCTTGTCCTAAGTGCTCTTTGGCAAAAGTGCTGCAGAAGGGAACAGATACCATTAAACTGAAAGCTTTCATGGAAGTCTAGAGCAGAGGTGCTGTAAGAGCTAGCACTGATTCTTCATGGTTATCCCTATTTTCTAGGTTACCTGCTAAGTGGAAAGGTGTTCAAGGCTCTAAATTGTGCCTTCCAACAGCTGCCTCAGGAGCTCTTGTGGCTCTGTGTGAAAGCAGCTAAAAGCCAGACTTGTTACTTTACACAAGCATCCCTAAGAATTCACTACAAACTTACAAGACCAAGTAGAGCCTTTAGATCTGCTTTTATTTGCTTCCCTGAGGGAACACAGACATCCAGTTCTCCTTTTGCTCCTTCCCTCCAGGCAGCAGAACAGGATCAGGATGGGAGGTTTTCTGTCTCTGCAGGAAACTCTTCTTTCTCTAATCATAACTGTATGTCCCAGTGTGAGAAGTCACCAAGTGCTGTCCTACAGTATTGGAGCTTTTGTCCTAAACTTCAGTTCAGTCAAACCATTTTCCTCTGGAGAAGCAGTCCCAAATCTTACAGATCAGGTGATCCTACTTTGGTCTTGCACAGCTCCAGCTGAAGTAAGTACTGCTTGCAAGATTGGGTTTGTAAATTATAAATCCACTTCAGAGTTCTTCAGGATAAGAGATCCAGTAAGTAAAACCTAAATGTAGAATTTTCTCCTCAGGCAATGCGGTATGAGCAGCCAGACTTCCCATCTGGTTAGAAAGTGAACCTCTAGTTTTATTAGTAAGTCCACAAAAGGTTAAAATGGCTGCTTGTTAAGGAGAGAAATGAGCTTAAATCTTGTTTTGTCCACAAATGTTGATGTGTATTAATGAGCTGAACCAATGCCATAATCAAGTGCTGACCCTTTTCCCTTGCATGGGGAAGCAGAATTCTGAAGAAATGCAGGTGTTTGTGCTTTACACTGTGTTTTAAGTGTCACAGGTGAGAAAAAAAAAGATAAAAAAGAGCTGGTTTTAGGGTATTCTCACTAAGTATGGACAGGCAATGGTTTATTGTAGAGGAGTTGATCTTGACGTGCTTCCAAAGCTAATCTATAGGTTCTTCACTCCTCAAAACCCAAGGACTAACTGCTGCCTTTACTATAAACTCCCTCAGGTAGGAAACTTCAGTACCAATGGAAAGAGATTTTCCTATTGCAAGGCAGAGGAAATCATTATTGTACCCAAATGTCTCTTCTTATCAGTACTTTGAGTTGTACACTTAACTGCAGTAGAACATTTAGTGCTGAAACACAGGAATGGCCTTTTCCTGCAGTACTTGTTTTAACTGAGTAAGATAAAAATGTCACATTTCATCAAAACCTGTGGATTTTGCAGAGGATCCCAAGTAGTTGTGACATAAAAGAATTTTAAGCAGCAAAGCTCAAATCCCTCTTACGTCAGTGCTATTAAGTGGGTATGGAAATCTTGGAGACTACCCCAAGGCTTTTCTTAGGAGGAGGGAACATAATAGAGCTGCTTTCCACTTAGCTGCTGTTTGTGAGTATTCCTAGACAAGGAAACAGTACTGTCAGTAGGCAAAGGACTGTATTTGTTGCTCCTGTGGGTTTGATTGGCATGCAGCTATAATACAGAGTAATTAAAAATTGGCAAAGATCTGCATTACCCAACTTCTGTTGAGTTGTGCTTGTGATTTAGCTCTATAGTTACTCAAAGCTTCACACACAGTTCAGAAAATGCTTGAGAAGCTGGCAGATGGGTTTGTCCTTTTTGCTGTATCTAAACTAATGTCACCCCACCTGCTGCAGCCCTAGATCTGCTGAGCAGACCCGGGGCAGCTCAGATTTTGCAGTGTTTGTAACGTTGGTCCTGCAGGGAGCTCTTTGCCGAGCGTTCTTGTTTTTGAATCCTGGCCCAAGAATGTCAGAGCACGACACACAGGCAGGGTGCTTGGCTATACATAGCAGCAGCCTGTTTACTGCAAGGCAGGGTTAAAATTAGACGTGTGGGAAGGCACAGAGCAAGCTCCTGGTACCCACTCTCTGCTGCACTGTGTGCCTCACCTCTTGGCTGTGCAATTCCTCTGGCCAGTGTCTGAGCATCAAAAATCCCTGGAGGCTGCTTTGCAGCCTGGCTGGGTGGAGGTTCTTGACACATCTGCAGCTTGTTCCTGTGGCTAAAGTGTTTGCATGATTTGAAGAGTGTACCTTTAAATCACTGATGTGAATTCCTTCCTTACAGCAGACATCCCAGGGGTCAGCTGGGGCTTTGGACATGCACTGGAATGAGGCTGTTCCTTGGAACTCAGAACCTTTGTGCTGCTGCAGTTGGATAGGAGCTGATAGTCACTACATGTGGCTCTAAATGTGCTACACAGAAGTTGGACACAGCCTTGATTCTGTGTCTGCTTGTCCTGCCTGAGCAGAGCTTGTATCCTTGAAACAATGTTGGCTTGTGCAAGTATGAGCAGTGCTTAGGCCTGGCTCAGGATGGTGCAAGGCAGGGACTGTTCTAAACAAGCAAGGCTGTGCTGATTTGGAGGGAAAAGGCCATTGCCATGAGGTAGCCACACCAGTATTGCAGGGGGGCACCATGGATCAGGAGTGGTGAAAGGATAAAGTGGCAGAAACCTGGAAAAACCTGCAAAGGGATCCTTGCCTGCCTTCCTGGATCTGAACTCAGTAAAATTAGAAGGACAGCAGATGTCAAAAATCTTAGGAGAATTTTTAGTTTCTTGGAATTGTGATTCTTTAAATTAAAAGGAATGGGAGAACAGCAAGGTGAAAACTCAGGGAACATATTTTTCCAGGGAATAGGAGGAGAGAGAACAAGAATGTCTCCTCCTCAAAACAGACCACACGTTATAAAAACACTGCCATGAGGGGCTGTATTTAGTCAAGAAATTACAGCTAGTGATTGAAGGGAGATTTAGTCCTGTTTCAGGCAAAAAACCTTTATGTTTTAAGTGTGGTACCAAAAGTGCCATGATGGTAGAATTTCAAAAAGGATTTACACGCCAGGATGCCATTAAGGAGCTCGCTTGTGAATTCCACAAAATGTAACTACATTGATACTAATCTCATGGCAGAATGAATGTGCCAAATTCTTAACAAATGGTATTGAAATCCAAAGGGCAGGAAGGTAGACCCTGTTCTGGAATGGGAAAGTGCCAGGTAATCACTCTGTTGCATCTCTGAGAGGATTACCTCACACAGAAGCCTTTATTTTAAATGCAGGCACCATTATAATGAAGCGCTCACAGCGTTCCAGTCCAAGGAGTTCATGAGAAGCAAACATCCCACAGAAAGCTCTACGGGGGATTCCCTTTCTTGCCAGCAGCAAGGTTGGTTCATGACTATAAACAAGATGCAGTGTTTAGCATTAAAAACCATACAGCTTTACCAGATTCGCAGTGAGAAAATTGAACAGAGTAGCTGGTGAGTTTTGAGGGTTGGAGCTGTGTCCCAAAACCAAGCCATGCCAAATGCCAACATAACTGCTGGGTCAGTTGTTTTGTAATAGCTCCCACACAGATAGGAGACCCTGGAGTTGTATTAATTCTTTGTGTTAAAGTATTTCTCTTTATTTACTTCTTCCCGTTTTTGGATTGCTTGAGTGGAGTAAAAATATTCCTTTAACCGTGTACAGATAATATTCAATATGCTTTGAGTGATGATGAAGTAGGTGATAAAGTAATTGTTACCAGACACATAATAACTGAAACTGAGTTTTTCTTGCAACCTTCTAAAAAAAAAAGCCTGGAGTAAAGGTAAATGATTTTAAAAATAAATTTAAAAAAAATTCGAAGTGACGAGTTAAAACCAATTTTAAGTATAAACTTCCTAGAAGACAGAGAAAGGATAAGACATCTGTTATTTGCTTTTGTCTTTCCAGTTCTACCAGAATTAAAGCTGCTCTGTGGGGCTGATTTTCTACAGTCATTTAAGACACCCAATCTTTGGAAGGAAGAAGACATCAAAGAAATAGTGGAAAAGTTTGGTTTGGTCTGCATTAGTCGGGCTGGCTCCGATCCGTCTCAGGTCATCCAGGAATCAGACCTTTTGTCTGAGTTTCAGCACAATATTTTCCTGGTGAGGGAGTGGATCCAGAATGAAATCAGTGCCACACAGATCCGCAGTGCCCTGTGCAGAGGGCTGAGTGTGAAATATCTCATCCCAGACTCTGTCATTGCCTACATCGCACAGCACAACGTCTACACCGCCGAGAGCGAGCGCAGGAACCAGGGGCACCTGCTGCAGCCTCTCAGGCTGCAAAACACAGCAACAAACCCTCTGAAGGACTGATTTCCACACTGTGTGCCCTGTCAGACCAGGAGCTTTGTCACACAGATTGCTTGAGAAAGTTGTTTGCTATTAATAATGAAAGGAAAGTCTGAAATTTCTTGAAATCGTGTGGTGTTTTACGTCCGTGCATGTGTGTGGTAGTGCTCAAGGAAATTGGGATGCTCAGCTGTCTAGCTTAAAATACACAAAGAACAGCTTCCTTGTGAAAATAAAAGGAAGGACATCTTTACAATAAATATTCTTAGTATTTCAGTAAGTCAGTAAATATGACTTAAGGGTCAAACACAGTACTTTCCTAACTCGTAATTCTGCAATCCTTACCGTTCTAAAACAACAAAGTACAATGAGCCATAACTTGAGAGAGAGATGTTTAAATATATATTACTTCTGAACTTTGATTTTATGAGACCCTGAATAACTTTTTTTATTTTTGGCAATTTGGCCAAGAGATGGAAATCAATCTTTCTTTCATGCAAGCACTTAAAAGTACACGTGCTACTTCTGCCACTTCTAAGGCTTTGGGTTCTCAAATGACAGATAGTCCTCACCCCCACATTTAATGTGGGTTTCTTTTCTTCTCTGATCCAGAGTCTTCTTAAGAGCAAGCAATTGCCAAAGCCCCAGAGTAGATAAAATATCCAACAGGGGCTTCAGTTGTTCCATATGCAAACATCTGGGAGGCTCAGTACTTGAGCTCTGATGTCAGCAGGGAAGACCCGTGCTCCTCTACACTGCTTGCCTGTTACACTGGTTCAGTGTCTCTCATTTCTGACAGGAGTCACTTTCAGAGAATACAGAACTCTATAAAGTGCTCCCTCTGTGGTTCACAGTTCCTTAACTGAAGGCATTCATGCAGCATTTATCACTGTACAGAGTAACCACTGCTTCCCAATACCAGTTTCCACCTAACTGGTCCTTCTGAGCCCCCAGCTGGCCAAGCAGCTTCCACTGGTGGTTCTGTAGGGTTCAGGAGCTTGTGGAAAGCAGTACCAGATACAAATGGCTTTGACTGAAAGGGTCTGTATGATTTTTTTTCTTGAAAGAAAGCATAAAGTAGCTGAAATCTATTCAAGAAAGAAGAATTTGACTCAAAGAACACACAAGCACTTTTACAGCTTTGGCTAATATCCTAAACTAAAGCTATTTGAAAGGCATTTTTTTCTGAGTGGCATGAAGAATGAAGAGTAGTATGGTTAAAATGGATTTCCCTTACACAAGTGATATGAAAAGTGAATATTTCATTCTTTTTAAATCAAGTCATCCTGCTGTCATTAGAAATCTCAGAGGTTCAGCCTTCTGGAAGGATCTTAGGGCAGCATTTCAACAATAATCGGATTAGAAGGACTTGCATAGCTCCATGGTCTAAAAAAGAGATAAAAGAAACCAGGGTTCAAACTTGCCACAGAGCAAGGCAGTGAGTTGTGTGGTGCAGAATCAACCCACAGCTCTGAGCCTGTGATTTTGACAATCACCTGAAGCAGGGATGCCTGCAGACTTCAATGGGTACTGGAAAATGGTCAGCAATGACAATTTTGAGGAGTATCTGAAAGCACTGGGTAAGGTTCCCTTCAAACTTCTTGAATGAATAATCAATAAATGCCACCTTATGCTTTAGATGAATCTATTTTTTCCTGTACAGCCATAAGTCATTTTTGTGAGAAGTATTTTTTTCAGAAATGCACTTTAAGAGTCGCCTTAAGCAAAACTGTTTTGCCTTAAGCAGCCTCTACTTTTTTACCATCTTGAAGCTTACATTAACAGACATTAAACTACATAGCTTGAAGAGGTAAGTGGTGGATTCCAAACATAAAAGAAACCTCCTATATTTTGAAAGGCAGTTAAATTTTTATTATTTAATAAAGATTTGGTGCAGTACTTATTGCAATTTTGTGTGTTTGTATTTGATGTTGTGTTAGTATCTCTGTGGAAATATTGGAGGCCTTATTAACTGTCAAAAACAAATGGTATATTTTAAAGATTCCCCATAATCAAAAAATTGAAACATTAAGTTATTTTAAAGAATTAGGTTGCAGACTTTTTCTGGATGGGAAGGTTTGGGCATCTATTTATCTTTGTTCATTTCAATTCTCCCCAGCAATGACAAGCTTCTTCTTGTGAAAGACTTTTCTGGAGAAAAATAACTCTTTTTTCTTTTTCAGATGTAAATGTTGCTGTAAGAAAAATAGCAAATCTGCTAAAGCCTGACAAAGAAATCCTTCAGAATGGGGATCACATTATCATTAAAACACTAAGCACTTTTAGAAACTACATCATGGAATTTGATGTAGGGAAGGAGTTTGAGGAGGATTTGTCTGGGGTGGACGATCGCAAGTGCATGGTAAGAGGCAGAACTTTAACAGGGGGCAAGAAGGAATATTGATAACCTGAGACCTTTCCCAGAACACAGCTTTTAACCATGCTGGGTGGCCAGTCCTGAAATTATTTCTGTGCTTCTCAGTTTGCCACAATGTACCTGCAGTTCTGAGCGTGCCTTTAGATTAGAGGAATGCTGATTTTAATCAGGAGCACAAAGCAATTTTATCAATCAGTGAATAATAACCTTAGTGAAGCTGTGCTCATTTATAGGGGGATGTTTGTTTGTCAGAAAGATATTTAGGGTCACTTCCAGAGCCTCTTTAATGAGTAAGGTTTCACAGGAGTGGAAATCTACTGATTGCAAGGTCAATGTGTGAGAATGGCCAAGTGCTTAAAGATTGCCTGGGTGTATTTATTAGAGCACACACTTAATTAGCCCACTGGAACAAATCGTACTGAAATGAACAAGCAAACACTGAGGACTTTGTTTTATGTTAGCTCTGTTCTATGAGCTCTTTTTGCTTTTTAATGTAGGACCAATAAATATCAATTTACAGGAGAAAAACTTGAGAATAGCAAGTCTCACCTATTAGTTTGGCAGCATGACTGGCAATATTTTACAGTGGGGAAGATGACAAATAAAAGAAAATGATCTCAGGAGGGGCTCTAGAGGAGGAATCTCATAAAAGAGAATAGGTTTCCTTTCTGAGAAAGATAGTGCTGTTTAAAACCAATACTTTTCTCTCACCCTAAGATTTGCGAATCTGCTATTGCTCTAATCATTGCAGGAAAGGGAAAAAGTATGAAGACCAGAGAAAAAGAATGGTTGGCTACTGAGTGCCTGAGCAAATCCCTCTGTAGTCCTTGTTACAGAGGGTACAAGTTTGGTGAGAGTGCAGAATACAGCATTCACAGAAGGGAGGAGCAGGTGCATTTGTGTTTAGGAAGGTGCCCCAATGGTATCGTGTGATTTTGGCTCCTGGAGTGCTCTCAGTCAGGATATTGAAGTCCAGATTCACTGAACAGTTATCAGCTCAAGGAAAGATTTAAGACTGAGGTGACTAAATTACCATCAAAGTAGCAATGTTCAAAACATCTGCTGTGAAGGTTTGTGTGTGCACAGAACTGTCCCTGTGTAAGCATTGTCTGTACTTGAAGACATGAAACTCCCACCTGAAGGGGAACTAAACCATCCTCTGCATGGTGGAAAGAAATAATATTTTAATTTTTTTAACAAGCCAAAATTCTCTACCAATTTTGCTAAATTGAGTGATAAGGGAAGGATTCAAAATGTTAAACCAGAAGGAAGAAATAGAGGTAATTTCAGTCACTTCAACAGCTGATTGATTTGGGGTAGAACCTAGTTCAGCCTACTTTCAAAGGTTACTCAAACATTTCTCTTTTTACTGTTCAGTGGGAAATGCTTATTCAGCCTTGGAAGCAGAAGGTATCAGCACCTTCCTGCCTGAAACAAAACCCCCAAACAACCAGGGGTAATCACTGATTGGGGTTTTTTTTTAAGAAGGACTTAAGGATGTAATTCCACACAACCCCACAGAGATCTCTGTGTTTCTTTGTAGTCTCCAGCTGTAGCTGGGCACTTCAGGTCACTGACCACTGGTGCTCCATTTGCCTTGTAGCAGCACATCATGCTTTATAGTTCAATTTTCTTATTAAAGATTTCTTTTCTACATGAGACGTCTGTTTTGTACACAGCAGAACAGTGCAGGAAGCTGTCTTTCTGAAGTGACTTCAGTCCCAATCTGATAACCATCACGTCAGACAAAATTTGCAGTTTTTAAGCAGCAAAATTACTCCAGCAGTGCAGGAGCAGTCTTGTGAGAGAGGAGTCATGGAGGTAATAAGAGATACTGGACCACTCCCTGAGTGCTGTTACAAAGAAAAGCACCATGAAAGCAAAGGTTGAATATCATTCTTGGTGTTCCATTTGTTCCTGTAGAGCCTTGGAACTGCATGCCATAAATGGCTTAATCATTAATAGTCAGCCTGTGTAATGGGAGAGGATGTGAATCAATTATTGTTATTTGTATTGTGGACTGAGCAGACCACTGGGCAAGTTTTATCCAAGGAGCTCAATGTGTGAGCAGTACAAAGGAGCATGGATAAGACAAATTACACATTAAACATTAATCTATACAGCAGAGCAATGATCAGGAAACTAGCAAAAATAACCTTAGAAGTAATCCTTCCTAGAAGTATAGATTGTTTTTTCTCTTAATGAAGAATATATCATCTAGCTAGAGTTAACATATCTGTAAAAACAATATCAGCATGGTGAACAGGTTAGATCCTGTGTGCCATTCACTGAAATTGTGTTCACCTTTCAGTTGTAAAACATATCCTTGAGCCAGTCAGGGTAGAGTGTAACTCCAGTAATTCCAAATCAATACTGTCTGTGAGGAGGAAAGGCTAAAAAGTTTTGCTGATACTTTAGAGATTGAAGTTTTGACATTAGGAACTTGATAGTCTTTTCATAGTACAAGCCCTCTCCTCCTTTGCAGTTAGGGTTTTTTTCATTTTTATAGTTGGTCACTCCTGGGAGCCTGTCTGAACGTTCTGGATCAGGGAGTTAATTTAGAAGGATAAAGGCTTTTTTTGCCTGCACATGTTTGTGGGTGACTGTTCTCTAGAGGGATAGAGGGAACAGCAGCTGCTGACATCAGGTCCTTTAGGATGTTATTTCTGTTGGGAGGTGAAATTTTGCTACTTTGGAAACTCCAAAGCCCTGCAGTTTAGTTGAAGATGCAGTTTCTGTTCTGCAAAACCAAAGATGGGATAGTTGACCACTGGAGAGATCACAAATGACAGTTGGTATCAATGCTCCTCGAGCTTTCCACCCAGGATTGGATCTCCCAGATAAAAGGTAAATCTATTCACGTGGCAGTTTTGTGAAAGAGATCTTTCTGCAACTTCAATCCTACTTAACTATCCAGGGCTGTTAAAAACTTGGCAGTTTCAAGTACAAACATGAAATGAAAGTTTGCCTCTTCAGGAGCATCTTTCATTCTTTGCAAATGTTCCAAGGTGTACATTAGATGGTGTAGAAAGAAGTTTAGAGCATTAATTCGTGTGACATTTTTTCTCAAATGATGCAAATTGGAGCATGTAGTCAAGTTTCTACTGCTTGGAATGGTTTGTTCATAGTTTTAATTAACAACATATTATTAGATGGAGAATGTATGAGACAGAAATTTAAAGTTAAATGGGGAGCTCTGGCTTTGGTATTTCTCACACCCAGTCTTTGATCCTGATAGCTTAATTCTCAGTGAAGCTCCAGTCTCTTCATGAAATCTCCTCAGTTTTAAAGAGAACTTCTACAATCTCAAGTTTTGATTAATTTTGCATCTCGGGTGTTGCTCTAAGTATGAAACCTTGTTTCATGTATATAAACATTACTGTGGAAACAACTTACTGTGCATGCAAGAGGAAGACCATTGAAACAATTAATCCAAAACCATCTCTGAAAGTCTCCCTCATTCATCAGCAGATAGTTGTGCTTCCCTTTCTCACTGTCAGTCACAACCAGTGAAGCTGGTGAAACACCTACAGTGTGAGATGTGTACCAGCACATAGGAACAAGCCTTCTGTATCTTCACTGTGTCACTTACTTAGTGTCTGGTAAAGAAATTTTGAAAAAGTTAACTGAAAAACCTTAAAATGCTGAAACAAAGGCTGAAGCTTCACATTGCAAGTCTTTGCATTCAATGAATCAAAGCAGATTGAAAACTGGATAGCTCAGATGCAAAAATCACTTTCTTAAAATTTTTAGGTTTTTAATGATTCTGCTGCTAAAGTCAGAGGAAACTTTTGCATTATAATCGTTCTCTGCTGTTCAGGCATTTAAAAGACTGAATTGCTTTATCTTACACTATGCAGAATTAATCTCTTTTGACAGGGACTAAGGGCGAGTGATCTGTTAAAAAAAATTCAAGAAAGATTTTATGTCCTAAATATAGAAGAGCAGAATTTCTTGGATAACTGAGAACAGTTGTTATAAGTGAGTATTTGTCCAAGCATATGAGAGGTGCTTTGGTAACTCAGAATCTTGTGCTCTCTGATACAGTAATTTTCTTCTTCCATTGAAGCAGGAAATGAAATGACAAAGGCAGGGAACTGGGAGACAGAGAAAACTGCAAGAATTTTAAACTGAATGTGGGAAATAATACATCTTAACCATTTAGTTATCTGAACCTGAATACAAATGAGATATAACCATGAATAAGTTATCAAGTGGGTGTTTAGGGTTCCTTTGTCGGAACTAAGAGAACCTGTAGTCCTGGTTAAGACTTGCTAGGATGGGGTAGGGTGAGGAGGATTTGGGAGTTGTGGATTTCCCTCATCAGATCTAGAATACATGTTAGCATGTGAAATGTCAGTTAGTGTTTGAAAGAGCCACACAAGGACTGTTCAGACACCTGGCTGTGCCATATCCTGCTGAAGTTGTTCAAAACTGATCATGGCCCTGTTTTAATTAACAAACGTGCCTAATGTGGCACGGATTCCACACGGGTTTGTGTTCAGGAAAGCTGCAGTGGAGGTAGTTGTTCTGACCATAATTTGATTTATACCACTGCAAGGTCAGAATAAAGCCCTGTTACAAAATCACATGGTTCATGAAGCTTATTTAACTATTTAGGCAGGTTCCTCTGTTACACAAATGGAATTCACAGCTGTTAATCTAGTTCTGAGCAGGTTTGGGAATTAAGACTTTGCTGCCAGGAAAGCAACAACCAACAAACAACATTCCAGTACATGGAATTGCAGGAGGGATCTCCCACAGGGTCAGAAGATTCAAAATAAATTGTGCCTGTCTAGTAAGATGCAAGATCAGCAATATGTCTTTACCCAATTCCTCTGATTTAGCTGTTTTATTTCTTTACCCTTCCAGTGCTGCCCTTCTGGCCTTGTAAGTATTTTCTCCTATACTTTGGTGGAACAAGCATTATTCTAGAATCACTGTTGCTGGGGCTGGTCTTCTCTCAGATTTAGTGCCTCCTGTCTCTTTGTAGTACTGTAATTTCCCCAGCTCCTCACTGGCATAATCCCTGATTTATTTATTTTTTTATTTTGGTGGGGAGGGAGGTGTAATTTAAAATAGGTAGGCTTTATGATAGTTTTCTGTTGCTATTCTGTCCCTTAACAAATTGCTCTCAACAAGTGATGAAGAAAAGTCTTCCCATCAACCCCTCCGAGGCTCCAGAGAGCAGAAGTCCATCCTGGGTCTGTCTCAGGCTCTGTCAGGATGGACTCTGATCCCTTCTGTCTGTGCCTCAGTGAGGAGGAGCACTTTCCTTTTTCCTGCCGTGTCCCACCCTGCTGGCTCCTCGGGCATTAGTTACTGCCTGGAATGATGTGCTCAGCACGTTTGCACGGTGATAGCAAATGAGGTGATTGGAATCTTTGGTCGTATAAATGTCATAAACTTCAGGTTTTTCAGGGCTGGATTCATGTCTAAACTATAAGGCTGAGTAGAAGCTTTCGAGCTAGTTACTCACAGAACTGCTGCTAGCATGTTGAAGCTCTACAGGGAGAGTGGCTTTGGATAGTTTAGCATCTCTTCTTGTTGTGAACTCCTAAAAGCTCTGAGACTTATGAATGCAGAAGGTGCAATCAGAATCAACTGAAAAGCTGAGAACCAGACTTAACAAATGGAATTTTGAATGACAAATCATTAGTGTTATGTACAATTGCATCTTGCTAAAATTACACAGGGGATAAATCAGTTATAGCCATTAATTTAAACAGTAAGTGTCTTAGAATCGATTCTGATCTTTGCACAGAGTGAATTGGATGTGATGGGTTTTACTCTTTTTTCTGGCATGGGATATACACAAGTTTTCCTATTCCTGTATTATTTGTATACAGTTTTATTCCAGTAAGAAAAAAAAGCCACCATTCCTAAGAAATAAAACAATTTGCACTGTCTAAAATATTGATTCTCCTCTTCCCCCCACAAGTTGTCAGCTGTATAGCCCAGAGCTTTGCACCTTCACATTCCTACTCCCTGGAACAAATCTTGTCTTTGCTTTGCTCTGTTGCTCTTAGGAGCAAGGATTCAAAATAAGGAATTGGAGCATTTAGGATCTGATCCTATCTGACAACAGCTTACCTTTCATCTAAAATTTTTCAATCCAATCCTAAGCCCCTTTTCCAGCAGTGCTGCCCCTGGAGATGCTGACAGTGACAGAAGCAAAGGAGACTTTGCCATGGCTGAGCTGCAGCGTGGCTGAATAGCTTCAGCCTTTGGCCAGCACCAGAACCTGGAGATAAAGGCCAGGAATCCTTCCAGGAATTGTTCTGTTGGGTTCGTTGTTGTCTTCTCAGTAGTTTCTGTTGCTGAACTTCCAGAGGCAGATGTGATGAGACAAAAGGAGTTTCAGGTGACAAAGCTACCCGTGGCTGTACCCCCTGGGGCAGCCTCCTGCATAGGGAGTGACCACCTGGCAGAATTCCCCCTCACAGCTACATGGCACTTTCTCTGGGACATCAACAGGAGTTTATTCTATCAGAACTTCATTTTTCCCCCCCAAAAAAAACTGCTGACAAGAGGTTTTTGTATCACTTCGATACTTAATACAGATGAAACGGTTTATCTTGAGAAGTTGTTAAATTGGAGATATTGCTGTGTTTGACCAAAAGTTCTAGGGTACTTTCTTTGGTGTTATTTACAAGACCCAGCTCAAATTGGATTTTTCTGTTTCATCTGACTTAAAAAAAAATGACTTTCCAATTTTTGATCCTTCTTAGATCATAATTACAGTTATAAAATGGGCTGTCATTCTCCCAAGCAGAGAATTACTGGATGGAGATGGAGCAGGGAGTGTGGTGCACTCCTGGCTTTGCAGTCATTTGGTGCTCCATATATAGAGACAACACTCTGAGGGAGGCAGGAGGAAAACAGAACTGATGCTGCTGTGTTTCTGCTACAGATAGGAAATCAATAACGTGGTTTTGATGAAAGGTGGGAGCTGCAATTCATACTTGTAAAGGCAATGTATCAAAAATCTGTGTAGCATTAACAAAAAATGTTCATTAACTGCTTGGAAAAAAGTTCTTTTCTTCCATTCATCTGTAAAATCCATTCTGACCCAGGCAGGCACACAGGAATTGCCAGCAGGGGAATGAGAGAGGCTGTGCAAAGCCAGCACCGAGTGTCTTTGCCCTTAGACCTCACTGGGAAATGCAAAGTACTCTGATAACGTGTTTGATGGCCATTTCAGTAAATTACAAAAGTCACTGTCTCTGCCTGTGGGTCAGGAGGATTTGTTACTGGAAGCTGAAATTGTGCAACATTTTGCTGCAGTTGCTGCTACTAAAGGAAAAGCAGATATGTAGTCAATAATTTTTTTAAGAGGTTAGTAAAAATTTCATTTAATAAATCTACCTTGTCTCATAACTGGAAACAGTAATGACAATACTTTAACTATAATTTCCTCCAACTTTAATATTCAGGAAGATTCAGGCAGTGCTATGGGTATGAATTCTAAACTTCATAACACAAAGAGATTAAATCACTAACAAAAGTATTTGGATGCCTAAGTAATAAAAGGAGAATATCAAAGTACACAAAAAGTGAAACTACAGAAACCATACCATAAAACTAAGAAAATTTGAACATTTTTCTGTGTCCTCAGACTTCAAAGGCTTTTTCACTTCTCAGAAGAGCTCCATTCTTTAGTACTACATCTCAAGAGCAAAGTGTATATAGTCTGAAAATTGTGCAATATTGGTGGCTGGAATTTTTGGGAAGAGTTAAAGTGAGGCAAGACTCCCTGGTTTTTACCCCACTCGGTCACCTTTCTGGCTTTCCTTTGGTATTGTTGGGAGTACTCTTGGCCAATTGCACCCATCCCCATTCTCTGTTGAAGTTTCCTACAGAATTACATGCACATGACCTAGGAAGTGTTCATCTCAGGGCTAAGTGTGAGCAGGTGGTAAGTGAGCAAGATTATGGTGAACTGGATTATTACAATGTAGTTGAAAGGAATAAACAGTGTCTTCCATTTATCATCAAATAGTACAAGGTGCTCAGAAAGGCAGAGTTCAGCGTTAGAGACATGCTCCATTTTCAGCTAGGTGGTTCTGTAACTGGAAGCTGCAGCTCTCCAGTGTCCCCTGAGTTTGTCTGCCTCTCCCCCTCTTGTGGCAGGGGATGAGGAGCAGGAGCTGTGTGCCTGGGCTGCCGTGTCCCACGAACCCTGGCAAGGATTTTCAGTCATTCCAGGCAGGTGGCAGCAGCCCTGTAACCAGGCAGCCCTTAGGTAATGTTATTACCAAAATGGGGGCAAACAAGGTTCATTACAAAGGCATACTTTTCCCAGAAAAGTAGCTTTACATAAAAGGTGAAGTGTTTGTTTACCTTGAGAGTGTGCCAGGAGGAACCAAAGGGTCACACAGAGCTGCCTTAGCAGCCTGCAAGGGCTTGGCTCCTGCTTATTCCATGGTCATATCCTGATCCACTCCTCAAAAATAAATCCTTGCTCTCTGATACAGCAAGAGAGATTATATATCCAACGTTTGCCCTACAGTGTTTCTGGAGTATTGGTTTTATGTTCTGATTCAAATATTTGGGAATGTTGTAAAGCAAGTGTTGCTCTGATTTAGGTGTTGTGGAGGGTGGAATGTTGGCACAGAGCAACTTCAACCTCAGCTCACTGTGTGTCTCAGTAGAGATATTTGGGGTGGAAGGACGTGTTTCAATCTCAGCTAAAGAACAATTTTTTATTTTGTGTATTAGTTTAATAAAAGAGACATTGAGACATTACAGTTTGACCTAAAGAAAGAACACGGATGCCGATGATGAATCTTACCTCACAAAGTGGTTGTTCCTGCTAACAGAGAAAATGACATTGTGTTCTCTTGCAATGTATTCTGCCCTCTATAACCTTCAGAGCAAAACAGCTACATACAGAAATCAGGAATCGTGTGGTTTACTCATGTCCCCTCAGTATTTATATTTCTCAAAGGGAAGGCAGAGGATACCTGAGAATATTGTCTGATAAGACAGCTTTGTTAATGTCTGTGGGTTTAGACTCTTCATGGTTATCACCAAATTGCAAAAAGCAATTTCTAATCTTGACTGGAAAAACAAAAAAATCCTGAGAAAAAAAGTGTGTTGTTTTCTGAGCTGAAGCAATTTCCATCACCCTTGGAGGCTGAAAAGTTAACATTTCCTTGTGCTGCTACAAATATTTCTCTATTTCCCCCAAGTGTACTAAGTCAGTGTAACGCTCACAACTGACTTTGAGCATTAGTAGGACTAATAAAGTTGGATCCTACTTTATCATGGTGCATTGCCTCTGAATTCACATATAAACCCAACAAATTTAACTGCTAAGCTGGAGTGAAGATTAAACTATGCTGAGCAAATACTCAATGGATATAAATAAATGCAGTTACTAAGAACAGTTCCACATACAAATTCTTCATTCCACAGTATCCCTCACATCTACAAATCATCATTCATTTTCTGTTAGATTCATTTTTTAGAATCAGAAATGGGTAGATATGTTAACTTATAAATTAAACATTACTCCCTCTGACTCCTATTATTTGTTGTCTTGTATCTCTTCGGTGGATGTGTGCAGATTCAGATCTAGGAGAGGATTTAGGCTGTGGTGACCACATTAACTGCAGCTTTACCCATATGTGTTGTTCCTTCCTGCATTAGCATTTTTTTCATTAAAAGCATATGGTTTCATAAAATGTTATCTACTGCTTGGTTTAAATACATCGCTTTACAACAGAGAACAGAAGAATTTGTGAATGCATGTTCTAAATTAGAGACATTTTTAGCAAGGACATGTGAGTTTGTCTCTCAGAGCCCCCACGTGGTGCAGACAGACTGATGGGATCAATCCCATTGCCTTGCCCATGATTATCTATCCTGGCACTCTTGGAGTGATTCGTTTTCCACACTGGTTTAGTCTAAAGCTTCCCACTGGAGGAGGCTGCTGCCTGCACTCATTTAAAGATAGTGGCTGTCATGGTTATCATTGAAGAATTAATTGTTTGTGACATACACAGATGAAATAAATAAGACTGGATAGGTTTTGAGTATTAAACAGGGTTTAGTTACCAGAAGGAAGAATGTAGGCTGACTCCCTCTCTTAGGAACTACACAGGATGGATGCAGCAAGTGTCCTTTAATGACAGATCAGAATTCATCATCTCTCCATATCTGACTGCTCATGCAAGCAGTGGCTGAAGACTTTTACAAGGTAGGCAGTAATTCCATATTTAGTCCTCAGAGTGCCTTAGACAAGCTGATTTACAGGCCACGTGCTGATATTAATGCTGAGCTATCCTCACGGAGCACAGACTGTCACTGCTCTTCCCTTGTTAAGTGTTTTACAGAGCATTGCCTCTCTCTGTCTGAGGGAGATAGGAAAGGCAAATTGTCAGTAAATGCCAACCAGAGGAGGAGGCTGCAGGATGCACTGCCATACAGTGAGGGAGTTCTATGAAAGCAGGTTTCCCTGAACCCCTCAGGACAGCACCAGTATTCACAGAGGTGCACTATTGATGACTGGACCTGACTCTGGACTTACTCTGCGAGTCCTGGCTCAGGTAGTTCCCCAGCCTCAGCTGCAAAAAGCAGGATGCTGGCAAAGTTACCAGTTTGCTGATATTTCCAAACCACTCAGCTCGGTGAGGGAAGGCAGACTGAGACATGAGGGAAAGCCAGCTCAGTGTTCAAAAGCTTTGTTCCTCCACAGTGCCAGGAAATGGGAATTGTTTTCAGGTAGAGCACCTGGGGGATCATTCTTAGGGTGGAGGAAAACAAACTGGATCTGAAGTTTTCAGCTCCCTTTGCAAATACAGTGTTAGGCTGCAGGGCCCTTCATCTGCTGCATTTTTCTGCAGGGAGAGAGGAGTGTGTTCTTACACAGTGGTTTTGATGATTTCTTGCTTTATCTCATCCCTCCAATTTTTGGCAGGCAGTTGGGCAGCAACTTTCTGTTCAAGCTCGTTTCTTTGGTAATTATCCTAAGTGGTACAACACTCTCCAGTCATTCTTTTTATGAGATACGCTCATCATTAGAAATAAGTTTTGCTTCACAGAAACTAATGATGATATCAGAGAATATTCCAGTAATGCCAAACGTGTCTGTTCCGTTAGACCACCGTGTCTTGGGATGGAGATAAGCTGCTTTGTGTACAGAATGGAGAGAAGGAAGGCCGTGGCTGGACCCAGTGGATCGAAGGAGATGAAATGCACCTGGTAAGATCATGTAAGAGGTTTTGAATGCCCCTCCATCAGAATGGTTAGATATAACCCAGCAGGGAATGTGCTATGTCATTTCAGCTTACTTTGGCATAATTGTCTATTGGTGCAGCGTTTGACTTATTTCTAAAGCAGCAATTTCATTTGCAGTCATTCTGTTTTAATGTCCCTTTAAAGCCTGACAATTTCAAATGCTCTTTCTGTGCTCAGTGTCTGTCCAGACTCGCCAGGCTGAAATGTTCACAGGAGGAAGACATTTACCAGAATGTCCCTCACAGTCTGTGAAATACTCAGTATGGGAGCTGTGAAACTGAGCACCCAACAATAAGGGAAAAATACACCATTGTTCTTTTAAAATAATTACAGACCACACTACATTATAGCCTAGAGAACTACAACAGCAATTATGCTTTTGAAATTGATGTTTTTCTCAGATCATAATTTTTATCTTTCTAAATTAACGGGACCTGAAAGATGATGCCTGTTCTTTTGTCCTATAACTCTTTATAGCATCCTCACTCTCTCATCAGTGTGGGTAAAAGGCAGTGTTCCTGCTGGGATAATAAACTCCAACCTCCATTTCTCCTCACTGTGCAGTACTATTAGCACTCAGCAAGCTAAATGGATATCTTCTAAATGTTCAAATCAGTAGCAGAGTTATGAAATCTTTGCAGAAGTACCCCAAGCCCCTTATTACTAAACATCATTTTGAGGAAGTATTGGCAATCCCAGAATCCAGTGTAGGAGAGGAATGGATGTGACAGATCTTCCCACCTGGACTTGGTGCAGCACAGGCAGGGAGGAGGTTGCTGTGCAAGTGAGGCCATGGGCTCACCTAGAGGAGGGGAGGCAGCAATAAAAGGGAGATGCCCGAGTTTCCTGAGCATGCACACTCCCTCCAAGAAGCACCTTTCAGTATCTCCACACTCTCCCAGCTGCACAGCAGGCAGGGCCATGGCAGCAGGCTCCAGCCCTTCCAGCTTCTCTGCTGGCAGCCAGCTCCCAGTCACCTGGCACAACTCCTGGCCTGGAGTTCAGCTCCCTCCTGGCTGCCCTCAGTCCTGCACACCTGGGCATCCCCCTGCACACAGGAGCAATAGCACCAGTTGCTCTTGGGTTTCTCAGCTCTGGCAGCCTGCTCTCTGGCCTTTGCTACCTCCCAGGCATGATCTCTTCCCATCTTCTGTCCCCAGCACCAATCCCTTCAGCCCTGCTTTCTGCTGTCCTTGCTCTGAGTCCTGCTGCAGCCACACAGCCTGGCCATGGACCTGCGTGCCCAGAGCTCTTTCTAGGCTTGTCCCTGTCAGGAGGTTGATTTTACAAGTCAGAAGCTCAGATTCAGTTGCTCAAATACTTGTGTCTGGTGCCAGTTTAGGGAGCCCTGTGTAACCTGACTGCTCTGATGCTGCTTTTCAGAAGGCTGGGAAGAATTCTGGATCACACCTGCCAGCTGATGCATTCACTGACTGGCACTTGGAAAATTTACCACAATCTGTCTCCCATGTACACAGAAGTCAGTACAAAATTAATTCATGCAAAGGAAGTAACCAAGTATTTTAGAGCCCACTCCTCAATATTTCAATTTTCTCATTTCTTGTATTTCATTAATTTCAAAAGATGTCCTCTTTATTTCTCTAATCCTTGCTAATGCAGCTCTCTCCATTGAAAGTACAGTAGAGTCCCTTTCAGTACCTTACTTTTGACCAGCTCAGATTACTAGGTCTTGTCCTTGTGAGAGTGCTTTGATACAATGAGCAGTTACCTTTAAAGAATTGATACTTCAATAGCTTTATGATCCTATTGAACATTACACAACGAGCCAAGTGTTAATTTATTCTTTCCACAGTTCTGCAGAGAGTAGGAGCACATCCTTCAGAAGTTTATCGCTTCCTATTTTCTTCATTTCATTCTGTGGTCTGTACTTTGTAGTTCTTTTTAGATTTTATTTTATGTGAGTGACTTATTTGACCATTCCCCATTTCCTTTTGAGTTTTATTGTCCTTTTCTATTGTATTGATTGCTCCTGCAATCCTGGAGGTTTTGTCACTGTCAGCAGATCTCTCAGCCTTTATTGCACACTCTTCCTTCTGGGTTACCTCTGCAGGAGTGAACAGAGCAGGTCCTAACTGAAGTCACTGCATCAGTCTGTTGTTCCACCAACTCAGAATGAAGCACTTTCTCCTATTGGGGCCAAGCACCATATGTCAGTTAAGGTTATTGACCTAGTTTGAGGTTTTTTAAAGTCATTTTATCAAAGTCCCCCATAAGAAATGTGCATAACTCCCTCAAAATATTCCAGGAGCTTTATTAAAGTCTCATCTTGAACCGGAAAGTGTTCTATGAAAATGACCCTTTTGCTAGGTCATGCATGAGCATGGTTTTCATGTCCCTCAAGAGCTTCAATACCCGTTTTTCTTTCACCTAAACCTTGCCCCAGGCACACACCTGAGTGCCCTTCTCAGGTCAGACTTGAGGAGTTTCAGGAAAAGGCAGCAGCCTCACAAATCCCAGCCCAGGATGGAAACTGCCCCTACATGCCCAGCTCAGAGATCCAGAGATCAGCAAGGGGGGGTTGGGAAAGCTCTTGTGGAACTGAAAGGAGCAGCTTTGTGCATGCAGGGTGCTCAGGCTCGGTCAAACCTCCCTGCTGGGCTGGCTGACATCTGTGCAGTCACCTGCCTTTTGTAGCCATCAGCTCTGTGTTGCTGAAGGGGACCCTGATTTCTGAATTTTAGG
This sequence comes from Phylloscopus collybita, assembly GCA_027886175.1. NCBI lineage: Eukaryota > Metazoa > Chordata > Aves > Passeriformes > Phylloscopidae > Phylloscopus > Phylloscopus collybita. The sequence goes on along the minus strand of JAJNNQ010000003.1, from coordinate 27,218,918 downwards.
CTCGAGCTACCAATCCTCACCACACAGATTCAGAGCTGGTGAGGCAGATCCATCCCCACTTCTTTATGTATCCAAAATAGGGAATGCCCATTCCAAAGGCCTAAAGCAGTTGCTGTTATTCACTACAAATAGAGAATAATGCACCAGGAACATCTTTGACCCTTTGAGATCTGAGATCCCAAAACAACTTCCCTCGCTCCACCTTTTAGCAGAAAACAAACCAAAACCAGATGGTTTCTTTTAGGGTGAAAAACAGGCTAAAATACATTCAAGCCTCCCAAGCTAATTTAATAGAAAAGTGTGGATTCAAATTAAGCTGTACGTACACATGCAGCTATAATGTTTGTGTCCTAAATAAAAGTTGTGGTTTTTAATTATTTTCTCTTCCTAGGAAATAAGAGTGTGTGGAGTCACGTGTAAGCAGGTCTTTAAGAAGGTGCAGTGAGCTACTGCTGCTACTGGAGTGAAGAACAGTAGAATTTACAGACTTGCCACCAGCTCTCCAAATGCTGGTGCTGAGCATCCTCAGCTGCAAGAGCAAACACAGAAGTGAAGATCACATTAGAACTGTGTAGTTGGAATAAAATACTTCTAGGAAATTAAAAAATGACTGCAAGTAAAACTATTTTTAGAAATGCCAATTAAAGATACCAAACCCTCTAAATGTGTGCATATTGTAATTCTTGACTGTTAGGTATAAAACAGGGTGCTGGAGGTTTAGACCTTGTAAACTGAAACTCTTGTTTTACTCTCAATAGACATCACCTTTCAGAGCATCAGCCTTGTTCTCAATTGGTGAACTGCAGTTGTAGGGAAGCAAGTGAGAGCTGTGGGATGCTGCTTGCACTTAAATCCTGAATTCACTGAAGCCAATAAGAATGTTGCCATTAGCTCTGGTGGAGTAGCTCTGCACTGGAAGTGTTCCATCAAAAATAAAAATCTCATTCCTCAAAACAAGGAAATCTATGGATCGATACTTTGGGAAAAAACCAATGCTTACAAAAGCATGGCTAAGGGGCAATCCTCTTCCAAATGCTTTAGCCAATATCTACCCATGCTTTTATTTTATTTTTTTCTTCTCTTGGAGACACTGAGAGTAAGATCCTAGCTAGAAACTGTCAGTAACTGTACACACACCACACAGAAGATGAGACCAGCACTGCTTTGTGCAGTATCATTTGCAGGTGTTTTTGTGCCCATCCCAGTCCTGTGTTCTCTTGCAGATTGAGTGTAGGAGAGCCTTGTCCTGCCAGCTGAAATCAGAACACTGATTAAACATTAGTGAGGGGAGTAATACTGCCAGATTGTCAGTCCACCAACTCACTGGATACAGTGAGCACCACCAGCTCACAGCAGATTGAAAAGGGGTTGAATTCACAAAGCTTCAGCATGGAACCCAGAATTCCAGGTGCCTCCTGTAACAGCTGAGCTCAGCCATTGTCAGGGACTCAGTCAGTGGGGAAATCACCACAGCAGAGCCTGCTCTCCAGTGGGAGCATCCCTTCCCTGCCCTGAAATGGGAACATCTCCTTCCCTGCCCTGATATGGGAACATCCCTTTTTCTGCCCTGACATGGGAACATCCCTTTTTCTGTTCTAACATGGGAACATCCCTTTCCCTGCCCTGAAATGGGAACATCCCTTCCCTGCTCTGACATGGGAACATCCCTTTTTCTGCCCTGACATGGGAACAATCCCTTTTTCTGCTCTGACATGGGAACATCCCTTTTTCTGTTCTAACATGGGAACATCCCTTTCCCTGCCCTGAAATGGGAACATCCCTTCCCTCTCTGACATGGGAACATCCCTTTTTCTGCTCTGACATGGGAACATCCCTTCCCTGCTCTGAAATGGGAGCATCCCTTCCCTGCCCTGACATGGGAACATCCCTTTTTCTGCCCTGACATGGGAACATCCCTTTTTCTGCTCTGACATGGGAACATCCCTTCCCTCTCTGACATGGGAACATCCCTTCCCTGCTCTGCTGCAGCTCCTGTGCTCAGCCCATCTTTTGCCTTCCCCTGGGCTCAGTACTGACTGAGACATTTTAGACATTAAACAGAACAAATGCTGCCATCCTCTACTAACCAGAGACTTTTTTTTTAAAACATGCACAGTTATAAATCCTGTTCAGGAAAGCTGTGAGCCTGATCTAACATGGAACCATGAGCTCATGGAATCACAGACCCATGGGATGGCCTGGGTTGGAAGGGACCTCAAAGATCCCTCAGTTCCACGCTGCCTGCCATGGGCAGGACACAGCATTCTGAAAAAATGAGGTTCACTTTCCTGGTCAATTTTAAGAAATAGGTTTAATAAAATAAATAATAAGGACAATTAGGAAACAGATGAAGCCAAGGAGTTTAGGGCTGGGTGACTTGGCGTTCAGCCAAAGGCACAACCTTAACCAAAGAGCTCCTTCCTTAAAATAATCAGCCTGTTGCATGTGTATAAACTCACATGCATAATTCAAACACTCCTTTGGGGTCAGATTCCCTTTTGTTCAGTTTCAACTCCCCCCAGTCATTTTATCTGGTAGATCCATCTGTGGGTGCCTCCATTCCCTCTACCACAAGTCCCATAAGTTCTTCTCCCGAAGTTTTGGTGATCTCCATTTGGATAAGACACTTGATCACAGAGGTTCAATCTTTTTTGGTCAGCAGTCTTCATGCAGGAGTGCAGGATGACTCCCCCTACCCTCTGGCTTGGCCAGTTCAGATGTTACAAAAAAACTCTCAGTCTTTTAACACTATGTTACAATCATGAAAAATACACACTCATCACATTTCTAAACTCTATTAATAAAAGAAAACACAGTACAATCTTCCCACATTATACATACAGTATTCATCTTAATTCTTGTGAAAAGCCAACTGTATCATGTGCATTTATAACAGCCTGGAGAAAAGGAGCTGCAGAAACAGCCACTGTAAGGTCTAAAGTGAGCACAGCAGGGATGGGAAGCTTCCTGAACTCTGGTATTTCAGTGGCCCTTTGTCTCATGAGTGCAGCACCAGATGTGCTGTGACAGACACCTAATTCAGTTTTCTGAAGTTTTGGGGTTTGCTTTACTTCAGAAAGTACCCAGAAGATATTATCCATGAGGATTAAGCATCCCTGTGTGATAAACAGGTGAATATTTCTCCCTCTCCATGTAAATGCTTGTGTTACCATTGCAACATCTCTGCATGGCACCACTCAGAATTACAGACATGCAATGAAATTATTTACTTTAATGCTCCCATATTTTTTTTTTTTTCTTGGCAATACTTATGGCTAAAGAAATCTCTGGGAAATGTACTTGAGGCTGATCAGCTAGGTCCATGCAGAAGCTGCTTTTCTCTCCTGGAAGCCTGTGTTAGCCAGCCAGCTGTGTGTCCATAGCTGAATGGATATCCTGACAGACAGACAGACAGACAGACAGACCACCAGCTCATGAGGACTGAGTTTTCTGGTGCTTGGAATGGGACAGGTCAAAACTGGTTGCAATTAAATAAGGCAGAAAGGTTGTAGGAGAGGGAAAGGATCAGAAACCTGTGGATCTTGGGCTAAAATGCTGCTCTGCTTAGGGGAAATTGCAAACCCTTGCCTATTTAAAATGCTCTTTATCACCTAACATAAGGTTGAGGATATCCCAGTTGCCAAATTTCAGTTCATCAGCCATTTGCTTTTCTCAAAAGATTATTGGACACAGAAACTTTTTTCCTTCAAGTTTGTAATTATTGATTTCATAATCATGGACACCCTCCAGGTATCCTTCTACTCTTCAGCCCCAAGGAGAGCAAGAAAACAAACAAGTAACTGTAATAAAGTGATGGCTCACACCACTATCCCCAGATAAACTTGGCAGGATATTTTTTTAATGTTCATCACTGACTGAGACCTTTTTTGAAATGTAGTTTTCCTTCAATAGAACTTGGCAGTTCATAACCCTTAATTCACCAGCTGTCTCCTAATTTTTGCCTGCAGCTCTCTCCAGTCTTGTGGAACATTCACAAACTCTTTTTGCAGAAGGTTGTAAGTGGATCAATTAACATCTAGCTAAGTAAATCCAATTGTTAAAAGCTATTATTATTGTAATCAAACAGACAGCTTTTCCCCCTTGGGTCATTTGGTACAAGGGCAAATTTAGCACCATGCTAATAACTAATGGCTTATCAAGCAGAAGCAGTAACCTGCTGCTAATTATGGAGGAAAGGCAAACTCACATGGCTCTTCCCCAGCTCTTGGATGGAAAACACAGAAACTTCAGAAATGTTTAACTTTGAATAGATTTGCTTGAACTGCTTGTCATTCTGACTGTAACCTCTTACCTCACTGCAGCAACCCTTTCCCTTGGAGAAGGAAACGATGCTCATTCATTGCTTCCACAATGATGCTTTCCAGTGAATGTCTGCAAAATTAACCCTGCTGTTTCCATGAGCCTTTGACAACTGTTAGCAGGAAATGTAATTCAAAACTTGCTCCATGAAATAGAGTGTATACAGAATGCTTACATGCTTACAGAATGTATAGCATCCAACAGTTAGCTGACAAACATCTGCCTCTCTGGCTATTTCATAACTACTTAGTAAGCAAGACTTTCACAGGGAATTCAGATTTGCTAGCTACTCAGGAATCAGGAATATTCAGGAATCAAACTTTATTTCTTGATCTTCAACAGAATTTCAGCCATGGCTTGCCACTCTGTGTTTCTACAGAACTGCAATACCTTCAGATAATGGACATTTTATATTTTCTTAGGAAAGACCAGTGCCTGCAGAAGCAGTGTGAATGGAGAGTGTAAACAAAACAGGCTTTTCCTGTTGAGAAAACCCTTTTTGTTTACTTGAACCTGCTACCTGCAGTGTATTACAATGTAATTCCTCCCACCAAACAGCCATTCCCTGTTTTGCCCATGCCACTCAGGTTTTCTTTGCCCCTTCCAATGTATCAACTCAGCTGTTTTCATCTCTTACAATCTAAGCCATGGAAACCAGGATTGAAATCGGAGTTGGGGTTACAGTCTACATTTATGCAGCAGTGCAGCTGTGAAGGGTGGGGAGGGGTTCCTCAGTATGACCTGTGTAGCAGTTTTACTGTAAAATAAACAAGGGCTGGATGGCAAATTCCTCACAACAGGAAGGAGCATCAGGTTCCCAAAGAGCCTCCCATGGGACTGAGCCCTGGGGCACAGCAGAGTCCTGGTGGGGCATGGATGTGCTCCCCTGGGCACTTCCACCAATGTCTGTCATTTGCTTGCCTCTGCTCTGGGAGACTTGACAGCAAAAAGCAAGAGTTCACCATTGCATCATTAGTAAAACCTGCTAGCATGCATCATTCTGTGTTACATTCTCTCTTGGGCAGCCTCATCTGTAATCACAGAACAGACTCCCAGCTGTCCATCCTCTCACCCTCCATCAGGGGCACATTTGTCTTGGATTATTACATGGCAGGTACAGCTATTTCTATTTTAAGAAGGGGTTTTTTTTCACCTCAAAGCAAATCTTTGTTTAAATAATTTGCTCCTGTCTAGCAAAGGAGCACACAAAAGGAGAGTCCCTTTGGCACTATGTATTTTATTACCAGGGCAAGCACTTTCTCTATGTTAATAGCTAATAATAAGAATCCACACTGAACACTTAAGCAAAATGGCATTTCAGTTCTTCACCAAACCCTTCAATAAGGCTGCCTGACAATTAAGTTTCTGGAGGCAAAATAAAATTCCCTCTTTCAATGGCAACATTCTTATTAAAGGAAGGGAGGCAAGAAGGATGGGAAAGAGTCTGTGGTTATTGACTCTGCACTTATTTGTCTTGTGGTACACCACTATCCCAGTGCTGGGCAAATGAGAGGTCAATATTGTGGCAAGACCATTCCAAATTTAAAATATTTTATTTAAATGTTCAGCTCTTTGACATTTGCAGATTGGAGCAGAAGCAGGAGCAGTTATTTATGGCTCCACCAGCATTACTGAGCAGCTAACATTCAAAGCTTGTGTGTGCCTCTGCAGAAACACACAGAACATGGTTATCAGCAGCACGCTGCCAAATCAGGCAGGCCTTTCAATGCTTTCAGGCTCACTCCCAGAGCTTTCCTGTGCCTGTCGGAGTGGCCTTTGTTCCCCCTCCAGCTGCAGGAGGCAGCAGCACAGAGGAGCAGAGGGGAAACACAAGGAGTGATGGAGACTTCGTGCACAATTGTACCGAAATCTGGAGTTACACAGGAAAGAACCCCATCCTGGTGTTCCCACTGAGTTTTTCTCTCGTGAGTCAGTGGATTTACTACAAAAAGGAAGTGTTTACAGGGCAGTGCAGTCACCACTGTAATTCGGGGAGGATTAGAAGCACAGCATCTGGGGAGGGCTCACTGGAATTGCACTTTCCATCAAGGGCAACAAGACCCACAGTAGTTCCTTGCTCCCCTTCTCTAAGCTGCAATCAGCATGATCTGAGTTCTCTTTTCCTACCAAGGCACTGATGCTTGTCATCCACAACCATTCCAATCTCCAGCACTTCCCTGCAGCCCAGGGCAGGCAGAGGAAGGAAGCACAGCTCAGTGGAACTCCTGTGAAATGACTGTGTGAGCTCTCTCTCAGCCTGTCAAGAAACATGCTGCCATTCTGGATGCTGACATTTCCAAGGTTATTTTTGTAGAGGAAAATGAGGGGAAAGAACCATTTTATGTGTGTTACAGCAACACAGAGAGAACTTACTCAGACACAGGGCTGAGCAGCTCCTGCACACACCCAGCCTTGGGTACAACACAGAGCAGTGCAGTCTCTCCATTGCCACGCTGATGCCAGCGTTCATCAGAGACATTTAATTACTCAGGACAATCTTGAAGGGCAGCATGTGGTCTGAAGCAGCTCTGGCTGGAAAGCCAGGCCACCACTGCTCCTTCATCCCAATGTTTGCTGCTTTAGCCATGAACACAGATAATATCTCAGTTCCTCCCTGGAACTGGTAACAAATTCTAACTCTGAAAGGATCACTTGGGAGTTTTAGACCTATCACACCTAAAACAAGCAGCCAAAAGCAGAGAGCAGACTTTCCCAAGGCTCTGCAGCAGCAACACCTCATCCCAGCTTTGCCTGAGCCCGGCTTCAGCCAGCCTGAGGCACGGGGGCTGACAGGAGCCAGGCAAACAAGGGCTGCACAGGAGATTTCACAGCCCAAAATGATGCAGAACTGATGATTCATCCCCTATCAAGCCAAACAAAAAAAAGAGAAGTAGAACATCAGAGTTCCTTAGCAAAATAACCTGTGAACAGTCTGGTTCCAGCTCCTTAAGGACTAAGAAGCCCCAAACTTCCACTGGAAGCTTTTCTTGTCAGCTTTTGTGCAGTTGAACACAAGGAGGATGACTCCCAAGCACGGAGGCAGAATTATTTCAGATAACATTTTTTTTCAACATATGTTCAACCCTTTATAATGTATTTTCTCTCATAGCAAGTCCACCTCCTAGACATTTGAATTATCACATTACACAAAATTCCACTTCTGGGTCCACCTCTCAGTGTGGAAGCATCTATTTTTGACTGTCTTTCCAAATGTATTTTGGGACCAAAGAAACAAGGAGGTACTTAAACTGCTGAAGGTCACTCAGAAACCTCACCAGGTGCTTAACTTTGAGTTAAAATCAACACTTAAAAGGTACCTAATTTGCTTGAACCTCCTGTGGATGTTTTTAGGAGAGCCTTTTTCCCTCTTCAGTCACAAATAAAAACTCTGAAAATCTGATTAATGTCACCCAGTACTTCCCAATGCAGCTGGTACTACTTCAGGGACATTTAGGTACCTCCTCAGTCACATACTCCCCTGAAGGGATTGGTTTTCCGTACCCATTAGACACTAAAAATTTGAAAAGGGAATGACCAAATCTTGGTCAAGTGGAGGTAAATGTAGAACATATCCCCAGATAAATAATATTGCTCTTCTTTTAAGCTCCCCCTGCACAATGAAAAGGAAAAAAAAGGTCCCACAACAGCAAAATCATTCACAGCAAAATAAGAACAGCCTTCAATCACAGAGCTGACCAGCACTTCATTGCAGCTCCTCCCTGAAGCATCAAACCTCAGAACACTGGATCATGAGGGAAAAGATAAATGTGCTGGGCAGGCACAGAGAAGGGCCCTTTTTGTACAAGACATTTCTTTGGGAGGTGAAGCTCTTCCTGGGCCCACCACAGCTTTTCCTGGAGTGCCTTTTGTTTTGTTGTGCATTCCACCAGACAAAAGTAATTGTTGATGAAACAGCTGGGCAGAACAAGCAGATTTTTCCTTTTTTCATACTCCCTTTCTTTATAGTGTAAGCACTCCTACATTTTAGAAAATTCAGGTTTTTAAATGTACCACGGTCATTTTGGTGCTTATTTGTTTGTAATTTGGTCTTTTCACAATGAAAGTACTTGCTGGAATGACACTTTTTCATTTCTTTTTTATCTTTTGGCAAGACAACGAAACTACCTGTAATTCTGCCAAGGATTTCAAAAGTAGGTATTTCCATGTTCAAGATTAATTAATTAACTTCCACATTATGATTAATGCAAGTGTGTTTCCTTGTTGTATTTAAAGGTGTAAATTCAACCTACTGTCTGCTTTGCAAATGCCCTTGAATGGGATTCTGCAAGGGACTGAGATCTCTGCCCTGATATGGGAGCTATTAAAGCACAGTGCTATCACTGGCAGAAAGAAAAAAAAAGTTATGTTGATGTGCTGAGGTGATAAAAGGGAGATTAGCCAGCAGCTGCTGGGTCAGACACTAATGAAAATGTATCAGTGGGGGGAAAAGGAACAGTCTTGGGCTGCTTTTGATAAATCTAAACTTCCAAGGCATCCAGTTAGAGACTGGGCCGGGTGAGTGTGTGTCACAGCCTCCAGGGAAAGGTGGTAACGATGGGGTGATGTCTTCTTTTCTACCTTAAAATGCCCCCTGGTCTCAACCTCCTGCAAGCAGAGCGAATTCGTGCAGCTCTCCCCAAAAGCTCTCCCCTTCTTTCAGCTCCAAGCAAGGGAGCACAATATCCTGATAACCAGGACTCCTCTTTTCCCTGGCAGGATTGTCTTTTACCAGCCACAGAGGCCATGACAAACATCATTCTAACACTAGAAGAGTAAAAGGAAAGAGAAAAATGATTGAAACTTGAAAACCTGAGAGAGACCTAAATACAATCTCAAATTAGGAAAGGATTCCCCAGAAGTTCAGAGTAATATTCATGGTGATGTGTTTCTCCAGTTTATATGTGAAAAAAAAAATAAATTGAATCAATTGATAAGGAAAGTTACTTTCAACAGAGCATTGAAAATTACTTTTCCAGGTTTACTTTGAAATCTTCCTAGAAACTGGAGAACTACACAAGTGCATTTTTTATGCACTAATTGGGTTTAATAAGGGGAGGGAGGGAGGGGGGAAGGAAGGAAGGAAGGAAAGGAAGGAAGGAAGGAAGGAAGGAAGGAAGGAAGGAAGGAAGGAAGGAAGGAAGGAAGGAAGGAAGGAAGGAAGGAAGGAAGGAAGGAAGGAAGGAAGGAAGGAAGGAAGCTTACTTAATACAGCTTACTGCAGCCACTTTGCTTTATGTTTGGCCAGCTAGAAAAAGCTGCCCAGTTATCTATATTTTTACAAGTAACACATTTCATTTCAGCACAGGGCTTTTGTTTTCCCACTGTCCTGAAGGGAGACCCCTCAGGAGGAGTCTAATGGTGCTGAAGAAATACTCCCAGCACAAATTCCTTTCTCATGGCTGTCATTGCAGAAGTCAGAGCTGACAGGTCACACCCCTGGCAGCCTCTGTCTGTGTTCATGAACAGGAGACACTCCTGTCCATGCTGGGGTTGGCTCTGATCAAACCTCAGAGCACCTGGAAATTTCCATGAAATCACGATAGAGCCAAAAAACTACAGGAACTATAACTTCAAATATGGTGGAAAAAAGGTCCTTCCTTCCTTCCTTCCTTCCTTCCTTCCTTCCTTCCTTCCTTCCTTCCTTCCTTCCTTCCTTCCTTCCTTCCTTCCTTCCTTCCTTCCTTCCTTCCCCCCTCCCTCCCTCCCCTTATAAAACCCAATTAGTGCATAAAAAATGCACTTGTGTAGTTCTTCAGTTTCTAGCAAGATTTTAAAGTAAACCTGGAAAAGTAATTTTCAATGCTCTGTTGAAAGTAACTTTCCTTATCAATTGATTCAATTTATTTTTTTTTTCACATATAAACTGGAGAAACACATCACCATGAATATTACTCTGAACTTCTGGGGAATCCTTTTCTAATTTGAGATTGTATTTAGGTCTCAGGTTTTCAAGTTTCAATCATTTTTCTCTTTCCTTTTACTCTTCTCGTGAAAGACAGCCTGCCATTCTCTTATATGTATATATAGATATAGGTAAATCTCTATCTAAATCTATAAATTTTCATCTAAAATGTGGAATTTAAGAAACTTTATTTTCTCTTTTATCTTCTTGTATAATAAATGCACTTGGTACATTTTACTGAAATTCCCATCTTTATCAATTCCTTAATTCAGTTTCCCAGTAGCAATGTCAATAAAAGGGACACAAATGCTCCTCGCCCTGCTTTGCCTGCTTGAGCACCCAGTGGCTGGAGCCAGGTGGCACCACTGCTGTCAGGAGCCCATCCTGTGCCTGGGTGAAACCTTCACCTCTGCAGTGTGTCCTGGGTTCTCCTGCTTGGCCCATCCCCAGCCCCTGATGGATTATACACAGCCTTGCAGGCTGTGCTGCATTTTAACAGCACTGAGTGGGTGAACCCACTGAACCACAGCGGACAACACCAGGATTTTTCAGCTTAGGGTTTGGTTTTTTGAAAGATTGCTTTAAATTTTCGTCCTAAGTGCTATTTCTGTCAAGTAATTGCCAGCTTAGAGCCAGGAATTCACCAAAAGATCAGACAGATCTCTAAATGCCACTGTTACCACAACAAGCTGGTTTCCAGCGTTCCAGGATGCCTTGGAGAGTTGAACACTGGTTCATTCCTCAAACAGGGTGTGGGAGAACAAAGCCAGAGCCTTTCCCACAGGAGGGATGCTGCTGTGGAGCTGGAGATGCAGGCAGAAAAGAATTAACCATAGAGCACTGTGAGAGGAGTGAATTCCTGAGATTTACTGCACAGAGCATCCCTTCATCAACAGGAAATAATGACCTGACGTTCTAAAAGATGCAGCGGCACAGGATGAGGGTTCTCATTTACCCTGGTCTGCTACTGGCTTTCTGAGCTGGGATTTTTCTCTGTCTGAAGCAGTAAAAGTGATTTATGGCAGGAAGAAAGCAGTCAGGAAACAGATACACTCACCTACCCAGGGATTGTCCCAGAGTGGGGGAGCAGCTCTGGAGCTGCTCTGCACTGATGGCAGCACAGGGAAGGAGAACAGGATTTGTGTGGATTCCCATCAAGAGTTCTGCACCCAGTGCACAGCCCTCCTGTCCTGCAGGTTATCACAGGAATGCTTCTGATGGCTACATTTCAGATGGCTACATTCAGATGGCTACATTTCTCTAAATGGCTACAGTGAACCCAAAAATGTGCACTGATTGCAACAGGGGATTGAAACTTTGTCTCTTCATTGGGATTCTGGAACTGGAAGCAAAACCTTTCTATCATTGAATTCTCTCACTCATGAGTTATGTGGAAACTCGAGGTCTAAGATATTTGAAAGTATCTCTATGAAGTGTTATTCAGATGAGGTAAAGAGGGTTGTTTCTGTCTGACAAAACTGATTCTCTAAAATATTCTTCTAATGGATGAGACCCTGCATTAAAATGGCATTTCAGCTTTTATGGTCAGGCATGGACAAGCCAAAGGAGATACATATTTTCTTAGCTAAATTGTGCTTGTCATGGAAGTACCAAAGAAAAAACCTCAGACTTCTTCCTATAGATTCTTTTAATTCAAAATCCATCCATCAGTATTCCAGTTCAATGTCTAAGTAATACAACCTTTGTCTGATAAAGATAAGAAGTGGCAGTTGCAATTACAAAACTTTGCCACAGAATAAATGCAATTAAGTTATAGATTACAGTTGCAGATATTAATGCATGGCTCATGCAGGGAATTCACGTCCTGAAAAAATCAATTGAAGCAGCAATGACAAGGCACTTGGACTGGGTTCAGGCTTTCCATCCACGTCAGAGTTAGCCCAGAAGGAAGCAGCTTTACTGGAGAACATAAAGGGTTCTGCTCACTGATTGCTCTGCCTGCTGGCTTCTTTCATGACCTTGGCCAAGCCATGTTGTCTCCTCAGTTCTTCTGATTTCACAAAGGCTGATGATTTTTATCTGCTTCCTCAAAGCCTGAGTAAAGAGATTTGAATAAGGGCTCAGGAGAACTACAAAATGAATAAATTCAGTATTTCCCATTTATTTTGAAAATCAAGGTTGGTCAGTTTTACCCACTGGCTAATAGTTCTCTAGAGTGTAATATTTCATAATGTAAACTACCTTAATAAAAACAAGTTCTCAAGACAATAGAGTCCTCTGGATTATATTTTTAATGTTATCAAACTCAGTTACACAATCACAAGTGACGTTATGAAGTCTCTAAGAGCTAAGCTGAAGTCCTTAATTAAGAGAGGAGGTAGGCTTTTGATTAATAATGTGTGCAACATCTGCATCCAACTCCATCAGCAAAATCAGATGGAGTAAGAGAGATGAAAATGACTGAAAAAAGACAAAACCTCAATGGCTGAAAACCAATCATTTTATTTCTAAGAGTGACTTAAAGCATATTTTGTGCACCTTTGCTGAAGTTGAAGGTAAACGTGCTGAGCTGGCACAGATGTGAGCTCTCTGTGCCCTGTGTACTCTGCTGCCTTTTTCCCAGTCTGGAAATGGAACCTGAGATAATTTTAGTAAGGAGGTATTTTTATTTGAAGGCCTTTGGGGGCAGTTATGGAAAGATGTCCACAAAAGCCCACCCCATCAGGAGTGAGCACATTTTTATAGCTTTTAGGAAATTAGCTGTCTTGGGTTATGGAACCAAAAATGTGTATTCTATTTCATCTGCTGAAAGCAGCTGGGGAGATGGTTTTTTTCTTTATCTCTGGTAACTCTGGGGGGAGGGGGGCAGGTGCCTTCTGATAATGGGCCAGCTGTTAAACCAGGTGGGGCAGTGTTTGTTATCTCTGTCACCACCCATCCTCCCTCCAGGGGATGTTTTCTGCTAATGGGCCATGAAGGCTCACCAAGGACAGGACACATTCCATCATCCCAGTGTGAGATGCTCCACCCAGTGGGAGGAGCCAACCATTCCTACCTGGATAAAAACTGAGACTCAGGAACACCAGGGATCTGGCTTCACCTGATTCCTGGAGGAAGAGTGGACTCTTCTCACCATCACTGGACCCATTTTCTGCAGGATCATCTCTACTCCACCAGAACCACCTCTGCCACTCCAGGAGGACTCACTTTGGGACTGCTCCCAACACCCTGACCAACAGGGTGTCAGGTTGTAGCTCTGACTCTGTCAGGGTTCTCCAAAATTGTTTGTTTGTTTACTGGTTTGGTTGGGTGGTTTTGTTTTCTACTACATTTGTATTTTTAATATTCCTAGTAAATAACTGTTATTCCTATTCTCATATCTTTTCCTGAAAGCCCTTAACTGCAAAATTATAATAATTTGGAGGTGGTGAGGGGTTTATATTCTCCATTCCAAGGGAAACTCCAGCTTTCCCTGGCAGATGTCTGTCTTTCCAAACCAAGACAGATTTAGCAGAACTGATAAAAAGCACCAATTAGGAGGACAAGTGGTGATGCAATTCCCCCCCAGGTCAAACCCCTTCTCTGGAGCCCCCCACAGCACTGGCTGTACTTTGTCCATGAGAATGCATCTCCAAGAGTTGAGTTGTTCTCAGCCTTGGTGCCCAGGAAGAACCAAGGCAGCACAGGGGCCATGGAAGATTGGATACCCCCCAGGGCTCTGGAATTTGTTTTGCCTTTCTGCCTAGGGAAAGGCTGTGGAAAAGTACTGAGAAATTTAGCCACTAATACAACAGGCTAGAGAGCTACAAATCCAGCATCTGGATATAGATGGATGCAGAGAACATGGAAAAGAAAAAAAGGTAAAACCCAAACTGGCATCAATACCCTCATCCTCCCACAGCATCTACACCCATCCCTGGTTTGTCAACGAGGGGTCAGACAAGTTCCTGCTCTGAGATGGGAATGAGGGAATTCCTCCTTCTCTTAGGTGTCAACAACAGGTTTGTCCCTGCAGATCTCTGTTCTTGCATGATCAGCTAAGCACTGACACACAAGTGCTTGGGCAACAAGAACCCTGTGTACAACTGGCCATAATCCTTCCATTCCTTCTCTGGAGGGCTGAACAAAGCAAGAGAGCCCAGGAGTCACAGCCAAACCTGCAGCTCCAAGGCACTGAGGGGGGCTTGCTCCTGCTGACCTGGTGAGCAAGCCTGGGATCAGCCAGGGCTGTGCCAGGCAGAGCAGTGCCCCTCAGTGCTGGGGCAAGGAACCAAAGCATGGGCCAGCAAAGGGTGTTTGCTGAGCCCCTTCTGCAAATAACACCTTTGTGCTCTGCCCTCTGCTCCTGCCACGTCCTGGGGAGGTCCCTGGGTGGCAGCTGAGGCCTGCAGGACATCACACATGGACTTTTGGTGTCACTCAGAATGTGACTCCTGGTGTCTGAGTGTGGGAAGCTCCCTCTCTGGAGTCCCCAATGGGAGGTGATCTTTTCCCTCCAGAAGTCCAGTACCAGGGTTAAAAAGATAAATGAGACTTTGCAGCTTCTGTCTTCAGAGCTGTTTATTCTGTTTCCTATCTCAAGTTCTGAACTTAAGATTCCTGGCTTAACACATCAGAAACACAACTAAAACCCATCCCAGACAGAAGATACCAAGGTTTTTTTAAAGGTTTCCAGTCCAATTAACTCCTAAAACATGCTATGTTTACAGTTCTGTGCCAATAATCACTGCCTGTTCTAAACACACAACCTCTGTGTCAAACCCATCCTACCAATGTCTCTGTGCCACTGTCACGGCAGAAAATGGAGCAGAGGAAGAGGAAGAAGAAGAAGAGGAAGAAGAAGAAGAAGAAGAAGAAGAAGAAGAAGAAGAAGAAGAAGAAGAAGAAGAAGAAGAAGAAGAAGAAGACGACACCACCCAAAATTCTCCACCTTGCTCTCATCTGTCTTCGTACTAAAAACCCAAAACTACAAATTTTCACCCTGTGAGAAACTCAACTACTATTTATTTCCCACCTTTGTTGCTTTCAACTCCTCTCTGAGTGTTGGAAGTTTTTTCCATGGACTGAGGTCGAAGGCAGTGCCCTCCTGGGGTCCCAGCCAGGGTCTCAGACCCCTCAGGGCAGCACCAGGGATTTTCCACCTGCCCTGGACTCCAACATTGGAGCAGAACAGAGCCCCCAGCCTGTGAGACAGCCCCTCTGACAGCTCGTGCAGCAGCAGCCATCACTGAAGTGATTGCAAGTGATTAATTTTCTAAAAATTAAAAATAAACCCTGTGAGTGTGCTAGCAAGGGCTAACAAGTTAAAAATAATAATAGGTGTCTGTGACCATGCTGCTTCTGTCTGAATCCTTCAGGGGGATTGTTGCTAAGAACCACTTGCACAGTTTGCCATATTCCTACGTGCTGAACAACAACCAAATAACTCCAGGCAGAAGTCTCAGCTGTCAAGCATGAGGAGTGCAGGGGCTGCCTGGGGGAGTACCAGGCATTTCCCTCCTGTGTTGTATCTGCATGTTGGATCATTTCAAAGAAAAATTAACTGAGGCAAGGACAGAGCATGTTACCATCTCTTCAAAACACCATCCCCAGAAGTTCACTGGGAAAATTCCATTTGACTGGTCCTTCTGTGCTTTGTCTAGAGCTCTGACAGTGCTTTACAGAAGAACTTTACCAAGGGGGATGCACTTGCAGCTCTTTCAGACAGCAAGAAAGGCTTCATTCACCTACCCAGACAGAATTTCTCTCTGGGCAGGTCTCAGACACAATGGGAGGAGCTGGAGGCAAGCAGCATCCATGAGTGCTGGCTCTTCCACACAAACAGCATTTGGGTGTTCTCCAGGAGATCTTTTCTTTTCAGATGCCTCTGATCAATCCTGACTCATAGGAACAAGGCAAGCAATGCCATCTTTGTTTCTTCACACACAAGTAAAGACTGGAAAAGTTACCTAGGCTTTTGGCAGAAGTGAGTTGATTTTTTTGTGACTTTGCTTTATTTTCAAGACATAAATCTTAGCCCTGTGTTGAAAAAAAAAAAAAAAAAAAAAAAAAAAAAAAAAAAAAAAAAAGATATGAGCTCAGTGTTTCATTTCCAGCAAGTGGTTTTGCAAGAAAAGGATGCTGAGAACAAAACAGTCATGACAATTAGGAGAGGGCACCTTATCTTCATTTCTCCAAAGGGAGGCATTTTCCATGGGAAGGAAATATTGTTTTGCCATTTTGAAATTTTGTCCCTGTGTATGCAGTACATAAACAATAAATACAGACCACAAAGGATAATTTCTAAGATTTCAAGTGAAGAATAAGTCCAAATTTTAAAATTTTGCTGGGAGGCAGGTCAGTCTAACAGGCAAGGCAGACCTGACACTTAGAACTCTCCATCACTCTCCACCCAGGGCTTTCAAGCAGTAGTGTAAGCAGTACCTGTGCTGTGACCCTGTGGTTCAGGCAGGCATTTCACTGTGGTAGAGGTTTTACTGTCTCTCAAAATATTGACTCATAAACAGAATTTCTCTTTGTGGACCTTAGCACAACACTCTTTAGAAGCTCAATGAAGAATCACAGAACTCTGTCAAGTCAATATTTCATGTTTTATTAATTCCCTACTTAGTCAGTTCTCTGATTAGTTAAATGTAGTGTCTGTAAACCCCTCAGCTGTATTTTTACCTGAAAAGGCTCAAAATGCTGATTTAGTCTGATGGATAAACACATGCTTAGAAAATGCACATGCTGGGGAAAAAAATGTAAAAAATAATAAGGGATGTGCATAACCAAAACACTGTGGGGAAAAGCTCCACCAGTTTATGTCTATGCTGTTAACCGTGATGATATTTTAGGCAAAGGATGTATTTGTGTCATAATTAATTCTCTCAGAATGTGCCTAGCTCTGCATATCCACAGCAATGGAGCCTTCTGTCCCTCTGTTAGTTGTTAATGGGCATTAATTGCTGGTGGTCACACAGTACAGCTTCAGTCTCTTCTCATCAAAGTGAGTGTCACACAGGGAGAGAACTACATCAGAACTGAGATCAGTGAGCATCTGGAACATCCCTCCCTGAGCTTCCAGCACATCTCTGATCCTAGGAGGTGACTGTAGACATTCAGTCTGGTGTATTCTTATTTTTACAGGACCTTTCTGCATACACATAAAATGTGTAAATAGTAATGGTGTGTTACTGTCACAGTCAATACACGTGGCAGTGGACATGGACACTGCACTCCAGGTGCTTCTTTAGAATCATCAGAAGGCTTCAAGTATCAGCATCTTGTTATTCAAAATCTCCCATACCTTTCTTTTCTATCATCTAAGAGCAGCTCCACACAGCTCTGGCTCTAGCACAGCCCCCTCACCCTGTCTGTCCCACCTACAGCAGCTCACCTTTGCTGGCCCTGGCACCACCTCCTGTCCCTGGCTCTGCACAGCACAGCCAGCAGCCTCCAACTGACCCTGCCCAGCTCCCTCACTCTTTATCATCCCAAGGCTGTTTCTACTCCAGGATAATTCACACAGCTGTAAGAGATCAGAGGGGAGACTGCCCTCAGCAGCATCTCCTTTGGTCTCCCCACATGTTACTGACATTATTGATGCAACGTGGAGGCTGAGAAGGAAAGTCCAGAGAGATGTGCCAAATCAAACTATTACATAAGCATTACATAATATCACCACAGAACAAAAGGGCTTTCATTTTCACTTCCAGTGGGACATCACTCACAGAACTTCATCTGGAATTTCCCAGAGTGGAAACAAGCACAGCAGCAGCAGATGTGATCAGCCCAACCAATCCTGCTCGGAATGAGAGACGTTTCAAGTCCCCATCCCGTGTGCAGGTGGCAGGGACCACCAGCTTCCCTGGAGGAGCTGCCCTGCAGACACACTGCCCCCCAGCCAGGGCTGCAGGTCGTTTCCTGGGGCCATGCCCACAGAAATTCATCTTGCTCCAGCCTTCAGCCACCAGTTCCCTGGGCCTTTGCTTGATGCCCCCTTGAATGCCCCCTCTTCAATGGCTCCTGCAGGTACAGATCAAGGTGCTCCTTTTCCTTGTCTTAAATGATTTCTTTCAGTTGAGGCATTTTAAGAACTCAGCTCCCAGAAACTCTCAACTTTCTTTAGGTCTGAGGTTTTGTTTTTTAAATCCCTGTCCAAATTTTCATCATTTGTGGAATTTTGCATTACATTTTAACAAAGTAAGGGCATAGAGGAGAAATCATAAGATCAGTAACTCTTCCCTTTACTTATTTCTGAGTTGAAGATCCAGACCTTAATACATTTTCTAGCAAAATTTTAAATAATATTCCCATTAAAAAAGAAAAAAAAAGGAGAGTAAGGCAAGGAGTTTGAGAAGTTTTGACTTTTGGCCATTTAAATTATTGTCTCTCTAGAGCTGCCTGTAAGTTATCTCGACTGATTAAAGCCACATACCATAAAACCTTATCTTTAATTTGCTTTTAGTACTTACTCTAAGTTCCAATACAGTTTCACTGCACATTCTCCATCCTGACCCATTCTGAATGTGCTTATCTGTGCAAACTAAATCTGTGTTTTTCTCCACAATAATGTACAAAATAACTTTCTAATGCAAACTGACATGTTTCAGAGGAATTAAGAAATAAATCTCAGGGCAGGCTTGATACTAATTATGATTGATTTTGATGTACTTTACATTTGCTAAACTTGCTCTTAAACCAAAACAAAAATATGGAAGTGCAGTAGGTATAAGTACAGCTATTGGTATATGGCAGATATGTTGAAAATCAAACAAAACCAGGAATATTTTGGAGAGGAATACTCTCTTTCCTGCTCTGTTTAATGTTGGTTTCACATTCAAGACTCCCATGAGCTTTAAATGGGAGCTCTCTAAGACTCCACTTTGTAGGGAAAAGTGACACGTAGGAAGGAGCTAAAACCCAATTCACCCTGGAAACTTTAACTGGGTTGTACAATTTGCCAGGGTGTTTAACACATCTCCAAGGTGTCCCATAGCAGCCAGCAGTTCTTTACAAAGGTCACTGTAGAATCATATCCTGCATCATCCACATTTCTGCAAGTGCTCTGTGTCTGCCAGCTGCTCAGCTGAACTTTGTCAATGAAAGCAACATTTCCAGGGTTATCACTCTGCCCCTTCAACTGCATTATCTACAAACCCATAAAGCTGAGGGGAAAGGAAGATATGGGCAGGGTTATAAGGCATTCTCTGAGCAGAGGCTGTCCCCAGTCTCACCTCCTGAGCTGAAGTTGCTTTGGGCTCTGGCCACCATGC
The DNA here is from genome assembly GCA_027886175.1 of Phylloscopus collybita. Taxonomy (NCBI): domain Eukaryota; kingdom Metazoa; phylum Chordata; class Aves; order Passeriformes; family Phylloscopidae; genus Phylloscopus; species Phylloscopus collybita. Next base: position 27,199,478 of record JAJNNQ010000003.1, on the reverse strand, counting down.
CTGCCAACTACAATGGGACCTGGGAGATGGTGTCCAACGAAAACTTCGAAGGCTACATGGTTGCTTTAGGTAAACGACAAAATATTCATTGGATCAAGAGAAAGGGGGTCAATTCTAAGTCAAATCCTTCTAAAAATTAATGAGCTTTTCCTGTCGTGCACTTGTGGCATAAGGGTTTCTGCCAATTGAATTACAGATCTAGTAATTGTTCTTAAAATTGCAGTATGGTCTAAATATGAAAGCAAACGAAGACTTGGCCAAAGATGTTATTCTTTATTTAGATAAATGAACAAAAGAGGTACAGGTGGGGGGAAAAAGCCCCAAACCAACAGTTTTTCAGATCTAGAAGCTCTTTTTTACTCCTCTTATATTCTTACTGTATCAGTGGAACCACAATCTAGTTAAAGAGGAATAAGATATTCTACACCACTAAAGTAACAATAATGTCATTTTTTAATTAGTGCTTTGAACTAATTATGGTACAGAGATGAAAATTTTAATGCTTTAACTGATTTTCTACTAGTTTTACCAAAGAACCTTAATTCTGAGTGATTGCTCTGTTCTGAATGATATAGAAGAAATGCATGAATACATAAAAACCAACTCTCATCATTATTCATCAACAATTTAAAGCAAATTCTCAAAGCTGTAAAGTTGTGATTTTCTCAAAGCTCTAGCTTCCTTAAGAGAAAAAGGCAAGTTTCACTATTCATAGTTTTTAGCTTTTGCATTTGTGGGAAAAAACTCAATAACTTCAGGGACATCAGTAAATAATATATATATATATATATATATACACACACACACACAGAGGGGGCTTGAAGATGAGAATGATTAGGACAATGAGAAGGATTAGGACAATGTCTTGAATTTCAGGAGAAAGATACAGATTAATTGAAGTGATTTTTTGTGCCTAAGTGCATATATAAACTACAAGTTACATATACATTATCAGTTATACTAATTTAAAGCTGCCAATGACTAAGCCAAAAAACCCAACACCAAAACCACTGCGAGCAGGCTTATGCTGTAGGTGATTCTCAGAAGGAAATGGCAGGGAAAGGGTGAAAAGATATTCTTCTGCTCTTTTTTCACTCCATTTTACATTTTGTTGATACTTTAAGTATTAATGTGCTCAGATTCAAATCACACTGAGGTTTTGAGTGTGGGTTTTTTTTTTAAATTCATCTGTCCTTTTAATTAATGCATACACATTTCTATACTTTAATTAAAGATTAGTTTTGCCCTTTAAGTCAGAAAGTTTGATTTTATCATAAACATGCTACAAAGTATTTAAATCTACTGTAATAGAGCTACATATCATTTTTATTGCTAATATTGTTCAAAATGCAGTTATGAAAACCATGCTTTAATAAAACCTCCCTGATTTTTCTCCAGGAGCAACAAGACCAATATATTAGTCAGAAAAGGCATTTCTTTAGAGGTCTAGACATTTTTTCCCTCAGAGAGAACTAAATTTTATGTTGCCTGGCTATAAATCAGCCCCGGAGATACCTTTAATGCACCACAGCAGATAAAATATACCCAAGAAGTCTTGAATATAAATACTGAACAAGACCATTATTCCCCGCCTTTAAAAGTCACATTTTTTTTCAAGCCTATCCTCTTACTCAATTCGATTAGTACTTCACAAGTAGGGTAATGAATCCAGCAGAAGAAAAAGGGCTCCATTAGCAAGTGGCATTGCTGAGCTGACAGTGATTAACACCCAGTGGAACCACCAAGGGACGGCCAGCAAACCAAACCCGTTTCTCAGGAGTTTCTCAGCCTCCTGCAGAAGCGTAGGAGAAGGTTTCATGTGCACACAGCACCAGGATGAGATTCCCTGGCAGCTGGTCAGAAGTGTTTACTGCAGGTGGTGCTGCTGCTGGCCTCAGGCTGGGATCCTGCTCAGGGATCTCCTGCCCTTGGTGCCTGGCAGTGCTTTCAGCCCCCAGCAGTGGGGTGCATTATCACATTATGAACCCATCATCAGGAACAAAATCAGGGTGTTAAGGAGATCACTACTGCAGAAAATGTTGGCAGAATATTAAACAGAAACTGTCCAATTCTCTACATGGATACTTCTTTGACTTTTGACTTGGACTTTGTCTCCTTTTGAACTGCAATTTGTGTGTGTGTCTGCTTTTGAACAATAATGGGCTTCAGGCTTTTATTTGATTGCTTCTTTTTTTCATTAATACAATTTTCATTCTTTCAAGCTAATTAATTAACCTCTTGTATACTCCCACAGACTTCAGGTTCATCATAAAAGGAACATGCCCAGGTCCTCTTGGTTACATACCCATTCTAACATGCTAAATCCCTGTTAAGGAATGTTATTCTGAGATCCTTCTTTAGTGAGGCACTGTCAGGCTTCATAGCCCCTCTTGTTTCACATTCTCAAAAAAGTTCAGGTGATTTAATGCACCAGCATCTATTCACTCCTGGTTGTAGGTTGCATGCTCACAATATTCCCACAGATATCCCGTTAATAAATAAATTTATTATCAGTGGAAGATCCTCAAGTTGAAAGTGTACTTGTAAACACAAGATGGTTTTTATTTGAAATCATCTTTTCCTCTGAAAAACGTTGCTGGCAAAAGCACCATTTATGGAAGTGTGTTTCCCTTCCTTTGTTTTTTAATGTGTATATATAAATGCTGTTTATTTTTGTTAGTAAATGCTGGAACTTTCACACTCTTTTCTGGTTTTTGACAGGTATTGATTTTGCAACCCGTAAGATTGCAAAACATCTGAAGCAAACAAAGGAGATTGTTCAAGATGGAGACAATTTCAAAACCAAAACACTCAGCACTCTCAGAAACTATGACCTGGATTACACAGTGGGAGTGGAGTTTGAGGAGCACACCAAAGGACTGGATAACCGAGTGGTAAAGGTAAAAACCTGGCACCTGCTATCTGCTCATGCCACAGCCAGCTCCAGGGGCCAGCAGTCCCCAAAATCAGCTGAATACCTGAAGTGAAACCCCAATGTGTTACAGACATCAGAGGATTCTTATAAAGCAGAAATGATTTGCATCCTGAGACAGTTTTCTTTCCTGCTACAAGCATTTATTAGAAATGCAGATCAGGATGGCTACTGAGAGATGTGAGGACAATCATTAATTAGGTTTTTCTAGTGGGGGATTTTTCCAGCTTTTCTGATAGACCTCATGTATCTCCAAAGCAGCAGAATTGTATTTTTACCTTTGCATCCTCCTTAACGACCCCGTGGGTTCATCCCTGGGAATTAAGGATGCTGTCAGTATAACCTTGCATTTTGGGATGGCTGGGTTTGCACTGCTCAGTCTCAGCTGGGCAGTTTAACAGTTGGCCATTGTTAAAAACAAACCTGCACTTAGCTTTAGATGTCAGGGGAGCTTTGGGAAGGGGCAAGAGAAAAATTGCCCCAGCCTGGAGCAGCTGAGGGGGCAGGGCCCTGGCAGGGCAGAGGGGAGCAGTGGGAGCTTTACAGCCCTCGGGGTAACTGGGGCAACCTGAGCTCAGACCTGCCCAGGAACCTGTGGCCATTTGCCCAGACACCTCTCAGGGAGGTTTGTGGACAACACCAGGGTTCAGTGTAAGGGCCAGCCCCTGCCCTGCCTCCTGTGGCACAGGCACTGCCGGGGGGATTCAAACAAGGCTCCCTCTGAGAAGTCAGGGAGGAGAGGAGTACACACGAGCACTGACTCACTTCCTGAATTCAGTTTCTTGTTTCTGTATCAATACTGCCTCTGTTTTACTTTCTTCTCACCCTAAAATGCTTCAGCAACACTTGGAAATACAGGAAAGCCAGTAGGTCTTAAATGTCCATGGGCTGTGCCAGTTGGAGCCTGGCTGATGCAGCATCCACCTCCTGCTTTCCCCGTCCTGCCCTGAGTGTCCCTCAGCTCTGCTGGTGTCCCACCTCTGCTCTGCCACAGCTCACAGCTGCCAGAGCTGAGGGGCTGAGATCTAAACTCTCTGTCCACAAGACCTCTTTGTTTTGGCAATTGCCACAGGGAAAGTGGCAGCATGAAGGACGTGCTTACAGTTGAACTCACATCATCCTTCACTGGAAGGGCACAAATTTAGCAGAAGATGTTGTTTGTTCACCGTGGATCACTTTTAATTCTGAAACTGCCTTGGTGCAGTGTAATTCCTATGGTTTCTTCCGAATTATTTCTTAGTCACAGCACTGCAAGCCATCAAAGAGTAAGACCCATTTCTTTTCACTATCCTGAATATCCCTATATCTAAATTTTCTTTCCATCTCCTTCTCCAGTGGGCACTGGGTGGAACAAATTCCTGTGGCAAAGTCTATGCTTAAAAACACTGCTCCCACAACTCTGCAGAGCAGCTGAAGGCATTGCTAAGAATTTAAGGACTCATTAGTTTCATCACTCCTCAAATCCATCAATTAGTGCTCCTCTAGTGCTCATCACCACTACCAAAGCCTTGCTCTGCAAAGGAGGGAGGGAGGGAGGGAGGGAGGGAGGGAGGGAGGGAGGAAGGAAGGAAGGAAGGAAGGAAGGAAGGAAGGAAGGAAGGAAGGAAGGAAGGAAGGAAGGAAGGAAGGAAGGAAGGAAGGAAGGAAGGAATTGTGCATTCATAACCCTACCTGATTTAATTACTTTGCCCAATATTCATTTTTAAACAAATCATGTGTTTTGTTTCTAGAGGGGAGAAGGAAAAAGGATGCATGTCACACCATTATTCTCTGAATTGCTCTAAAAGTATTTTCTGGTCATTTTATTAACAAAACAATGCCTCAAACACATTAAAGTTAGATGAAGGTAATAAAATTGGTAGGCAACATTTAAATGTAAAGAGGGCATGGATAATTTAAAGAGCATGTAGCTTGAAAATTCCATAAATAAGGAAGAAATTAACTGAAATGGAATGAGTTTTGTCTCATTATTAATGGAAAGCTCCCTCATCAGAGAAATAAATCATCCAGTGCCAAACTAGAAAGTGAATTAAGCTCCCAATACACTTGGAGCTTTATAATAACTGAGCTTCCATGGACTGTAACTGGTGTCTAATAAGGAGGAGTCTGATACATGGTTAAATATGTCTCTAAAGGACAACGGTTCAAATGCAGAACAATTCCAGCAAAGTTGCTTTGAATGTCCCCTGCCACATCCCTGCACAGATAATTCAGCCTGTAAGGAGAACTTTTCCTTACTGAGGGCTGTCCTGCTCAGGGGCAGGGATCAGCACCCCCAGCACCTTCTCTGCTGCTGCTGCTGCTGCTGCTGGACTGGATTGAATCACAGCAGGGCAGGAGGTGCTTGAGGAGGGATCTCCTGGATTGAGTCACAGCAGGGCAGGAGGTGCTTGAGGAGGGATCTCCTGGATTGAATCACAGCAGGGCAGGACGTGCTTGAGGAGGGATCTCCTGAGAACACCAGCTCCAACCCATCTGCTCCAGCAGGGTCAGCTACAGCACATTGTCCAGCTGGTGATCACAGCTCTTTAACTTTCTTTGTGAAAGCACATGAAAATATACAGCCAAATTTAGTCCATGAGATTATATCAACATCCTCTTCCTCTTGTTACTTTATGCAGAGCTAGAAAAAGTGTTAGCACTGCACTTGTCAGTCTAAGCCCCCAAGTCTTCACTCATGAAACCCAATAATTTTTTTCATTAATGGCTTTAAAAAGCAAGGGGGAAATGCACTTTGCATATATTGCACAAGTAGCTGTGTATAGTACATAAACACACTCAACAATTCACCAGTCAGTGTGAGTACTTGACACTCATGTATGTGAAGAAACACATGGAAAAGACAACAAAGCACTGCAAAAGCTTCCCTTCATCACCCTGCTGCCATCCCGAATGCATCTGGGTTTTGTTTAAGGGCTTTGGGGTTTGTTTTTTTATGAGGAAGATGCAGAATGATAGGAAGCAACTGTAATTGTGTATTCACATGGTTTGAATTTATTTTTATATGTTCATAAACTTCTGGGTAATGTAACTGAGTGAATTCTCTGATTCATGCAGACCCTGGTGACCTGGGATGGTGACAAACTGGTCTGTGTCCAGAAAGGTGAAAAGAACAACAGGGGCTGGAAGCACTGGATTGAAGGAGACATCCTGCATCTGGTAAGGGCTGCTCCACAGATCCACAGCACATCACTGAGGCTGCAGCACAGGCTCAGGTTTTCCATTTCAAAGGATTCCTTATTTTTTTCTAGTTAGAAAGGTCTTTAGACAGTTCTGATCTCTGAACTCTGAGGAAATTCCCCTTGTGTTTCAACTCAGGAATGCTCAATTTCTTTCCACCTGCTCTCAATTAAGTCATGACCTGCAGTGTTTGTTCTGCTCCAGTCCACTTCCCTCCAGCTCTTAACCCTTCCTGTTACATTGCACCTCTAACATAATCTCATTCTTATATAATCACTGGTAGGGAAAGGAAAAGAAGGAAAAAAACCCAATCAGACTGCAAGAAAAATGTTATTCTTTGGTCTGAGCAAAGCAATATGAAATTTTAGCACACTGGGCTGTAATACAGATCAGAAACCCCTGGATATTCAAGAGGATGCCACAAACAAGCTGTGCTGCATTTTTCCCCAGTTCAATAATAAATTCAAACATCTAAAGTAGCAAGCTGTAGCCCAAAGACAGATGTGGTGAGTCCAAGAGAGGGCAGAAAAGCCTGTGCAGGAAATCAGCAATCAGTGATGTGCAGAAAGATTTCCAAATAACAGTATTGCAGAATCACAGGATCCTTAAGGCTGGAAAAGACCTCCGAGATCACAAAGCCCCAACTTTGACTGAACACCACCATGTTCATTAAACCACACCACAGAGTGCCACATCTACTCCTTTTTTGAACCTTTCTCGTAGTGATAAGCATTGCAGAGCTTCCTGGGAAAGCAATCAAGAAATGGGGAAGATAGTGCTGGCTGGCACAGCAGGTGGATGGAGAGAGACCCTTGAGAGGAGCCCATTGCTCTGCTCCAGGCCATCTGCTCCCTCACAAGTCTGCTTTACACATGCCTGGTGTGGGCAGCCACAGTGGCTCCCATCTCTGTGCCTGAAAGGTCAAAGCCAGGAATTCAAAAGCACAGAGTGCCCACCCAACCAAAGCCACCTGTGCAGGGCACTTCTCCAGCTCTGCCTGAGCACACATTCCAAAGCTGACCTAAAAGGTTCTACATGCTGGCACCAAGATTTAGGCTGAGGCCAGTGGAAGCAAAGCCAAGCAGCTCAGAAACTGCCCTGCAGGTTTAGCCCATTGCTGGCCACAGAGGCAGCTGCAGCCCCTCCAAAGCCCTGCTTGGCACAGGAATGCTGCTGCTGGCAGCAGTGCATTGCAAAGTGCCAGCCTGTAAGGCGTCACTGCAGCCCTGGGCAGCAGTGGTGCAAGGTTCTGGCCCCTGAAAAACAGCTGGGCACACTCTGCTTTTTAAATCTGCTTTTTAAAGCCTTCCTCTTTTTTTTTTTTTTTTTTTATTTTATTTCCTTGTTTCAGTGCATCTCGTGAATTGTGAGGTAACATGAATTACAAACTATGACAGTATATTGTTTTAGTAACAGAACATGAGAAAGCCTTGAATTAAAGCAGAGTTTTAATGCATTTTTCATGTTTATTCTTCTTAGAATTCAATTTCTGTGTCAGAAACTAATTACTGCAACATGAGGTGCATACCTGCTGTTTGGTTACATATAATATATGTTTTATATATATATATATAACACTAATCTCTGTTTCATCAGCATGAGTTTTTAATGCAGTGGCTCAGTTGTAGCAATTTCTGGTGGGATCTGATAGATATGCAAAATAAAACTGCTGCCACTGTATACTTACTCATTTTTTTTAATACTGTAGGAGCTGACATGTGAAGACCAGGTGTGCCATCAGACATTTAAGAAGAAGAACTAAAACAGAGCAGAAAGCCTCCCAGATCTTCATCACAATGTTGTGCTGTTATGTTTTGTCTAAAAGGAAGAATGAAGCCAGATTTTCATTCCTTTGACACTTCTATGTGAATATATGATGTGCCTGTTTATGGAAACAAACACATTTTTTACAAATAACAGCAAACAAATACAAACCTCATCAATTCCTTTCCCTTTCAGTCCGGAGTTAAATAAAAGTAATTGTCTTTCAAATAATGCTTCCCTACATCTTTGTCATGACTTCCAGAGGAATGCCTGTTAGCAACAGGGCTGAAAATGAACAGTCACAATTATTTCCATCTCAGTGCTGTATTACCACAATGTCTTTGGGTGACTGAGTAACATTGGATACTCACTGGACTGTTTCTATTCCATTTAGTCCTGGATCACTAAGTTATCCATGGTTTCAGGCAACAGCATGCCTCACTGAGCACACTGCATGTCCTTTCACATCTGAACTCTTCCCTTGAACGTGGCCCAGGTCTAAAGCTGCTGCTGGTTATCACCTGACAAACCCCTCATGGCCTTTGTGAGGTGCTGCAGCTCCTCACCACGATCCTAACCTGGATCGATGACAATGCTCTAACTTCCAGTTACAACTGGCAGCCTAATAACCATCCCAGTGGAGAAATCTGCTGCTTGAAGCCAACTCTGCAGCTCTGGAAGGGTTGCTCTGTGGTGGGAAAACTGAGGCACACCTAGGGCTGTGAGATGAGAACTGCAGAGTCTACACAGTCTGCATGCACCCTGTGCAGAGAGAGCGCCCAGCATGCTGCAATCTTCACCCTCCACCACTTTTCAGAGACTGTAAAAAGAAAAGCCTTTTCCATGCAATCCTTCTTAGTTTTATTCAGGGTTTTTCAAAAGAATTCATGTTCTTTGCTAAAGGCAAGTCTAAGTTAACCATGGGTGATGAACACCACTTCAGTAGACAGAAACTTTTATTATTCAACAAAATGTGTGCACACCTTCCCCAGAAGAGCTTGTATGCCCCAAAGCTCATCTGCTTTTTCCCAACATCATGAATTATTCTAATAAAATTCACTGTCTTTCCTACAACCTTGCCTTTCAGATATAAAAACGTTCACATCAGCTTTAGCACTGCTAAGTTCCCTCTTGTCCATAGGCCCCCATCCTCTGGTATGGGAGCAAAAATCCACTAAGCAGATTGGTGCTAGGGAAGTACAGAAAATATGTGAAAAAACCTTGGCAGAAATGGAGGAGCATATGCTTTCTCCTCATCTCCACCTGCTCCCCAGCCCACTCACTGTCAATAGCTCAGGGTAGGAAAGGAGTGAGTCTCTCAGCTGACAACTAGGTTACCTCTGCAAAAATCTGATTAACCTACCAAGCTATGGCCACGGCCAACATCCTGGTTCCAGCTGGGATTGAGCTAATTTTCCTTTTAGTAGCCAGTACAGAGCTGTGGTTTGGATTTAGTATGAGAATGATGTTGATATCACATTGGTGGTTTAGGTGTTGCTAACTCGTGATTGCTCTAAGCCCAGGACTCCAGGTTCCCTGCTCTGCCTGTGAGGAGGTGCACGAGGAGCTGGGAGGGAGCAGAACCAGGACAGCTGACCCAAACTGGCCAAATTCCACACCACAGAACATTAGGCTGAGCATATAAAGCTGCAAGAAAGAAGATGGAGAGCTGCTGTGCCTGGGATGGCATTGCCCAGTAACTCCTTGGTGCTCCCAAGGAGCTGTTACAGGTGATGGAGCTCACTGCCCTGGACCTGGCTGAGCTTCTGCACCTGGCTTTTTCCTCACCCACTAATCTGTCTTTAGCTCAGCCCAGGAGTTTTCTCAGGGCGTGGCTCTGTGGTGCTGAGCTGCCAGCTGGAGTTAAATCACAACAGGCATAGAAGTGCATACGTCAGGATATTTTTTTTTTTAATTGGACTTTGCTTCTCCTGATAAAAGTTGACTTGGTATCAAACTTCCTGTGTCCTTTGCCTGAGCAATGCTTTCATGTTAGTTTGCACAGAAGAAACTGCACTTGAAGTTAGTGGACTCCTTAGTTTGTCTTATTCAGCCCTGACCTGGACTTTTTAGTAGAAATGCATTTAATTCATATTTCTAAGTCTCTGCTAGTTACAAGGATAAAAAAAAGTACTACAGCTCTTTAAGTTTTCAAAATATTACAGCATGTAATCACTACGAAACAAAATGTGCATGTTTTAATCAGTGACACTTCTCCTGGTTGGTTCTTGCAGGAGTAACCCTGTTTGTAAATTCACACCAAATCATAAATACAAAGAAAACCTTTCATATACCACAAGGAACTATCATCAATTCTAACCATCATCTAATGATGAGTCTGAAGAGGGAAAGCAAACATTCTTCAGCTGGTTTCTTACTGTGCTCACTGGTTCTATCTAATGGTTATGGGCCAGAAGTAAAGGAAGTAGGCAATTGAGCACAAGTAAAATTTGATTAGGAGAAAACTGGATCTGACCCTATTTGTTTTGCCTATCTTGGAAATTAAAATTTCAGCCTTTTTAACAGGAAGTGAGGAAACATGCAAGCTTTTTTTGCTCTCCTAAACAACACTTTGTTTTTGCACTTACTGATACACAAGAAATTGCAGCTCCTTTAGAGCTGCACCCACAGTGCTAGAGACAGAGGAGATACTCTTCCTGTTGCATTATAATTACTTCCAAAGGTATCCTTGTTTGTATCATATTTGTGATGTTAGGCTGGTCTCCAAGCTGTTCAAAGTCCCTTATCTCCTTGTCAGCAGATTAAACACTTGTGCTGGAGGAATGGACCTTGCTGGTAAATCAAAGAGTGTTCATTCACATTTTTTCAGCCCTCTGGCACACAGTGCTGTCTCAGTGGTTTTGGAGGATTACCATTTGCATGGATTCTTTTCCTCACAGAGAATATTGCTCAAATACAGCCCTGGGAAGGGAATTTATCAGCAACCCTCTGATCCAGTGCAGTGGGTTGAGCCTGGATGGATTCTAGGAACCCACCAAAGCTGCCTTTCTGCAGGGAGAGAATAACAAAAAAGGCTTCATGGGTTGAGACAAGGACTGAGAGAGAGATCCCTCACCAGCTACCATCATGGACAAAACAGACTCTAATTAGAGATATTAATTGACTTTGTTACTAACAAAACAGAGCAGGATGATGAGAAGTAAAATTAAACCTTAAAAACACCTGCCTCCCACCCCTCCCTCCTTCCCAGCTCTACCTCCTGCCCCCAGTGGTGCAAGGAGACAGGGAATGGGGGTTGTGGTCAGTTCCTCACCCCTGGCTTCTCCTGCTGCTCAGGGAGAGGAGCCACCCCCTTGCTGCACATGGGGTCCCTCCCACAGGAGACAGTTTTCCATGAACTTCTCCAATGTGAGCCCATCCCACGGACAGCACTCCTCCCAAAACTGCTGCACTGTGAGCCCATCCCACAGACAGCACTCCTCCCAAAACCTCTCCAATGTGAGCCCATCCCATGGGCAACACTCCTCCCAAAGCTGCTGCACTGTGAGCCCATCCCACAGACAGCACTCCTCCCAAAACCTCTCCAATGTGAGCCCATCCCACGGACAGCACTCCTCCCAAAACTGCAGCACTGTGAGCCCATCCCATGGACAGCACTCCTCCCAAAACCTCTCCAATGTGAGCCCATCCCATGGACAGCACTCCTCCCAAAACCTCTCCAGTGTGAGCCCATCCCACGGACAGCACTCCTCCCAAAACCTCTCCAATGTGAGCCCATCCCATGGACAGCACTCCTCCCAAAACCTCTCCAGTGTGAGCCCATCCCATGGACAGCACTCCTCCCAAAACCTCTCCAGTGTGAGCCCATCCCACGGACAGCACTCCTCCCAAAACCTCTCCAGTGTGAGCCCATCCCACAGACAGCACTCCTCCCAAAACCTCTCCAATGTGAGCCCATCCCACGGACAGCACTCCTCCCAAAACCTCTCCAATGTGAGCCCATCCCATGGACAGCACTCCTCCCAAAACTGCTGCACTGTGAGCCCATCCCATGGACAGCACTCCTCCCAAAACCTCTCCAATGTGAGCCCATCCCACGGACAGCACTCCTCCCAAAGCTGCAGCACTGCCCGTGCTGGCTGCAGAGCTGCTCCTCTCACGTTCTCACCCCGCTGTTCTCTGGCCACAGCTGCACAGTGACTTTTTTCTCTCTTCTCAAATCTGTTCTCCCAGAGGTGTTGCCACCATTTCTAACTGGCCAGCCCTGGCCAGCAGCACATCTGCCTTTGGAGCTGCCAGGATTGTCTCTGCTGGACACGGAGGAAGCTTCCAGCAGCTGCTCACAGAAGCCACCCCTGGAGCCCCTGCCCTGCCAAAGCTTGGCCATGCAAAGCCAATAAACCCAGAACAGAAAAGCCTGAACAGAACAAAAAGCACCTCCTCGTGAGTGCAGTACTGGGGAAAGCACCAGCACCATCACCTGCCACTGGGCTTCTCAAATGACCATGACAAAGCTGTGTGGAAGAAATATTTATGGTGGAATTTCTAAAAATCTCTGCATTGAGCCAACTGGTCTGCATTAAGACAATTTTTCTTCAAAAAATTATGCATTTTATTGACAGCTCTAAAAGAGGAGAGCAACACTGCAGGCAGAGGCTGTAGAATAATGGTGTTACTGCTCCTACCAGTTGTGTTCTGTGGCAAGGCCTACAGTGCTGTCTTTCTCTTAGAAATTTCTTTAGAAAGTTTTTTTTTTTGCCTTCTAGATGATATTTTTTTAAATTTGTGACTGATTTAAAAGACAGAGGTTGCAGATACTTTAATTTCAGCTTGCTGATTACACTTATGCAGATTGTGAGGCTTAGAAGAAATCATTTTGTGAAAATGAGATTTAAAATTATATTAATGAGACAAGCTTTTCAATAGCTGCAAAAAATTTGTCAGTTATCCTCTAAACATCACATTTTCTTTAATTATAATTCACCCGGCAGTGCTTCAGCCACCATTAAATAGAAATGGGAATGCAATAGGTGACAGTAGATATTCCAGAGTTCTTCGAGGTGGAGGAATCCATGGAAAGATGAGGAGCTTTGTCTCCTATGAGAGCAAACATACTCCACTGAGGAGTCTCTGTGGTCCCACCACAGAATCCACTCTCTTCCCTCAGCAAACCTACCCTTGTACCTGCAGGAACAGTGGGCAAACAGACTGCAAGAGGATCCCAAAGGTGTTACAATGCTGTTTTTATGGGGGGGAAAAGGGTCCCACAGGGTCCCTGCAGTAGGAGAAAAGCTACTGATGCAGAGCAAGGCCCAGAAACAGGAGCCACTGGAAGTTCTCTTTGCCTGTTTTCATGCTACTGTGCTTTGGGTTTCTGCTGGCTTTGGTTTAGGGCACAGTCTTTCTAAGAAAGGCTTCCTGAAGCTCTGATGAACCCTTCACAAAGGCTTTTCCTGTAAACTTTGTTAACAGCTTCAGAATTAAAGCGTGGCATGAAAGTTAAATGGGATGGCTCCCTGTGAAAGCTGCAGCAGGCATCCTTTGAGGTGCTTTTTAACGTGCAGTGCCCTTGCTGCCTTTGTCACTGCACCCAAAGTTAATTGTTTTCCTGTAATTTCTTAATTGTCTTCCCCTGTCACCTCTATTTCATTCACTTTTGGACATACACATGTACCATATCCATGGATGTATGTATATTTATGCATCTTTCCACACACATGTATTTACATCCAGGGGTAGAAGGCCACAACATTTGTTGGCCCACGCCCCCACCCAACTTTTGAACCAGTTGCCCAGGGTAGATTGGCCAAGCAAACCTGACTGTAAAAGATGGAGCCTCTAAATATAATATTTCTACAATATTATGTGAAAATTAATAGCCTGATAGAACACTTACAGTAAAAGAAAGGCTAAGGGTGCAGTAATGTTTATCAAGCTCCAGAAAATCATTTCAGATAAATTCCTATAACCATGGAAAACCTTCAGCTGGATGTCAATGAACTCGACCATGAGGTAAAATCCCCAGAACACTTTGGTGGTTCTGCTGCTCACAGCAGTACTTGTTTCACTGTCTACTTCACAATATTTAATATTTTTTCTACTTACTAAATGACCTTTTGTCTTTTTCTGGCTGTCTCTCTAGGAACTGACTTGTTTGTTTCAAAATTTGCTCACTTTTTCCGACACAAATGTAGGGAAGAAGAACTTCGATAATGAAAGTGTACATTCATTTCTTGGAGATGTCATAAAGCCAAAGATTGCTTAAATTTCCTGATGACCAGACTAAAGCAGTGCTCTTCCAACAGGGCAGCAGTGCTGAAGGCCAGCTGAAGAGTGTAGTGTGCCTCTTCTACACATGGCCTGAAATCCCCCTGCTCCACGGTTGTGCCTTCCAGCTTGAGCAGGGAAAGGTTTTTTGAGCTTTGGCACAAAAGTGAGTAAAGTCACACTGAAAGTCAGCTGGTGTAACAAGTGAGACGACAGTAGGTTCTCAAAATGCATAATTTTGTCTTGTCTTGAGATGGTTTTAGTTAATTTTCAGCTTTTGAAATGATTACAAGGGTGTCAAGCTAGATATTGGAGCTTGTTTTGCAAGTAGTTCTATTTAAGTCAGAGCACTTCCAGGGAGCCATTTATTCAGTTCAGCCAGATCAGATCCTGATCAGGCCTCTGCTGAAAGCAGGCTCTGAAGCTGCAGAATTCAATGCATTCAAAGTATCAGGGTCAGAAAAATCTGGATTTCTATTCACTGTTGTTGATACAATAAACAAATGCAATGAAGTTCCTGAACGTTTAGAGACAGGGTTTCAAGTTAAACGTTTTTCTTTTTACTTAGATATTGAAAACAAGCAACTAAAAATAAATAGAGGCATGTGACATATGGCATTTTTTTTCTGTCATTTAAAAAGAAGAATGAGAATTCACATTTATTTATATAGACACATATCGTTGTATTTTTTGAATAATCACTTACAGCTTAATTTAAACCAGTCTTTCATTTTCTAAACACTTTTGAGAAGCCAAAAGCAGTCAAATAGTCGGGAAAAACACCTGGAAGATGAGCTTTACTGATTAGAGGATTAAGGCAGAGTTGAATTGCTCCCTTTGTGAAATAACAGCCTTGGTTCTCTAAAAACACAGATTGCTGTTTGCCACTAATGGGTGCCTTGTGTAGCATTACAGCAAATTGCTTTCCTTGATGGCATAAACCGAACACACAGCAAACACCAGCACTTGGTTAAAACCTTAGCACATCCAGAGTGGCTAAAGGAAAATAACAGCTTTCCAGAGCAAGGCTTTGGATGGTCAGAAGGGCAGGATTTCTGCTTTAGGGGTTGGTGCCATCTGAAACAAGCAGCCCCAGGTTTCCTGTGCTGGTGGCACAGGAGGAGCTGAACCCTTGGCAGCTCCAGCCTCTGCCTGAGCTTGGCTTTCCAGGTACCCATGGCCTGCTTCTTCACCAGGGTAAATCTCTAGGTGCTGTTGATGCAGGGTGTGTTTGCCATTTGTTTCAGGTAAGAGAGGCAATCCTTCACAAACTCACAAGGAAAAAGATCTGCTTTGCTTACTGTGTATCTCAGTATAAACAAATGCAAGCAAGGCTGTGCATGAAAACACCATAACAGCTTCTCAGATCTCAGGTTTTATTTATAAGGGATGGGACAGAACACTGTAGATGTCCTACTGCAAATAATTTAAATAAAAAGAGACACAGAACATATTTGGAATCTTCCAGTGAAAAATGGAACCTATTTTGTCACCTTGGAATGGATTAAATAAGGTCCAAATTGCTCACCTAACCCTGCAAATTTGTTTCCTAATGGAAGTGACACAGATTAAAACTCTTTCATAGAACAAATCAGTATCACTCTGGCAGATATAACAACAGTGTAATAGTTTATCTAATAATCTGGGCCTGCAATATATTCCAAATATATGCAGTACTCTGCCTTGATGGCCAACAATAGAACAACCAAGGCTTCTCAGTCCACCCACCCTGGATAAAACTCTGCAGCCAAGTACGTGCCTCACACCCAGGAGCCAGCTTCTCCTTAAACAATTTACAGGCCAAATAATTTTCTCAAACATTAGGTCAATGCTAGAGCATTTGATGGACATGTTTGGGGTTTTTTCAGGATTCCACTTGGACTTAAGGACCAAAATATGAAAATATTTTTATCAATTTATCCCACTTTGCTAAAAGGTTAAAACTTATCCTTCTTCCCTGACCACTCCATTAGGTTTTGGTAATGAAACTATTAAACCATTACTATCCTATCCTTCCCTGCCAGCTCCCTCAGCAGTAATTAATCCCCACTGACTGAGGAGCATAAAGGTGCTTTTATCACTATTTCCCCACTGCATTATAATGACTATATTAAAAAATAAAAATAAAAAAAAGGCACCAGAGAATATCTTAGGTAGGGAAGATTTCATGTGAGAGCTTCTATGTCAGGTCTTCTTATCTGGCACTCTTTAGAGGGCAAAAAAAAAAAATCTTGGTTTCTGTAGTTCCTCTAAAGTATGAGGTTGTAACTTTCAGAAATTACTTGGAGTCACAGAAGAACTTGCAGCATCTCTGGAGATAAATGCTTTAACTTAGTGATATTTGGTTTTTTAAGAGAACTTATGAGTGGTACAATAAGCACTTTTTTCCCTATGCTACAACCTTCAGCATAGAAACATTTCCTCAAAGTCTGGTCTACACTGCAAAAGCTTATTGCCAGAAACCTCCTTTTGTCACAAATTCTATAAACACAAACACGATGACAGCCAGAAAAGCCCGGGTTTTGTCATGCCCAAGTCAAATCTACTTTCCCAACCAGCAGAATTCTCTCAGCCAACACCCCATCACTGAATATCCTGCTGACAGAATGACAGAATGACTTTGTCTCCAGTGCTGTTTCATAAACATGTCCAGCTTCTGTTCGCAGCCAGACTCAGTCTTCTGAATCCCATCTCAGAGGAGCTTTCAAACAGCTCCAGCACTAATTCCTAATACATTGAATATAACAATATTCATCAGTTGTCATGGAACAGTTCTCATTGAAAATCAGACAGCATTTTCGTTCGAGTAATTCTGTAACTAATTTTAAAAAGCTTCAAACAGTGGATGGCACCTCTTCCAGATGCAAACTCACCCAATGAGCCTGGATTTTGTCAGCAAAACAGACAAGTGTGCACAGAACAGAGCAAAATCCTACAATCTGTTATTTTGTGGGGTTTTGTAATGGGTGCAGTGCAGCCCCTTGACACAGAAAAAGGTATCATAAAGAAAAAAAAGCCTTGTTGGTCGATTTGATGCCAGCAACTGTTCCCGTGCCATTGTCCACCCACAAATATTTATGTTGAAGAACTGCTTAAACCAAAATTGAGGGAATTTTTCATTGAAAGACTGGCGTTAAAAGGCATCAGTGAAAATTGAAATAATTTTATTTACTTCTGGAGAAGACATTAAAAACTGTCGTTTAGAAATATGTGATAAATATTCTTTCCCAGACAGATTTACTACAAAACCAGTTTGGGGATTTTTTTTGTCCAGACATCAGAGTGGAAGAAGAAATGAACAGAATTAAGGCGCCATCGAGTGGTGAATTCCGTACTCACACTGCCCTCCTGTCAAACCAAAAATAGTCATTATTGTCGTTTCATACCTCTGTGGTAAAATGAATAACATCCTTGTCGTTTATTTTTAAGAACAAAGCTGTTAAGATAATTTGTGTACTCATAACCCAGGTGTTTTTACTTTGTGGGGGGATGAAACTCCAACAACACGCTGGCTAGGTGTTGTTAAAACTCCTCAGTTTTAATTTGGAAAGCCATATAAAAAATAATCCATCTCCATTTTCGATGGAAGAATTCACAAAGGATGTAAAAGTATGCGTGGGTGATGGTTATTATCACTGCTTGGAGGGAGGGGGAAGCTGACTGTGTCACAGAATGGCAAGAACAGCAGCATAAGGGCTGAACCAGAAACCTCTGGCATTAAAAGCCTGAATGTTTTTAGTTTAAACTGAGACTCTGTACTGATCCTCACTCACCAACAGATTTTCTGCTTCATCTTTGGGAATGAAATTGTCCAGAAGATCTGAATGCTGCAAATCCTACGTCAGGTTCCATTTATGTCATATACTGACCAAGAATTGGAAAAGAGATACCCAAAGCTAAAAGAATTAATTGCTACAGTCTGAGTTTAGAAATTCAAACAATGGACAGAGATTGCTGAGATAACTTGCAGTCTTCAGGCTACACAAAGGAAGTACACAGCACACACCAGTATTATTTAATTATATATGTATGACTGTATCTCTGAAAAAATTAATGATTCAGGTTCTATTAGAAATGGGACAACAAAAGAAACAGTGCTTCTCTAAGACTTGTACATATGAATGTATAGCTACATTTGCCTCTGGCAGTATGTTATTTAGTGTGATTATTGTAAAACAGCAAGGATAGTATTTAACATAGCTTTCATCATGGCCTACTCTCCTACACAAACAACTTGTTACTGGGTTATTGTGAAGAAAAAGCTTTTGATGCAAAGACACAGGTTCAGTGCTGCAGCAATGCCACAGAATCCTGTGTGCTTCTGGTTTTCTGAGCACAGTGCACACTCATAAACCAGGTAACTATGCAGCTCCAATCAGAAATACAGACGGGTTTGACCTTTCCTAGAAAAACACCTACAAATTACACTGCTGTAAAGAAATTTAAAAATAATAATAGATTAAAAATAAAGTTCTAAACCTGTTGACAAAGCCACCTTCCATTTGACAGGCATATCTCGAGAGAATAGTTGATGCTGTCAAAGACCACAAGACACAGACTCTGACTCAGCAGGCTGACAATGACTCTCTTTATTTCTGGGAATTTCTTCCCTTTTATGCTATTCTACAGAGAACAACTCAGTTGGTGAAACAAAGACAAACTTCTTCAAACACATTGGTCAGAGCAGAGAGGCATCAAGAAGTCCCTCCTAGGGAAAGGAATGTAAACAAAGGTTCCAGGTAGAAAAACGTGTCTCTTGTTAACAGAAAACTCTCTGGGAAGAGTTTTAGAAACCCAAAACACCTCAGGCACCAACCAGGGCTACAAATAGTGTTGGATTATGGTCACATTTGGGGTTTCTAGAAGGTTCTTCTGACACCCTGTGTAAATTACCCTGCCCTAAAAGCAAAGACATAACAGCAGGGTTTGGTTTTCTGTTCCTAGCACACCCCTTTGGTGACCTGCATTTGAGCCTGTGGGGAAATGACTGCTATCAAATGATAAAGAGAAAAGACTGAGCCTAAGCAGTGGGACCTTGGTGACAACAGTGGCATCTGTGCTTTAAACCCATCCCCTTTCCTTTGTTGATGAAATGCACAAGTGGAAGGTATTGCCTGGATTTCTGCACTGCCACAAAAGCAGTTTTGACATCTGTGAAGCTGCTCCTTTGAGGCTGTTTGGACAGGATTTTGGGATACTTGGATTCTGGACTGTTCTGGACATTGTACACATGTTGCAGTAGGAGCTGAAGCCTCAGCTCTGCATCTGGGAAATGCAAAGCTGCCAGATCCAGAGAAAACAACCAACTCCCTTCCTTCACAAGCCACGGTCAATTATCAAAGTCTGGCCATGAACTTCCCAAACTTTTCATGTTGACTCGGTGTCCATAGTGCTGCTCTTAAATTTCCTTTTATTACCACTTTGTATCTGGATAAAAAATCACTCTATGCCAATTTTGTCTAACTTTAACAGCAAACAAACACAGTGTTCTCAGTTTTCCAGGGTGCTGGTAACCCATGCTATTCAATAAACAATTTTTGCAAGCTTATGTAAAATCTTATGCTGAATCATTTCCCAAGAATGCTCCAGCTCTGTAGCCAGCAGAGATAAGTTAATAATATATAATAGCACATAAAAATGGAAATCACAGAATCCCTCTGTCCTGAAATCAATGCTGTTACAGAAATTTTTAAGTAGCTACTGGGCTGATACTCCTCAGACAAGAAGAAATCATTTTATAGGTTTTCTAGTTCATGTTATCTCAAGACTATATTCAGGGCAAGCTAAACTGCTCACTGAATCAGATCTTAGGAACAGTTTGGCAGGTGTGAAGATGAGCAGAGAAAATGGAATAAGTTTATCTGAAGCCTCAAAACTCCACAAAAGAACATTAGCACCAACATTCGACTACAGCGGAAGGCACGGTAAATCTGATAAAGAAGGAAATTACAAGCTCCAAACTTGGAATACCTGGGAGGATATAAACTGCTGCCCTCTGAACCACTTCTGTGGTTTAAGGCCTTTTGCCACCAATCTTAATGGAAATGGAATCATGCCAGGACTGGAACTGTGGCCTCCAGGAAATAAAACAAGAAGCAAGTGTTAATAAATCAGGAGCACTAACAGGTCAATCAGGATGGTTCTTGCTAAGTGATTACAAGAATAACATAAAGATAGCACTTACCTAATGAATCTAATGTGCCCAAAGAAGCTGTAGCACAGGAGGTCAAGAACTGGAGTCTTTATATTATGTAAAACACTTTGGTCTCTCTCACTGACAACCTTTTTTTTTCTCTGAGCTGCCTGTTTAAAGACATCTCTCTCCTTGTTATTAGCATTTGGGTATCACACACTATGGTGCTACCACAATTAATACTTTATATTTTCTCTTTAAATTAAGTCCATATCAGATGCTGCTGAAAGTATTGCTGATCATCCTGTTGCTGATTTTAAAGAAGGTGGTACCTGTACTCATTTAAAACCCTTTAAGAAATAGCAAACCTTTCTAGTGAAATTTGAGTACAGTCTGAAACAGGTTATCTTGTTGAGATGAAGACACCTAGCACAAAACATCCACATCCACGGGGCTGAAGTTTGGCAGAACTGTGAGTTGAAAAGGCAGGTCTGTAATGAAAGTGTCAGGCAATACTATTTTAGATGACACCAAATACAGAACTTCCAACCCCTCCTTTACTTACTGCAGTATCTCGTTCCTCTGCATGGACAACATACATGATTGCATTTGAAGGCAAACCCATTTTTGGAAACAATCATTTTATGCTCCATCAGGCTGCTACTGGCAGATTGCAGGTTTTGGAGGGGATGGGATTATATTTTTTCTAACCTGAACTCTAGCCTTTTGACAGTTCTGATTCCTTTACTGGCATTTTAATTCCTCATTATTCTAGGCAGGTTAATGTTTGGCACATAGGTCAGGATTGTATCCAAGGCTGGGATGTTTCCAAGAGAGTAAGACACAGGCTGGGCACCTCAGACTAAAGGAGACAAAGTGCATTCCACACCACTGCTGTGTCCCTGAGCCACCACAGAGTGAAATCACAACAAGGGAGGCTTTAACTCAGATTTACAGCAGGGTTTGTCTCACAGCTCTGCCACCCACATGCCAATAACACCTTCCCTTTAAACCCACCACATTCCATCAATCTGCACTGTCTGCCAAGCCAAGGCTGCAAAGAGCTGTGCTGCAGCTCACTGCACTGCAAGTATTAACTCCTGGCAATCAGCAGCACAGCACATTCATTTCACCTCTAAAATAAACACCTCACAATACTGCAGGGCTGACCTGAAGAGGTAAGTGCCTGCTTCTCCCAAAAGCAAGGACCTTCTGAAAACAAGCCAGCACTTCAGCTTAGAGGGTAGCTCACAGACACTCAGGGAATTGGGAAACCATCAAAAGCAGCTCGGTTAGCCAAGCCCTGAGGCACTGGGAGCTGAGCCCCAGGTGAAAATGCAGAGATCCCAGGAGGTGCCACAGAACCCTGTGAGGAGAACCAGCAGTGCCTGAAGCCTGGAGAAACAATTTGCCTCCTGGGTAGATCAATCAGGGCTGGACTGAAAGAAACCCTGGACTCCAGCACTGAGCTGCCTAATGTAACAAGCAGCAGCACACGTTACATTTATTGCATATAATTATTACATTAATACATATACATGACATTGTATTTATTATACCTACGATTACATTAATAACAAATTACATTTGTTATTTATTTTTAGGTATGGCTCTACCTGACAGCATTCCAAAATTCATTAGGAATTTTCACACATACAGGATGTGCCACATAGATATGACTCTTATTTCCAGACCTCTGGTCTTTACTTGAGAGCAAAAGAAAGTGGACTGGCATTTTGTTGTTAAAACACCAGGTAAAATTCATTTGGTACACTAAGGATAAACTATAGGTGCTTGTGATTGATATCCCAAACAGCTTTAATGTTTTTCTCTGATATAATGATACTGTACTTTCTTTTTAACCTTAAAGTGCTACATCCTACTTCCAAAAAACCCCCTTTTTATTGCCAAACAAATTCAAAACCTGCCAATAATTTTATAGCCAAAATGGAAGCTGAAATCTCAGAAAAGTAAGGTTGAGTGGATTGGCTCTCCTAAGAGACAATTATTTGGGTAATAAGAAAGGTCTTTTTTAATGCTTTGCATTGAGAAGAGATTTGAAAGGAGCTTTGCACCTACAGGAAATGTGTCCTGCAACACCCTCTAACCAGTTCCTCTATTACCCACTGATAGACACACCTATTTCCACATTCACAGAAATGTTGCCTGTGCTCCTAACAAGAAGGCAGCTGTGGAATGGCCGTTCACACTGCACTGAAAATGCTCTGTACAGATTTATTCTGCTTTTTGAAGGAAGCCAGGCCTGCAGTTGCACTCTTCTCATCTGCAGCCATCTCATCATTTCCCTGCATCATCCTCTCCTCTCCCCTTTCCCTGTCTCTGGTCTGTAAAATCCCTGGTAGGTAGCTACAGGAGACAGGCCAACTCAGCTTTGTCTTCCAGAGTAAAGAAAATGCCAAATTTCTTCCAGGCCTGGGAGGAAAGAGCCCAATGCCCAGCCCAGGTGTGCTGCTCCAGGTGTGCTGCTCCAGGTGTGCTGCTCCAGGTGTGCTGCTCCAGGTGAGCTGCTCCAGGTGAGCTGCAGCAGGGGCTACTGCAGAGCCAAGCAGGCAGAGGTGAGAAAAGGACCCAGGGGAACTTCAGGGCAATGCCCACAAGGAACAGAGTTACCTCTCTGTCACTGCTCTGCAATAAAACACTGGGCTGAGGGGTTTTTACCTGAAAATTGTCTTTCAGTAAACGAGCATAAGAAGAGCTGTTGAGTTACACAAAAAGCCTGAAGCAGAGGTTTTGTTCTCCTGTAATCACTGTGCTGAGAGGCTTCTCAGAGGCACACCACAGTTCCAGCTGGTTTGTATGCAGCCCCTGGTGGAAGGGTGGCCAGTACAGGATACACAGGGAACCACGTGAAAAGCAAACAAACATATAACATATTCCCTCTGTACACCCATTTAATTTCCACAATGGATCATGGTTTGGACTCAGAACTCATACCCAGCTGGTAAACTTGCCTCTAACAGCTTGAGAGGGATATTGCTTATTTTGAATTTAATTGCTTTTTTCCATTTCTGCTTTTCTCCTGTAAGGTCAGTCCTGGCTTATACCCTGTGCTTTTTCTTTCCCCCTTAGCTTTTCTATTACTACAGCTTCCCAGGAGAAGCTAACAGCACAATAATTTCTTCCTTTCTCTGCTGTTATTTTCTTGACTAACAAGCTCTACACCTTCATCTTTCCCTTACTTAGTTGATCATCTTTAATTGCCCTGTAATAGGGCAGTAATCTCTCTCTGGACAGGACTTCATTGAGTTTTTCAAGGAAAAACACACAGTGTGTGCTGTATATCCCCCACTACCTGCATTCTCTATTATGGTCACTTTCCCCTACATCTCTTCTTTCAGTGTTCCACCTCAGCCATCTAAAAACCATGAACCACACTCAAAATTCATCAATTTTACGCAAATCATTCCTTTTAGACAGGGCTATCCAGATTCTGCATCCTCAAATTCTGTACTCAAACATTTCGAGTGTTATTCGTTACACTGTAGAATCATCACTGTAATGAATTCCATGTCGAAAGCAGGACTTAAAGAAAGCTGAAAGTCTGAACTCATCCACAGCACGTGACAGTATTGTGTCCCTTTCCTTGCTTCAGGCATTTTCTTCTCACTTTCCATCAGGGTTGTGGGGGTTTTTTAAGATTGAATGATCAGTCTTTTCTCCCTGGCAGTGAAAATGACAAGAACTGCAGTAACTGTTCCTTCTCTCTTGCTTTTGTTTGTTTGTGACCTTCAGACTGCTAACACTCCAGGCCGGTGTAATCCTTGCAGTGCTGTGGGACAGAGGACACGGGGCTCCTAATCACCAGCAGAACACTTACATTGAAAGGAGAACTTCCCTTAACTGCATCCCAACGAGTACAAACAGCCTCTGTCTTATTCCTCTCTTTTTACACAACGAAGTGTGGGAGATGCAATTTTTAGAGACGGAACTTCAATCTGGCAGCAGGGGTAGGAGAAATTCCCTCAGGAGTAGTTCCTCGTGCTCTGGTGCTTCCCAAATCCTCACATTCCCCCCTGTTTCTATTAGATGCTGTTCAGAGCTGCAGCGATTTGAGCTGGCGAAATGATCAGGGAAGGTGTCCCCTTGCTGTCTCGGGGTCTGCAGGGCTGACCAGGCTCACGTGTTTGTCTGAGAGAGGGGTGGACACGCTGGGCTCCCTGCCAGGTCACCCCAGAGCGCTGCCACCAGAGTCCTGTCCCCTCAGCAGTGTCACCAGGGTGCACACCGAGACTGCACCGAGGGGACAGCACCGGGGGGACAGCACCGGGCACACCCGGGCACACCCGGGCACACCCAGGCACACCTGGGCACACCTGGAGATCGGCACCACGTCCTCTCGCCGAGGGCTCCAGGGTCACACAGGGGGCTCTGTCTGGGGACACCCAGGGGACACAGTTTGGGGCACCACAGTATAGAAAAAGGCATTCAGTTATTCGAGAGCGTCCAAAGGAGGCTGCGAGGGTGGGGAACGAGGGGAGGGAGGGAGGGAGTGAGTGAGTGAGTGAGTGAGTGTGTGAGTGAGTGAGTGTGTGTGTGAGTGAGTGTGTGCGTGAGTGAGTGTGTGTGTGAGTGTCTGTATGTGAGTGTGTGAGTGAGTGAGTGTGTGTGTGAGTGTGTGAGTGTGTGAGTGTCTGTATGTGAGTGTGTGAGTGAGTGAGTGAGTGTGTGAGTGAGTGAGTGTGTGAGTGAGTGTGTGAGTGTATGAGGCAGAGCTGGGTACGCTCTGACACACGGAGCGGTGTGCGGGATGGAGCTGGGTGCGCTCTGACACACGGAGCGGTGTGCGGGGATGGAGCTGGGTGCGCTCTGACACACGGAGCGGTGTGCGGGATGGAGCTGGGTGCGCTCTGACACACGGAGCGGTGTGCGGGATGGAGCTGGGTGCGCTCTGACACACGGAGCGGTGTGCGGGGCAGAGCTGGGTGCGCTCTGACACACGGAGCGGTGTGAGGGATGGAGCTGGGTGCGCTCTGACACACGGAGCGGTGTGCGGGATGGAGCTGGGTGCGCTCTGACACGCGGAGCGGTGTGAGGGATGGAGCTGGGTGCGCTCTGACACACGGAGCGGTGTGCGGGGATGGAGCTGGGTGCGCTCTGACACACGGAGCGGTGTGCGGGGCAGAGCTGGGTACGCTCTGACACACGGAGCGATGTGAGGGATGGAGCTGGGTGCGCTCTGACACACGGAGCGGTGTGCGGGGCAGAGCTGGGTGCGCTCTGACACACGGAGCGGTGTGCGGGGCCGGAGCTGGGTTCCTGGTCCCCGCGGGTCCCTTCCCAGGCTGTGACTCCACAACTCCGAGCCGCCCTACTCCTGAAGCACCGCGCGTGGCCTACAACTCCCACCCTGCCCCGCGCCGCGCCGTCCGGAGCCGCGGACTACACATCCCGGCATTCCACGGCGGCGCCTCGCTCTCGCGGGACTGAGGGCGCCCCGGCGGCGCTCTCGCGAGAGCGGCGGGCCCGGAAGCTCCACGTCGGAGGTCGGACCGAGCGGGGCCGGGGCAGCAGCGGGGCAGCGCCTGCGGACACCGGGGCCGCACCTCGGCACGGCGGGGCCATGGTGAGCCACAGGCGGGGGCCCGGGGGCGCGACCATCCCAGCCGGCCGCAGCCGTCGGCGGAGCCAGGGCAGGAGGGGCCGGGGCCGTTCCTCAGCCCCCCGGGCGGTGCCGCCTCGGGGTGCGTGTGGCGCTCACCCCTCGGACGGGCCGCTCCCGGCCCTCGGGAGCTGCAGCTCCCACAGGTTCCAGGGTTGGGCTCGCAATCGAGGGTAGCTGTGCTTGCCTTCCTGGTGTTTGCAGCAGGAGAAATGAAGCCCAAATTCATCTCTACGTCCCATGGCATGTCTGTGGTACAGGTGTTACATGATAACCTGGTATTGGTTTTTTTTCCTCGCAGTGTCTAACATAGGTAACTGCAGGTTTTATTAATACGTGCGGTGTTCTTTGATCAGCCGTTGCCCACTAAGTTCTCTGAGATAAAAGCAGCGTTAAATCATCTCAGACGAGTGTCTAAATGGATCCACAATACCTCGAATATACGAGAAAATCACTTTGCTAGTCTTCATGCCTTTTAAATACTCTGGCTTTACATTACCAGTGAGGAAAGTGGAAGGTCTGACTCTTCTTTTGGTGGAAATACTTTTCCCTCCTCTCAGTTTCTGCAAGATGGTATTCCCTTCTAGAATGTGATTTTGGAATAATGAAGGGAAGTAAATTTATAACGGGCAAACGTTGTGTTGTATTGTGGTAACTGAGTTTTCTTCCTGCTTTGTCAGGTGAGGTAGGAGGAAAATTAATTTTGTGACGTTTATATTAGGAGCAACTTCTCTTTGCTTTCGTAGTTCAGGGACACCAGGAAGGTGTGCAGTGCATTTTTTATATAGATATATATATATTTTTTTTTTTTTTTGGCTCTGCCGGAGATACTTTTTACAGTATGAAGGAATTCTGAATTTCACCGAACTAAATGAAACCATTTAATTTAGTTAACTACATGAGCGCCATTGCCATTGGTGGGGACGTGATGCTTCCTACGAAAACAGATACGCAGGTGGATAGGAAAGAGTGGTAACCCTCTGTCTGCCTGAGCAGCAGGACTGGGTCCTTTTGTTGTAAGAGTGAGCTGCAGCTTTCCTGTGTGCTGCTGTGAGCCCGTTTGCTGCTCAGTGCCCGGGGTTGTTGTGCTGGTTTGAAAGCAAAACCAGTGAGACTCCCAGTCAGAGATACAATTCAATAGAAGAAGAGAGGGAAAAAAAAGGGTAAAATAAAATAAATGGAACAATACAACCTGACACCCTGTTGGTCAGGGTGTTTGAAGCAGTCCAAAAGTGAGTCCTCCTGGAGTGGCAGATGTGGTTCTGGTGGAGTAGAGATGATCCTGAGAGAGAAGGGTCCAGGGATGGTGAGAAGGGTCCAGTCTTCCTCCAGGAATCCAGTGGAACCAGATGAGATGTTCTTGTCAAAGCAGTGATCCCGTCTGGTAGCTCTTGTCTCCTCTGGGAGTCCAGTGGATAGAAGCTGCTTGTGATGTCTCAAACCCTGGATTATATCCCGGTGGGAATGCTTGGCTCCTCCCCCTGGGCGGAGCATCTCCCAATGGGATGATCTCATTCCATGAGTCGTGCAGTGGGTCCTTGATGGCCCATTAACCAGAGATAACTCCCTGAGGAAGTTATCTCTGAGTCACGTGGCAAGGCATTGTTGGGCTCGTTAACAGGAGATAAGGAAAACACTGCCCCACCTTGGCTCCAAGGGGATAGAATACAGACCTTGGGCACCATTTGACATTGTAACCCAGGCCAGTTGTTCCCGCAGCCTCTCCGACTGGACATCAAGCGGAAGCTGACCGCGCGCTCCGACCGCGTCAAGAGCGTGGACCTGCACCCCTCGGAGCCCTGGATGCTGGCCAGCCTCTACAACGGCAGCGTCTGCGTCTGGAACCACGAGACACAGGTGATGGCTGCAGCTCTGCCCTGCTGCCACGTGTCAGAGCTGCTGGAGCATCACATCTGTGCAGAGCCCTGGGTCACTGCTGCCAGCTGGCCCTGCTCTCCTCTGGCTGAGGGCGAGAGTCGCTCTGGCAGTAGATGAGGAGGTGACATACTGGACACACTTAAGAAAGTAGAAGGAGTTGGTTTCAAAGTCTGTATTTCCCCCAATGCTATAAACTTATCTGTTTTTATTTTCAGACTCTGGTGAAGAATTTTGAAGTGTGTGACCTGCCCGTGAGAGCTGCCAAGTTCGTGGCCAGGAAGAACTGGGTTGTTACTGGAGCTGTAAGCTGTTCTCCTCCTGTGATTTCCCATGCAGCTGCACTTGCTCTGATTAATTTTCATGCCTTACTCTTTGCATCACACAATAATCTGATATGAATTTGTAGAGGAGAAGGGAATACTTCACTACATTTTCCCAGAAGTTTTCTCCTTCAAGGAAGCTTAGAAGCTTAAACTTTTCATTTCAAATGATAAGTTCATTCAAAAACAGATACTACTTCTTAAAAGAGAGCAGCCTGCTAAGGTGGCTGACTCTGCAGGTAATGCCAGGTAGATGGAGTTTAGCTTTTCCTGCCAGCTGGAACATACTCAGCACACAGTTCTGACTCAGAATCATAGATGCTGCTTTAACTAAGATGAAACTATTGACAGTCCAAGGTAAGGCGAATTAGAAGTTGCTTTCTACTTTTGTTCTTGGTTATACTAAAAATAATTGTTTCATTTTGCTCACCACTAGAAAATGTCTGCTTTTATTCAGTGAATCTACCTTGAGAGGAATAATTGTATTCTGATCTTGGTAACACATTTTTATTTATGGAGTGAATATTTTTTAGCTAAATTAAGGTAATGCCTAAATATTTTTGTCTCAACTTTAATTTCCTGGTCTTCTGCCCTTTACAGGGAGTAAAAATTTATTTTCGTTTCATTGCCTTATGGTGCCATGACTCAGTTACTTGTAAAAATGGAAATCTGGTTGAATTTTTTTTCCATTTCATAAATGCCTTGGAACAGCAATGTGTCATTAATAGCCTTCTGAATCCAAGTATAATTTGTATCACTAGCAAGCAAAATTCCTGAAATATTTTATTGTCTTCAGTGGTGGAATGTTTTTTTCCTAGCTCCCCTGCCTTGCACAGGAGGTGCACTGCACAAGAGACTGACTTTGCTGTGGCTTTCCCTCCCTTTCCAGGATGACATGCAGATCAGAGTTTTCAATTACAACACCCTGGAGAGAGTTCACATGTTTGAGGCCCATTCCGACTACATCCGGTGCATTGCAGTGCACCCCACGCAGCCCTTCATCCTCACAAGCAGTGGTGAGAGCCCTTGGGGGTGTTCTCTTGTGTTCAGCTCTTTGCAGGCTCCTGTTTTCTGGAGACTGAGGGCTTGCAGGTCTTCCTGCAGGACTCAGGATTCCTTGAGCAAGTAGCCAATGTGACAGTTGTCGTTTTGTTGTTTCTTGGTAGATGTATTCATGTTTTTTTTAATGGAATATCAACTGTACTTAAAGTTTAAAATCTAGTAATGGCTCATGTTCTTGTCAAAGAAGAGCAAAGAGCCTTTTCTCTTAATGTCTGCCAGAGGAAGCATTTGTATATGTGCTAATTAGTGTGGCAAACTCTGAAATAACAGCTCAGGTTATGATTTTTTAAAAAAAATTCATTGTGGTTTGGAGTAAGTTTTTAGCTGGGAATCTGACTTGGAAGCAGCAGACAACCCTGTGGTCCTTCTGCAGGGACTGGTAATCCTATGGATGCAAATAGATGATTAGCAGTGCCTCCTTTCCAGCCTGTAACATGAAGTTCTGGAGGATGATGCAGTTTAAGGAGGTGGTTATCACCCACTGAAGCTTGGTTGTTTGTGGTTTTTTTCCAGATGACATGCTGATCAAACTCTGGGACTGGGATAAGAAATGGTCTTGTTCTCAGGTGTTTGAAGGACACACCCACTATGTCATGCAGATTGTCATAAACCCAAAAGACAACAACCAGTTTGCCAGTGCCTCTCTGGATAGGACAATTAAGGTAGAGAAACTGTATTTGGGTTTTTTAGTCATTAAGTGATTATCAGTGTGCACAAACCAATAATCCTGTATGGATGATGGATGAGTATTCTTAAAAGCAGGTGCAGAGTTTTGACTGAACAAAGACCTGGACAGTGGTCCAGGCACCCACTGAGTAATTCAGTAAATCTACCAGATTACCTGTTGTAGTTCTTGAAACTCTTTTAAGTGCTGGATCTCCATTTGGACCACACAGACGTATGGGAGAGGAGTAATGGTTTTACTGTCAGTGAGGAGTTTGGGTGTATTGAAACTGTTTGCTGGATAAAGACTTTAACTGTGCATTAAAAAGCAAAAACTAAACCCTGGTAAAGGGGTCTCTCCCATTACTTTGATGTGCTCTGCTGTCTGTGCATGGAATTGTTTCCAGAGATGCCTTCAGCCTCCTCATGGTCTCATTTGCCGTGCAGCTGCTGCTAAATACCTGTGAGTACAGATTTGCAGCCCCTGAGCAGTGACACCTCCTGACATTTCCTGAGCATTGTCGGTATATTGGCTGTAAAAAGCCAGCACTGATTTCATGTGGCCACAGATGTTGAGATCAGGTGGATGTAAATGTTGATTTGATGTGATAAAACACAGGAGAACACTAGTATAGCTGCACTTGACTCATTTCATTTTGTGTCTTCATTTAACATGAGATTTGATATTCTTTAGCGTAGCTGGAAAAATTAAAATTTAGGACATGGAGGGAACTCAAGTATAATAACAATTAGTTGCTAGCTAATTTTATCAACAGATACTACTTCTTCAAAGCAGTGCTTTATATGGTTTCAAGTCCTTAAGAAAAAGTTTAAAGCAACCAGTTTCATTGCTTAGAGGTATGAGCAGAGCATGGGCAATTCAGCATGTTATTTGTGTTCATTGGGGGAAGGACTGAGCAGTGCTTGAGCTTTTTCACCTAAGAAAACAACAGTGTCTTTGGAATTCTGTGTTCTTTCTCTTCTGGACACCTGTTGTGTTTGCCAAGGGTGGCCTGGACACAGGAGGTTGCTGAGTGCAGGTGGCTGTGTTCTCTTGGTCAGGTGTGGCAGCTTGGATCATCCTCTCCCAACTTCACCTTGGAAGGCCACGAGAAAGGAGTGAACTGCATTGACTATTACAGTGGGGGGGACAAGCCATACCTCATTTCTGGGGCAGATGACCGCCTGGTGAAGATCTGGGACTACCAGGTGTGTGCTCAGCCCCTCGGGAGCCCTTGTGCAGGCCTTGGGCCACATTCGGTGTAAAGTCTCTGTTGTTAGATTTTTATCCTGTGACAGATTGATTCCCTGCCTTTTAGGCCTCATGTTTTTGGATTAAGCTGTTCCTCTTCTGTGTTCACATGTAAATACTGCTCATGTAGCAACTCTTTCCACCCTTCCACCTCTCTGGTTTTTTCTTCATTCTTTATAGGGTTCCCCCATCCTGTTTTATCCTGTGCACATTGCATGCACACACATGTGCTTCTACCCCCAAAGAGGGCAGGAGTGGTGAGGTGCCCTGCTGGAATGCTCCTCAGGAAAGAGAGATCTAATCCAGGGGTTCAGTTGTGGTGCTGGAGCCTGGAACTCCTGAGTTCCTCCTGTGTGCAAGTGTCTGAATGGCCAGAAGGGCAAGGCAGAAGTTGTTAGGTGGTACTTTCTGGTCATTAAAACTTACTGCCCCAGAGTAAATCCAAGCCCAGAAGTTGAAGCTGGCACTGTTAATTTAAGCATTCAATGCAATCATGAATATTACACAACAGGGTTTCAGATTTTGCCACTGTGTGCAGCTGGAGACTATACATGCTCCAGTCTTAATTCCCTCAAGCAGAGTAGTCTCTCTTTCACAACTGTGTGAATTCTTACCAAAGACCTAAATTAGACCTGTTTTCACCTGTAATGCAATGTTTGGTTAGGATTTTTTTTTTTTTTTTTTTTGCAGTGAACTCAGCTGTCTATCTTGCTTTAATCTGCTGTGCTATACAGCTCTGAGAAAGCATGTTTTGTAGCCATAAACACCATAAACACATCTGAAAATAGAGGGAAAGACCTCTGTCAAGGGAAATAAATATTTTCTTCTGTGCAGGAGGTACATAGCAATACCATCACTGATTTTAATAGCATAGTGCTGTTGTTTGAATGCCTTGCAAATGTAAGAAATCTAGAGAATTTTCTGGTTTGGATTTGGGGAAGATTTTTTTTTAAGAAATAAGGGTTAAAATGTGGCATTGTGTTCTCTCTTGCTTTCAGAATAAAACCTGTGTCCAGACACTGGAAGGCCACGCTCAGAACGTGTCGTGTGTCAGCTTCCATCCAGAGCTGCCCATCATCATCACCGGCTCTGAAGATGGTAACTCGGGGTTTTCTGGTGTAGAGAGGACAGGAACAGAGCTGAGGGGAGAGCTCTCGTGGTGCTGTGGTGCCCCCCTGGCACTGAGCTGAAGGGAGCCATGGCTGTGTTTTTCCCCAGGCACGGTGAGGATCTGGCACTCCAGCACTTACCGCCTGGAGAGCACCCTGAACTACGGCATGGAGAGGGTGTGGTGTGTGGCCAGCCTCAGGGGCTCCAACAACGTGGCTTTGGGCTATGATGAAGGCAGCATTATTGTTAAGGTACAGTTCATGGTTTGAAGTGAGGAATTGTGATTCCACATCGCTGGCCTGAGTGCAGAACACCTGGATTCTGAATCTGGGATCATACGTAAAATACCGAGATTTTGGCATTTTAATTGGCATTTCTGATAGAGATTGGCTATTTCACTTGATACTTTCAACTGAAAAGAAAATCAACAATGTATTTTTTCCCTAGCCTAACTTCTTACTTGTCGCTGTTGGACACGAAAGAAAGACACGGACTCGTGATTCAGAAGGCTGATGCTCCAAAAAGGGGCTGGTTTATTCTCAGAACCTATTTTTATACCTTTTTACAATGTGCCCACCTAAGAGGTGGGATCCTTTGAACCATTGGTCACACCAAGGGTCAACAAGCAAAGTCCCTCCTTAGGAGTGAAATGTGAAAAAAAAGAGAGTTTAGAAAGTGTGACCTTGTTTACCAGTCTGGGTCCCTGGGAGAGAACTTCAGAAAACCCAAACATGACAGGCAGTGACTACACTTACTTAATTACTTTCTAGCTTGGTCGTGAAGAACCTGCCATGTCCATGGATGCAAATGGAAAAATCATTTGGGCTAAGCATTCTGAAGTGCAGCAGGCTAACTTGAAGGCGATGGGAGATGCTGAGATCAAAGATGGAGAGAGGTTGCCACTGGCTGTGAAGGATATGGGCAGCTGTGAAATCTATCCTCAGACAATCCAGCACAACCCTAATGGACGGTAACACAGTCCTGTATCACCTCTCTTGGAATGGTGGGGTATTTTTGTTAACAGGCTCAAGTAAAAGGGATCCAGGGTACAAAAGCTGCTCAGTGGAGACCAGAAGCAGCATGATTCAGGAAGGAAATGGAGTTCCATGACATTTTAGGAATATATAAAGTTATGCTCTGTGTTTGCAGTGATTACCTTGCAAAGTGTTCCCTCCCTCTGCCCTCCTGGCAGGGCTGCTAGCTCAGATTCTGGGGGGCTTTGGGCAAGGAAGGCTTCAAGACAGGGAAAAGAGACCCAAAAGAGGCTCCTTACCCTCAGGATGTTCCAAGGCTTTGTTCTTGAAGGGGTCCCAGGGGCAAAGAGGCCGAACAAGGAAGAGCCTGGGTTTATCCAGACCCTCTGTCCCAGGGCAGAGAGCTGGCACTGAGCCAACTGGCCAGAGATAGGGGAAAGATAGGGTCAAACTACATAGTTACAGGCTTTGGGGCTCCTTTTGGGGTAAAACCATTCCCCAGAGGGATACAACAACCTTGGGCATGGGAGCCTTTACCTTTACAGATAATTTGCCTTCTTGGTGCTGCCTGTGGAAGTGACCCCAGCAATCTGACAGGTGCCTCTCTCTCCTGCCCCAGGTTCGTGGTGGTGTGTGGGGATGGTGAATACATCATCTACACAGCCATGGCTCTGAGGAACAAGAGCTTTGGTTCTGCACAGGAGTTTGTCTGGGCACATGACTCTTCAGAGTAAGTCCTGCAAGTTCTTTCCTTTGCATTACATTTGCTGCTGCTGCTTTAGTTTTCAGCCCATGAAGACCAAAACATGCATGGAGAATGAACTTTCAGTAGTTGTCCTGCTTGAAAAGTTTGGATTTTTAGCACTCTGCTGGTTTTAGAAGATAACTCAAGTTGTTTGCAGCAGCTTACGGTTTAGTAATTAACTACTTTGGAAACTGAATAATTGTTCTGTTTATTTACAATTTAATCTCAATTTAGGTATGCAATCAGGGAGAGCAACAGTGTTGTAAAGATATTTAAAAACTTCAAAGAGAAGAAGTCGTTCAAGCCTGATTTTGGAGCAGAAGGTAAGTACTTCAAAAATAGATATGTTGGTGTGGTTTTTGCACACTGTGGGCTTCCTCCACCTTTATTTTTTTTGCAGGCATTTATGGTGGCTTTCTGTTGGGAGTCAGATCTGTTAATGGCCTGGCTTTCTATGACTGGGAGAACACAGAGCTGATTCGCAGGATTGAAATCCAGCCCAAGCATGTGAGTTTCTGCAAGGGTCTGAAGAGATTTACCTCTGGGGGTTACTGATTTATATATATTTTTTTTATTATTATTATTTTTAACTAAACTGACTTTCTTACATGAAGCCAAGCTGTCAACAATAAAGGAATAATTTGAGTTTATCTCAGTCATGTAGGAAAAAGGGCAGAAAAATTCCTGTATTTGGCTTCTCTGTCCTAAAGCTTCTAAAGCTGGTGTGCTTTACCCCCAATTCCCACACAGTCCTTCTTAGCCTGGGGTGTGTAACACTGTGCCACTGTTGATTCTGCTGTCACAGATCTTCTGGTCTGACTCTGGTGAGCTTGTGTGCATTGCCACAGAGGAGTCATTCTTCATTCTCAAGTACCTGTCAGAAAAAGTGGCAGCAGCCCAAGAAACACATGAAGGTGTCACTGAAGATGGAATTGAAGATGCCTTTGAGGTACCTGCTGTTTAAAAAGTGGAATAAGATTAGAGGTTGTAGAAGCAAGAGAGTGCTTCCAGACCATTTTTACTGTCACACATTGTGCATTGGCTGGGGAACACTTGATCATTTTGGGGGATTCCTGAGGAGTGTATCCCTGTCTCAATCCCAGCATAACAGAGCTTGATGCCTGCATTTCTCTTCATCTGTTCTCCATTATCAGAGTGTTATAGAGGTTATTTTTAAAACATGTTTGGGTCATTGCTTATTTTTTTTCTACGATTTTCAAATTTTGAAATGTTATTCAAGTTTGAGAAGTGAAAAAACATCCTGCAGTGAAATGTCAGAAATCAAAATTTCAGAAGGAAAGTTACCTTTGATTGTCTTGCTTAATGCTTAAGTTTGGTGCTTGTTTCCCAGATTTATAATTGGCTTAGGTAAGAATTAGGGTAGCATGCATGTAAAACTAAATTATCACTTATGTACTTCTAATCTATATCTAAACTTGTATTTGCAACTTGCCCAACTATTTAAGTATAGAATATGGGATTATATTTTAAATTGCAGTAATCTTCCTGTTACCTAGAAGTACCTTTTTATGTGTCTAATTAACCAAAATTTGCTTCTCAGGTTCTTGGTGAGATCCAGGAGATTGTGAAAACAGGTCTGTGGGTGGGTGACTGCTTTATTTACACCAGTTCTGTGAACAGACTCAACTACTACGTTGGAGGAGAGATTGTCACCATTGCCCACCTGGACAGGTGAGCTGCTGCTTCAGTGGAAGCGTTCAAGGTTCTCTCAGTGAAGGGAGTTCAGGTGAACCCTGGCAGCTGCTGCTGTGCCCTGCTTTAGCAGCAGAGGTGGGAGCAAGTTGGGTGTTGTGAGGCAGCAGTGCAGTTCTGAGGGATGAGCAGTGCATCCAGGAAAAGCAGAGTATTTGATGGAATATTCTTGCTGCCAGAAGAACTGCTGGAATGTTTCTGTACAGGCTGTTTGTGTGGATCTGCTGAAGCGGAGTGCTCTTTGTTTTGTTTCAGAACCATGTATCTCCTGGGGTATATCCCCAAGGACAACAGGCTGTATTTGGGAGATAAAGAGCTGAACATTGTTAGTTACTCTCTGCTGGTCTCAGTGCTGGAATATCAAACTGCTGTGATGAGGAGAGATTTCGGCATGGCTGACAAAGTTCTTCCCACAATCCCAAAAGAACAGAGAACCAGGGTCGCACATTTTCTTGAAAAACAGGCAAGAAAACGATTTCTTAGTTATCCAACTAAATAAACCAGGTTATTCACATTGTTCATTGAGTTTGCTAAGCAAAACCCAGTGATACCATCTGTGAGCAGTAACCTTCTGCTCAGAATGCTTTTGTTAAAATATTTAGGATTGTGTTTGACCTGACAGGTCCCAGCTTCACTGTCAGATTTTTATTTTAGGGCTTCAAACAACAAGCTCTTGCAGTATCTACAGATCCAGAGCATCGTTTTGAGCTTGCTCTTCAGCTTGGAGAATTAAAAATAGCCTATCAGCTTGCAGTGGAAGCAGAGGTAATTATATAAATTTGGGTGGTTCATCCTGGATTCTGAGTATTAGCAGGAGGCCCTGTAAGAAAAGGCAGTGATATGTGGGGATGCAATACAACTCACTAAACACAACTGAAACGCCTCCAGGCTGTGGCATGGGGACAAAGAATGGTGTCTGCTCAGAAAGCTACAGGAACTCCTGGAGAATACAAAACTTGAGCCCAGAACCTAGCCTTAATCTCCAGTTCCTAACAGTGAGGGGGAAAGACAGGGCTGAAGCCTTCAGACCTTTGTTCCAGCCTTGGCAAACCTAGACTGCTGCACTAAAAAAACTTACAGGCAGTGATTTGTCCCATCATTGTCATGCAGAGAATCAATCTCATTGTTCCTGCTGTAAAATGATCAAGTTATTTAGAAGAAATGTTAACTTAGTTTACAGACACAAATGCCTTTCAGCATTCTGAGGGTTAACTTGGGAGCTCAAAGAGGTTGTTAAACTTCCAGAGGTGTGCCTGCCTCCCCCCTCCATGTTTACTGAGAAGCTGTTTGTTTTATGTAATCTTACAGCTGGGTAGGGATCTCTGAACACTCCCTGTGTCATGCTGGCAATCTGCAGTAATCACAGAACCTCAACAAGTGTAGTCAGGGGATACAGCACCTTCTCAAGTCAACTTGTATTTTCACTCTGAGTGCTCTGAAAAACCTCGAAATGCTGTTCAGAAATGTGAGTGGTTTATTTCTTTCCCTCCCTCTCTCCTTTTTGTACAAACAGTCAGAACAGAAGTGGAAGCAGCTTGCAGAACTTGCCATCAGTAGATGCCAGTTTGGCTTAGCCCAGGAGTGTCTCCACCATGCCCAGGACTACGGAGGGCTGCTGCTGCTGGCCACAGCTTCAGGGAACGCCAGCATGGTGAACAAGCTGGCCGAAGGTGCAGAAAAGGATGGCAAGAATAATGTGGCATTTATGAGCTACTTCCTGCAGGGAAAGTAAGTAGCAAGTGAGCTTCTGATTGTTCTGTTCTGCTTTCCCAAGTGCTGAGACCCTCAGGTTCTTCAGGTGGTGAACTACAGCTAACTGCAAACTTCATGGACAGAGATGGGCATAGGTGCTTCTCAGAAAAGCTCATTCTGTGATGGCTGCTAGATTTAAAATCTGGAGTGAAAGCACCTGAAATTAATGGAGTAGAACAAACAGCTGTTCTAATACAAGAAGTTGTCTTTATTAAGTTTACTGGTTAAAATCACATCTTGAAATCTTTTAGGCTCGATTCATGTTTGGAACTCCTGATCAAAACTGGGCGTCTCCCTGAAGCTGCTTTCCTGGCACGGACCTATTTGCCAAGCCAAGTTTCAAGGTAATTCCTAAGCCTGTGCAAGAGCATGAGTTGTGTTGTCTGAATGAGCTGTCTGTAACAAATCTGGTTTGCATCTTGTAGGGTTGTTAAACTCTGGAGGGAGAACCTCTCTAAAGTCAATCAGAAAGCTGCTGAGTCCCTTGCTGATCCTACAGAATATGAAAATCTTTTCCCTGGATTAAAGGAAGCTTTTGTTGCTGAAGAGTACGTTAAGCAAAGTCTTGCTGACTTGAGGCCAGCCAGGGAATACCCCCTTGTCACTGTAAGTAGAAGGTTTTACTGTCTCTAAAAGAAAAACATTTGGTGCTGTTTAAAATCAGCTCTAAGCAACTCAGTGCAACACTTAAACGTGTCTGGGTTTTTACTTTTAGCCAAATGAAGAAAGAAACTTACTTGAAGAAGCGAAAGGATTTGAGCCCTCTGGAATAATGACATCTCAGGTCAGTGAGTGATGAATCTAAGGGAGAACTTTGCTATCTTACAGTAACATCTACCCTGGAGAATATTTCGCCAGTAATGGACAAATTATTGCTTTTATTACCTTGACTGTAAGTGCTGCAGTTGGCTTCGTGTTCTTTTTGCCTCAGATTCTTCTTAATCTACATCTGTACCTACTGACTGTGAAATTATTTGTGTGCTTCCTTACCTTGGGTCACCCTTTGTAGTGTGAGTAATTGCAGAATCTTTCCATTGAATTCATCCTACAGAAAAATAACTCCAGTTGCATTTACAAACACTGCCCCAGTATAAGCTCAGTAGCTGGAAATGGAAACTCTTGCCTGTTACAGCAATGATCAGTGCTCTGTGTTTGTTGCTGGTGTGCTGCAGGGTTATGGAATAACACTGCTCCGTAACTAACATCACTAACTGGAATCCTACAGAGATTCTAATCAATATCTGAAGTAACAAACTCATTTTTTACCACCTCAGTTGTCCAACTCTTACTGGACAGAAAATAGGACAAGTGTAAGGTATAAGCATACAGATTGAAACAAACACTCGAAGCTTTTCACAGCCTTAGGAGAAGATGTCAGCTTCTAATTTTGCTCAAGTCAAATCCACTTTACATTTTTATGTGAAAATCATGTGAGGGTTTCTTAAAGGCAGTGATGCTGGCACGACTCTTTGAGGCTATAAACATCTAAAATTAAAACTGCACTGGAAACTGAAGGAGAAACAGAAAAGCTGCAACTCTCCATTGTCTGTACATTTTTCCTCATAGGAGATGTACTACAAAACATAGTTTTGAACATCCTGCACAGAGCAGAAAAGTAGGTTATGTTCAAGACTCTGTAGAGACTCTGCCTCTTGTGCATCAAATGCAATACTATTAAAGCAAAATCAAACTTGTCTGCACGTTGGTTAAAGATGATAAACAACACTCTCAGGGGTACCTATGGAAACAAATGAGAACTAGCTTGCCATGGAAGCTGAAAACAAGGCCTTAGTGTCTCTCTGCATTCAGCTCATGATTGCATAGAAGCCCTAAACCCCAGTTGTCTCTTACAGCTGAGGCTAAATATGGGATGTTTTGTTGGAGATAGATTAATTCTCTAATTAAATACAGTTAATTGAATAGTACCATTGCTTCAGTAATAGTACTGACTGATGAATTACCTTAATGTAAGACTTTGCAGCAGTGAAGCAAGATGAAGTGTTAAACCATTACAAGCTTTGGAATACAAAGCCCAGCAACTACTAAAATTTGCTGTCAGTCTTGACTAACTTAAGTCTCTCCTGCTGAGGATGTTGAAAATCACTAACAGCACTTCAGTATTTCAAATGAACTGATAATTTCTGAAGGTTCTCATTGTATCAGTTCCATCATCAACTGCTTCAAATATACTGGGGAGGGAGATAGGATTCTAGTCCTCACTCCACTGGAGACTTTCTGACAGTGAAGATGTGGCTCAGGAATAACTGAGGGAAGCTGAAAAGAGAACCATTTGGGAAAGGGGCATTAGAGGTCTGCTGCTGTTTACCTACTTTTGTTGAGAAAATTTAAACTGAAAAAAACTAAAGGAATTTCTTTGCCATTAGAAGAAGGCTGAAGAACCAGTTCCCTCTCCTAAACAAGAAGTGATGAAGACAGTTGTGCAGGATTCTGATAACCTTCCAGCAAGGGATCAAAAGGTACCCAAACAGTTTTATGAGGGGAAGTATAAGCACTCAATTAATTTTTCATTAAAGACTTGGCTAAATGAGTGATTTAGCCAAGGTCCTGCAGAGATTTCTCTGGCAGTGCCAGCAGTGTTCAGAGCCCTGCCCCAGGAGTGCAGACACTGCACAGCCACAGAGCAGCTCAGCAGGTGGGGGAGACAAGGGGGAGTTCAAACCCAGCTGCTCAGAACGTGGCAGAAAGCTGCAGTGCTGGAGGAGCTTCCCTCAGCGAGCAGGCAGCTGCTCTGCAGCTTCCCTCAGCACTCATGTTCCTCATGGCGCCTTGGCTGGGCTGTGCAGAGGGCAGAGCCACCCCACAAGCTGCCTCACCTGTAACCACAGTGGTATCCCCCTCATCCAGTCTTTTCTCTCCCTAGACACTGCTGGACTTGGAAGATGACTTAGATAATTTGGATCTGGAGGATATTGATACCACAGATATCAATCTGGATGAAGAGATCTTAGATGAGTGAACATTCTCTTTTTAGATGACCAAATCAGGAAATAATTTGGTCAAAACCCAGAGGAATGAATTTCTGTGGACTTTATGCTCCAAGTTATTTTGATTTTTGTATCACAAGTGGACCATGTACATGTAGAAGGAAGTATAGAGCCAGAAACTGTACAAAGAGAATTCAATAAATCCTTTTAAACATTCTGCTCCTCACTTCTCCATTCACTAGTAATACTTACTAAGAATAGAAGAATTCTTAAGAATAACCCATTTTCCATAGTCTGTATTCCAAATCTGTGAAACAGGAGCACAGTAGCTGAAGAATAGGTATTTTTAACCTGACTTTTCTCAGCACCTACACTGAGGTTTGTGGTTTTGTTTTCACTGTGCTGCCATCTAGCTCTGGTAACCACCAGTGTCAGCTCAGTTACTCTTTCAGACACCACTTCTGGCTAAAAGCTCCACCAGACCAGTGCTACAGCTTAAGGGTTAGAAGTGGTGTTACACTTTCCTAAATGAAGCTGTCCAGACCCTGCACTTACCTCAATAACTGAAATGAATTGTGGGCAATTCCTTGGATTCAAGATGAAACAATAAAAAATTGAAGACTACACACTCAGGGTACGGTGTCATGGCTGCTCTAAGGTCATTAACAGAACTTTTCAAAATAAACTGCTGTAGTGATTCACATGTATTTCAGTAAAGAAAAATCCATTCTATAGCAGTCATTTCCAAGTGTTTATTGTGGAATCCTGTACAGAAAATGTTTATAAACAGACTTAAAACTTCTGATGGGCCGAGGTTTACTTCATGAAGCTGAAGAAGTAGCCATTGCTTCTTCATAAGCCTGCAGGGCCAGCTGGATATAACCTTCTCTCTGGGATTCAGTTTTCACAAATACCTGCAGCCATGGCAGGAGAGAGGTTAATGTAACAGCAGAGTCATCATGCCAGTGGCCAGTCAGCCACCCACAAGTGAAATCCTGGTGCAGCTGTACATATGTACAGTTTAACAAAAACCCCAGCATGGCAAGTACAACAGTTCTGGTTAAGTATCTGCCTCCTAAGGTAAGGAGAAATTTCAGTACTAGATGGGGTTCTGCTGGTTAGAAGCTCTCTTCTGCAGGTGAAGTAGTTTAAAACAGAAAAGCTTACCTTGATCAGATCAACTCCTTGAAGTTTCCCTTCTTTAGCTTCCTTCGCTGACTGACATTCAGGGTGAAGCATATGATACAGTGTAATTAAACTTGTAGCATCCTCCAGCCTAGACAATAAAGGCTCGTGTTAGCAGCTCCTTTCTCTTCAGAGTATTTACAGAGAGTGTATTTTGTGATGTACTTTGCACTCCACAGGCTGTCAAACTGCTGGTTCCACTGAGTATCCAGTCCCTGGAATACACAGGCAAGGACCTGCATCTATCCCCCCTGCAGCTGAAGTCTGCTGGCCTGCTCAGCAGAGATTATTTACAAATAATGAGTGTTCAGGGGAACTTTCTGACACAGACTGCACTGACCAGTATGTTTTACAGAAGCAGCACTAGATACTCTGTGACACAGAGCTCTCAGCTGAATTGAAAACTACTGAAGTGTGTGGCAGGGAAAGACATTCCAAACTCTGCTCATTTAAATTGGCCAGATACATGAATTTTCCCTTTACCAATCTGATTCTAAACCAGGAACCTTCCTGATTTCTCTGTATGCTCAGGTTTAAAAGCAAGGCCTGACCACCTGTTCCAAGTTTTTAAGTGAAACAGCAGGAAATAAATGCCACCATCACTGCAACTTGGAGTTCTGATTGTACAAATTTCTTCCAGCTCTAGTGACATTTTGAGCTATTGAATGTTGTTCACTTCAGGGAACTCTGAATAAATTTAGCACTGTGATTTATAGAAATCCACCCATTGAAAAATGAAGCCTTATCTACATGTTCCTGAGCTGCTTAGGAATAGCTCTAAAACCGAGAGCGTATCAACCACATAAGCCAAAACTGAGCTCAGCATGGAGATGGCAGGATCAGCAGTGCTCAGAGCTGGAAATGTTCTGACAACTACACTGGAAACAAAAACCCAAAAACTGCAGAATTTCTGCTCATTTCTGCAGAAACCTATATATACCCTATAACTTCATGGACTGTAACTGGTGCTCCTGTACAGCTAACAGTCAAAGCTGGCCTAGAACATGATGCAAATGAGAGCTTTCCTGTATCTGACAGAGGTATTGGTTTTCCTGTGGAGCAGCAGTACTTGTGCTGAGGCTAAGCAGGGTTGGCAAGGCCCAGACTCACTCACAGGTCTCTGTTGATCATGTCTATGAGTAAGCCATCTGTCCTCCTCCTGCAGACCAGGTACCACACCATGCCCCCGAAGTGGCGCGTGGAGCGCAGCAGGTCGTACTTGGCGTGCTTCTCGATGTCCTCGTAGGTGCGCTGGTGGACCTGCACACACACACACACACACACACAGACACACACAGACACACACAGACACACACACACACACACACACACACACACACACACAGAGCCTTGTTACACTGCACAGCTGCAGCCTGCTGGCTCCACTGCACAGCTTTCCCCCTGCACCCCTCAGAGGGTTTAATCCTTTTCGTTTCCATAAGGTGCAGGAGTGAGCCACGTGCTGAGCCACATGCTTGTTCTAACTCAGGGTGACACTGGGCTAGCCCAGTCCTTGGGCACAGCCATCCTTGTGCTAAATCCTGTCTCTGTCCTGAACTTTTGGGGAGGGAGGGACACAAGCTCTGATCCTTCACTGCACTGCTGTCAAGCTGCATCTATTCTTTCAGGAGAAAAATGCTACAGCAAAGGGTGAAACTTAGAAAAAGAAGTTACTTGAAAGATCGCCTCATACAAGTTAGAGTTTCTCAAATCACTGAGAATATTACAGTTTAAAGAGAAGTAAACATTTTACAAGTAAGTGTAGACTAACATTTACCAAGAGCTATAGCTATGAATTTTATTCTGCTAGAACAACACTTTTATAGCTGGTCATTGTCAAAAATAATACTTTGTGCACAGTGCTGTTTCTCCAGATGCACTCTCTCAGTCCCTAGCTGGTCCTGCAGTCACTGTGACTCCAGCAGCACAACTCTGTTCAGAGCTCCTGACAAGTGTTACCATCAGTCCTGCTTTGGTACCAAAAGTACCTGAATAAAGACTATTGGTATGTGCAGGACCTTTCTAGCCTGGTGAAAATTACTTGTGCAAAATCCTCTTTTACTGTTCTGCATAAAAATAAACCCCAAAACTCATCACAGGAATAATCTATATGGGAAAATTAAAGCACGTATGACCAACACCTCTGCTCCCAAGATAAATATTTATATGTACAAAATAAACCCTACAATTCTCCACTAGGATTTATTTTTTTTTCCTAGAAAAATGGGAAGTGAACTCACTCTGATATAGTCAGGTGAATCTGGCTCAAACTGAGCAATGCACATGTTCAGGACATCTTCATGACGATCTTGCTGAAATACAGTCTGAAACAACAGTTCAGATCCAGGGGTGGATTATGTAATCACACCATCCCAACTCTCCAAAATTAAAACAGCAGCCACAACATTCTGTTCTGGGCAACGCTTACAATGAGTAACCCCTTCATCAAAAGACAAAATGGACAGAAGTACAATAACTGCCTTGATGACATTAATATAATGTTTCTTGATTTTTGCTTCTGAAACCCCAGTTCACATTTCCAGATGTACAATTGTTTCTAGTATGACACAATACTTACACCTACCCAGGATTTACCTGGCCCTAATCTGGAACTTTGTTTCAAGTATTTTAACCAAGTGACAATGAAAGGCAAAAGTTCAAAACAGAATTGAAGCAGCTAAACACACCCATAAGCAGGATGGCTTATTCCGAGTTACTCTGCCCAAAGAGCAGAGTTTCACTGTCAGACTGCAATGAAAATTCCAATTCAAACGCTCAGTTTCAAAGCCAGGAAGAGCTCACCCCAAGGTTCTCATCCTTGAATAGTGTGGGGGGGATCACCCTGCGCCCTTCCTTTGGGAAGAAGATCTGGATCATCCTGTCCCGTTCTTCCCAGGTGGCCTTGCGTAACACGCCGTTGGGCTCTCTAACTACAATGAAACGTTCCTGGAGAGGAGGTAAAAACCCAACATGGTTAAAGCCTTCTCTCTTCACAGCCAGAACCCTCCCAAAACAACCCTCAGTTGTGACAGTCCTCCTGCTCCCAAAGCCCCCCTAATAACAGCAGTTTCTAACTGGCTGTTGCCATGGGGCAGATTCATCATTTCTGCCTTGCTCCCTGCTGAGTTAAGTGCTGCTTCTGCACCTCAGCTTTACTGTCTGGCAACT
Organism: Phylloscopus collybita; assembly: GCA_027886175.1. Classification (NCBI taxonomy): domain Eukaryota; kingdom Metazoa; phylum Chordata; class Aves; order Passeriformes; family Phylloscopidae; genus Phylloscopus; species Phylloscopus collybita. The sequence continues at coordinate 27,154,854 of JAJNNQ010000003.1, read as the reverse complement.
GTGCAGGTGCCAGCACTGAGAGCTACTGCTCTGGGAAGTTCAGAGATAACAGAACTCACACCCAAACAGGGAGGTAGCCTGATTTTAGTGTTTGATAATCCATACAAAATTAGGAATGCAAGTGTCATGCACTTTTGTGCCTTTTCTCCAGAGGTGGGTGCTAGAATTGAGTAAGGGCAAGGGCAAGGCAAAAAACACAACAAATTAAACAGCACACTCAGATCTGTTCACAAGCATCACTGCTTTAGAGTGGCAAATGGGAAAGTTTCTTTAACAGGGAAGTTTTCAATATGGTGCAGCAGGAGAACAAACAGCAGGTTCCTGGAGAAAGCTCTCAGACAGAGCAAGAGATGGAAGACTGAGCAGCTCATGTCACAGGATTGTCACTATATGCACGTTTGAACCAGGAAGGCTTCCTGGAATCAGAACTCTGGTAAGAATTTTTCTCATCTCTTATTACTGGTACTTAAAGATGTTTCATTACACAAAAGAAACTTTATCCCTATACTCCCCAATTCCATAAGACAACTGTTCCTTTACAGCTTTCCTGGGAATTCATTCATCATTTCCACAGCTTTCCACCAGATCTTTGCAAGTGTGGAGTAGTTCCATCTTACAAAGGAATCCAATCCTACAGAAAGCTTCTAGAAGCATGGAAGAACTCAGCACTCCTAGCAGATCAAAAGCACCTGGCTTATAATATAATTAATTACCTACCACACAGCTTTCCCCACGCCTGCTTTTGAGTAGCAGAATAGAATTTATGATTATCAGTTAGAAGCAAGTATTTAGAAACACGTTTTTCTCTACTCCTTTGTACCAGACTGAATTTTCAACTCCTCAGCCCTTCTGCAAACTGATCCATCTACACTTTCATTAAGGCTTATTTCAGAACAAATGAATACTGTTGATGATGGTACTTACACGATGTGGAATGGAGTAACTTAAGTCTGTAAACACGTATTTTGCAGTTTCAGTTCCTTCAAGGACTTTGTCTTCTGCTAAGACATCATCAATTGGCTCTCGTTCTTTCAAAACAGGGGGCATGGTTAGTTTTGTTTTAGCTTCTTCAATGGCTTTCCTTGTGGCCTTGTAGGGGGGAAAAAAAAAAGTAGCTTAATTTTAAAGTTAAAAATACCATCCTATTGGAAATAGGATAACATACAATCTGGGGACAACTACTTTCATTTAGAGAAGCCTGTTTTTTTCTTCTGCAGTTGAGAAAAAATGAGTACACGAATTCCACCTCTAGGTAGGTGCATTTCACGTAAACAATTTACCACCACTGAAACCTGGACAAAATGCTGGAGGAAGTTACAAAAACTACAAAGGACAGACAAACTATTGCAAACACCAAGGTGATTTCAGGTGGTTTTCCGTGGTAAATTTCCCCCAAAGCATAAGCCACAACCAGCAGATTGTATATAGTTTTAATTATGATTATAGCAGAACTGGCTTAAGTCAGGTCCCTCTGTCATCCTGAATGAAGTCAGATCAGAGGGGAGAGGAAAAAAAAGTATTCGAGGGATTCCCAGGGCTATAACTTAAGTATCAGATGAAGGAATTTGACAGAGTCAGAACAGGTTAATAAAGAGACGGAGTCAAGAAAAAAGGATCCGATTTCCTTCCATATTCCATCAAAATTGCACAAAACTGGACAAACCAAGCTATTTCAGGTAAAGAAACACTGATTTACACTGATTTAGGGAATAATCAGAAACAAAGAAACCAGAACGTTTTCAAACGCAGCAGTAAGGAAGGCAGAAATATGGGCTATTTACAAGCATTTTGCTAAATCCAACACTTACTTCCGAAGGAAGCAGAGCAGCCTACCTCTTCCAGCTGTGCTTCGGTCATCAGCTTGTACTGGGGCGGCTTGAGGCCCTTTTTCACAGGCCGGAACACCTTGTGCAGGTCGAGCCCCGTCATTTTGTAAAGCAATGTCTGAACCGCTTCGTCCGTGAAGGCGGGCTTGGGCTGGGCGGCCTTTCCCTCTGCGGGAGGAGCACACGCTGTTACCCGGGGGCTGAGGGGCCGGCCACGGTCACCCCCAGCCCTCACCACAGGCTCCTCCCGCCCCGCCGGGCCCTCCGCTGCCCCACACCCGCCGCCATCCGCATCCCTCCCCACGGGGACCGCAGCCGCCCACCACCACGGCCACGCGGGGCGGCTGAACGCCGAGGCTGGGGCAGGCGGGAGCGCTCTGGGGGAGCCCCCGGGTCCCCTCGCCTACCGCCCGCATCCGCCGCCAGCGCCCGCCGCGCGGGGAGCGCCCACAGCGCCCGCAGCCGCGCGGGCAGCGCCGCCGAGCCCCGCGCCCCCAGCGCCGCCATCTTGCCGCCCGCCCCTTCCCGCCCCGCGGCGCACCGGGAAATGGAGTCACGGAACGGCCCGAGCGGGCAGGGACCACCGGGGCCAGCGAGCCCCTCTCCTCCCGGCCCTGCGCAGCACTCACACCCTGTGCCGAGAGCCGCGCCATGGGCTGAGAGTCGCGCCCTGTGCCTGAAAGCGTTAGCCAAACGCTTCTTGAACTCGGACAGGCTTGGTGCTGTGACCACTGCCCTGCGGACCCTGTTCCCGTGCCCAGCCACTCTGGGTAAAAAACCTTTCCATGACATCCAGCCTAAACCTCCCCTGACTCAGCTTTCAGGCCGTTCCCAGGTCCTGTCACTGGTCGCCAGAGGGCAGAGATCAGTGCCTGCCCCTCCGCTTCCCGTCATGAGGAAGCTGTGAGGTCTCCCCTGAGCCTCCTCCCGGCGAGGGGGAGTCCCGCGGCACTTTCCCCGAGGGAAAGGGCAAGAGCGTTGCTGCTCCAAGCGCTCCCAGAACATTCGTGCCATTAAAGCGCTGCTGAAGGCCTGGAGCCCATTCTGCGGTTGTGGCACAACCGGCAGGAGCGCGGGGTGCCCGACTCCCTCAGCCGCCCAGGGCGCGGAGCAGTGCTGCGGGTTCCCTTCCTCAGCGGGGGTGCCCGGCTCCCTCAGCCGCCCAGGGCGCGGAGCAGCGCTGCGGATTCCCTTCCTTAGCGGGGAGTCTCCGTAGTAGGAAAAACTACGGTGGAATTGAGGCCACCGTGCGGGACTGAAGCGCTGTTGACCCGCGGCTGCCGCGAGTCCGGAGAGGCGGGGACAGCGGTGGGTGCGCTGCACCGGGGCTGCCCGCCCTGAGGGGCCGGCGACCGCCGTGAGGGACGGGTGCCCGCCGTGAGGGACGGGTGCCCGCCGTGAGGGGCGGCTGCCCGCCGTGAGGGACGGGTGCCCGCCGTGAGGGCCGGCTGCCCGCCGTGAGGGATGGGTGCCGCCGTGAGGGGCGGCTCCCGGCCCCGCGTCCGGGCAGGCTGCCCCGGAGGGTGGAACACGCTGGGAATTGGCACATTAAACCCCACCTGGCTCTCTCGCTGTGCTATCCCGGCCCTGCGTGGTGTCCCGAGGCACTTGTGCTGTGCGGAGCAGCCTCGTCAGCCCGGCCACGGCTTCACTGCCGCGGGGTGGTGAGGAATTGCTGCCCTCACGTTCAGGGAGTTTTAACGCTTTTGTAAAGGAAGGAAAATATATAACTGCGCTTAACCATAAAACCAAAACTAGCTTTATACTCAATAATTATGACATATCTGCTCTAATGTCTGCGAAGAGGGGGTACTGACTTCTTATAACTGGGTGTGTTTCAGGGGGTTGAAAGTTTATTACGACTTGAAGTGTATTTATTCTAGTTGGTCTGTATATCTTGTATCGTGAATTTCAGTCGTACAGACTCTGCTTAGGGGGGTGTGAAACAGATCTTAAAGATCTCTTCCAGTCCTGATTATTCTATGATTTCTCTTTAACAGCAGGCAAGTCTGTGTCCAAAAGCCCGGAATGCCTCAAGTTCCAGAATGTCCAAAGCAGCCATCAGTGCAAGCTGGCTCATGACCTCCCATTGAAACAGGAGAGATTTCATCTCCAGGAGGGGTGACACAAGCAATGTGCTCATCTTCTGCAGATCTAGAGTTGTTTTCAACTTTAGAGGGTTGTTCGTTGCTTTGCCAGATCAAAGTCTAAGTTATACGACTTTCGAAAATGATTGAAGTCTGGGAGAAAATGAAGGCTTTTTGATATATATTGGTTTTAGTTAGAATAAAGTATCAGCTAAAACTGTGTTTGTTTCTTATAATTGATTTTTTTTTTTTTTTTTTTTTTTTTTTTTTTTTTTTTTTTTTTTTTTTTTTTTTGTGCTGGAGGGTATTCGTTTTTCTCAGCCTTATATCCAAACACGTGCTCTGGGTTGAATTTAATATTCAGGCTTTTCAATATCCTGGCCTTGTCAGGAGGGTTGCAGGAGGATATGTTCTTCTCATATTTGCCTTGCTGCAACTAAGTTGAAATTACTGGGTATTGCAGAGGGCAAATGAAACCCTTAATATTATTTTAATGTAATTTTGTGCAGAAATTATTTGAATAATGCTAAGAAAATGAAAAATAATTTTGATGAAATGGAGAAGGTGTTGTTTTTCAATTCTTGCTTGGAAGATCTCTGGAGTGAGAGCTATACCCTATAAGGGAATTGGGAAGCTATTTGGCCATGTGCCTAAAAGCCACTTCAGACCTGTTCATGAGTTTGGATGGCAAGCCAACATCCATTTTAATTCACAGAAGTGCTTAGAAAAACAACAGAATTTATTGGGCAATATCCAGGAGAGGTTAAATTCACATTCAGTCTGTACTGGAGTAGTAACAGCTGCTGTGAGGATTAACCTTTTTGGCTGGTGGGATGAAAGGAAATATTAACTAACTATACTGTAGATGGAAGTATAGCAGGTTAACATAATTTATAAAGTAGGATCATTTATAATGGATGGGTTGGTTATATTTTATTGTGGTTTAAATTTGTACCGAAGTAACGGCTTTAAGTAGGATATTTTACATTGATGTAGTTAAAAACATAACACCAGCTTGATGAATCGGTGGTGTAAAAACCAAAATGAAATGAAGAATTTTTCAGAGCTTTTGTTATTATTTTCAATGCATCCCAGGACAGTTGCTGCTGGAAAATTCCAACCATCTGATGATGGGTGAAACACATTGGTTGTCCAAGTCTGGATTCTATTGGGAAAGTGTCAATACAAAGTCACCTGCACAGTTGGCATTAATTTCCTTTTCATTGGCAGTTTCAGGGGAGCGAAAGGATCAAATGGCTGCTGAGAGTCCACCTCAGGGAAAGACATCTCAGGGAAAGAGGAGACAAATGAGCAGCTTAGCAGCTTGTGTTGTTGTTTTCCCTATTTAATTGATAAAATAAGGGGCTGTAGTTTACTAGTCTTCCTGAGCCATAAATATGTCAGATTAGTAAGAAGTTGTTTGGAAGGAAGAATTCTTTCTTGGAAAGGATACAGAGAACAATACAGAATGTCAGGTTTGGTAACTGTGCATCCAATTTTTATGTGATGAATACAGAGTGAACACAGTTAGGCTGTGCATGTGTTCACAGTTGATGGTGTGACCTTTTTAAAATTAATGGTTGGTTCCCTTGCTCCTGATAAGAAAAAAATCTGGCAATCTCAAGGAAATTTTTTTCTGAAGGATACAGTGGATCAGGTTGGAAGCTCGTTTTGCCAAAACTGCATGAATTAGTCTGAAGATAAAATATTTCTTCCAGAGAAGGCATAGGGTGCTGACGTAAGAGAGACGGCATAAATGACAAAGATGATATAAACCTTATTATACCATCAAATCAGTTTTCAAACGAATGAAATATTACACGTGGCTGGTTTTGTTTCACCACGTACATTGAGGGAGTGGGTATTTTTTGCCAGGATTGTTGGAATTGCCATTTTCAATAGGACTGCCTATTTTCAGCTGCCCACTGGAGCTCAGGTAACAGCTCAGCTGCAGCCCTCTCACTCCCCCTGTGTGCCAGCTCCTTTTGCTCTGCAAACATCCCCGGTGAGCGGCGCTGAGGGTGCAAAAGGCTCCCGGAGCTGCTCCTTCGCTGCTGCCGCTTTCAGCGAGCGCTCGTGGCCGGCACAGCCTGAGGACCGAATGCCCCTCGAGGTTTCATTTGGGCCGTGACTATTTGGCACCCGCCTTTCCGATCCCAAGGGGAAACGGCGAAGCGGGAAGGATTATCCGTGCTCCTTATTTCCAGTTTTCAGTCTTGTTCCAGCCGCGCTTGCTTGCCCTGGGCTCGTGTGCTGTGTTCCTGCGGGCCACGGCGGGGCAGGAGCGAGGGCTTGGGGCGAGGGAAGCGCCTGAGGAGCTGCAGCGGGGAGCGGGAATAAACTGCTTTCGTTCATGATCCACCTTTGCCTCTGTCTCGCATAAAGCTGCCATAATCTCACTCTAATAATGATCAATTAGATACACGCAAACACTGTCTCCGGTAGTTGAGATTACATACATTATTTATAGTAGCGGATATAAATCCCCCTTCAGTTTATATTGTTTTCTTTGCTGCGCTATAAGGGCTTGAGCCAAAGCCCATTAAAGTCCTTTCCTAACTTCAGCGGGCTCTGAATGAGGAGTCCCTGTCTTTCAAATTAATTTTATTATTCCTTTCTCCTCCTGGAATCCTAATCTTTTAAAAATAGCTATCAAGGAAAAAAATAACAGAAAGGAAAAAGGAAAGAAATAATAGAGAGGAAAAAGGAAAGAAATAATAGAGAGGAAAAAGGAAATAAATAATACATATTCAGTAATATTCAAAGTCAAAGTATGGTTTCAGTAATTGTTGTTTTTCCCGTTCTTAATAGTTTTTAATGTCCCTCACATTCCATCACTATTTCAAGTCCTGTCCTTCTGAATCCAAGCTCTTGCCAGGGTGTGGGCTGAATCTGGTGTGCAGCACCAACTGTTGTGTGTGGGCAGGTGGGATGTGTCTGATCCCTTTGTTTCCACAGGAAAAGGACAGAGCAATGATTCTGGCAGATTTGTTGGTTTGTTTTGCTCTTCGGGCACAGCAAAATTAGGAGATGGCACCCTCTGATTATTATAATATTAATTATAATATTTTATAATTACATAAATATTTTTATAATATTTCCCTTCTCTCCTGTTGCTAGCACAATATCTTGTTCTCATAATTGTACTTTTATCTGCTTTTTGCTGAAACCTGACACCTGAGAGAACCTTCTGAAACCAACACTGTCCAAATTAAACCTAGATGTTAAACCTAGATGTGTGTTGTGTATATTGCCTGGCCTGTTGTCAAAGGTTTCATAAAAATCTAAATCCCACGTGTCTGCTACTTACACTTTGTCATGTTTTGTCATCCTCACAAAGTGTCTGAAGGTCTGGTTTTCCTGTATTTTTTTTTTTTTATCCAAGTTTCATCTGGGCTGTTGTCTTATTTTCTGATTTTTAATATAATTATTTTATCAATGAATTTACCTGGCAAAGAAGCATATCCTCCTAGTTACAAACTGTTTTAATACCACTCAATGGTAACTGCCAAGTTTTGTTTCTTCCAGCCTCTTCTCATAAGAATTGATTTTAACAGGCAACCACTTCACTCTTCAATTGCCTCAGAAAGTGAATATATTTGTCTTCTTGTGACTTGTAACAGTTAAATACATTAATTTTTCCCCAACACTGGTTCCATTTCTATAATTTTGTTTGTTTATTTTTTCCAGTTTAAAGAACAGTTACTTCACACCAACCATCTTGCTGCTTAGTGATGCCAAGAAATCACTCTTATCTGCATGCCATTCCCTTCTCAAGTTCTTTTTCCCTCTGAGATCTGTCTGGGATTCTTTTACAATTTCATTTCTCCTTTTATGCAACTATTTTTCTTTAAGTCTCCCGATTGCTCTTCTAAGCCTTCCTGTCTTCGTGTTACTTTGAATTCATCTAAATTTATTAGGATTTGTTTTGTCACCTTGATTCTTCTTTTGTCTTTCTCCAAATTAATTTTTTGTGGCAATATCTCCCGTAGTTTGCTCTTTAACAGTCTGCATGTTTTAATTTACTTTGTTGTTGTTGATAAGGGCAATGTGTACCTTTGGCTTGCTGTCATGTATATAAATAGCCTGCATGATAGGGCCAACTTTTTTAACTATTTCATACCAATATCACACTATTTAAGACAGAATCCTCTCTCTTTTAAAGGTGGAACTGGAGATGTGTTTCTGTGTTTGGTTTTTTCATTCTTTTTTTTTTCTTATTCTTTCCTTTGGATCCAGACTGTAATACAAATTGAATTTGCTTAGGCAAACCCACTGTGCATTTAAAAAGTCGTTTTAAAGACGGGATCCTGGGGGTCTGACAGAAAAGCTAAACCAGCTGTGCTCTCCAGGACAAACAACACGTAAATCTACAGTATCTTTTCCTCAGGATCAAATAAGTGAAAGAAAAGCCTCAGAAAGCAAAAGATATTTTTATCTCACAGAAGCAGAGCCAGAAGAATTTCATGTCAGTTAAAATCTTAGCTGTTCCTGTTAGACTTGTAAAATCCAACATCTTTTTCATTTTAAGCAGAAGCATTTTCATTTGCTAACCAAGCAGCACTATTTACCTGTTTGATATGAAGCTTGTCTTTAGGTCCAAAGAAAAAATGGTTACTCAGCTCTTTAGTGAAAAGCCAATCTCACAAGGACACTTTCCAGTTGGGTTTGTTCTGGCTGATTTGCGTAAGTAGAAAGAAAGCAAGAAAATTCTAGAAACCAAAACAGAAATAGAATTAATTTGGACAAATAGTTACCAGATTATTTTCCCTATTCATTTCCAAGTAAACCTCTTGGCATTTATTAGGTTGCTCGCTGGAGCTAACAGGAAGGCTCCCATCCATTGTCTGATTGGAGAAAAAGATGTCACCAGGTGATTTCCAGAAGAGACAGGATAAAAAAACGATTCAACTGGTGCCATCCCTGCTGTATTTGGAGCAAGCATGGCAGGGGAAATATTAGTGACAGAAATATAAAACACAGGCTTGACTGCCCTGTGCACAGTGCAGGGTGTCCCCATCGTCAGAGGGATGAGTGTGGGACACACAGAGCAGGGAATTCTGTCATTGTTGGGCAAGGGAATAAGAAACAACCCTACAGCAAGCAAGTAGACTGAAAATTAAAGTAAAAAGTGAAAATTGCTGGAAGTCCAAGTGGTTTTTTTCTGCTTGGATCTTTTTTATTTATTTTGATTTTTCTACAACTGTACAGGAAAGGGGAATGTCTTGGTCTTCCCTTTTATTTACCCTTTTCTGGGCAGGCTGTCTCTGATTCCTCCCCTTATACCCACTCTAAATACACACATTATATCTTTTCATAAGCAACTTCAGTGTATTAGTATATTTAGTATATTATCTAAGTGCAAACAATGAATTTTCTTTTTGTTTATTGAGCTGAGTCAAGCCACAGAGGGACCCAATGATTTCCAGACCCTCTGAAGGAAAAAATGGAAGCAGAATCTTCCCACTTTGTTAGCAACAAACCTCCAGATTGTCACAGCTTTTCAGGTAATTGCAACCTCAAGGTGCAGTTTTATATCTGCCCAAAACTGATCTAAGACTTTCCTGTTCCCTCTCTTCCAGCTGTCCCTGAAAACATTTTATTCTTCTTAACCATCACTAAACAGAGTTGATATTTTTCTTGTGAATTTTGATTAAAAGCGTGGTAATTTGTGACACAGAAATTCAGGATCTGACTCTGAAAGGGACCTTAAATGCTGCATGGGAAAGCAAACTGGTTTCTGTCCCTTTTAGTCTCTGCAGCAGCACAGAGCTCTCCTAAACCTTACAAGGTATTACTGAGATGCAGCCAGTCCGAGGGTATTTTACAGGAGACTTTGGCAGCACTGAGATATTTTCACTTTTCCTGGGTGCTCCATTGCAGCAGAATTGTTTCCAAGCAAGTACCATTCATTTTGTAAGGAGACAGGGGAAGTTTCGATTGCTATGTACAAGTTTAGGAGGGTATTGCTTGGAGGGTTTTGTGTAACAGAGTCCAAAATTAACTGTGCGATTTTCATGCATATTCCTGCCTGAAGGACTGAATATTTGCCCTTAAAGCAGAGCATCATTTGAATTACTTGTTCACTCTTTTCCCTGCTGCTTTCCTGTCTCTTTTTTTTCGTTGTAGACCCGATCAAACTTCTTCTAAATGTTGATACAATACATGCAATTTAATATATTCTCTAATTATGATTATATTTTCTACTGATGGTAGTTCAGCATTGCTTCCAGTCAGACATTCTTTTTGCTTTCTCCTCATGATTTCCTCAGTCCTACTCAAAAAAAAAAAAAAAGGGAAAAAAAGAAAAAAAAAGAAAAAAAGAAAAAAAAAAGCTTCCTTGTCATCCGTTAGATGTGATTGTTTTATCAAATAGTTCTGCACTTGTGAAAAACAAAACCGATCCGTGTTTGTTTTTGTGAACTAATTCGGAATACCCTTTCCAAGCCCCCGCTGTCGCTGTGGCCCCGGGCGCTAGATGGCAATGTGGCTGTGTGACAGCCAGGGAGCGGCGGCAGCCCAAGTCAGACACGTGAGACAATCCTCATGTTTCAAAAATATTTGTAATATTGCCTTTTTATTATGAAAACAATTATAATGTGTAAATGCTCCACTTTTTTTCAGTCGAAAAGCTTTACAAACTTTCTTCTTCCTGCATTATGACTGCACGGGGAACATTTCTTAATGAGTCAGACCGGTGAGTACAACATTTACCCGTTCTCTGGTCTGCTGTAAAGCTCTCCAATCGATTAATCTATCAAAAGGCAGATTTTTCAGTTCCTGGCATCATCGGCATCTTCCTTACCATGAAAGAGGAAGGAGGGATGGCAGGACGTTGCCCTCCCCTCTCTCCTCAAATGACCTTTTTCTTGGTGTCATGGCAATGATGAGAATGGACATTTTAAAACTCAGGTAAAAGCAAAAGTTGTTAGGTGGCAATAGCAACCTTATACTCCTATTTCAGGCTACAGAGCCATCCTGGAGCCAACCAGTGCAGCAGCTCTGCTCTTCTGCCAGGGTTTGGATGCCTTCGGATGACTTTGAAAGAAGTGGCTTCAAAACCACTGACCTTACACGACTGACAATTGTTGAGGGCCTGCTCCTGCAGAGGCTCTCTGGAGGACTGTGTGTGTTTGGGGAGGGAAGCTGAACCCCTTGTGGTGTGTTGCCACTTTCCCATTTCATATCCTACCTCTGCCCCTCTGCTTCAGGTCTACCTCTTGACCAGCCTGCCTGGGTCACTTTTTATCAAGATAAACTGCTGCCCTACGTTTGCCAGGTTTAATGATCTCACTTTGCAGGCAGGCAGAAAGAATTTCCCGAGGCATTTTGCATGGAGTGTATTACTGCTGCTCAGACAAGAGGGAAATGTGGAATGGTGAGGGCCCACCAAGGCTGTTCGGGGTGGGCATTCTGCCTGAGGCACCCCAGAATGTTCTGTGGCTCCTGCCCCTGGTGCTCCCTGTAGGGCAGGAAGGGTTTGTGTCTGCAGCTGTGTCTGCCCCTGGGACAGCAGGGTGAAAGGGCTGTTTCAGCTGTGCCCTGATGGAATTGAAGGGCCATCCACAGCCTGTGGTTCCTGTTGGATTGTGGGGTGAAGGCAGCACTGTCTCATTCTTTCTTTTCTCAGAGGCAATGCTGCTTTCTGTGCCCAAAAGGGGAGGCAGAGGCCAGAGCAGACATTTGATTTCCAGTTTCTCCCTGTTGCCTTCTCCATCCTAGTGCAGCATCCAGTGCTGTCTTATGATAAACACCAGAGTCATTCCATTGGGAAAGGAAGCTTGGATGGGAAAACTAAGGTATTTATGGCCTTTATTACTGACCCTTCTCTGTCTCCAGTCTCTTTTTTTCTGTTGGTCTCTCTGCTCTATGTTCCCCACTGGTGCTTTATTTTGACATTTTTGACCCTTCATGCACTTCCTTTTTTTTTCCACCCATTGTCTCTTTCTGTCCTCCTCTTCTTTTCCTGGTAATAGGGCCTATCCCTGTGGCATTTGGTTTTGGTTGGTTGGGACTGACACCAGTCCCCACAGAAAACATTTTGGTTTGAATACTCTTAACTGTTGTGCGTAAGTGCAAACCTCTCATGGCTACAATCTTCTATTTCTCAATGAGGAACACAAACAAGAAAAGCCCTTGTTTAGTGGAAATGAGATTTGGGACTTCCTGCAGACTGATCAACTGGAAAATTAAAGCTGAACATTTTGGAGATCAGTGCTAAAGTAAAACTGAATACACACAATGAATCATGAAAGAATTTTCCTGAGGTTTGAACTTTTGGGGTTTTCTTTCAATGGTTCAAAATAAAATCAGCATCCAAACTGGCCACAGAGCCGTCCCCATCCTCTTGCGAAGCAGTCAGTCTCAAAGCCAGCAGATATATAACCATGAGCACATACTAATTCCAAATGGTGTCCCCAGTGCTTCAAAAGCCAAGGGTCTCCTGCCTTCCCTCTGCCAGGGAGGCCACCTGTGCTGAGGGGCTGGGGCAGGGCAGGAACTGCAGCCCCCCCGGGGCCAGGAGCCCCCAGAGCCTGGCTGGCCCTGCTGTTGTTTGCCTTGAAAGACAAGCAGGGCACAGATACTGCTTGGGAACAAAGCTGTCCTTTGAGGTTATCTCCATGACCAGATTATATCCCCTCCTAACAGAAGGAATTTTTCCTCCCATCCTTCCCACTGATGACACGGGTGCAGAGGACACAAAACTGAGTGTGCTGTGTCTGGGGAGGTGTCCTCAGGGTTCTCAGCTGCTGGGGGAAAACTCTTCAAAGCACCCTTTCCAAATCAGTTTGTTTTAATAGCAGATTAAATGCCCTCAAGTCTCCTACTTATGTTTCCAGTGAGAAAATGGCCAAGCAATAGCTGAAGCCCCTCAGAGAAACAGGACATCCTGAGCTGTGGCAGATGGACTTCCTTTACACAGTTTTAATGAAAATTTTCAACAATAGCTCTGTGCATGTTCTTAGGGGGGTTAGCAAGTGCACATGTTTATGTTCACACACACACAGTGCAATGCTACACAAGCTTTTTAAAATAACATACAAAATACTCCGTGTATTTTGCTGGAAGAAATTAGTTTTGTAAATATGTATGTATTTATTAACTGTGTTGTGACATAAGGCAGGATTAGGTAGAGAGAAAATTTCAGGATGTGGGTGGCCACAATTGAAGGTCTTACAGGCAGGGTTCAGTAAAATATCCTTGGAACATCAAATTAAAATAAATGAAGAATAAACTTAACCAAAGTATCAGTGAACATAAACAAATCTTCATGCTAAACAAATAATCCAAGGAAGCCAAAGTGCAATAATTAGAAATGGATAATTATGCTTCCTCTGCTTCCTAGAAGAGCTGTGTAAGATTTTCAGTAATTTCCTAAATGCATAGTGTAGGATGCTGGAAAAAAAAAACATAAAAACCCATGTTAAAGTTTATGATATCCAAGAATCTACTCTGGCTATGAGTCTGTTTCCTGGCAATAAAGACACAGTGAATGAAAGAAAAGAAAAGAAAAGAAAAGAAAAGAAAAGAAAAGAAAAGAAAAGAAAAGAAAAGAAAAGAAAAGAAAAGAAAAGAAAAGAAAAGAAAAGAAAAGAAAAGAAAAGAAAAGAAAAGAAAAGAAAAGAAAAGAAAAGAAAAGAAAGTATTTTAAAGGTGCTGTCTGCTATAACATAAAAATATCTGGAAATGTAACATATAAGTGAACAAAAGAGTTACAATACTGTAATTTAGACAGGACCGTGGTAACATATTATCCAGTCATTGACTGTGTTGTCTTTAGCTCACACATTTTCCTCTTTTGAAGAAGATTTTTTGGTTTTGATGTTTGTGATTGTTAATTTCAATTCATTTCTGAGGTACCAGTTTTCTAGGAAGAGCAACAGATGGGCAGTGTTCTGATGTCAATTATCTGGAACCATTCTGTGGAACTCAGTTTAGATTTTGAAAGAATGCTCTGAGGTAATAAACTGTTCTTATGATATTTTAACAAAATTACATTGTTGTCAAAATGCAGTAACAGCATGAAAAATATTTATTAAAAACTCTCTGCATTTTCTCTTATATGGTAAACAATCTGGTCTGCTGATCCCTTCTGGATGAGCTAAGCCTCAGACCCGTGCTTAGAATGACCCAACCATAACTGCAGCATCACCTTCAGCCTCTCTTTCGTGTTTTTGTTGTCCTGCATTCTCAGCACTGTGTCAGTATTAGAGCCCACAAACACAGAGAGAAAGCCATGCCCTGTGAGAATGCCCCAGATTTGGTGCAGTCACGACTGGGAGGCTTTTCTGCTGTTCCTGTTAGCACAGTGTGGAGAAGCCTTCCCAAGATGCTTTAGACAGACCAGGGCTGTCAAGGAACAGCACTCAAGGTTTTGTTTCAAAAGTTTGAGTCACTCTTAGGACTACCCTAAGGTAAAGACTTTTTGTTTTTCTGGTCTGAAATGAAGATGTGAAAAGTCTCTCTCGTTTTGTATTTCCAAATCAGAACCTGGTTTTGGTGTCCCTGGGGAACAATGGGATGTGGGCAGGGAGTGTTTGCTGTGAAGGAGGAGCACTGTGGTGTCCCCATCAGCTGCAATAGCTGAGCCCTGAAAGGTGTGTGGCTGTGGGAAATCCCCTTGTAGGCCAATAAAAGCAGCCCCAGGTAATTTATAACTGCATTTAACACACACTCAAGAATAGGGACAAGTAGCAAAACTCATGCTGGAAAATGTGGCTATAAGTGAGCAGGGTTTGTGTAGATAGATGGATGTGAATTCTGGAAAAGAGAATATAAAAACTTACACAAAATGCATCTCATGCAGAAAAAAATATTTCATAATCTTTAGTTTTTCTACAGATTTGACTGTCTTGCATCTTAAACTTCACCATAGAAGAGATTTTTACCATAAACTTTAATTTTCAACTTTCTGAGAAGATTCTTGAGATTCTGATACAGCATCAGAGGAAAAAATAATTGGAACAGTAAGTGGCAATCAGATACATTTTACTAGGGCAGATATTTGCATGGCCTGTGCTGTGTCCAAGAGTCATGGAACTTAAACCTGTGAACTTTAGGAAGATGTTGCTTTTATACCTCGGGACAAAAATCTTTTCATTGTCAACCTCTTTAGAGTCACTGTGGATTTAAACAGGAAAATTCTGTCCAGAATATTTTTATTCTGGTATCCTTGGAGCCCTTGGGAAGGGGAGAGCCCACAGTCAGTTATTTTGGTGTGGTCTAACACTGAACCTCTTTAGGATCTGTGGAATGCTCAAGGTGGATAATTAGACCTGTTACTGGGAGTAGCCCTGCAGGTCTCTGTAGGAGCTCGTGAGGATGGAGAGGGCTGAGAGTGCCCTAAGTCAGGAGAAGGTTTGTTTGTTTGTTTGGTATGAGTTGGAATCTGCTCTCTGACTGCTCCCTGCACGCTGCTCATGGGGCTGAGGAAGAAGAGGATGAGTGTGAGCAGAGAGACACAGCCTTTTCAATGCAGGGCAAGAGTTTGTAGGGATGGGATTTGCCTCCACACCAGGAGAAGACTTACAGTGGACAAAAGCAACCTGTGGCCCTGTATCCTGAAGGTTTTGTTCTGTTACAAAACTTTGATTTTAGGGTTTGCATTTCCATTCTAATCAAATCTGAATGCAAAGCTGAGTCTGAGGCTCAGGACACGAGCTGTTATCCTGCTTCCTGTTTTATTTCGAGAGTTTTATTTCTAGAGTTCCTTCTTTATTTCTAGAAATCAAACTGTGGGACTTGTGCTGCTTGTGGGACTGAATAGGATCACTAGTCACTTGTTTCCAGTTAGGATTTCAGTGATTGGTTTCTCACAGCTGCTCAGCAGATCCAGTTGGGCTGGATATCTTTGGGAAACCAGGTGCCTCCTTTTCAGTAGTTAAATGTGGCTTCAGGTCTCCTAGAAATTTAATCCCACAACGGTCTATAGAGACAATTTGTACCAAAAGTTGTGATTTAGGGTTATGGGGGTGCAGCTCTAGGTTGCCACATCTTTCCTCTTGAGGATGATTTAAGATATTGGGATGCAATATTATTTTACGACCCAAGTGTCCAATTCCAGTCTTATCTTTCTCTGAAGATGAAAGTTCAGACAAGTCATTCTTCAGCTGAAGATTTGATGCACACACTGAAATAAATCACTACAGAAGTTTGATAAATTGCTCACACAGGTCAAATTCAAAACAAGGCTTTTCTAGCCTGTGTTTGCCATAAATAACCAAAAGTGGCAAATGCATTACAAACTCAGTCAGCATCCAAGCATCTATTAACAGCATGAAACAAGAAGAAACACCTGCTGTGATTTAATAACCCTGTTGGCTAGAGGGTAGGAAATTCAGTTGGGTAATGCCTGATTCTGATCCTTGTTACCTGAACTAAAGAGCATCACTGAGCTGTCTTCTAGAGGTTTTATTTCCCTTGCAGGTAGCAACACTGAGTAGAAACAAAATAGGTCAGAACACAGGGGATAAAAATGGATCATCTGGGAGCACCAGGCAAGTGGCCTAAAACATAAAGTGGTTTATTGTGGATTAGTTATCTTAATTTTGGGGTAGTCCTCAGAGAATGAGTGGAATCATCTCTACAGCCAGAAGAACCCAAAAGAGTATGAGCTCCCAATAGGAAAACGTGGGATTTATTTTCTTTTGCTCAAATCTGAGACATTAAGCCATTCAGGCCTGAGAAATAAAAATGACCTGCTGAAATTATCATACTGCTTTCTGTAACTGAAAACTCCAGGCTGACTTAGCTGAGTATGTGAAGGTCTCTTTTAGAGGAATGAGTGCCTTGGTTTCTCACAGCTGGATTGCATGAAGAGACTGTACTCTGTGTGAAAACTGAAAAGGAGGAGTCATTCAAGAAATTACAAGCCCTGTATGTCCCCCTTTAATTTCTAGGCTTGGAAGAAAGTAGGGAAATAAAGTCTTGGCTTCTAGTGGAGATGAATTTCTGTTTCCTGATTCCAGCAGGGGCACAACTGTGCTCTCGGTGGCTGGAGTGCATGTCCTTATTACTGCCTCCCTGCCAGCTCCTGGGGAGGGGGTGTTGCCTGCCTTGGTGTTTGGACTATCATTCCCAGGCTGCTTGTGATCATACAGTTTCACCTGCATTAGACCTGACTCTGCTGTTTCTTCTGTACAAAATGTCACCAGTAACACCTCCCTTGGTGTTAATTAGCTCACCCTGTAAAGGAGGTTTGAGATCTGGGTACGAGCTGCTCTCAAAGGAACAAGATCCCATGGCTGAAGTTAACCCCACAGGACTTTCTTAAAGCCATGCAGGAAATCTGTGACAGATCCCAGAATAAATCCCAGATTTCCTGTCTCTTCCACTTGTGCTGTAACTACAAGGCCCAGAATTTCTTAGCTGAGGAAAGTGCTGTCCAATATTATCTTTTTCTGGTTTACTGTTGCTGCACAAGTTCACTGCACAAGCTGCTGCCATATGTTAGGCTGTGACTGTTCACCCCATGATTCTTATTTTTTGTTGTTGTATTTTATGGAACATGCATGAGTGTTGTACAGTGGGCAGGGGTAATGCTCAGTACCACTCCTCCAGCATTTAAGCAAGCAAAACACAATTAAAGGGAGTATTTGCAGGTGAAGGTATTTACTGTCTGAGACCCTCTTCAAACTAAACTGCTCATTCTTCTAATCTAAATAGCATTCATAGAAGCAGGTTTGGTATATATCAAAGAATAACTGCCTGTGCTAAGATAAAACATACTGATGAAGTTAAATTATTTGAATAAGTAATTTTCCTTTGTGCATATGCCACTTTGTACTTAGGAAAATTGGCACATTCTGTTGTTCTCAAGCATCAGTTCTCTCTAGTGAATTACAAATTAAGAGATGCAGCATTATCAAGGGAAAGCAGCTCATTGTGGATCTATAATTGAATGAGATGCTCTGAAGATATTATGACTTTCGTTAGGGCTTGGTGAAGAGAAGCTGGAGGAATTTGGTTTGCTCTTTGGGTATCTTAGATGTTCACATGGATTGCTGACTATGTTGGGTTGGTTTTTTTTTAGATACTTTGCCGCTAGGTTAAACTTGAATAGTTTGCATTCTGTGCTTCTCAATTTGCCGTCATATGGTTCTTCTTTAGATAACATTACTTGTACAAATTCCAACCAAAGCAGAATCAGTAATCTTCAGCCAGTCTTGACAGCATTTCTAATGCAGTGCAGCTATGGAATTCCATTCTATCTTCTTGCTGCTAAATAACTGATCAGAAACATGAAAAAAAATGAGCTTTGCTGATCATCCTCTTCTTAATTTATAGGATAACATTTAGATTGCTTGTTAAAGGTGTAATTGTTTTGAATGCAAAACCTTTGCAGACTTCAGTGGGCAATTTCATAAGCAGGATGCTGAAGGTTTATGCTCTACAGATGTTTAAAAACAAAGTTTAAAAACTAACTTCCAGCCCAGCACAGAAACTGATTCGTGGGTCTGCAGGGAGCTGCTCTGAGTGGAACCCAACGAGTGCTGACCTGAGGGACACCCAAGAAGAGCTGCCTGGTGCACTCTCCCCAGCATTCCAGGGCCCAAGAAACTTTTCCCATGGGGCAGATGTGGATCCACACGAGGGCTGGTGCTTTGCCACAGCCCCTGGTTCCTTCTACAGCCAAGAGCAGTGAGCACTGATGTGCAGAAATCCTTCCCTCTGCAGGAATGAGTTCCCTCCCACTCACCTTTGTCCTGGTGGGCCTTGCCTGACCCCACACAGCTCTGTATGCACCTTGCAGGCTGGTAACCATTTTAGCCATGGTGTTCCCTTTACTGTCCTGGCTCCCATTCCAGCCATGGCTTTCCCTTTACTGTCCTGGCTCCCATTCCAGCCATGGCTTTCCCTTTACTGTCCTCACTCCCATTCCAGCCATGGCTTTCCCTTTACTGTCCTCACTCCCATTCCAGCCATGGCTTTCCCTTTACTGTCCTGGTTCCCATTCCAGCCATGGCTTTCCCTTTACTGTCCTGGTTCCCATTCCAGCCATGGCTTTCCCTTTACTGTCCTGGTTCCCATTCCAGCCATGGTGTTCCCTTTACTGTCCTCACTCCCATTCCAGCCATGGCTTTCCCTTTACTGTCCTGGTTCCCATTCCAGCCATGGCTTTCCCTTTACTGTCCTGGTTTCCATTCCAGCCATGGCTTTCCCTTTACTGTCCTCACTCCCATTCCAGCCATGGCTTTCCCTTTACTGTCCTGGTTCCCATTCCAGCCATGGTGTTCCCTTTACTGTCCTGGTTTCCATTCCAGCCATGGCTTTCCCTTTACTGTCCTGGTTCCCATTCCAGCCATGGTGTTCCCTTTACTGTCCTCACTCCCATTCCAGCCATGGCTTTCCCTTTACTGTCCTGGTTCCCATTCCAGCCATGGCTTTCCCTTTACTGTCCTCACTCCCATTCCAGCCATGGCTTTCCCTTTACTGTCCTGGTTCCCATTCCAGCCATGGCTTTCCCTTTACTGTCCTGGTTCCCATTCCAGCCATGGCTTTCCCTTTACTGTCCTCATTCCCATTCCAGCCATGGCTTTCCCTTTACTGTCCTGGTTCCCATTCCAGCCATGGCTTTCCCTTTACTGTCCTGGTTCCCATTTCAGCCATGGTGTTCCCTTTACTGTCCTCACTCCCATTCCAGCCATGGCTTTCCCTTTACTGTCCTCACTCCCATTCCAGCCATGGCTTTCCCTTTACTGTCCTGGTTCCCATTCCAGCCATGGCTTTCCCTTTACTGTCCTGGTTCCCCTTTCAGTGGATAAGGAACAGCCAGCTGGATTACAATTGTTTTCATGTAAGATTGGTTACTTTTTGTTGTGGGAGGAGTTACTCTTTGGGGTGGGTGCTACCACTGTAACCTCTGTACTGATTCTGAACATACTGCCCTGCAAAATAAACAGAAAACATCAGAGTAAGGAATGGCACCATTCACTTGAGCCCATTGCAAGGCAGAAGGGTGATGAAGATGAAGATTTAGGGGATGATGGAGAGGGGGATAATGCTTTAATGAACATGAGAGTGACATGGCACAGACACTGAACTCCGGCTTAAATCAGTGTAAAGGGGATGGGCCTTAACCCAGGTGGTCATCAAATTCTGAGACTGTAACAAAGCATTGTAAGAGAATTATCACTCCAAAGGCAAAACTTCAGTCTGAATACGCTTTTGAGAAAGAGTATGCTGTGGTTATTAATTCATTTTTCATTAAAAAAAAAAAAAAAAAAAAAAAAAAAAAAAAAAAAAAAAGAGAAATCTGTAGATATCCTACCTGTCATCTCCTAAACAGAGCTTTAGAGTGACCTCAGTATTTGATACTCATTTTGTGTAGAGGAGGCTGGTAACTCACAGTGGACTTTAAATAGTGTTTGTGTGAGCTGACACCCAGTCTCTGAAACATTTTTCCACATTTTCTGAGCTGGGGATGCCAGTCTGCATGAGCTACCAGTCTAAATCCTAATGGGCATGGAAATAACCACCTTTCAGTTCCCCCCACCAGGGTACCTAGGGAGTCAGGCCTGAGAGGAGGCAGGGTTTACAATTCTGTTTTTGTGGCTCTGGTGAGGAGCTTCCAGCCTCAGCCCTGCCTGTAGCTGACTGAGGGATATGACAATATGATATCTGCTAATTGACTGAGAAACTCTGTACTGAGAGGGAAAGATGCTTCCCTTGCCACTTCGAATTACTTTCCTTCGTCTCTCACCCTTGATTTGTAACCATTTTTACTATGTATGAAATAGAAAAGTATAGAATAGTCCTCCAAACAAGCTCTGTGTGCATGGCAGGGTTGATCTGGTTCAGACACTGAAGGATGCCCTCTGTACATGGCAGAAATCAGCCCTTGGACTGCAAGGACTGCAAGGCCAGTCCTGCCAGGAGCAGCTCCTGGAATGGCAGCAGAATTTTGTCCCCCAGCTGCTGATGCCCAGAGCCCCAGAGAGCCTGGGCAGCCCAGCCAGCAGAGCTCTGGGCTTGCACTGACCTCCTGAGCTTTGCCCACACCCAAATTTTCATTCACTTTTCTAAACCAAATAATTATATTCAAGGAATGGAACAGTTGCTAAATGACTGCATTCATAGGATACCACCATGAATTAACTAGCAAGATTAACAGGAGCAAAACAATAATAAATTATGCATGAAGGTACATGGCAAGCACTTTTGGTGCTCACAGCACTTTGTGTTTAGCTTGGACTTTGAATATGGAGATGTGTTTACAGGCTCTGTATGACTCTATATATGACTGAGGACATGACTTTTTCAAGGCTGCAGAGTTAGATGGCACCAACAAATTTTTCTCACCCACAATAGTCAATTCTGAGACTCACAGCTTCACTCCTTACTCATGATCAGCACAGCACTACTCTTCCTCACACTGCACTGCATTGCTTCACATGTTGGTGCCAGCTTCTGCTGAGACCCTGTAATGCTCTCAGGAATAACATATTGACCACAGGTCACCCTAAACATAGAAGATAAATAAGTTTCAGACACACAGAGGACTTTCATTGCCAGCACAGAGCTGAACTGCTCCATCTTCATTTGGTCTCTAGCCTCCTTTTTATCTTCGTAGTTTAGAAATACTTACATGTCTCTGTATCTGCAGAGTTGTTCTTACTTCTGTAATGCTTTGCAAATCCCAAGGGGTGTGATTAGCAATTTGTCATTATTTTGATTGCAATTAAGGCAAGTTAAAGTGAATATAAACCAGCTTCAGTTAGAATATTCTATCTTTCCCATAATGTACCCTTTATTTAATCTAGTTACTTACAATGCTTCTGCCTGGTTAATGAGGCTCCATGCAGTAGTGGTGTTAGCAGAAACCTTCAGGTCTCCTCATGCTGCTGTTTTCAGTAAATCTGATTTCTTTGTGAAAAACAGCTGTTTTGTACTTGGACTATGAGTTCAAAGACATAATCAACAAGCCTCATAGTTTTGCAGTCAGAAAGCTGTTTGGTTCTATGAGACTAAGGATTGATTGCAGGATTAGAATATCCCTAATAACAGCTGGCTGCATCTGGAGAGTTCTGCAGCCATAGTTTCTTTCTTCATCTCATTACAGTCGTTGCTTTCTATTGTTTCTTTCTATATTGAACTGAGATCCAAATAAATTTTAAAAATTCCATTACATTTCCCAAATAAAACTTGACTGAGATGCTTTTCAGGACTGAACATAAAAATATAACCATCATGTAGCTGTATGCATTTTGCAAGTTTGAGGAAAAACTCAAATGTTATCTGCTTTGTATGGAGCATATGCATAAATCATCATTAATGCATATCATAAAATCATACCAATTAAAACAATAAAAATGTAAACAGTGATGTTTAGCACAGGCACAGGATTTCAGTTTTGCATCAGTGGTGAAGAACATCCACCTTCAATTCTTATTGTAGCTGTCTGTGGAAGTACCACAGCACCTGGTCACCATGAACAACAACAGCCATTCTCAGCTGACTGCCTAAAATGGCTTTTTTCCCTCCTAATTCCTGTCTGCCCTGTGTGTGCATTCAGTGCCTATTCCAGGGATAAGGACAGACCTACTTTAACACCCTCCTGATTTACAAATCTGGCTCTGCCAGGCGAGAAGGAGCTGGTTTATAACAGGTTTCCACAGTAAACACAATTCCTGAGCTGAATGAAGAGCTCACCCCAGGAGCTGTGCACCCAAAGCCACAGCAGCTTTACAAACCGAGCAGGGGCTGCAGAGCCACCCCCAGTAAGTGCACCCCACTCTGCCAGAGCAGCTCCTGGGGAAGGCCAGCAGCTCCCCAACACTAGCTCTGACTCACCCTATATTTTGATTTTCATTATCTCATTTGCACAATGCATTTGCAAAGTGATAAGAGAAGGGAATTGTGCCCATGTTTCAAGAACTGGGGCCTGCCTGGCCTCCAGCTGCTCCTGATCTTGCAAACTGCAAGGCTACAAGCTGGCAAATTAAAATTCACCAGAGCAGCTGAATTGTACTGGTTTAGAATTGGGCTAAAAGGAATTCAGGCTTGCTGAATGTTTTAACCCAAGGGCAGAAGGAAGTGGTTATTGATTCTCCTTTTTTCAGCTGTCAGATGGAAGTTCAGGAAGTGTTCAGGTATGCTTGGGGCAATTTAAGAATGGACACAAGAGAGGCTCTGCTGTCTGCAGGGGGATGCAACCTCTGAGCTGATGGAGAAGCTGTGCTGGTGGCAGCAAGGGAGGCAGGAGCTGAGGCAGTGCAGCTGCAGGGCTTTATCAGAAAGCTTGATATTCCCTCTCCTGTTGAGCTGCCTCATTTGCAGAGTTGCTCATATGTCAGCACTTACAGCTTAAGATTCCTCACGTCCTTAATGGCCTGGTCAGGATGGACTTGCAGTGATGTTCACCCCCCCAAATAATCCAGGCTGTTCTGCACCTCTGCAAAGCAATCATCCAAAGCTGGTGGGCAGCTTTTTCTCAAAAAAACCTAAAACAAAAACAAAAAGAAAAACCACAAACAAACAAAAACCACAAAAAAACCCATACAAAAAAAACAAACACAAAAACAAAACAAACAAACAAAAAAGAAAACAAAGCAAATAAAAACAAAAAACAAAAAACAAAACAAAAAAAAAAAAAAACACCCCGGGATTTCTTCTCCTCAACCAAGTGGGTTTTACTCAGTTGAAAGCTAATATGTACTAACGTCCCTCGGCTGCTGATCGTTTTTATTTATTTTGTCTAATAATTATTTTTAAAGTTGAATTTTTAACCATTGCACTTAATTGATTTCATAAGGATTTATTACCAAACCACCTGTATTGAGTGCTTTAATGCAGGCTGATAATCAGTTGTGCAGAATTGTCTGGAAAGAAGAATATCTCTCCTTCTAGAATAATCTGTTACTGTGCCACTTTGATTGTTTTATTATTTTCTCAGAAGGTGAGCAAAGATGAATGTAGAACTTGACAGTAAAAAATGGAGTAGAACTGCTTAGATTAGCAAGTGTAACCCAAAATACTTTAGACCAACAATGGAAGATGAATTCTCTTGTAGAACTTTTCAGCCCAAGCTCTTTCTAATCTTCACAGCCGTGGCAGCAGCAGCCCTTACACGTATTTGAAATTGGTAAGAAGAAACGTTGTGGCCTTTTTTTTTTATTATTATTTCTAATTTGCAGCTTTAAAAGAAATGCTGTTGTGCTTGCCTTGATGCTTTGGAATCACAAAAAAGCATTTTTCGTTTTGTTCCAGTGGATGTTTTCTCTTGGCAAGGTTTGTTGTTTCTAGCAGACTGACCCCATCTTAAAAATCTTCCTGAAACTTTCTTGGTCTAGGACCCAGTTCAGAATTTGTGTAGGCTTAAAAACCAGTACTGCCAGGGAACACCCATGGGAATGGCAGCTGTGAGAAACAGAGGGGGTCACCCCTTAATCCTCCTCTGCCTCTCTGTGCTCTCATTGCTGCCTCCTCAGTGTGAAGGAGGAGCTTGACCAGGAGCAATGCAAGTCAAAGCTACTAAAAAGAAAATTTTTAAGACATTCTTCCCCCAAAACCATCACCCCCCTTTACTGGCAAAGCTGCTTTCTACAGCATCCCTGTCCTCTAAGCTTGCTGAAATGGCAATGAGAAGGGCAGGGCACGTCTGCTGAGTCAGCTGCTGCTTTGGTAGGAAACCAACTGGAGGGGCTGGAGAGGGGGAAGTAAAAAATCCCCCGGTGTGGAGAGTTCACTGCAGAGTCACTTCAATAAAACTTGTGCTTCCCAGTCCTGGCAATGGGCTTGGACATTTCAAAGGGCCTGATAAACAGCAATAGCCTTGTCTCCCACACACTGAAGCTTCGTCACGACGCTGCATGAAAAGAAGCAAGAGCTGGCAGCACAGTAAAGCAAAGGGTAAGGTGTTCCTTGGATGGGTCAAGGTGCTCTGAGCTGCTCTTGCTTCACTGAAATAACAGCGTTGCTTTTCTGGCAGCAGCACATCTGTAACCTCTGTCTGCCTCAAAGCAGCACATCTGTTCACAGTTATGGGTCAGTACCCTACAGGAAGCTCACTCGTACTCTGCTCAGAGATGCTGGATCAGAGCTCCCAAAAAGCATTCCTGAAACTTTAATTAGTGAAGGAGCACAGGAGAAAATGAATGCAAATCAAAGCCAGGAGAGTTAAACCCCCAAACAACTGCTTTTAACCTGATGAACATCTAGACAGAGCCATAGGCAGCAATCCTGTTTTACTCAATGCTGTATTTTTTTTTATTTGATTTTAGTTAAAATTCCCCATTCTAAAAAATACCGAGGAATAAAATTTACATTGGTAGTGCTGCGAAGCTCATAAAGAGCCTGGTGAGCTGTCTGATCACAATAAATTCATGGCACAGCAAGTTTTCTGCAGTCATCCCTGTCCTGCCAGCCCAGAGCTCTGCAGTGCTCCCCTCTGCCCAGCAGCTTCTTAGAAACCCTTCCAGCCTTGGGGGGATGCTGAAACACACAGCACACACAGTTTGCAGTGACATTAACATCAGTTCACTGCTGCTACAGCTGCCCTGTAAAGAGCACACTTATTTCTTTTGGTTCTCTTACCTCGGAAAATAGATTTTGGGCAGATTGAGATGTATATTTTCACTCCTAAAACATGTAGGCCTACACTCTTGCAGCTTTTAATTATAGTATCTGCCCTAAATCCAGTTATTCCAAGTCTGCTTTAACCAGAACACAGAAATATTTCTGAGAATAGTAGCACCAGGACCTTTAGCCCTGTGGCAGGAAAGACAGATCAGAAAGCAATTTGAAAAACTAAAACTTTAAATACCTCTGTATTTCATAACATCACCCAACTGCTTTGTTCAAAAGAATTAATGGACTTGTTCAAAACATAAAAATATCAGCACAAAATGGACTGAGCTGACATTTTCTCTGTGATTGGTTCTGCTTCTTGATAATCTTAACTATGAGGCTGACCTTGCTCTCCACCTTAAACCCATTTAATGTAGTCCAGTTTTATTGCTGTGTCTTGGAATAAGCTGAGAATACTGAAATTTGCCTGTAGGATGCCTGACTTCTCAGCTGCTGGAAATATGGTGTCCATCTTTCACTAAAAAAGGAAATTGCAGCTTCCATTTTCCTATTTCCTGGAAGCACTTCAGCATTTCAGGGCTGTAGTACAGTGCCTATTCTGTGAACTCTAAATTCCATCGTGAGGACCCTGAAGGAGGTCACTGCTGTAGACAACGACTCCTAACACACTGAACGTTGTCATTGCTAAAACAAATTAATCTGATGGCTGGTATTTTGTTCTTTATTGACAGACATGACTTACAACAAGCATTCTCACTATGGCATTGTATGCATTCATTTCTGTGGCAGGAAGTGCTTTGTAACCTCAAGAAATAATGTATAAAATATGACTGGGGCATAAAAATGTTGAGGTTATTTGCAGAAAGACATTTGGGAGGTTTTTAATGTGCTCATCTCTGGCTCAACTCTCTCCTAATTGCAGTTAATAAAATGCCTCCCCTCCCCAAAGTTCCAAGGGCAGTGATGTTCCTGCTGAGGAAGTTGTGGCTGTACCTGGAGCTCCTGGCACTTAGGGGATATCCAGGGAAAATCCTGTCTCTGTTCTCTGCTGCAGGAATTTCATCTGCCCACTTGCCAACCACACACTGGACACCAGAGCATCACCACATCCTGCTGGACAAACCCCTGCTCTGCTGGGAAAGCAGAACTGGTGCCTAATATTTGTGCACTGTGAAATGGAGAAATTATTGACATGTTATTGAATGGCACCATTCACTCCTGTTTAGATGCTTGAATATCAATTTTTTTTTCTTGTGCAAAGTCCTGGGTGCCTTCAAAGTGCAGAAATAGAAAACATTAGTGATGCCAGCTAGCCATCAAATGAAACCAGACAAAACCATTTGTGAATATGTATTTGCTCTTTTACTGATAAACCTAGCAGTTTAATAGGTATTTGAATAATACCAGTTAAAAGGTATATAGATATTTGAATAATACCAGTTTAAGGTTTAAATTGACAGCAAAGCTGTAAATGTGAGACTGTGGAATGTGAGGGAAGAGCTTTTGGTGTGGACTCTGTGTCACAAGTGTTGTGTCAGCTTGGGGAGCCTGATAAACCATCTCAGTAACCCAGCTTCAGACATCACTCTGCAAAGATCTTGGTGCACAGGTCAGCTGATCCTCTGTATGCAAGCACTTCAGAATGAGAGCCTATAAAATATTTCCTGCTGGGCATAATCCAGAGAACAGCAACCATTACAGGCACGGGTTTGAGAAAATGATCAGGAACACAAGTGTGACAAATGTTCTTGCAACTGCTCTTAGGGCACCAAGGTGAGAGAGGTACATGAGAGGCAATGAGTACCTGTTTTTCTACAGAAAAGAGTTTTATTTGTTTTTTCTGTGCACAAGTTGAGCTTGTCACTGATCATAATTAAGCATCAAGAAGTTTAGTTCAGAATTAACAAATACAAACAAGGCAAAATTGATGAATTTGAAGGCTGGGATTTGAACTGAAGGAGCTACCACAGCCTATGTAGTCAGATCCAAGGCTTCCTACAGCAGCAAAAAGCTTGAGTTTCTTCTTAGAAAAGGACTTTGGCCTCAATGACTACCTGTGCTGTCTGGCAGGAGATACAAAATTAGTGTAGTAAGTTGTTTCATGTCACTTTTTCTTCTGAAGCATTCAGAGCAGGTAATTTTTTATGTTCATTTTCTTTGGAACCTGACCTTTGTTAGTAGTTACTATAAGATGTAGAGAGGTCCTTGTTAACTGCAGGTTTGCCTGATTTCCAAAGAGAACATCAGCATGGATAAAGTTCTGTTGAGCAAGTCATTCAGAGATGGAATCAGAAAGTTTCACCAGCCCCTGGACGCCTGGCGTGTGATGGGTGCTGCATGTTAAAATACATTCGAGAGACCTGCAAGGATTTCTTCTGTAAACACAGTAGCACACAAGAGACAAGAGGGCTGGCAGAGGTGTTGAGAGCAGCTAAAGTGCAGGAGGCAATGATTTATATTGGTGTTTAAGGCTGGAGAGAAGCATATGATTGTTTTATCAAACATCAGGAGTTTTCCCAGGGAAACTTTGCTGCTTGTGTTGATAAGTGCACAGCTGACCAGTTGCTTTTCACTCTAGCAAATTATTCTGTTGTTTGATAGCTCAGTTAATTTCAGGAGGACCCTTCTTGCTGCAGATGCAGCTGTGAATTCTAATCAAGGGAAGCAATTAACTGCTATCTCTGTGGCTGCAGAGGAGCCAAGTGGAGAACCAAATGTCCTGAGAACAGTCCTCAGCAGATAACTGAGAACAGTAAAATCCTGCCCAATATTTACCCCCTGTAACATTCCCCTAAGTACTTAAGTATTTACTGACTGGATTTGTCAGTACTACTTGGTCAAGACTTCTACTTTCATTATTTTTAATTTTACTTAGTTTGGCAGCTGGCAAGAGGGATTAAACAAGGAAGACCTTACACTGTGATTAAGTTAAATAAGTGACTCCCACCACCTCAGTCTGGATACAAAATAAGTATTGTGTGTCCCAGGTGGACTTTTTACATTGTCTGCCACAGATTTCAGTCAGAGCAAGTTTGGTGCCAGGTCACACGAACTCAATGTCAGCATACCAAACAACACCAGAGCACAAACTTCTCAGGATAGAGTCTTTCTGGTGCTCAGGTACAACAGGTAAAATTTTAAAACTTCTGTAACTGCTAAAATTGACAGTCACATGAGTAAGAAGAAGAAGAAAGCAGGTGTAGTTTTTCAGAAGTTACTAACTAGAACGTAAAAAGAGGAATAAATCACTGAATAGAGCCACTATCTAACCTGATCTATAATATTCTTTCACACACAATTTTTCACTTTAATACCAGTTGAATTCTATTCTCACTGACTGGAAAGAAAGCAGCAGTTGAATGAAAAAAATGACAATCAATTATATAAGCAAATGAAGATACAGAAGTTTATCTCATGTAAGACTAATACAATAATAGCCCTTCTATTTACATTCTGTGTAAAGAAAAATAATTTTCTATTAAAAAGCTGTATATAAAGTCAGGGTTCATCTACAGGTATTGAGCACACCTCTTACAAATGCCATCCTTAAATAAGACAAAGACCCAAAATAACCTCCCCAACACTAGCTCTGACTCACCCTATATTTTGATTTTCATTATCTCATTTGCACAATGCATTTGCAAAGTGATAAGAGAAGGGAATTGTGCCCATGTTTCAAGAACTGGGGCCTGCCTGGCCTCCAGCTGCTCCTGATCTTGCAAACTGCAAGGCTACAAGCTGGCAAATTAAAATTCACCAGAGCAGCTGAATTGTACTGGCTTAGAATTGGGCTAAAAGGAATTCAGGCTTGCTGAATGTTTTAACCCAAGGGCAGAAGGAAGTGGTTATTGATTCTCCTTTTTTCAGCTGTCAGATGGAAGTTCAGGAAGTGTTCAGGTATGCTTGGGGCAATTTAAGAATGGACACAAATACACTCACTGCCATGCCTGTGGGTGGTGCTGCTTGGTGATTCCCTAAAATTGCTTACCCAATATTTTAAAAGAATCTTTCCCTTTTTCCAGAACAGGGTGAGGGCAAGGTAAGTAGAGACATTTCACTTATTTTAGAGGCAAGTTCCTTGATATGTAAAGCTAATCGTGCTTTTGGAGCAGGGGTGAGGGAAATTGCTGCAATGGAACCATGACTCTATTGTGTATACAGTGGAGCCTTGGGCAACCAGAATATACCTGCTGACTGAAATCCAGTTTAGGATTGCTGATTTCTGGAGCTGCTGAGGCTGCTGCTGGCACTGCCAGCTTGGCTGGGCACTGCATTGCTGCCCCCAGCTCCCCACAGCAGCTGCTCCTGCTGCTACCTGCAGCTCCTTTTGCAAGGCAGCTCCTTCTTTTGCATGCAGAACTCACACCTGCCTCACCTGGCAGTTTTAAAGGAACTTCCTAATGACCTAGCAAGGAAGTCTGAGGTTTAAAAATCTATTCATCACAGGCAAGCAGTTTGAGCACTCAAATGAGCCAGGGACTTCTTGAGTCACAGAATTCAGAACCCAGCAGCTGAGAACAGCCATATTTCATTCAGAGGAGGCCAAGGAAGAGCTGCTCTCTTTTCTTTCATGGATAGCAAGCTGTAAAACTTCCTCCAATGTGCCATAACATCCACCCAGGCCTTGGTGTGAGACAAATTGTGTGGTGTCAGTTCCACAGGGGAAGCAGGCAGGATGGGAAGAGGCAAGCTTTTAAACTCTGGCAAATTCCATCCTCATTCATCCAAAGTTAAAATTAATTGCCTTTGGATCAGTATTATATTAATTGTGAAGGCTGCTTCTCTGGTTTCAGCTTTTAATAATCAAGACAGCTTTCCAAGAGTTCACTCTGCATCCAGCTCTTTCATTTAGTTCCGTTTGGAAAAACTGTTTCTGGAAAAACTCAGAATTCTAAAGCCAAATTTGGACTGGGGCAAGCTCTGCTGATGGCAAGAAATTTCCACTGGTACAAATTCGAGCTAACTTTTAAACTGTCCCCTCATAAAAACTTTGTGTGTGCCAGCCCAGCAGTAGGTGGGTCAGAAATGGTCTGTTCAGATGGTTACTCCAAAGTATAAAAGCACCAATTATTTTAGACACACAGACACTGGTGATGTTTATGATAAATTTTGCTTCCTACTTGCTGTGACTAATGTTTACCTCATTGCTTTTTAAAAAAAAAAAAAAAATAAAATACATCTCCTCTTCTATGCCCTAAATCCAGTATGTTTTATTTACTGTCCTGGCATAGAAGAACTTTGGAAATGGTAGAAATGATTTTGGGGTGGTGGAATGCCACAGTGGGGTTTTTTCATTCCATCCAACAAAGAGAGAAATAGTTTAACTGCAAAGTACTTGGTCAAGATGTACTTCTGTACCCAAATAAGTTCCCTGTGTTTGCCAAGAAAAAAAAAGCAACCCTGCAGAACAAAAGAAAGTTTGGAATGAATAAAAAGTTCAATAGGAGTAGATGCTATCAGAGCTGCTCTTTTACTTGAAAGGAACATGAAAAACCTTTTGTAGTGCTCCCATAAACTCTTAGAGGACACTAACTTCCCAGAAAACCCTCCTGTCTGCAGTGTGCTGTGCGTGGTCAGAGGCTCCCAGGCTGACAGAGACTGAGCAGCTGCTGGTCCCCACCCATGGGCACCTCGTGGGTCACCCCCACCCCTGGGTGCTCAGCACAGCTGGGCACTGCAGAGTCTGCAGCAGGGTCCAGGCAGGCACAACACTGTCAGGGACAGAGGTGAAACTTCTCCTCCTCCTCCTTCACCTCTAGCAGTGACACAATCACAGCTCCCTCAGCTGTGTCAAGGGGCACAGCCAGGCCTTGAGTGGTGCCAAAGAGCTCTGTTTAGGAATAAACACACATTATTCAGATTTTTTACATTGCTGCTGCATCCACAGCTGACTTTAAGCTCTTCCTTCTGACCAGCTGGATCTGAGCACCACCTTCACTTCTTGCACTTGACAAACTGGCAGACAGGAGATGTGTAAAACTCCTTAACTTCTGATGTTCTCAGTTGCTCCCTTTTAATAATGAAAAGCTCCTACATATTTTGAATGGGATATTGACATCTGTTTTGACAGCGCTGGTTAAGTGTTTTCATAGTAATTATTCTCGAAGAAGGAAAAGCAGTTTGAAATGCAGCTCTAGGCCGAGTTCCAGCAGGGATAATTACATGCTACCTCCCTTTAATCCCCCTCCAACACTGTTTCCTCTGATGTTCCTTAGCTGCTGGCTTTCAACCACGGTTCCAAAACTGCTGGGGTTTGGTCCCCATGCCTCAGGGCAGAGCAGGGCTGACCTGAGCAGCTCCTCAGCCACCAAACCCCAGCCCAGCTCAGGTTGGAGGGCACCCCCGAGGATCAGCACAGCTGCTGCCCTCCCCTCTCTTCAGGGTGAGAGCAAACTGAAGCAAACTCCTCAACGTTTACTGGATTTATTTACTGGATTCACTGGATTCAACATTGAATCCAGGTGTTGGGTTATGTAGCTGTGGTGACTTTGAGCCTGCTGTGGCCTGACTGTGCTGTCTAAGGAGCAAGACAGACTGCTGATGGCTCCCAGTGCCACTGACCAGGGCAGGTCCTGCAGGGGGGTCAGAGAACTCCTGGCTTTTGCCTTCTCAAAAACACCAGTGTCTCTCTCACACTTGCTTAGTCTGGCCAACACATGAGTGAAAATGATTTTGAATTTTTTATCCACAAGGAGTGCTTGAAAGAGGAAGCATCTTCCTTTCTCTGTGATTTGGCCTCTCTCTCAGTGTCTGCCCCTCCAGAAACTGCAACATCCTTGGTTCTGTGGCACCTCCCCTCTGCTTCACTGCTGAGATGAGAGTTCTGCAGCTATCTCAGGGTGGGAAAGGCTGTTTTGTTTCCTTCAGCCAGATCAGTAGCCTTGTTTTCAGAACAGACAGTCACTGATGGGAGTAGCAGCTCTTCTTGGTGAGAACTGAGCTCGGCTGCAGAGTAAGGGCAGCGATAAATGTCCCTC
The DNA here is from genome assembly GCA_027886175.1 of Phylloscopus collybita. Classification (NCBI taxonomy): domain Eukaryota; kingdom Metazoa; phylum Chordata; class Aves; order Passeriformes; family Phylloscopidae; genus Phylloscopus; species Phylloscopus collybita. The sequence continues at coordinate 27,122,436 of JAJNNQ010000003.1, read as the reverse complement.
CGTGGTTCCCTGAACCAAAACAACTTGGCACTGCCAGGCAATTAAAATGCAAACAGTGGAGATTAGACTGGATGGGGAAAAGAAAAAATAAAAAAAAAAAAGAAAAAGCTGAATAGAGATAACTAAATTGCAGTTGGGGCAGGTCAGATTCACAGCATAAAACCTGTGTGAACCTAAAAGGGATGAGTTAGCAACTGATAATGGAGGAGAAAGAGGAAAAACTTCCCTCTTTGGAATTCTGATCCCACTGATGTGGCATGGACTTGCCTCCTTGTCTCTTCCAGAAGGCTGAACTGCTTTGCTCTCTTTTTTTCCTGCCTATTCACTGGAGGCAAGGGAGAACAGAACAGGCTTGGGAATTGTATTGCAGATGCTGTGGTGTAACGTGGAGGATGAGCTGGTTGGGTTAGCAGTGTGTGCAGTGTTTACTTCTTTTGGAAATAAGCAGGGAGCATAAAAGGCAAAAACAGCTTCCTAAGAACTGGGCCTTTTTACTGTCTTTTAAACCCCCTGCTGAACCTGCTGACAATTTTGCAGGTTTGTGAAATCCCTTCCCAAGCTGTGGCAGATCACTGATGGTTGTGGCTGTGTCACAGTCATCAATGCTTTAAGGTTCTGCTTCACCTCTCTCCCTCTTTTCTCTGTAGTTTTGCTGGGATGAAGTGCCTTGTACATTGAACTGTAAATCTGGAGGAATGGGTAAAATCTCTCCTGTTCCAGTGACCTCCACGGAGCTCCCCTGATTTATCTGTGTATAAACACATCTGCACTTGGTTGGCAGCCTGGTGCACTGAGGTGGAGGGCACTGAAGGGTGCAGGAGAAGAATCCAAGATTCACGGGGACTAAGGAGAGTGGAAAACGGGAAGGGACACTCAGGAGGTGGCATTCTGTGTTCCAGGAGTAGCTGAGTGAAGAATCACATCTGGTCTCCTTGAGAAGGGAATTTAGCATGCACAAAAAAAATGTTGCTTGAAGACCAGAGAAAAAGTTTAAGCACATTAGTGGTCAGATTGGCAGGCTGCATAAGAAAATGGGAATTTTCCAGAGAATGTGTTGTCAATAGAGAGGAGAAAGCAGCCTGGGTTGGAAGACAAATTCAGTTCCTAATATAAATGCCAAAATAGGGAAACTGGCTGGAAAAAAAAAAAAGGGAGAATTACAGTATGTGTAGCCCAGAAAACCATCAGAGTGATAACACTGTCAATCAAATGAGTGTGTGATGGCTGGTGCCATAGCTGTGGGGTTACTGACACAACACAGGAGCAATAAAGCCTTTTGCAGTCATTGGGGAATTAAGTTTGCTGCATTTTAATGTTATCCAAATGTGTCATTTACTTGGGCTTCTTCTTCACTTGTTAACAGAAGGTATCTAGAGAATGCAAAATGAAATTTGTGTGAGCCCCAATCGTAATGAGTCACTTGTAAACAAGCACAAAAGCTTAGAGACATAAATACATCCCTCCAACATCAGTGCTGAAGTTCTGTGAGGCTGATTCTTCCTCCACTCTGAGCTCACGTGGCCTCAGAGGTCTCACTCTGGATTTCCAGTCAGAAGTTTATGGGAAACATTTTAACAAAAAGCAAAGCCGGGGGAGTTTCACTTTCAGCAGAACTTATCTTTTATGAGGGGTTTTATAATCTTCATAACAAACTCTGCACCTTACCAGGCTCTGATAATGAACACTGTGTGTCCAGAAAATCACTCTTCACACTGGTTTTAGTTCATGCATTTGAAATCTGAGTGAATTTCCATGTTCAGACCAAAACTGGCGTGTACAGACCAACAACCACCTGTCTGCCCACACAAACACATCTGAAATAATAAATGGTAAGTTTGCTTTTCTATTAAAAAACCTTGCACAGGCCTGTTTTGATATTTTCTCAACCTAGTAGCACTCTTCTTAGTTTGAAATTGTTCTCACAGCTAATGATTCAATCAAAATTATTTAAAATCTGCATATAATAACTAAAATTTCTATCTCAGTTTCCCATGGGAGGATTTCTGGAATCTCAAGCATTATCCTATAACAGAAGTTCCCCTCCTACTTTTGCTTTCCAATTTGAAATTATTAAATGTAGTGTGAAGTGTTGTCCTGATTTGCTACACTAGGAAGACCTTGACAAAATTTCCTTTAATTTCCATGGTATGAGACATAAGTTACCTAAATGTCAGCCTTGCTAAATCATAGAATATTCACAATATTCTGAGTATCACTGCATGGAGTTCAAGGTGCACTCTCAGGAATACACCTGAAAACAGAATCAAGGCACAGAACTAAGGTTTATTGGTTTCTCCTTTGTGTTATCTGCTTCAGAGGCCCCTTCACCCACAGCCAGTGTGGTTTTTCCTTCTGCAAAAAGAAATGCAAACCCCTTTTCAGGCCAGAGGAGTCGTCAGGATCCAGCAAACCTACTGTGACCAGTGATTAATTGGAAAAGGAAACAGATGAGCTGATTGCATCTTCTGCTCCCACAAACAGACTGTGTGAGAAGCAGGAACTTCCACCTCATGGATCCTGGTGTTTGACCCTTCTTGCTGTGTACAGCAAGGGAGGAAATCAGCTTTTGGCTTCTTCAGCATCATTTCAGGGCACCTCTACTATTTTAACTCACATGCAGCCTCATTTATCACAAGCTTGATAAAATCCTGAGCTTTGGTAGCATTCAGGGCTCCAGAAAGCATTGCTGTGATCCTGTAAATACAGATGTAAAGCTGGGTTCCCTCCTTCCAAAACTGCTTTTTTTTGCAAAGTCACTGTGAGAGCTGGACACGTCTGAGTGCAGTAGCTGGCCAGTTGATTTCCATCCTTCTGCCCTCAATTTCCAAGCACAAAGAGCCCCTTTGGCTGCTTGGTGTTGCATGCAAAGCCCAGTTCGGAGCCAATGCCCAGAGGCAGCACTTTGCCATTTTGACATCAGCAGAAACTGCTCACCCTGGGACCTGCTGGGCAGAGGCACTGTGTCTGTGCAGCTCTCCAGCCAGCCTGAGCCACTGGCTCAGGAACTGAAAATGGGACTGGAATGCCCCAAAAAAAGGACCCCAGCATTACCAGTGGGAGTTTGGGAAGGTGGAGCTGTGAAGGTTTTCTGGACTTTGGTTTTTAATCTTATGGTATTTTAATGGAGCTTGAAATGTGGACAGAAACCCAAGTTTTAAGTGTGATTTTGAGAGCTCTGGGGTAGTTTGTTCCTGATCAGATGGAAATCCATGGGATCAGTTAGATGGACCCTCACAAGAAGACCTGTTGGACCCAAATTCAGGTGTTCTCCTAGCAGTTTTTCCCTTTTTATTGCCTCGGGTTTTTAGAGATTCCCTAGCTATTGAAGAGCTGGAGGAGCACTGGCATTGCTTTTTAGGGCCTGGGATATCTTGGGTTTCCTGTTCTGGGCCACTGTTGTTGTTGTTTCTGAAAGCAAGCACCAGGAGAGCTCCATATCCAGTGTGCCAACCCCTCCTGAAAACGTGGAAATGGCAATTTTTTTTTGCCAAAATACTGATGGGAGAGGACAGACGTTGAGTAACAGAGACAGATGGACAAGGAGAAAGTGTAAAAGCTACAAGAGCAACTATTTAGAAAAGTTGACAGCTATAAATATAACACATTGAAAATTAATTTACAATGTTCAGCCTGTCTGTCCCACTTTTCTGTCTGGGGCCTGTGTTAACATCATGCACTTAAGACATTATATCATTATTCTTATTTTAATGCATTTCATGCCCATAGATTTAATATAAACAGAGGTGCTGACAGGAGCTTCAGTTTAACCAGGTTTAAATGTGAATTTGACTTTATGATTCTCATCAGGGAAAAAGACTAAACAGTTTAAGTTGATTAAATTTTCTTAAAGCTGCAGCTAAATATAATGAAAGCCATTTGTGCATTTTTTTGCAGGAAAATTGAGTGGCTCAATGTTAGTGACTGACAGCTCGGTGCAATGAATTCTTTTCTTGTGAAACAGAGTCAAAACAGTTTCTATTTTTCATACACTTCTGCAAGGTAGTTTCAGTTTTCTGATTTTCAGAGGAAGCATAGCTTGGCCATTTAAGAGTGGGCTTCTTAGACCAAACTATATATGTCAAATTACTAAAAATACAGATCATACCAGATATTCCTTAAATATTATGTTTTCTTGTGCTATGGACATCACAGTGATCAATTTTTTTCTTCCTTTTTTTTTAAATTGAATTTCTCCTGTTTAAATTTTATTTGTGAAGTGTTGTGATTAGGTAAAGCCTAGAGCTCTGACCCAGCCTGAATGCCTGGTTTAAGCACACACCAGATCCCAAGCGTGGTCTATCACATGAATAAAGGTGGTTTAATATGGAAATTTATGGTATTTATGGAAATTTATGGTATTTTTGGAATATTATGGTATTTATGGAAATAAATAGTGGGTCAGGCTCTGGCTGAAGCTGATATATATCTACTAGAGGTTTATTTTTGCACAGGAAAAATATCATGTTCCTGATTTTATGTGATATCCTGATTTTACAAACATCATCTTTCCTCTGAAACGAAGCCATTGGAACTGTATTTAAGGGGAATCCTGTATCCATATGCAGATTATTTTTTTGGTAATCTTTTTCCTGGGGCAGGCTCTGTGTTGCACTGAGTGTGTGCAGGTGCATTTTGCACATCACTCTCATGGCAGGAACACCTTCAGCACCCCCAGGTGTGCAGGGCTTTCCCAGTGCTGAGGATTGCCCATCCCAGGACATCCTGGTTCACAGGGAACTTTGGGACCAAAACCCAGAACACCTGGGAGGGGTGGGAGCCACCTGAGCAGTCCAAGGGATCCCAGACTGCACCCACACACAAATGAGTTTTTTTCCAAGTGGAGCTCCAGGAAAGCCTCAGCTTTATTTCTGGTCAGAAAGTGATTCATCCTCTTCCTGTTCTTGCAAATTACAGAAATATGCCTTCACAAAAGCTCAATCCTTTCTGACATGTTCTTAGGAATTATTTAATATTCTTGGCTCCAGAGTGGTATTTCATAGGACAGGAACCCGGAGACAAACGCTCTGGGTCTTTGCACGAGTTGTTTTTGAAGTTGCCTGAAAAATTATTAGATTAGACATCACAGCCTGTGTCACTTTTCAGTGCACTCTGTTAAACTTGCAACATCTTGCTGCAAGTTTGTTTGACATCTTTTGCCCCACTGGTGTTAAAAGTCATGCAAGTCCACAGATGTTAACTTTGGAAAACAACTTTCCATAATAAATCAGTTTAAATTCTGTTGCTGGTTAAGTGACAATGTGGGTAACTGGTCAGTTCAAATATTTGGCCACTGGTTCCCTGTGACTTCATGAGAAATCACACCCCTGCTCTGTGCCTCAGTTTCCCTTCATCTCTCCATCTGCTGATCTGCTGCACCTTGTGTTTGGAGCAAGTTCAGAGACTTAGAGAAAGAAGAGCAAAACTGCTTTGCTCGAGTGGTTAAAATTACCAGTTAAAATTACCTTTTCCTAGAGTTAGTCTTACATAGAAAACAGGGGAAATTCTCATGCCTGGTGTGTCCAGCTCAGTTCTGTGGGTGACCAAGAGCCTGCACTTCGGTGGACATTGAAAAACCTCTCAGGTGTGTTTCCAGATTTTCTCGTGATGCACCAAGCTGCATTCAGCTCTCACACCAAGCCACAGAATCTCAGCTGGATTTTCACCAGCTCAGAATCTTATTATTAGCTCTGTCATCCTCTAATTTCTAAGGCATGTTTTTGGCACCAGTTCCTTCACTTCTTGACCAGTTTTTGGGAATAAAATAAGACCACAGCAGCTTCCACACTTGCCAGGCCTGCAATAGGAAGCATCCTTGGGGATCACTGCCTCAGTATTTGGAAACATATCCCTCTGGTGTCACTAGATTGCAAGTTTCCAAGGATATCTTTGGACAGTCTCACTATTAGATTTATTCAGAAAGTCAGAGGGGTCAGTGAGTGCATGGGAAAGAGGATCAGGAGGAGCAGTAAAGGCAACCATATGTAAGGATTCACTGCAGTGAGAGATTCCATCCCAGTGAGAGTGACCCCGGAACCAATGCTTGAGCTGTTGCCCTGCAACTTTTCCAGGTATTTTAAGCTACAAATCTTTTTGATCCCACTGTGTATCTAACTCAAAGTCCATCCCATTTGACTGAAATCTGTTGGAGTGGCTTGAAGGAGCTTCCCCTCTGCTCAGCTGGGCACTCCAGGCACGTGGGGAGGAGCAGCTCTGCCTGACAGGGACCTGGGGGTGACACTGCCCCAGAGGCACCAGCACAGGACCAGAGGGATGTGCTTTCTGCTGGGGAATACTTGGATTTAATCAGGGCTAATTGTTCAGTAATGGTGCTCATTTATACATTTGCTTATTACCAGAGACAGTGTGAAAAATCTGGCAAGGGAACCTCAGTGGTAAATGGATTTTGTCTTGCATGAAGTGGCCATCTCTGTGTCAGCTCTCAAAGCTGTGAAAGCATGCTTGGAGCCACCCCAAATACAACATTGCTATTAACTTCCTCTTCACTTAGCCATAATTGCCTCATGGGCTGGAATGTGCAACTCCAACTGCCTTCCTTGGAGGACAGAAATCTCCTGTTCTTGCCATGCAGAGTAAAATAATGAGTAGTAAATAAAAGAAACCTTTTTCATTAAGAGGAAATTTTTCTTTCTGTGAAGAGTTTCTTGCAGAAAGTCATAGATGCAGGATTAAAAAAGAGAGAGCAAAAATGACCTGTGACAAGGCATTAAAATATTTGCCTGAATCCAATCCACCCACTCATTTGTAAAACATGCAGCAAACTAGATCTGAAACAAAGGGCAATAAAGATAAACAGCTGGAAGCTGAACAATTAGCAATACCATTGGTCATGAATACTTCTTTCCCCTGTTTGTAAAGTTTTTGTGAAAAAGAAAAAGAGAATCATTCCGAGTGGATTTTTTACATGTGGATTTTTAAAATGCATTCCCAGGAACATGTAATTCAGAAATGTGTTGGGCTGCATGTTTGTATCTGCAATACCTTCTCTGACAGCAAAGAGCACACAGACTGCTTTGGGATGTGGAGCCGTTCTCTCCAGTTTTAGGTTTTGTTTTGGTTTTGATTTTTTCAATTATCTTCTTTTGAACTATTTCTAGGTTTTAATTCCAGATCTGTGCAATACCTAGTGTAAAGAAGCACAGACTGGAAGGACTGCAGAGGGCATGGATTTTTCCATGTTAGTGCATAAAAAGTGCAAAATCAATGTCTTGGAGGCTTTTGCTGGTGCTCCCCCTAAAATCCTGTTGTAATTAATGCAAAGACTCAAAAAAAAAAAAAAAAAAATTAGCAGGACTGAATCTGATCTTAAAGCCTTCAGGGATGGAGACCAGTTGCATGTACCTGTAGCACCTAAAAAAATATTAACATTATAATCTCAGACCTCACTGTCCCAAAGCCTCTGCTCAAGCCAGGATGGGTGTTTGGAGTCAAACTCTGGGCATCTCAAGGTCTGCTCTGCAGCTCTGTGTGGGTGCACAGCCAGCCTGCTGCCCCTGAGCCTCCTGGGCTGTGAGCACTGGCTGAGCTCCAGCTCCACCTCACCCAGGGCTCTGCACCTCATGGGAGGCAGAATTAGTGATGGGGCAGGTGGGGCTCACCTGAGCAGTGTGAGGAGGTAGGGATGAGGTGTGTGGGTGGCTGATCCTTTTGGCTGGGCTTCCTTCTTCTGCCTGGGGTTTTCCTACAATCAGTGCAGAGGAACAGCCAGAGAGGTCATCTGCTCCATGTACCCACCTCAGGTGAGAGGAGCTGCAGACTAAAAATGTCTGAGGGTGATTGCTTCACTTCCTGAGCTGTTCTGGCTGAGGAGTAAACTTGGGAGGAAACTTGGAGTAAATTTGTGAAGGCAGGATATTTCTCTGCATTCTAAAAATCCATAACCCCCCCCCCCCCAATTTCTGATACAGAAGCTTGTCTCAGTGTGTGGGTAAGGAGCACTCCTTACTCCAGCAGTGGCTGCTGCACAGGTGTGCAGCTGCAATAACTGCATCCACAGCAGAAGTGTTGAAAACAACATCACAGAAGTTTAAAACCTTTCATTACTACACAGCCACGAGTCCATGAAAGCATTCCAGCAGATGTGGGGGAGAAGCAAAGAAAGCAATCCAATACAAATATTCATATTTCTGCCTAAGGTGGCACCAGAGACAGAGTTGGTCACAAACCTCAGGCAAGAAACTTCATGAAAACAACAAGCTCGTGCACAGACATATGACAGTAGAAGCTCCAGGGTTTATTTTATAAGCACTCACTTAAGCTCTGCACAACAAGAATGTAACACTTCCCTGTTGCTATTCTCACATTTCATAATAGTGCACAGAGAATTCCATTTTGATGTTCTCAGAATTTATGTGATGTCTGCATTGAGGAGACTCTGTAATGCCCTGCTCTGCTGGGGTGAGGGAAATCATCACTCCCATGTTTGTTGGACTCCAGCAACCTTTTTGAACAGGATCCCATGCTGATGCTGGTGCTGTTTAGGGGCTGGACCAGGAAATATGCTGTTGCTTCTTGGCTTCAGAAAACTGGGAAAGCATGTGCACTTCTAGATCTGTTTTTTTCCCACCAGCAGCATTTGGTGTGAGGTTTTCTTGTATCTTTTTAAAGTGAAAAAACCCAAGTATTTTGCAATCCTTTCCTATTGGCTTCAAGAAGCCCATGCACACCCTAACTTCCCCATCTCCATGGGGTGTGGTGAAGATCTGAGGTCTTTCCTCATCCCACAGGTCTGATGTTAGTGCAGGATTTCCAGAGAGGACATTTGGCTTTCTTCCTCCTCATAGGCCTCCCATGCCTCCTTATACTGCAGAGAATCAGAAGCTTAAATTTTCAGATTGTGGCTGTCTCTGATCAGACAGACTGAACATTGCTGCCTACCAAGCCCACTTGAAAGTTCTCCCTTTTCTAGAGATCATTTTCCAAACAAACTGCTGGGATTTCAGCTACAGGCTCAGATTCAGCCAGGCACAGCTGGCTGCTCTGTGACACTGAGATCTTCCTGGACCAACACTCAGCACTGCTGGGAGCCAGGGATTAAAGTCACTTTCCATCCACACAGACACCCACAAGTGGACTTAAAGTATCTTCACAAATGGGATTTATGCTACACAAGTTATTTTCTTGCATCCAGCTCTCATGGGTAAGGTGACTATTGAAATGATAAATTAAAATTGCATTTTAATCAAGTTCAGTCCTCACTGAGGTTACTTTCAACAATTACATAAATCTAACTTTTATAGCAGAATTTATTGTAATAATTACAACAAATTTAAGCATGTCTGTCATGAGTTACATTTGAGACAACCAGATTCTTGTTTGCTAAATCAGCTGAGCAAACAGAGGACATAAGCAGCCTTTTCATCCTCTGCTCCTCTGTCTAGTGATCTGAGCAGTCTAGAATTCCAAAATAAACACGTATAAGCAATTTACTACGTGTGTAAACAGCTTCTAACACTGTATGTGCTTAATTTTAGTCACAGGAGCACTTCTGTAGAGGGTTCATGTAGATGCATAAGGCTTAATTCAGAGAGAGAGGGTCTTTTATACTTATATTGAATTGGCAAAGTGAAATCCCATGATTATTGGAAGTGGAAATGCAGGTTGTAAGCCACCTGAAATACCAGGTTATGGAAACATCCCCTTGTTCCTCTGTGTGACTGATGCAAACCCTGCTTCAGCAATTATGTAAATGTTGGCTGCCTTGGTAAAGAAACATATAGGCTAAATTCAGTAAATAACTACCAGTTTCACCAGGTCTGGAAGAGCTGTAAGAAAAACCTCCTGGGTGGAGTAGGGGTGTGTATTTCCATTGGTTTCCTGGTTTCTGCAGGGAAACCAATGGAAATGGATGTTTTATGGTTATGCACAAAGCTCCCCTGAGCACAGCCTGGGAGGGGATTGCCAGAGCAGCTGGGCACTGTCACCCACAGGGAGTGTGGTGACACTCCATTTGATTGATGTGCAGGAGAAGAGAGCAAGGAACTGTAGAGGTGCAAGTGCTCCTTAAGTGCCACCTTGTTTTCACAGCCTGGCTTCCCTTTCAAAGAGAAACGTTTTCCCCAGGTACCAGTGCAATTCAGCTGCTTTGAATGCACCTGAGAGACCTGCTGGAGCACCATGGGCTCCTTTGGGTAAACCCTTTCTCAGACCTGCTGGAGCACCATGGGCTCCTTTGGGTAAACCCTTTCTCAGAGCTGCTGGAGCACCATGGGCTCCTTGGGGTAAACCCTTTCTCAGACCTGCTGGAGCACCATGGGCTCCTTTGGGTAAACCCTTTCTCAGAGCTGCTGGAGCACCACGGGCTCCTTTGGGTAAACCCTTTCTCAGACCTGCTGGAGCACCAAAGGCTCCTTTGGGTAAATCCTTTCTCAGAGCTGCTGGAGCACCACGGGCTCCTTGGGGTAAATCCTTTCTCAGAAGCACAGCTCAGAGAGCTGGAGATGTCCCTCTGTCCCTCTAAGGAACACATTCCAGTGTCCCTCTAATTCCAGTGTTTCTTCCCCCAGTGTGGGGTGCAGCCTCGCTCAGCCTTTGGTGGGCAGCAGACACTTGTTCAGCACTGCCATGAAAGAGCTTCCAGCAGAACAACTGATGCCTGTGCAAGCAAACAATTTGTCAAGCAGGAAAGAATGATTCTGGTGCTCTGCCATCATTGAAGGCCTGTCCCACTTGCAGCACCAACTGCTTAATTCTGCACTTACCAGGGCAGGAGAGATTGCTGCCAGAGTTGCTATCTCAATTGCCACGTTATTTGTTTTTATTGCAATAGTTCTGCAATGAGGTTTTGCAGCTTTACAGTCCCCAGAAAAAAAAAAAAAATGCAGGCTGCCCCAAAAAAAAAAAAAAAAAAAAAAAAAAAAAAAAAAAAAAAAAAAAAACAAAAAACACCGAGAAACCTGAGCAGACTGAGGCAAAGCTGTTCTCATTTGCATGTTTCTGTTCTCATTTGCACGTTTTTAGTTTGAAAATCTCTGTTTCTTTCTTCTAGTACGAAATGCCAGTGGGGAGGGATGTGTGGGAAGCATCAGTATCAGTCAGGTATTCAGGCAGAAGTGCAGGGTGAGGAGAGGCAGAGACAGGCTTTGCTGAAATCAGTAGAAGATCTCTCCTTTGTTACCAGAAATGCTGACTGTTTTTAGGAGCAGAGCACTGTGATTCACTGCTCAGGATCACTGTGAGTAAAGCATTCCCTGGTCCCAGCCCCAGAGGTTTTACAGCTGAAGTGTGAAGGAAACATCAGCTGAAGGAGTAGAGTGTGAAGGAGTAGAGACCAGAAAGAGCAGGAGTGAGATGCAGTGGCTCACTGTAGAGTGCAATTTACCTAAAAACAGGGAAAATATTAAAACACATTTCAACACCTCGTGAGCAGATGAGGCAGCCTGGGGAGCTGAGCAGACCCAGTTGTGGCACTGCACAGCAATGTTCCTGGTAAGGAATTAACCAGGAACAAGTCTCAGGTTACCAGGATGCCTTGGTGTGGGAGGAGCCCTTTAGGAACCCGGTGCTTTTGCAGGGCTTCACCTCAAGGTGCTCATGACCAGATAAATATTCTTTAAAAAGCCTCAGCGTGGTGTTATTTGGGAGAATACAGCTGATCAAATGCCTTTGTATGGTCCCATAACGATTATCCATTTTGGACTTTTCTACTGAATTATGAATGTTTGGCTTTCTAGTAGACATTTGGTTTTAAATACCCACTGCATTTCCTAACTGGTTATGGGGAGGTAGATAGATAGATATAGATATATGTTTCTAGATCCATATAGATACATAGATATATATCTATATATGGTTATCTATGTATTTATATACCTATAGACATATAGATATATAGATATATGTGTGCTTTTTTCCATACTTTTCTCTTTCTTTCAGATTTTTTTCTCATCTCTGGGTATGTTGAGCTACTTTTAGGCAGAAACCTACAATATTAAGCTTATTATTTATCAATAAAAGGATTTCTGCTTTTTTACCATATGCAAATTGCCTTTGAGGGTCAGTGGGGCTCTGTTTGGTGTGGTTGTCATTTTAAAAAGAAAAAAATGCTGTTAGTTGCTGTAAAATAAAAACAAAGTCTTAAATGAAAAAAAAATCAATAAATAAAATTTAATACAGGCACATGGAAGATATTTGCATATTTCTCTGTGGCTACACCTAAAAATAAATAGATTTTCATGGGTTTTGGAAAGGTAGTGCTGAAATGTGTATTAGAACTGACAGGGTCCATTTACCAGATTGGAAATGATCATTTCTCAGTCAGAGCTGCTGCTCTCTGCATTTACCACCTCTGTGTTGTACAGCAGCCTTGGTGTTCAGAGCAGACTTGGAAAAGGCTCCAACCTCTTGGAGGCAGGATGATCAAGTTGTCCTAATTAGGGCTTTCATACCAAGGGTTCCTGGGGTTTGGCCCCCTGTCCATGCACTGGAGAAGGTTTGCAGCCCCTGCACTGAGGAATCCAGCGTGTGTCTATTGGCAGACAGCTTTTCCTCACCTTCTTTCCTCTCCTTGGCTATAAACACCACCCAAAACCACTCACATGGCTTGTAGAGAGTGATTTCCCTCTCCTGAAATACCTTCCTGCTAGAACTGCTCAGTGATTGTTCTCTTCTCCTCCTTCTTCCTTTTCTGATCTGCTCTTGTCCCACTGCCCCTCTTTCTCCCAAATCCTTTTTGGAAAGCAAAAAGCAGGGAGTGATGACTGAACCCCACATTTTAGCAAATGGCTGACCCCTTCCTTGGCACTCAGCTCGTGGAGGAGATTGAAAGGACCTCCCTGGCTGGGAAATGAGAGGCAGAGGAGAGACCCCTGGGCTTCATTGGGCAGGAGCCTGTCTGCAGTGGGAATTAAAGGGAGCCCAGTAATGGTTCCTGGGGGCTGGGGCTGTGTGGATCAAGCTCTTGTCAGCTGGAGTGGTTCCTGCCCTGCACAGGCAGCAGTGTTCTCATGTTGGAAGGCTTTGTACTGGGATCCTGCTCAGCAGCTGCTGCAGAAGTAGTGACAGAAATCCCTTCTCTTCAGCTGGGTGCCCCTCAGGGAGGTGCAATTCAAATCCAAGTGTGCAGCATCCCTCCTTGCCCAGCATCTCAGCAGCCCTTGTGGCCTGGACGTGTCCCTACACCAGGCTTCCAGCGCAACTGGGAAGTTCCAGTGCTGAAATTAAAGCTCATTTTGGCATTGGCACAGATGGAATCTCCACCAGGAAAGAGTCACAGTGTGTTTGCAATGTCTCTGGGCACTGGGGACAGGATCACTGCTCGTTGCAGGTTGGTTTTCCTGGAGCAAAGAGCTGAACTTCTGTCAGCCCTGTCTGCCAGCCTCAGGATTGGGAGGGAAGCTGCAGCACATAAATGAATAACTTTCTCCAGTCACTTGTTTATTTGTTTCCATTCTGCCACTGCTGGGCCAGAGTTGGGAAGTACCCTGTTTGGCAGGACTCCCCCATGCTGTGTGCAGTGTGTTCCTGTCGCATCCAAACACACATGCAGCAGTCTGCACAGACACCTGGAATGGGACCAGCACGAGGGGATTTGGTGCTTTTGATCCCAGGAGCCTGCACAGCCAGCTCCCATTTCCAAAGCTCAGTGTCCAGCAGCTGCCAGTGAAAGAGTTGCAGCGACTTCCCTGCCTGCCTGTCAGGCTCAGCCCTTGCCCTGTGCCCTGCAAAGAACCAAAGCCACCCCTGCTCCTGCCTCCACTCCAGCAAGGAGCTGCAGCACCTTCAGCTTTCAGAGGCAGATATTTCATTGTCTGTTCCTTTCTCCTCCAAGAGATGATTCCTGCCAGTGATTGAAGGAGGGTGCTCAGTTTCATGAGTGCCTCTTGCTTCCTGGCAGATCCTCCAGTGGGAGCTCCTCCTTTCTGCACTGCCCTGGTGGGCTTTGCTGAGGGGGACGTGCAATTCCTCATCAGCCACGCTGCCCTGCTCCTTCCCTTTCAATTTCACTTTAGCTTTTCTGATGATTGGATTATGGATTGGAGTTTCCAGCTTGCTCTGCATCTTCAGGTGCTGCAGGACTGCAGCAGAGGCTGAAATTCACAGATTTTATTTCGATGAAATTCCCATTGAGAAGGAAGATAATATTATTATTTTCCCAGACTCACACTTTTCAGTATTTCTCCTGTTTTTTTTCTTTTGAACACAGAACCCATTCAAAGTGCCCTGTGGCCATATTTATGACACGAGGCAGAACAAGCAGATTTGGTTGTGTATTTTGTAACTGAAGCTGGACTGCTTTCTACCTTGTTTCTCACAGAGTAACAGAATGTCTAATCTAACTAATTTAATTTCAACCATTAAAAAAGCAACTGTGGGGAAAACGCAGTAACTGACAAAACATAAATTATTATTTCCCTGAAGCCAAAGTGTCACTATGCAAAAAAAAAAAAAAGAAAAAAAAAAGTTATTCTTTGATTAGAGATTCCAGGATTAGGTTTCTCTCTTCTGTATTTGTATTTTGGTAATTTTGGGGTTTTATAAATTTTGAGGGAAATGTCTAAGCAAATATATTCAAATTCTTACTCCACAAATACCAACAAAAATTGTCTGTTTCCTTAGACATAAAATAGGGGACTTCTTAAAGATGGGTTTTTTAAAAAAAAATTATACAAAATTTATTAGCCAGGCAGCTATTTCTGATCAAGACACAAGCAAACAAGAAAAGAAAAACCCATTATAAATCCTCTCATTTGCAGTGGACAAAACAAGTAGAAAATAAAGGAAAGCTTGTTTAGAGAAGAAAATGTCCTTTGCTTTTGTTCTCTACTGTCTCTACCGCATATCTGTTTTTAAACAATTAACAGAGAGTACCAAAACCTCCCTCTTCACAATCAAAATATTCCTGTCTAAACCAAACATGTGAGACTTCTGCTATGAAGCCTTCTGTTCTTTAAACACAATCAACCAACAAGAAATATTTACCTTTTGGCCTGGAACAGGAGATACAGAACTCACAGAGTTACTCACAGCCTTCCCAGGAAACCTTTGCATTTTACCACTTTGCCTTTTACTCTTGACCATTTGCATTTTAAGGCTGTTTTTTTAGCCTGATGCACTGTGGGTGTGAGGAGGGATGGTTTGGAACACACGTGCTCCATTTGATTGACGTGCAGGAGAAGAGAGCAAGGAATTGGAGAGGTGCAAGTGCTCCTTCAGTGCCACCTCGTTTTCACAGCCTGGCTTCTCTTTCAAAGAAAAACGTGTTCCCATGGCACACAACACTCTGGCCTTCCTGCTCCTTCTGCCCTGTGTCCTCTGCCAGGAGCTGGTTTATTTTCTGGATTTGAAAAGCTCCAACAATGAACAAATTTACACAGCAGCACCACGGGAAAAGTCAGAGCCTGCAACTTCTGTTTTACTTCAGGCTGCAGCAGAAAATTCCGAGTTCAATTTTCAGGCAGCCTGACAGTTGGGTTGAGTTTCATTGAAGCAGATGGCCCCTCTGAATAAATGCCTGTCAGGATGAGCTACAGGTACATCAAACACTTAGGGGGTTGGAGATCTTATTGTTTTTAAGGAGACCAAGGTGGGCAGAGGAGGGAAGGCTTAGAGAGGAGTACCAGTGACCTTTTCCTCTGTGGTTTGTGGTGAGGAGTGTCCCTCCTGCCTGGAGCAGTGCCTGGGAGCAGTGCACACCTTCCCAGGGTCAGCAGGCTGCTGGGGGGGAACGAGGGCTCAGTGCAACCCAGCCAGGGTGGAAAAGGGGGATTCTGCACTGAACAGAGAGACCAACAGCAGCAGAACAGCGTGGTGTGTCTGTCTGTCTGTCTGTCTGGTCTGCCACATGCAGGCTTTCAGGTTAGGAAAGCTGAGCTTGGGCTTTTGCCTCTCAAGTTTCTGTCCCTGGCAGCTCCTGTGTGGCTGCAGTGTGTGGAGCTCAGTCCCACAGCCCCAGCACGGGGCTGACCCACAGGAGCCCTGGGCATTCACCTGGCCATGCAGGAGGGGTGACTCCAACAAAGCTAGCAGAGAAATACAGGGGAGAGCAGCTCGAATGAGAGAAGTGGCTGTGATGTTCAGAGATGTGAACTCTGCCTGTTCTCTCCCTGATGATATCAGCTCAGTGGGGCACAACCACAGCGAGCTTTCCTGGACATCATTGAAATTGTATATTTTCTATAATTATAGATTGCTCTGCGACGTCTTTGTTACTGCAAAATAATTTAAAAGGCTGTGTGTATGAACTAAAGTTCATTATTCTCCTATGAAACACATCGATGGAACATAAAAACATAAGCCAAGCATACATACGTGCACAACATTTCTAATATTAATTTGATACTCCCTCTGTGTGAATCAATTACCTCCAAGGCGTGTCCCTGGTCCTCAGGTCAGTCCCTGCAGTGCTGTAGCCATATATAACATGTCACATAAAGCCCTAGTGACAGGTTTTTTTTGTTCTGCACCTTTGGGGTCTGTTCTCCAGCTGAGTTATCACCGAGTCCTTGCTAATATTCATCATTTTGGCTGATTTTTGTAGTCACTTGTGTTGTCAACTGATTAAATACTGTGGAGCTTCATTAGGCCAGTGGTGCCTTCTCAGCTGCACAGTGATATTCCAGAATTTGCACCAAGTCTGAGGAGTTACCTTTTTGGTATTTTGCACCAGTTCATGACCAGGAGCACCCCTAGGAGCTGCATTTCCTTCTGTCAGATGTCTGTGATGTTTCCCTCTCTTGTATTTCCATTCAGTTACAGACACACTTGGTGACTTGCAGTATTTGCCTGGTGCTCCTCTCCAGCCCTGTGCAGAAACTTCCATCACTTCAGAAATTCTAGCACAGATCATATTAAACAAATGCTCCTTCTGTGAGCATCAAGGCTTCTGCCACTTGGAAAAGGTCTGCTTGTATCTCTAGCTCAGGGTGCACTGAAATCAGAAAATGCTTTGTGTTGGAAAAAAAAAAAAAATTGGGAAAGCAATTCTTAAAAGTAATATATCAAATTGAGCTGTAGCTTAAAATGAAACAACCAAAAACGGAATCTAAAATCTTTGCTCGCTGCAAGGAAATGTAATGATCTGTCAGATGTTGCAGTAAACTGCAATTATTGTAACATTTTTTAATCAGACACACTTTCACAAGAGCCCGTTCTCCCAGCACAGCCCTCTGACATGGAGCTGCTTTGGAGAAGATTTGGGAGTATGATGCAACATCAGCTGCGTTTGCATAACTCATCTCTGTTTGCATCTGAAATCTCTGGTCAGGACTCATGTTACTGTTTGCAAAGTCACTCAGTTCTTTCCCTTTCCAGCCTCGAAGCATGCTGATATGCTGGGAATCAAAAAGAAGCTGAAGATATTAAATGAGAGTGTTATTCGTGTCAAATGGAGGATTTCAGGCTAGCACACCAATTGAAAATTCTGAGTTGACAATTAAACAAATGATTTTTCTACACATAGAAATAAGAATTTGCAATCCCCACATTATATATATATATATATTATTTTTTTTAACTTAATTTGTTCTAATAAAACTGTTCTTCCAAACCCTTGGTTAAGTTCTTTGGAACTAAAATCTTAGCAGTTCATTTAAACATCTTCAGACAGCACCTAGAAAATTATTATATTTTCAGTGTTTAAAAATATGCCTACCAGAGAAAGAATTCTGTGGTATCAGAGAAAGAACCTGAAAAAAACTGGTTTTGAAAAAAAAAAAAAAAATTCAGCATAATGAGTGTTTTCTTTTTTAAAGTTTTTAGTTTTGTTGTTGAATTTGTTCTCATACACTCTCATATTAAATTTGGTTCTAGTTAAAGCAAAAGCCATCTACTTGTTTTCCATTAGAGATATTGTCCAGAAAAATATGAAGTAAATTAAATCACCCCTTTCTTCTTCTCTTTAACTCCACTCAGTAAGTCATTTAAAAAGCAATAAAATCACGAAACTCAACCGACATTTTTCAAAATGGTATTTATATGCTTAAAATACATTTTCTTACCATATACAGTAGTTGGACTGATTACACTTAAAGCATTTCTAAAGGGTCCCACAGAATTCCAGGTGAAGCATTATTCAGATCTGTCAGCGTTATAAATCCACTTCATAAAAATGCCACTCACTAAAAGTGAAAGCACGGGGATTGCCTTGCACTTGTTCTCTTCACAAATTAAAAATCTGTTAAAGGACAGTGAGTCAGAGAGAAAAAAAATTAACTCCCACACGTGCAATTAACAATTCCATTTGGATACCAGCGGTGGTGGCTGCGAAAGCTGAGGCACTGGGGTTGGTACTCATGGAAATTCTGCAGTGTCTGGGGCAAATGTTAAGTTGAAATGGACAGCATTTTAAATCTGTTTTGCCACTCAGATGTATGTAATCCACAGAGCTCTGACAAAGCCAGGCCTTGCAGACCTTACAGATTCAGCCCAGAGTTCGACCAGTCAGGTTAAATTTCCTGACCCACTTCTTCTGCTCTGATTGTGACCATTGCTCAGGGAAAAAAAAAAAACAAAAAACGACAGAGAAAGGAGAAAAATACACCCACACGGGCTTCCAAAAGGATCACCATGGAAGTTGTATTTCTTTAGTGCAAATTCTTATTCAACCTCTTAGAAACGAGTTAACAAGAGTAAAAATCTCGAACCAAGTCTTCAAGGCTTGAATTTTATTATTAAAAATTTAAAAGGTGGTCTTGAGAATGAAAGCCACCCTCACTAACAGGGCTGAATCCTGTCCGCAGGGAAATCGAGCTCTGATTTTTGAAATCAATTTGAGAGTTTTCCTCCTGTGCTTTAGGTTGGGGTTTGTTTTTTTTCCTCCTATGAAAGAACAGCAGTGCAAAAAGTGTGTGTTCACTGAGTGAGTGTTGAGAGCACAGGGCTGTAGGGATGCAGGCAGGAGAGGGAAGTGTGAGGAGCTGTGAGCAGCCACCGGCACAGCCCCGCGCTGCTCCCCCAGACCATCACTTCACCAGGGAAATGATCCTGTGCAACCTCCTTTTGTGGCGTGCTGCAGGACACTCACTCAGCCCAAACAGAAACAAAAAACCCACTCGGTGTTTTTCTGGCCAGCCCCCAGCTAATCTTACTGGAAACTTCCTTATTTCTTCACCTGACGGGTCTGAAATGCGCGGACGCGGCACCTTTGTTTGGAACATCTGCTGCCAGATTAAAATAAGATTTTAATTTCTGCTACGCTCTTGATGCTCAGAAAGTGTGGGATACAGAGCATTATGAGCTATCTGCTGGTTGACAAGGGGGCAGGATTAGGTTTCTTTAGGGGAATTACACTTTTGATGACCCCGCTACATATAAAACATGTTAGCTAATGGGGGTGCAGAGGGGGCAGATTTAAGTGTTTGATCAGGAAATCCTGCATGAGCATATTGGATGGAAATTTGATTAGTAACCTTAGTGACAAGGGGATCAGATCCACTCTCGACATACAATCAGATCTGGCAGTACATGCTTTTTTGTCTCTTTGAAGGAAGGGAACATTTGTACAGAATCAAGGCAGCGTATTGGATAATTTTAAAAGCTGTTACATATTGAAACCTGGAAAATCACCTTTTTTGTTTTATTTTGGAAATATGCTTGCAGTTATCCTGGTGTGTTTTTTCTTACCAAAAAAAAAAAAAAAAAAAAAAAAAAAAAAAAAAAAAAGAAAAAAAAAAAAAAGAAAACCCACCAAAACCAAAAGAAGAAAAGAGTAAGGCTTTTCAGATTTACTAGAAATATTTCTATAAAACAGGCTTTTTTTAAAGTATTTGTGTTTTACCTCAGTGTTGTAAAGAATGCTGGAAAAGAACAGAATGAGAAAAAACGTTCTATTTCCCTAGTATTTGTGTAACAGTATCATTATGGACTTACACTGGTTGTAAGCATTATGTCTGTTGAGCAAGCTGATTTAGTTTTGAAAGCTGGTTTATTTTTTTAGGTGACTAAAGCATGCCATCGAGTTTTTAACTAACGTGTTAAAAATAAATATTTCTGTGTTTTGATAGCAAAGCCCCTTTCTTTGTACTTGGCTTTTGGAAGGAGCTCGGAGTGGCTGCAGGAATCAGGCAGGCTGCCTGTCCCTTGGTGAGGAGGGGAAACTGGGCTGAGGATGTGCTGGGTGAGGAGGGGAAACTGGGGCTGAGGATGTGCTGGGTGAGGAGGGGAAAATGGGGCTGAGGATGTGCTGGGTGAGGAGTGGAAAATGGGGCTGAGGATGTGCTGACCACCAGCCAAGCACCTGGACTCGGGGTTTGCTTTAGGAAGGACCAAGGCAAACCCCAGCCCTGGTGCTCTGCAGCACCTTCTGCGTGAAGGAGCTGGGAGGAGGAAGCAGCTCAGGGAGTGCCTGTGGGCTCCTCTCTGTCCCTGTGACCCTCTGAGTGTCCCCTGCCCCGTGTGAGGGACAGCCAGGCCTGGCACATGTGGGGCAGGAAATTTGCTGATTTCAAATGAATGAATGATTTCAAATGAAATTTTCTCCCACCATGAGGAGGAGAACCCAGGGTTCAGATGCTGTCTCTGCTGCTGACCTTAAGCCAGTGATTTCCTATCTCTCTGCTCCCTCTTCCACTGCCCTGCTCTGTTCTGGGTTCCAATTATGAGGGCTTGGAGCATCACCCACAAGTCAGTGCAGCCTTTGGGATGAGGGCTTGGAGTACCATCCACATACCAGGACAGCCCTTTAGCATCAGTGGCTGTTGGACTGTGCTGTAGGGTCAGGGTGCTACTGCTTTATGAATAAGATTTCACAGGAAATCCTGGCACCACAGCAAGGCAGGCTGTTCCTGTGCTCTCAACTGGGTGTAGACTTTAGTTTTCATTTACTTGGGGTTTTTTATATTTTTAAGGACAATTGTGTGGAAATTCGGGACGTGAAGTCCGCCTTTGAGCCCGAGAAGGAGAAACACGTCAAATTTTCCAACGTGCTGTGGAAAAAAATACTCAGAGTATCCTTTTTATATAAAGTCCACTGCTAGAAGTAATTAAGTAATAACATCTGATGACACAAGGACTGTCATCTGTTTAAACTCAAAGAACTGGAAAGCCCAAGGAGCCTGGGTATCAGATAACAGGAATGCTGCGTGCTGCAGCTCCGCGGCAGCTCCGCTCTTGAGGTGGACGGGAATTAACGATGGAAAACGCTAATTGCTAAAAATCTGCACTCAGGAAAAAACAGACAACTGGCTTGGGAGAGGTTCTGAGCAGCCCCAGGCCTCGGACTGGCACTGCTCCTGGGATGGAGGTGGGATGTTTTTGCCTTTCTGTGCACATAAACTGCGGGAGAGTCAGGCCCCGTTGTCTGAAGCCAGGCACATGCACGGTCTGGGGACGCGCTGAAGGATTTGCAACTTATTTTCTAAAAGTACTTAAATGAGTAGTAGCCTTTCCAGTGAGCTTGATGACAATATTTATTTTATACAACAGTCTCATGAGAACAGCCAACAGTCTCCTTGTAATTAATTCACCTAATAGTTCAAAAATAATACACCCAGCAGTTTCAGGCTCCTGCCATTAAGACACAGGGAATGTTTAAGCTTGCCTTTTTTCCTTTCACTACTTGATGTCAAAATAGTTACAATTGTTTTCTCCTTATAGCTAATATTAATTTTTTTTTTCCTTTTTAATACCACGGTCCTAATTGCAGAGAGTTATAAAGGAATGACAAAATAAAGTGGAAAAAAGGGTTCTGATCGGATTATAAAGGCTAACAAGCAAAGTGGAACTTTTTTTTTTAACACCATCCAATGATGTCACCAGTTTGAGGTTTCTCTGGGACTTTATTAAAATGTTTGTGACAGAGCCAATGTAAACCATCCTAAATCTAACACAGAGCTGAAAGGCCTGATTTTAGGGAATGCAAAGATATGGATCATTGGGTCTGTCGAAGCGGCATCTTGAGCCAATTATTGGTGTCATCTTGAGCCAATTTAATCAATCCAAGGGGGACTCAAAGGGGGTGGGGGTGCAGGGTTGCAAGTGTTGGTCAAACATTCTGGCAAAAAGGGATTTGTTGTAACAGCAACCAGCCTCTGGTGTGTTGACTTACTTCCTCCAGCTCTGGGTTTGTGTGTGCTGTAAATAACTGATCAATCAGTCGAGCTGCTCTCAGGCCTTTAATTGCTGGGCTAAATTTGGAGAAGATGTGGTTGTGTGCACACATGTGTGAGCTCGGATTGATTTCAGACACTTCCAAAGTGGAGGTAATTCAGCGTAAAAGAACCTGAAATCTCATCCCCTGTCACTTTCAAAACAGCAAAAGTGTACCAACATATTTCCAAAGAGTAACATCTACTGACAGTGATCCAAGCCTGGTCATGCACACAAGGAAGCTTGAGAGTTGTAATTCCTAGGACAGAAATTGCTCACACAGTGTAAAAGCTACTCAGTGGAGGAAAAGTAACTTACAACACAACTGCTAGCAACAGAGAATCCAAGTGAGAAGCGCTCTTAAAGCTTAATAATGTGCTTTTGTTTTATCCTGCCAGACCCACAGCAACAGCTTTGAGTCAGAAAATCTCCGTGAAAAAAAACCATTTAATTTAAATTTTACTCAAAGCATCTTTTAAAGATTTCTTTGGTTTCCATTTCTTTTTTTTTTTCTTTAATATAATGGTGTGGTTAAGAGAGTTTTTTAATGACTTAAAATGCCACAGACTCTCCCTCATTGAGCAAAACAAAATGAATCCTCCTTGTCACTGGGACTTTTCACCTCAATGAGCATTTGCAAATCAGGGCACCAGGCATATTCTCTTGTTATAACCACACATGCCACTGTCATTTATAATGTACCTGTGCTTGAATGTAATTGAAATTATATTTCAAAGAACTTCCTAGTAGTTCTGCAATTTGCACCTCTCATTATTTTAAAGGTAGAGAGACTGTTAATCTCTGTACAGTAAGAACTGAGAGAATGAAATACAAATTGATGTAGGTAACAGTAAGGACAAGCAGTAGAAGCAGCAGACAAATCCTTGCACACTGGGATAAAAATACATTTCTCACATGGGATAAAAGTAGTATGTGTATTTTAAGTATGCATCATAAGGATTATCCATCTATCAAACTAAATCAGTGAGAAGGGGATATTTGTTTTGGACAAGATGCCTTGGAAAAGCAATTTCTGTGTTTTGGAACTGTTGACACTGCAGCAAGTGGTGTCCCACTGCAGCACAGCCCCGAGTGGGGGCAGTGAGGCGGAATGGGAGAGGAGCTGATAAAATCAAAGCTAACATTTAAAGAAGTACAGGCTCAGCTCCACCGTGGCATCTATGCTGCTCAAACAAATGGCCACTTGCTTTAACATATCCCAGGAAATCAGGGAAGAGCGCTCAGGTGAGTGTCCAAGCCCTGGTCCCTTGCTGTGAGACGCAGGTGTGAAAACAGCAGCCAGCGCAGGCGGGATGTTTGTGGTGTGTTCACTCAGCCCTGCTCCTCTGGTCAGCGCCTGTTCCTCTCCAGAACAAAGAGTGGAGATGTTCACAGGGCCAGGCAGGGGAAGGCCACTCTCTGCTCCCTGTTCTGGGGGTGTTTCAGCACCTCTCTGCAGCAGGATCTGCCTCTGGCAGCAGTGCAAGGAGAAGGCTGGGACAGCCGAGCAGTAACTCAGGCAAAAGTAAAAAAATTTAACCAGAAGTTAAATACTTCAGTCACTTGAGATTGGGTCTTTCAAACGTCTTGGTTTGTTTGACAGAGAATTTGTTCTTTCACCAGCAGAAAAATGTTGACTATAAATTTAAGATGCAAGGTATGTCAGTTTACAAGAATCACAAAGAAATTCCTACTCCTCAATGCATTCACAGCTCAAAAATATTATTAGTGTTTAATTTGCCAGTAAAAGAACATCTTTCTTATATTTATAAATAGTATTACACTTTTTATCACTCCTACCCAGTGTACCTTTTCATCTCAGAATGACATATTTGTGATGGTTCAACTTCAGCTGTAATCTGCAGGCTCTAGGTCTGCATTTTATTATTTGCTCTGAAAGATCAGGTCCAGAGTTTAAACATCCCTAGCTGAAAGTTTATACCAGCCAGGACAGAAAATTATTCTCTATGCCTAGGTTGAAGTACATTACTTCTTTATTGAATTAATTATGATAAGGATCATAACTTTAAAGTAGGGGTGAGGTGCTGGCTTTCTACTAGGATTGCTTGAAGCAATTTTCATCTGAACATTTTTGTAGAGTTATTGAGTCTGGCAGGTCTGAACTTTATGAGAGAGTAACTTTCTCCCCAACTTAAAAGAGGTTGGACATTTATCCAGGCAAAGGTTTACTATATCCCATGTCTGCAGCCAGAAAAATTTGCACTGCATACTGAACAAATAACTACAGAACCAAATTAAACACATCTTATGAGCTTTTAAACTAAAAGCAATGCTGGCCCTTTCCCTGAGGGATCGATCAGGGAACTGAATTAATATGACAGATTTATTTCTTTTTTGTTTGTTTGAAGTAGAAGTCTGAAATGATTTTTGGTCAAGGAGGAATTAGTCTACTAAATATGTATACATGAGTCTACTGAACCATGCATACTCAGTGACAAATTTTATATCTCTATCAGATTGGAAAAAGTTGGGCTTCAAGGGCAGGTAAAGATGTTAATCCTACAATGACTGTTCCCCTCTGATTGGATTAAAAGGCCCAGGAACAAGGGAAGGAAATTGCAGACCTCTGAAAACTTAAAAAGCAGCTAAGAAAGAAGGAAAACATTCAGTCTGGGAGAAGCAGGTTCCAATAACTGCTCTGTTGTCTTGAGCCACACAGAGTTTGTGCAAGACTGTAAACAAGAGATCCTCTGGGAAATCTACGGTTTAAGTGACTTGCCCAGAATTACTTAAGAATTCCGTGGCTCAGATTGGATTAGGAATGATTTATTTGGGTGAGAGGTGGTTATTTTTTCATCCCTTTTGTGGTTTATTACCTATGTTACATCTACTTTTTCAGAGTAAGAGGGGCAAGAGGCTCCCATCCAACACCCCTGGTTATGTAACTGCTTAAAACCAGCAAACAGTTGCTTAGCCTAACATTTTAAAACTGCAGAGCTGTTTCTATTACACAAAGACAAAAACTCAACTGAACTTTTCTTTGAAGTTATTTTACAATAGAAAAGACTTATTTTTAAAATCTTCAGAATTTTCAAAATTTTTTTATCCCTCTTTTATGCCGCTGAGTCCAGTAACAGGAACGATGTCCAAGGTACTTTCTTCTTTCATATTTATTTTGCTGCTTTTCCCATTTTCTATCCTGGAGAGTCAGAGTAGCAGGGACAGTAATCTGTAGCAAAACCCTTCTACGTTTCCTAAGCTTCCTGACTATGGCAAGAGGAGGGGTTTTCAGCCTTTATAGCATTCTTTTCATACACATTTTTGTTTCAGTTCTGTAATTTGTTAGTTCTACACCCACTCTGACATTGGAAATTGTATTAGAATGATCTTGAGAGCTGAGGCTCTGAAGTAGCAAATACTTCAGAGTATTTATATAGTATTATATACATATAATATATATATAATATATATATATAATATATATATTATATTATATATATTATATATATTATATATTATATATTATATAATATATATAATATATAATATATATTTTATATATATATATAATATTCTGAATATATATTTTATATATATATATATATATATATTCAGAGTATTATAAACATCATTAAAGAGCTTTGTCCTGCCATGGGAGCAGAGAGAAAGGAGGATGTGCTTATTTACTAAAGAGAGAGAGAGGAATCCTGGGCTGGAACTCGGTGGGTTGGTATTTACAGGTGTTTAAAACCATCCTTAAAATGTTCTTGTCTCACTGAAATGCTGAGATTAGAGGCACAGCTCCCCTTGTCTTCTGTGGGATAACTGAGTGCTACATCCCAGCACCCATGTAAGCCAATTTTAGGGTTCATATCGATCTTTTCCCTGGCCAAGTCAGCAAATCTCTCAGTTCTGCTGCATTTCCCACTATTCTCTCTCTCATTGCAGCCCTGGCACCCCCAGGGCTGAATAGCCCGGAAACCACCTGGGCAGCTGATCCCATCCCATGGCCAAGGAGCTGAGAATGTCCCATGCCTGCTGTGCTCCTCAGAGGAGCAGGAAAGAGGAAAAGAACATTCTTGCCACCCTCCTTGGGGGGCTCCTCCTGCCAGCTCTTTAAATCCTTGCATCTCATGGGAAACTCAGCTGAAGTTTTGGAGACAATTGCCAACCAAGCAAGGAAATAATGACCAGAAGAGAGAAATTTTACCAATCTGATAAGGTCCCTGCTTAAACTGTGCGTGCAGGTTTGGTCATTCCAGCTCAGAAATGTGGAGGAGATTCAGAAGAGATGTGGAATAATGCAACAATGATAGCCAAGGGTGTAAGACATGTCTCTTCAAGGGAGCTAAACAGGGTAGGATTCTCTCTTGAAAGAGATAATCTGTGGACAGACATCAGAAGTTCTTAGAAAATTTGTAATAATGTCAAGTAAACATTATGAATCAGGAGAGTTAAAAATGTTTATTCATTATTTCTCCCCAAACCAGACTTACATGCTGCCATGTGAATTTGACAATAGATTTAAGACAAAGAAATCTCCCCTTTCTCATGAAGTAAATAACTGTACAATAAAATTGGTAGCCATCAGATGTTTGGGAGTAAAACAAGGCCTCAAAATGGAACTATAAAGGCTTGAGGAGGCAAAGACTCTCAAAGTGGAGCTATAAAGGTTTGAGGAGGGTAGTCATGAGTGGCGTCTAATCAAAGTGCTGCCTTTGTCTCTGGGAGCTCTTTATCCATTGATTTCTGGATGCTGGGAAGTTCCACTGGATAATATTGGATCACAGTCTCAGCCCTGGCTTTCCTCAAGGCCACTGTGGGGTGGCCACTGCCATTATCCTTCCTCTTATCCCAGCCACACTCCATCAGCTCTGCTGCATCAGGTCTTGTTAGCATTGAAACACTGTCTTGGTTTGGAAAGACAGGTATCAGCCAAGGAAAGCTGGAGTTTCCTTAGAATGGGGAATGTAAACCCTTCACCCCCAGCCAAATTATTATAATTTTGCAATTAAGGGCTTTCAGGCAAAGATTTGGGAATAGGAATAGCAGTTCTTTACTAGGAATATTAATAATACAAATGTAGTAGGAAAAAAACAAACAAACAAACAAAAAAAAACCCCAAAAAAAAACAAACCCACAAAAAAAAAAAAATACACCCACCCAACCAAACCAGCAAACAAACAACAATTCTGCAAAAAACCCTGACAGAGTCAGAGATGTTGGTCAGGGTGTTGGAAGCAGTCCCACAGTGAGTCCTCCTGGGGTGGCAGATGTGGTTCTGGTGGAGCAGAGATGATCCTGTAGAACAAGGGTCCAGTGATGGTGAGAAGGGTCCAGTCTTCCTCCGGGAATCGGGTGAAGCCAGATCCCTGGTGTTCCTGTGTCTCAGTTTTATCCAGGTAGGAATGGTTGGCTCCCCCCACTGGGTGGAGCATCTCACACTGGGATGATGGAATGTGGATGTTCTATTTTGGGGTTGTGTCAATGGCCCATTAGCAAAAATATCCCCCTGGAGGGAGGACCGTGGTGAAAGAGATGACAAACACTGCCCCAGGAGTTTTGACAGCTGGCCCATTATCAAAAGGCACCTGCCCAATCCTCCCAGAGTAAAGAAGAACAATTCTCCAACTGCTTTCAGCAAATGAAATAGAATACACATTTTTGGTTCCATAACCCAAGACAAACACACCATCACAGGATGATTATCTGCAGGTGCTTTTATTGAGGAGCTCTGGGAATCAGGGGCACAGACCCAAATCTGACTCCCACATTGGATTCCAGATGAACATGTTTTATACCTTTTCTGTTCTATAACTAACTATATATTAATTCTTAATCCCATATTGTTCTATTGTATACATGGATCCTATCCAAGCATGAATTCTTGTTGTTTTTGTCAGGCCCCCCAAACATCGTTTCTCATGATTCTTATTACAATTAAACAATAATCATATTCAACTCCCAACAATCACTACATGTAACAATCATATCATTTATCATATGAGGATCATGCAGGTGCAGCTGTACATGATCTGGTACAAACAGAGCTGAACATTTGCTCCCGAGGCCCAGTTCCCTTTCCCCGAGCCCAACCTTTCTATCCACTCCCCTGAATCTATTCCCATGATTTTAGAAACATTTTATCCCTCTGCTGCTAAAATTTCACCCTGTATTATCAGTCTCAAACACCTTTGTCAGAGATGTGGTCTATGGTGCCCCTGGCTGCTGCTGGCTGTGCAGCCCAGCCCAGCCCTCAGTGCCAGAGCAGCTCCAGGCAGGGCTCAGAACTCCCCGGGAGTGCCCAGGCAGGGTTTGTGCTGAGCAGCCCCTCAGCCCAGAGCCCAGCTGAACACCAGCACCACCAGACTGCTGATGGGGTGCTTTGGTGTCCTCACCCCTGAGGTCTCAATCTTTAGAGGTTGGTTCTTGCCTAAGGCACTAAGCGAGGCACCAGGAGCACCACGTCCCATCTCCTCCTCTCTTTTCTGGCAGCTGTGTGAGCTTTTCCTCCCCTGTGTGTGGTCTTCAGGACTCACAGACCCTGTGAGCAAATTCTGAGGTCCCATCTCCACTCCCAGCCTGTTTCAGGCCTCAGGGAAACAGAGAAACACAAAGGACGGTGGAGTTCCTCAGAATCTCCAATCAGACCAGCAATTTCTGTTTTCCTGTCAACTGTGGGTGGCCAGTCCTTAGTGATTTTGTATCTTTTCCATACCTGTTGCCATTTTGGCTCTGACTTTTCCTCCTGAGCAGGGCATGAGCAGGTGTCAGGCAGCATCACCCTGCTCCTTACTCACAATTCCCTGGAACCATGTGCAGCTCATCACCTGCTCCTCACAGAGCTCGATTTAGACAATTGGTTATTTTGGCAGCATTTTCCAGCCCTCCCTGCATGAGGCAGTGATTGGTCTCACACTTCTGTGCTGTGGTTGAAAGTGTAACTGTATTTTAGGCCTTTCACATTTACAGTGTGTATTCAAATGTCTCATTTCTGGTACTGAGCACAACTGACATGGCACAAAAAAGGGCATTATGTCTCCCAAAGAGCAGACTGAATGTATGCAGAGGTATCCATTGGGTGCTACTTCCTTATCCCTATTTATGTTATATCTGAAAATATGTATCACCTGATATATTTGAGGAGCCTTTTATTTCTATTTATTGATAGAATAAATTTTATTTTTATTGTGCTGTTTATTGCATTTTATTAATTTATAAAATATATATTTTCTATTTTAAAGACATTATATTTTTATTATATATATGTGATATAAAATATTTATATTTATATTTATATTTATATTTATATATAAAATATATATAAAATATATAGTGGAGTATATTATATAAAATTATATTATATTACATTACATTATATTATATTACATTATATAAAATATTTTATTTTGTTTTTAAAAATACTTTTGTTTATTAATTTATAGAATAATTTTATTTATTTATTGCATCGTTTCTTTCCTGATGAAGCAGACCTATAATCTCTAATATCCTGAGAGATGGAAACAGCGTTTTTTGTGCCTCTGGGGCAATGTCTGGCTCATTGACAGTGTTGTTCTTTACTCCAAAGGAGCTGGTTTGCTTCTCTCCTTTCTACCTAAGAAGCACAGCCTCTGCTGCTGCTGAGGAGCATTTCTGAAATGATGTAATTGCTGGATTTCTCCAGCATTTTCCTACTGCCCGTCATTGCCTTACTTTGAGAGGGTTGCTGCAATGCTGTTGATGTGTTTGGGTTAGCTCTTGTTAGCTCTGTATTCTGTCTCTGCTCTTAAAATATTTTGAATTTTGTTTGGGAGATACTGTATCAGAGCTGGCTGCTTCCATAAACTCCATTCTTGAACAGCGTGAATTTCGTTATTTGGCAAATGTTCATTTCTGGATTTTCTTACATCTCTTTCCAAAGGTTTTGCCCAGAATTTCAATAATTATCAGATCTTTTGTCAAGGACTCATCCCTTCCCCATAATTGGCTTGTTAATTTACGATTAGCAAAGTCTTTTATCCCCATCTTTTTCTGTTTTCCTTTGTTCTCCTTTATATCCCTCAGCTCAGGTCCTCTCATGCTTCTTTAATGCAATTAACTAATGGCCATCTCTCTCCTCTTGATTAGGGCTGGAGCTCCTGCTATCAGGAGCACAGATCAGTTCTGCCTGTTCTCCCTGGGGCTGCTGGGTTGGGAGCACATCTGGGAGCACATCTGGGAGCACATCTGGGAGCCCTGGCAGGCTGAGGGCTCAGAGCTGAGCCCCCGTGGCTGTGGGCAGCTCCAAGCCCAGCTCCAACCCAGCCAGTCCTGCTCCAGGGCCTCCCCAAACCTTTTTATTTCATGAGAGTGATTTGAAAACACTGTGCCCTTTGATCCTTCGTCAAGGTTTTGTGTTCTGTAAACTCTTCTGATAAGTAAGGTGATTTTTCTGAGAGCCTTTCAGTGATAACAGTGGTATTCAGTGATAACTGATGCTTATGTACTTATATACACTTACAGTAATTGATTCAGTAATAGCAGTGATATTCATAGGGGAGATGCAGCTGTGGGAGCAAATCTTCCCCACAAAAAGGAGATCCAGATCTCTTCCATACAACAGCAAATCTTCCCCACAAAAAGAGGATCCAGATCTCTTCCATATTCCAGCAAATCTTCCCCACAAAAAGGGGATCCAGATCTCTTCCATATTCCAGCAAATCTTCCCTACAAAAAGGGGATCCAGATCTCTTCCATATTCCAGCAAATCTTCCCCACAAAAAGGGGATCCAGATCTCTTCCATATTCCAGCAAATCTTCCCCACAAAAAGGGGATCCAGATCTCTTCCATACAACAGCAAATCTTCCCTACAAAAAGGGGATCCAGATCTCTTCCATATTCCAGCAAATCTTCCCCACAAAAAGGAGTCCAGATCTCTTCCATACAACAGCAAATCTTCCCCACAAAAGGGGATTCCAGCTTTCTTCTTTTCCATGGTCCAGTGGTGGTAGCAAATCTTCCCCACAAAAGGGGGGTCCAGTTCTCTTCCATATTCCAGCAAATCTTGCCTACAAAAGGGAATTTCAGATCTCTTCCATACAAGAGCAAATCCTCCCCACAGAAGGGGATTCCAGGTCTCCCCTTTTCCATGCCCCAGTGGTGCCTCTGAGCAGATGGACAGAGCTCAGCCCCTGGCATGCTGCTGAGCACCCCTGAGCACTTGGCCTCTGTGAGCATCTTGGACCTCACTTTCAGTCCTGTGGTGTGGAGGGAGGTGGTGTGTGGGTGATTTTTTCACCCTCTGTAATAATGAATTGATCCATTGTAAAGAAGAAGTTTCGTTTCCATTGTTTGAACAAAAATCCTTTCCATTGCACCAAAATATGATTTTTTTTATTTCAGAGGCAGCTGCACTGCTTTTCTGACAGACAGCTGTGGGGTTCAGTCCTGATGTGCAAGGCCCTTCCAACCCTCTGAATTTTGCAAGTATTGTTGCTCTGTTATCTTTTCCCAACAAATAGACAA
Source organism: Phylloscopus collybita (assembly GCA_027886175.1). Lineage (NCBI taxonomy): Eukaryota > Metazoa > Chordata > Aves > Passeriformes > Phylloscopidae > Phylloscopus > Phylloscopus collybita. The sequence goes on along the minus strand of JAJNNQ010000003.1, from coordinate 27,090,929 downwards.
AAGGCTGCTTGAGAAGTCTTCTAGCATTTTGCATGAAGAATTTGAACAAAACTGCTGCATGTTTATTTGGCTCTGATAATTGTTCTGGAATTTTTGCATGCATCCAGCCTCCATCCTTTAATTTTGGAGTACTTTATTTTTTAATTCCAATGCTCCATAATTTAAAATCCCCATTAACTTTGCCAGTAGGGGTTTTCTCCAAGCATCACCTTATATTTTTGTACAGAATGTAGAGAGCCAAGTTCTTCTCTTAACACATTTGTTTGGCTTTGTATTATACCAGTACTGCATTATTGACATTCCTAAGACTGCTTTTCATGTTTGGAAGCTATCAGTGCACTTGATTTTCATTTTGCTCTGCTTTTTGCACTCTACTGTAAATTAGTGCAGTGTTTAGGAGTGACAGAAACCTGCTTAACAACATCCTGAAGTCTCAGTGCACTGGGCATGCCAGGAGTAATGTAGAATATGCCCTCCTACCTTTTGATTTAGAAACATCACCAGCAATTCATCTTTCTTTGCAAGTTCATGGGAAAAACCAAAAGACTACTAAAAAGTTTCTTTGGGTGCAGGTCTGTACTTACAAACCTGAAACTTAAAAGGATCTTCAAGCATTAAAGCACTTATACCTGTTATCTTCACTGACTTTCTGAAATGCTGAACTGACAGCCTGGTTCTCCTTTGTGGTTCTCTGCACCAGTTTTGGTATTTATAAGTGTGGCTCTAAACTTAACACAGTCTGCTCAGCCCAAATGCCAAAAGATTGGAGCCTTTGAATGCTATTTTTTTTTTTTTTTAGGTATTCTGTTGTGGGTAAAAATAAGAGTAAATATCAGTGACACCGAAATAAAAATTAAATCAACTTTCCTAATCAGTTGTTTCACTGAAAATGGCAAAGCCTGGTGGGAAGGCACTCGTGATTTCCCAGCAATGTAAACCCCAAGCACCCTATCACTATGAACAGGAGGTCCTGCTCCAGGACACTGCAAAGTGATCCTACTTGTTTACATTTCTTATTAAAAACAACAGAGAGAACAAATTTGAAATTTATCTTGCATGTTAAGGACAAGCTTCAACAATGTCAGCATGTTCTCACATTGGGGGAAAAAAAAAAAAGAGAGAGAGAGAGAATCAATATGAAGTTTTAACACAGAAGGTATCTGAGCTTACATATTCACATCAAATCCTCCTTGGTATCGAGTGTGTGACTTGGTGGCAGCGATTAATGCACATTGCTCTTTCTTGGTGCCAGCAAGATCTGGGTGGATGGAAAAGGCAGCAGTCCTTCAAATTTGCTCTGAGAGCAGGTCTGTCCTAGCACTGAACTGGCTGCTCCACCCTAAACGTGCCCAGGTGCTCTGCTGCAGCCAACACCCAGCAGGAACCTCTGGAGAAATCAGGCAGTGCTGAGCTGTGGTGCCACACTGATGTCCAGGCTGCTGCCTGGGAGCCAGGTCTGCCCAGGGCCAGCCCAGCTTTCCCCCTCTGCTTTCAGACAGGAGCTCTTCCTGTGACACCTCTGATGGCAAAGCAAAGCATTGCTGCCAATGCTCAAATGTCTTCATTGGAAGCAGAGATTTGCAATATTTTAATGGTGGATATCAGCAAGAAAGAGAAGCTGGAAGGTCCAGGCTGAGGCTCTCCTACGGGAGCAGCTGATCCCATGAGGTATTTTTTACTAACACAGTTCTGAGTCTTGTGAGAGCTGCACGTAGTCGGGTTTTAAGCTAAAAAGGAAGAGATTATTTTTAAGATGCAAGTAAAACCTATTTAGGGCTGGATATTTCTAGGGACCTGAGGAGAAGCTGTGTTTGTTCTTTGTGGTGCACACTGCAGGGAGGATGTCTGATGCAGCTCTCTTTAAATCCAGGGTGCAACAGTGAGCAAAGGTGTCTGAACAGACTCTGTGCCCCACACTGAAGGCCAAACTCTGATGACACAAACTAACAAGGCTTATGACTCTCTAATTAATCATTTGCTTCAGCAAGTGTGTTAGAACTGACCCTATTTTTTTTTTCATCAGAGCTGAGCCCAAGGACAACACTTGTGAAAAATCAGAGAAAAATAACATTTCTGTCTAAGGCTTTTCTTTCATTTAAATAGAGAAAAGCCCTTTGGGGAGACACAGAACTAAAGGCAGGGTCAAAGACCCCCAGGTGCAGAATCCCAAGTGCTGCTCTCAGTCACAGGGAAGGAGCCAGCCCCATGTTTGCATTTTCTGTGTCAGTGCACGAAATGTTTCAGTTCCAGGCCAGCCAGGATCACCTGCAGTGGACACCTGAGGATGGCCCAGGCTCGGGGTGTTTGCAGAAGTGCCCCCAGTGAGTGACAGGAGCACGGTGGCTGTAACCCCAAACAGGCCTTTATCCAGAAGCTAAGTTTACAGATTTTGCAAAGTCGTTAAACAAACACTGTAACTTTCAACATAAACACAATTAACTAACGTAAATATTTATGCAATTTTCTTTTCATTTCACTCAATGCATATACCACACATGAAGCAGTTTACCTTAAACAGCTGGCTTTGGGATACCATCATCATTCTTACCAAGGATTAAACTTTTCTGGAGCAAATAACTCCCTTGCTTAGCACAGATGCATCTCCAGAGTTAAGTATCTGCTCCCAAGGCTTTCAGGACCTGTTCAGCCTCTGAGACTGAAGAGCTGGTGGGCACAGGCTGCTCCTCCAAGGTTCAGACAGGCAGCAGTGGTGTTTTTCTCACCATGCTCCATCTCCAATTGTCCCAGCAGGACAACAGAAATCTTTCACCGTGAAAGTGAGTAAGGATTGAGTAATGGGTGTAGAAATTTCTCTTAAAGCAGCACCCAGAATTGCTGTGAACCCCTGTCGGGTTAGTAAGAGTTGTGGCTGGGAGGAACAGTGGGGCATCTCCCCCAGAAGATATTCCCTATTTGATAAAGCTTTTTGAATTTAGTCCAAAAAAATAAGCAAAATTTTTATGGTGTAGAAACTAAAGCATAGACTTTACACAAGTCAATCAATCCCATAAACAAACCACCACTTAATAACCACAGTGGTTTGTTATACCAGCTTGATGAGAAGAAATCTAAAGTCCAAGTACATCATGAATTCCCCTCTGTACCCCACACCAGAGATGTCATTTCTTTCCTTTTCCTGTTTTCTTTACCCTGCCAGGCAAAGTGGATATTTCATTTAGTTGTTATTGAAATAATTCCCTTTTTCTCCTGACACACTGCATGGTTATTGAGTGTCTCTGGATCCTCCAGTGTTTTGCCTTCACCAGAAAATGCCTCACTGCTGAGAAATGACAGAGGAAGAATGGGAGTGACTGGCAAAGCAAACAAACATCCTGCCCAACGTGCCCTTACATGGATCCAGAGCCCACTGTCCCCAAATAGCACGGCACAGGATCCCACTGCACGGGGAGAGTCTCAGTTCCCCAGTCACAGCTCAAAGCAGCCCTGAGACTCACTCCACTGAGAATGTCCCCACAGCAGGTGACATGAGGATTGTCATTTCATAGGAGAGGTAAAAGAGAAAACTGGAGGCTGCCTGCACTCAGGTAATTCCTGACTGAGGGACCAAGCTGGCCAGGGGCTGGCACTCAGCTCTTGCAGCTCTTCACAAGCTCTCCATCTATCTGTCACCTGCTGCCAGGGCATTCAGCATCCTTATTAAACACAAAACTGTAGAGTTAGACAGATCATCTTTTAAAAGTCCAGCATTCAGGTGTGAGGGAATGCCAGGATCAAGCCTGCTGCAATGATTTTCACAGAACTGTGGCATGGTTGGGCTTGGAAGGGACCTCTGGAGATCATCTAGTCCAACCCCCCTGCTAAAGAGGGTTCACCTAGAAGCTGCTTTAATATCTGTCAGGGCAGGAGACAATTCAGTTTCTCCCACAGGAGCCTTCCATTGCTCAGGAGGAAGCCTGGGCCTGTGTGAGATGACACAGCTGGTGAATCAGAACCAGGGCTGTCTCTAGGTGCTCCCTGTTCCCTCAGCTGGGAGGCATGCAGTGAATGATGCAGAGATAAAAGAAATCAGAGGACAGGGAAATGGAGAAGTGTGACTCTATTTCAACATATTAACCCCCAAAGGGGTCATGAGCACACTATAAATAAATTCAACAGGGAGAAAAATTGCCTGTAATGGTGATCAATATTTAAAAATAAAGTTTACCCCAGGTCTTCTTGTGAGTTCATAAAGAACAGTAAAGCTGTTGCAAACTAAGGAAAACTGAAAAGCATTCCTTAGTTTGGAAACTTAAAGCTGTTTTTGTGACTCAACCTTATCCATACATGCACACAAAAAGAGGAGTTTTGGCCCCAAATGCAGCATATGTCTGTTCAGTTTTACCCTGGATTATCCATCAGGCTAATCCATGAGTGGATTTGGGGATGTTTCCTGGATGATTGTGTGCTGGGTGTCAGCAGGCTGTGGCCTCAGATCCCCTCAGATGTGTCTGCTGGCTACACTGCAGAGATGGCCCAGGCTTTGTGCTACACATCCCTGCAATCCCAAAAAGGGAACATCACCCCCTTTTATGTAAAGCACCAAAGGTCTGCCTGACCCTTCCGTGCCCACCCTGCCAGTCCATGTGGGCAGGATGTGGACCTGTGATGGTTCTGCCTTCTTTTTCCCTGCCAGGATTGGGGTCAAGGCACAGGAGTCGCATTCGTGTTGGGACTCGGGTGTTTATCATTTCTTATCTATTTACAGACTCATGGGTGTGAGCTCTAACTAGCAAGCCAGAGAAATGGGGTAAAATGGAGCCCCTCTAACTCTTCCCAAGGTCATTTAAGCACTAATTACCCAATACCAAGCACTATTTATGTTTCTGACCCAATAATGACCACCCAAGGCTGCAATGCAGGCCTTTTCCACCCAGTTACAGAAAACCACCCAAACCCAGAGAGAAGAAGGAAGAAGAAGGTGAAAAAGAAGGACTCAGACAACACCCAAACTCCTCCATCTTGACTCACATGTATTACTATATACTAAAATCCCAAATTCAAGTTTTTCACCCTGTGAGATCACACAATTCTGTTCGAACCACACACCCACAGCCCCATGCCATCACTCAATCTCAGGAGCCTGTTGCACGGCCTCAAGCCAAATGTGGTGCTGGCTTGAGAGTCCTTTTAGCACTGAAAGCCTGACATTTTCAGCCTCCAGGGCTCCAACAGGGAACCCAGGTCTTCCCTTCACTGTCTGACACCCCAGACATGGATGTCCCCACCCTCACCAGTTACTAATGTGTTTGCAAAGTTCGCAGGACACGCTGTGCTCTCCTTGCACAGGTTATATTCCAAATTATTCAGTAATACCTAGTCCCCTGCATTAACTAGTAAAGAATTACTAGAGGGCTCTCTAGAGGTGGCAGAGTGAGCCTGCTGTGCCATTGCTCACTCAGTGGAGGTGGCACCCCTCGGGTCACTCAGACGTGTCAGGGTGCTGTGCCTGTGGGGCCCTTTGCAGAGGGTCAGAGGGAGCAGCCCTCCAAAGGGAACACACCTCTGCAGGGGCTGCTGCAGGGAGCGTGGAGAAAGAGCTCTGCAGCTGGCCCAGAGCTCAGGAAAAGCTGGAAATCAGGATCTCTTGGGCAGCTCCCCTGACTCTGCAATTTCAGGGCAGTGCTTTGTGCAAGCTGTGTTTTCTGAGCTGTGCTTTGTCCCCTGCTCCGAGGTGGGGAATGGTCATTAGCATAGCACAGCAAGGGGTGACCTCCCCTCTGTGCTGCTGGGAGGGGAGAGAGCCCTCACTCTTTGCTGACAGGGCCAGGGGAGCCACAGCTCACAGAGTTTTCTGTCTTCACTCACGTCTGAGCTGCTGGAGGTGTTGGCTCACTCCAAGAAGCAGGAAGGTGGCAATGCCACTGTGCCACAATGCCACAATGTTGTAGACTCATTAGAGAAAACCTGTGAAAAGTGACCCCCCTTTTGTCACCTGTGCTGGCTGCCTGTGCCACCTCCCATGTGAAATACCGAGCAGCCCACTTTTCTCTCTCAAATGCTGCAGGAACACAGCAAGTCCAGATTTATCTCTTGTGTCTTTGTTTATCCTCTGTGCCTTCTGCAAGATAACCTCTTGAGCCAAAGGCACAGGACATCAATGGGGTTGCAGCTGATCAAGCTCCTGCCCCTGATCAGAGCAGACTCTGGTTCAGCTGCTGTGTGTTTCCCTGGTTCCCTGATGGAATTATTCACTTGTGCATAAGATAGTGAGAGTCTATAATAATATAAATAAATACAAAATATTAAAAAGGTCCAATCTCACCCCTCAACTTCATTCCATTGGCAGCTGTGCAGCATCCAGAATTTGTGTGCATTGCTGACAGCTACAATCTGCAGGGGTTGGAGATTTGTTAATCTACTTTTGTGGTGTCTCGTGTCTTGTCAAAATGATCACAATAAATTAAATACAGGAGCTTTAGGATACACTCAAATGAGGCCAATACTCCTATCTAGTCCCAGAATTCCTAATGCAGATGCAAGGACTGAGCAGGGTAACTGCATCAATGTGGAAAATGTTTTGGAAAAAAGAAGGAAAATGGAAGTAACTTCTGTGGTTGTACTGATTCCCTTCTGAGTGTTCTGAGACACTGCCAAATCACATTTGAAGATGCTCAGAGCTTAAAAACATTCTTTGGGAGCTTGTTGAAGTCTAGCATTTTTTAGGTGACTAAGTATGGACATGAGCTCTTAAACAGAGGGTAAACATTGTCTCTTAGGGTGTCTATCTGCATTGTCCTTCCACTTAGGAGCTGGTGAAAGACATGAAGGAAATGTGTACTTCTGTATTAATAATATCAAGCAGTGATGTAGAAAAAAGTCACTGTACAAAGCCCATCTCATAGTGGAAGCTTTTCTGTTCATTTCAAATAAAATGGCTCAGCTTATATTGAAGCAATAAAGAACTATAATAGAAACAGAAATAGATCAGAATGTGTATATTCTGCAAGACCTTCTTTACTCTCCATCAGTGTTTAAAAGAGTTCTAACACAGACACAATTAAGTTGCCTTTATGTTTGAGCAGGTTAGTTTTGCTGCAGAGGAACATTGGAGTCCTTTGTGCAGTGTGACTGGAAGAAATTAGTTGGCAAATGTGTTTGAAATGCTGGAAACAGGCAAGATCCCTCAGCTGTGGTGGGGTTTGGGTCTCTGACTGGAACTTTTGAGGTAGCCTCTGACTGGAGGCAAATCAGGAAATAAAACTTTGTGGCATCACCTGATGTTTGTGAGGCCAAACACAGCCACGAGTTTGATTTATCAGTGTGACTGCAAACTGCTGTCTTCACACATCCCACAGTTTATGAATCCATGGATAATACTGACCTGGACTGCACAGCTGCTGCAGGATCTGTATCTACAGTAATAATCATCTGAAGCTGTCTTCAGCTCCCTGAGTAAATGCTACCAGGCAATTTCAGGTTATTAAACTGATGTACCCAGCCCATATAGACATAAAGAACATCTAGATTTGCTTCTGAACATCTTTGGATGCTGTGAAATGCATCTGTTTTAATTTACTTCTCTTTTCATGCTCTTTCCATACATGCCAGATTCAGCATATCCTATCTGTGATGGCTCAATTTCTTATTGCTACAGAAATATCCAGACAACAGCACAAGGTTCTGCAGCCTCCAGGCAGCATGTTTGGAATCAGAGGAATAACTGGGAAACAACATAGGGAATGAGGAGAAATATGAGGAATATCTATTTTTGGAAGTTAAAATCTATTTGTATTTAATTACACTGTGTTTCTATCTTGTGCAATCCATATTCCCTGCAAACATGAAAAGGAGCAAGCTGGAGCACATTTAAATGTGGTCATCTGGTGTGAATCTTTCAGGCAACTAATTCTGCCAGTATGATTACTTTCCACCCTCACATGCCATTTCATATTGGAGGCAGCAAAACAGTTCTGCATGGTTGTGGTCTATCCAATATCAGTGTGTCACTGGGAAGTTAAAATCTCATCAAAGCCAGAAATGTAAATCTGCCAGACCTCCCAAGAGCACTGAAAGTTGCTTTTTCTCCCTCTGTGCTTTAAAGTGTGGACCAGATAACATCACTTCTTTTGTATCTGGGAAATGGTTCACTCTGCTCATTGCTAAAAACTTGTCCCTCTCTCAGCTTCTTCTTCTAGGCAGGATTGCTTTTCTGAACCCTCTGGGTTCCTCTTGAGCTTTTCTTTCGTGGCTAAATAAAAGTTAAGGTGTGCAGAGACAGAAATTTTGCAGGATCCTGCCATGTTACCTGACAAGGTCCTATCATTTTATTGGTCATTTTTTGAAAAAAAAAAAACAACAAACTTTTCAGGTAGTGACCTTTTAAATTCCATTTATTAGTGAGGAAATGAAAATGTCTGCAGGTTTTGCATTCTTTTTAGTAAATATTATATGCATCTCATTTTATTTAAGTGATGTTATCCTGGTCAGCTTCAGAGAGTTGAATTAGGAAAGGCTGGGAAGGAGAAAACAAAGCGTGGCAATGAACTGATCACATCATAAATTATGTTTTCATAAATTATGCCTGGGGAACTGGGTCTAACCAAGCTAGCAGGGGATTCTGGTGCCTAAAGTGGAGTCTGTGAGCAGAGAAAAGGCAAAAAGATCAAAGATCCCTGCCTAGGAAGGAAGAGAAATGAGGAACATCTGAAAGGAGCACCAGGAGCATGCTACAGTAAAATAATTTGGATCTTCACAGAAACATTAGCACAGGCACTGCAGATTAGCAAAGAAAGCTAAGGAAGGTCAGGTTTAGCACAGTCTGCACACAATTTTTTTTTTGTGTGTGTGTTTTTGCTGTGTATCTTTGGTTGAATGAAGGTGAATAAACAGGGAAGAAGTTATTTCCCTGTCATTTTTCCTATCCCAGTGTCCCTGCACAGCTCAACACTCTGTGTGTCAGGTACAGGCAGCTCTGCTGCAGAATAAATGAACACCTTGGCAAAAGCCACAGAAGCTCCCTCTGGGGATGCCCTGGCCAGAGAATGGAGGAGATCTGAGTCTGGCACAGGGGCTGTGCTGATCTTATTCTTGCAAAGCCCAAAAAGGAGGTTTTGGTCTCAGACAAAGTCACAAGACTTGCCAGTAATTTTATTGTTTCTTTACAGTTATTTTGGGAAAATCTAAACTTGAATCAGGACAGTCAGGTGCTGAGTGAGTTCTGTGAAGAGAGTCTTTAAGATATTAGGAATAAAAAGCCAACTTGGTCCCAAGAGCCTGTGGTTGATTTCTCAAGTACATGAGGCATAAACTGGGCACAGCAAATCCTCTCTGCTGCCTTTGGAAGAGCAGATCACACCAGCTGGGGCTTGCCACTGTAATTCTGTGTTTAATGCTGTGAGCCAGTGGGGCAAATTCATGTCTTCTGTGATAATTCCATTAAAGATTTACTATTTTGATAAATCACAGGAGGCAAAGGTCATGATCTCCTGGGAACTTTGATTTCAAGCTGTTTTGCTCAGGATTTCTGTATTAAACTTCACTGCTGAAATTCTACAGATGTTGGCTTTGCCTCTCTTTCAATTTTGTTTCTTCTCTTACCCTTGATTCTTGATAACATTTTGGTAGCTTATTTTAAAATATTTAATGCAGAGAATTATCATCCCTAACATGCTGTCACCTGACCAGTATATACAAGGGAGAAAAGATGAGCTGGAGTAAAAATTCTTTGAGCTCTTTGGGGATATTTAATACAAAGATGCTACTGAGGACTGGAGGGTAAGATTAGGAGCTGCCATTGGTGAAAATGTGGGGAACACGTCTAGTTAAATAATCTGAGAGATGTGTGTTGGAGGAATAGGATGTAAAATCTGTCATTTGAGTGATTTATTCATTATGCACAGTTTGTGAGCAGCACAGTTCCTATCACAGTGGTGGCTGGTGATCTCCAGAATACAAGCACCAGTTATTTGCTGAATGTGGGGTAATTCAGAGGCAATTCTGGGGAGTTACCCCCTGTTCATGATGCTGATCTTTCCCTCTGCTCCTTACCAAAGCAGTGCTGATGAGACTGAATCCAGTTTGTTGTGTGGGTTACTGAATCCCCAGCACTGAGAAGCTGTGTCAGCAAAGGGGCTTTGGAGGGGTGTGAGTTGCTGTGCTGGTTTGAAAGCAAAACCAGTGAGACTCCCAGTCAGAGACACAATTTAATAGAAGAAGAGAGAAAAAAAGGTAAAATAAATGGAACAATACAGCCTGACACCCTGTTGGTCAGGGTGTTGGAAGCAGTCCAGAAGTGAGTCCTCCTGGAGTGGCAGATGTGGTTCTGGTGGAGCAGAGATGATCCTGAGAGAGAAGGGTCCAGTGATGGTGAGAAGGGTCCAGTGATGGTGAGAAGGGTCCAGTCTTCCTCCAGGAATCCAGTGGCACCAGATCCATGGTGTTCCTGCATCTCAGATTTTATCCAGGTAGGAATGGTTGGCTCCCCCCACTGGGTGGAGCATCTCCCAATGGAATATGTCATGACCTTAGTGAGCCTTAATGACTCATTAGCAGAAAGTATCCCCCCCCCCCCGAGGGTGGACAGGTGGTGACAGAGATAACAAACACTGCCCCACCTGGTTTAACAGCTGGCCCATTATCAAAAGGCATCTGCCCCCCTCCCCCCAGAGTTACAAGAGATAAAGAAAAAACATCTCCCCAGCTGCTTTCAGCAGGTGAAATGGAATACACATTTTTGGTTCCATAATCCAGGACAGTTGCATCCTCCTTAGGGGTGCAAATGCACTTTGGGTTGGAGCTCCAGCTGTGCCCCGTGGTCCAGCATCACAGAGGGCAAGGAAAGGAGCTGATGGAGCCTCTCCTTTTCCCTCTGCCCTTGAGGGCAAGGACCTGTGAGCCTAAACCAGAGGAGGGGGGAGCCTGAGCCCCTCTCAGGCAGCACAGCTCTTGCCATGAGAGGATGGAGCACAGCAGGAACACATTTGGCAATCTGGGCTCCACTTGGAGGAATGAAATGCCATTTTAACCATTTAAAACATGTGAGACTGCATTCAGCACAGCTCTGTCCCTGGGGAATGACCAGGGACAGCTTTAGCCCTTTTAAGAACAAAGAAAGAAGAGACCTAGCTGCAAGAGCTCAGTGCCCTTTCACAGGCATCCTAGCAAAGGAATGGCTTTTTATTTATTTATTTTATGTCTTCAGCTCAGCTTTGAAGAGAGGTTCCTCGACTTTTCTGTGGAGGCTGTGTTTCCTGTCTGAGATAATACTGGAGATGAGGACTGGCTCCTTCTGCTGCTTCCTTCCTACAGAGCAAAAGGAGACCCTTCCAAAGTATGCAGCCTTTAATCTGCAGGCAAGTACAGGCCCCAGTTGTAGCCCTCCTCTCTCCTACAATGACAAGAGTTGCTGCTTGCAGGTACTTGAGCCATTTTCTAGCTCATTTTATCCTTTCTACCTCCTCACTTCACTTCTGTTGGGCCACAGAGGAATTGACTTTTGTGCTGAGCTCCTGCTTGTGCATCATCATGGCACTGGGGGTGAGTAAACACATATTTAAGCCAATAAATTGACATTTCTTCAGCAATCCTTGTTTTATTCAGCGTGGCAATCTCACAGCACATCCAATTTCAAATGACAGGGTTTTCCATGACCAGTTTTTAGATATAAAGGATCAGATTTTGCACAAATGTGCATTTGTTCATGTATTTATTACTCTATTATTTCTAATATTGCTAGCATTGCTATCAACAGTAATGGTGTTATTCATTCCATGTGGATGTCAAACTGTAGGTGACCTGAGAATTTTTCCACTGAGAAGCCAAGGTCATGGTTATTGCAAATAGTGGGAAATTATTGGTACTGAATACTTCAGAGAATGCTGGGATAAACCTTTTTTGGCCACATTTTTTGTGCTGACGAGCTGTGAAATAAGACAGTTCTCTCACAGTGTGAAATCCACATGAGAGGCCTCAGAGGCTGATGAGTAATCACTGTCATGGTGTTTATTGGCCAAATATTAAGGTGATAGCCTCTAGTGGAATAAGGAGAGAGCAAAAGCCCCACTAATTCAATGGAGGTGGGTATCCCTTCCCCTGCTGCATCCTGACTAACATGGTGCTCCTTGGGCCACTGGCTTGAGGACACTTTTTCCCCTCCCATGTGGCTGTAATGTTCCTGTAATGTTTCTTTTTTGGTGATTTCTTTCTTTGCTGAAGTTGTGAAAGCTGGAAATTTGTTTATGTGGTTTAGTAACGTTATGATTTATACACAGCCAGTTATAACTCTGAAGTTACTTGGTATTTTACTTATACTTTTAAAAATTTGCGCTCCTTCACCTATGATCTTAGCAAAATACAGATGTTTTGGCAAAAGTGTATTTTACTGTCTCTTCTGCCCTCTTATGGAACTGCTCACACACATTAGAGACTTAAATCTAACCCCATGCAGTGGGACATTTGCCACTGAAATCAGCAGCACTTGGATCAGGCTCTTCCTTTGGAGGGAAAGGATGACAAATGCCTTATAAAGAGATGTTTTGAGCAGGTGAACAGCACAGAAAAGGTGAGTGGAAGATGAGTGGCCAGCTCTGGGCACCTCAGTAAGGACAAAGGGGTATAATTTACCTGTGCCCAGTGACAGGAGTGCACTAGACAGTTTCAGGGCTGGCATTAGCTCTGTGTATTCCCAAGGATTTTTTTTAATTTTTTGACAAGTCACTGTAGGTTACTCTGTCTTCATTTAAAAAACAGTTTTTAATTTTTGTCCCTGTCTGGCTCTGTGGAGTTCAGGTCCATGCAGCTGCCACTTTGATAAGAGCTAAAAGATGCAACCTTGTCTCCCTGTGAAATTCTCATCCCTTCCTCCTCAGTCCCAGTTTAGGCTACACTGAGTAAATGTGCTGTTGTTGTTTGAGCAGCAGCTCCTGTTCAGATTCACCTGCTCACTGGAAGATGGAATTCCAAGGTTTCTGTTGCTTTCTGAAAATCTACAGCTCATGCTCTCTTGTGTCATGGTTACCTGCTTCCCAGCTATTTTTTCTACCTTCTACTAGAGCTTAATTGTGACAAATCAGGGGGGGAAGGAAGGCTTTAATCAGGCAGGGAGAAATGACCTAAGAAACTCCAGTTTGAAAATAACACCACAGTTAGCCAAGGAGCAACTTCTGTCACGAATTCCTCGTGCTCACAGTAACAGGTACTGGCTGTCCATGCAAACCTGGGGCACTCTGGTAGAAGTCAGAGCACAAAAAGTGAATTGTTTCCCTGCTGCAGTACACTCTTGATCCTTGTGGGACATTCTTGGTTGTTTTCTCTGTGCGTGTGATATAGAAAATGGAAGCATGAAATGAAAATACTCTGTTTGGAGAAGCTGAAGGTTCTGTTTGATAAACAGGACAAAAGTATTCATAAGGCTTGAACATTCCCTTTTTGGGTCAATGCCTTGTCATTTTCTTCCCCTGGGCTAAAATCTCAGCCTGTTTCCAAGTGATGGCCTGAGCTCACAGATGAGGAATGAGAGGATGAATCTGACAGTCAGGCATGCTGTCCCCTCTGCCTACCTGTCTTGTCACACACATGTCCCCACTGCTTTTGTGTGCTGCTTCTCCCTGCAAAAGACCAACACACATCAGGGATTCTGTTCCCTTCCAGTCTTCTACAGAAGAGACTCGAGTTAGTCCCTCAGAAACTGTTGAGGTTCAGATGCCTCCCCTAATTCCATATTTGATAATGTCACAGAAGCACAAATGCTTTGCCATCATCCCTCCCTCCATCTGCTCCAAACTTCTGCCCCTGGTCCTGGCCAGATTTGGACATCCAGAGAAGAGAGGTGCAAAGCAGTGTCACTCACCAAGGGCACTGTCTCCCCTGTGGGTCTTTGGCTGCAGCACTGTGCAGAGGAGCCAGGGCTCAAAGCAAAGGGCAGCTGAGAGCAGGGCAGGGCTGTGTCCCTGCTCTCCACCCTGGCACAGCACTCTGGGCTCCTGCTCCCTCCCCTGCTAAGGCTGATCCCTCAGCTCCTGTGGGAACAGGAATTAGAAAAGGCCCAGGCCTCAGTCTTACTTCAGAGCAGGATTAAATGTAGCAGCTGAAACTCATTCCTATTATTTTATTGTTCCCATGGGATCCTGATTTACCATCACTTTTTCACAGAGCCCCCTGCTTTAAGGATGCTTTGATGTACACATTGTCACCAGGCTGGCACCTGCCAAAGTCAGTGGGGATAACACTTAGAGCTCTTTGGTTTCTACCACTTCCACCTGCACCAGTTACACTTCTGGCCTTACCCTGACAGTGGCCCTACTCCCTTCTGGGGGCAGTTACTAAAATAAAATCTTGTTCAGCGTGACTGGAGAAGAGCCTCAACACTTGACTTGGAAGGAAGCAGGCTGGAGAGAGAAAGAGGAGAGGAAAAACTCTAAAGTAAAGATCTCCTCCTCTGAAGTCATTCTATAGCCTAAAACCAGCAGTGAGGGCCCAAACTGGTGAGCACTGGCTCTTAAACTGGAGAGCAGTGGCCATGGGCCTTCAGCAGGGCTGGGAGCTGTGCACAGCTGGGCTGAGTGTGGAGCTGCCTGTGACTCCAGGCTTTGCAGGAGGGAGCAAAGGCTGCAGTGGCATGGCCTTATAATGAACATTTTATCTGCATAAAATTCAATTGGTGCTCACTGAATATAAATGAGCGGGTAATACGAAGAGCACACAATTTATATAATTAAAGATTGGTACAGAACATGAGTTAGAAACTTAAATTATTTTCAATTATGCCTTTTACTGAAATTGAACTGCTCAGCTCCCAAAAATTTACAGACACACACACAAATTTGTTGTCATTTATGGATAACCAATTATTATCATTACCTTATAAACAAATCATCTTACCCCTCTGAGCTTTATTTTCTCAGTCAGAACCCTTTTGCAGCCCTGCTCTGGAGCAGATGGAGCACTGTCCTGGCTGTGTGCTGTGGGAGCAGTCTGTCAGTTGTGATCAGACCTGCTGCTGCCTGCACAGCACAAAACTCAACCTGATGCCTCCTAACCAGGAGAGGGGTCGGCAGGAAGTTCCAGCTGAGGCTCACAGTTCCAAAGTCCATAACCTTCTAATATTTTCAAGGTTTTGTGTGTTTTACACAGGTCAACACGTGGCCTGCTCCTCCTGAAAGTTCACCAACAGTTTAGCAACATCCTCAGCTCCAGGGTTAGGAGAGAGAGAAAAGTACATTTATTTCAAGAGACTTTTGGGTGTGTAATTTTTATGGCTTAAACATTTTAGCAAAATCTCACCAGGAATCAGACTGCCAGCCATGAGAGGCACACAGGGCTCCCTTCGAGTCAGTGAAACAGTGAATTTACATCAGGTGAGGATCTGACCTGGCTTTGTTTCAGCTCTGATGCAGCAGTTCCTGAGCTGCCCTGCTCTGTGCGTGGGATCCCATCAGTGCTCTGTGGAAGATGTCATTAAAAATCTGCCATAACCAATGTGCACTGTGCCCTGCCCAGCTCTGGTGCTGACAAACTGCCAGAGGGGAAGAGTTTGATCTTTCCCTCAGAGCGGCTGGCCTCTGTTCCTGCAGGTTTTATCCAAGAGCATTGGAGAAGCCAGCCCTGCTGGGGCAGGAGAGGCAGCCCCAGGCTGCCAGGGGCTGCAGCCCTCCCCAGGACACCCCGCACACGGCTGCAGCACCGAGCACAAGATAGGCAGAGCCAAACCCTGAGCACAGTTTGTTTTATGGTGATAGCAGCTCCTTTCTGCTGAGAATGTGAGCAGCAGAGCCCTGGCCCAGCTGGTACTTCTGGGTGGTCCTCAAGGCTGACTTCAAATAGCAGCCAGGGCAGTAAAACAGCATGGAAGTGTCAGAGACACGAGGAGCTCTGCTGAGGTCCTTATCAGCTCACAGGCCTCCAGTTTCTGACCAGCTACACAACGAGGAGGAGCATAACAAGCCACCATTCCTGCCTAAAAATCCTCAGGCAAGTGTGCAAATAAAGGAAAAGAGTGTGCAGGACATTGCTCTGAATAAATGAGTTCTCAAGGACAGTAATGATGATCAAATACTAATGAGTCTCTTCATCTACTTCCCAAATATATTATTCTCCTACAAAAACATAGCTGATAAAAGCATGCTGGTCTTGAGTGGTGGCAGGCCAGAGGATGAGCATAGGAATTGTTTATATGTATGAAACATCCAATTCTTCTATTCAGTTCTTTTTTTTTTGTTTGTATTCCTATGAAAGTTTTCTATATATCTCTTAATTTCGCTGCTCAAAATAAATTCTTGTATGACCATTATTGACATTGTTTAATAAACAAACCTGAAACCAGCCTAATCAGAACACATAGAAAAGAACCCTCTATGTTAACAGGCAGAACATCACGGTTCCCAAATGGATGCTTTAACAAAAGTGTAAGAAATTGTTTTGCCTAAGGACTACATCCAGAGTCCCCAGAAATGGGGAGATATTTTTATGATTCACTAAGATTTACATCAGGCCATAAGTGAGCAACAGATTTTGTAAAACACATCAGTTACTTGCAGCAGGCAGGAACCCTGCTCTCCTTGTGTGGAGCAAATGTATTGTTTCAAAAGCACGTGGAAGAAGATGGCTGCCTCTTTGTTTGGAAAATTTGCAAAGCTTTAAAGCAGTGATGGAGTTTTCTGCTCATTTTACTTGTGAGGAACTGGGCATATACGAGTAAAAAAAAAAATTGTAAACTTCAGCACTGCTTTAAATAGCTGCAAGACCAAATATTGTGTTGGGAATAGGCAGAGATATTAGAGACAAAGTGCTGTCATTCAAAGAAAGTATGTAATATCTGAATTTTTAGCATTTCTTTTGCTGACACTGCTTCATAATAATTCATTTTGAAAACAGAGGTTATTTTCAATAATACTGCATTAATTTTAATAACTTTCTTTTTTTTTCCACAATGGGAGAACTTTAAAATGTATCCAGAGTTCTTTCTGCACTAAAGGCTGAGACAGAAGGAAAAAAGAAAAATCACCTGGGAATGTTAAAATTCAAAGACCTAAATGTATCTATGACATATTCCAGCTGCATACAAAATGCACTTAATCCTGTGCAGAGAACTTGGCATTCAAACCACCAGCCCTAATAAACAGAGCTGGGTGTTTTCATTTGCTGTTAGTGCCCTTCACTTTTGTCTGCTGAGGGGAAGGTTGGTTTCCAGACAAAGCTGGTGTTGGGTGGAACAGCAGAGCACACTCTGTCAGTGTTATCAGTGTCTTTCAACGTGGAACATATTTAACTTGACACAGGAGTGGAGAGAGAAGTAGAAATGGGGCTTGGGAGCTGAAGTGGAAATGCCTTGAGCTCGGTGGTGTCTCTCAGGAGCAGAGAGGCAGAGGAGAGGCAGTGGCACCTTCAGAGTCCCCGACGATGGAGGGAACAGCACTTTGGTTAAAATGCACTGAGGCAAAGGCTGGGTTTGGGGAGGAAGCAGAGTTCACTGCAGACCCTGCACACAGCAGAGCCCA
The DNA here is from genome assembly GCA_027886175.1 of Phylloscopus collybita. Classification (NCBI taxonomy): domain Eukaryota; kingdom Metazoa; phylum Chordata; class Aves; order Passeriformes; family Phylloscopidae; genus Phylloscopus; species Phylloscopus collybita. The sequence continues at coordinate 27,073,497 of JAJNNQ010000003.1, read as the reverse complement.
GCAACAGAATCACCAGAGCCCTGGGCTGGCAGGAGAGGGTGACCCTCACTCCTCAGCTGAAATCCTCTTTCCTCCTGAGACAGAGCCCCCCAGCTCCTCAGGGGCAGCTCTGCAGTGAAACCAGAGCAGCCTCCCAGATTTCAGCCTGAGCTTACAGAGGATTTCTGGTGAGTGAGGCCAATAAAGGCCAATTAGTATAATCACAGCCCAGCCAAGGTGAATGTAAGTGTGCCTTGCCTGAAGAATGGCTGCAGTTCCTAGTCTGGCTAGCTGGGAGCTCAGAGGTTCTTAGTTCATAGTTATTGTTTAGCTTACAATGACTGAACTGAAGTTTTAGGGTGACATTTTAATTTTTAGAGTTAGTCCTGTTTATGTATCAGAATATTTATCCCTTGTCAAACTGAAAAAAAAATCTAAAATACAAAAATAGTTTGGGGAGTTTCCCCACCTTATTATGTGGAAGCAACATTATTAAGCATTCAAGGTGCCTTTCCAGGTGTGCAGAGTTATTTTGTTATTGTGGTTATACCTTCAGTACACTAGCAAAATTCTGTGTGTTCGTTACATTTGTTTTTCAGGTAATAAGGAAGATCTGCTTCTTTCACTGTAGCATAAGTTGGAGTGCTGTATTTTGAAACAATTGAAACAAAAGAGGTTGTCACATCATTGTATCTACCTAAAGCAGGGAATTGTTACCTATGATGGTCTCAAAAACACCAAATTTCAGACAGGCTGAGGGATAAAGAAACGTGGAAATTATTTTATAAAAACTTCAAATGATCACAGTGTTTCTAGTGAAAAGGTGTCTACCTCAGTTTTATACTAATGCTCCTGCTACCACACAAAGTTAAAGTTTAATATAACTTTTCAAACCAGTGAGGAGGGTGAATTAGATTTAAACTCCAGCAGTGCAGTGTGAAGTAGATCCTCCTCCTTCCAGCCCTTTCTCTGCTGTGCCACAGGAAGGGAATTGGTGGTCATGGGCCCACTCAAGGGAGGAAAGGCAGCAGGAACCCAAGAGCTGGCTTTGGTAGCTGCAGTGAATCCCTTCTCATCCAGCTCAGCACAAACTGCATGAACTCAGTTTGCAGGGTGCTGAGAGCAGCAGCTGAGCAAAGGGAGGAGCTGTTCCTGTGTGTGCCCTTCACCAGCTTCTGTGGCAAGAAGGAGCTTCAGTGAATGTCTGGGGCTGGGAATGTGCTGCTGACACAGGGCTCTGCCCTCCATGCCTGGGAGCCAGCCCTGTCCCAAGGAGCCTGCCCAGGCAGCCCCTCCAGCAAAGCTGGTGCTGCTCTCAGCATGCTGAGCTCCTGATCTGAAGGTGCCTCACAAAGGGAAGGACAGACAGACAGACAGACACCTGGTCTGAGCAGTTGGTGAGCCCTCGTGGCTGCAGGTCCAGCTCCAGCACAGGGTCTCAAGGTTCTGGGTGTGTGCCTTTCTTTTCTGCAGAAGGGGCAATAGAGGGAAGGCAGGGATGCTCTTTAGTCTGGGTACAGAGTGGCTGCAAGCAAGGCTCAGGATTTTTTTGGCCTCTCTCTATCACAGGGGTGACATTTTAATTTTTAGTTAGTCCTGTTTATGTATCAGAATATTTATCCCTTGCCAAACTGAAAAAATTCTAAAATACAAAAATTGCTTGGGGAGCTTTCCCACCTTGTAATGTGGAAGCAACATTAATAAACATTCAAGGTGCCTTTCCAGGTGTGCAGGGTTATTTTTAAATTAGAACAGGGGGTTCTAACACAGCACCATCAACTACTGAATTCATCCTAAGCCTGTGATTTATTGAAAGTTTTTCTCCTCTTTAAAGTGAGGTTTACTGGTCCTACACTGATTTAAGATTAGTAAGAGAATCTTAGGACTAATAACTTCTCAGCTTTCACAGTGAAAACCAGCGATGGAAGCCTCATGAGATTCCTGTGGAAACCACAGGAATAAAATCCAGATTGGTCCTTTGCTATCCAGAAATATTTTTGGGGTCTGAAATTATGTGCAGCATAAAGATTACCTGTCTGATTAGTGAGCATCAACACTTTTTAAGAATGCATTCTAATTTTGTTTTGATTTCTAAAGCCCAAATATTATAACAGTTAATTTATTGTGTATTCTGCAAATGTTTATTTGTAAGATTTGTATGATTGCTGTCTCATACTTGTTCCTATACTAGTATTTTGGGGAAAAGTTAAACAGGTACACATTAAGTTAATTTTAAGTGCAATATATTCTTCCTGAGGCCATGCTTTTTTTAATTAAAAAAAAAAAAAAAATAAAAAAAAAAAATTAGGGGCAGGAATGTGTGTTGGCTTGGAACCTGAATTTCCTGGGCTTGATGAGAATAAAATATCTCCCACTGATATTTGAAAGCTTTTGAAGTAAAGAACAGCATTTCCTATTTCTGTGGAAGGAGGTCATCCCTCTCACAGATGATGGAACCTGCAAATCTTTCACATTTGTGTCGTTTTGTTGTATTTAATGAATGAGTGAGCACTGGTATGAGGGGCTCTCCTGGACTTCTGTCCTTGCTGCCACCCCCTGCCATCCTGCCCCCAGATCCCCTGCGGGGCACTGGAGCTCTGCTCCTCTTAGGGACATTAAAGAATTGCCTTGCAAGCCCCCTTTCAACAAAACAAAGTTTTTGTTAACGTGTCGTGTTTGCAAGCAGCATCCAAAAGTCTTTAACATACAATCAGAAAGCTGTGAGCAGTGTTTGGTAAAAAGGAAATCCTTGCAACACTGACAAATGAAAAGTGACAAAATTCAGCGGAAACATTTTGGTGTTTGTGAGTTTGTCTCCTCTCAGAGCCAGCAGCTGGCATGGCTGAGAAGCACAAACAAACTGAGGAGCTCCCAAACTTTGTTCTTCCCCTACTGCTGCAGTCAGTGCAGGTTTCATTTGAGTGTTCCCAGGCTGAGCCCTGAGCAGCACTTGCTGTGCTCTGCTGGAGTGCTGAGGGAGCAAACTGTGCCCGGCTGCAGGTGCTGCTGGGCTGCCCGGAGCTGCAGGGATTCCCCGGCTGTGCTCTGCAAGCACAGAAACACCGAGCGACCATCAGCAGGGCTCAGGGAGGTGCTGACACCCATTCCTGCAGGAGGGGATTTAGTGCTGGCCTGTCAATAGCAGCAAACTTCACCGAGACACAACAGGCTTTGAGTGAGTGCTTTTGTTTGCCAAAGTTGCTGAGCGTTTCTTTCCATCTGGCCCAGGTCCTGGGGGCTTTCTGGTTGTGCCCACTGATAAAGGCCAGGTGGGCAGGTTTTGTGAGCTGTCTGTCACTCCTTCGGAAACGGGATGTGGCTGCAGTTTGAGAGAAAAGTAGGGGAACAAAAGGGGTGGGCAGGGGAGCAGAATTCCTCTCATTCCCAGCCCCTTCTCCTGCTCAAGCTCAGCAACACCTGGATGTTCCCTCAGTAATGCTGCTCTGGGGATTCCCTGGGAGCTGCTGTGAGCAGCAGCAGCCTCTGCTCAGGAAATATCCCGGGAGTGCTCCTGGAGGGGCTGATGGAGCGGTGGTGCCCAGAAAGGGCTCTTTGGGGGGCTTTGTCTGAGAGCCTCCCTCTGAAATGGCACATTCTCCTTTCCAGGGAAGGATGGTCACGTCTGGTGTGTGGTTACTGGCTAGGTGGTGGCGTTGGTCTGGGGTTTGTAATAACTTTTAAGTCACTTTTCTCACAGCTTGCTGAGTGCATTAGCTCATTCATGTACCATGGGAGGCCCTGTCTTGGTGTTTCTGCTCAATTGAGATGAATTGTGTAGGGCAGCAGTGCTCTTTGACATAAAATACACATCTAGGACTTAAACCTGGGATTTTTCCTTACAGAGCACAGACCTCAAGGCTTGCAGTAACTTTTGGCTGCTCTTGGATTGGTATTAGTGACATCTCTGTCCTCTTGGATAAAAACATCCAAAAAACAAACCCCAGATATTCTTAAATACAGGAGTAAGATGTAGGAGGGCATTTAACAAAATGCAACTTCAGTGTTAATTAGAATGTAATTTTTTTTTTTTTTTTTTAAGTCTAGCACTTAACAAGTCCATGTTTTAGCAAAAGAAGCTTCACCAAAGCAGATTGGGCCAGGCCTGTTTGTCTGGTTTGAAGGTGGTGTAAACTGCAGTGGAGGAGGGGAGCTGGTAGCTGGGTTTCACTGTGCTGAACAGGAGCAGGGGTTGCTGCAGAGGTGCTCAGGGTAACATTTACAAGGAGAGAAAGCAACCCCAGGGTTGTATCCCTCTGGGGAATGGTTTACCCCAAAAGGAGCCCCAAAGCCTGTAACTATGTAAGTTTGACCCTATCTTTCCCCTATCTCTGGCCAACTGGCTCAGTGCCAGCTCTCTGCCCTGGGACAGAGGCTCTGGATAAACCCAGGCTCTTCCTTGTTCGTTCTCTTTGCCCCTGGGACCCCTTCAAGAACAAAGCCTTGGAACATCCTGAGGGTAAGGAGCCTCTTTTGGGTCTCTTTTCCCTGTCTTGAAACCTTCCTTGCCCAAAGCCCCCCAGAATCTGAGCTAGCAGCCCGGCCAGGAGGGCAGAGGGAGGGAACACTTCACCCCATGTTTTGGTTCCTCTGGAATTCACCCCTGGTCAGCCTGGGAGGGCGGTGGTCTCAGAGAGAGCAGTGAGGCTGCAGCTCTATTTCCCTTCCCCAGTTTCCCTCCTCAGCCCCTCCAGAGAACAAGTGCTGTCCTTCCCTCTCCTGTGCTGAGGAGATCCTTCTCTAAGCAGCTCCAGTGGAAAGCAGAAGATCATTTCTACTCAACAAACTCTCCCTGAGACTTCACTGAGGGCTAAATTGAGCTTCATTTCACACTCCTTACACCTGACAGTGGTTCCTTGGAAGGTTGTAGCTGGTAATTCTCCTTTTCTATGAAAATTGGCAGGTGTTCCAAAAGTACTGGGAGTAAAATGTGTTTACCTATCAATGGTCTATGGAAAGCATCTTAAGAATCTGATTTTTCCTAAGCCTCAGGTATTCATCCATGAATTTTTAAAGGTTATTGAGTGATTCAGGTGAATTTTTATCTCACTCTGCTTGTGAAAATAATTTTTGAAACAATGTCTGACTTGTGCTCAGTGGGAGAAGAGATGGATGTATTTCATCTTGCAGAGTATCAGTCCTTAACTCTCTATTTTGAAAACACATCTAAGTGTTTCTGTAGCTTGAAGTTGCCATTCTTTTTCCTCCTTGATAAAGAGAAATCACAGATTGCAGACATATTTATTAATTTCAGTTTTGAATGCCATAAAAAATTGTATTATTTCAGTGTTTTGTTAACTCTTGGTTATTTCCCCCATTTCCAGAGATTTAAATGTTTTTGTACAATGCTTGGCAAAGGCTCAGGAGCCCCTTAGGCAGAGCTGGACTCAGGAGAGCCCTTCCATTGCTTTCTTTAGGAACTGAATCAAGCCTGCAGCCTCTGCTTTCACCTCCTCTGAACCTAAAGGGCTTTCAAATCTCTCTCATGTGTGAGACTGAACTGAGGAGCCCCTGACTGGGAGTCTCACCAAAAGCACTGGAAATGCTTCATTGTTGTCAAGGTAGGGAGGCTGTGAGAAGTTTACTCTCAGTCCTGGCCCCTTTGAACATCTGAATATTCATTTCTGTCTTACATGGAATGGGTGAGTGTGGAAACAAGCTTTGCTTTGCAGTAGCTGTGAAAGTCATCAGCATGTGAAGTCTTGGAAGTGGTATATTCTGAGCAGTATATATACATATAGATAGATAGATATAGATAGATAGATAGATAGCAAGAGGGGGAGCACATCAGTAACTGTTTTCATTGCTGCTTTTTCTAAATAGGAAGAGTAATTAAAAATTAAAAACACTGCTTACCATTATTTTCCTTTTCCTTGTTGTTGTTGTATTTGTTTTTGTTTTGGTTTGGTTTTGGTTGTTTTTGTTGTTGTTGTTGTTTTGGTGGGTTTGGTTGGGTTTTTTTTCAGAAAAAAGCCTCTTCTAGCTATGGTGTCCTATACATTAGATGGAGACTTCTTAGAAAAGAGTGTCACAGTTACTTCCATTATTTGAAAGTTTCCAACTTATTTTAGGCTGTCGTGCTGCTCACAATTAAATTTATTCCCTTGACGAGAAAAGTGAAAAATATAATAAATACATGCTGGGTACACAAGTAAAGATTTCACTTAAAATGAGGCTCTCAGCATATAACAGTGGCCAATTAAGAGGGAGATAATTGGCTAAAAGCCCTGGGCTAGGGGCAGCAGGCAGGCATGGGTTGGCAGTGGAGCTCTGGGCAGCACTGAGGAGCTGGCTGGCACAGGAGCTCTGCAGGAATGTTTTGCTCCCAATTAGTCCGTGTAATTGGCTGGTGTCAGGGCAATGCTGTACAACAGACCTGCAACGTGACACCCGTGAAGGAGGAGAGCTACCTTCAGGTTTAGACACAAACTGAGCTCAATTCACACAACTGGAAAGCTGCTGAGGTAAAAGCAGTGCCAATTAGATTTCCCAATGCAGGTCCTACTGAATTTTATTGTCAAAATTACACAAACTTACCTCTCACTGGCGAGGTCTGTTTCCCTGGAAAAAATAAATGAGGTATGATAGGGGCTTTTAAAGGAAATTATTTGGTGGATACAAAACCAAAAAAAGCCTGGTTTACCAAACCCAGGGGCAAACTGCTGGTTACCCAGTTGTTCTCAGCACAGGCTGGATTTCAGGTTTGTATTGATGGAAAGGAAAGGTACAAAGAGCACTGGGAAGATGAGGAGGTGTAGCCCAATGCACTTAGGGAGCAGTGTGATTGTGTTTTTTAGGTAATGCCCGTGTAATCAAGCACAGCACATGGTGTTGGGGCCAGCATTCTGCAGCTAATGCAACACTCTGCAGTCCTCAGGAGAAAATGAGCAGGTTTGTGCCCCCAGGTAGTAATAGTAAAATAGACCCTGGAAATGACTAAGGTACATAACTTCAGTTTGAATAGAAACAAAGTAAAATCAACTGCAAACTGAGTTTGTTATCTGACATCGTTGTCATGGCTCTATTTGGTGTTTGTGCTGGAATGGTGATGTCTGCAGTGCTCACTGGAGGGTCAGGATCCTCCCAAAGGTTTACAGATCAGCATTTACTTCTGTGAAAGTCTGGATTAACACACCACTGATGTGACAAAGGCAGAACTGGTTTGGAAGCAGACTCCTTAGAAAACCAGCATAAAAATGAGACTGCTGGCAAATGTGAAACATGCTGTTGGATTCTGGACCTTTCAAAGACATGTATTTTGAGATAAATGTGCAATAAAGCCTGTGTTTAATCTAGGAAGAGGAGCAGTATTCTACTGGTAAAAAGCAGAAGGAAAATAAATTGCATCATCTATAACCTTTGCAGTCATAGGCTCAGTGAACAGAACATCAAAACCAAATGTAAGGAAAACAAGCCTCTGTGTTCAATTTACCTAGTGATATCCGGCCTTACAGGAAGATTTAAGTGTATTCATTCTTTAGTCTCAGTGTGAAAAAATCAGTACTGAGCTCGGTCTTCAATGGATGAACATATCTAGGGGAAAAAATTGCTTAAAGCCAGATCCAAGGTCTGTCAAAGTGACTGGAAATAGTCCCAGAGACTCCAGGGACTGTAGATCAGGCTCTCAAACATGTAAATGAAAGTCTGATTGCTTTGGGTGAGCAATATTTCTGTTAATCATCCAGCAAAATAGATCTGATTATTTGGAACAGCAAAACAGCCTTTTGGTCCCTGACAGAATACAATACATGTTTGAGCATATCAAATGTGTTTGGAGTTAGGGAAGGAAGAATCCCAAGATGTTTGGGTTTGGTTTGGATACGCATCCAGAGCCTGAGTTTGCTGAAGCTGCTCACCCTGCACCCAGGGCTGGCTGGGGGCTGAGCAGCCCTGCCAGACCCACCCACTGCCAGGCAGCCAGGAGTGCCAGAGCAGCCAGGATGCTGCAAAAGGAACCGGGCAGAGGCATTTTGGAGCACGTGGCTTTTGGAGAGAGCTCAGCTTTCCACAACCCTGGTGTCGAGAGAACAGCTTGACTCCAACTCTGCTGCCGTGCAGGAGGCTCTCTGAGGCCACTGTCCCCCCCTGCCACACCTTCCTGAGGCCACTGTCCCCCCCTGCCCCGTCCTCCTGAGGCCACTGTCCCCCCCTGCCCCACCCTCCTGAGGCCACTGTCGCCCTCTGCTCCATCCTCCTGAGGTCACTGTCCCCCTCTGCCCTGTCCTCCTGAGGCCACTGTCCCCCCCTGCTCCATCCTCCTGAGGTCACTGTCCCCCTCTGCCCTGTCCTCCTGAGGCCACTGTCCCCCTCTGCCCCACCCTCCTGAGGCCACTGTCCCTCTCTGCCCCACCCTCCTGAGGCCACTGTCCCCCTCTGCCCTGTCCTCCTGAGGCCACTGTCCCCCTCTGCCCCGCCCTCCTGAGGCCACTGTCCCCCCCTGCCCCACCCTCCTGAGGTCACTGTCCCCCCCTGCCCCGTCCTCCTGAGGCCACTGTCCCCCCCTGCCCCACCCTCCTGAGGTCACTGTCCCCCTCTGCCCTGTCCTCCTGAGGTCACTGTCCCCCTCTGCCCCGTCCTCCTGAGGCCACTGTCCCCCTCTGCTCCATCCTCCTGAGGTCACTGTCCCCCCCTGCCCCACCCTCCTGAGGCCACTGTCCCCCCCTGCTCCATCCTCCTGAGGCCACTGTCCCCCTCTGCCCTGTCCTCCTGAGGCCACTGTCCCCCCCTGCCCCGTCCTCCCCTCCTGCTGCAGCCGTGGCTCTCTGGTGCCCTGAGGCTCCTGAGGGACTTTGGGCTCTGGTGGCAACACAGAAATTTCCATTTTGGAGTGTTGGGTGTTTGCCCTCAGTTTCCTTTCAGATGTGTGCATGGGGGCATGGAAGAGGGATGGTGGAGAACAAAATCTGGAATTTTCTCTCCCCTCCAATCCTGCCCAGATTAGGTTCTTCCCTGATCTGGTTGGGTGTTTGTGTTTTCTCTCCTTGCTGGGTGCTTGAGGGTGTAAGAGGTGCTGATGTTCTTCCCCTAACTAGAACTAGGAAGCTTCAGTTTTGTGTCTGGGAGACTCTGGCCATGGTTAGGCATGGTGAAAACTAGGAGGTATGAAAAACTGATGTGGAGACAAAACTCCCCACGCTATGCTTGCTTGCTTTCTGCTGGGAAAAAAAAAAAAAAAAAAAAAAAAAAAAACAAAAAAACCCTTACAGCAGGAGGAACACAAAACAAGGAGAATGAAGCTTTCAATGCACAGCTCAAATGAGGCTTTATTCTGCTGCCAGTGCAAAATACCAGTGATGTTCTGCTCGTAGGAAATGGTACCTCATGGAGCTCTTGTTGACAAAATATCTGAATTCCCGTTTTGCACTGAGGTGAAACGGGCCCAGTGGCACAAGTGACATACCTTAGCTCAGTGCCTGCAGCTCTGAGTGCCTGCTCTCTCACTAAATGTGTCACTTGGGGCTGGGAGGGTGAGTCTGACAGCCCCTGGAGCTCTGTCACAGCCATGGCAGGATCTGCACCTGATTTAGAGAAGTTTTGCTCTTCTGAGAATTCCTTTCTCGAGCAGAAAACGCCCAGATAAATTTTATTGGATGGCTAATTGGAGTTTAAGTAGATAAATATGGATCTAAGAGCTAGTGGATTAACCTGAGGATATTAAATGAAAAATTGTTCCTTGATTCCTTTTGAAAAGGACCATAAAAAGCATCACTCTGAAGGCAGCTGTCATCTTTTATTGGCCTGGGTGCACTTGTGGAGTTTTTTGTTTGTTTTTTAAGGGGAGGAGTAGAAGCCTTCTTTGGCAAGGTTTCTTGGTCTGAGAATCTCTGCCTAGGAATGTTGTGCTTTAGTTATCCTGGTGCCTGGTTCTGGGCCAGGATTTCTCAGGATGGAGGATGTTCCCAGTGGTGGTGTGCTTTTTGCCACTAGAAATGGTTTTTTCCTAATAGGGCAAGCTTACAAGGCTCATTACCATGAAGGGAATAACGGGAAAGGAAGTTCCAGTGGGATTTTTTTTTTGTTTGCCTTTTTTTTATAAAAAAAAAAGGGAGATGGAGACCAAGGATGGAGTTAATATAAAATCCTGCTCTCCAGTTAGCCCAGGAGATGACCTGCAGTTTTTGGAATCACGGTATGTTCAAAGATATGTCACTGAAATAATGTAATGCCACAGACATTAGGCCATAATGACCTAAAAAAGTATGTGTTTAGCAGTGTGCAGCTGGAGTCAGGGGAGGAGCAAAAGCGCTTGAAGTGAGCCAGCCCCGCACATCCTGAAAGCCATGATTGCATTTGGGCTGGGGAAAACCCCCCCAGCCAGCATCTGCCTTTGGCTTGGGTTAAATGTCACAGGACCCGAGGCCTGCAAGGCTGCAAGGAGAGCTGGGACAGAGGACTTCTGATTTCTCACCTAGCTACCAGCTGTGATCTGAAAGATCACCACTGTAGTCCCCGTCAGCGGTGGTCTGGAATTGTACAGGGTGGGGTTTTTGTTTGGGGTTCTTTTTTAGCAAAGAGAGAAAGGGCTTGTGAGGAAAAGGAATTGATATGGATCCCCCAGAACAGGTAGAGGTCTTCTGAATGTCTTCAAATACTTCCTGATGACCATAAGGTCTAAATGAGCATAGCTGTGTGCTCAATAGTCTTCTGAATTAGAGATTAATTATGAGCATAGCTGTGTGCTCAATAGTCTTCTGAATTAGAGATTAATTATGAGCATAGCTGTGTGCTCAATAGTCTTCTGAATTAGAGATTAATTATGAGCATAGCTGTGTGCTCAATAGTCTTCTGAATCAGAGATTAACTTATGAATACCTTCAATTTCAAGGGTCTAATAAGGCCTTATATTGTTGGTACTCTTGCCTGTGCACCTACTCATCTATGCAGCTCTCCTGGTGCAGACAGCCACGTGAAGAGCTGAAGTCTCTCCTGGTGGCACCACAGCTTTCCCCGTGCCTGGCTCAGCAGTGGGCACAGCCAGGTATTTCAGATGTACCAACAGCCAGATGGTTCTCCTGACGGGGCATGTTCCTTTTCTGGAGTCTAATTTACCAGTGCTTGGCACGGTGCATCCAAGATTTAACATCAAATCTTTCTTTTGGAGTTGTTTCTTTATCTCCATGTGTTATCTTACTCTTCCTCAAAGCAGTTTTAGGTGTGCACCTCACAGCTGCATGGATTACCCTGTCAATTCACCTGCTGGATTCTTTCTGCACTTGCCTGCAAGTGAAACCAATATTCCAGCACAGTTGGCTTCCTTGGTGTGAGGTAGGAACCACCTAATGACAAATCTGAGGTGTTTCAAAGCACCTGCCATCGCCCTGATCCACAAGGGAGTACAGATTTGCACTTGGAGCTTTTGCTGGAGAGGGCTCTGTGTTTTCCTGAGCCCCTCAGTTTGTTCCAGAGGCGTTGGCTGAGCTAATAAGGAACCACCTGGTGTCCCAAAAGTGAAGGTGGTATGCAGAATGAACTAAGAAGTGGTTCTGATGTGGCTAAAAAATATCCACATTGGCTTTCTTCTTCTCCCCTGGAATGTTAATGCTGTGGTGTTTGGCTGTTTTGAACACAAAATGGTTTTTGTTTCCCCCACAGTAGCCTGGTCTGGTCTCCGTATGTGAAGCAACTCCAAGGATGGTCTGCTCCAGAACATCTTTGGTTAATAAGAAGCTGAAAGATAAGCCTTGTGATAATTGATAAGTCATTGGCAGGACTCTAGTTCATCAGATAAGGCAATTAATGGTTTCACATTTCCTAAAAAGTGGCAGAGTCACTGCAAGATGAAGGATGAGGAATTGTTTTGCAGTTCCAGTTTGAATGCAGGACAGATTTACATCCAGTGTGTTTGTTCCTGCAATCCCTACATTGGCTTTGCAATCATTTTTATTGAATACTCAGTTGAGTGCTTGTGTTGTGAAGAATTCAAATTTCATTCCCTGAGGTTTTGCACAGCAGGAGCTGTTGCTTGTCCTCACTTCTCTTACATGTGCTGATCAGTGGGCTGTCACAGAGAAAAGGTATTTCACTTTTTCCCCTCTGTAGGTGTTGGAAATATGGATTACCATTTGAACATTGTGGAACCAAGCTGTTCCATAACTAGATTACAAAGGAGGAAAAAAATTTTTTAGAATTCACTCCAAATTTCTTAGGAATTTATTTATGAATTTAAAGTTAATTTTTTTTTCAGCTGGTTAGAACCAAAATTTTCACTTACCTTGTATGGTATAAAAATTCGAGGGGCAGTGGAGACAGAGCATAACTTGTATATTCAGGGTTCTTTGTCTTGGTACTGAGAGTTTTACTGAGGATTGTGCTTCAAACCCAGGCAGGCTGAGGCTGCATCTTTGAGGCAGTGCTGATGAGAAGAGCTGGGTCCTTATTTCCAAACATCAACTGACAGTTTTGCTGGAGAGCTTTAGTCTTGCAATATTATTTCTAGCAAAAGCCACTTTCAGTGAGGTGAGGGAGTCAGGAGGCAGTTCTGACATGATTTGTGTCAGGAGGTCTGGTGGGGCTGGCTCTGTGCAGCCAAGATGCCATCACAGCCACTTGGACTTTGTGGTGGAACCACAGCCTCAGTTCCTGCCTTCTGAAGGGAGTGTTAGGAGCAAAGACAGTGAGTTGAGCTGGGAGTCTCCTGTGCTCTCTCTGTGCTGCTCCAGTCCCAGCTGGGGTTTCAAAGCACAGATGATGCCTGGAGCTGGAGCTCAGCCTCCCAAATGACCACAGAAGCTGTGGCTGTGGCAGGCCCCTGTCACCTGAGTGCTCCTGGCTGCTCTGCCTCCATCCAGTCCTCCCATCTCCTCCTGAGAAACCTTCCTGAGCGTTTCCTACGGGGGTTTGATGAATGAGTGTTTTGTATGGAATAAAAATTCCTACTGCTCCTTACTTGTTTTGGAAAAGGCTGCACAAATGGCACACAAATTCCTTGCTTCCAGCAAAGCGAAGGTGGGAGAGGAGATAAGGTCCCAGCTGAATGGAGGGATGAGCTCTGGAGGCATTGCTGTTGAAAAGCAGGCCTGTTTTTAACCCATTTCCCTCCATCCATAGGGGTAGCAGCTTGCTGGGCCCAGCAGGCAGGTCAGGAGCATTGTGACACTGAAGGCTCGATCTGTCCCTCAGTGCCTCAGTTTGAAACGCCCCTTTGGGAACCCTACAAACACTATTTTGTTCAAACATTGAGTCATTTTTGTATTTAAAAAGTTATGGCCACCCACTATACTATGAGGAGATTTTCTGGTTATTAGAACAACGTGCCCAGAATGAATTACTGTAGCCACTTTCCACCTGTGTCCTTGAGAGTAAAAAACTCCATCTGGTATTCCGGGTGTCAGTCTTACAGGCCAAGCACCCCAAGCTTGCCATTCGCAGTGGGGAAAGCGGATTCCTGCCGCCCCGGCTGCTTCTCTGCCAGTGTGAGGTGCAGCCCGTGTCCAGAGGGGAGATAAGGATCATGCTCCTATTAGCATACGACTTAAGGAGTTAATTGCAGCGCTTAGGAGAGCTGATAGCATCTCAAACTACAGCCCTGAAAGTGTCAGGGGAAGAATAACAGCAATATGACTGTTTGATTTAAAGAGATGGGAACACATCCTCTGCAGAGAAAAGCCAACATCGCTGGTGCTGCCAGAGCTCGGCTTGCTGTGCAAGGCAGTGTCAGAAGCTGCTGGCGAGAGCTGTTTGAAGCCTACAAGAGCTGGAGCCCACTAATGCACCTCTAAACGTGCTAAAGCTCCCTCTGATTCACTATTGAAGGCACAGCTGTTACATAAATAATAACAACTTCTGTTTATGAATGCTGTACTCCTGGGATAATTCCTTTTGAAAGGCTTGGAGCATCCTAAAGAAACAGACAAGTGAGAGGTGGCAGAAGCTGACCTAGACTTACCAGTGCTGAAATGCAGTTCCAAGGGTGATATTCCAGTTTGCTGTCACTCTGTCTGTGAAGTACATTGTTTGGGCTGTAACACAATCCAGCTCCATTCATCTCAAATGATGCCTGTGAAGTCATTTGCACGGTGATGAGGGCACGAAGCCTGCTGGTGCAGCGGGTGAAAGAGAAGGCAGAAAGGGGCACGGGGTGGATGGAGGTGATGGTGTTACTAAAAATGTCTCGGGGTCTGTCAGGTCCAGACCTGTCCCTGGAAAGTCTGGAGACAGAAATGTAAACTCTGGCTCTTAACTCTTCACCCAGCTGAAGTGCTCACTGACAATCTCACTGGAGAGAAAACAGGAAGGGAAAAGAGGAAAATACTCTCCTGTTTAAACTCACAGTTTGCAGCAGCCACTCTTGGGCAATCCCAGTTGGAGGTCTTTGTGGCAAAGCTTGGTCTCAGCTTTCTCCTGTTCCATCAGCAGCAGTGACCTGTGAGCAGTGGCCTCATCCTGCTTTCCCTGGAAGTCCGGAGGGCACGGCAGAGTCACAGCCCCTTCCCAAGGCTCCTCCTGGGCCAGGGCAGCTGGGTACCACCCCTTACACAGGGTAAAACTGCTCAGTGTCAGCCTGCAGAAGAAGGGCTTTGAACCTTTTATAATCTTTGAACCTTTTACAAGCTTCTTGCTTCGGTAAGGTAACACCTCCTGTTCTAATCGAGTGCCTTAAAACAATTCTGTTCAGTCCAGGACTATGTAAAAAATTTTAAAAAGCTTTCTGAAGTGCACACATTTCTAATTAACAAGGGAATAATGTCCTTCATGGTTTTTGGGGTTTTTTTTCCTTCAGAACCAGTGAACAGTTCAGAACAGTTTCCGAAGTTTCATTTTTATTATGGACTACTTTAGGCAGTGATTATTCACAGTGATCTCTACTGCTCTTCTCTTTGCATCTGCCAGATCAACTGGTGCAGAGAACTCGCTGGAGAGCTGCTGTCACTCTTTAATCCCCGGCATACACTTGCAGGAAGGCAGCAGGGAGGTGCCCCAGCCAGCTTCAAAGGCTGTCACCTGAAGAAGCAGCCCAGATCTTCACAGCAATTAGTGACAATAGAGGCACGCACCTGTGGTGGGGAGCTTTGACTCAAAGAGGCTGCTCCACAAAACCTTTAAGCACCCAGGATTTCTAGTTTTAGGTTTGAAGAACTGACAGAAATGACCTGTTCACCTCTGAGCTGGTGACCTACAGGTGGGAAGAGGCGTTGTTAGGGGTGTGTAAGCAGAAGGTAGGGCCGTGTTGTTTTGATGTTTAAGCTATCCATTTCATCTTGGTGCAAGGATAACAAAGAGGGCCCTGCCTGATGAAAGGCAAAGCTGCACTTGAGTTAACTCAGCTACAAAGCTGATTTTCACAAATATTTTAGCAGTCTGCATGGTGGAGATGTGTGAATTCATTTCCCAAATCAAAACCCAAGTCAAGGATTTTAAGGCTCCTACTGCCTTTATGTACCTTCTGTAGTCTCTAAGCCTTTTAAAACTGGAGTAAACACGATTCTTGTTTGAAAAATTAATGATGCAGAACTCTGTCATCCACTTCAATGGCAGGAGTTTCAGGACATAATATAGTTTAGGATCCTTGGTTCTTGTGGATTGTGTTACCAGAGCACAGCAAGGTGGTGCCAGTGCAACCACGTGGCAGTGGAGCTCTCTGCAGGACAGTTCATTTGGGAGCTGTTGCTCATTAAGGAACGATTGACAGCCAAAAGGCAGAGAAGCCCTAAAGCACCTCCTGGCAGGAGCTCGTAGCAGTCAGCTGCTTCAATGGGGCATGCTCCTGCTGGATGTGACTCTTATTAATATTCCAGGAGGCACAGAAGGAGAATTACAGCAGTGCTGTGCCTCCAAATGGGAAGGTAAGAACCATCAACTGTTTTCTTCAAGTGCTGGAGGTTGGCAGGGATCCCCTAAATGATCCCCACTGCCAGATTTTAAATTGGGTTGGAGGAAGGGGGAGAAAGAGGTGGATGGCCATGGGGAATTTGGCCAGTGGAGTGCTTCAGGATGGCATAAAAATGATGAACCACGGGGGGAAACAGCGTGAAGAATCTCCCTGTGAGTGCTAACGTGCAGTGCTTGCCATTAAAACCTGGGTTTGTTTCTGTAGAAATCAGTGGCAGTGCAGAGTTCCCAGTAACTGCTGTCCCTGGGGAGGCAAACAGGCTGAGCATGGGCAGCCCTGCCATGCCCATGGCTTGGGGCAGGGCCAGGAGGTGCCAATGGGAGGCTGCTCAGTGTCCAGAACTGCAAGAGATCCAGCAGCTGCCTGAAGCAGATTTTAAATGTTTGACAGGGTGGCTGATCATTGCTTCATGCCCACACAGTGCTTACACATAGTGTTTCTCAGAGTTAGCAAGGGGAAGGTTCCAAGGGTGACAGAAGAATATTCATCCCATAGTACAGAAAAGAAAAGGAGTTGAAAATTTACTTCCAGGGTCCAGCATCTCTTAGAATTGTAAGCCCACAGCACCTTGCACAATATGTTTGGTATTTTTCAGCAAAGATGTCTGTGTTTTTTATGTGGCAACCCACTGGAAGGGATAGAAGACTCACAGTGGCTATTAGTGAGTAAAATTCAATTTTATTTAAGAATTAGCTACCAGCTGCTGCTCAGAAACCATGTTCCAAACTGAATTAAAATGGCAAAAGTGCACAGCATCTGTCTTCCCAAAGAGTTACCAAGTTTTAGAGGACACACCAAAAAGTCACATGAAACTGGAGCAGGTAATTTCAAAATCATTTTAATAATGCCTGATCCATTTGAATTTAAGCAGATGAAGGATAAGCTGAAGCAGGGATAAACTGAAAGGCCATGTGCCGAGTCCCTTCATTATCTACAGGACCAGAAACTACTCTGCTTTAGCATCTGCTGCCTCTTTTTTGCTATCTCCCTCTTTAATTTTCCTAAATGGCTGGTGCACTGCTGCTGAGATAAGGTATTTAATATGGGAAAGGATTTAGATGTTCCTACAAGACCAGCCTAGGCTCCTTTTTTTTTTTTTTTTTTTTTTTTTAAATGTCATCCTGATTTGTGCTTTTCTCTCTAAGTGATAGGCATAGGGATTAGGAAATGAATCTGGAAGCTAAATTCCACTAACAAAATCCTTGTAGCCAGTGGTAACATAAATAACAATTGGTTCATAGTACAATAATTCCAGACAGCAACCATTATGACAAGATGCATCACTAAACCTCATACTAGGTACATCACTCCTAAAATTGATGTTTCAGAAGCTCTAGGGCTACATATATCTCATTTTAAAGAATGTTTCCTAATTTGACCTGTTTATGACATTCTTTATGTAAAAATCACCCATGATGGATCTATACCTGCTCCTTCCCTATCTCAAAACTCCTCCTGCAGCAATCCCATGGACTGACTCAGTTAAGGACTGAGGTTTGGTGTCTCCCCCAGCAGTGCATTTTTAAGGGAGCAATCCTAGCAGGAAGCCACCTTCTGGCATCTCCACCAATGCTGGGTGGCACCTCCCTCCAGATGTGCTTTGCACAGGGCTGGGGGACACCCCTGCAGGGAGCTGGGCACTACTGGAGGTGTCCTCACACGTTTCAGTGTGACCAGAAATGCATTTCTGAAGGCAGCCTCCCCTGAGCCCTGCCCAGTGTGCATTGCCTCAGCTCACAGGCCTGTCCTGGAGCTCCCAAACACACACACAAAGGTGGGCTTCAGAAGGGCAACTGAAATGCTCCAGCCATAGCTGGGTGCTCAGTGGTGGGGAGAGATCAGAGCCAGGCTGAGGTACCACCCTCAGTGGGTGGACACTGGTGGGTACCTGTCCAGTGGGGTGGACAGTGCCTCTGCACCCTCAGAGCTGCTCCCAGTGTTCAGCAGAACTTGCAAGGGCAGATGGAGCTCAGGGGTAACAGGAAATGCAAAGGCATCACAGCCAAGTGTTCACATTCCAGATGGCTGGTGTAACCTGAGTTCTGGTCCCTGTGTTTGCATATCAGGGGAGCCTTCAATGCCACAGTCACCCGTGGAGCTGTTCTGCAAAATTTCTTGCTTCAGTTCAGTGCATTCCATTGACTTTTGCTGGGGAAGGAGACAGAAAATCATTATTTCACTATCAACCTCAGGACATTTTTGAAATTCAAGTGTTGTTTGCTGCTGTAGAACACGTTTCCTGTAGCATTTTGCCTTACTAATGGTGAGGTACATTCTGGTATTGCCAGCAGAAATCTGTGGCAAAGTGCCCAGGGCAGCTCAGACCCAGAGCTGAACGGGGTAGGAGATTTCTGGGTGTGGATTCTCACGTCTGGACTGAGCACTGACCAGGAGAGCTCAGAGCAAACTTCCACTGAGCTTCCCAGTGCTGGGAAGGGCAGGGATGAGAGCCTGCAGGAGTAGCCCAGATGCATTTGGAGGGTGCTAAGGCCCCAAAAAGAAAAGCCTGGAATTTTCTGGTTCCCTCCTGAGCTAAGATCTCAGTGTGATGCTGAGTTTCAGCTGACAGCTCACCCTCTGGTGTGATCACCCTACAACTGACAGACAGCTTTAAAAGCTTGTTCAGATGGGCAGACACTGAATGATCACCTGTACACAGCTCTGAGGGTGTTTGACCAACCACCACTTGAAACTCCAGAGCCTGAGTCTTGTAATAGATATTTTAACTCTTTTGGGTGTAAGTGTAAGCTGGTAGGGCAGATGGCACTGGACAGGGAAGGATCTGGTCCTTGAATAAAGCTTGGAAGGCAGAGAGAACTGATGTTTGGGCAGGCAGAGAACGGCAGACCTCTGGAAGGAGTCAGGTCACAGTACAACAGCACTACAGCACTGAGAAGAGAGCCACAGGGTGCAGAGTTTACCCCAAAAAAGGAGGAGTTTTTTCATAACTTGCCTCTTTACCAACAGCTGTCTCAGAAATTAAAATTAAGGTTTTCATCTCCTGGTTTGCCATAGAAGCAGCCCTTCCAGTGTGTGAAGGAAGCATAAGCTTGCAGTAGCCTGTTCTGGAAATTCTCTGGTACCTTTCTGTAGCTAGAGGGAGGAAATTAATGGATGCAGCTGCTAATCCTGTAATATTCTAATGAAAACTTCATTTTTATTTAAACTTAGCTTTTATGGGCTTCCTGCTTGTGAATAACACTTGGTAGGAAAATTATCCTAGTTGTTAAAGCAGTGTGGACAGGGAGATAATTTCAGAGACTTGATCTCAGTTTCTCCCTGGAGGGAGAAATTGAGGCATAAAACATCCAGAACTGGAAACTTAAAGGTTGACTGCTACAACCAGTGCTGCTTTTAGGCAATTTCAGGAGAGCTGTGTTGCAAAGCAAAACGTTTTCCTCACTGCAGTGTAGGGAGGATTTTTGTTGCAATGTCCTGGTTCTTTGTGTGATCAATGCCTCAGGCAGACCTGCAAGAGCACAGCCTCTGCTCCGGAGGGAGCACAGGTTCTGCCCTTTATTTAGAATGAGTGCTGCTCCCTTTTCTGCTAAACCACACTGGCTCAGTCTCACCAGTCTGGGTAGTCATTGCCAAGGTGCTTTCTGCATTCAGTGTGTGGAGACTTGAATTTATTTCCACTGCAGAAGGGGACACAGAACACAATCCATTGCTGGAAATTGGATGTGCCCCTCCATGCACCTTAGGAATTTGCTCCATGCTGCAGTTCAGGCTCTGGACCTCTGCACCTGAAGGATATTGGGTTTATGGTACAGCTCAGGCTGTGCTGATGAAAGTAATTAAAGAGCACTTGAATATTACAGAGTGAAGGCCTCTAGCTAATGTTGACTGTGATGATAACATAACATGATGGGAAGCAAAATTTTGGGGGGAAAGTTTTTAATAATCAGAACACAGAGTTTTGAATATTAAAGTTTTATAGGCAGCTCGAGTAACTGTTGCTTTTCCAAGAAGAGCAGATGTAAATAAAGGGATTTTTTTCAAGGTGTAGTCTGCCATGGACAAAAGAGTTCTATTGCAAGATATGCAAGAGAGGTGGATCCAGTTGTGGACTGGAATTGCTATTTACTGTTTCCATTTGTGAGAAATTATCCCAGGCAATCAGCCATCTCCTTGGCTTTCAGATGAGGGTGTTCTGAGGCGAGTATCAAAAGATAACTCTGGAGACAAGCACTGACATGGATCTCATTTATCCTTGCCTTGGAGCTGGAAGACGTGTGTGCTCTGAGGAAACCAAGCAAATGAGAGCGGGAGAAAAGACTGGAAAGTAAAACACAAGGTTATGGGGGAAAATGAAAGAGGTACAGAAGATCCTTTAGTCAGATCTCGTGGCTTTAGTGTAAAGCCACAAATACAATGCTCTGAGCATTCTGAGGCCTCCTGCTTTATGGTTCTACACCAAATGCTGAATTTTCACTTCTGTGGTTGAGATACCTTGGAGTCACCTTGATCTATTTTGCAGCTTCACTTTCAATATTTTGTGTAGGTTGTTTGGGTCTTTTTGGCTTTTATGTTTCTGTGATGGCAGAGATAATGTTGGCAGAATACAGAACAATTACAACAAGATGCACTCTCAATCTTCATGGAAATTCCAGTTATTTTCTGCTTTTGTTGCAAACTAGTGGTGAAATTGTTCAGAAACCAACACACAGGGCTGAACATCTTTGAAACAGCTTCGCCTCCTGTTGAATTAACTACCAAAGAAAATGTAAGTAATGCTTTCAATTTTTCTCATTGCTGCTAATTCAGGACAATGTGGTATTGTATATTCATAAATAGAATAAAATTTCAGTGAAAGGATAGGAAAGTGCCTTAACATCAGAAGACTCTAGGTCTCAAATTTGCCTTGAAATTTTGTATCTTCTCCTAGGAAAGAAAATAGTATTGCATCAGGATTCTGGTAAGGGGTTTGTGCTAGGCTGTCTGAGGATGTACTCTATCTTCATGCTGTTGAAATTTGAAGTTTACACCAGCAGTGCCCAGCTTTTCTCTTGAATTTTGAATATTCCTCTGTAACTGCCCAGAAAAGTGAATCTTTGGAGTGCTGTGGGGTTCTGTTCTTGAGTGGGGTCTGAGGAAAGGGCATCTCAAAGGAGCAGCCAGCGTTTGTGACAGGTTGGCATCAGAGCTCTCAGGGTGAGCACTGTCCCTCGCTTGTGCTGCTGAACCAAAG
Organism: Phylloscopus collybita; assembly: GCA_027886175.1. NCBI lineage: Eukaryota > Metazoa > Chordata > Aves > Passeriformes > Phylloscopidae > Phylloscopus > Phylloscopus collybita. The sequence goes on along the minus strand of JAJNNQ010000003.1, from coordinate 27,052,501 downwards.
TGCACACGAGTGTGCAACTGGGCCCTGCTCTAGCTGCAGTAATTAGTGCAGAGACTGAGGGGAACTACAGACTGGACATGAGCAGTCTTGTTTACTCAGTTAACCAGGAGCCAGAGATCACAAAGGAAGGAGTAGTTAATACCAGTGTGATTCAGACTGGTGGGGAGGCCTGGCCTGTGGTTGTTCAGATCTTCTGCTCTGATGAGTCTTCTGGAAAAAGCACATGAAGTCCTAAAACCTGGTAACTTGGGCCTAAAAGTACAGAAAACCAGTTTATTTTTCATGTCAAATAATTCACTGCACTGATAGAGCAGAGAGGGGATTACAGTGGAGTTTGTCACAGAGCTGTAAATACTCAATGTGTTCACTTTTGTCTCATTGATCAACTTACAGGCTCTATCCTCTCCTGCCCTGCTTTTTTATAAGATATATATATATAAGATATATATTCTGGTGATTATTCTTGAAAAACAAGTTATTAATCTTTGTTTAAACTACTTGCCTATAAACTTAGAATCATTTTATCCAAGGAGGCTTTTGAGCACAAATTAGGATTTGAAAACCACTGAAAACCACCAATACTATTAATATTTGCAGAAAACTGTTCCCAGAAATATTTAGCTCCAAAATGCTGCTTGTTCCAAGAGTTTTATTTGCATTTTGCTTAGCATTTGTTAGCATGTGAGTTTTCAGACTCCAGCACTAAGGCAGACAAGGGTAATTGTTCTTCAACTGTTGCTGTTATCTGCCTTGAGATTTCCCATTATGAAATGACCTTAAATCATTGTCTGTCAAAGAATCGGATTAGTGCCTGATTAGAAGTGTCAAGTTTCATCTCCCAAAGTGTTTTGTGCCAGATTTGGATTTGAGAATGAATACTTAGAGTATTAGAAGTTAATATCTGATACAATTGAAAGCTCTGCTGGGCAATTACCTTTTTCATTTTGAATTTGTTACCCTAGCGAGTACGGTAGGGCACAAATGAAAGGTTCTAATATCAGAACATTTACTACATGATGTCATGTGCTGCATCCCTCCCAGAAGAATTCATGTTAATTGTCACAGAGCCTTGCCAAAATCATGAGCAGCGTGCAGTAATGAAATCCTAATAGCAGCCAGCTGGGTTTAGAGGCACGTACCCAATGGCTTTAGCATTTTTCAGAGGTACTCCTGTAAGGGCCCTGAACTCCTGCCTGGTGCACTGAGGGAAGGGATGCTGCTGTGGCAGCAGCTCTGCAGAGCTCTGCAGCCTCTGCACGTTGTGTGTGAGGCAGGAGAAGGGCACTGGGTCCATCTCCCTCCCAGTTTCCCTCAATGCCTGCCTGAGCCCAAGGGAAATGTCTGCCTCTGCCTTAAGCTGAACTGCATCACGAATTCCTGCTTATCCCTTACCTTCTCTTTTCCCAGGCTCCAGCCCTGGGAAGCCTATTCTCTGATGTCTGTTTGTTTATAAATGGGTCATTTCCAGGTGGCTTTGCCCTCTCCAGCTGGCCTCAAAACCTAAGCTGTGTGTGGAGGAGTCAGTTTTCTACCCCACTGCAGAAATTCACTCCCTTTGTTTCTTAGGGTGAGGAACATCCCCCAGCCAGCACCTTCTTTCCTGAGACTGACTTGTGGATCACAGTGAAATCGGTGAGGTCACCTTCACAGCTCACACTCCCAGGCAGAGAGAAGGGAAGCTGTGACCATCCTTTTGGGATCTTAGAAAACCACCCCAGCTGTAATCTTCCAGCCCATTTGCTGGTACAGCATCCAAGCTGTGGAGAGGTGAGCTCTGCAGGCAGATGCATTCAGTGGTACAAGCATCCATTCACAGATCAGTTCTTATCCTGTGTTGGGAATCTGACTTCTCACTACCTGTTTATCCATCACCTGAGAGGGTGATACAGTTTTCATTAGTGTCTCCAGCCCTGTATGGCTCCATTTGGAAGTTCCATCTCAGTTTTCTGCTGCTGATCCTGTTGGTGTGCTGATCACACCTGACTAAAACCTTGCACTCCAAAACACTGCTGACCCAAGAAGAGTGCCTGCTGTCCCTGCAGGGGGAAGCTCAGTGGAAAGTGATCTCAGGGCACACTGGCACTAGGGAGAGAGGTCCCTGTGTCCCCTGAGGCTGTGGTGGCAAAGCCCTCCGTGCTGGGGCAGGGAATGCAGAGTGCAGTAGTGCCCTGAGGGACTTTGTGTCTTGGGTGGGATTTTGCACTGGGTCTGTACAGGGACAGGCAGGTGCAGGCTCAGTGACCCCCCTGTGGAGGTGGTGGCAATCCAACAGACATTGCTCCTGAGCAGGGAGAAGCTCCACCATTTCCTGCTCCAGAAGCAGAACTGACAGCCCCTGGAGAAGAAAACATCTCTTGGTATGGTAGGCCAAGTGAGACTTCTGTTTTAACACCAACAAATACAGGGCTTAAAGAGAACTTGGCAGCAGGGTGCTGAAAATCCAGGTGGGGGCTGCAGATTGTGTGCCTTGCCATGGGGAAAATCATGCTGCTGAAATCAGGGGTAATGTTAGATAGAAAATGCTCCCTGGACATCAGTAGGTTTCTCCAGGTCCAGTAGAATATTTGAGAGACAGATGGATAGATGGATGGATAGATGGATGGATAGATGGATAGATAGATGGATAGATAGATGGATGGATAGATGGATAGATGGATGGATAGATGGATAGATAGATGGATAGATAGATGGATAGATGGATGGATAGATAGATAGATGGATAGATAGATGGATAGATGGATGGATAGATAGATGGATGGATAGATAGATGGATGGATGGATAGATGGATAGATGGATAGATAGATAGAAATATCTGATTTTTTCCCCATTTCTAAGTAGTAGGTGAGTGTATTGTATTCAATCCCTTCCTACACCCACCTGCACCAGGAGATGGTTTTCAGCCCATGATATCTCCAGGCTCCTATGGCCTTGGACAGGGACAGCCATCACAGTTTTACACATTTTGCTTGTTGAGCACATGCAAGGTAGAACAATCATAAATCAGCTCAAGCAGCAGTTTTTGCTGCTTCTTCTTTCCCTCTGTAATGAATTCCAGTGCAAACCTGCCATGTTGCACATGTTGTTTTAGCTATGCATACTGTCCTACCTCCTATTTTTCTTTTAGCATGTTGGTAAATGCTCCAGCAGAACAATATCAGAGCAGGGAATGCAATAATTGGTTTTTAAGAGATATCCCAAAATGAAAAGGAGAAAGCAGCAGCTCCACTGTCAGAGGTTTGGCTGTATAAACATAAGTTAGTATTAGATATCTCTAAATTCTGATGTGGGGGAGGAGAGTGGACAGGTCGTGCTGATGATTTTTGCTTTGACACAGCACCAATTGTTCTGATTATTTTTTCTTTTACACAGCACCAGTGTAATAATTTCAAGCAGTAGCCAGAGAGAATGAACACACACACATGAATAAAGGGAATGATTTTCAGGGAAGTGAGTGATAAAAGGCAGAATAGAAATGAAAAATTAAGTCTATTCAGGAGTGGAGGATGGCTCCCAGCAACTGGATAGGGGGAGCAGAAAGGTGGCTGCCAAATAGAACTGAACTTCCCATTGTTTTGATGTAAATATACATATATATGTCAGTGGATATGGAAAGAATGGCAGTTATAGTGCCTGTGACAACTCCAAACCAGTCTGGGTGTTGGACATGGGCAGGATGAGCTCCCTGTGCTCCTGTGGGATTTGCACTGGGTGCTGCCAGGGCTCCCCTGCTGCTGTCCTTTAGCAGGGGCACGGGCACTGCCTGGCCTTGGGGCTCTGCCCAGCTGCAGCATTCGTGCTGAAATGGTCAGAATTGGGTTTGGGTCAAAGAGCTGTGCCTCCTTGCTGGGACATGGGATGCCAGCTCTCTGACAATACTACAGCTTGGTTTTGAATTTATTTTTGAATTTACTTTTTAATTTTAAATTCTTTTTTTTTTTTTTTCTTGCCAGGAGGGGAAATAAACCCCACTGCATGCAGTTCATAATACTTACTAAAAGAGGAGGGTGCTTAATTTCCCTAATTCCTTTTTTGTAATGAGCTCAGCAGTACTTTCACCTCTGTTTAATATGAAGGATATCTTTTGCTTCCATGGATGCCTTTTGGTATCTTTTTTTTTTTCAGAATAATTAGTGGTATTTTGGTGAATGGGAGGTGGGGTCTGTAGACTTCCCAAATGCACTGTGATTGCCCTTATCTGATCTCTGTGGGTTTCCTTACAAACCAGAGCAAGGCCTGGGAAAACAAGAGAGAGCTGCTAGGAGAGAGGGCAGTGGTGCAGAGCAGTCCCATCTTTCCAGCAGAGCCCCCAGAGGCAGAGCCAGCTGGGGCTGTGCCCCTGAGTGTCCGACCCTGGCCCCAGCAGGAGCCCAGCCCCGTGGTGCTGCTCCAGCAGCCCTGCCTCTGCTCTTCCTGACATTGGAAGGCTGTGTTGTTCCCAAGGCCTTCCAAAGTCATTGAGGTGGGCAAGCTGGCAGCCTCTGGGGCTTGTAGCCCTGCCACATGGGTGCCACGTGCTCTGCCACAGCCTGGGCCTCTGCAGAGGGTTCCCTGACCACGCTGAAATGTCACGGGTCAGCCTTGCCACAAGGTCTCCATCTCCTCTCCAGTGTAGGCTCTGGTACATTGGTTTTCCTTAACAAGCCAAACATTGCCATCTAGAACTGAGGGAGCTTTTCTGATCCCCTCGCTGCTGCTGAGAGCTGGTGTAATGAGAAGGAGCAGGAATGACCTCTGGAGCCCGATGAGCCTTTGGGATGCCATGAGTTCCACACAAATGACTATAAATAATTGCCTAGGTTGGCCTGACCTCGGGTTGTCTGAGGAGATGATCTGATAATGGCAGGAGTGACTCTGGTTCTGTTCTGAAGCTGAGATCCCGTTTAGGATTATACTCATTTGAACTCTCTGTAATTTAAGAAGAAAGCTTTCGGCATGCGCCAGTGCTGGAAACACATTCTGAACGCAGAGGTCACTGATGTGGCAGTTGAAATCATCAGGAAATAAGTCACTTGGGACACGAGTTTAAGCCCAGCTGAAAAGTTACCTCCTGTTTGACAGTGCAGTTTTCTATCCCTGGTCTCCCAGCCCTGGTCAGAGCTGCCAAGTTTTGTATTAACCCCTCAGGTCTGCAGCGTGGGGTGGGCAGAGCCGGCTCTGCAGGACCTCAGCAGGGAGCTCTGCACACTTTGGGTCTCCTCAGGCTGAGAGCAGCCTGCAGAAGGGCCAGCTGGGCACCCCCTCTCTCCCTGGGGGCACCCTTCCCTCCTGTCCTTTCAGTGACAAGTGATGGGTGCTCATTTCCAAGAATCAGTAACCCATTTCGTGCAATGTGGTTCGAGAAAGGAGAAATCATTAACAAAGACAGCCTTTATTACAACCTTGCTTAGTCATGCCTTTCTTGTTTTCCTGACACATTGTGAAGAACAAAAGTGACTCGATGGTCTTTAATGTCTTTTCCAGCCCTAATGATTCTATGACTTTTTTTTTCCCCTGTAATTTCATCATGCAGGATGCATGGTGTGAGGAGTAGTTGCATTACCTGCTGTCAGTTCACCCCAAGGTGCTCAGAACTCACAGCTCTTCATAAGACATGACCTTAATAAGTAATAAAAGAATTCTTTGGGTTTTGAGGTGTGCCCCCAGTCCCAAAAAGAAAGATGAGAATCTTGGTGTTCGACAAAAGCTGTCAAAATTTCCAAGTGGAGGTATCCTGCAGAATCCTCTCAAAGGAGAGGCAAAGCTCAGTTACAGGGCTGGATTTGGTAGCAGTGTCTCAAATCAGCCCTGCCTGTGACTCGGTGTGCCATTGCTGCAAATCTTTGGGTTTTCCAGCAAATAATGGTTTGTAGGTATTGCTGTAGCAGGCAGCAGCTGTGGGGAGGTGATGGATGTGCTGCTGGGAGGGGCATAAACCACTTCAAAATGGCCCAGAGCCCAGCAAACAAGCAGGGCTGATGCTGCCAGTGGAGGTGTTTGCACTTATTGATGGTTGTACACGCAGCAGAAAAAAGTTTGGGAACTCCCTGGCTTGGAATAAAGAATTCCCTGAAGGGAGATGGTCTGTACAGATTAGCTGTGGCCTTGGCACTGTTGGTAAATTGTTTTCTTGCTGGTGCCATCTGAAAGCCCTTAAACCTCCTACAAGACTGGGAGAAAGCTCCAGAGTGATCTGTGTATTATGTATGTATTTTCACTTCTTCCCCAGTGACTGTAAAAATAATTTAATATTACTGTTTTGAGTGATCTCCTAAGAAGCCTATGAAAACTTTAATTCTTCCCCTCTGCTGCCTTTTCTGAGAGGCAGAGCTCTGCTTTTCCTTCCTTTGCTTAGCCAAGAGTAATCTGTTGAGGGACATAACTGTATTTGGGGCTCATTTCCTTGTGTCTGTAGCAATAATATGGGCCATAAATAGTGCAACCTGATTTATCATAAGCAGAGCCGCATGGGGAGGGGGGCAGATTTAATCAGATTTAATTTTTAATCGTGAGGAGATGGCAAAGGCTTTATAGGTGTGAAAGGGTGACAGAAGAGGACATTCACAGTGCAGATTTCAGACTGTTTGTAAGGTATTTGTAAAGTATTAGCTGAGACTTTTCAAAACAGCTGCAGGTTTAGTCACGTCCTCCACTGGGGTGTGATGGGTGAGAAGTTTAAATACCGTGCATTCAGAAAGAGGAAGAAAGGATTGAAAACGTTTTCAGTCCTTACTGAAGCATCCCAGGGTACACTGGTGTGAGCAGAAGGGAAAGACAGGTGAGATCTACTGGATGGCTGGGCAAGCTTCCAAGAGCATCAACATTTTATTTTCAGGGATGAATAAAAGCCTCCAAATTGCTGTAGACTTGGCAGGTAAGGGTTGTTATGCTTCATCTTGCCTCTTGGCCAGCAGGCTCAGGGAGTGGGAGCTTGCCAGATACGGCAGTCTTCCCCACTACCTGAATTTAATTTAAACCATTCTGTGCAGCCCTGATTTTAATCCTTTCATTTTGGTTTTGGGTTACCGCATATATGGCACAATGGAAATGTTTTTTCGAACTTAAATTAGAAACATATTTTAGGAGACAAAAAAAAAAAAAAAAAAAAGTGCCTGTCTTTTATGCAGAATGAAACATCTTTAACTGTTAGAGCCATTGGACCATATTACTTGAAAAGTTTGGTTATTAATAGAAAAACGTGGATTTTTCTTTTTCGTTTGCCTTTTCTTCTTCCAGTTGCACACATTTCTTCAGGGTGGACAGCAAGTAAGTTTTTTAAGAGGACTGGAGATAGAAATGTGTCAAAGGTAAAAAAAAAAATCAGGGTGTTCATCTTTATTTTTACACTCTGCACGTAAGAGTAATGGTGAGGCTTTTAAAATCCTACTGAGATCCTTTTGTTTGCCATAAATGATGGCAATGTTTTCATCACCTCCAAGAGTCCGTGTTTCCAGGATATACCATCAACTTTTGCTCCACATGCAGTGCAGGGCAGGTAGTGTAAGTGCTCAATCCAAGTAAAAGTGCTGGAAAGAGGATGGGTTGCAACTAGATCTTCAGTTTTCTGCACAGCTTGGCCTTGTTTCTTCCACAAGAAAGAGACAACTCAATAGAGAAAAAAGATGGGGGTTTTTCCCATTTTTTAAAAACATACTCAGAGTGGTTTTTTGAGGCTAGAAAGTCTAGAACATTCAGATCTTTGTGGAACTGCCAAAGCACACATGTGAGAAGCACAGGGGAAAGCTGTTGGAGCAGCTATCAGCAATTCCCCTTCAAATGGATGGATGGATATGCTGGGTGGGATTTCAGAGGTCCTGGCTGTGGCTCATCCATCAAAAGCACAGCTGGAAGATGGGAGAGTGCAGTTTAAAAGTGCAGATTTCATTCTCCTGGCCCAGGAGGATGGGTGTGAGGTAGCACCCTGACCAAGGTTTGGCATTTCACAGAGCCTGAGCACCAGAGGGGCTGATTCAGTGTTAAGGTGTTTGCAGGCCTGGAAATGTCTCTCAAGGTCCAAGTGACTGCAGTGATGCTCATTGACTTGTTGTGAGTAATCCCTAGGGTCTGACAGAAGTAGGGGTTTTAATGCAGATTATTAGTAAATCTGATGTGTGTTGATGTGATTTATGCACTTTTTAATGCTTGCATGTTGGCAGCACAACTTGGAAACAGAAAGGAATGTTTGCTGTGCAGTCGTGCTCAAAGGACTGTCCTTAATTCTTTGAAGGATCATTCAGGGCCAACTCCTGATAAAATGTGCCTGAGCATGGGGGCTGCAAGGACACACCCTGATGTCCAGCACCAGCTTCTCTGTGGCACAGATGTCAAATTGTTGGTCTGTGGGGTTGTCTTACCGAACTGCTGGTGGTGCTTGTTTCAGCACAAATACATAAACACTTGACAGAGTTTGAGACAGATCACTTTGAGAAGTGTGCCTTTTGAGAAATCCACGTTAGGGATGAATTTCATCCATTTTTTTTTTAATTACGTGAATGAGGCCACTGGAAAAATTGCTTATTTCTGTTGTGCCTGGGAAGTGGTGGAGTGAGCAGATTGAAATGTGGCTTCCCTGAGTGCTGGTATGCAGAGAAGGTCATGAAGTCACCCGTGGGTGTTGGCCAGGATCACATCTGACACCGTCACCTCTAAAGGCAAAGCAAAGTGAAAGAGGGGAAGGGACTGGCAGGGTATCACTGGTGGAGAAAGCTTATCTCCAACGTGCTGGCTACCCTGGCAAAGTGTAAAAAGGCCAATTAGCTCTGCTTATCCTTCCCTTCCTGTTGTTCCCAGCCTGGGTGTGAGCCACTCACAACTTCTTAAGGCTTTGAGCAATGAGCTGCTTTTTTTAAGGACTGGCAGGAAATCATTTAATAAGCTGGGGGGAGGGAGAAGTTTCCTGTTCTAGTTAGTCCCTATGTAATTCCTAAACTAAAAAAAGTTCAGTGGACCAGACCACCAGCCCCAGTGTCCCTACGTGTGCTCCTCTGAGAGAGGTGACCTACCCAAACTGATCACATCCCCAGGAATCTCACCTCCCTCCCAGCTGGACCCCTAAAAGCCATCAGTTCTTTTAAAAGATGAATATGCTGAGTGTTTTCTTGCAGTTGGATGCAATGGAAGTGCTGTCAAGGCCGTGACTGTGGCTCTGTGCAGAGGGGCTGCCTCAGAGCCTCGGGGCCCTTTGGAGCCTCACAGACACTGAGCCCAAGTGAAGCCTGTTTCGCAGTGCACAGGGGAAAATACAATGGAGATTGATGCACCTTGGTCTTGTCTTACACCGTTTAGCATCCATACTTAACTTCATTACTCTGGTCTGTGAATACAAGGCCTTCATTCCCCTTTAATCCCCAGGCCACCGAGGTGAATGCCAAGAAATTCACCCCACTGTGAGTGCCAGGGGCTGAGCAGTGCGTGCCCCACTTCAGTTTGGGGCAGTGAAAACCTGCACAGCTGCCTTGTGCTGCCTGGGCAGCCCTGCCAGCTGCTGCCCTGTGCTTTCACTCTGGCACTGACTGCAGCAAAGTGGCTGTGCCCACACGCCCTGAGAATGGGGCCAGGTCGTGCAGATTCTGCTCTGCACCTGGCTAAAATGCATAAGGCACTTACATTTATCTTGCTGGCGCTTTTGGTGTGTTTTATCTGCAGATTTGTTTCCCAGGTCTTATTCTCTAAATTTAAAAAAAAAAAATCAGAATTTGAAATGCAATTCTGAATTCACTAAAGCACGTGTGTGCTTGTTTAAAGTTGTGTAAAAATATCGTTTTAGTGATTGGAATGGGTGAATGGGAAACATCAACTTTGTCAAAAGTAAATTTAAAGCTTTTAATACTTTAACAATCCTGCTGAAGAGTTGCACAAAAAGTGTAGTGTATTTAAAAAAAATGCTCACTAGATAGGATTTCATATTAAAAGTGGTACTGACTAATCCTGCACTGCTAAGGGAAAGAAACACAAACTCTGCTGTGCTTCCAAGTGTATAAATGGTATTATTCAATAACTGAAGACAAATCCTTTTATCAAAATCCTTTTGACAAAGGCCTGGCATTTGTTTTCTGACAGAAGTGTGTGTTTCTTTCTGGGGCAGACATCCTCCACACTGCTGAGGAACATCTCAGAAAGCCCAGCACCAAGGGGTCCTAAGGAAGGATGTGACAGAGCTCTGCAAGATGTGACATCTGGTGGATGGCCTGGCTCCAGTGACCCAGGGCCCCTGTCAGGTACAGTGATGAGCTTGGTTTTATTGAGCTCTTTAACAAATTTCAGATGACTTGATTAAAATCATGAGTGTGCAACTCTGTCTCCACTGGGAGTTCCCTTCCTTGTGCTGCAGTGGGCAGCACAGCACGTTGAGGTGGTGTTTGAATTTTGCTAAATGATTACTTGACAGCACTGAAGGATTACAAATTTGTGTTCTTTAAAATCTGAGAGAGAAATCTGGCAGGCCAGAGGTGCAGCATGTGTTGTCACATTTTCCTCTCTTTCTGCTTTCCAGGACAGGTGTGTTTATTGTCGTGGGCTTGTACACCTGCATTTCTGTTCTGTAATTACCAGCTTTTTAAAAGTCCCCAAAATCATTTTAGTCACCTGAAATGCATCTCAGTGCTGCATCTCAGTGCAATATATTTAACTGCCTTTTTTTTTTTTTTTTTTTTGCATTTTTTACTTCTAGCCAAGAACCTCACCTTTAAATGAAATGATTGATTGTTTGCAACATAGAAGTTGCAGTCCTCTGTGGCTCCAAGTGTGGAGACTTGCTTGAAAGCAGAAATTGCAAAAACAAATAAAAAATTAGTGTTTAATGGAGTTCAGCCTGGTATTCCTTGGTGAGACTGGAGCTGTGAGGCAATCTTTGCAGTGGTAGCTGCAGTAGGAGCTGGCAGTAGGAGCTGAAAAAGAGGGCACAGGGAAAACAGCTGAAAAATTAACATTTTTCAGCTAAAAATGAATCTTTCCAAGCCTGTTTCTGTTGGGTTTATATACTTCCATGTATATGCTGTTCAGAAGCTCCAGATTGTGCATCCTTTATGATTTTCCCTCAGTCATTCCAGAAAATTTTCTCCCCTGGTTATTGGTTGTTGCAGAGCTACTCAAGCAGGGGAAGATTTGTTTGCTTATTTTTATTTTGTTTTCTTCCTGAGATGCTCTGTCTGGAATTTCAAAGCAAAGGAAAACTTTTGGGGTGAAATTCTTCTGCCAAGGGTTGGGGTGGTTATTTCGAATAGCTGGAACCTCCATCAGAGACATAATTATTCCTAATGATGAGGGGATATCAATCTGCCAGTAGTTTGCCTGGGACACAAATACACACACGTGCCCATTGATTGAAATCTCTGACCTGAGCTTCTGTGTCCAGGAAAAAGTTGTTGATTTTATCCCATGACAGTGTCAAAATACCTCCACCACAGATTTGTATAACCTGTGTTTTTTTCACCACGCTTTCCTTATTTTTTCCTGAACTAAATTCTTGTAAGATATTCTCTTCTCAATGTAAACCCACTGGTCTGCCTTCCCCCTTAACCTCCAAGGATTTCGTTTGGGAGGGGGAAGTGTTTAAAAATAATTCCAGATATGGCAGAACAGCCTGTATCCTTTCTATAGAGTAGCTGACATCAGACTTCTGGGTTCACAAAATGGTCAACCAAAGATCAGTAAAAATATCTGAGGATTGTGAAGGGCAAACTTTTTTTTTTCCTCTTCCCTTTAAAGGGAAAATGCAACATTTTAAGCAGGAGTAGATTTTCAGGCTGTGGAAGGCTGAATGACACACACCTTTTACTAAAACTATTGTGATTTTACAACCTAAAGTACTCCCCAACCTCTGAAAAGCTTCACCTCAGAGGATACACGTGGCCCTGCTGTAACTCCAAGTTAATAAACAGATTAAGAGCCCTGTGCATGAGTAGGGCTGGAGAGAAAAAGGGAAATCTCTCCAGTTTCCCTTGTGCCTGAGTTAGTGACACTCAGGCACCCCTGGTGCTGCCTTGGGGTGAGTGAGGGTTGTGTTTTGCTCCTGTTAGAGCTGGGGGATGTGAGGAGCTGCAGGTGGAGAACTCCTTCAGAGCAGGGGATGTGTGCCTGCAGGGCAGCCCCGGGATGCTGCTGCTCTCAGGTGGCTTCTCAGTGGGGAGGGCGTAAAGGGGGAGCCAGACTGGGACACACAGGACAAAAGCTGAGGAGGAGGTGGGGGTGTGGGCAGGAATTGCTTTAACAGAGAGGGAGCTCTGTGGTTTGCTCCTGTTCCAGGACCAGGTGCTGTGGCTGAGGTGCCACTGCCACTCAGGCAGGAGCAGCAGCAGCCTGGGGGCCCCTTGGTGCTGTCCTGCTCAGAGCTACCTTGCACAATGTTCTCATCGAGGTTTCTGATTTGAGGGAAGCACCTGAAGTGCTCGAGGAGAGGGCAGGCAGCAGAGCAGGGTTATTTCCTTGTGCCCAGGTGTGATGTGCTCCAAAATTCCAAAACAGGCGCTGAGTGAGGGACTCCAAAGGGCAAGGGCATGGTCAGCACTGCCTGGCCAGGCCAGGACCTGAGGCAGGGTGGACAACAAACCTTTGCAAACACGCAGCTGAAAGCATTCCCTTACTGCAGTGCCCCACTCCAAGAGCTGGAAATGGACCAGCAGGGCAGATTTTCCCTGAGTTAGTATTTTCCCCACTACGTGTGAGAAATGTTGAGAGTGGCTTTGGAGACTTTGAAGTGACTCATTTGAAAGCACCACTGAATTGTTCACAATGTCCAGTGGACACCCATCTGCTGTGTTTTCTCACTCTCTCCTACCTAACAAAGCCAGAACTCCTTGTGAACTGATATCTGCTAAGATCAATATTTTACACTTCCCGAATTTCTTGGCTTACCTTTGAAAGACTAAATCTTGAAATAATAATTCATTTTTTTAAACTAGAAATTCAAATTACCTTTTTTCCCTGGCATATAAGATTAGACAGGGAGAATAACCCACCCTTTCCCCCAAACCCCTGCCTACATTGCCATGTGCCTATACACAGCCGTGCCAAATCTTTCTAAACGCTACGAGCGTGTTATTTCCTTTTGCTGCATGCTAACAGAATTTCCTAAATCCTTATCCTGCTCAGGAGATAAACTGCTGTACCGCTGTTAAGCATTTTTTGGGGGGTGCTTTCTCTGTTGTTTTTTTTTACGGAGGGGAAGCGGCAGGGATGCTCGGGCTCCTGCAGGAGCCCCCGCTCGCTCCTGCCCGGCTCTGGCCTCAGGCACCGCTGCTCTCCGCTGTCTCCATCGTTTCACTGATGCCCCCTTCTGCCCTCCTCGCCTCACACCACGGGAAAAGCCTCCCCCGGCACAGGACACCGGGCGGGTTTGGGCGCTGCCGCCTGTGCCGGGGAGCGCTCCAGAGCATCCCCAGCCCTCTGCCTCTGCTGCCAGCCAGAAACGCACCCCTGAACGCGTGAAGGAAGGGGGTGGGAATGATTTCATCCATTAGAAATCCGTGTGTGTGCGTGTCTGTGTCACCAAAAAGCTCTAAAAGGCCCGTTTGGCTTCTTAGCCCAAAACCTCCGCTCTCAGTTGTGTGGCCGCCCGTGCGCTTTCAGCCAAAGCATCACATCAGAGATCGGCTCCTCCTCACAAAAACTAATTAACGGGCTATCTTTGAAAAATTGGCTCTGGTCTCTGTGGCTGCTCTCGCTCACTTTCCTCCCCAGCAGCCCCTTTCGGGTGACAGGGGGGTGCCCATGCCCTGCTCACCCCGGGTGCCCCAGCCCCGGGATGCGCCTGTCCGTCCGTGCCAGAGGGACCCGGTTACCGAGCTGAGAACAGCACCCAGACCTGCTCTTTGCTGCTGCCCCGGGGGGCTCAGTTCCACCCGGGTGCGGTTCTGACCTTTGCTGGGAAGGAGAGGGAAAGCAGCAACTCCCCCGAGTTTAGCTGGTGTGGGGATGTGACCTTGGCACTGAGCAGCTTCACCCCAGGGCTCTGCCCGCCCCCCCAGAGCTGTGCAGGGACGGGTCACTGCTGCTGACTGCAGGGATCCCTCTGGAAGGAATGGCCATTCTGGGAAATACCTGAGAGGCATCTCCTCCCCGTGCTGTCCCAAGTGCTCCCCTTGCACAGAAAGCAGAGTTCCCAAAAAGCTGAATGCTTGTGTAACACAGAGCACAAGTGCAAGGAGTGTGGGTGCTTGGGCAATTAAAAAAAAAAAAAACAAAAAACAAACCCACAAAAAAACCCCACAAAAAAAAAAAAAAAAAAAAAAAAAAAAAAAAAAAAAAAAAAAAAAACCAAAACCAAAACCAACCCAAAAAACTAGAAACTCCTGTCAATTCAAAATATGGATGAGAGGATACAGGCTGCTTTCATTCAGCATGGAAAGGGAGGGCAGGGAATAAATAATGCCATAGAGATGGGACACAAAACATTCCTCAGTTTCAGGGACTTTTAGGAAAAAAAAAAAAAGGAAGATGCCTGTGGGAATGTTTCTGGATTTTTTCAAATGCAATGCCAAGATTGTATCACTGTTTCTCGACATCAGCTGCAGTGACACAGAACCACTGTGCAAGAAGGTTTTAGTCACTGCACTATCTTTGTTTTTACAATATTAAGTGCAGTTACCCATTGCATGGAATGATCTCTCTTCTAGGTCAAACTCCTTTGTTTGTGTTGCAATGACAGCTTGACAAAAAATGATTTAATGACTAAAATGAAAAGTGGTGCAATATTGCAGTCCTTATATCACGAACAATTTAGGAATTAAAAAAGAATAGCACAGAATTCATGTATTTTTCAAAAAATCATCAGAACAACCCCCTTAGGTCCAGTTAACACTGACATTTAAATTGACCTTAAGTTTTAACCAAAACACCTGTGTTTTTTAAGGAAAAAAAAATACCAACCTAATTGAAGTAAAGCCTTTGTATCTGAAGTTCTCTCCTGTGTGCTGATATAGCTGTCCCTGAGATGGAAACTCCTGCTTCTCCCTGTAAACAGCAGTGAGAGCTGGCAGGGGCAGCTCCTTCCCACCAGCCCGTGCTCATGGGATGTTGACACACAGGAGTGGCAGAGAGGAAGGTGCAAACAGACAAAAATCCCAGCTGAATGAGTGGGTTTTTTAATCTTCTTGCACCTGTTTCCAGGAGGGAGTGTGACACTGATAGGGTGCAGAAAGGAATGTTACAACCTGGGCAGCAGGACGGGGGTGGAGGCTGGAGCCCCAAGGGGGGAGTGGGATGGGGGAGGAGGAAGCAGGAGCTTGCATCGTATTTCAGACCTTGAATTTGGAAGAATTTGGTATGTTGAAGACAATAGTTTAAGGGAAATCAAATCATTTCAGAGAGATTTTAGGTATGGTGTTTACTGAGGAAGAGAGGTATTGACCTGCAGAGTGTGAATGCAGCACCTTTTGGAATAGCTTGATTTCCAAAAGCTGTTGCTGCCAGACCACAGCACCGACTCTGCTGTGAGGATTTCATGCCCAGCAGGATTGATCTTACCTCCCAAGCTAAGTGCCTGGGCACAGAGTGGGGATCTGAGTGGTCAGAGGTGGGACATGGAGAGGAGGAACCATCCCAGGCAGGGCTTGCTGTGAGCTTGGAGAGCCGTGCAGCCTCTGCAGGGAGCTCTGCCAGGGAGGTGCTGGTACCCCCTTGGGGAGAGGGCAGAATCCACAGAAAGGGCTGCTGGAAGCTTTTCCAGCTCCACTTTATCCACCTCTAGCACCAGGTCCCTGAAATCCTCAGGGGGCTGATCCCAGGCTTCAGGAGAGCCTGCCTGGGGGACAGGAGGGCACCCTCCTCTTCCAGCCCTTTGTTCCTCAGTGGCCTTTTCCCTTACAGTGACAGAATTGTGACAAATGGCTAAAATACTCTGCTCTGCAATGTTTCTGGAGATTTGTGAACCTGCTGCTTTCCAGCTCCTTTCCTTTCCCTGGATCCTGTGCTGGGTGTTCCCTGGCCACTGGTGGCAGCTCCAGCTGCCAGTTGCACTCAGAGTCCTTTGAAACGATGCAGAACAGAGATGAATTTCAAATGGTGCTCAAAGCCCTGTGTTATTGCTATAAATCCTCGAGGTTTTTTCTCTTTTGCTCTCTTTCGGGTGGACTCCTAGCTAGTTTGACAGGAGCAGGGGATATTTTTGATATATGGCATCAGGTCTGTTAGTTCAGAAACCCCACACAGAAGCTTGTTTTCAGAATGAGAGAAAATAAGATTAAACAGGACAGGGAATGCTGTTATGAAGGAATGAAAATATTTTCATTACCAGAGTATTTGTATGTCAACAGCTGATAGGGAATGATGTGAGACATTCCCAGAAGGACTGGCTAAGATTTTTTTTCCTTCTGTAATAGACCAATTAGCAGCGCTCAGATTAAATGAGCAATGTCACATTGCTTCTTGCATTAAAAAAGTGTGACATTCAGTCTCTTTATCTAGTAAATATTTGCATTTTTTATCCTTGGGACTTCAGTTACGCTGCTTTCAACAGCTCTAGGTTCCCAAGTAATACAGGGAAAATGGTAGCTTGCCCAACAAAACTTTCAGACAGACAGATATATTTCTTTAATGTAGTATAGATTTTAAACTATTTATTCATGAGAAGCTTTGTACGCTCTTGGAACACATACACAAGCGAAAAGGAGGGGATATTAAACTCTGCTAACACAGACCTTGTAATATTTTTAAGCTGACTTCATGAGTTAATAAAAGAGGAAATGAGCAAATTCAGTTTCAGACTCTGCTGCCCAGCTCTCCTGGAGCAGCCCTTGAACTGACCCAAAAGAAATTATTTGCTTTTCAGTTGTTTTACAATATTAAAGTGGTTAGGAGAAATTTTAGTCTTTTCCTAGAGAAAACAGCTGAATATGGAGATAAAAAATCAGTGCTAATAGAAAAAAAAATGATTTGCAGTGTTTCTTTGGTTTCTTAGCAGCTTTTGGATTCCACTGCAGAAGAGGCTGGGTTTTTTTGGTGACAGGGCTCATTTTATGAATTAATGTTGGTTTGCAGTGGGTAGAAGAAATTGAGACAGATTTAAAGAGCTTTAACATTTAATTGAATTTAGTTTCCATATACCTTTTCTATTTCCACATGCCTGGAAATTTGCACAAGTTAATTATCAGTTAATGGTTCTGCTCTTTCTCAGATGAGTAATTGAAGCAGGTTGTAGCTCAGAATCAGATGGCTCCTTTGGCAGTGATGTGATCTGCATCTCCTGCCAGTTACGTGAGTTCATTGAAAAAAGGCAGAAACGATGGAATATTATTCCATTTCAGCATCCAGAGGACTCCCATTTCACACGACACCGTGTCCATCCAATTCCTCACTCTGCATTCACCCACTGGTGTGTTTCTACCTCATCTTCACCCTCTTCCTCAAATCTGTTCCTTTTGCTGATTGCCCTTTCTGAATACAGAGCACAAAGCCTGTTCCTCAGGGTGGAGGAACACTTGAGAGAAGAACAGTAAATTCCATGAGAGATGCTGATTTATAACATTGTAATATGCTCCAGAAAAGACTCAGGATCCTACTCTCTGTTGCATTTACACATGGCCATCTTTCCCTTAAGAGCTTCCAATATTGCCTCAGGGGGAGTTTCAGAGGGGCCTAAGTAACTGCAATATTCATCTTCACCCAGGTTCCAGGGGACTTTCCTTCAGGGATATCCAAGAGATCCTTTAGAACTAAATATAAGTTGTCTTCCTAATGGTTTTTCAGATTTTCTTCTGAGGTTCATTGGTTTCCTCTCTTTTGCTGCTTCTGAGCTTGAGGATTCCAGCTGACACCATTTCTGGCAGCTGGATTCTGGTTTGTTACCTCAGCAGCTCTGGAAATAGGGAGATGATGGGAACCTGCCCTCTATGTACAAGTCATTAAACGTGCATGCTGGGAGGGAGGGTTGAATTGTGTCAGAAAACCCCAGCTTTCCCCTTTTTCAACTCATCTGCAGCTACTCGAGGTGTTTACAGCATCTGTTGCCTTTTTGGACCTATTTGGAAGTGCAGATTTCAGTGCATCTCTGTGTTTCTTTGGGAGGTGTGTGTATACATGTCAATGTGTGCAGGAAAGACCATTTCTCCTCTACTCCTCTTAAAATATTTTTATTTGCTATTTATAGAGAGCACCTCTCTAGAGCAAAGCTGAAATGATACAAACACAAACATTGCTCCTCACCCACTCCAAAAAATCCCAGAATGTGAAGGTCCTTCCCTGGAAATGAGTCCAGTCCCATGGACATTCCTTCCTTCCTGCAGGAAAAAAGGAGCGGGTGCCAACTCAAATAGGGTCCTGCTTTCCATCCAGGGGGATGAGTGTGAGTATAAAGAAGTTAAAACTAATGTTGATTAGCTAATAGTCACGTTTGAAATGGGCTCTTCCCACCCCTGGATACTGCTGGGGTCACTTGGAAGAGGAATGACTGCAGGGATTTCACTCAGGGTGGGGATCCTCAGACAAAAATGCAGTGAACAACTCATGCACTGTTCTCCCCGCTGCAGAAAAGCCTTCACCTCTTGCTGGAGTTTTTTTGGCATCCAGAAGAGCTTATCTTCCAGCAACATGTAGAGTGTAAGGTGAATTGCAAAAGAGGAATGCAGACAGCTTCTCCTATCAGCACATTGTTTTGGTTAAAACTCCACTGGAGTTCTGCAAAAATGCGCTGGGGAAAGAGAAACAGGACAAAGTCAGCCTGTCCTCTGGGTTTGCTTAGTTAATCAAACAGGCTTATTGGGAAATTAACACTTCTGGGCTTAGAAAAGAATTGCTGTTTTGTTTTTCAGATGCCTTCAAGCGCTGTATCCAGCTGTCTGAGTAACAACCAGGCACAAAAATAACTCCTGCATGCACCTCTGGCTGTGAATGCCAAGGTGGGGGCCTGGAGCCTGCATTGGCAGCACTGCTAGGGCAGGTTTGCTTGGAGAGAAGAATATTTTTGGGCCTGACTTCTTGTGAGTGACTGTGGGCCTTGCAGCACTCGGGGTGCTGGCAAGAGCCAAGTTCTCAGCAGCTGGTCCCAGTGTTAAAGCTGGTTTAGACAAAAGGGGAATGATCAGCCATGGAGTTGCTATTTCCTAGGAGCTGATTTTCCTGTCATTTCAGACACACATAACTCTCTCCTATCCCATCATGTATTTTTGCCTGAAAATATATTGTGTGCCAGATGAATATTGATTTATTTCTCTTTATTGCAGGCAAAGTAAATACAGGCAGCTTACCAAAGCACTTGAAAAAAAAGCAAACATTGAAGAGAGGCAATAGATCACCTTCTCTATGATATTTTCTGCCTATTTTAGAATTATCTGATAACATCCACCAATATTAGCTGTTCCTTTTCTCTATAAAATCACCCTTTAAGAAGTGCCTGCTTGCAAGGCTGGATGTCCTGTACTTCCCTCTCCTGAGCACACCAGTGTGACTCTCACAGCACCCTCGATCCTCCTGGAAACTTCAGATGCATTTTTCAGCCGTTGATTAAAAGGTGCTCTCACATTTTCTAACTCATTTGTGCAGGGAATCAAGCCTCCTCCAAAAGCATGAATCTGCTGGATGTGTTGGCTGTTTCACAGCACTGAGAATCGCCCCTGGCTCTGTTGCCTTGTCCCCTTGCCCCGGGGACACTGAAGCTCTCTCCCCAGATGATGGAACTGAAGCTGTTCTCCCCAGAACAGCTCGTGTGCACCTTGAATTCTCTGTCACCAGCCTTGCCACCACTCTACATAATTCCCTTTTCTTCCTTGCTCTTGGAACCTCCCTCTTCTGTGACATTTCCTTCCCAGCTTGAGGAGTTTCAGTGCTTGCTGGCTGTTTCCTCAGCTGTCTTTACACCCTTTGCATTCTGTGGGGTTGCATTTTATCCCTGAGAAGCAGGGCTACATTTCACTTCTCGGCGAACTGGAGCATGGGAAGTACAGCCTGTAATCTCCAACTCATTTGAGGCTGTGTTAAAACAATTCTGGTGACAAATCTCCTCAGCTGGGCAGCTCAGGTGTTCTCTGAGCTCACCTGTGTTCTCGAAGGGAGTGAATTGGGGGAGGCACGTAAAGTTTTGGTTTTTTTAAAAAATTTAATTAAATATTAATTAATTAAAATGAATAAGAATTTTAATAATTCTTATTAATTTTAGTACGAATTTTACTGTAAAATCAGCAAAATGGCAAAAGTCAGGCGTGCTGGGGAGTGGGGGCTGTAGCTCTCTGCCCTGGCTCGGTGGTGTGGACACCAAAGAGCACCCGTGGGTGCTTTCAGTGAGGGGTGCTGTGTGTGGAGAAAAGGGCTCCTTGTCCCTGGAATGGTCCTGCTGGGCTCTGTCCCACCCCTGCAGGGGGAGAGGAGAGGAGAGGAGAGGAGAGGAGAGGAGAGGAGAGGAGAGGAGAGGAGAGGAGAGGAGAGGAGAGGAGAGGAGAGGAGAGGAGAGGAGAGGAGAGGAGAGGAGAGGAGAGGAGAGGAGAGGAGAGGAGAGGAGAGGAGAGGAGAGGAGAGGAGAGGAGAGGAGAGGAGAGGAGAGGAGAGGAGAGGAGAGGAGAGGAGAGACGGGATTTGCAAATTCCTTCTCAGCAAATGCCTTCAGCCAGCGTGCGGCAGGAAACAAAGAAAGGAGTCCCTGCCTGCAGCTCGGCAGCCTGAAGACCTTTCCTTTACCCTGCGCGGTTGAGAGACATTTCCTGAGCGCAGAGGCTGCCCGGGCACTGATGCTCTCGGGTGGGGCTGGGGCAGCAGGGCAGAGCCCGCTGTGGGAGCGCACTGGATGCGCACCTGGGGAATCTGGCCATGGCAAAGGCTAAAGATGGAAGTCAAAACCAGAAAGAACACTCAAAAATGCTGTAAATGTATCGAAAATGTACATTTACATTTCGTAAATGTATGGTCCCAGTGTTAAAGCTGGCTTAGACAAAAGGGGAATGATCTGCGATGGAGTTGCTATTTTCCAGGAGCTGATTTTCCTGTCATTTCAGACATTTCAGACACACATAACTCTCTCCTATCCCATCATGTATTTTTTTTTTCCCTGAAAATATATTGTGTGCCAGGTGAATATTGATTTATTTCTCTTTATTGGAGGCAAAGTATATACAGGCAGCTCACCAAAGCACTTGGAAAAAAGCAAACGTTGAAGAGAGGCAAGGTTTGATTAGTCAATGCACTCTAATTGTCCAGAGTTTCAGAGTTTGGTTCTGCACTTATTAGAATAACTCCCAGGAAAATCTCTTTGGTCAAATATATCCCTGTGGAAATCTGTCATGCTGGATTAAGTTCCTTTGTTCTTGTTTTTGTTTTTTTTTTCCTTTAGGGTTTTTTTTTTTTTCTTTCATATTTTTAGGCTCTTAAGTGGATTTTTCTCTTAAGGGTGAGAATTAAGACAAGCCTCACTGTATATATTCAGAAGGAATCAATAAGGTTTCACTTCCCTTTTGTGGGGCTGTTAGCCAAAAAGGAAGATACCTCTAGTGTTTCACTCCAAGAAAAAAAAACAAAAAACAAACCAACCAAAACTGAAGTGTCTGTTCAGCCCTGGTTTGAGGGATCTGATAGGGAGCTGGAATTTATCATTAAAAAGCCTTGCAGTTGAATTTCAGCTCTTCACAATGGACTAATCTTGGAGTATGCAGGGCCAGATCAGCTTCCTTTGTGCCAGTAATCAACAGCAGATAATTTGGGGGAGTTAACTGGCAAAAGAAAAAACCCTGAGATGAGCAATCCCTGTTCAAACTTTCTCTGATTTCCTTGCTTTTGTGTCCCTGGTTTTGCCCTTTCTCTCACCTTAAAGGGTCTAATTAAGTGAGCCTGTTAATTACCTGGCCAGCTGTGCTGGCTCTGCATTAAATGATCTTTTGGTGTTTTTTAACGTTTTAGCCAACATTAGACCCACTACAGCAGCTCTCATGATTTTTTTGTTCAGTCTGTATGAAGCTTCTCTCTTTGTAGGAGGTAAATGGTTCAATACAGGCAAGAGGAAGAGAACATTGTCCCTCTTTGCCTCCTGGTGATCAACTCTCCTAATGAATGCCCTGCCTGGTGGTTGTGCTGCTCCTCTTTCCAGGAACATGAAAGATATCCTGGAAAGACAATGAACACAGAGGCTGTGCCAATGAAAAGTCATAATTCATGTGAAAATGCAGACAGTCTAAAAAAGAATAACTGGATCAGCACAATAGTGGCAAATCCTTCTTAATTAACTGCTTTGACAAGGGGAAACTTTCTAAAATGCCAAAATAAAAGGCTTAGCTGACCTATTCATATCAAATAAATCCAGCATCCCTCCAGCAAATCTCCTTTCTTCATCATCCTCTGAATAACCTGGGTTAGAACAGCTGGATAAGGAACAACTCTGAATTGCAGATGCTGCAATGCAGATTATATTTTATTAAGCTGAAATGAGAGACACAGCAAACTCTCCCAGGGAGTTCAGGAGTTTCCACCCTCCTAGTAATTGCATACTGTACAGGAAATGGAGGTTAAAAAAAAATTACAAAAGTCACTCAGGGTATCTCTAATAGCTTCAGTGCCTTGAAACAAGTTTTCATCTCAGAAAGCCTCTGGAAGAAAGAATCAGGAAAGCCTTTTGGTAGTTCTCGGTATTTGTCAGGACAAAAGCTCCTGAGCTGTGGTGCAGCCCCCCAGCCCTGTGCAGACTCTGCACTGACATCTGCATTTCACCCTGAGCTCTCCAGGCCTCTCCCTGCCCAAAGTTCCTGCCCAGATGTGCTGCTTTCCTCTCCTGCCACCGCTGCTCTCCCCTGTGGGCACCACCTCCTGAGGAGGGTGATCTTTGCTACTCCTGCAAAGCAGAACTGAAAGTATTTTGTGTTGTCAGTCCCACAGGCAGGCAGACAGGAGCATTATCAGCGTGCAGCTTTCATCTCCCCCAGATAAAAACTCAGCACTGGCCTGGAGCTGGAGCTCCAGGTTGCTCTTGCCCACAGCACATCCCCCTTTCTGGGAGTACAGCTGTGCTCCGAGCTTCCCTCCAGCCACCTGGGCTCAAACTGCATCTTAAAGGGAGAGCAATGCTTTTCCTCCTCCTTCCCCTCCTTTCCTAATGAATCCTATTAAAAAAAAAAAAAAAAGTCCAAGTCTGTGCTGTTAGCTCTTGAGAATAAGGTTGTTTTGGCAGTTGCAAGTCATGACAGTTGCTATAAAAGGGAGGCTTTATACTCAGATTATGCTTTGTGAGGTAATTCTCTAAAAAACTTGGAGTACTGGGAGTGTTTCATCCACAGCAGTGCCAGAATGATCAGTTTCCTCTCTCGAGTGGAGAGAGAGAGAGAGAGAGGATTATCTGGGAAGCAGAACACTTAATTTTTTGTTTTCTCCAGTGTCTGAGTCATTAACAGGTGTATGGTCGAGGACCAGAAGGTTCTGTACCATGTTCTTACTTCTTCTAACTGCCCACAATCTACTTCCAACTGGCCATTAGCTTCATGTGCCTCAAAAGAGGCATTGTGTACCCCTCAAAAGGAAGGAAATATTTGCTTGCATAGTATAGAAAAGATGCTTTCAATATAGGCTTGACTCAGCCTGCCCAAATTCAGGAAGCTGGGCTCTTCTAGGTCTGATACATGGGGCGTACCTGATGGATTGTGCTGGAATTGCTTCATGACTCTGTAGGAAACTGAACCCTTCAATCAACAGAGTTATTTGGACTTCTTTATGTGTGTCAGAACCTTCACAAGCTGTCAGTGAAAAAGGGGTTGGGGGATTCCTGTGCATTTCATTTGCTCTGTTTTTCCAGAACAAACACAAGGTTCCACGTGTTCCCTTAAAATCGCCACATCTGAGTTTCAACCATCACAAGTGCAAAAGTCCTGTGGGAGAGGAAAAAAAGCTCTAAGCTGTGACATGAACCTCGTTGTACTTCCTGTAAGGCTGCATCAGAATAGAAAATTAGTAAATCAGTTACACTGAAACCACCATGCCAGGCAAAATATTTGGTGTGGTTCTGTCTTCGTTACGTCCCAGCCAAAACTGGTGCAAGACAGAGGCTCCAAGGGAAACTGAACAATGCATAAATCAGGAAGCTCAGAGTTCTGGTGGGGTTACAGCACTATTAAAAGTACAGTTCTATTAGCTCTTGAAAGATTGGAGACAAGTCAGATGTCCAGGAAAACTCAATTTATAAAAAATTCAGGTAAATTTCAGATTAACACCCTCGAATGTCCTTAAATTGATGTGAATCTCTGACTTAGCACTCTGTCAGTAATATTAATACACTTTAATAACTATGAGAATAATTATCAACACTTATTTGACTTCTTCCTTTCTAGAAATGTCTGTACAGTTAACAGCAGTGTCACTTACTTAATCTAGAGGGGGATTTGATTCTATGGACCAGGTAACACAGGTAGCCAGCAAGTTTGTGTTCATTCAGTTTTAAAAGAAGATCACATTTGCAGTTTTGGCTGTATGATAGAACCTGTCAAATCAGGAAACACAACCTCTAACACACCTGGCCATCCAAGCTAGATAAATGGGCAAGACAGAAATACAGTGGCTCTGTGCTAACACATGCAAATCTCTGCAGCCTGAAAATGGAAAAGAAGGTGCTTGAAAAGCATCATTCTCTTGGTTTACATCATGGGATCTCAAGGTGACAAAACAAACACTCAGATTTGTAATTTTATTCTTCAAGAAAGTCACTGAAGCACTTCTATTGTCGCATTTGAAGCAAAATGCATCCGAAATAAAAATCCTACAGTGTGCACTGTATTTCCATCTTACTTTCAATGAATTTCATTTTAAATTACAGGTAATTATTAGATACCAAGATGTAGCCAGTGGTTTTACAGAACTTATTATTTTCTTACTGCCATTTCAGCTGTAAATATTCAACAAATACTAAAAGGGCATTAAATTTGTATCACTGCCTCAGTGAAGGCTTTCTGTCAGTAAGTATCAACTGGCTCATTTAAGGACTTGGAGTTTTTATGCTGCTTTGACACGCAGCCAACAAGCAAATTCCCTGGCTCTCGTGTCCTCTTGGAGTGCTGCAGGAGGCTAAGAGCACACATTAAGTGGAAAAGCACTTGCAGAACGCTGCAAGGACAGGCTGCTGTCACAGGTCTGACAAACGCTGCCTCCACACAGTGCCTCACCTCGGATGGGGCACTGGGCTGAGCACATCAGAGCCCTCTGCTGCCCTGATGCCTTCCACGTACCGAGGATCACGTAACAGAAGGAAAAACACCGAGCTGTGGGCTGGGGCCCGCTGCTTCTGGTGTCAGCCAGATGTTTGCTGGCCCTGTCTGTCTCGGCTGAACGCATCAGCCGGGCGTGCGTGGAGGAGAGGAAATGGTTGACATCAGTGAAAACCTTGCCTGCAGCGGGCTGCTCGCTATCTTTCCCATCTGAGGCTGCTCATCCTCTCAGAAAAGCTGGTGGGAGCTGATGGTTTGTCCCGAGAGCAGGATCTGGAACAGGCCCAAGCTGTGTGAGGAGCAGTTGTCCTTTTCTTCCCCCTGAGCCAGCGGAAGATGGCAGCCCGTGCAGACCCTGACCCCCAGACCATGGCCCCTGGCCATCCCCCCTCCCTCCCCGTGCAGGATGCTCCTGCTGACAGATGATTTACAGGCCAGGGGGTGCTGCAGGCAGGGAGGGCAGGGATGGAGCTCCCTGCCAGGTGGGAAGAGCTCAGCGCTGCACAGAGGGCACAGGGAATGTCCCCTCCACCAGCCAAGGCAAGCAGAGCTGTCACTGCAATGGTCGTGGTGGGGTCTGCCAGGCACAGGGGATGTCACCAGAGCTGTCACTGCAATGGTTGTGGTGGGGTCTGCCAGGCACAGGGGATGTCACCAGAGCTGTCACTGCAATGGTCGTGGTGGGGTCTGCCAGGCACAGGGGATGTCACCAGAGTGTCCTCACCTCTGAGAGTTCCTGTATTCCTGGGGGAGGGCTGGTTACCCTGCACAGACTGACTGCTTTGGGGCACTTTCACCCTCAGAGGCATCCCTTCCATCCTGAGAGCTTTGGGAGCAGAGAAGGGCTCGTCTACACCCAGGCAGCACAGAGGAGTTAACTGGTGGTGAGTGCAGAAAGGCTGGCAGCTGTGCTGGAAGACAAGGCAGAGGTTAGAGCACAGTTTCTGAGGAGGGGCAGATGTTTGGATGGACAAGGAGGTCAGAAATAAGAACGAGGTGGCAGCTCAGGCTGCAAGGGTGTGCAAGGCAAGGTGTGCTGCAAGGAAAGAGAAAACTGAATTTAGAGTTCTTAGCCCTCCTAGCCCAAAACCAGGAGTAGCTGAACAAAGAGACTGACAGGGGCTTGAGGAAGACAGGCATTGGCACAAGGATCTTGAGTCACACCTTTCTCACCATCTCTGTGCTGCTCAGATTCGTTTGCTCCGTGTTGCCTTCTGCTCAGTGAAGTCTTTTGTTCTGCCTGGAAGTGTTGGTCTATTTTATGATTTTGTTTGGGAAAGATGCTCCACGCCTTGGCTTGTTCTCTCTGCCCTGACTGTGCCTGCTCCAGGCTGTCCTGTCTGAGATGGGCTCAAGGAACAGGTTATATTCAGGGTGTGGATCAACCATGGCTGTACACAGGGACATGGGAAGGTTTTCAGGTAAGTTTCTTACTCCTCATAAAATTCCACCTGCTGCTGCTCCCTGGGCTGGTGGCTTTTATGGAACTCATTATTTCAAAGCACTGCTACTGCTCAGTGATAGCCAGAGCCCCTCTCTGCCTGGATAAAACCAGGACAGTTTTTCTTTGTGGATCACACTTTCAAATACCCAACTTTCATATGCCATGTTAGGACAGATGATAATGTTGTCATGTAACTCCCCGTGGCTGACTCTAGTTTTCCCTTCACTGAAAACTGCCTGTCATGAGGAAACCTCACCTCCCTCTCCACTTCTCTAAGACACCCATGAACACACTGGGCAGCACAAACTCCAGTGCAGATCCCTGTGGAACCCCAGAGTTTCCCAGGGCTAAGGACTCCTGCCCAGTTTGTTAGGGAGTTATTTATGAATGTGAACACCTACCATGGTTTTTATCCCATTTGAACTTAAAGCTCAGAGAGAGAAAAAAATTATCATGAGCTCTTTGGGAATATAAGTAAGGGATATGAGTAAGATGCTTATATCTGTGTTTGTTTAACTTTTCAGAGAAAATCTGCATTTCTAACATTCTGTCTGTCCATTAGCCACTCCAATCTCCTTGGTCTTGCTTGAGATAATCTTGATAAATGTGCATTTTCTGTCCCCTTGACATGATGCCTTTAGATATTCCCATAATCCTCACATACAAGAATTTCTGGTTTACCTTCTGATTTTAGTTTTCTTTTAACAAGAATTAACTCTGCAGTTAAAGCACTGCTGTGATGGATGTTCTCCTCCTACCAGCAGCAGCATGGCATGAGTGTTAGTGTTGCTGTTAAGAACATTTTGATGCAGGTGCTCAGAAACAGCTACAGAATTGTTTCTGCTCTTGTGCATTTTCTGGCCAACTGCTATGTGAATTTTTTGGGGGGAAAGGATGTTTGGGGGTTTTATTACAATATTATTTACTGGAAAACTTGGAAAGGTAACTAGACTTCTAGGATGATGTTCAACATGGGTCCTGAAAAACTGGGTGAGAAAACCGTCTTGGTTAGGCCTTTATTTTTTTAAAATTTGATTTTCATTTAGGAAAATAAAATCTTGAAGTGGATTTCTCAAAAGCCCAACACAATGATCTTATGTGAAACAGAATTATTAACTTTCATGTAAAGAAGTTTCTTCTTGAAGATAAAAAGGAAGGTGATCTTTGTATGAACAGACAATTTGAATATAAACCTTTTATTAAGAAATTGTGAGATTAATTTTAATATTTATATAATATATAATAATTTAATGTTTAATATATAATATAAAATAGAATATATTTTATATTATTTTATATATTATATATAATATGTTTATATATTCTATTAATATATTATATATTGGTATTATATTAATATATTAACATTAATATTATAAATTTTAATTTTTTTAATATTAAAAGGTTCTTCATTAAGAATTTATTTGCTTGGGAGAGGATCAGCTGAGCCACCCCATGTGCAGGCTGGGGGCTGTGCCTGGCTGTGTCCCAGCAGTGCCACTGAGCAGCCCCTGGGCTGATGGGTGCCTTGGGTTCCTCCCATTTGGGGTGATTTGCTCCCCAAAGCTGGTTCCCCGTTGTTAAATTCACTGCTGGGTCTGAGCTCTAACCTGTGCTGCCTTGATTTGTACAAAGCTGCTTTTCCTGGGTGAAACAGAGACAGTACAATGAATGTGCTCACTTGGGTTTGGATTTTCCCCTTCACTTTTCTCTCCTAAGGCTCTGCAGTCACATTTCCCAGTTCCTGGCTGAGCTGGGGCTCTGCTGGCTTGAAGCTGGCCAGGTGGCTCCTCTCCTTTTGATGGTGTTGGAGGAGAAAGGTCGATTAGTCCTTCTCTCACTGCTTGGTTTGGAAGGACAGGTGTCTGCCAGGGAAAGCTGGAGTTTCCCTTGGAATGGAGAATGTGAACCCCTCACCCCCTCCAAATTAGAATTTTGCAATTCAGGGCTTTCAGGCAAAGATTTGGGAACAGGAGTAACAGTTCTTTACTAGGAATACTAACAATACAAATGTAGTAGAAAACAAAACCACCCAACCAAACCAGCAAACAAACAAACAACAATCCTGGAAACCCCTGACAGAGTCAGAGCTACAGCCTGACACCCTGTTGGTCAGGGTGCTGGAAGCAGTCCCACAGTGAGTCCTCCTGGAGTGGCAGATGTGGTTCTGGTGGAGCAGAGATGATCCTGTAGAACAAGGGTCCAGGGATGGTGAGAAGGGTCCAGTCTTCCTCCAGGAATCGGGTGAAGCCAGATCCCTGGTGTTCCTGTGTCTCAGTTTTATCCAGGTAGGAATGGTTGGCTCCCCCCACTGGGTGGAGCATCTCCCAGTGAGATGATGGAATGGGGATGTATAGTTTGGGGATGTGTGCTTTTAGGGGTGTCTTAATGGCTCATTAGTAGAAAACATCCCCTGGAGGGAGGACTGGAGGTGACAGAGATAACAAACACTGCCCCACCTGGTTTAACAGCTGCCCCATTATCAGAAGGCACTGCCCCCCTCCCCACAGAGTTACAAGAGATAAAGAAAAACACCACCCCAGCTGCTTTTAACAGTGAAATAGAATACACACCCCTGGCTGCACAGCCCAAGACACTCACCTACAACCTTTTGAATGTAGCCTGAGACAAAAGTGGTCGAGTCAGTGTGAGACCCTCTCTGCAAAGTGCCTCAGGTGCTGGGGAAGGGGGCAGGTCCCTCAGGGGTGGCAGAACCCTGTGACAGACATCACCAGGACACAGAGTCTGTCCTGATGCAAGAGCTGCTTCTCCCTTCCCAGTGAATCAGCCAAGCCATGGATGTGACCAAAAGATTTGAAATGGATCAGCTTGCCTATAAACCACAGTCCTGACAAAAGCAGCACTGCAGCACCCTCTGAAAGGGCAAAAATGCCTCCTTCTCCCCGATACTTCATTTTACATAACCCAGAAAACCTTACAGTAAAACCACTCTAGAAATAAGGGATTCCTGTATAAAAATGATTTCCAGAATTATTTGTAATCACAAGAGAATGGGAGAATTCAAACCTGTGAGTGAGCAGTGCCTGTCCTGGGCACTGCACAACTTGAGTGGATGCTCAGTTGAATCTCTCCTCACAAACCAATCCAAAATGACAATGTTCCAAAAGATTTTGGGGAAGAATCCCTTTTCAGATAATTAATCCAAAGTGCTTTAGAAAAATTAAAAAAAAAAAAAAATCCTTTTTCTTCACAAGTGCCCTCCCATCCCCCTCCAGAAAGGCCCAGTCTGACATCTGCTACTGCTGCTGCTCTGCCTGTTATTATTTGTTTTAGAGCCTCTGCCCATTCTTTTGCTTCTACAGCTGCTGCTGGTGTTTCCTCTTGGTGCTTCCTGCCTGCCTGGCCTGAATTCCATCTGACACCCTCTTGGCCCTCTGGCTTTCTGCCCAGCTGGTTAAGAGCTGGCATCCAGTTGACTGCAGTGCTTATTTCTGCAGTAGGATCATGGAATAATATTTGGGTTTCATTTTCTTTTGAGAAGCTCCTCAAGACCCTTTCACGAAGGTAATCCATTATTTTTTCACGCTGACCCTTTGATCTGAGGAGGATCTTGTGCCAGTGTGAGAATTGCCAGTGCCTGGAAGGTCTGCAGGGGAAACCTGGGGCCAATTTCCTGCTGCAAAATCCTTGAGGAGATGGTTTGGGTGGGCAAGGGGGTGGCATTGGCACTTCTGTCTTTCTGTTCAGCAGGGCAAGACGAGTGTACAGCCTTGCCCTGGCAGCAGCCCTGATATCTCTGCTTTCTGCAGACCCTTCCCAGCAGAGGGGAGAAAAAACACAAGGAGGAATTCTTCAGGCTGTGCCTTCCCTCTTGAGGGTCTCTCAAAAGGCCAGAGAAGGAAGGAGTGGTTCATGGTGAGTCTCCCAGTGCCCTGGGGGTGCTCCCTTCAGCCTTCAGGAGAAGAGGGAGTGCCTGTCTGGGCCCTTTCATCAACAAAGATAATAGCTGAGAACTGGAGAAGAGGCAAGGAACTGAAACTGCAGAATCTTCTCCTTTCTCACCTTAAATTTCTCACATTTAATGAACTTCATAACACAGTGCTGAATTTAACCCTATTAAGGACAACATGCCCAAGGTATTTTGGCTTTTGAGGACTGAAAGATGAGAACCTGGCCTCTGGAGGATGAGACATTTGAAAGAGTCCACAGCTTATGGCAACAGCTTACAAGCAGCATCACCACATGGCTTATTGAGAGGAGGTTTTTCTGGTTTTATTAGATCACCTAGGAAATATTCCTGTCTTCTGTACTAGCACTGGTCCCTGCCAACATCCTGAAGGGTGGGGAACCTGCTGACCTGATTATTTGGAAAAGACAACTTTTTTCCCTCTTCTGAAGCTACCAGCCATATTCTATTAATGGTCAAAATAGGCTTCTGGTTTAATATTATCTTTTCAGCTGTGAAACAGCACCTATCCCATGTAGATTTTTTAAAAAAAAAATTTGGAACCAAAATAAATCCTTACTTAGCTACACTGTGAGCAGCCTGATGCTGGCTTGTGCACAGAGTGGCTGAAGTGAAGCATCACAGCCACAATCTAATGTTCCCACTCGTCTGCCATCTAGATGTGGAGCCTTTTTTTTCTTTTTTTCTTTTTTTCTTTTTTTTCTTTTTTTTCTTTTTTCCTTTTTTTTTTTCCACTGGATAAGAGTAAGATGCTATCCTAGGAGATAACAGGCCAGTAATCACTTTTCTGTGGATGAAAGTGTTCCCAGAACAACACCATGTCCAGTACAGAGGCTGCCAGGGAAAGGTTCATCTGCAGTGAGCACAAGGAGTGACATGATAATGGGTGCATGGAGCTGTGCTCCACCAACTGATGGCCAAGGACATACCTTCTGACTCAGAAACTGAGGACTCAGAAATTACATGGAAATACCAGTAAATTAAAAGAAAAAAAAAGGAAAAAAAGAAAAAAAAGAAAAAAAAAAAAAAAGAAAAAAAAAAAACCAACAACAAAAACCAACTGTGATTATCTCCCTTTCTCCTGAGGTTAGTTAGCTAGCTCAATTGAAGGAGCTGAGTGCAGGAAGAGACACAGATCTGAGATCCCAGGTTCTGTAAAGGAACAGTTTCCAGGTGGAGGGATCAGCCTGTTCAGAGGCACAAGGTTTGTTTCTTGCAGCTGGCCTTGAACGATTATTTCTCAGTGTTTTGCTGTCAGGCTGCCCACACCACAGTTAAGCAGCAGCTAGAACATTCTCAGGACAAGGAAACTAATACATGTGGAAAAATAAGTTTGACTTTGTGAGAGAAAAATCTGTAACCTGTAAAGCATTTCATCTTCACGTAATTGTCAGTGCAATGTAGTGGGGAAAAGCAAGAATAATCTGCCAAAAAAAGGCTAATTTTTAAGAGAACCAAGCTGCTGAGCACTGTCCTGTCTCATATCCCTTGAATCTGTATTTGCCATACTCAGGTTTCTATCGAAATGTGAGATAAATAGTACAAAGAAAATCTCCAGCTTTTAAGAATGTTGAGTAAAAGCCTGAAAACACAGGACATGGGCAGCAGTGCCCTGCAGCCCTGCAGAGAGGCTTGTGGTGCACTTCCACCAAACACTCCTTGGTGACTCCAAACTCCATTTGGAGCGTTCTGGGCACTGCCAGGGGCTCCAGAGCTGCCTGCAGCACAGGAAATTCTATTCCCTCTCCCAAAAAGCAGGAACGAGTACAGGAGGGGTTAATTTTGACTCCTTAGTTCATTCTTAGATGGTATCTTGGGAGTGTGCTTGACAATCTTAACTTGACACCTGTATATATATATTTATTTTCATTGGAACATGGAATTACAGTGGATTTTAAGTGATTCCGTTTGGTTTGTAAAGTGAGATCTTGTTTACATTGGTTCTTCTGGTTTGTTTTCAAAATGTTGTTACAGTGAGCTCTTAAATATTTTAATTAGCAGCACATTAAAAAATACTGTTTTCAGGGAATTAAGTCATTTAGAACTAGTTAAGGCCCTCCTGTATCACTTTAACCTGAATCTAGGCTGCTAATCCTGTTGAATAACAAAAACACTGAATTTCCCTCCCTGGTTGTAGACTCAGGCAGATGCTCATGCCTAAAGTGCACCTTGAATGTCACTCAAGGGAAAAAAAATTAGAAAACAGATTTATTTTTTTTAATGTATCTGTAAAACATAAATTAATTCCACTGGTGTTGGTTATGTAGTCCAGTGGAATGTCTGAAATTCCTGGGGTATCAGCTTCTGTTTCATATGATATTTCTGGTGATGCCCAATAAAACACTCTCAGAATGGTCCTTCCAGCAGAAAAATGCTTTTGGTTTTCCCATACTTGTGAACATTTGAGTCCCTTGATATTATTTCATGGCTTTTTAACGTCATGTATTTAAAAAAAAAAAAAAATCCCCAAGCCATTAGGTCTGTTCTCATTGCTTTTATTGAGCATTTGTCAGATCTTTGGGGGCCACACAAGCACCTCAGTGTGTGAAATGCATCACTTACAGCAGTGCCTGTAGGTGTGGCCCTTCACAAACCTAAGCAGACAGTACATAAATGTGTTCATTGCCCACTGATGTGGCCAGACCACAGCCCTGCTGCCTTCCCTTGCAGGCAAAAAGCATTTGGGAACCACTTCCTAGCAAAGCCCTTGCTGATGCCTGGGAGCAGAGCAGGGAGGGAGATCACAGAGTCATCCTCAGTGTTTGCTTCCAGCATGGTTTTTACTGACTACTCACTGCTTTGCTCCCTTCCTGAAGTTCTGAAGGGGCTGGGATCTTCCTCCCATTTTCCCTTCTCCCTGGCTCCCCCTCACCATTGCTCTCCCTGATGTCAGTGCAGGTTTTGACCCTCCATCCCAACTGTGCTGTTTTCCCTTCTGTTTGGGGGTTTTTTGCTGTGTGTGCTGAAAGGCAAGGCACTGAGCACCAGCTGCTGCTCCCTCCCAGCCCAGCCCTGCCCTTCTCTCCTGGCTGTCACCTTCCAGCTCTGTGCTGCTGCTGCTGCTGCTGCTGCTCCCTCTGCAGTCCCAGTGCCAGAGGGATTTTCCCTCCTGGACAAGAAGCACAGCATCAGAGCCCCCAGCTTCAAACAGCTCCCTGATGCAATCCCAAACTGCCCTGCTTATTTTTAGGCCTCTCCCCAGGATTTCGTGGGAGAGCCATGGCCTTGCTGAGTAACCTCCCCTCTCTGCTCTGCCCTGCTCAGCCACAAGTGGCCTTCTCTCTGACCCCGTTCTTCTGCCACCTGGAGCAGCCTTCCTGTGCCTTGCTGCCTTTCTGACTCACCACCCACCTCTCAAATGCCATGTGAAAGCCTCGGGTTTCAGCCTTGCCTTGGAACAATCTGCAGCAGCCCAAGGAAAACAACCTCTGGCTGTTACCCAAAGAGGGTTCAATAATTATTTCTCTAACCCTCCTAAAGTAAAAAAGGTTGGCCACCAAAAACAAATAGGAGGAAGGCCCCACACACATTATCCATGTTGGCTGGCTTTTTATTGAAGGGGTAACAGGAATAAAATAAAAGCTTGACAATTTTATGGGAAATAAAATTCCTCCGCTGCCTGGAAAATACAAAATAAGAAATGTCTATCCATGCAAATAAAACAGATTGGTACATTGATTTGTGTGTGTTTTTCTGTAATATTCCCATCAACTCCTGGTTCTTAGGAATCATTTTGGAGTAGGTGTATGTTAAGCAGTGGTAAGGACAGAGTGTACTGTTCAAGTAGAAGTAAGGTTAAACACCCATGGAGAACAGGATGATTGGAAGAACTGATTTAAAGCAAGTTCACAGTCCTGTGCTGCTGAGACCAGCCCTGCTTTAAAGCCTGTGCTGGTGAAATCTCCCCAGGGATCCCCAGAGGTGATGGATGCCCTTCAGTTCTCACAGGAGGCATTTTCCATCCAGTGCTCGCTGTGGCAGGGCCAGGGACAAGGCACCACCAGACAGATTCTTTTCAGGCCTCAGCAGAGCAAAAGGAAGTTTGATTAAAATTAACGTGGCAGGCAAAAAGCATTTGGGAACCACTTCCTAGCAAAGCCCTTGCTGATGCTTGGGAGCAGAGCAGGGAGGGAGATCACAGAGTCATCCTCAGTGCTTGCTTCCAGCATTATTTTTACTGACTGCTCACTGCTTTGCTCCCTTCCTAAAGTTCCGAAGGGCCCCCTTGCCTGGTATTTATCTGTATGTATTTATCTCCCTGCTGCCTGTGGCTTTGCTGGTGAATGCCCACGCCAGGCAGCCTCCAGCACCTTCCTCCTTGTGCCCGGGGAAGGCAGCTCCCTGCTCCCAGTTAGCAAGGCAGGGAAGCTGGCTGCAGGAGCCTCTCCCTAAGGAGAAACCCCTCTGGTGCCTGTTACTTGTGTTTGGTGCCCACTGTCCCCAGCCAAGCCCAGGAGATTGCTGTGCCTGGAGCCAGACACACAGATCTTGTCCTCATTAGGGGAAAGGTGGTTTGGATGTCTCGCTAAAGGGATTCAAAGGACTGGAGCTTAATACAAATCAGTTGCTGTTTTAAAAGGGGGGTTGTTAACTTTGAGTAGCTAAAATAGATTAAAACAGCTGCTGGCTTTGGTAAGGCTGTAGCAATGGCTAACATCAGGAAATGGCTCAGCCAGAAACTGCCAGACTGACTCTCCAGGCAGGTCAGGTGAGTCAAGTCAGTCTTGTTTCTGCTGCTGGGGCCACTCAGGGTTTCCTTTCCATGCATGGAAAACTGCTTGGTGTGAGCACCCAGGGGTGCCTGCCTTGCCTGGCAGGGTACCCTGTTGTATAAAACACAACCAATTGCTGAAATAGAACTTGTACCTTGGAGCAGGTTCCTTATTTCTCTACAACTCTCTGCTGCTCTTTACCCTGTGTGAGTGCACAATGGGTAGGAAATTCCTTCACAAGGAATTGTCTCAGCCCCAGTTTCCCCCTGGAAACTGTGTTGTACTGAAATTTTACATGGGGAGGAAAAATTGTCAGCTGTGAGGGGAGGGAAGAGTGTCACTGTCAATCTGAGTGATAAAATGATGTTTGCCCATGGTAATGAAGTTTTTTCTGTTACAGACTGGGCAGCCCTGTCCAGATTATATTTCAGTGTCATCCCAAGTCTGATTCTTTTCCTTTTCTCTTTCAGTTCTGTGAGCGTTGCAAATGCTGTTGTGAGCAGTTGTTCCTACACTGCTTCTGTCATTAACCCTAATAAATGGCAGTCTCACCTTCTGACTAACCTTAAAGGGGATAAGTCTTTAACATATCCTCAGTGCTCTCTTCAGCTACTTCAGTTACTTCTCCTCTGAATTAGAATTACTTACACACTGCTATTGTATTTAAATACAGCATTTGCATCTCTGTGGAAAAATGCTCGTTTGGTTCTAATTATTGCATTGGAAGCCTGAGGCTAGAGTGAGGTTATTGCTTAAATAATATATTAAAGGAAGGAGACCATTTGGCTGCTTTTGTTAAAAATCCTGGGGCAGTCATTTGTGTAAAACCACTGAAGGCTCATACAAATGACACCTGTATGGGCTCCAGGGAGAATGTTCATCTCAGTTCATGCTAGAAAAACCCCAGCTTGAGAGTCATTAATGAGGCAGGAGAACTGCAGAAAAAAATCCTTCCTGCACCCCTAGTAAGAGATTCAGGAATAGCTGAAGCAGCTAAGAAATATCACTCATCACTGCTCCAAAATCTGAGGAGAGTGGGGTTGGGGGGTGCAGCTTAAGAGGCTCTTGGAAACTTTTGAAATTGTTTTCATGCTTTAATGGTTATATTTAACCTTCATTAAATGTTCAAGTAAGTGAATATTTTGGTTTATTAAGTGGGGTTCAGGTTGCAGTACAGACCACCACTCATTTCTGCTTTAATCTTTGCACTTAGGGGAAATATTCCCCAAGTTTAGACACTATTTCATCTCCTTCTTTCCAGTACCTGGAATTAAAACCAGCAACAACAACAACAAAAAACTTTTTAAAAGTCCTACTTACATCTAATACAACCCAAATCTGTGTTAATATTGGCTTTTCTGAATATCTAGGCACTCATCATTTTCTGTTTCCTCAGCTTGGGTACTGTGGGCTGGGAATATTCCCAGCGTGTTCCTGGATGCCAGGGGTGGCTGGCAGGGGCAGCAGGTGCCTGCAGGGTCACCTGTGTGTCACACAGCTCCTGCCACTTCTCTGGGGACACCCTGAGGTGCTCCCAGCCCTCCCTCCCGGGGCTCTCCTGGCCTGGGGGCTCTGACCAGGCTGTCCGGGCAGCGTCTGGGAAAGGTGCTCCTTCAGGTCTGATTCCCCAGCGTTTTATTTTCCAGCTCAGCTCTGCCTGCCGGGGTAAGGTCTGGGGCTGGGAAGTGGCAAAGTCAGACACACGGAAGGAGCTGTGAAATCCTCCTGAGCCCGCCGGACCCGCTCCAGACCCCTCGCTGCTGTGCCCATCCTGCCACAGCCCCGGGGCTGGGGGCTCTCTGTCTCACCAGCGATCGGCAGAGCCCCGGCTCTGCCCTGAGCGGCTGCAACCCGAGACTCCAGCGCTGTGCCCGGGCCGGCCAGGGGCTCCCGGAGGGATCTGTGCTGCTCCTGCCCTCGGCTGCGGGATGCTGCAGCCCGGCTTCTCAGGGGTGAGATGCTGCTGGCCCCCTCCAGGGCTCTAGGCGCTAGCTGCTAGCGGAAAAGAGCATCCAAGCCCTGATGCCGGGGTAACACGACACTCTGCCAAGCTCCCTTCCAGCAGCAGGGCTGGGATGTGCCCCGTGCATGGGGATGGACGGGCGGCAGCAGGAGCCGGCACGGGCTCCGTGCTGGGAGCAGCATCCTGCTCGTTCCTCTGCCTGTTCAGCATCCTGCTCGTTCCCCTGCCTGCTCACACTCTGCTCACTCCCCTGCCTGCTCACACTCTGCTCATTCCCTGCCTGCTCACTGTTCTGCTCACTCCCCTGCCTGCTCACACTCTGCTCATTCCCTGCCTGCTCACACTCTGCTCATCCCTCTGCCTGCTCACACTCTGCTCATCCCTCTGCCTGCTCACACACTGCTCATTCCCTGCCTGCTCACACTCTGCTCATCCCTCTGCCTGCTCACACACTGCTCATTCCCTGCCTGCTCACACTCTGCTCATCCCTCTGCCTGCTCACACACTGCTCACTCCCTGCCTGCTCACACTCTGCTCATTCCCTGCCTGCTCACACTCTGCTCACTCCCCTGCCTGCTCACACTCTGCTCATTCCCTGCCTGTTCACACTCTGCTCACTCCCCTGCCTGCTCACACTCTGCTCATTCCCTGCCTGCTCACACTCTGCTCATTCCCCTGCCTGCTCACACTCTGCTCATCCCTCTGCCTGCTCACACTCTGCTCGTTCCTCTGCCTGCTCAGCATCCTGCTCGTTCCCCTGCCTGCTCACACTCTGCTCGTTCCTCTGCCTGCTCAGCATCCTGCTCGTTCCTCTGCCTGCTCACACTCTGCTCATCCCTCTGCCTGCTCACACTCTGCTCACTCCCCTGCCTGCTCACACTCTGCTCATCCCTCTGCCTGCTCACACTCTGCTCACTCCCCTGCCTGCTCACACTCTGCTCATCCCTCTGCCTGCTCACACTCTGCTCATTCCCTGCCTGCTCACACTCTGCTCATCCCTCTGCCTGCTCACACACTGCTCATTCCCTGCCTGCTCACACTCTGCTCATCCCTCTGCCTGCTCACACACTGCTCATTCCCTGCCTGCTCACACACTGCTCACTCCCTGCCTGCTCACACTCTGCTCATTCCCTGCCTGCTCACACTCTGCTCATTCCCTGCCTGCTCACACACTGCTCATTCCCTGCCTGCTCACACTCTGCTCATCCCTCTGCCTGCTCACACTCTGCTCATTCCCTGCCTGCTCACACTCTGCTCATTCCCCTGCCTGCTCACACTCTGCTCATCCCTCTGCCTGCTCACACTCTGCTCACTCCCCTGCCTGCTCACACTCTGCTCATTCCCTGCCTGTTCACACTCTGCTCACTCCCCTGCCTGTTCACACTCTGCTCACTCCCTGCCTGCTCACACTCTGCTCACTCCTCTCCCTGCTCACACTCTGCTCGTTCCTCTGCCTGCTCACACTCTGCTCACTCCCTGCCTGCTCACACTCTGCTCACTCCTCTCCCTGCTCACACTCTGCTCATTCCCTGCCTGCTCACACTCTGCTCATCCCTCTCCCTGCTCACACTCTGCTCATTCCCTGCCTGCTCACACTCTGCTCATCCCTCTCCCTGCTCACACTCTGCTCATTCCCTGCCTGCTCACACTCTGCTCACTCCCTGCCTGCTCACACACTGCTCACTCCCTGCCTGCTCACACTCTGCTCACCCCTCTGCCTGCTCACACTCTGCTCATCCCTCTGACCAGGCTGTCCGGGCAGCGTTTGGGAAAGGTGCTCCTTCAGGTCTGATTCCCCAGCGTTTTATTTTCCAGCTCAGCTCTACCTGCTGGGGTAGGGTCTGGGGCTGTGAAGTGGCAAAGCTCACATCCCCGTGTGTCCCGAGGTGAGGACAGCCTGTGCCGAGGGAGAGGGAAGAGCAGGGGGCGTAATTTTGGCCGCTGCTGTTTAGGAAGCCGGGCTGCACGGACACCTCACAACCTGCAAAAGACAAACTGCCGGGGCCGGGCCGGTGCTGCTGAGCCCTCGGAGGGGCTGTGCAGGGGTGTCCAGCCCTGCAGAGAGCTGGCACTGCCGGCACCCAGTGTCCCCTGACAGCCCTGCAGAGAGCTGGCACTGCCGGCACCCGGTGTCCCCTGGCTGTGCAGGGGTGTACAGCCCTGCAGAGAGCTGGCACTGCCGGCACCCGGTGTCCCCTGACAGCCCTGCAGAGAGCTGGCACTGCGGGCACCCAGTGTCCCCTGACAGCCCTGCAGAGAGCTGGCACTGCCGGCACCCGGTGTCCCCTGGCTGTGCAGGGGTGTCCAGCCCTGCAGAGAGCTGGCACTGCCAGCACCCAGTGTCCCCTGACAGCCCTGCAGAGAGCTGGCACTGCCGGCACCCAGTGTCCCCTGGCTGTGCAGGGGTGTCCAGCCCTGCAGAGAGCTGGCACTGCCGGCACCCGGTGTCCCCTGGCTGTGTCCCCGGCGGGCTCAGGGCGCTGCGATGTCCCTGCTGATGGCAGGAGGGCAGGGCAGGGGAGGGGACAGTGCCGCTGTCACATCCCCGCCCCGTGTCAGCAGCGGCTCTGGAGGATGCGGGACGCAGCGCAGGGAGGGGGGCAAACTCGTGGTTGATGTAAGTGCTTGTAACTTCCTTGGCTGGGCTGATATCCTCGGGGACACTCTGGGGACAACCTCCGGGAGGCTCCTGGCAGCCGCGGACACGAGGACTTTGCTTTTCTTTCCAAGCCTTGGCTTTCTGAGCTGTCCCTTTCATTCAGAAGAACAGAACCTAACACATTGGAAGAACAGGAAAAAAAACCAAATAAACCCAAACCTAATATAGCAAATTATCCCCCATGCAAATTCAATAATCAGTCTCACTTCCTCCTCAGTGCTTTTCCTGCACTTCTGGAGGTGTCTGGGGTTTCTTCCCTGTTCGTGGGCAGTGCTATAACTGGAGCTGGGTGATGCTTTGCAGCTCTCTGTTGTTATTCACCAGAAAGGCAAGTTCTAAAATCCTTTACTAAATTCAAAGCTTCTGCAGAATAAGTGAATCTATTTTTTTTTTTAAAGGTAAACACCAAAACAACTTCTGCGGTATTTAAATGAAGTTTACATTTCTTATTTCAAACGACATTTTTATTTAGAAATCCAAAATGTTACTTCAGATAATTCAATAGACTGGGAAAACCAACAAAATTTAATCAAGATTTCATTTGGGGTCAGCCAAAAGCATTTATTTAAGTCAAGGCAAAATAAAATTTAAAGAGGAACTCTAGAAATAGAAATTAATTTCTAAGAGCTGAAAAAAAAAAAAGTTAAAAATCCATTCTTAAACTTCTGGTTTAGTCAGTGAACAAAACTGATCTCTGGAGCTAGTGAGGTGGTAAATCTCTGTCCAGCCACTGTTCAAATAGCTAAGACATATCTTCTGTTTATTACATTTCCAGAAAATATGATAGCCCCACTTTTACACAATGCTATTTCAGGATTTGTAAGACTGGAGGCAATTAATTCCAGTATAATTATTAGATCTCTGACTGGAGATCACGATAAGCAGCACAGACTGAAAAGGGAAGTTCTCCAGAAAGCAAGGCGAGCAGGAGTACACGGAGCAGAATTCTTTTTTCCGAGCGCTTTCATTAATGAACTTTCCTGCAATGGAAACTCAGAGCTGCAGGATAAGCTCTGTCCTGGCAGGAGTGGGCACTGACTCACACCCCCTGCCCAGCCCGGGAGGCTTTGGGAGATCTCTGCTGCTGCAGCAGGGACTCCAGCTGCTGCCTGGTACCAATTTCAAGCAAATAAATTGTGCGCATGAATAAATCACAACAGCACCAGCATCGTGTAGAGCCCTCAGCTCTGCCCACAGCCCTGCTAGGATCTGTGCAATCACTGAGCTGGTCATCACCTAATAGCTACCCTGCCTCTCCTCACAGAGTGCCTGTCTTTTGCATGAATTGCTAAGTTCACAAAAGCCTCAAAACTATCTGCAGTGATCAAGTCCTGATTATAGTCTGCAGATGAATTGAGAGGTCCTGTTCCATAACCTCTGTGTGACTTTGAAATGTGCATTCCACTGCAGGCAGAGCCCAGCACAATCTGTTTCCACTGAAGGCGAGCACCACTGGAAATATGATTACAATAATTGTATTATGAACATGGCATTGTCGTGATCAAGTGAAGGGCTCCAAAATGTAACTGATGAAATTGTAACTTTGACCTCCATCTTCAGCTGAAGAACTCAGTCCAGTTCAAATATCCCAGTGCATTAGGCTCGTTAGCACAGGGGCCAGCCCAGCAGTTCAATCCCTGCTCCCAGGAGCCACTTCACAGACAATACTCGGGTAAACAAGAGCTTGTGGGAGGGGAGAAACAGGATCCAGCTTTTGATGTCGGGTTAGAGCGTAAAAAACTGAATCTCGTGCTGTAACAGTTCCATCAATTCCCCGGAGCCAGAGCAAGAGAGGATTCGATTTGAAATTCCTGTGTAAACAGGCTGGGGCAAACCCATGGCTGATGTCAGTGGTTGGAACTTCCTTGGCTGTGTTGCTACCCCTGAAACCAATGGATCTGGGGCTGTTCGCACCACATGAGGATCCATCCCCTTCGTAAATATTTATGCAAAAAGAAAAAAAAAAAAAAGAAAAAAACGAAAGTCATTTAAAAAGATTTTAATGTGGTCTTCCAAATCATGCAGAACATAGTAGACCCCTTCTGCTTTGCTTTCTTATCCTCTGGCTTCGTTCAGGGCCTGGTCTGAGCTCCCCAGCTAAATATGGAAAGAAATGTGTCCGTTGTACCAGCCCCAGCATTAGCTTCAGTTTGCAGAGGTGCCATTGAGACAGAGCCCTGCATTTATTTGGGGTGGAAAGTGTCTATTTAAATTGTGAGATCAATCGTCAAATTAGACGTGTGACTGCACACGGCGTCCCAGTGTTTATTTTCTTTTCTGGCACACTTGTGGCTCTCTGGGTTTGAAGAATGTAACTCAATTGGAATGAGCCTCAGTGATAAAATGGCCATCACATAAGATGCCTTTGTGTTGTTTTGAAATGTACTATTACAAGGCATTTTAATAAACTTTGTTTTTATTTTCCTTGATTAATAACACATTTGCTCGTGAATTTTTGGGGATGTTTGATTCATGGTCTTTCCTTTCTTTTCCTTAGAACTCCTTGGTGGCAGCAGCCTCCAGGAGGCCTTGTGGGACTATCCCATGGCGATCTGACCTGGTCCTGCCTCTGCCCAAGTAATTTTAGTCGCACTAACACTTTTGACCCCTGGTGTCATTGATAAGCTCCAGAGGACCGAGCGCTGGGTCAAAAAAAAAAAAAGGTTTTGAAGGATCTGCAGAAAACTAAACGCTCAAAGCCATGTGATTGGTATTTATTTGTTTTAATGATGAATATAGAAAATAATACTCTGTCACTTTCTCTTCTCTGCCCGCTCACACTGACAGAGAAGCTGGTTTATGGGCAGTAGATCCATTACATGCATTAAAAACTGCCAGTGATGTAAGGGAGAATATTCTGGTTTTATCTTTTCTGCTCAATAGCTGATACGATTTTTACCCTTTCCTCAGCTGTGTGGTTAAGAGGGGAAGGCACTGAGCATTGTGCAAGGCATTAAACAACAGCAGTTGATCACTTCTGCTAATATGGTTTCACTGTAGGACACTGTCATCTTCTTCTGATTGGCATTTGCCTCTCAGAGAATTGTTTGGCTAATGCACTGCTTAATACTTTCATTTTCTTTCTTTTTTTTTTTTTTTTTTTTTTGGTTGAGACTGGCTTTTATCTTTAAACTGTTTTTGTAAGGCAGAAAGCTGTGTCCCTTTGAACCATCCTCTGATGTCATAGGAGCTGGGAGCTGACATGAATTACGCTGTGAAAATAGTGACATGTAGAGCTGGGTACCAGCATGTGCCAAAACCCAGGAACACATGATGCGCTCCAGAAGATGTTTTTTTTACCGTGGAGTTATTAGTGGCAGGCTCTTCGGTCTGAGCCCCTTTGATAAGTGAAATTAGCACGCTGTTTTTCCAGCCTAAGGATGGCGAATTCTTTCCCCTTTTGGGGTAACAAAATATAAATATTAAAGGGAACTCCGAGCCTCGCTATTTGCAAGGTTACAATGTTTGTTATTAGAGCCGCGGAAAACGCTCAGCCTTTCAGAGGAGACCCCTGGAAGGAGAGGAAACCTCTCCATTTGCTGGCAGTGGGCCTGTCTCCAACATTCTGCTGGCAGTGCCATCCCCATGGCAGGCTGGGGAGGGCCGGCTCAGCTATGCAGAATGAAAACAGGCCAGCATATCCACATTTCACAACACAGCACGGCCCGGAGGGCAGGGCAGCCAGGGGAGGCTCTTTGCAGGAAGCCAGCTCTGTGGAGAGCTAAAAAACCCCGGGATGTTCGCTGGGCTCAGGGCCCTGATCTCCATCCCCTCCCGGGAGGGGCAGCAGGCGCAGGAAGCACTTGGCACAGGGCTTCCTCCGGGTCCCCCAGAGCTGTCCCAGGGGAAGCCCGGCTCCAATGCTGCATTCCTCAGCACAAATAAAGCCCAGCTTTCCAGCCCCCCTGGTGCAGGGATTGAAAGGAGACCCCTAGGGAAGCCTCAAATGGAAGACTCTTATGGAAGCATGCAATAGGGAAAAGCACTGTTTCCCTTACACTTTTTTTTCTTTTAATACAACAGAGTTATGCCTTACATGAAGACAAAGTGGATTTTGAATCTTAAGTAACATCAGAAAATTAAACAATGCTGTGCATGCTCTAAAGAAGGCTGAATTTAGCACCACTTACTTCCACCTCCATCCATCCATCCATCCATCCATCCATCCATCCATCCATCCATCCATCCTCTAACTGTGCCTTGTAAGAACAGTTTTGATCCCATCAGGCAGTTTTCCTGGTTGTGTTAACAGGCATTACTCTTCCCATGAGCATGTAGAAACCTTGGAGACTGTGTTAACAGGTATCACCCTTCCCATGAGCATGGAGAAACCTTGGAGATGCCTCTAACCTCCCCGTTTGTCTTGCCCAAAAAAAGAGATCAAACCAATCAAAAAGTCCCCACCCCAGCCTTTTATTTTTTTAAACCTAGTCCTTAGCTCCTGGAACTGACTAAAAAAGAGAACAGTGCCTTTGCTAACACTCCCAAGGAAGAGCAGTAGCTTTGGCTGGGCTGAGGATGGAAGTGACTGCCCTGGCTCTGGCCACTGTGTGTGCCCCAGCCAGGACCTGCAGGGCAGGGAGGGGGAGCAGAGCTGGGGTCCCTGGGGACAATCCTGCTGCTCCCATGGTGCAGTCTGGGGGTCTCTGCTTGCCTGAGATCAGGGTGGTCTTTGCCCTTTGTCCTTTGGAAAGCCCTGAGCCAACCACAGAAACAAGGAGGAGTCTTTAGGTGTTCGTTCTCAAGGTTGTTGTTCTTCTTGTTTGTTTTATCTTATCACAATTCTATTTCTCTGAGCTCTGCCAAGGTCTGGACAGCACCTGGGGGCAACAGGTGACGACTGCCCCACCTGCCCCAGGCTCATCATCTTACATACAGATAATTGTGTGCACATTATTTACAGCTGTGAACCAATATCTGTACTCTACACTAAACAGGTGTCTTCTACTCTGACCCAATCCCTCTAAAGTTACTTGGTGTCATCATCACTGCACAAGATGGAAATGAATAAGAAGGATAAGACCCCAGGGCACCGCCCAGAATCCTCCATCTTGTCTCTGGTCATTCTTATTCTAAAATCCCAAACGTGAAAATATCATTAATTTCTATTACCTTTGAGGGCTG
The DNA here is from genome assembly GCA_027886175.1 of Phylloscopus collybita. Classification (NCBI taxonomy): domain Eukaryota; kingdom Metazoa; phylum Chordata; class Aves; order Passeriformes; family Phylloscopidae; genus Phylloscopus; species Phylloscopus collybita. Next base: position 27,007,600 of record JAJNNQ010000003.1, on the reverse strand, counting down.
GCAATTCCTCCCATAGTGTTGGCAGCTTTTCCCATGGACTGCAGTCGAGGCCCTTGCCTGTCTGGTGTCTGTGCCAGGGTCTGCAACCCCCGTGTACAGATCCCAGACCCCCTTGTACAGGTTTTAAACCCCCCTGTACGGGTTTTTGCTCATCCAGGGTTTTCAAAGGAGTGCCCTGGACCCCCACAGTGCAGAGCCAGGATAACTGCTTCCCCTGCCTGGGGAGCACTGAGGGGTGTGCACAGACAGTCCCAGCCCTGCCTGCTCTGCCCCAGCAGGGCAGCCTCCCCGGGCCTGCTTCGGGTCTGCCTGGAAACAGAGGCCAGACAAAATTAAAAGGATAAAAGTGGATCTATTTAATGAAGGGCTTTCAAGTACATTAAGGGCAGTCAGAAGCCTCCCAGAGGCTGCACCCAAGGTGGATGACAGTCAGTTTCTCAGACAGAAATCAGTTTGGTCCATTTGCACATCAGGGGTGAATGCTCCAATTACAGCTTCAGGTAATGAAGTCATTTACCCCCAGTTTGCTTCCCCCAATTCACTTTAGTTTATACTTTCAGGGCCTGAGGCTGTAGGGTGCCCTGTGATCACAGTCCCAGAGGGATTTTTTTGCCTGACCAAACGTGAAGACAGTTAACTGGCACTTTGCATGGAGTTTAGAGCTGTGCACTAATGCCGTACAGGATTTGAAGAATACAAAAGCTCAAACCCTAAGGCATCACGGTGGTGATGTGCTCCTCTCCCACGGTGAGCAGCACTGAGGGCTGTGGGGAGTGCAGATGTGGCCAGGAAAGGGCAGGAGCAGCAGCTGGGGGCAGCTGGGGCTGAGCCTCTGCTGTGGTGACACCGTGGGTGAGCTGCACACCCTCTGCACCCCACGGGAGCACTGGGGAAAGTGATGCCTCTGAACTGAGTAGATGTGCAGGTGGGAAGTGCTACAGGTTGTATATTGGGGAGGGTGTGTGTGTGCTGTGTAGAAATGATCATTTCAGTGGTAATTGCACAGCCACTATCAGTCATCTTTACCAACTGCTCTAGCCACAAGGAGTTCTGATAAAGATAAAGGTAAAGATAAAGATAAAGATAAAGATAAAGATAAAGATAAAGATAAAGATTTCTGCTGTTTGGAGGCAAGCCTGGATTTATAACCACAAGATAAAGTGATACACTCAAAATTGCTACTGAGGGAGCCCCCAGGAGGAGGATTGGTGCAGAATTCTGCTCTGGTTTCCTGCCCTGTGCTGCTGCTTTACCCACCCAGAGTGGCCCTGTCCCTTGAGCTGCACTCAGAGGGAGGACACAGGGGTGCAGGCTTTGCTCACAGGGGTGCAGGGTTTGCTCACAGGGGTGCAGGGTTTGCTCACAGAGGTGTCCCCACCTCCATCCCCAACCTCCTTCCCACACCACTTCATCTTGGCCTTTCTCATCTCCCCCAGCAGATGAACCCAGGCTGCTTGAAAAAAAAAAATGCTAATAAAGTTTTGTTCCGTTAAACACCTTCAGTCTTTAACTTTTGCCTTGATTTGGGGGTTTTCTTTTTGGCCAAAATAGTGTGAATGACACAAGAAGTTTTCCTCTTTTTTACTCCCAAAAGAGGAAAAAAAAAAAAACAGATGGGGGGGGGAGGGGGATAAAACACCCTAAAAATAACCAAATCCAGGCAGATGTACTTTAGCTTCGAACAAGGAAAAGCAATTTGTGATAGGTTTTTCCAGAAATGGTCTATGTGGAGGGAGGATAGTTGCTTGGCTAAGTAAAAAAAAAAAAAAAAAAAAAAAAAAAAAGGATGGGAATTACGGAATTATCAGGAGAGAAAAAGCAGTGAGAGAACAAAGCAAGAAAAGGGAAGAGTAAGAGAAGCACAGCAAGGGTGGGACAGAGGCACTCTGGGAGGCCCAAGGGTGCTTTATGGGGCTCATGAGTTGAGTTTTCTGTTGTCTTCTACTGCCCCAAGGTCCCTGACAAAGTTATTCCAACAGGAAGGGTGATTTTCACCCTCTCCAAACCACTGACAAAATTCTGAGCAAGAATGTTGCAGAAGGAAGAGTGACTGGAAGGGTGCAGGTGAGCAGAACCTGCAAAGGGGCCGAGCACAGGTGGAACAGCAAGCCTGCACATACTGGTGTAAGAGGCTTGTCAGGAGAAACTCGTGAGAAAGATGTGGGAAAATGAGAGGGCTGTTAAGAGCTCTGAAAGTCAGGATTTCAGGAAAATGGAGCTGTTCTGCAGGAGAAGCCTGTGTGTCTGCTATCCTGCCTTTTTCACTACTTTTCTCCAGAGAATTAGGAAAAAAAGTGGAGCTTTGTGTGGGAGCTGCATTTGTGTTCAGGTGGGGTTTGGGGTGTCGATGCCATAAGGAGAAGGATCCCTGGACAGCCCCTCCAAACCCCTGAAGCTGTCAGGGCCAGCAGGGCCACCCCAGGCTCTGTGGGTGCTGGGCTGGGGCTCTGCTGAGCTTTCCCAGCTCCTGCTCTGCCCAGCCCAACCCTGAGCTCATTAATTCCTCACCTCCTCAGGCCCTGGTCACTTCTTTGCAGTGGGAGAAGCCGTGTTGTGTAAAATCGTTTAATACTCACGACTCAATTGATTCTGAAGTGGATAATCATCCCTGAGCTTTAAACACACAGGGCTTGTTGTTGGAGCTACAGCTTTTCTTTGTTAATACTAACATTAAATATTTGTTCTGGATAAGGATAATCTGGCAATATGGGGAAACACCTGTGATTGAACTGCTGTGATAAAGATCTCTGCTATACACTTCTCCTGCCAATATTTTCACAAGCCTCGCTATATTCAGGGGTAAATAGATTTAATTCGTTTTCCACTCCTGTTGTCTCACAAATCTGAGTGTATTTGATGCAGGAGGTTGTAAAGCCTAGTCCAAAACCTGTGCTAATTTGTTTAAGGAGTTCTCTTTGACAGAAGCCCCTTTTTTTTTCCCCTCCAGCACTAATTGGGTGATGATGATTGGGTCGTTTGGGGAAACAGCAGAGCAGGAGCAGGCAGCTGGAGACAGTGTGTGAGGAAACCCAAAACCGTGCAAGGATTTAAGATTCTATGGAGCTGCAGCAATTCTCTGTCTCACTTCGGTGGAGCTGCATTGCCCACAGGCAGCCCCCCCTGGGGCTTTCTGAAACCTGCAAGAGGGGGAATCCTTCACTTCAGAAGTGGAAACTGAAGTGATTTGTTTCTCCCTCTAGAGAGGGGAGTCGAGAAAATGTAGTCAAGAAAAACTGATGCTGAGTTCCTCTGTGATATGCACGTGAATGTCAGATACCTCTGCATTTCCTGTTATCTATTATGGTTTTCAATAGGAAATATCTGTTAATTTTGGCTTTTAAACTTCTTACTGACATACTATGCACAAATTTAATTACTCCAAATAGTATTTTGCTCCAACTTTACTTAGGGGTGGGGTTTTTTGGTTATTTTTTTCGTTGGTTTTTTTTAGGGTTTTTTTTTGTTTGGTTTTTTTTGCTTGTTTTTTTTTTTTTTTTTTTTTTTTTTTGCTTGTTTGTTTGTGGGGGGGTTTTGTGTGTGTGGTTTGGGGGGGGGTTGTTTTTGTTGTGTGTTTTGTTTTGTTTTGTTTTGTTTTAATACCCTCTTCAGAAGGAAACAGTGTTGTGGCATTGATATTTATAACAACAAAACCTAAGAACTCAGCCTTTCACAGCAGCTGCCATACATCCTTGTAAGTATTTAATTGGGCTCTTGCATGATTGAAACTCCTGCACTTCAGAACATTATTCTGAGCTGGGATTCTTGTAGATGAATTCTTTTAATAGTAGTTGCTGCTAAGACCTCTGTAAACCCAGACCTTGTGAAGCCAACAGAAAAATTCTGCTTGCATTTGTGAAGCTGAGATTTCTCTTCCTTGGCTAAAAGGGAAACTCCTCCTTCAGCCAGAGGGAGCCAGGGGATCTGCCAGGGTTTAATGCAAGTGCAGGGGAGCTGTGGTCCCACCTTTGCTGGCTGGTGTGTGAGGGGCTGCAGAGCTGGGTGATGGCAGGAACCTCGTTCAGAACTCCTGTCCTGGGCTGAAAACCCCTGTCACCAGGAGCTACCCACCTCAGGGCTTGTGTCAATCCTTACAAAGCAGCTTCTGCTCCCACACTGAGGGACATTGCAGTGCTCAGGCTGCCCAGTCCTGTGCCCAGCATGCCTGGGCAGGAGCTGTGTGCTTCACTGAGCTCCAAGCCCACCCCACAGAGCTCCAACCCACCCCACAGAGCCCCAGTCCCACTTCACTAAGCTCTAACACCACCTCACAGAGCTCCAAACCCACCTCACTGAGCTCCAACCCACCTCACTGAGAGCTGTGTGCCCCACAAAGCCCCAATCCCACTCCACAGAACTCCAATCCACCCCACAGAGCTCCAAACCCACCTCACAGAGTTCCAATCCCACCTCACTGAGAGCTGTGTGCTTCACAGAGCTCCAAACCCACCCCACAGAGCTCCAAACCCACCTCACTGAGCTCCAACCCACCTCACTGAGCTCCAACCCACCCCACAAAGCCCCAGTCCCACCCCAGAGAGCCCCAGTCCCACCTGACTGAGAGCACACTGATCTCAGGCTGCTCTGAGGGTTTGGGGTTAGAGGGTCTCCTGTGCTGCACTCTGTCACACAAATAGGGATATTTGTTCGCCTCTCTTGACACATTTGGACACCCACTGAACACAGCTCTGTAATGAATCCCTGGTTTGAGTAGGAGTGCAGCTGGCAGCAAAGAAATTCAGTGCCTCTCTTTTCCATATTCCTCATCCCAGGTTGTTCACAGAGCACTGAAAGGCAGCAAATACTGGGTTTGGTATCACATAAGCAGCAAATAACATTTCCACAATAATTCCCTTGGCTTCTCAAAGAGCTTTTCTGACCAGGTTAAATTTATTTGAGATAAAAGAAGCATTATATTGATGTTTAACCCAGAGAAACTCTTGTTTTCTTTTTGTTTGCCCTGATAACGCTTTCAAGGCTCCAGTGAAATCTGAATATCCAGGAAATGTGGCACACCTTTTCTTCTGGCTTCTAGTTCTGCTTACCTCCTTCTTTAAAAAAGCTGGAAAACTTAGAGCCAGCTAAGGGTGACTTTCTGTCTCTCAAACTCCTCCTTCACCTACCAAAGTGTGTAAAAGCTCCAACTGCTCTCACTGAGGAGTGCAGGCTCTGGCACAAACCCTTTCTGTTGTCAGTGTTTATTCCAGGGCTGGGGTGTCCGGGTGTAGCCCTGCACTCAGAGGAGGAGCAGGCAGAGGAAACCTAATAAGCAGATGAAATCTAATAATAGCATGGAGGTTCTTCTTCTCCAGCTGCCTGGATTGTGCTGTGAAAGCAGGGGAATGCAGGGGCAGCAGGGTATCAGCACTGGGCTGGCTGCCTTGGCCTCTGCCTGGTCCCAGAGACTGTGTATCTGGATTGTCTCCTCTTTTAACCACTGAAAAGTAATGAACTGTGAAGTTAGAAACTCACAGAAAAAGCCTGCATCCTTTTGAGGAGGTTTTGTTCCTGATGTTTTGTTTGTTTTGGGGGTTGTTTTTGTGGTTTTGTTTGTTTGGGGTTTTGTTTTTGGTTTTGTTTGTTTGGGTTTTGGTTTTTTTGGTTTTTTTGGTTTTTTGTTTGGGGTTTGGTTTTGGTGATGTTTGTTTGGGGGTTTGGTTTTTGGTATTTTGTTTTTTGTTTGGGTTTTTGTTTTTGGGGGTTTTTTGTGTGTTTGTTTGGGGTTTTGTTTTTTGGGGTTTTGTTTGTTTGTTTGTTGTTTTGGTTTTTGTTTTTGTTTGTTTGGGGTTTGGGTTTTGTTTTTGTTTGTTTGCTTGCTTGTTTGGTGGGGTTTTTTTTGGTTTTTTGGGGGGGTTGGGGGGTTTTGGTTTTTGTGTTTGTTTGTTTGTTGGTTTGTTTGGTTTGGTTGTTTGTTTTCCAGTGGGAGCAGGGGGCTAAATGCTATTTTTGGTCAGGTTCTGGCCAGGTGTGCCAGAGGAAGGATGTCCCACAGCACTCAGGCCGGCAGTGGCAGCAAATGAAGGGCACTGCATTCCCTCTGCAGGGGGAAAAGTGGGAAATGAGCTCCGTTAGGGAGCAACACCTACACTGCTCTTCTCTCCAGGTGGTTTTCTGCAGACAGGGATAAAAGCTCCACAGAAAGGAGTATAAAGTTAAAATCACATCTTGAGGGTGCTGCTGTTAGGGGGAGGTGTTACAGACCACCCCAAACTGAAGCCAGCTGAGAGGCAGTGCACCTTAATCCACACAAATCATTTCTCTTTCAGCAACAGAGAGAATAAGGCACGAGAGACGTGTTTTTCTAGAAAATAAAAACATCAGCCACAACAAAACCAGCTGATAACAGTGGATTTAGTACAGTTGGGTAACTGCTGAAGGATCCATACCAGCAAGGCTGTTTTCCTGCAAAACTGGTTGCAGACAGCCAGGAGGAAAATGTCCATGACATGGCCCCAGTGGAGAGAGAGCCAGGGCTGAGCTGCCCCACCCTCATTGGTTTTATCTGTTATTATTTTATTATTACTTTCATTCTTTGGGTGACACCATTCAGTTTCACTTAAACTACTGAAAAGCCTGGAATACCTGCAAACAGTTTCAGGTGTTAAACTGGGGGCCAAGTACCTGCAGAGAACACTCTGATGTCAGAAGTTTGTTGCTGCTGTACTGACATTTGCTCCAAAAAGCTCATCCTCAGAGATTGCTGGTAGAACCCTCACGAAGTGATCCTGGAACATTTGCTGAGATTAAACATTTTCTTTGCTTACTTTAAAAATGAGAAATTTACTTATCCAAACTCCTTTTTTTCTGTGCTGCTGTAGCACCCATTTACATAGGAAGGCTTAAGAAAAAACCTCAACAAATGAAGTGAAGATGTGAATTTAAAACAAATTACTTTAGCAGGACTGAAATCCTGTGTAAAAAATCCTTTCAGAACTTGAGCACTCTAAACAGCTTTTAATTCAGTTAACTCAAAAGCTCTTGGTTGTGAATAAGTTAGGGGCTGAGGCCAATTAATCAATCCACTTTAATTCAGTATAACTTCCTGAGGGTGTGTCTGTAGGCAGTTCTGAGGAATATGTGCTTCAGAACTGGAGAGCACTGAGGGTTTTACTCTCCTCCAAAGGACTTTGGTTCCTATCTAGGTCTGGTGACTATTCCTCAAAATCTGAAGTTTTTGCTGTGGCTGTGTTGTTGGAGACCTGGGCTTGCCACCAACCTCTTGCATAGTCTCAGTATCCTCTTCACCCAATTTTTATTAAGCATTTCCCTAAGAAAATGAAAGCTGTTGTTCGTGACAGTCTTCCCAACTATTCCAGAGCCCTTTTCAAATCCAAAGCAGTGGAATTCAGAGGAATACTGTGAGCTCTGTAGCAAAACTTCAAGGGAAAATTCTGTTGACAGAATGGAAGGTGTTAGATGCTGATCCAGTGTAATCTGTGCTGATGTTACTAACACCTAGAACATATCCTAGCAGGATATAAATGGGATTGTAAATGCTGCAAATTGGGCATTGTCACTCAGCCCTGTGTGCATGGGTCCTTGTCCAGTGACCACTTCCAGCCTCTGAAATTCTAATTTATCCTTTTCCAGTACAAAATCTAATAGCACCACTGCTTAAAAAAAAATTAAAAAAAAATAAACCCTCTTGATTTGATACCAAGTATTTAATGGCAAAATCACAATTTTTTTTTTTTTTTTTATTTTATTCCACTTAGCCATTTGGCAGTGGAAAGGCCCTACTGTGTTCTTTCTTTGAAGTCTGAAAATAATCTGGCCTGGCTTGGTTATTCGGGGAAAAGAGATTTGCCTTGTGCAACCATTACTCTGCTAATGCCGTCAGATGCTCGGGGCGCGCTGCGCTCTCCCGACACAAACATTTAGCTCATCTTTTGTTTTTGTACCCATGGCAGCTCACGGGAGCCCGGCAGAATTTGGGAAGAGAAGAGTCTCTAACAAGGGGCTGTCCCCTCAGCAGCCCCGCAGAATTTGGGAAGAGAGGAGCCCTCTAACAAGGGGCTGTCCTCTCAGCAGCCCTGCAGAATTTGGGAAGAGAAGAGCTCTCTAACAAGGGGCTGTCCTCTCAGCAGCCCTGCAGAATTTGGGAAGAGAAGAGCTCTCTAACAAGGGGCTGTCCTCTCAGCAGCCCCACAGAATTTGGGAAGAGTAGAGTCTCTAACAAGGGGCTGTCCCCTCAGCAGCCCCAAAGAATTTGGGAAGGGAAGAGCCCTCTAACAAGGGGCTGTCCTCTCAGCAGCCCCACAGAATTTGGGAAAAGTCTCTAACAAGGGGCTGTCCCCTCAGCAGCCCCACAGAATTTGGGAAAAGTCTCTAACAGGGGGCTGTCCTCTCAGCAGCCCTGCAGAATTTGGGAAGGGAAGAGCTCTCTAACAAGGGGCTGTCCTCTCAGCAGCCCCACAGAATTTGGGAAGGGAAGAGCTCTCTAACAAAGGGCTGTCCTCTCAGCAGCCCCAAAGAATTTGGGAAGGGAAGAGCTCTCTAACAAAGGGCTGTCCTCTCAGCAGCCCTGCAGAATTTGGGAAGGGAAGAGCTCTCTAACAAGGGGCTGTCCTCTCAGCAGCCCCACAGAATTTGGGAAAAGTCTCTAACAAGGGGCTGTCCTCTCAGCAGCCCCGCAGAATTTGGGAAAAGTAGAGTCTCTAACAAGGGGCTGTCCCCTCAGCAGCCCCGCAGAATTTGGGAAGCAAAGAGCCCTCTAACAAGGGGCTGTCCCCTCCGCAGCCCTGCCGCTCTCCCCAAAGCCCTTTTTCGCTGGCTGCAATGCATTACAATGATATGACAGGAGAGCAGGCGTAGCGTTTCCCATGGGTTTCCCCTCGGAGATAAGGAAGGCAAACATCCCGCCGCGCTCCCGGAGCAGCGCGCTCCGCAGAGTTTCCGCCCCGAGCCCCGGCGCTGCGGGGCAGCTGCGCGCACAAAGCGCGGGGTGCGTGTGTGTGTGTGTGTGTGTGTGTGTGTGCCGGGCTTCCTGAGAGCCTCCTGGCCGCCCCAGGGTCCCCTGCAGGCCTGCGGCTCTCTCGGGGGGTGGGAGGAGCCGCTGTTTTATTTTCCCGTGCAGGCCTTTCATTGCATCTCCCCTTCGCTCCCGGGCTGCTGCGGCTGCGGCGGGGCCGGGAGCGCCGGGCTCTGCTTTGGGGGCTGCGTGCCTTGGCTCCCAGTGAGCCGCCCCTGCTTCGGTCGTGACACCCCGGCCAGCGAGGTGTTTTCCTTGGGGATGGCTTCGCTACAGCCGGGAGGGAAGCTCTGCTTCCAGGAGCAGCGGAGATGCTCTCAGTTCGTGCCGCTCTCGCTGCGCTTCCACGGAATTGTGCCGAAGGGGGGAACACCCAGGCATCGCTCTCCCAAAGCAGAGGGGGAGCTCCTGCTGTGGTTCCCAGGAATCCGGGGTGGGTGAGAGATTTAAGAGCTTTAGGAGAGCTCCAGAGGAGAGGCTGGAGATTTGCAGGAAGGCTGCCGGTGCCGGTGGTTAAACAAGACGTGTTTGACCCCCTCCATGGCTTCAGAGCTCTGCAGTCGCCTGCATTTTTGCTTTCTCGTTTAACTTTCTCATTTGTAGCTTCTTTTTTTTTTTATTCTCAGACCAAGTTTTGTAACGCACTGACATCTGCTGTGTGTTTGACTAACTCAGCCCCTGAAGAGCTGAGACAGCCCGGGGCTGAGAAATCGAATTTGAGAGAAAGGGGAAGGAGGCTGGGAGAACCTGGTGGCTTGCTGTTGATTTCAGCTAAGAGGAAACAAGCCACCCTGCCCCTCAGAACCTTCTGTGATTTTTTATGGAGGAGGTGCACAAAGTAAGCCGATTTCAGCCAGACAAACAGTGTTTCTATCCATGGACTGTAGTTATCACCATTTAGAAAAAAAAACTACATTAGCTCCGGGTTTTCCTTTCTTTTTTATCTAATCAGGGTTGAGGTGATGTGGTGGGCATACCATCCTGAGAAGTGACTTTTGTGCCGGTTTTCAGCCATGGTGAGATTGAGAGGAAGTGGCGTAGCTGAACAATGCACCGTGAGCACCCCATCACTTCCATCTACAAATTCTGGGAGACGGGAGCGGCCTCCACCCCTCCAGCAAGTCCCTGTAGGTGCCACAGCAGGAGCTGCTGCACGGCAGCATCGCTTCTAAAACACTAAACCAGCCTCTGAAAATACTCTGTCAGTTGGATAGCAGCAAAAGGTGCTGCTGATTGAAAGCTTCTCTGAAGCATTTCCAGTTTGGAAGTTGGTTTCTGGCAGGGATGGGAAGCAGCAGAGCTGCTCCCTGCCAGTGTGGGACAAATAAAACTCCTCTGCCTCGCTCCAAGCCAGCTCCCAGCCCCAGCTCCTGCCCCAGGTACATTTCAGCTGGACGTTTCAGAGACCCAGTGCAGTACTACTCAGAAATCTTTTATTAAACAGAAAGAAATCTGTGGCCAAAGGAATAGTGAGGCAGCTTTGATTTTTGCCAAAAAATTGATAGTATTTCTAATGAAAAACTGAAGCCAGGGTGGGATTTTTTGATACATTGTGCAGCAGAAAATAATTGTTTATAAAACCACACTTTTTTCTTCAGAAAAAAAAAAAAAAAGTTCTTTGCTGCATTCAGGAAAATCTAACAGTCTCTCTGAAAAGAGGGGGGCCTCCTAAACAAATGTTTTTTCACAATATATATTTACACCAGCTTCATGAATCAATGGGGTTATTCCCCACATTAGTCCCTCCATAGAGGTATTTTTAAGGTTCTAAGTCTCTGAGGCAGGCAAGACTCTGTGCATAGGCACTTGAGCAAGAAAGGAGAGATGGTGGGGATTTTTTTCCATTTTCTATCCCAAAAGCGGCTGTAAAATCTCGGTTTGTAAATGGATGTTTCACTAGGAAAACAAGGCTTCAAACACATCACAAACTGCAGTTTCTCCTTTCCTTCCCTCCCAGCAAATGTGCAAACAGCTGCCAGGCCATGCCAGCGCTGCATTCACACCTCACCGACAGCAAGAACCGAAACAGAAAAGCACCTTTTCATTCTGAGTGTTAAACAGCGGGGGAAATCCTGCTCCCCTCCAGATCGAGAGGGAAATTCCTTCTCAGCTTGGAAAGAACCGAAGTGTAGCTCTGCGTTGCTCTGAAAGCCCGAGCATTTCTGTGCCTTTGCAGTCAGGGCAGGGCCCGTGGAAGGGATGCAGCTCTCTGCAGCCTCGGCTGGGGTCCCAGGTCACTGAGGGCTGCTCCTGCCTGCCGCTCAGGGACATTTCTTCTGGGCTTGCAGCATGAAGTGACTGCTGCCTCTCTTTCTTTTTAGGTTTGTTTGTTTGTTTGTTTGTTTGTTCCAATGGGACGATGTCTCCCTTGCAAATCCCCTTCATTGGTTGTTTTTCACGCTTCTTATTGTCAAGCCCCGTCACATTTTCCAGGTGAGGGGCCTGGCATCAGCAATCACGGTCAGCACTTCGAGCGCGAGTTCCCAGATGTGTTTGAAGATCCTGTGTGTTACCCAATTCTGAGAAACCACACGTACAAAAAATGAGACGTGAAATGACTGATGGAGGGTCCAATAGCAAGTGAAGCTTTGTTTTATGCCTTCCAGCAACGACGCTGTTTGTAAAGCACTTGAATTGCCCAAAGGGTGGGTGACAGGCTGCTTAAACTGCTGTGTAACACTCCTGTCATAACATCAGCTGGAAGAAGGGTTGTAACTGTTGGTTAATTACCTCATCAGGCGGAGCTGAGCCCACCTCCCCTCACCTGAGTGTGAGCCACGCCTCTGAGCCTTGGTGCACTCTGCACAGCCTCACAGCTCTCTCGGGAAGGCTGCAGGGATGCACAGAGCACTAAAAGCTGGCACATCACTCCAGGCAAAAGCCTTCTGAGAAGGAAACAGCCAAACCCCTTCGTTCCCTCTGCCATTGATCGAAGTCAGCTAAAATCAGAGTTCTAAAACAGCCAAACCCCTTCCTCTCCTCTGCCATTGATCGAAATCAGCTAAAATCAGTTCTAAAACAGCCAAACCCCTTCGTTCCCTCTGCCATTGATCGAAGTCAGCTAAAATCAGAGTTCTAAAACAGCCAAACCCCTTCGTTCCCTCTGCCATTGATTGAAGTCAGCTAAAATCAGAGTTCTAAAACAGCCAAACCCCTTCCTCTCCTCTGCCATTGATCGAAGTCAGCTAAAATCAGAGTTCTAAAACAGCCAAACCCCTTCGTTCCCTCTGCCATTGATTGAAGCCAGCTAAAATCAGAGTTTTAAAACATCCATCTGCTACACCCTGGCCATTCAAAATGAACCATGGGAGAACAATAAATTTTAATTTTTGAACTGTTATCCCAGATACCTGGTGGAGACTTTAACATGCATTCAGTGCAATAGCTGCTTCCACATTCAGTGGGCAGTGCCAGAGTTCAGCCCCACACGAAGCCATCAAACAGGGCTGGCTCAATACCACATTCAGCCATGTAGCACATGCTTTTCTCTGCAAATAATGCTCTTTCATGCTTTGTGTGAAACACCTATGGCACCAGGCAGATGAGGACTGATGCAGAGCTTAACTTCTCCTGACAGCTATTCTCATAATGGGTCTCTCTTTTATTAGTTGCAAAGGAGAGCTACAAACTGGATGAAACAAGGAAAACAAATTGAAATTAAATTATATGTAAGTAAACAAACTGTAATAAAATGAGCAGGCTGAACTTTCATCTACATTTCAACTGGATTTGAACCAAGTCCCTTCTGAGACTCCAAGAGAGTTTGGCTAATTATTTTTTTTTGTTTGTTTGTTTGGTCTGCTCTGCATTTCCTTGCTGTCATTGTGACCAAGAGGAGAAATGTTGGAAAACTGTGAGTTACTCTGATCTGCTGCTTCTGGCCAGATCAAAAGTAGGACAGGCTGGAAATGTCAGGCAAATTCCCATGTTTGGTAGATTCCCAGTTCAGGTTCACATACTCAGAAGGTCAGAGCAAGATGGAGATAAACTAACAGAACTCGAGGTGATTGTACAGACTAAAATCAACTAGAATTTAGAATTAGAATTTAAGTGGCCAAGCTGAAACTGAAATATTCAGCTTCAAAGTGTCTGTTCTGGCCATGAAGGGAAATTAAGGCTTTTGGGTTTGCATTGTGCTTCCAAGGCCACTGGCTGATTGGGACCATGCAGGGACCTGAGAGGGGTCTGAGGATCAGATCCACCTTCCATGGCACCACCACCTCTGTCTCCAGTGAGTGTGTTGCTTTCAGGTTGTGCATTCAGGTCTTGGGGGGAGACTGTGTGCCACCTGAAGCTGACTTTGGCTAAAGCTTAGCTCTTTTCCTCCAGAAAGAGGAGAACTGCTTCCATCACATCACTTTTGACCTGATTCTCTAGGGATGGCACGTGGTTTGATCCAACAAAACAGATTTGCTGTCAGATCAAACCTCGGTATTCATCTTGCAATCCTGTAGAAGTGCAGCAGTTACATTTAAAAGGAAACAAACTTGTGCTTCTAGTTGTTTTGATGTAGTTACTGTTTTTTATGTTTGCATTTTTCTTAAACTTTTTCTTAGGGATTTGAGTCTGTAAACAAGGTTACTCTATGTAAACTATTTTGCTTTTCACTTTTTTTTCTTTTGAGGAGAGACTGTGCTTGTTGACTTTTGATGTGACTAATGAGTTTAAAGATCCCACCTCTTAGGTGGGCACACTGTAAAAAAGTATAAAAATAGGCTCTGAGAATAAACCAGCCCCTTTTCGGAGCTTCAGCCTTCCGAATCGCGAGCCCGTGTCTCATTTATTGTGCCCCACAGCGACATTTTGAAGTGCAGCATGCCCTTGGGAGGGGCACAGCTAGAGCTAGGGGATGCTTTGTCAAGTGCACCGCTCTGACTGGGCAGCCTGGGCAAAGGAAGGGCTTTACAGGTGCAGTCCGTGCCCCTACAGCTGCTGAGCCCTGCAGGATTTTCAGAGGAGGAGGGTGCTCCTTGCAGGGCGCGGCAGCCCTCCCTCCCTCCCTCCCTGCGGCTCTGGGCCCTGGCAGGGTGTTTGCTCCCTGGGTGCTGCAGCCGGGGCTCCTGCTCAGCGAGCAGATGGGGAGAGGCTTGTGTGCGCAGAGAGTTAGTCACAAGTTCTTTGGGTAGGTAACACATATACACCTCCAGCTGTGGAGGGACTATTTAAAACAAAAGCACGCTGTTCCTGGCTGATGCAGCCCCTTCTGCAAGTTCTGGAAGACGCTGGGAGATGACTGCTCAGCTTCAGCCCAGTTCAACTGCTCCTGCATGGCACAGGAATGGAAGAGGGGCACGACTTACGTGGTGTTAATGTAGATTGCAAGGTCTGAGAGTAGACATGGATGTTACTGCACGGGGCTGGATCTGGCTGGCTCTCTCCCAGGGCAGCACCTCCTCTGCAGCAGCCTGCAGGGATGGACAGGGAGCACTGACCGTGCCTGGCACAGCTTCTCCAGGAGCTGCCAGAGACACAACTGGAATTCTCAGGCCACGGAGGCGCTGCCCAGGCTCCGTGGTCTGGGTGAGTCAGCGCGGCTCACACCGCAATCAGCAGGGCTGCAAACGTGCGCAGGCACGTCCCGGCAGGCCAGCTCTGCTGTGGGGCTGCGAGCCTCCAACACCGGCACAAGCATCCCCAAAAACTCCCACGGCAAAGAATGGACACAGCTAAGAGCAGCTCAGTGCCGGGGCTGACTCAGCCCCAAGGCTGGGGTGCAGGCTCTGAGACTGAAACAGCTCTGCCAGTAGGACTGTCTGTCTGAAAGGGCTTTTGTCACCAAAGCTCGCTCTATCAGGTGAGGGATTGCTCTCTCCCCATCACTAGCAATCCAGTCACGCTGTGTTGGTGGACCTTTGTCTCCTAAATTGAGGCATTTCAGCTTCTGACCTGAATGGCCTTTTCAAACACTGCTGCTTCAGTGCAGTAACAGACCCTTTATGAATGTAGACTTGGGTAGATTAAATAAATTCAGAGAGATTTTATAAATTCATCATGGCTACAGTATGGGACCCTCATTCTCAGAGAAGTAATAGAAAACAAATTTTCGTTGATGTCTGTAGGTTGGTTGGAAGAATTTTTCTTGAAGTCTCCTTTTTTTTTTTTTTTTCCCAAAAAATTGGAAATCTCTATAATTTTCCTGGCTTCAATATTTAACTAAGCAATTTTCAAATGGTCTAAACAAGCCTGGGAATTTTTTATTAACTAAGAATGATCTGTTAAGCCGTGTATCTCTGCAGCAACAATGGGAGGCAGGCTGCTTTGGCTCTAATTTTGTTGTACAGTGCTATTAATTTGCAACTTCGGGGTGATCTGGACATGAGTGGACCTGTATGGTTTGGATTTTTTTTTTTATCCCTCCTCTTCTTTCCCCCTCCCCGTGCTTTGCAGAACAAAATAATCACCAATTTTGAAGCGCCAGAAAGAGCAGCTTGCTTTTGAGGCCGTCAGGCTGATACAAATGATCTTTGCTTCGAGCTTCCTAAAAAAGACATCATTTCTGCTCTGTCTCAAGAGCAGAGGCTGCCTTGTTTGTTTTTATTTGCAGCCTTCGTCAGCGTTGCTGTAGGCCAGGAGCTGCAGGATGGCAGCAGCACAGGATGATCCTGCCGAGCCCCGACTGCTGAATCCAAAACAGCCAACCTGAACTCTGCTGCCGGCTGCCATTTAATACCCCCCGAAACTGTTTGCATTTCATCGTGTAACCGGCTGCCTGTGAATTCAAGAACCTTCCCCGGATCAGGCTGTGCTTTCAGATGAAAGAGAGCGACTACCAAATGCCGGGGTGAAATACCGAGTTTGTTTTCCTGTCGGCCTGTTCTCTAAGCATAAACAAATTCGCTGTAGTGAGGGCTCGGGCTAAGGAGAGAAGCTGAGAAAAGGAGAGATGGGAAGCAGGAATAGATGAGGGAAAGGGGCTGGGGCTCTCTTTTCTTGTGAGATAGATTTCTGTGATATCAAGGCAACAGGAACAGGCTCAAAATAAAATGGGATCATGAAAATACCTTCAGAGTATCAGCTGAAGGGGGAAGTCTGCTCTCCTGAAACCTTTCACTCCCGTTGGATTTGGTAGAGAATTGAGCCCGTTTGTGACTCTCCCCCTCAGGCTCTGTTAGATGGGCTTTTATTCAATGTGATTTCAGTCCAGATCATAATAAAGTTGCTCTGTTCCTCATGAAGCTCACATTATGGATGTACAGCCATCACGGTCTACGGATTGCTTGGTTTTTCCTGTAAAAACAGAAATCCTTGTACAGCTGGGAGCTTGTGAAAACAAGCCCGAAGCTACCAAAGTTTTTAGCTGCACAGTGTAAATGAGAAACTAAGTTCTCCACTGCAAAACATATAGGCACCTATACATGGTGAAGATTTTGACAATGAGACTCATTCATGCAGAAGAAGACACTTTCCAGGTGAATATTTCCTTGTTCTGGCGTCACACGCTGAGTAATGTAATTAAAGAGCGTTTATGAAATATTCGGGACCGGGCTGCTGGGAATCCTGAGCAGAGGGGGAAAGTGGAATTGTGTGAGTGAGTTTGTGGCGTCCCTGGATCAGCGAGGTGATTTGCAGGCCAAGTGAGAGGTGAGGCTTTGGAAACGCAAGCTTTTCCAAGCCAGAGTTCGGGGTCTAAAGGGAGAGAGACGCGATTTCGTCTCACACAAGGGTTGCGCTGAGGTTGAAAAGTTTTTATTCCTGCTAGTCGGTGCCGTGCCTACAAAAGCACCTCCAGGTTCGCGCCCAGCCTCTCGCTGTCATTCAGAAAGGGAGCGAAAGGGGCTCTGGAAAGGGAGCGGGGCGGCCCCGGCCCGGCCGAGGTGCCTGCGGGCGCTGGAGCAGCCGCGTCCCGGGGCAGCCCCGCTCCCTCCGCCCGAGCGGACACGGAGCTCCCGCGCGTCCCTAAGGCAGGAAAACGCCCCTGTCTCAGCCTTCTGATAGATGAGATCTGATGAATTTTCATGGAGGGCAGAATATTTTATTCCCCGCGGTACATTTCGTTAACTCTTAGGAGCGCCGTGGTGCGAGACAGACCGGCGCACGCCGCGTTGGACACGCACCCTGCTTTTCCTGCGTTTGTTACGCGGGAAAATACTCCACGATCCTAAAGGCCAGTAGTACCTGGGAAAACAACATTTAAAAAAAAAAAAAAAAAAAAAGAGAGAGAGGGAGAGAGAGAGAGAAAAGAGAGAGAAAAAAAAAAAAAAAAAAAAAAAAAAAAAAAAAAAAAGGAATAAACTAGGAATAGTTGAAACTGTAGCATGGTGACTGCCCTGTCCCGGCCGCTCTGCGGGCTGTGCCGAGGGAAGGAGAATTGCTGGGGCGGCGGAGCGGGGACCGAGAGCGCCCGGCCCTCCCCGGCCCCGCGGATCCCGTTCCTCAGGGAAACGGGACTCGGAACAAGACGCTTTTCCATCCGTGTCCGTGTGGTTGCTGCGCGAACCGAGTGAGTGCGGGTGATGTCGGCACGGCCCCGGCCCGAGGGTCCCGGGAGGTGCGTCCGTACGAGGCACCGGCCGTGTGTCCGTCCCCGGGAGCCGGGGCTCGGCGGGGCAGCGGGACGGGGCAGGAGCCGCGGGGCTGACAGCGGGGCTGGGTCGCTGTCCCCGTGCGGGTGTCGGTGCGGGCGGCAGAGCCCGGCCCCGGTGCCTGCAGACGGGAGCGCGGCTCTCCCAGCCAGGGGCGGACCGGCGCTCCCCGCCGGAGACACGTTTTCTCGCCAAGAGAAAAGGAAATAAAAACAACCTCTGGGAGAGGAAGGCTGCCGCGTTTTCAAACCACCCGATCGCAGACCTTCCAGGTTCTGCTGCCTGAAGAGGGTGAGTAGAAAAGAAAACCCAAACCACGCGGGCTACTCGAGTTTTATCAGCGCTTCAGTCTGAAGGCACGGCTTTCCTGGGAATCCTCGTCCGGGCTGCCGGGGCCAGACGTGGGGGTGGCACCGTGCCCCGTGTCCCCGCGGCGGAGACCGCGCTGCTGGCCGTGCCCCCCTGCGCGGTCAGAGCTCGGCGCTGCCAGCGCGGACATCGCACCGGGGCCGCGGCGGGGGCTCCCGTGCTCCGCTCGGGAAGGGGAACCCGCTCCGGCTCGGTAGCGGCGAAGCGCCGGTTCGCAGCGTCTCTCGGCTCGCCTCTCTTAGCGGGGCTGCGCTGCCGGGATGGAGCCCCGCTCTGCCCGCCTCCCTCCCGGCTTCCCCGCACAGGGGCCGGGCTGTGCCGGGGCTGCTCTGCCCTGGCGTGCGGAAAGCGAGAGCCCTTTTCCCTCTGCAGCAGGCCAGGGCACGGCGCCGTGAGCCCCCTCCACCGCTAATTCCCCTCCTGCTCCCCCTGTCCCGGCGAGCGGCTGCAGGACCGGGCCGGGAGCGGCTCCGCTGGCTCCCGCCGTGGCCGGGTTTGTCCGGCCGCCGCTCCCGCCGTGGCCGGGTTTGTCCGGCCGCCGCTCCCGCCGTGGCCGGGTTTGTCCGGCCGCTGCCCGGGCCCGGGCGGGGCGCGGGCTCAGCCGGGGGCAGCGGCGGATCGGGCCGCTCCCCGGGGCCGGGATGCCCGCTCCTTCTCCCCAAAGGGCTCTCCGCGCTCCTCTGCTCGCTGCCCGGCCCCGCTACTCGCGTTCCCCTCGCTGCGGCATTTCTGCGGCTCTCCGCTCAACCGTGCAGCGTGCAGCTGCCAGGGGCGTGTTCCCGCGTTTGCAGGTAGTTGTTTCATGTCTCAAAAAGGGCCTAATTAGGAGAAGGGAAAGGGGAGAGCCCCACAGCCCCTGCCTGCCCTTGTGTCAAACTTTTAAGTAGCCGCACACGGGGCTGCGCGCTCACCTTTGCCGCTCGGCCCGACCGCCGCTGCCAGCGCTGGGCTGAGCTTCTGCGCCGGTGTTCATCCGAAATCCCCCTCGGTGGGGCTGTCAATAAAACCCAAACAAGACCCTCGGATGTCAAATGTCCCGAGCGAGCGAGCCCCGCCAAGGAGCTACGCGGCCGGCTTAGGAGCGAGAAGGGAGGAATGTGCCATTTGGCCGAGGTGATGACACACGCGGCAGCGCTGCCACACCTGCCCCGGCCCCGCCGCGGAAATGCCTGCCAGGGGGAGCGCCGGGAGCAGCATGGGTGGCCGGCAGAAAGAAGCTCGGCCCGGCCCTGGGGAGCCCGGCAGCCCCGGCCCCGACGGCCGGGCACAGCTGGCTCCGGCTGCTGCGTCGCCCCGAGCGGAGCCAGCCGCCGGGGAGCCGCCGGGGGCTGCCCGGGGAGGGGAACCCTGGAGAGGGTCTCTGCTGTGGGCCTCATCCCTTCGCCGTTTCGTTTGTGCGCTTTAGGGGGCTGCCGGGGAGCGGCGTGCGCTGGGTGCGGAAATAGACGGGCCTCCCTTCTCTGAGCGAAGTCACGCAGCCCGGGGTTTGGGGCACACGGGAGATAAGGGATTGGTTCTATGGCTCTGGGCGAAGATGCAGAAAAGTGTTCTGAGACATACAGAAATATATGATTTTATATATGTATATATAAAAACATCTAATAGTTCCTCGAAGATCTAATTTATTTCGGGGCTAAAATAAATTTCTGCGTATTCGATTGCCCTTACCCGCAGTTAGTCTGTCCCGGGTAGGGGAGCAGGGACCAGAAAGGCGCTCATGGGCCCCGGCCGGAGAGGCCGGCTGCCCCGGGCATGCACGTTCGGGAGCTGCCAGCCCCTCGGGCTCGCTCTTGGTTAGGAAAATCGACGTCGCACTTAAAATCGTGGGGACGGGGCACACCCCGAGATGCGGCTCAGGTGCAAGAAAGGCAGGAGCGAGTCTGGGGGCCGTGAGCTGCCGGCGGGCAGAGCTGCGGGCGCCGAGAGGAGCGTGCAGCTGCTCCAGAGGCGCTTTGGGCGGCCCGAGCTGTGCTCGAGCACGGGCGGGGAGCCCGGGTGCGGCGGAGCCCCGCCGGGCTCGGTGCAGCGCCGCGCCCCGGGGCCCGAGCGAGGCCGCGGCCGCCGAGCGCAGGTGGTCCCGGCTCGGCGGAGCTCGGCCCGGCTCCTGCGGCTGTCGGCGGGCGCCTGGAGTGATGGAAAGGCTCGGGGGTCAGACGGGGCCGCTCTGCCCCGCTCCCGGGCCGGGACTGAACCCAGAGTAAGGCGTCCCGCCGCCCTGCCCGTGCCTGAGCGGCCGCGGGGCGCTGCTTTGTCACGGCGCGACACCTCTTGTGCTCGGGCTGCCGACACTGCCGGGCGGCTGCTCGGGGAGGCTCTGCCTGGAGGCAGGAAAGAGGAAGCAGAGGGGAATGTCGGTGCCGCATACGCTGCTCCAGGAACCGTGTGAAATGAGCCGAAGCCCTTCCAGGGGAAGGAGCAGGAAAGCTGCCCGGTGTGTCACCCCCCGTCTCGCCACCCTGCCCCGGCCCTGGAGCGCCTGTCAGCCCCGCAGCCGCGCCGGGGGCCGGCCCGTACTCTGCGGGGAGGGAGAAGGGGCGACCCGACACCTTTTGCTTTCTGCCTCCCGCAAACCAGAGCTGCAAGAATCGACTTGCAGGGAGCGGCAAGAGCCTCCTTGCGCTCCCCGGGCGCCATCGGTTGGCGGGGCCCGCGGCCAAGACACATAAACGCGACCGCGTGTGCGGCTGGACGTGTGACAAGCCGCCGTGGCAGGGCGAGCGCCGCGGGCACACCCCTTCGCACCCACCGCCTCCGGCGCGACCCCGCGCCGGGCGGGAGGGGAGCGCGGTGCCGCGGGCCCCGGCGGGCTCCGGGGTGGGCGGCGGAGGCTCGCCCAGCGCCCCCCGGACGCCGCCCCCCGCCTCCCCCCGCCCCCGGCGGCGCGGCCGGGCCGGGGCGGTTCCGCGCCGCTCCGCGGGGCCACGTCGGGCCGCGTGTGCGCGGGGCTGAGCGCGGCGCCGTGACTGCAGGGTGAACTCGGCCGTGCCCAGCGGCTCGGCGGCGATAGGGGAGCGGGCTCCTGACGAAAGCGGAACTCGGCCGGGCCCATACAAATCAGAAAAGAGCCCGGCCGCCGCGGCAGAGGGGAGCGGAGCCCGCGGGGGCAGGGACGACGCCGCCGCCGCGCTGCACGGACCAGCGGCGCCGCGAGAGGCGCCTCCCGATCTCCGGCCGGGATCCCGGCTTCGGCTTCGGCTTCGGCTTCGGCTTCGGCTTCGGCTTCGGCCCCGTCCCGGCCAGCGCGGAGCGGGGCGGCGGCCGGCAGCGGGCTCGGGGCGGCGGGCAGCGCTCCGCACCGCGCGGCGCCGCGCCGGGCGCGGGGCACCATGATGAGCAACTACCCGGACGGCGAGGAGGACACGGTGGCGCTGCTGGCCCATGACACCGGCGGCAGCAAGGAACCGGATCGGGGCAAGGAGGAGCTGAGCTCCGACAAGGGCCCCGAGAAGCCGGACCCCTCGCAGAAGCCCCCCTACTCCTACGTGGCCCTGATCGCCATGGCCATTCGGGAGAGCGCAGAGAAGAGGCTCACGCTGTCCGGGATCTACCAGTACATCATCAGCAAGTTCCCTTTCTACGAGAAGAACAAGAAAGGCTGGCAGAACAGCATCCGCCACAACCTCAGCCTCAACGAGTGCTTCATCAAGGTGCCCCGGGAGGGCGGCGGCGAGCGCAAGGGCAACTACTGGACCCTGGACCCCGCCTGCGAGGACATGTTCGAGAAGGGCAACTACCGCAGGAGACGAAGGATGAAACGGCCTTTCCGGCCGCCTCCGACCCACTTCCAGCCTGGCAAGACCCTCTTCAGCCCCGACGGCTACGGCTACCTGTCCCCGCCCAAGTACTTGCAGTCCACCTTCATGAACAACTCGTGGCCGCTGGCGCAGCCCCCCGCGCCCATGCCCTACACGTCCTGCCAGATGTCTGGTGGGAACGTCAGCCCCGTCAATGTGAAAGGACTCTCGGGCCCGGCGTCCTACAGCCCCTACTCGCGGGTGCAGAGCATGGCGCTGCCCAGCATGGTGAACTCCTACAACGGCATGGGCCACCACCACCACCACCACCCGCACGCCCACCACCCCCAGCAGCTCAGCCCGGCCAGCCCCGCGCCGCCCGCGGCCCCGGCGGCGAACGGGGCCGGCCTCCAGTTTGCCTGCGCCCGCCAGCCCGCCGAGCTGTCCATGATGCACTGTTCTTACTGGGAGCACGACAGCAAACACAGCGCCCTGCACTCCCGCATAGACATCTAGGGAGGCTCCGGCCAGAAACGCACCGGCCCCACTGCCCCTCTCCTACCCCGCCGCCTTCCCCCGCGCTCCGTGTCTCTCCTCCTCGCCTCTAGCCACGGACTGCCCTCTCTCTGTGCCCAAACTCTGGCGGTGGGGAAAGAGCAGCCTTGCCCCGCGGGTAGTGTCAGTGTAGGAGCCGTCCCTCCACGAGAAGAAGGCAGTGTAAGTGTGGGGGGTCCCCGCCGGGCAGCGCCTGCCCCCGGGCCAGCGGGGACTCACCGGCAGTTCCTCCGCTCGTGTGCGTGTGTTCGGGAGTTGTTGGGTTTGGAGGGGTTTGGGTTTGTTCGCTTTGGGGTTGTTTTTTTTTTTTTTTTTTTGGTTGGTTGGTTTTTTTGGTTTTTTTTTTTTTGTTTTTTTTTTGTGGGTTTTTGAAGGGGGCGAGGGGGGGCATCTAATTAAAAATCGGCTGTTCAGCCCTCAAAATTATGCTGCCTTGTAATTCGGCCGCAATCTCTTCGGGCTCAGCCATGGGGAGGCTAAAGCGGAGTTTGTAAATAGCGGAGGCATTTCCCCGCGGGTGGCGCGGGGCTGGCGGGGCCTAAACACAACCGTGTGCCCGCGGGGCTCGTCCTGCTCCTTCTCTTCATCCCCTCTGTCTTCCTCCTCGCTCTGCAAAGCACTGCGCTTCTTCCGAGCTGTGGCTTTTCGTTAAAATAGTACTTTTAACGTGGGGACTGCTGTAACAGCAGATGTGCGATATTGCTGCTTAATAGAAACCAACAAACAAAACCCGCCAGGGTCACTCGTGAAACGTTTCGGCAGCGGTAAATATAGTTTTTAAAAGAGAAAATGTCCTCTGAGGTCTTAAAAGTAATTTTATACAGGTCTAAAAAAAAATATTTTGATGTTATTAAAAAAAAAAAGAAAAAAGAGACGCTTTCCTGTAAATTAGGATTTTTTTCCGTGTGCATATTATATTAATAATGAAAGTTTAAACTATCTTCAGGTTTTTTTGCCCCCAAATCTGGCCCAAAATGGATTTTCCGGTAGGTTCTGCTTTTGAATGCTTCCCCTTTTTTCTTGAAAGGTTTTGATCCTTCAATTTTACATAGATTAATGTGGAAAAAAAATAGAGATTTTAAAACAGGGGCCAGTTTATAGCGATTTTGTAAATGTTTGTGTAAACCGATAGATGTTGTGGCATAGTACCATTTTGGGACCAACTTTTCTAGAATGAACTAGCACTTTCATTGTACTTTCTAGCATTGTAAAGTCTCCAATAAAATGCCTTTCCTTCTTTCCATATCGTTTTATTTCACTCCGCTTCTCCGCGCTCGGGATAGGCAAGCGGCCGCGGAGAGCGGGGCGGGCGCTGTGTGCTGGGGCCGCTCCGGGCTGCGGGCTCCGCTCCGGGCTGTGGGCACCGCTCCGAGCACCGCTCCGGGCTGCGGGCTCCGCTCCGAGCACCGCTCCGGGCTGCGGGCAGCGCTCCGAGCACCGCTCCGAGCACCGCTCCGGGCTGCGGGCATCGCTCCGGGCTGCGGGCTCCGCTCCGGGCTGCAGACACCGTTCCCGGCCCGCGGCTGCAGCGCTCCCCGGTGCGGCGCACGGGGCTCGGCTGCGGGAACCACGCTGGGCGCTCCATCGGCTCCGCTAGGCACCGATGGCGGAGAGCTCCGGGGCCCCGGGGCTGTCTCGGCGGCGGCCAAGGAGGTACCGGGACCGTTGCGTTGGTTCCGCGGGCGTGTGGGGCGGGCGGGCCGGGAGCGCCTTCGCTCCGGGGCGCGGGCATCCCGGCACCTCGGCCTGTGCCCGTCCCGGGGCGCCGGCCGCAGAGCGGCCCCGGGGCAGTGCCTGGGGCTCTGCCGGACCCTGGCTCCGCTTTCGTTTCTTCCCCGCGTGCCCGGAACCGTGGTCCTGGAAGGAAAAGGACGGTCCCGCGTCGCCCCGAGCCGGGCCCGGCCACGCTGCGACGGGGCCTGAGCCTCAAGAGGGCCCGGGCCGGAGAGGGAGCCGTGAGCCGCAGGCGGTCTCTTTTTCCTCGCCGGGCCGGTGGCTGCGGGAGCGGCCTGGGCCTCGCTTCTCACCCTGCCCGTCCTCGTAGGCAGCGGGCCCTGCGCGAGGCCTGGGGGTCGGCAGAGGATGGGGCAGGCGCCCGCAGCGGGTCCCGCTCGGCCTCCGGCCCGGGCCGGGCCTGCGGTTCCGCGGCAGCGGCGGGGGTGCGGTGCTCGCCTCCCCGGCCCCGCGGGCAGCTCGCTGCTCCGGACAGGGCTGCCAGAGGCGAAACCCGGTAACGGGGCTGAGCGCTCCGCTCCTCAGCCGGGGACCCGGCACTTGCCCTTGCCCGGCCGCCTGAGGCTCTCCCTCTCTGTCAGGGCCTGCTCCGTGCGCGGCAGGAAGCGGCAGCCTCCAGCCCGGCCCCAGAGCGGTGCGAGACGTGCGGACGGCTCGCCTCTCTGCCGCTCGGCGGGCACGGCCAGGGCAGAGGGGCTCTGAGGAGCCATCCCGGAGCCCTGCTGTGCCCCTGGCCCCGCTCCCCGGGCGGGGAGGGCTCTGCGAGCGGTGGTGCGGCCGGGGGGCTCCGCTCCGGGCGGGCAAGGCCGCACAAGGCTGAGGAAAGTCGGGTCACGGCGGGGGCCGCGGGCCGAGCGGCTGTCCCGGCACAGGGAGGGACGGAGAGAGCCCGGCCCTGCACGGACAGCGAGTAACGGGGCCGCAGGCCCAGGCGGGGATGCCGGCGCACACGGGACTCAGGCCGCGGCCAGCCGTGGCTCTGCGGGAGCGGAGCGCTCCTCGGAGCCTCTGAGCTGCCCGGGGCCCTGGCAGCGGGCGGCGGAGGGGAGAGGCAGCGCCTCTCCCTCGCACCGAGGATCGCAGCTGTGCACCGGAGGGCTCAGGGCCTTGGCTGCTTCTTCCTTACTAGATAGGTGCTGCCAATCCCGCTGCTCTCCTCCGGGGTATGCTGAGGCCAAAAGGGAAACCCCCGCCACCGGAGGTGGGCACGGGGAGAGGGGAGGGTGGGAGCACCTCCCCGGAGCCCGCACAGGCCCACCGGCCCCTCCCTGGGCTCCTTGCTGGGCTGTGCCGTCGTTCGGCCTGAAGCAAAGGCTGAGGCACCCTTGGCACGCTCCCGGGAACGGCTGGGGCTCGCCAGCTTCGAGTGAAGCGATACCCGACCGTGCCAGGTGCAGGGAGAGGAGGCGGCCGGGACCGGGCAGGGACCTGCGACCCCTGGGGCTGCTCCGCTTCCCGAGTGGTCTCAGCCCAGGCCCCGCTGTGCTTGACCCGCGGCCGCTTGAGCCCGTAGAGAGAGGCAGGAGCCGCTCGTTTGGGAGAGGAGCGGGCCGGCGGGGCCGAGCCACCGCTCTCCCTGCCAGGCCAGGGCCTGTCCGTCTGTCGGGCTCCCCGTGCCCGGCCGTGGCCGCCGCGCCTGGAGAATGTTTTCACGATCGTTTTCTGTATTTTACAAACAGAGACTACACTGAATGTAAACTCTCAGAGAAACCGAGGGGAGAGCCCGGCCGCCGTCTCTGGCCACGTTCTCCGGGTGCTGTCGGGCGGGGGCCCGAGGCAGGGCTGGTCCTGCCGGCGGCGGCCCGGCCTCTGCCGCTGCTGGGAACGGCCGGGCCTCCCGTTCAGCCCCGCCGGCCTGGGGAGGGGGTGGGCAGCATCTCCCCGCGGGCTGCTGCTCGCCCCGGCAGCGGGCACGGCCCCTGGGGAGCCGCCCCGAGCCGCGCTGCCGAGCACCCAGGCACGCCGAGTGTCCCGCAGGAGCTCTGCCTCCCCGGGCCCGAGTGTCCGGCAGGAGCTCTGCCTCCCCGGGCCCGAGTGTCCCGCAGGAGCTCTGCCTCCCCGGGCCCGAGTGTCCGGCAGGAGCTCTGCCTCCTCGGGCCCGAGTGTCCGGCAGGAGCTCTGCCTCCCCGGGCCCGAGTGTCCGGCAGGAGCTCTGCCTCCTCGGGCCCGAGTGTCCCGCAGGAGCTCTGCCTCCCCGGGCCCGAGTGTCCCGCAGGAGCTCTGCCTCCCCGGGCCCGAGTGTCCCGCAGGAGCTCTGCCTCCCCGGGCCCGCTCCCAGCCCGCGGGGCCGCCCGGGGGCTGCGGGGACCGGGCCGCACCCTGGGACAGCGGCACTTGGGACGGCAGGGGCTGAAGGGGAGCAGGGTCTGTTCAGATCCCTCTGCAGTCAGCTCCGTGGGCACGAACACCAGCACAGGACCACGGGGTGCCCGCGGTGGCTCGGCATTCCCTCGCCCCGGGTCGTCACCTCCTCCCGCGGCTCCCACCTGCCCCCGGCCGCGCCGCCGCCCAGCCGCTCGCAGAATGAAGAGGCCGAGAGCCGCGCTCTTGGCAGGCGCTGGGTTTGCGCGTTGTGTAAGGTCTTTCCCCGTTATATAAAGGACGGCAGGAGGAATGCACACGGAGCGGGGCGCGCTCCCCGGGACAGCACCTTGGCGCGGAGCCTCCTCGGGCCCGGGGGCCGCCGCCCGCCGCGGGGCTGCTGCGGGGGCCAGAGCCAGGGAAGGGGGGCTCGGGGCTGCTGAGCCGCCGCCGCTGCCCTTTCCGAGCGGCCCCGGGTTTATGCAACGCTGGCGAGAGATGAAAGCAGAAGAGCGAGGGGTGTTTTCTCCCTGCCCGGAGCGGGCGTGGAAGCAGCCTGCCTCTGTCGAGGAAGGACAGAGTT
This sequence comes from Phylloscopus collybita, assembly GCA_027886175.1. Taxonomy (NCBI): domain Eukaryota; kingdom Metazoa; phylum Chordata; class Aves; order Passeriformes; family Phylloscopidae; genus Phylloscopus; species Phylloscopus collybita. Next base: position 26,980,834 of record JAJNNQ010000003.1, on the reverse strand, counting down.
TGATCCCCGAGGCTGAGCGGACTCCCAGCGCCCCTCTGCTGCCCCAGCCCCCGAGGCCGTGCCCGCACCGGGGGATGTTTTGCGGCCGCAGCTGTCCCTTCCTCTCCGGTCCTTTGCGCAGGCCGCAAAGGTCTTTGAAGCCCTGGCCGGGCTCGGGGGGTGGCAGAGCCCTGGGCGCCGGGAGCACTTCCCGCGGCACGGCGCGGCACGGCACGGCTCGGCGCGGCACGGCACAGTACGGCTGGGCATGGCTCGGCACAGCGCTGCACGGCACATTACGGCTCGGCTCGGCACGGCACGGCACGGCACGGCACGGCACGGCACGGCACGGCACGGCTCGGCACGGCACGGCACGGCTCGGCACGGCACGGCACGGCTGCCCTCTGCCTGCGGGAGCGCGGGTGCTGAAGGAGGGGCCCCGCGGGCTCTGTCCCGGCTCCCCCGGCCGTGCCGGGAGCGGCGGGCGGCGGTGGCCGCGGGCAGGGCAGAGCCAGGCTCCGTGAGCAGACACACACAGGGCTCTTACCTTGCGCCCTCCCTCCCGCCCCGGCCGCAGCGGCTGTTTAACACCGCCTGATTCCTGGTATTCTTGTCAGTGTTTTAAGTGGTGAAAAAGTCATTTCCAGTCCCATGGTCTGCGTTTCACCCTGAACTCATTGAAAAGAGAGTGCGGGGTCAGGACTGTTTATTATACAACCAATTAAAACAGGAAAATATGCAAAGGCTTCATTCAGCGAGATCCGGCTATTGTTAAGCCGAAAACGATATTTTTGTTTCAAAAATAAAAAAAGTACATTTGTTACTTTAAAAAATCTCCGCTCTGCGTGTGTGACAGTCGGGAGCGCGGGAGCTGCTGCGGGCCCGGCTCTGGCCCGGCCTGTGCGGCCGGACGGGGCGGGCGGCGGGCAGGCACCGGGAACCCCGCTCCCCCGTTCCCTGCGGGCTCCGCTCCGCCTGGAACGCGGGGGGAACAGCCCCGCACGGGCACGGGCAGCCGGCGCGGTGCTTTGGTCAATACAGGACGGCGAAAAAAATCCTGCGAGGGCTAAAAAGCTCGACCAGGCTGGGGAGCCCCGAGAAGCTCTGCAGAGCGCGGTGTTGAGCCCCGGCAGCCCTGAGCGCACCGCTGCGGCCGGGAGGGGCGCAGGGAGAGCGGCCTCAGCCCTGCGGTTCCCCTGAGGCTTCTCCATCTGCCCAAATCCACCAGAAGCCCATCCCTGGCTCTGCGGGGCCTGGCAGGCTGTGCTCCGGGGCAGTGTCACAGCAGCCCCGCAGCACAAGCCGGGCGGGAAGGGCACGGGGGCTCCTCCCGGAGCCGCTCGGCGCCTGCTCCGCCGCCCGGGGCCGCCGCGGCACCGCCGCCCGCCCCAGGTAGCCCTCGGGGATGTGCTCAGCAGCGGGCCTGGGAAGCGTTCACCAAAACAATCGCTCGGGCTGGCCTAATCCAATGAGTTTATTTTAGTCCTCGGGCTGTATTGAAAACATTCGCTCTGCTTCTTGTGGTTGTTTACAGTATGTCGGTCCCAACATCACAGCCGCCCTTCTGGAAAAGTCTTACAGGATTCAGGCAAAGGGAAACCAGCACAGAAGTGACTCGGAAAGCGTGATGGCAAATGATTAATCAAATCAGAGACAGGAAGGCGGAGGTAATCAATGAGTTTTCACTTATAGTTTACTTGGATGGACATCTTTTTTTCCTTTTTCTTTCCGTAAGTTTAGAAACCACATGGGGTTTTATTGGCCAAACAAGCAGCTGCAGGATTTGGTGGGCTGGTGAGAATTCGTTCAAAAATCAGCTGCGTGTTTCCTGAAGAAGAATTCGGCTTTCGACAAAACCTCGTGCTTGTCCCCGCCCCAGGCACCCGGCGCCGGGCAGCGGGCAGGGCTGCGCGCCGGGACCCCGCCTGCCCCCGCCGCGGGCACCGCCGCCCGCAGAGCAGGAGAGCCTTGCTCTGCCCCAAGTTGCACAGTGAGCAAATAGCCTGGGAAATCTCCTCAGGTGCGATTTTGAAGTGAAACACCGGCTCTCCCTGCTCTGCCTTTGAGAGAGGTCTGCGGGCTGTGAAAAGGCCTTTTCCCGTTATAAAAGGAGGGAGGAGGAACGCCACCCTGCCCTGCCGCGCCGGAGGTGCCGAACTCGGTTTTCCCCGAGGGTACAGGAGGCTGCGGGCACACGGGTGGCTCCTGACACCGGCAGAAGCTCCTGGCTCCTCAGCTGGTCCCTGTGAACCCTACGGTTTTGCTGGCAGAATAATTGTTTGCCTACTTTCGTTTAATTTCTTTCTCTCTCCAAAAGAAACTTTCCCCGCACCCGACATGCTCCTAACAAATTAGGAGCAATCACGAAATGACGGGGCGGAATTTCACCTTTCTCGTTCACAGTGACCATTTTCCATGGCAGGAGGGGGGAATGCGGGCACGGAGCGGCCCCGAGCCGCGGGCCGGCCCTCGAGGGACGCGTCACTGGCACTGATGGGCACCTGATGGGCACCTGATGGGCACCTGATGGGCACCTGGCCTTCGGCTGAGGCACGGCCGGCTGAAGGAAACCCGCGGCGCTTCGGTGAATGGGCTCCGGGAGAGGAGAAGGTTTGTGAGCTGTGAGCTGTCGGGGTAGTCTCCACTTCCTCGGGCAAGCGGTGCTTGCCAAGGTGCGGGTTTGGAGCCACGCTGCCGGCCTGGCCGCAGAGAAGAGTTGTTTAAGATGTGTCGCCCGTTTCCTCGTTTATTCCCGGCGATAACTGCGATTCTTTTCGTTATTATCGTTTTGTTCCTCGAAAACCCAAACAATCAGCAAAGCACAGGGCGAGGCTGAGCACAACACGAGGCGCGATGTTCTAAGTTATCAAAAGGGGGAAGAAACAAAAAAGAGTCACTCGCTACTGATCTCTTTTTTTTTTATTATTATTTTCTTTTTTTTTTTTTTTTTTTTTTTTAAGGTGTTGCTTTTAACAAGACGTCCAGAAAAAAAAATTGTATCAGGCACATGTTGACCTGCGCTTCCTCTGCTCCTGGCTGTGGAGGTGATATCGCTTATCAGCCACCACGTCTGAGGCGTCTGGTACGTGGCTCCTTGAATGTTCCCCGCGCTCGGGTACGAACGAGTGCTTCTTGCGACACGAAGGCTGTCCCGCATCCAGCCCCGCATCCAGCTCCTCATCCAGCCCCGCATCCAGCTCCTCATCCAGCCCCACATCCAGCCCCGAACCCAGCCCCGCATCCAACTCCTCATCCAGCCCCACATCCAGCCCCGCATCCAGCCCCGCATCCAACTCCTCATCCAGCCCCGCATCCAGCCCCGCATCCAGCTCTGCATCCAACTCCTCATCCAGCCCTTCATCCAGCCCTCATCCAGCCCCGCATCCAGCTCCTCATCCAGCCCTTCATCCAGCCCCGAACCCAGCTCCTCATCCAGCCCTGCATCCAGCCCTCATCCAGCCCCGCATCCAGCCCCGCATCCAGCCCCACATCCAGCCCCGAACCCAGCCCCACATCCAGCCCCGCATCCAGCCCCGCATCCAGCCCACATCCAGCCCCACATCCAGCCCACATCCAGCCCCACATCCAGCCCACATCCAGCCCCGCATCCAGCCCCACATCCAGCCCCACATCCAGCCCTCATCCATCCCCGCCGAGGCGCTGCTGGCAGCCCCAGCGGACAATCAGAAGCGGCGCCGGTGACGGCTCGCACAGCCCAGACAACGAAATCCCGAGAAATGTTCACGGCCGCCGGCTGCCTGGCCACTAAAACACCCCCTGGGCACGGGGTGAGGCCGGGAGGGGTTCCGGGGGGAGCGGGTTGCAGGAGCCTGAGGTTTGGACAGCCGCGTTCTGCCTTGATGCGTTTTCCCCAAGGATTTGGGGCCGTGCCCGCAGAGCAGCGCGGGCCGGGCAGGGGGGACCCCGGGGTGCCCCCTGGAACCGGTGGGAGCGGGGCTCCCGGGGCGCTTCAGTCCGTGTCCTCGTTAGATCCTTCCATGGATCTGATGTGCGCAGGGAGCGGCGGGCGGGCGCCCACCCTGCCGGGCAGCCGGGGCAGGGACAGGGACGTGGGAAGGGGCGGCCTCTCAGTCTCCGGCCTTACAAGTTGCTTTTCTGCTTCCGATGAAGCCTCCGGAATACGAGGAGGTTAAAAAAAAAATAAAATTTAAAAAAAAAAAAAAAAAAAGAAAGAGAGAGAAACAGGAGATGTTCAAAGTTAGCAGTAAGGCTTTTTAAAATACACGTCCGTGGTGATATCTCTTGTGGAGCAGCCTCCTGCCCGGCCTGTTGTAGTTCCAGTCACAGGGAACAGTCCTCTTAACCTACTCTTTCCCCAAAATCAACGAGTTGGCTTTGGAAGCCTCTTGGTTCGCCTTTTTTGACAAACCACAGCTCCGTTCAGCCCAGAGCAGCCAGTGGTGTCTGGGACAGTCACCAGTTGTCTTGGAACAGAAATAGGAACCACTTGTTTAAACATCTTAAAAGGTCCCAAAATCTTTAAGAGCCATGACAGAAAGGTTTGGGTTGGTTTTTTATTTTTTCCCTTCCTGAAGCGAGAAGAGAGTGAGGGGATTATAGGGAAGAATGTCTGCTCTGGCTGCTGCAAGCACCAGAAGATTTTGGTTTGCCCTTTTTTTTTTTCTTTTTTTTCTTTTTTTTTTCTTTCATCAGTTTTTCCATTCCTTGAGGAAAAATTTTCAGTATCTGAATCAAAGTGCATGATTCCAACTTTTTTTTTTTTCCCCTGTTGTTTTGTTTTATCTCGGCCCTTTTTTCGTGTTTTCATTTAAAAAGTGACAGATTTGGTAGAACCCTCAAGTGTTTCCCATTAGGGGCGGGGAGTTCAGCAGCGCTCCTTGCTGAGGCTGCACATGACAGCCTTGGGGGCTGAGGCAGGAGCGCGCCCTGAGCCATCGCAGCCGGGGCAGTGTCCGGCAGTGTCCGGCAGTGTCCGAGCAGTGTCCTGTGCAGTGTCCGAGCAGTGTCCGGGACAGTGTCCGGGGCAGTGTCCGGCAGTGTCCGGCAGTGTCGGGCAGTGTCCGGGGCAGTGTCCGAGCAGTGTCCGGGCAGTGTCCGAGCAGTGTCTGAGCAGTGTCCGAGCAGTGTCCGGGGCAGTGTCCGGCAGTGTCCGAGCAGTGTCTGAGCAGTGTCCGAGCAGTGTCCGGGGCAGTGTCCGGCAGTGTCCGAGCAGTGTCCGGGGCAGTGTCCGGGCAGTGTCCGAGCAGTGTCCGGGGCAGTGTCCGGCAGTGTCCGAGCAGTGTCCGAGCAGTGTCCGAGCAGTGCCCGGCAGTGTCCGAGCAGTGTCCGAGCAGTGCCCGGCAGTGTCCGAGCAGTGTCCGGGGCAGTGTCCGGCAGTGTCCGAGCAGTGTCTGAGCAGTGTCCGAGCAGTGTCCGGGGCAGTGTCCGGGGCAGTGTCCGAGCAGTGTCCGAGCAGTGCCCGGCAGTGTCCGAGCAGTGTCCGGGGCAGTGTCCGGCAGTGTCCGAGCAGTGTCCGAGCAGTGTCCGGCAGTGTCCGAGCAGTGTCCGAGCAGTGTCCGGCAGTGTCCGGCAGTGTCCGAGCAGTGTCCGGCAGTGTCCGAGCAGTGTCCGGGGCAGTGTCCGGCAGTGTCCGGCAGTGTCCGAGCAGTGTCCGGGGCAGTGTCCGGCAGTGTCCGAGCGGTGTCCGGCAGTGTCCGGGGCAGTGTCCGAGCAGTGTCCGGGGCAGTGTCCGGGGCAGTGTCCGAGCAGTGTCCGGGGCAGTGTCCGAGCAGTGTCCGGCAGTGTCCGAGCAGTGTCCGGGGCAGTGTCCGAGCAGTGTCCGGGGCAGTGTCCGAGCAGTGTCCGGCAGTGTCCGGCAGTGTCCGAGCAGTGTCCGGCAGTGTCCGAGCAGTGTCCGGGGCAGTGTCCGGGGCAGTGTCCGGGGCAGTGTCCGAGCAGTGTCCGGCAGTGTCCGGGGCAGTGTCCGGCAGTGTCCGAGCAGTGTCCGAGCAGTGTCCGGGGCAGTGTCCGGGGCAGTGTCCGGGGCAGTGTCCGAGCAGTGTCCGGCAGTGTCCGGGGCAGTGTCCGGCAGTGTCCGGGGCAGTGTCCGAGCAGTGTCCGAGCAGTGTCCGGGGCAGTGTCCGAGCAGTGTCCGGGGCAGTGTCCGAGCAGTGTCCGGCAGTGTCCGGCAGTGTCCGGCAGTGTCCGAGCAGTGTCCGGCAGTGTCCGGCAGTGTCCGGCAGTGTCCGAGCAGTGTCCGGGGCAGTGTCCGGCAGTGTCCGGCAGTGTCCGGCAGTGTCCGAGCAGTGTCCGGCAGTGTCCGGCAGTGTCCGGCAGTGTCCGGCAGTGTCCGAGCAGTGCCCGGCAGTGTCCGAGCAGTGTCCGAGCAGTGTCCGAGCAGTGCCCGGCAGTGTCCGAGCAGTGTCCGAGCAGTGCCCGGCAGTGTCCGAGCAGTGTCCGGGGCAGTGTCCGGCAGTGTCCGAGCAGTGTCTGAGCAGTGTCCGAGCAGTGTCCGGGGCAGTGTCCGGGGCAGTGTCCGAGCAGTGTCCGAGCAGTGCCCGGCAGTGTCCGAGCAGTGTCCGGGGCAGTGTCCGGCAGTGTCCGAGCAGTGTCCGAGCAGTGTCCGGCAGTGTCCGAGCAGTGTCCGAGCAGTGTCCGGCAGTGTCCGGCAGTGTCCGAGCAGTGTCCGGCAGTGTCCGAGCAGTGTCCGGGGCAGTGTCCGGCAGTGTCCGGCAGTGTCCGAGCAGTGTCCGGGGCAGTGTCCGGCAGTGTCCGAGCGGTGTCCGGCAGTGTCCGGGGCAGTGTCCGAGCAGTGTCCGGGGCAGTGTCCGGGGCAGTGTCCGAGCAGTGTCCGGGGCAGTGTCCGAGCAGTGTCCGGCAGTGTCCGAGCAGTGTCCGGGGCAGTGTCCGAGCAGTGTCCGGGGCAGTGTCCGAGCAGTGTCCGGCAGTGTCCGGCAGTGTCCGAGCAGTGTCCGGCAGTGTCCGAGCAGTGTCCGGGGCAGTGTCCGGGGCAGTGTCCGGGGCAGTGTCCGAGCAGTGTCCGGCAGTGTCCGGGGCAGTGTCCGGCAGTGTCCGAGCAGTGTCCGAGCAGTGTCCGGGGCAGTGTCCGGGGCAGTGTCCGGGGCAGTGTCCGAGCAGTGTCCGGCAGTGTCCGGGGCAGTGTCCGGCAGTGTCCGGGGCAGTGTCCGAGCAGTGTCCGAGCAGTGTCCGGGGCAGTGTCCGAGCAGTGTCCGGGGCAGTGTCCGAGCAGTGTCCGGCAGTGTCCGGCAGTGTCCGGCAGTGTCCGAGCAGTGTCCGGCAGTGTCCGGCAGTGTCCGGCAGTGTCCGAGCAGTGTCCGGGGCAGTGTCCGGCAGTGTCCGGCAGTGTCCGGCAGTGTCCGAGCAGTGTCCGGCAGTGTCCGGCAGTGTCCGGCAGTGTCCGGCAGTGTCCGAGCAGTGTCCGGGGCAGTGTCCGGCAGTGTCCGAGCAGTGTCCGAGCAGTGTCCGGGGCAGTGTCCGGGGCAGTGTCCGGGGCAGTGTCCGGGCAGTGTCCGGGGCAGTGTCCGAGCAGTGTCCGGCAGTGTCCGGCAGTGTCCGGCAGTGTCCGAGCAGTGTCCGGGGCAGTGTCCGGCAGTGTCCGGCAGTGTCCGGCAGTGTCCGAGCAGTGTCCGGCAGTGTCCGGCAGTGTCCGGCAGTGTCCGGCAGTGTCCGAGCAGTGTCCGGGGCAGTGTCCGGCAGTGTCCGGCAGTGTCCGAGCAGTGTCCGGCAGTGTCCGGCAGTGTCCGAGCAATGTCCGGGGCAGTGTCCGGGGCAGTGTCCGAGCAGTGTCCGGCAGTGTCCGGCAGTGTCAGGGGCAGTGTCCGGGGCAGTGTCCGGCAGTGTCCGGCAGTGTCCGGCAGTGTCCGAGCCCGGCCCGGCGCTGCCCTCTGCCGGCCCCGCAGCGCCGGGCTCGCTCTCCGCTCTGCCCGGGGCGCTCCGCGTTCCCCCGCAGCCGCGGCCGGGATCTCCCGGCAGAGCCGCGGGGCCGGAGGGTTCCCCAGCCCGGTCGGGGCACTCCTGCTCTGGAGACGCGCCCTTGCCCATTTCTGCTTTTGCCGGCTCCCTTGCCCTCGCTCCTCCCGGTGCTGCTGTCCCTCTCGCTGTTACCGCTCTCGGATTTTAGCATCGCGCCGGTGCTCCGGCCTTTTAACCACTGATCTCTCCTTCAAGGAACATTTCCTTGTGTAAGAAATCGTTCCGAGTTCTCGTGTTTTGGAGTGTGGCCCCGTACAAACGTTAATGAAGAGCTGTGGAAAGCAGCAGTGGGTTAGCAGAACTAGAAGGTGTCAAGTAATCTTCGTAGCCAAATTCTCCTGTAAATACACGCAGGACACAATCCTTCTTTGGCAACCCAGACTCTGCAAGTACAGAAAATGTGGGTGTACACACTTAGTGACATTTTTGGTAGTAAACCTTAATTATATATTACTCAGACCACCCCCCCCCAAAAATAATCACTGTGTAGTCCATTGACCTTGAGCAAAAGGACATTTGTAATTCCAAAATGTGAAATGAGAAAAAAGCAACAGGACTATCCCTTTCCGTACATTATTCACATCTGTAAATGCATGGGCACAGGATTGCTGCTAGCTTATAGCAGCAGTTTGTAGTTTATGCAACAAAATCTCCAATGTCACGGCGTTTAAGGAGTTCACAATTTATTAGATCCTCCATGAATTCTAATGTTCTTTATCTGACCTGCTGTTGCCCTTTGTTTGAGAAAGGAACGGACTGTTGATAAAGCATTAGGAGAAGCAGGGTTTGCTGAGGAACCCCAGGTGTGGTGGATCCCAGAGAAATATGAGGAGCAGTGAAACGATGCTGCAGTTACAGCCAGGTGCTGGGCTCCCTGTGCTGCTGGGAGCTCCTGGCTGGGCCTGGCAGTGCCCCTGCCCAGTTCCACTTCTGCACGGGGGCTGGGCAGGGGGATCTGTGTGGGGCACTGGCACTGCACGGGCTTCCCCACGGCCCCTGGGCTGAAGTGGCCGAGGAAAGTCACAAAGATGACTGCAGTCCTCGTGTCTCAGCAGCCAGCCCAGCTGGAGGGTGAGCTGTGGTATCCACTGCCAGCATAGAAACACAGAAACACAGAAACACAGAAATCCAGAAATCCAGAAATCCAGAAATATAGAAATACAGAAATATAGAAATACAGAAATCCAGAAACACAGAAATCCAGAAATCCAGAAACACAGAAATACAGAAACACAGAAACACAGAAACACAGAAACACAGAAATACAGAAACACAGAAATACAGAAATGCAGAAACACAGAAACACAGAAATACAGAAACGCAGAAACACAGAAATACAAAATACAGGCTGCCAATGAATCCCCCCTTTGGCCACCCAGCCTGGCTGTGGTGAAGCCACCATCCCCCTCAGTGTTGCAGTGCCAGCTCTGATGGCAGGATGAGAGTTCGAGTGGCAAGGACTGAGCTAGGGCAGCTCTCCTCAGCCAACAAACTTCTCTGCCTTGATTTCCAGGGTCGTTTTTTCTCCAATCTTTCCACTCCTGAGCTGACAAAGGCTAGAGCACTGCTGAGTTTTGGACTCACTGAGCACCCACAGCTTAAGGCAGTGCAGTGGGAAGATGAGGTGCTGGCTATTTCAGGTAGGAAGGTGCTCACCTTGCCTTGGGAATTCCAGGAGTGGGAATTTTTTTGTGGTTTATCTTTGTAGCTACGGTTGTATTTGTTTACTGTTCAAGCAAGACTGAGGTGTTTCTGCAACACCACAGCAGACAAAGCAGCCCCAGCTCCTGAGAGCCCCCAGAAAAAATACTTCTGTGTTGTTTGCAGACTGTTGGCTGTCACAGACCGAGGGATGCCCTGCTCCCATGCCGGGGCTGATGCTCCCCTGGTGCAAATCAGCACAGCAATAATGAAGCCAGTGCACCCTCATGGTGTTAGCGTGGAGTCCTAGGGACACAGCCAGTTAATAGCACTTTGTCCTGTGCCTCACGTCACTGTAGCCCACAACACCTGTCATGATTTAACTTCTGTGCTTTTTCCCAGAGGACTGGGTGAGACGGATTGCTTTCTGGTGGTCACTCAGTATTTTCTGGCTGGCAGTCAGGAATGAAACTCATCCACTTGAAAAGGCCAGGTGTGGCAGGAGCAGGGTGGAAAAGGCAAACCTCTGAGCACAGCTGTGTTCTCAGGCTCCTTGGAGGAGGGTACCTGTGGATCCGGCACCAGTGGATCTGACACAACGTGAGAACTGTTTCTCTGTATCACTTACATTACAGTTGAAATGTGAAATGAGCTCCATGTGGCAGCAGCCAAAGGAAAGAAAAAGGGAAAGAAAAAAAAAAAAAAAAAAAAAAAAAAGGAAGCACTCTCCAAAAGTTTCGGTTATCCCTTGAAGCTATATTACAACATCTACTGTTCTAATTGAATCAGTGTGAGAACTTTTCCCCTCCATTTAAATCATTCCTAGTCTCTGTCCACTTCTCCCTGGAGATGCACACATTTGATACAAAGATGTGCCAGGGACACCCACACCTAGGGTGGGATTTAATGTTCAGTTTACTGAGGTAGATGCTGGGAAGGAAATGACAATTCTTACAGGCCTTTGCCAGAATCCATTATGACTTTCTTCTCTCCCCTTCTTTATAGACTCAGCACCAGGGTGGGGCACAGCAGTTCTGTCTGAGCAAAGGCTTCTAGGTCTGCTCTGGGGATGCAATGGATGAATTGATCATTTCTAAGGAGTTTGTTGGGATGAATCAGAAAACCTTCAAAGCAGTGGTAGCACCTGTGACAGGTGCTGATGGTGAGGAAGCATTGTAGTCTCAGTGCTACCACCCTGCCAGCCCCAACCAGGAGCTGCATGGGAGGGCTCCCTGCTCACCCCTGAAAGCACAGCCCAGTCAGCCTTGTGAGCTCTCACTCGTGACATTTAAAGAGCATTTTTAGCAGTGTGGAGAAAACCTCTGCACGTTTCAAAGCATCAATGCTATTACACAGCCCAAAATTACTTGACAGCTCAGAAAGCAAAAGTGCTGGCTCCCCCAGGCCAGCTCTGCTGCCTAAGTGTTCACATGTGCGAAGCAATACGTGAGCCACAAAAACATGTGGCTCTTGTATCAAATACAGGGAATCAACTTGAATTATGAAGACTTTGAAAAGGTCCTCAGTTTAAATGTACACGGCTCTCTGAAATGTCCAGCTAAGTTTAATGCAACAATTAAAACCAGATAGATTGTCAGGATTCATAGAGCAGGGGGAGAGTTAATTCAGTATGAAAGAAATGAGTGACTGGGAAGAAGACAGAAGAGCAGAAGCAGCAGGAAAAGAGCAAGAATGAGTGGAGGGATGAAATGCTGATATGGGGGGTAGGGAGAGTGAGGAATGGAAGGGGGGAAGAAATAAGTGAAATTAGAGAGAAAGCAAAAAATGAAGGGGGGTATGAGATAGGAAAGAGAAGGAGAGCAGCAAGAAAAATAATGACACTTTATAGTATAATCTGTCAGCTTTCACTTTAGAAGAACTAAGCCTGGAAGCATAAAGGTCACTACTTACATATTGAAAGTATGTGGGAGGGGTTTGGTTTTTATTCATGGCTATATATATGTATGTGTGTGTGTGTATGTGTGTGCATGTCCATGCAATTAGATACACAAAATGTCACAGAAATTTCAGTCCTCCTGGGGCTCTCCCACTGCTCCCCACACTATCAGTTTTTCCACCCTGCCACATGCCCAGCAGCAGTAATGCCCTTTTCCATGCCATGCTGTGAGCCAGGGATTGCTGTTTCAGTTTGCTGTTTGTTTCTCTCCTGCCCTCCAAGAGCTGGGCATGGGGGTTCTGGCTCCCCTGTCCTGCAGCCCCTAACTTCAGGGATGTCCACTGAGGTATCACACCTGTTTGCAATTGCTGTTTTCTCCTGTTGACACTCATAGCAATATTGCCATTTTGCACTGACTGATCCAAAAGACATCAAACATTTTAGTGCTGAATTAGTTATTAATTGAATTAGTGTCATTGGTTTTGTCTTGTCTGTTCCTGGCATGCCAGCTGCTAGTAAAGCAGCAGAATAACTTTTCATGCTTTTTAGGGCTAAAAGAGTCATTGAGTGATATTGAAATTCTCTATTTGATATTCTCCCCAAGGTATGAGGAAGGTCAGGCTCCTTTAGTTCTCTCCCACACACTGGAGAGTTTTCTCTCTCTGTAGGTATCCTCATGTCCTCCCACGACTCTGTTTATCCCTCACCCCTCCAGGGAGGGCCCTTTTTTGAGGATTTTCAGTAGTTCAGTGATGGATACTTTATTTCCTGGTGCTGTTGGAACTGGCATTTCAGCATTTTGTTAGTGACCCGTATGCTTCCTTCCCTTGCCCTGTCACAGCTGGCACTGTTCACCTTTTCCAGGGTATAAAGTGGTCTTGCTCAAGCATGGATCCCAGGTTCATTAACAGTGGTTAATCTGTATTTTTTCTAAAACCAAAAAGGCCTCTGGACATTGCTGGACCAATTCTGGATGTCTTTTCTGCTGTTTTGCATAAAAATCTGAGTTAAACTTTGCCATTCTCCCTTATCATTCCCCTGTTTCATTTCTCATCATTCTAGCAATCCTGTTATGAAGACAAGAAACAGAAACAGGGATGTTTAACACTTAACAATGCCTTATTGTCTTGCTGCTTTTGGAAAAGGGAATGGAAGAGGAAAAACTTCACATAAGGCTACAAACAAAACAGAAGGAAGTGAGTTCACTGTCCACGGGAAAGCACAGCTCTCCTGTGGAGGAGATTTGTGCTTCAGTGGAGGGGAAATGCACCACAGTTCTGGTCCTGAGCAGCTCTTTTCAGCAGGCTGCAAATGCACCACAGTTCTGGTCCTGAGCAGCTCTTTTCAGCAGGCTGCAATGCTGAAAAGGACTTGTCAGGAAACCCCCCACGTGTATCTTGGGAATGTTTCTGAAGAACATGAGGCCTCTTCGAGTCTGAGGCAGAATCAGAACTGCATTGCAGAACTGGGGATGAAACAGTTAAAAGCTCCTTAAAAATTCTACAGACTTAGTGATCTGTGTAAGAACAGCAAAACCCGAAATTTTTGATAAATCACAAATATATCTGAGCACCCTCATTTTATTGCCTTCCTCCAGAAGATGGCAAAAGTTAGCTGGACTCGAGGCAGGCAGAGGGAGGCGAGTGTTGCAGGGCTGTGTGCCCCAGTTTCAGGTCAGCAGTGGTTGAGTGCTGCAGCTGGAGGGATTGATCCTGGTTGGTGTGAGCAGCCAGGCACTGCAGCTGCAGCACTGCTGGGATGCAGCTCGGGGCAGAGGCTGCTCAGCTGCAGTTCCCCAGCAGCCAGGCAAGTCCCAGCTCTGGCTGCACCTTTCCCTTCTTCAGGGGGTGGGAATGGTCAGTGACATATCCATGGAGATCACAGGCAGAAATGCAGCTGTGAGAAGTTTAAATTTCATACACCAAGTATGGAGACATGAATTGCAGTATTTGTTAGTGCTCGTGGTGTGACAGAGCTTCTGCTGAAGAAAAATCCCTTGAGATTCACTCCTTGACTACCAAAGAGATTATTTCCCACTAATGCAGCAGATATCTTGACTGGGACACTGTGGAGAACTTGAATTTACATGGGAACCTTGACTGAAAGAAAGGAAAGAATATATAACAAGTGTATAGAAAGAAACATCAGATTAAATACAGATTTGGCAGGTAGGATTTTTCCCTTTCCACCTCAGCAAGGTACTCTGGAAAAATGAAAGAAATATTACTAACAAAATCAAAAGAGACACAAAATGAGCTTTTATTTCTCCTGCATTTAATTTTTTTCCTGTATTTAGCTGCTCTGGCAGTTTATAATTTCAGTATTAGGAAAATATGAGTATATTTGGGTAAAGTAATACACTGAAGTCAGGAGGCTTCCTGCCAGCAGAAAAGAAGAACTGAGGACTGCTTGCTTAAGGGATGGTCCTGAGGTGGTTCAGCTTAACCTGATGCTTATCCCATGGGGAAGTTCTAATGTGATCCCAAGCAAATTTGTCCTCAGAACCTTTTGGCCTAAGGGTTTTGACAGTGGCTGTAGCTGCTGGGTGGGTGCTCAGAGAGGATTTGTGCCCATGGCCTTGGAAGGGAAGGGAGCAGTGGCCAGTTTGGAGGAAGTTTGACAAAAGCCAGCACACCGGCCATCTGTGCTAACAATTCCTCTCTTAAATTCCCTCTAAGAGGAGGCAGGCTGTGTGCCTAACTCACAGAAAGCTCCAGCTCTCTTCTTGGAAGGGCAGGGTTGGACCAGAGGTGGAGCAAGGACACGGAGCTCCCACCTGTGCTGCCTTTACGTGGAGCCTTGGGTTTGGACAAGATGCTCCCATTTGAGCACACGTTTTCTCCTTTGGACACTGCTCAACAGACCAGCCACACTGGCTCGGCCCACAGTAAAGCAGTGGTTGTGCCTTCTGTTATGAGAAAATGTTCATGTCACAGTTCACTTCTGCAAGGTCATATCTTTTTTCTTCAAGCTGACTGGGAAATTTTAATGAAGTGATTCCCTGGCCCTCCACTCCCTGAGAAAATACAAGTATATCAGAACAAAACCTGGAATTTTTTTTTTCTTTTTTCATTTTGAAGTCTCTCAATATGTCAAAATATTCAGTTTCCCATCCAGAAGCAGGAAAAAATCATGTTATCTCAACATTTTTGGCCGAGCTGTCTTTTCTGGGTAAATTCAAACGTGCAGAAGGACTATTGCCAACTGGCTGTTTTTAGCAGCGTGAGAAACAATACCAGGCACGGGGAATGACCCTGCCTCGCTGCCACTGGGATGACTCAGCACTGCTCCTTGTCAGGAGCAGGCTCTGATGGGGTGGGCGAGCCCCACAGTGCCAGGGTGGGAGCTCCAGCCCCGGCTGCGTCAGCGATGCTCTCCTGCTTGTGCAGAGGAAGCAGGCACACAATAGCTACAGCCTCACCCCTGCTTCCTCCCCCAGCAGGAGCATTACCTGCCTGCCCACTCCTCTCTGCAGTCCCCCTGCCCCAGCAGCTCTCGTAGGGATAGGGTGAGCCCTGATCCAAACCCCACAGGAACGGGACCGCTCTGCTGAGCTCTGCTGCAAGCTCTGAAGAAGCTGCTGCAGTGCTGTTAATGGCTCTGCTGCTGCCAGATGAAAGGAGGGGAGTATTCAGATCTAATCAATCAACAGATGTTAAAGCAGTTTCTGCCTTCTCTCTTCCATTGCACATCAACAGGAACGTGCTAAAGTGCTTTTTTGTAGCGTTTAGCATCTGACATTTCAGCACATCTTGTGAGGGTGCATTAGGAGAATGGAATGTTACTATATTTGTACTTGCAGATTTGGAATGAGAATAAAATCTGGAGAGATGCAATGTGCACACAGAATGTTTTCCAGAAGGGTTTCCTGAGGCTGAGGAAACCCAGCACAGTGCAGCTTGAGCTGTCTTGAAACTTCAGGCTGCAAATGCACAGAGGCAGAGTTTTGAAATGGAACTGAAAACTCTAGAAACTTGTAGCTGTTTCTCCAAACCCTGCTTAATTGTGGGATCACAGACACCATTGTAAAACACTGAAACAGTGTGTTTGATTTTTGCAGTTACTCTGAAAATATATTGTTCCTTCCTCCTGTCTCCTCAGCTCTGGGTGATGTCCCTCTGGCTGGTGGCTCCAGAAGGGTTTCTTTTAGGGAAACTGGTCTTCTACTACTGAGACCTGGCAGGGCCCTGAGACAGCCCTGCCTTGCCACTGCACATCAGCACCATCTCTCCCCAGGCTCTTTAAGCAGTTGGCTGTTAGATCCCTCCTTGCCCATGCAGTGAGCTCCCTGGAGTCAAGACAAGCCTCCAGACAGCACAGGTTGGTGTCTCATGTGTCAGGGCCCTGAGGGCACCAACAGGCTCCAATCAGCCTAAACAGCCTCCCCTGGGCCCTCCAGCCACACCTCTGTCCATGGCCCAGGAGCCCCTTTCTGCTCACCCTGGAGCCTTCAGTCTTGACCTGAGCTACGTGACACCCCCAGCCACGGTCACAGCTGTGTCAGGGCTGGACCCAGCTCACAGACTGTCACTGTGGCCTGGTCCCAGCCCTGCCCTGTCACTGTGCAGCTGCCTGGGAGACCTGGAAGGGACTGGCCTGTTGCTGCAGCACCGAGGAACCAGCAGCCTCGACTGCATTTTGTCATGGAAGGTGGGCCTTGGGACAGGGGCCTTATGCTTGACTCGCCCCCAGAGAAATTGAGCTCTGTCCAGAGATGAAAAAATACCTCTGCAAAAGGTGCAGAAGCTCCTTCCTTGTAGATTTATGTAGGGAGAGTATTTGTGCCCTAAAAAGCAGAGATGAATTGCAGAGGCAAAACTGGTAAAATCTTTCTTCCTCTCTTCTCCTGTACTTGTTCTCGATCAACTTGTTTGCATGTTACCTTTCTTTCTAGGTTCATTTCTCTGCTCCTGCTCCTGTCTTGTTTAAAAGTAACATCAGCTTTCAGGTGTTCTTTGCCTGCTCATCCCCTGTGCAGTGCTGGCAGGGCTGGCTCAGGCTGCTGAGGCTGCCTTTGCAGTTAGTGGGGTTCCAAGGTTGAGCTGCTCTCCTCTTTCCACAAGACCCTTAGACTTTTTAATCAGTGAAGCTAAAACGAGCATCTTAAATAAGCCCACAGCTTCTGGGGCTTTTGCACTGCAATTCAGCCACTTCTCAGGCCCAGCTACAGGAGGATGTGTCCCCTCCTGAGGTCCATCCCATCCCAAAGCCCCTGTCCCTGAGACGCAAGCTGGGGCAGTGCTGCAGAGGGGCTGTAGCCAGTCTGGTCTCCCCGGGTGGAGAGTTAGCTTTGAGGCAGCTGGAAGAACGGAGCCCCGCGTCCCCACCCCGGCGTGACCGAGCTGTCCCATCCCGGTGTGACCGAGCCGTGCCCACCCCGGTGTGACCGAGCTGTGCCATCCCGGTGTGACCGAGCTGTGCCCATCCCGGTGTGACCGAGCCGTGCCCACCCCGGTGTGACCGAGCCGTGCCCACCCCGGTGTGACCGAGCCGTGCCCATCCTGGTGTGACCGAGCCGTGCCCACCCCGGTGTGACCGAGCTGTGCCCACCCCGGTGTGACCGAGCTGTCCCATCCCGGTGTGACCGAGCCGTGCCCATCCTGGTGTGACCGAGCCGTGCCCACCCCGGTGTGACCGAGCTGTCCCCATCCCGGTGTGACCGAGCTGTGCCCACCCCGGTGTGACTGAGCTGTGCCCACCCCGGTGTGACCGAGCCGTGCCCACCCCGGTGTGACCGAGCTGTCCCATCCCGGTGTGACCGAGCCGTGCCCATCCCGGTGTGACCGAGCCCACCCCGGTGTGACCGAGCCGTGCCCACCCCGGTGTGACCGAGCTGTCCCATCCCGGTGTGACCGAGCTGTCCCCATCCCGGTGTGACCGAGCTGTCCCACCCCGGTGTGACCGAGCCGTGCCCATCCCAGTGTGACCGAGCTGTCCCCATCCCGGTGTGACCGAGCCGTGCCCATCCCGGTGTGACCGAGCTGTGCCCACCCCAGTGTGACCGAGCCGTGCCCATCCCGGCGTGACCGAGCCGTGCCCACCCCGGTGTGACCGAGCTGTCCCCATCCCGGTGTGACCGAGCTGTCCCATCCCGGTGTGACCGAGCCGTGCCCATCCCGGTGTGACCGAGCTGTGCCCACCCCGGTGTGACTGAGCTGTGCCCATCCCGGTGTGACCGAGCCGTGCCCATCCCAGTGTGACCGAGCCGTGCCCATCCCGGCGTGACCGAGCCGTGCCCACCCCGGTGTGACCGAGCTGTGCCACCCTGGTGTGACCGAGCCGTGCCCACCCCGGTGTGACCGAGCCGCCAGTCCCGGCCGCCGCCGCCAGGTGTCGCCGTGGGGCGCGGCGGGGCCCCCTGAGGCCGGTGCCGGCGCGGGGCGGAGGGGGGGAGGAGCCCGGGGCCTGAGGGGCTCGGAGGGACCCGGGGAAGGGCCGAGGGGCCCGGGGGGCTCGGAGGGACCCGGGGAAGGGCCGAGGGGCCCGGGGGGCTCGGAGGGACCGGGAGAAGCCCCGAGGGGCCCGGGGGGCTCGG
The DNA here is from genome assembly GCA_027886175.1 of Phylloscopus collybita. Taxonomy (NCBI): domain Eukaryota; kingdom Metazoa; phylum Chordata; class Aves; order Passeriformes; family Phylloscopidae; genus Phylloscopus; species Phylloscopus collybita. Next base: position 26,962,829 of record JAJNNQ010000003.1, on the reverse strand, counting down.
AGGGACCGGGGGAAGCCCCGAGGGGCCCTGTCCCGCTGCAGCGGCTGCCGGCCGTGCCCCCGTGCCCGTCCCTCCCCGCCGCAGCCGCTGGAGCCGTGGCTCTGCCGGCACGGGAACCACAAAGGGCGCGGGCAGGATTTCGGTCCCAGCAGGTCTGTGCTCCTAAAGCGTGGGCTGTGCAGGGGCCCGGGCTCCGCTGGAGCCCCAGAAGGACAGAAACACTGCGAATCCCGACACTCGGTGAGCTCGGCAGGTGCGAGGAAGCCTCAGTAATGGGCAGATGGGCCGTCAGTGGTGTGACACTGCAGGTGTGCCATCCCTGCGCCACCTGCACGCCCGCTGTCACTGTCACTGTCACTGTCACTGCCACCTCTGCACACCCACTGTCACCTCTGCACACCCGCTGTCACTGTCACTGTCACCTGTGCACGCCCACTGTCACCTGTGCACACCCACTGTCATCTCTGCACACCCACTGTCACTGTCACTGTCACCTGTGCACACCCACTGCCACCTCTGCACACCCACTGTCACTGTCACTGTCACCTGTGCACACCCACTGTCACTGTCACCTGTGCACACCCACTGTCACCTCTGCACACCCACTGTCACCTGTGCACACCCACCGTTACCTGTGCATACCCACTGTCACTGTCATCTCTGCACACCCACTGTCACTGTCACCTGTGCACACCCACTGTCACCTGTGCACACCCACTGTCACTGTCACCTGTGCATACCCACTGCCATCTCTGCAAACCCACTGCCACCTGTGCACACCCACCGTTACCTTTGCACACCCACTGTCACTGTCATCTCTGCACACCCACTGTCGTCTCTGCACACCCACTGTCACTGTCACCTGTGCACACCCACTGCCACCTGTGCACACCCACTGTCACTGTCACTGTCACCTGTGCACACCCACCGTTACCTTTGCACACCCACTGTCACTGTCACCTGTGCACACCCACTGTCACTGTCACTGTCACCTGTGCACACCCACTGCCAGGGCTGTGGGTCAAGCCCCGAGGGTGCTGCTGCCAGCTGCAGCGGAGCTGAACTTGCAGCTCTGTCTCTCGTCGAGGAGAAATCAGGTGTTCAGGTGCAGCCCAGGAGAATTCCTGCTCCCGGGTGTAGCCTTCCCACGGCTGAGGTCCTTAGGGCTGCTGGCACGTTCTCCGTGGGGATTTAAGAAGGATCAGTTACAAATACCCAATTGAATGTTTACTGCCCTTGCCCCGGGTGGAATCGGGCCAGCTAATAAATACACGTACAATCCTTTTTGGAGGAGTCTCAGCTCTACCGAAATCCTGTAGGAATAGGTTCCATATGTTAATTATGTGCTGTGTAGAAAAAGATTTTGTAATTTAGTGTTGCCTCTCAAATTGCATTGAAGTCATGTTGTTCTTGTATTATTATAAGAGGGTAACCAGTCAGCCCAAAGCTGACAGCAAGACTTAAACAAGAAGTGTTAGTGTCAAAATGTGTGAAGCGTAAACAGGACCTGGGTTACTGTCTACTCTTATTAATGTCCAGATTTTCTCTAGACTCGCTTTAAATTTCACTGTGAGAAGGTGTTTCTTTTCCTCAGATTTGAGTTTTCTACCCTTTCCATTTCCTTCCACATCGCTGTGTTCAAACGTCAGGACAGGAAAGAGCCCATCTCCTATCTCCTGTATTGAATGCTTCCATCAAGCCTTCTTTGACTCACTCCTTCTCTCTCCTGGGAAATCCTGGTCTTTCAGCCATCGTTTGTAATTTCCCATGCTGTGTCATCAGCATATTGTGATGGTAAAGAAGCTGACAGCTTCAGGGCTGGTGTTTTACCCTGAAGCAGGCAGGGCTGTAATCTCCCTCCCTTCCACTTAACACTGCTCAGGAGATTTTTCCACCAGCTAAGGAGCAGTAGTTGTAATAACAACGCAATTACAGCTGTACCTGCTCACATACCTGAGATTCCTGCAAGGATTTTTTTGTTTCTCTGTCCCGTACCTCAAGCATCCAGGCACCCTGCTGCCTTCATTGGCCACACTCATTCCCATGACGGCTCTCCAAAGTCATTCCCAGGTAGATTTTGTACCAGCACCATTAGCTGTGAGCAGCAGTGTCTGAAAACAGCCATGCCTTAGTGCTTTACTGAAGTACAATTATCTCTTAAAATGCCCAGACTGAGCTGGCCTAGCCCTATAATTGAAATTTGGCTTCAAGTGTGTCCAACTGCAGCCAGCAAATAGAGGCAAAACACAATCCCTCAGCAATCGTTCATTCACCCGTTGTCCAACAATGTCTCCAGTGATTTATTTGATGACTCTTGCTTGGCCCTGGAGGAGATGGGGTGAGCAGTGGGGTGACAGGAGCACTGATGAAAGGGCAGGTTCAACTAAGAAGCAGCTAAAAAATTTGGAGAGTGCATGGGAGGGGAGTGTGCGTTGGAGATTGGAATATAGATTTCTCCAAGGACTAGGAGGGCACGGCAAAACGTGTGTTTTAAAGTAAGCTAGCATCCCAAGTTTGCTACCCTTTTTTAGGGTTATCCTAACAGGCCAGCTCTCAGCCTTTATTGGAGTTTGCCCTTGCAATGCCTAGGTTTTCTTCCTCTTTGGATTCTGCCCAGGGAAAGTAGGGAGCAGCTATCAGTGAGTTTCCAGTAGTGCTCTGAATGGCCAGGACATATGAAAATAAGATAGCATTACTCATTTTAAGAAGTGGCAAAATCTGGCCTGTAGATATCACCACTATTTCTCCACTTATCCAGAGTATTGGTCGTATGCCAACAGAAAAAGCTGCCAACTAAAACGTTTTAAGAAAGGAAACACTGTTTGAAGCCTGGCAGCAAATGTTTTCCTTCCCCTGAAATATGTGCTGAACATATATAAAGAGGGAAGACTCAGGGGTGTCCAGTGAGGTGTAACATTTTGTAACCATATGGATGAATTTGTTAACATTTTCACACTTTGTTCTTTAATAGATGAACACTGTAACTAATGATTTCTAGTTGGAAACCAGTTACTGAAACACTGCAAACGAGAGGCAGCGTAACGCAGCGTAAAAAGGCAGCGGTATAGCACCAAAACGCCAACACCACGAGTTCTTTGTCGGTTTCAAATTCCTTTGCTGCTCAGCCCCTTTCTTTGTTCCTTCATGCTCCTGTTTTTCCTTGCAGCCGAAAACCTCAGATGACGGCGCGGGCTGGATGTGCAGCGGTGCAGCCTCGCAGGACGTGCGGCTGCCGCCTCTCAGCCGCTCGGCGTGGCCGCAGCCAGGCTCCACGTGGCCGATTGTTTTGCAGACAGAGGGCTGGCGCGTTCCTGGGCTTCCGAACTTGTTTTTCAGGCTCGGCGGCCGCCCGCGTACCGCGGAGCTCGCTGCCCGACAGCAGAAATAAGGCGCTTGTCAGGCGGCGGCGGCAGCGCGTCAGCGCAAAATGGAACCCGCGGGACCAAAGTTTACACGAGGCAACAACAAAATCTACTGTGCCGCTCTGTGAGGCAACAAAGGTAATTTGTTATGCAACATAATGAGGGCTTGTGTGTGGCGGGCAGCGGTGGCTCTTGGTTACAGGGCATTGACATCAACAAGCACATGCCGGGCTCACACATAAGAGAATTGCTACGCACAGCACAGAATTCACAAGCTGGGTGGTTATTGCAGGGGGTTTTTCCATCTTAAAATTTGCAGAATAAACAGACACACTGAGACTGGTCCTGCAGTCCTTTGTGTCGTGGGTAGGACCTTCCTCATTTCTTTGTGGGTTGGCCTGTGTCTCAGACGTGACCATCAGCCTGGGGGCCACGAGGGCAGGGTCACAAGTGTCATGCATTTCATGTGGCTCTGACACATTTGGCCAGCCTGCCAGCCCACACAACGGCAGGGGAAGGGCGAGTGCAGGGGGAGAAGTCAGACACGGTGACAATGCTGGGTGTTGCTGCCCAGAAGTCCCTGGTGTCTGACCCCACGTGCTGCTGTTAGCACTCCCACAAGGCAGTTATCCTTCCTGCTGGGAGGCCGTGGCCCTGCACCTGTTTTGCAGACAAACTGCAGTGTGCAGGCTGTGTACAGAGCTGGGGATGCAGCCCTGGCCTAGAGAGCAGCAGGGCTCATCTGCTTTGCCGTATCACCTTTCAAAGGAAATCTACCTGCTGGTGGGATGGGGCCTCTTCTTCGTGATGGCTGAGGCTGCTCTCTGCCTGCAGAGCTGGAGCTAGACCCAAAGATCCTGTTTGCTGACATTCCAGTGCTGGCTCACAACAGCTTGTGTAACGCACTGCCGGGTATGTGCTCTCCTGGCCCACGCTGAATGTTTCCCTTGTCATCCTGCTGAAAGAGGGAGTCTGCATGCAATCTCCTCCTGAGAGCTGCAAGGGAGAGAGTGGGCTTGAGCTTCACTGATGAACTAATGCAGGAGAAACAAGGAATCGAGACTGTGCCACATGGCCTGCAGAGGACTAAGCTGAAGCTGTGTTGATAACCATTGTCCTGGCAATCTGCAGGGTTGGTTCTGTTTCTTCACTGTACCTTGGGCATGATACTCTGCAACAGTCATAGTTAAGCAAACACTCTTTTTGTTCCAAGAGTGTTGTGTTAATCTGGAGTTAATCTAAGTTAATCTTGCTTTTTGCTTCAAAAGTCTGGTTGGCCAGAAGGGGAAGCTGCTCCTGCAGAAAAGTTAAAGACCCCAATAGCCTGGTGTGCTGTGCCTTAAGCATCATTGCCAGTGGCAGGATGTTGGGGTTCTTCTGACTGTGCCAGTGACTCAACAAGGGCCTGATCTGTTTACTCCTGCTCAAACAGGAGCCCAGCTTCTTAGCACAGTTACAGCAGCAGTACAAACAAGGGCAAACCACTGAATTAACCACTACCTTGGTCAAGTTACTTTACCTCTCAGTGACTTGGGGTGTAGAGGAAAATCATCACCATGAACCTGCTCTCTGGTGCTTGAGATTTTATCCAAACACACTGAAACAGCTGAAGAAAAGAGGTGGAGCAAGCACTGCTTTAGTGGTTTATGGTGTAACATTGGACATGACACTCAGGTCAAGCTATTCAAACTAGGATGGGACTGAGAAAAATGTTGCTTTTTTGGCTGGAGGCCATTCAGCAGTGGCCTCCTCACATTAAGAGGCAGATGGGTTTGTCTGGCCCCATTTTCTTATGCATTTTTTTTTCACAGCCTCTTGAACAACAGTCCTGACTGAAATATTTTAGGAGCCACTGTGACAGAAATACTCCATGATGATGCTGGTTATTTTAATTTAAGACATGTTAATTTAATTACCAACCAAAGCAATTAAATTAAGTCTAACCAAATTCATATTGCATCATAAGAAGCACCAAGATTCCATACTGTGAGGATAAGAAGCAAACAAACCAAGGCTTTCATGCTGAAGATGCTATCTGACATTTGCATAGATATTGTGTAGGTAATTAAAGCCATCCTTAACACGTAATGCTCTTATTGCATCCCTTGCTATTTTGTAGCAGCTGGTAGATCCTATAATGAACGAGTACAAAAATATCCCAGGGACTCTAGAAAGCATTGCAGGGACTTTGCAGACAACGATCCCCTTCAAGTAAACTCCACAAGCACCCTTGCTTTTTCCCAGGGAAACACCTTGTAGCATGCGTCGGGATGAGTGCCCTCGTCCCTCCAGAGAGCGCTGATCCCGGCAGAGCGAGGGCTGGCAGGTGAGCGGCGGCTGGAGCTGTCTGCAGCGAGGGCAGAGTGCACGGAGCGCCCTCCGCAGAGCCGGGGCTGCTCGGCTCAGCCGCGGGTGGGGGGCAGCTCCTGGCCAGGCAGCCAGCCCAGGGCCGTGGGGAGCTGAGCGGTCACTGCAGCCGGCCCAGGGCCGTGGGGAGGTGAGCGGTCACTGCAGCCGGCCCCGGGTCAGGGCCAGGTGAGCGGTCACTGCAGCCAGCCCCGGTTCACAGCCAGGTGAGCGGTCACTCTGGCCAGCCCCGGGTCAGGGCCAGGTGAGCGGTCACTCTGGCCAGCCCCGGGTCACGGCCAGGTGAGCGGTCACTGCAGCCAGCCCTGGTCCGTGGGGAGCTGAGTGGTCACTGCAGCCAGCCCCGGGTCACAGCCAGGTGAGCGGGCTCTCCAGCCAGCCCCGGTTCACAGCCAGGTGAGCGGGCTCTCCGGCCAGCCCCGGGTCAGGGCCAGGTGAGCGGTCACTGCAGCCAGCCCTGGTCCGTGGGGAGCTGAGTGGTCACTGCAGCCAGCCCCGGTTCACAGCCAGGTGAGCGGGCTCTCCGGCCGGCCCCGGGTCAGGGCCAGGTGAGCGGTCACTGCAGCCGGCCCCGGGTCACAGCCAGGTGAGCGGTCACTGCAGCCAGCCCCGGTTCACAGCCAGGTGAGCGGGCTCTCCGGCCAGCCCCGGGTCAGGGTCACAGCCAGGTGAGCGGGCTCTCCAGCCAGCCCCGGGTCACAGCCAGGTGAGCGGGCTCTCCGGCCGGCCCCGGTGCGCGGCTCCCGGCGGGTTCGCGCTCGGCTGCGCGGCGGAATTGTGCAGCGGCAGCGCTGCCGTGGCAGACGTGCCGCGGGCTGCTCTTTCCGCCCGAGTGCAGCTGCTGGCGAATGTCCTGCTGCTGCTGCTTCCTCTGCAGCGCGGCGCTCGGGGCCGTGTCAAGGTCAAGGCTGCGCTGTGAGTGCAGGGCTGCGCTCAGACGGCGAGGCCCGCGGTACAGGACGGCTGTTCCTGACGCACTCGTGCAGTACCTGGTGCACTGAGATGTTGTTTGCCCCACAAAGTGCCCCCCCTGCCCAGCAGCAGCACCGTTCCTGTGACTTCCGTGCCTCTGTCCGCCCTGCTGCCTGTCCCCCAGCATCGGGCACAGCAAGATGAAGGAGCAGCTCAGTGATGATTAGCTGGGTAAAGTATCACACGCAGAACTTGCACTGCTGCCACCGGCAGATTACCAAAGGGAGAATGAGCACAACTGCTCAAAAACCGAGCTAAGAGGGATTTTCCATGTAAGCGTTTGGACTGAGATCGGGTATGGCAGCAAATGGATGCGTGGGGTCGTGTGTTTTAGGCCTCTGCTTGTGTTTTCAAGGTGCTGTGTCGGGGTCAAGCTCACCTGGGTTGGGCTGGTGGAATTTGCTGCTTGGAAGGAAGCCTGCTGCCTGATCTCTCCCTGTGTGGATGGGGTTGTTTTGCAAATGGTGTGTCTGTACTGCTTTAAAGTCAGCGTTGTGCCAAACAGCACCCATAGAACAGCCTTTTCAAAAGTCAGGAATTCAACCATCACAGGACCTGGCTGTAACCGTTAAGAGATGTGAAATTCAATAGATATCCCTCGGTTCTGCTTGCAGCAGATGCTGCAACAGGTGACTGTCAGAGACAGGATGGGTGTGGCTGTCAGGGACTGACAGGTGACCAACCCATTTTAGTTGACCAAAAGGGTAGTTTTTAGGCTCTAATCTAAAGCCAGGTTCAAAAGCAGGTGTGTTTGAGGTATTTGCCAAGTGCTGGGGCTTGGTAAGTGCTGTGAGTAAGATGAAACTTTGAATTAACCGTTTTGAAAGTCATAACAGATCGAGTATCTAACCAAAAATGAAAGAATGAAATCAGTGGGAGCAGGAGAGTTCCCAGCAGAGCAACGAGAGTTCCCTGCGAGCAGCGGGCAGCCCCTGCAGGGGCAGCTCGTGTGCTCTCTTCCCGCAGCCGCTCACATCTCCTCCTCCCCTCCCGAGGCTGCGGCTTGGCTCAGCTTTCACTCTGTTTGTTGTCGGTACAGGCCGATTTGAATATGGTCCCAGCGAGAACAGTTACAATCTCGGGCTCTGCCCGCAGGAGAGTTTCAGCTGTGTTTTCAGAAGTGGTCATGCAAACAGCTCTCTCCTGGTAGTCAGTTACCTCCCAGCCCAGCCTTTCTCATATTTTAGCTACAGAGCACAAAACACTCAGAGACCTGCTGCATTCATACCATGCAAAGCTCACTTACCGAAAGGGAAATGTCTCAGAGTGATGTACGAGCTTTCCCCTGTATTTCCTAATCCAGGACTTGTGTTTGCCACAGGGGACTCCCCGAGCAGCCCTGGGGAGCAGTGGCAGCTCTGCCCCTCGGCCTGACCCCTCTGCTGGCCTGGATCAGCCCAGCTTCCTCTTTCCTCTTCCTGCAGGGCTGCTCACTACCTGAGCCTTGCTGCTGGGTGACGTGGGCAGTTTGGGGCTGCTTCTCCTCTTGCCACAGCCAAAGCAAAGTGCTGAGCACCCCCATTCCCCCAGTGACCCCGTGCCAGGGCAGGGAGAGCTCGTGGTGCTGCTGCCAGCTGTCAGTCTCAGCACTTTGTGTGTATTTGTGAGGGGGTCTGGGCTGCTGAGGGGTTTGCTTGTGAGGCTCCAGATCTTTGAAGTTATGTTAAGAAAAGAAAATGTCAACTGTAAAAATCTCAATACCACCCCCCACCCAGGTTTAGCCCTTACAAAAAAAAAAAAAAAAAGTAAGGAATTTAGATTAAGAATGTACAATAAAATATAATTTTTGCCCTCATGGTTGCACAATGAAAAATCAGAAATTAGATGCAGCTGTAACCTAATACTGTAGGCAGAAATTAACTGATAATTAGTAAGAAAGAAATCTTACTCTAAAAGTAATTTTCATGATTTTAAATGCTACGTGTTGCCAATATCAGCTCTTTTATGACTAAATTCAAGACCGTGATACTGCTTTCTCCTCCAAATAATGTTATAACAATATGTAAGATACATTTCATACTGTTGGTTCATTAGAATTGGGCAAGCATGGACAAGCAGAAAATGCAGAACAGCCCAAAGCCAGTTCCTGGTGGACTCCACAGGACCATCAGGACATTCTCACTGCTTATCAGAAAATATGTAAATAGCTCCTGGCTCCCTTGCTTGCTCAGATAGGGAGGCAAGATCTTTTCCATAAGTCTTCTTCCAGGAAACTCACCCTTCTCAAGGTGTGTGCTGAGAAATGATAGCAAAAGAAAAAGCAAGAAGGATAAAAGGCAACGCTAGATAACCACAAGAATACAAAGGGATCCTGGGAAGCAGTGAGGGAGGGGTGTGGGTTGTCAGGATCTGAAGAATGCTGATTACACTGATAAGGTGAGATGAAACCTTGGCCTGTAAGTTAGGCCAAGGAGCTAAGGAGTCTGTAAGTTAGGCCAGGCAGACAAGCTGTCTGCAGGCTGAAAAACACACAACTGTGGCAGGGGACATACAAAACAAGGTTCCTTCAAGGCAAGGGCAAGAAGCTGAGTGAGATTTGTCTCTGCAGTCAGTACCTCAGTACCTGTTTTCACCCTTTAGGCCATGCTTAGATGTGTTCAATGCATGAGGAACAGCCTTACTTGGACAGCACCATCTGTACAGGGATGGCTGGTGGGGGGTGGAAAAAGTGAAGGATTAGCTGTGCTCTGTGGGAGGAAATTGGAAATTTGGATTAAGGAACTATCTCAGGAACACTCAGTGAGGGATTAGAGCCAGCAGTGCCTTGGTGCTCCTCGTTCTCTGAAATTTGACACATTAGCTCCCTTGACATAGACTGTCATGCCAGGATGTCCAAAGGGAGCAGAGAGCTCTCAAAGCAGGGTGTAACCTACACATGCCATGAAAGCTAAAGTGCTGGCTAAAGTCAGTCGTGGAGAACTATGCTGCCAAATCTGTCAATTCCAATGCAGATATAAACTCAAAAGCACCAACAACCACTGAGAGTTACTGGTGCTACACACTTCCCAAGACCCTGACTGTTTCCCCTAGTTGCTCCTTCTCAGCTGCACAGGTTTTCATCACATCTGCCATTGACTGATACAGGAATAGATGTATATTGGACAGATGCCTCATTTTAGATTATTAAACCACTACTTCTAGGTACAGAAGCAAGTACTGTACCTTCTGTTTTGAAAAAAATCAGCTGAACATATCCTTTCTCCTTGAGGAAGGCGGTTGTTATGAAGTCACAAGTACCTTGGGAAAAGAAGCCAAGCTCTGTGTTTAGCCTGGATGACTTCTCTCATCCCACATGTCCAGTGGGAAAGAGGCTGGCAGGGCTGGGAAGGCAGGAGCAATGCAGAGAGCACCACGAGGGGGCAAGGGAAGGGGTGTCTTCCTGTGCTGTGGGTTTGTGCCAGGTAAAATTGTGAGTGAACCCTGACTCTCCAGTTTCTGTGGCTCCAGGTGGAAGCTGTGTGTACAGAGTGCCCCAAGCACTCCTCCACAGGTGAGGGTGATGTTGCAATGTGCTGCTGTAAGTGGACAGGCACAGAGGGGAACCAGCACCCTGCAAGGAACCGCTGCTGCCTGGGTTTTGTTCTGTGTCGGGGCGGAGGGGCAGCTCTGCTCATTCCAGAGCACAGGGCAGACATCTGGCACTGGGGATCCCCAAAGCACACCCATGTGCACAGAGGGGAGCCTGGAAAAGGAAGTTCCAGGTTCCTTTGTTCTGTGACACTGGTTTTTCTGCCCTGCTCAGAACCTTATCTGTGGCTAGCACAGTAGCTGTAGGAGAGGGTCTGGAGCTGCTCTCGTTCATTGCAAGCTGTGGCCCATACCATGCATTAAATGAAAGATTTCAAAAATACAATGTTGCCATGCTTTTAGCATATATTCCAACTTTGCAGGTTTGAAAATTCTCATTAAACCTTTCTTGCAAGTACTAAAATTTACAAGACATCATTAATTCAAGCTCCCCTGCTGCTGAACACCACTCTTGCTGCTTATGGCAGACAATAAAACAGGAGTACAAGGTTCAGCTTGCCCTGTGGGATGTTCCAGTACTCCTACCAGGGCAATTTTTTGGATTCAGGCTTTTCTTAGAGACTGTGCTTGCCTTTGGTTCAGCACTTGAGGCCACTCTTTCTGTGGGGTCTCCTCACTGTCCTCCTTTTAGCTTTCTAGCAGCTGTCTGCTGGCAGATGCCCTGGCCTTCCCACCAAACCTGAGCTGCAGCCTGCAGAGCTCTGTGCTTTGCCACCTGACACGTTGCCAGGTGCCATGACTGGATGTGCACATCTGTCCCCACCACACCTGCAGTTACAGCTTTTGATTTACCAGAACCCCATCTCCCAAGCAGTGGCCTAAACCTCGGGGAAGGTTGGCACAAGGTGCTGCTGAGGGGCAGAGGAGAGTGAAGGCATTTTTTTGGCTGGAGGTCAGCCAAAACCATGCAGACATCTGTGTGGGCTGTGGGCACTGGTTTGTGCAGTGCATTAGAGCTCTGGCAGGGCAGAGGTGCTGTTCCCTGGCGTGGCAGGGCGTGCTGTGGGATGCCCTGTGCCAGCCTGAGGGGCCGGCAGGGCTTCCCACCGCAGTTTCTGGGCTAGGTGGAGGCTGTGGCAGGGGTGATGTTTGTGAGGAAGGCAGGCCCGTGGGTGGCTGGCCTGCTGAGGGCCGTGCTGGGAGCTGCTTGGGAGGAGGAGGTGAGGGATGGCGAGGCAGCAGTGCCCTGGGCGTGCTGTGGCAGACCCGGGCCAGCATCCCCCACCTTACCTGGTGGTTCCTCTGAGGGAACGGAGGCTGGCATGAAACAAGCCAGCAGATTTTATTGCAGTAATCACCTTTCTTCAGAGGAGGAGATAAAGGAACAGCTGGGTAACACTTGGCATGACTCAGTATTTCACTACCAAGTGCAAAGGGGCAGCTGGAAAGATCGTGTTTGTAAACTGAGGGGGCTGGCTGTTGGTCTGCCCGGGGTAAAGGCGCAGCGTGCTGCTGGGGCACTGCCGAGCTGTGCTGGCAGGCTGCGGGTGGCAGTGGCAGCAGTGGTGACAGTGCTGGTGGCAGTGGCAGTGGTGGTGGCAGTGGTGGCAGTGGCAGGCTGTGCATGGCAGTAGCAGGTGGTGGCAGTGCTGGTGGCAGTGCTGGTGTCATTAGCAGCTGGTGGCAGTGCTGGTGGCTGTGCTGGTGGCAGTGGCAGCTGGTGGCAGTGCTGGTGGCTGTGCTGGTGTCATTAGCAGCTGGTGGCAGTGCTGGTGGCAGTGGCAGCTGGTGGCAGTGCTGGTGGCAGTGCTGGTGTCATTAGCAGCTGGTGGCAGTGCTGGTGGCAGTGCTGGTGTCATTAGCAGCTGGTGGCAGCGCTGGTGGCAGCGGTGGTGCCAGTGGCAGCTGGTGGCAGTGCTGGTGTCATTAGCAGCTGGTGGCAGCGCTGGTGGCAGTGCTGGTGGCAGCGGTGGTGTCATTAGCAGCTGGTGGCAGCGCTGGTGGCAGCGGTGGTGGCACTGCACAGCGGTGCCCCGGGAGGTGCCGGTGGCCGGGAGCAGAGGCGCAGCCCCGGGCGGCAGGGCCCGGAGCGGGCTGTGTGAGGCCGCTGGCCCGGGCCGGCCCCGCCGGGCTCCCCGGCGCTGTCCCCGCGCCTGGCTCGGGGCCGGGCCGGGGCAGGGCAGGAGGAAGAGGCGGTGGCCGGGCCGGCCCGGGGCGGGGCGGGCCGGGGCAGCCGGTGCCGGGGCCGCCCTGTCGGTGCGAGGCTGCGGGAGGCACGGCCGGGTAGGAGCGCGGTTCGCGTTGGTGCTTTTGCTTTCCTGACCTCCCCCGACCCCTCCCCAGGAGCGGGAGCCCCTGCCCGGGCCGGGGTGTCCGCGCCGAGCGCTCCCGGCGCTGCCCCGGGCCCGGCCGGGGCTCCGGAGCCCTGCCGGGCACCCTCGGGTGCCGCTGCCGCTCCGCTCGCTGTCCGCTCCTCGCCGGCTCCTGCCGCGGGGGCTCGGGCGCGTCCCCTCCCTCTCGCTGCTGGCGCTTTTCGTGCTGTGAAAATCTCCCCAGCCCCGCTGCTTCCCAATCCTGGGTGAATCCCCACTCCCAGGGGGCTGCTGGGGTCTCTTTCTCTTTTTTGGGGGGGGGGGGAGATGCAAAGAGGGGTTAGGAGGGAATCAGATGCTACTGCATCAAAAAGAAACCAGGGAGAAAAAAGAAGCAGAAGAAAGAAAAGAAAAGAGAATCACACCCACCAAGGAGATGTGACTACAGTGGCTAATTTACCAGAAAGCAAAGGGAACAGGGCCTGCAGTTGGGAAACTCTCAAACCTCAGCGAGGTCTGGCAGCTGCTGGGAGTGGGGAAGTGTGGCTGGCAGCGTGTCTGAGGCTAATACCTCCTGCCCGCCAGCATGTGTCAGACCGTTTAGGGTGCTAATGGCAAGAATTCACCAATTAAACAACATTCCGTCTCTTTTTTTTCCCTGAAATGTTTTCCACGTGTGCTGTCATAAAGGGTAACCTCAAATATTTTTAATGATGTAAAGCGTTGATGGTGTCTGCCTTCCTCAGCAAGGTGCTTTCCTTAGCTGTGATTCATCACCCTGTTTTTCTGTTTCAATTCAGCTGCTCACTTAGAGCGCTGAGACAATCGGTGTCTCACCCTACGAGCAGCGGTGTGCTCAGTTTCAGGCCATTGTCTTTGGCTGGCAATTGTCAGACGAAGGAGGTCAGTGATCTGGTAAAGCTCGACCAGACTGGGAGGGGTCTGATAAGAGCGGAGCCCTGATTGCAAACGCTTGTGTGCTCTTGGGCTGCTTCTCGGAGACTTCACACCCTGCCAGAGAGCTGAGGCAGCTGCCGCCGTGCCGAGCTCTGCTGGGCAGGGTTGTCCATTGCCCTGGGATCAGAGTCTGTGTTAAAGGCTCACATGCGGTGCTCCAGTCAGAGCTTTTGTACATTAAACATGAGGGTCAGCGAGTTAATCCTTGGCGTTGGCAGAGCACTCCCTGGGAGCTCAGTCCCTTTTGGCATTGAATGGGCAGATACTGGAGCTGAGGTGCTTGGATGGGAAGAATTCCCCTGCAGTTCCCAGGCATGGAAGGACTCTGGCAGTGGGGAGCTGTGGCTGCTGTTGCTGGAGTCTCCAGTGTCCTGCTCATTCCACTTTTATGAGTGGCAGCTTCAGGAGGGCCCAGAAATGGTGAGGAGCAGACATGATCACCAAATACATTATTTTGGCCAAGAATTTAAAGCGAAGCACATTACCTTTATCAACATTTGCAGTAGACTCTCTAAAATTGTGAATACTTCTTGATTGACAGCTTTGACTCAGCTGCAGCCTGGCTTCCCTGGGCAGGCTGCATCTCTCCAGTGGTGTCACCACCTCCCCTCTAAATGATCTCACCCCGTGGGAGATGGGCTCTGGCAACTGAACCACAGCTCCTGTGAGGCACCACTTCAAAAACAAGTTTTTGTTGAAAACAAGAACATAGTAGGCCCCGGTGTTTTTAGAAATTAAATATTAGACAGAGTGAGGGCCTTTAATGGAAAGTTTGTTGGGTTTTTGTTGTTGTTGTTGTTTTTGTTTGTTGGTTTGGTTTTTGGGTTTGTTTGTTTGTTTGTTTGTTTTCTCCCAGGAGAAGGACACAATTTTCAATTAAAAAAACCATCATGAAGGGAGTTTTTTGACTGGCCCTGGGCAGCAGTTCTGACGATCCAGTATTAGTGGAGGGATGAGGAATGAGTGCAGTCTGTCTTGCCCATTTCTTACCTTGACATGAGGGAAACTCTGACTGCCCCCCCTTGTCCTGGTGGGGCACTCTCTACCTTAAGAGTAGGTGGAAATGTAAATCTCTCTGCTCTCCCCAAAAGCCTGCAGGTGCGGGTGGATATTGCAGTCCTTTCAGGCCTTGGTGGATGTGGTGCTGTTGGCATGCCAGGTGCTCAGCTCCTAGGCTAACAGAGCAGTGGGCTGTCAGGTTTGTTTCTCACACTTTTGAGGCACATATCAGAGTTTTTGGTTGTTCTGCACCAAGTTCTGTTTCCAAGGAAAATGGCCATGAGCAGGTTCTAACCTTGATAACCATGGGTGTCCTGTTCTAAAGAGTGGATTTTATTTCTTCCTTGTGTGGTGTTTCTGTAACATGGCAGTGGGTTTTAGCCAAATGTTTCTGGCTTGTCCTTCAGGAATCACATGGAAGTTTGTCAAACAGTGTGGCTGGGAACCTTCCTCTGCAACATCTGGGTATGAGCAGTACTGGAAACAGGATCCTGTCAGAAACTGACCTTGTCTCTGAACCATTGTGGTTTTTCTAAAGAGATCAGTTTGCCACCTGCATCTCTCTGGGGTGTGACTTTATTTTAGAGATTTTGTAAGCGTATAAACAACCTTCTGACCTTCCTCCCTTCCATCTTTTGCTTTATTCTCCATTTCCTTCTCTTCCTCCCCATCCTCTCTCACGGTGCTGTGTCCTTGCAGACATTCCTTGTTGCTGGTCTGAGGTGAGCATTGTTTCACAGCTACTTCAGACCAGGAGGAAAGAGCTTGCAATTGAGACCAAGAGCCCCCAGGGTTTTAACAGCACCCCCTGAACAGCACAACCAGCCAGGCTTTGGAAGCACCCTGGTTCTCATCACTGACTCCTGAGCGTTTGTGGTGGCTCAGCAGAGCTCAGCTGTGGAACCCTGAGTGCACCCATGGGATCTGCTTCTCCAGGTCATGAGCAGAGTGGACTTCATTGAAGAGTTGTGAGCAGTGAGGCCAGAATTCCCCTCTGACTCTGCCATCCAGGAGCTCACAGTGCAATGCTGGACTGTTAGATTTCTTGCTGCTCTTCATGGAAGTTGCTCAGATATAAGGAATTCATGGTGAAGGCCTGAATATCTGGGATTATGCTTTGTATTTATTGTCAACAGTCAAAACAACATTGGCACTGAAACTTCTGTGGGAAGGTTGTGCTCTATTAATTATTTTCAGTCTAGCTGGCATAACATGAAGGATTAGTTACATAACCAGTCTTACAGGTGATGATAAATTCAACCAGCATTACTTCTACTTTTTTAAGAGGTTGGCTTTCATTATTATTAATCTTTCACATAGATTCCTTATTGCAGCTGACACAAATTCCTTTTAGAGCTGACCTAAACCTTGTAATTTGCCAGGAAGTTAAGGTATTTATTTAAAATCATTTCCCCTCTTAATGTAGCAACCAGGGTTTTCCTTTTATCTTGTAGAAGGCAAAACATCATGACATTATCTCAGTTCTGCAGTTAAATTATTATTATAAAGTTAAATTATAAATTAAATAACGTTAAATTCCATGTTTTACCAATCCATCTTAAGAGGAAGAACATGTTTGTTAGATCTTTGTCTTCTCCTTCAATTAAGCACTTCGCTAACAGGCCAGGAGGAAAATAGTTTTCAGTTATTCCTGTATATTTACCTTCAGTGTTGAGTGCAGCAGCCTGAGTCCCAGAGGTCAGGCTGAGGATGGCTGTGAGGCTGCTGAAGGGCACCTGCACATTTTGGAGCAGCCTGTGCTTCTGCTCTGCCTGCAGCCTGCTCTGCCAGGTTGCTCACAGCTCTGACTTGGTGCTGCAATGCACCTGAGAGCCTTGAACTGTGAGCAGCCGAGGCTCTGGGGCTCTGATTGCACCTGCTCTGGAGAATGTGTGTTACTCTCTTGCTGGAGCAAAGCACCCAGGCTGCAATGAAAGGCCAGCTGAGTGATCTTGCTCATTTTGCTGCCTCCACTGCCTGTGTTCAGGTCATTTCCAAGCATGCC
This sequence comes from Phylloscopus collybita, assembly GCA_027886175.1. Lineage (NCBI taxonomy): Eukaryota > Metazoa > Chordata > Aves > Passeriformes > Phylloscopidae > Phylloscopus > Phylloscopus collybita. The sequence continues at coordinate 26,946,387 of JAJNNQ010000003.1, read as the reverse complement.
TTCCTCTGCTGTGCAGTACAAACCCACAGTGGCTGCAGCAGTATCCTCTGGGCTCAATGGCCTTTAGAAATGGAGCAATGAAACATCAATTCATGAGGAGGTAACAAAACAGTGCAAATACCTGTTATATGGACCAAAATGTACGTGTGAGAGAAGTTGGCCTTCTAATAATCTAAATAGAGAGCTGGTGTGTGTGTGTAGGAAAGAAAAAAATGTCACGCTCCCCCCCCCCAGTGTTATTAACAGTGAGTATATTTATCTTTTCCCCCAGTGAGCAAGTGTTGAGGGTTGTAGTTAAAGGCAATGAATCTGGTTTTGGTTGTTACCCACTTGGTCTGGCACCCGAGATGCACTAGTGAGGGTCACTTCCCGTGGCTGGAGGCATCAGGCTGTTTGACACTGGGAGCACTGCTCTTCTGGTGACAACACACCTTTCAGTGTCCCACCCTGACAGCTCTTTTATCCCTGCCTTGCTGAGCTTGCCCTAGTCTGAACAAAGCTTTGCTGCCACTATTTGGGTTAGTTGTTTTCATTTGAGACACTTTTTTTTTTTTTTTTCAGTTTATCTGAAATCTGCCCTGTGTCTTTCTTCTGATACAGATGGTTTTGTGGTGCTTGATGTCATCCAGTCACAGCACCACAGAATGGTCTGGGATGGAGAGGACCTTACAGAACCTTAGAGACCATCTGGTTCCAACCTCCAGCCATGGGCAGGGACAACTTCCACTCGACCAAGTCGTTCAAAAAATAAAATAAAATAAAACAAAACAAAACAATAAAATAAAATAAAATAAAATACCGTCATGAAAAATACTGTTTATCCTAAGCTGAACTTAAGCACAGCCCTAGTGCTCAGAGCAGAGTGCAGGGCATATCCTACAAGCACCTGTGTCATCTCCACCTGTCCCTAAGTCTTTTGGCTTCAATCAGAGAGACAGAAATGTGTAGCAAATAATTGCTTATATCCCTCTTTTCTGCATGTCTTCACAATTATAATGCTGCAGACAAGTAAATACCGAAAAGAAATGTCTATTTCTTGTCTTGACTTTTAACTCAAGTAACATTTCAATGGCAAGGAAATGTCTGTCCTGACATTCATCTTCTGTGATGTGGTCCAGTGAGTAACAGTGTAAACTGCATTTAAACGTAGCAATTACAGAGAACAAAGGGCTGGCTGAGGGAAGCTGGGCTTGTCCATGCACATTACAGGGCTCCTTCAGGAGGCAGCAGACTGTCCTCTCAATTCTGGTTCCTAAAATACAGATTCAGATGAGTTTCCTTTGCTCTAAAACTCAGCTGTCAGCAATTGGCAGCTTCCTCAGAAGGGCTCAAACCATCCTTGACACTGCAGGGAATTTTCTTAGGAATGACCAAGTGGCCTCCTAAGTTCCCCTCTCAGTTTTTTTTGCTTGCATTCTTCTTTTCAGATTTTTCAGCTGCCTGTTTTACTTACTCTGTTTTTGGTGGGTGAGGTGGGAGCACAGAAATCCCATTTTTTCGTGTTCCCCAGCTGCACAGCCAGTGTCTTACAGTTCCACCTGTGCTGGCAGGGATTTCCTCTTTCAGAAGATTAATTAGAGTTGAGCAATTCTGAGTTCCTCTAAAAGAAACGATTTTCCTTTCCTGTGTGGAAGGGAGATTGCAGTCTTCTGGGGCTGTAAACTTGTTCAGACCCACCAGTGTAGCAACTGGTACCAGTTAGAGATACTGGCTGGTTTCAGTTCTGTTCTGTGACATCAATGTAAATTTGAGTGGCTGCTGTTGCTCTCTTTACCTCTTTTACAGCTGGTTGTTCTTGCAGGAAGAGTTTTTTTGTCCAGCCAGAAAGTTTGTCTCTTGCTCTCTCTTCTCTCTGAATCAAGAGGCACTATCTGTATTTATGGTATTTCCAAAAATGATTGCCCTGGTTGACTTCAAAACCTTGATCCCACAAGCAGAAGTGGTTTCTAACATACCTTCCCAGTTTGGATGGCCCTGAGGATTCATGTGTGAAGAGTTTTCACTTGTTTTCTGCCTTGTTTTCTGCTTTTTTCCCCCTCTTTTTATCCTTTTTTCTTTCCCCCTGTTGAGGTGGTGAAATGGCCAGCACTTCTGCCTCACCCACTCAGCTTATCCTGGTCTGGTTCCAAAGCCAGAGGGTGAGGAAATGGCCTTTTTCCTCAGGAACTTTGCTTTGACAGTTTCTCAGTCACATACCACATTAACTTGTTTCTTACCTGGCTGTGAAGTGTATTTAAACATCACTTGTTAAGGAGGGCTGGAGTCTGCCTTCATACTCACAGCTGCTTCTTTGGGGGAGGCAAGATGGGCAATTCACAGCTGGCAACTCCCAGATTTCCAGAGTGGCAGATCTTGGGCTGCTGCATCTCCGAATCCAGCACAGAGTCACAGAGCAAGCTGTGCTGAGAGGGGTGACAAGGGACAGGGAGGGATAAGAGGAGCAAGAGGAAAGGGGACAGTGTATCATCCAGAATGAAAAAGAGAACATGGGGAAACAGGAAGGAGTTCATGAGGGACATTGAGATTTCTGATCTTGTTCCTAATTTAGGCACCAGCTATAAAAACGTATGTAATCATATATTCCTCATATGACTTGCTTTGAAGGCTGCGAAGATTCTCCATGAATAAAACTCTTTGTTCCTCTCCCTGACCTGTCACACTTAATCTTTTCAAACAGTTCGGGTTTAGCAGCAACTGTAAGAAGATATTTGAGCTGGTCTCATGATTGCACCCTGGCACCCAGAGCCAGCCCAGCAGTCAGAGGCTGATGGGAGCTGTGAGAAACGAACGATGTGGGCTGCCTGTGGCACGGATGCAGAACCTGCTGGAGATGGCAGGGCAGCAGGATGAGGGGTTGTCCCAGCAGATTTTCAGCAGACCTCATCAAACCCAGATGGGGCATTGTTGACTTGAGAGTACTGTGGATCTGAGACTAAGAAAGAGAGCAATTCTTAATAAACCCTTGGGAAATGCTATTCAAGATATTTAATTTTTCTCCCCCTTCTGTTTTATGTCAAGGTGGAATTTTGGCCGCAAACCAGGCTTCTATGGGTTTTTTCCACTGTGTACTTCATCTCATGCAGTTCTAAGGAATTAGACTAAAATATGTCAGCTTAGATAGAGAACATTTTTTTTAATTTGATGTAACAAAAATAATTTAGTAATGATTTCAAAATTCATGCTGACAAAAATTGGAAAAATATTTTGACACGTGACAGGCCTCTGCTAAATACCATTGCAAAGGTCACACTCAGCCAGTTTGGAGAAAAAAATATGGACAGAAATTGGGCTAAGGTAGTTCTTTAATAAATTTTCCTTTAATATCATTAACTGGATATCAGATAGGGGAAAAAAAAAAGGAAAAAGATGAATTGGAAACTTTGGAAAAATATTTAACTAGATGGAAAGACAATTAACAGGTGGGATGAATTGGAAAAGAGGAAAATGTACAGAAGGTGACATGTGCTGGGGGAAACTGGTTTGGAAAGAGTGTTGACCTCAGCAGGGTTTCTGTGTGTGTCAGGCTACAGGTGAGGCTATGTGGGATCAGCCCCTGCAGACCCAGAGCACCAAACACAGTGAGATTTTCTGGGCATTAAAAAGGCAGGTTGGTGATTAAGACACGGAGTGTCTGTCAGAGAACCTGAATGAGGCAAGCAGAGTCACTCAGAGCTGGTGATAAACCTGCCATGCAGTGGTTCAGGGTGGCCTTGTGCCTCCTGTGTGACCCTGGCGTGCTTGGTGCCAGCACTGGTGCCAGCAGAGCCCATCCCTGCTGTGCAGAGCAGCAGTTTGCTATGCAGTGACACTGCCGGGGCAGCCCCAAATGCAGGGCAGCCCCTTTTTGGGTGAAGCCATTGGGAAGCAGTGGTGGGACAGCTGAGGTTTCTGCAGGCAGTGCCACAGCTCCCTGGGGAGGTGTGTTTGAGAGGTAAGAGTTGCCTTACCAGGGCTGAGTTCGCCCAGATTTATTTAAAAACTCTTTGTCCCACACAAGATGTGTCGCACGGGACATGGGTCTGTTCTTTGAAACGATGCTGTAGAAGCACTTGGAGGTGCATCTGAGCAGGGTGTGGAAAGCCACACAGCCGTGTCCCACTGCTGCAGGGGCACAGGCTGGAAGGGACAGCCCCTGCAGGAGCTGTGACCAGCTGCAGGGAGAAACACAGAGCTGCTTTTGTTGAGTCTCCCTGCATCACCACTCCAATTCAGCCTTTGCACAGTGCAACAGCCCCACTGCTAGCAGATACTAATTAGGGTCTGTTCACGTTATCACCTGATCGTTAACAACTTGAAATAATCAGTTTTTTAATAGAGGTCATATGGCCAAGCCACGATAGGACTGACTGCACGGCTGTTCCCCCAGCTGTTGTTGTGGGGGAAGGAGAGAAAACAGCAAAACAAAACCATGCTGTTCTTCCAGGCACGTTTTATGGATAATTTAGCTGAGCATCATCAGTTCTTAGGTTTGAAAATGATCAAGCCACAGAGTGTACTGGCATGTTCTTTGATAGAACACCTGACATGCTGTAACAGGATCTTGTTTTTCGTGTCTGTATTTCTTTTTAACGTGTATCTGTGATAATGGTAGTGTAAGATGTGACTAAGATTAAAAGAGGTGAAGTATGCCTCTCTCTAAAACCTTATTCAGACTTTTTCTCACAGGAACATTTAGCATAAAAATCAAGATTTAAAGGTTAAATTGACCTCTTTAAGTTAAATTATCAAAGGAGAAGACTAATGTTTAATGATAGTGTTTTAGGAGGTTATTTTGGATCTATTGTATGAAGGAATTAGCATAGGATGGTTTGGAAGTTTAGAGGTGCCATTTCATGAATTGAGACTTTTTTTCACCGCGATGTAGAGATTTCTTTTCCTGTATTGTGACTGCTCCAGGTATTTGCTCTGTTGTTGATGGTGCTTGAGAACAAAGGTGCTTGAGAGCTGATACTTGATACATTTATGGTTTTTTTGCTGTTTTGCAACGCCTGTCTAGTCCTCACTGTAACTGAGTCACGTTACTGAAAATGGTCCTTGACAAAAGGAATTCTAAATATAGTTCACTGACACGGTAAGGATGTACTTGAAGTTTCAGTTTCAATGATGTGTCCATTGTGTGGGGGCAGTAGAAAGGCTAGAAGGGATTTGTGTGGGTGCTCTGCTGTGGTGGCCTGACATCCCAGCTCTGCTCTAGCAGCTCTCTGCAGTGTGGGGCCTGGATGGATCACTGCAGCTGAGGCAGGTTTGCCAAAGTGCTCCAAGCTCTGGGAGTGAGCAGACAGCAATAGGGATACAGCCCTGTGTGCAGTCAGCTATGTAAACACTTCCATATGCCAAATGTGTACGGGCTGTCATTACCTTCCAGTCCCGGCCTTCCTGCTGGAGAGGTGTGCCCCCAGCTCCCTGGTGGGATATCTGCAGAGAGGGCTGGGAGGCTGCTGCTGCCAGGCACTGCTTCATAACCACCAGCTTATGGTGTGGGACAGGCTGAGGTCTGCCATTTCTTGCTTGTGTTGAGAGCTAGAAAGCCAAACTGCTGTCAAGTTGCAGGAGGTGTGGATTATATGCACCTGTGCGTGTATGTGCACAGCAAGCAGCCCCCTCAGGAAAGCCCCTGCTGCCTCTGTGTGTCCTGCTTTATCCCAGGTGCCTGCCTGCTCCCCTGTCCTTGTCCCTCCTCCCCTGTCCCTGCAGAGGGGGATCCAGGCAGGAGCTGGGAGCACAATTCTGCTCTGCAGGTGGTGGGTGGGTGGGTGGGTGGGTGGAGGGGGAAAAAGGACAGTGCAAACACATTTCCTTTGCTGTCATCACATTCCTCTCTGAACCAGGAATTTATACCTGAGCTTTAGTGCCCTCAGTGCCCTGGCTGAAAAATAAACAGCTCTTCATGTGAACTTTTCAGGTCTTGAGAAATTAGACTGGTCTTTCTGAGTGTCCACTTAGCCCTACCATTTTTCAGAAGTCTGGAAAGCAGTAGTTTTATTAGTCTTTCAACAACAACAACAAAAAGATTATTTCACAGCATAAAAAAGAGTTAAGGCTGCAGTGAGTCACCCTTACTCAGGAAAGCAGCAGTGGCTGGCCAAAGCTTTCTCCAAAGGTGTTTGTGGAGGGTTTGGTCTTTCCAATAGTTCTTCTGTGTGGGAACTAAAAGCAGCAGGGAGTAGCATTTGGAAACCCTTCTTCAGAACACTCCTTACTGAGCACTGGCACTCCTGTGATAGCTGTAATGCAATCATTAACCATCTCCTGAACAATCAGGAGCAGGACAGGCTCCTTCTGGCAGGGGTTTTGCTTTGTGCCTGTCCTGATCAGCCCAGACAAAAAAAACCAAGCCCATATCAGTTCCTGAGATGTGCACAACAGTTGCCATGTAATTGTGACCTGATTTTGCCGTGGTGGCTGTAATTTCAGTTCCCCTGTGCTTTATGGTCTCTGAAGAGTCACTGGTGCTGATGTTGCAGTTGTCAGACAGGGGGGAGGCCTTGCTGCCAGGAGCTCTGATATTCCCATTACTTCTCTTCCAGGTGTGGGAGATCAGGCACAAAAGGCTGCTGCTGGAAGCAGGGGGCAGAGAAGGCTTGGAGAAGGTTGTTCATTAATATTTCTGCTTTCCATTTATTGCCCAAACAGGAGCATATTTCTTACCAGTTGCAGTGACTGAGCTTCTTGGATCTAAGCAGTGTTTAGTGCTGCTGGTGTCCCATCCTCAGCTGGGCTGCAGGTTCAATTGCCAGGGAAACAGTTATGGAAAGGAAACAATCCTACTCAATCTACAGCTCTCAGCCCTGTGCAGTTAACAGGCGTGAAACGAAATAATTTATACTTGGAAAAAGTTATAGAAAATGCATGGGGTTACCTTCTTACTTAACAGCTCTGCTCAGACTCATTGCCCAGGCATTTCTCAGAGTGGAATTTGGTGCTGTTCCCTGGGAATTCCTTGGATGCTTGTCAGTCTCTCCTACAGAAAACCCTCATGAAAGTACAAATGCCAGTGGAAAATCCCAGAAATTTCCTTGGGCAGTTTTCCCTTGGGACTAATGATTCTCAGTCTCATGGAGGTGATTCAAGAGCCCATCTTCATCCTGGTGATGTGGTTAACCATGTCCCCTGTGGTCAGTTGGCACGGAACTGCCTTTTCCCCTGTGGTGGAGTGGTGGAGTGTCCCAGGCAGTAAAGCAGAAGGAATTACTGGCATATGCTGTGCAAGCACTGGGCATTCCTAAAGTGACACTAAATTCCAAGGAGACTTCCTCTACCAGATTGATAAGAACTGTGGCTCCCCTTGGAAAAATACGTGAGAACACCTATTCTCAGAAGTGGGGTGGGGAGCACTGTTGGGCAATGCACAATGGGAAGACAAGGCTCATACAAAACATCCTTGGTGGGAGGGAAAAAACCCCAACTTGCTTCCATTGGGATTTGTCATCTGTTCTTATGAGTATTACCAGAACTGCATTACTCCTGGGACACCAGCTTTCCCCACTGCATGGGCTGGCAGGCCAGTCAGAGGCTTCCAGAGAAGGCCATCTCTGAGCCAGCTAAGTCTTCAAGAGCTTTAAAATCCACCTTGGAGATGGGGCAAAAGGAAGATTCCAGCCAACATTTGGAGGGAAGTACCTCATTAATAACAAGCTTTAGGTGCAGAAGAACTGAGGAAGATGTTTTTCCATTATCACAGAGGGGAAGCAATACCAGTTAAGGCAAGGCTTGCAGCAGAAACGTTTACTGGAAGTGTTTACATGTTACTTAATACCTTGACATGCATTATTCAACTTGGGTAATATCAGCTGGGGTGGAGCAGGGAGGAATGGCTTTGGCAGGAGAATTTGTTTGCTCCCCATGGAATATTTTCCTGGTCGTAGCTACCTTCTTTGGCAACGAGGTACATTCCAGGAATAGAAAAAGTGCTCTTGAGCCACATTTTTATGAGCTGCTGGAATGTGCTCTCTTGTGAAGGTGACCTAACCTTGTCCAGCCGGCTGCTCCTTCTCTGAGCACTGCCACCCTGTCAGTCTTTCTCCAGAGTGGAAGAGAATTGCAACAAAAGGCCCCTGCGAGCCCTCCCCAAGCAGGGGAGCATCCCACCGGACGGTGGAGCCATTGAAATGGATGCACTTCTCACTCTGGAGCTAAACCCCACCTCCCCTCGCTGAGGGAGGCAGCAAGGGCGCTCTCCTGAGCCAGCCACTTAAGCTGCAGTTCTCCTGATGTGCCTAAAGGACTTTCTGGGCTGCAGCCAAGTGAGCAGTGCTGAGGAAAAGGCAGGGAGAGTTCTGCTCACATGAGCAGGGCTGCAGTCACACAGTGAGGGAGAGGAGAAGGAGAAATAGATGGGGAAGCGTGAAGCTCAGCTGGCATCTCTGCTTCCCTCGTCCACACGGACAGCAATTTCATGATTCACCTGCTGGATGGTTTTGTTTTGCTGACAAAGCTGTGATAAACAAAGACTTGGCATCATTTGCATGGTTGTTTCATCTAAAGGCCTGTGAGTCATACAAATGAAACTCTGGAGTTGTTGTGATAGACTGCCAGGCAGAGTGGGTGAAGCACACAGTTTTTGATTTGGTTAATCAATACCTGGAAACCTTGTGAAAAGTGATTCATCACAAAGTCTGCAGTTTCCAAAATAGTAAGGCAGGCTTAATTTCTGGTTTTGACCGGAACAATAATACACTTGTACTCTTACTCTTACAACCATTTTTAATTTTTTTTTGTGATGGCATCTTGCCAGACTTAGCTCTTGTAGACTAAAAATTACGATGATGCATCTGTAGCTCACAGAAACTGTCTGAAATACAATTCCTAGAAATAACATGGGTCTTCCTGATCCAGGATGACTGGATCATCCATCAGCAAAAGGCTGTCAGAGCAATGTTTCAAAAAATGTGCTGGCATTTGAGGAGTATTCCAGGAATCCCTCCTGCATTGGTTGTGCAGTGCCCCTTAACAACACTGCTCTGAAATGTGTCAGAGTGCTGCTTTGGATGGGGGACACAGCTCTGGATTATCAGAAGTTTAGTAGAACTGTGAGATGAAATTATTTCTGTCTGATGCAGCAGGGAACTGAACATTCTTGCTTCTCACCAGTTTCACTGAGTGCTTGTGTCTCTGCACTCATTTAGTGTAGGACAGTTTTATAGGAAAATAAACATTGAAATTAGTTGTATATGACCGAGTATTAGACTTGAAACATAGTTAATAAGACACCTGTAAATGCCTTTTGAAAGCCTATCTGCTATATATATATATATATTCTTGGTAGTCCTTTTAAAAATAGAAACTCATCAGTAGTATTAAAATTACAACACAGTCACCAGAGGGAAGAAGTTAGAATCTGAGATTTCAGATAGAGATGCAAAATAATAGTCCATTTGTAGTTAGAATTGGTATTTTTGAGGAATGATGATGCATGTAGTATTTGTCATTTTTTCTAGCGCTTACAGATTTTTTATATTTCACAACAACTTTTTTAGTTTGCCCTGCTATGTAGATACAGTGATGATAAGCAATGAAATTGTTTTGATCGTGTTTTCCATGGACCAATGAAATGTTAATGCAGCACCTGTGTCTTATGGTAGCAGCAATATATCAAAAGCAAATATATATATTTGCTTTTATCTCTTTCTTTGGTTTGCACATCACGTGTAAGAAAGGTTTGGGTTGGAGCAGCAAGTCTTTCACGGGTTGCAAAGTCACATGGCCAAGTTCTGAGGTGATGCCCACTGTGCACTGTGGGTCAGTAAATGTGTTTGACCCAAAGGAGAGCTGCATCCGTGCACTTGGGGGGATAAAGACTCTGTTTTCTCCCTTGTGGCAGTCCTGACAAAGCAAAGTCTTGCCAACTGTGACTTACACCATTGTGGCTGGACCATGATCTCCTCTAAGAAAACTTGACAGAACTTGGGTTGAAAGTCTCCTCAAGGTGAAATTCTGAAATAATACAGTGTTTTATATCCACAGTCATTAAAAAGTGTGACAGCCTCAATAGTATTCCTGATTATTACTGGTTTTCACAGTTGTCACATCTGCTCTGTTATCAGAATTGCCTTAACAAAAAGGCCAGCTAGAAAATAAATATGCAAAGAGGCTGAGAGAGAGAGAGAGAGATTTCCTGTAATGAATCTCTTTCTAGTCTTTGCCTCTGGCTGAGAATAGTAATATGCCATTAACCCAAGAGATGTAGAACATGCTGTGCTGTGCTTGGAAGGGTGTCAGAAACTCCCCCTGTAAGGATGAGAAGATATTTTGTTGCTTTTCCAATTGTTGGTTAGCCTAATCATAGTAAGCATTTCAGCAAAAGGGAACTCCTTGGGAAGGCTGATGTTTGATGTTGGTAATTAGCAGATTGCAGAGAGGGGCTGGTGACACAGATGTATCGAGGCAGGTAGAGCAGCTGTTACACTTGATGTGCTGTCTCACACATTACAACCTGCTGGACATTGGAGCCTATTTTTAGTAAAAGAATAAATAAGCTGGCTGTGCCCTACTTTTTGTCAAAATGTGTCATGGGATCTTTGTATTTGATTAGAGCAGTCGGTGGAAATAACACAAGGGAACTCGGTGCCTCGTCTAAAAACTGACATTTCTAACAATCCAGTTATGCTAATAAAACGTTAATATTGGTTATGAGTTCAGGCCTGTAATGTAGGCAGAGGAAATGATAGCTGGTGGGTGACTTGTCTGTGTGGGATGTGAGGTTACATGTGGACAGGAGTCCTGTTATAGGAGGCATTGGCCTTTTGGATGAAAGAATTTGTTCTGTACTGATGGAACTATTTTTACAAAGTCTGTGTTAGGAATCTGGAAAAATGAGAGACTAGGTGGAGTTATTTGTATATAAAGGGAGAATGTAGCAGGACAGTCAGTTGGCCACTTCAGGATGCTGTTGATTATTGTAAAGGCCTTACTCTTCTTAATTCTGAGTAGTTCATTTCAATCTTCACTTGCTGATACAAATGGAGCTCCACATACCTCATGAAAAGGCTGTCTTGTAAAGTGTGACCATACCCAGGAACTAGAGCAGACACAGAAAAAGATACATTGGCCATGGTATGGAATTAGTGACAGTAAGTATTTTCAGTTAGTTTGTCTACAGATTAGTGCTATTAAAAAATTGCTGCTTTATTACAGTAGAACTTGCATAAACTGATCAAACTGATCCACCATTTGGAAGTGCCTGCCTAGGAGCTCCTGCCCGTGGGCTTCCTGTGCTTTGGAAGCAGTAGGACCATGTGCTTTCTGGCTGTGGGTTTCCATGCTGGGGTGGGGGTTCAGCTGCCAGCCCTTCCTGGCACTGCTGCTGCCTCAGTGCAGGGCACTCCCAGCTCCCCAGGCAGCACCTGGCTTTGGAGAGCCCCAGGGAGGCAGCTGTGGGATCCCCTGCACAGCCCAGGCTCCAGCAGGAAGCCTTGGTGGGGTCAGGCTCCCTCCAGCTCAGACCTGCTGCTGCTCAGCAGCTGGCACAGCTGGTCTGCGTGGGGAAAAGCAGAAAGGGCTGAGCCCAGCAGTGGGCAGCAGGGCTGTGCCTGCCCTGGTGGGTGCATCAGCTGATGTGCTGGTGCTCCTGCTGTGGCACAGCAGCCTGGGAGGTCAGGGAGGTTGGGGAAGAGGCCCTGTATTTCAAGTGGCTCTGTGTCGTTTAAGTCAGGCTTAACATTTTAAAATGAGAGGCCTCAGACATGGAATTCAGTGGGGGGAACGGAACAGTGGAGTGCCAGGATGGTGCCTGGGCTGCTGCAGCTGGCAGAGGGGTTTGCCTCTCTGGTTCCTGTACATACGCTTCTGGTTCTCAGAGAACTTTGCTACTGAGTTTTACTCATGTTAAATGACTTGGTTTAGCAAAGCACCGATAAAAGCTGCTTGCTCCTGCTGCAGGCTTTGCTGCATGAGCCAAAGGCAGCACCCCTTCTGTCTGACTGGTACTGAACATCACTCGGGCTCTTTGCTGCTGCCTCCCCTGCCCCAGAGTCAGTGTGACACACACAGGGAAGCTTTTATGGACAGCCAGGCTGCAGCACAGGCACGGGGACCAAAGCACTGCCCAGGGCACCTCTGGGGAGCATCCTGCTCACAGCACGGGGGTGGCATTTCACACCGAGTCCTTCTCCGTGCCATTAGCACTTCTCCATGCACCCTGAGCGGCCCTGGTGGCAGTGGCCAGCTTGGATTTCACAGACAGGGCTGTCTAACAACTGCAGGGATGGGGGAGGTCCAGGAGACCAACTTTTATTTATCAGCTGAGGCTGGGACAGGGCCATACTGCCCACATCCCTTATCCTCTGTCATATCATTCCTGTGTGCTGCAGTGCTCTAACCTGGGGCATGAAATCATCTATTGGGAATCTCTTCCTGTTTTCCCTACAGGAGATTAAATATAAACTTTGACAGTTAAACCTGATTCTTGGGATTTACTGTACTAAACGTGTGGTTTGAAATAGTCACAACCAGAATTATTCACTGTTTGTTAGCACTTCTTAAATTTCAGTGACTAATGATTCCATCTTCCAAAGGGTAACAACCTGCTACTTTAGGCAACAGGGGACATATTTTTTCTAGTCTAGATGAAGGGAAGATGAAGGTTTTGTTAACAGATAAGCTATTTTTTGAATGTTACAAAGCAAACTGGCTTTCCTCTAGTGACTGCTGAGGAGAGTGATGTGTTATTTGTCATACACAAGATGTTTTAAAGCCTTTTATTTGGATAGCAGTAGGCAGCAAGCTGACAAAGAGATGACCATGCAGTGTAAAGTGACCATTATTCTCTCTACTATTGCTCACACAGCTTTGAATATGACTTCTTTAAAAAAAGAAAAGAAAAGAATTACTGATGAGAGATTCTCGCGTCATTCTGTATTCACCAGAAAACATTCCTGTGCATTAACTGCCCAAAGCTCATTTGGTTTGTAGATGTTGCCATTGTGTCCCACTATGGGACAGTAGCAAGCTTCTATAAGTGTTTAAATCTTCTAATGAATTCTTTCTAAGCATCTCCTGCCCAGTATTTCGCTCTGTTCTGGATCACTGTCCTTTAGATTTAATAACTTCAATTTAAAAAAAAAAAAAAGGCTTTTTCTGCTTCAGGCCAAACATCCTTAGCATGGCATTTCCACTTGCTTGTCTGGGTCTGCTGCCACGGCTCTGTGATGTTTGCAAATACAGAGACAACTTAGCTCCTTTCTTCTGATCGCTGCAGTGACACAGGATTCAAAGGGTATAAACCCAAAAAAACTGAGAACGACACCTTTTCAAGGGACCAAGAGCGTGCCCTAGGTGTGCAGCTGTTTCACATGCAAAGACATGACTCAGATCCAGCCGTTTCAGACAAAACCCTTTCATTACACTGAGAACACATGTAACAATAGCCCGGGGGGCAGGATAATAGAACTTTTGTTGTTTTGTGAAGGGGGGTGGGAAGGGAATCTAAAGATAAGGAAATTGAAAATTCAAATGATATTTGAAGTCTGGTGGGGGTTTTCTTGCATGTCACGTAGGGTATAAAAATGTTTAAGGCGTTTCAAGGCAAGCTCCTTATCGGTATCACACATACTGTCTGTAACAACTCCATGGGTGACAAGAACATGAATATCATGCAAGCTGATCAACTGTAACCTGAAAAATATTAATAACTACTGGTTGGGATCTCTTTATTCCCCCTGCTAAGTACTGAGATTGTATTTGGAGGCATAAAACAGCAAATGGATAGGAAATTGGAAATCAGGGATTACAGCCCTGCAGAAAAACTCGGTGTGGTCAGCTTTCATCGAAGTCTATTCACAGAAATTGTCTGTACAAGACAGTTTTGAAGTGCCTGGGGCTTTCTCTATGATACACACTTGAAGGCATCACTATCCAGCTGAAAGGGTGGCAGTACAGGGAGCACTCTGCTCAGCCCAGTAAGTCTCTCACATCACACTTGGCTTATGCTTTGCAAAGGCTGCGCTGGATCCTGTGGAACAACCACCTAATGTCGCAAGCTCCAGAGTAAATAGCTCTCTTTAAAAAAACGTTATCAAGCCTTCCCAGTCACAAACCCATTTGTCATCAGTGAGGCCAAATACTGAGCCAAGGTTTCAGCATCTAAGCCAAGACTATCTGGCATATTTAATGTCAAAACCACAAGTATCAGAATGATGTGAAAAACTGCGTATCTGGGACTTTTTACAGCACTGGATTTCATTAATACCTTCTTTCTTCAGAACTATATTTCAATTGCAATGTAAACTTTAAACGGAAGAAACAAGTGACTCAGGATGCTGAACTAAATTCTGCTATGTAGAACACGATCCATTGGTATGAGCTACACATTCGCCTGGTAAACCAGTTTCATTTGAGCTCTACTGGCTTTTTTTTTTTTTTCTCCCAGGAAGAAGGGAAGTCAAGTGCAGTTCCTGCACTCTGTGGTGTGAAGCAGCAGCGTGATGTACAGGAGCGAATGCCTGTGGTACTGAGCAGACTGCAGGAACCGGTTAAAAGCAGGAAGGGGAGCTGTTAATTGATACTCGACAGACAGGCTGCGAAGGCAACTGACACACGGTAGGCAAGATTTTCTCATTAACTTCTGCCCTTCCACTGAGATTCGCCTAGAGGTAGTGCTGCACCATCACCATTCATGCGAAAATCCCTTTTGCTGAAGTAATGGGGGAGATCGTTGTCCTTCCCAGAGATTTCCAGTTAATCCGTACTGCGGTTGGTTGCGTGGTTTGGAAAAAGCAACAAAGCATTTCCGAGGTATTCTCTAATCCAAATTTAATGGAGTTTGAGTGCCTTGAGAATCGGCGAGGGAAGTTGAGGAAGTAAATCCATCCATCCAATTTCAAAACTGGAATAACTGGAAAAATGAACAGACTAAAATAGACGAGCTTAATGATACAGCAGGATTATTAGCATAGGGATGTTAAAATATGCATAATATGATCATACTGTTTGTGGACGAGGATGTGCTACGCCTCGCCCTGCGTTCATTAAAGGCGGCAGGAATGCTGCTGCTGATTTCAGTGGGTGGGGACGGGCCCGCTGCGTGCTAAAGTCGTTTCATTGCCGGTTACATTCTACCTTGCCTTGCTTTGACTGCCTCTTTCAAGCCTTAGAAAAAACCCCCTTTTATAGGTACTACTTTCCGTGCAACTATTCCTGGCAGCTCAACACCGAGACTCCAGAAATGAGGATGTATCAGGGAATTCCTCGGCAAAGCAATGAGCTGCTTTATCTTCCCTGCTGGTTTCCAAAAGGCGCTTCGGGAAAGGCGCTCTAGGCTGAGCCTTTCCAGCTCAGCCCGCAGTCCCGAGGCTGCCGGGGGCGGCGGCAGCGGCTTTGCGGGGCGCCCGGGGGAAAGCGGAGCCGGGGGCCCGCCCGGCCGGGGGGAAAGCGGAGCCGGGAGCCCGCCCGGCCGGGGGGAAAGCGGAGCCGGGAGCCCGCCCGGCCGGGGGGAAAGCGGAGCCGGGAGCCCGCCCGGCCGGGGGGAAAGCGGAGCCGGGAGCCCGCCCGGCGGGGGGAAAGCGGAGCCGGGAGCCCGCCCGGCCGGGGGGAAAGCGGAGCCGGGAGCCCGCCCGGCCGGGGGAAAGCGGAGCCGGGAGCCCGCCCGGCCGGGGGGAAAGCGGAGCCGGGGGCCCGTCCGCGCTCCCAGAGCGCCAGGGGGGTCTCGCCACAGGCTGCGCGGCCCGGCCCGCGACGGGGCGGGGGAAAGGCGATCCCCGCTCCCTCCCTCCGTCCCTCCCTCCCGGCCGGCAGCCCCGGCCCGCCCGGGGAAGGGGAGCGCCCGCAGGGGCGGGACCCGCCGCTCCATTGGCCGCCACCCGCGCTGTGAGAGCGAAAGCCCGGCCCGGGTTGGCGGCGGCGGCGGCCCGAGGGCGAAGCCATCGCCTTGGTAACCCCGGCGGAGCGCAGCGCAGGGCAGCGCCGGTGCCGGTGGCGGCCGAGGGAGCGCTCCCCGCTGGCGCCAGCGCCGCCGCGCTGGCTGGGGCGGCGCGGAGACGGCGGCGGCCGCTGCCCGGGCAGGTGGGTGTGCGGGGTGTGCGGGGATGGCCGCGCTCCGGACGGACGGACCGGCCCGCTGGCTGTCGGTGTGGCTGCGGCGGGGCTCCCCTCGGCCTCCAGCCCGCTGCCGGCCGTGCCTCCCCGCTCCCGGCCGCGCAGGAAGGGGGCACCGCTCCGCTTGCGACACCGCGGTTGCTCAACTGCGCGGGCGGCCCCGCCGGGGAAGGTTTCGGCGGGACGCGGCCGGCCGGCGGCGGAAAGGGGCCCAGGGCGGCCGGCGGGGCAGGGCAGGGCAGGGCAGCGCCGGGCTCGGTGCGGCGGGCGGGCGGGCGCCTTTGTGCGGGAACGGCCCCGCAACAAGTGGCCGGAGCTCCCGGCCCGCTGTCCCTCCCGCCCCGGGCCCGCCCGCTCTCGGGGCTCGGCGGCGCTCGGGAGAGGCTGCACGGTCCCTGGGTGCTCGGCCCCTGCTCCCCCCGGGCGCTCGCCGGACAAGCTTTGCGCTCTGCCTGGTGGTTTTATTTTTTTCCTATTTTTTTTTTTTCCCCTTTTGCTTAGCTGAGAACTGTCGGTGATTGCTGTGTGAATTTTAAGTGGGGTTGCTATTACTCGATACTCCCGGTTGTTTCCAGCCGGGTTTCTGAGCGTTGCCTTCCTTCGGAACCGCAGGAATTTGTAGGGCAGAGCGGTATTTGGGAGCTGTGTTGGCGGGCAGCTGCTGTGCAGGGCGGCGCGGCGGCACCGCTGTCAGCGTGTGCTCCCCGCACAGCCAGCCAGGCTGCCACGGGCGGGCAGCTGCCTCTGTGCCAGGGGGAAATAACTCTTCATCAGTCCCGAAGAGCTCCTGAAAAAGAAACGGAAACCTTTCATGCCAGACTCTCTGGTTTGTCTAGCTCCAACACATGTGTGCTTAGGTTCGTGCTGGACGCCTTCCAAAATCTGGAAAGCTGAGTTTTTATTGGGGTGTAGGGAGAGGTTTTTTGTTTGTTTTGGTTTTAGTGTTTGTTTCCCCCCGCCCCCCGAACTTTATGCACTTACAGTCTTTTTCTTATCACTAGATCCACTGGCAAGTTTTGTTCATTTGGAATTGGCAATAGTAGCCATAATATTAGGTACTAAGTCCCTGCTGCCATTATTCTGTTGCTGTTGAACTTTATTCAGGCTTAGGAAGTTCCTGAAGCTGTAAACCCCAGCAACACACAGTTTGTGTTTTCAGGACCGTAGTTCAGGGTTTGAAGTGAGATGAATGCACGAAGGATGTGGGAGACTTTTGATTGGCCTCTGTTTTGGAGGATTGGCTAGAGACTGCCACAGCCGTATGCCTTCATTAAAAGGTGGAATAAATAAACTTCAGAGCATGCTTGCTTTTAGGAAAATTGCATATAAAGGAATATTGATCATGCATCTGCTTGGCAGAGGGCTGTGAAGTCTGGTGGAACGCGTTAAGGTGGCTGGGGAATCAATCACCAGCTCACCTGGAAACTTGGATCTGAAAGCTTCAGTTCAGGCTGGTGGTGTTTCCAGGCTCTGGGAGTGCCATGCCAGCAAGCAGTGCTCTTCAGGAGAGCAGGGATTCAGGACAGGATTACTGAAGGAAAGCTCTTTGGTAACTGGTTTACTGGCCTTTTAAAAAAGAATAGCAGGGACGTTGGTAACATCAAGAATGTTTTGATGTGTATTGCCTTGGAAACATGCTTGAGTGGGGGTTTTAACATCGATTGAATGTTTGGGCGGGTTGTTTTTTGGTTTTTGTGTGTTGTTTTTGTTTTTTTTTCTTTAAACAAAAGAGACCTCCTCTATACATGGTCTTAAAATATTTTTGTTGTTTGTCTGTATAAGTATCTATTTTTCTTGAGTAAAAATCACTTCCGTTCAGCCAGGTTTCACTTCCTTGGAATATCTGATGTCATGAATTCACTGGTTCTCCAATTGTCTGTGGACTTCTGGCAGAACTCCAAATTCTAGTGTAGGAAAGCCTTCTTAAAAAATTAAAAAAAAAAAAAATCTTTCTTTGACTTTTGTGATGTAGTGAAGAGAGAACACATCCTGTTCCACTACTCCTTTCCCTTTAAAGTTCACACATGTCTGTTACATGCTCTATTTTGCAAATAATTTAAACCCCAAAATCCAAGCTGTTAGAACGCTGTGTATAGGAGGAGGATGCAGGGGAAGGAAGGTTTTTACTCACAAGTTGTGTGGAAATGCAGGCTGCTGTTTTGGCTGTTCAGCTAGAAAGCTGCTGTTGTGTTTCGGTGACCAGGGCACACGGGTCAAGCACTTTAAGTGCTTTTTCACAGATCTAAAGATACACGTGGAAGTGTTGCCCTTGGTTCTTAAAGTTGCCATCAGTTAAGTTACCTGAAAATAAATGCAGGGCTGGTTGGGCTGTGGAGAGTGATGCTGGATTTATCCAAAGGCCACGGGGCTGCTTTGGTTGAGCTGAACTTTCTGCCTTGCCACTCTTGGGAGCAGCAGGTCACTAAGATAGGGAGTTTGCCTCTTTTCCCAGCTGGCAGTTTCTGGGGAAGCAGTCCAGGACAGAAAAATCTGAAATGAGCATCATTCACACAGTTACATAGAAAAGCTTGCTTGTTTGTTTTGATGGGGTTTTTTGTTTGTTTGTTTTTAGTGAATGTGTGTTTTCCTCAAACCAATACCCTTGGGCTGGCACACACAGGGTTACACACTGCATCTCAAACAATTTGCCTCAAAGTGTGAGGACTTCGAATCATGGGGGCCAGAAATTCAGTACTAATGCCTCAGTGCATGAAACAATTTGTTTTGTGGCAGTGCTGCCTGCCCTTCCAGTCACTCACGTGTGAAGGTTTCAGTGTGTTTTGTTTTGATAATTAAATCAGATCTGGGGGCTAAGATCAACTCGTGTTAGAAATTTAACTTTGTTTTTGTAATTGATTTTAATAGTAACTGGTAAGCAAAGTTTTGCTTCGGGTTGGTAAGGTGTGTGCTTACAACCCCTAATTAACAGCAGGCAACCTTTGAGATAATCACAATTCGAGGAACCTTCGAGGTGAAGGTTACATGGATCTGGGTGATGCCTGAAGTGTCAGGTGCTCTGTAAGCCAATCTGTGTCAAGTCTATCAAATTTACACGGGTAAATCTTTTTATCTCAGCCCTTGGTGGAAAGCAATTCAGGAATGCGGTTTCATTTGCATACATGAGGAGCTGCAGAGGGGATGTGTGGGTACCAACATAATCGAATTTACATACTGGCTTCAGAGGATTAAAGAGACAAAGAGTAACACCGAGGTGTCAAACCCGGCTTCCTTTGAGAAGTGGGATGGGGGCAGTTCTCCTTCCCCGCTGAGAGTTTGTGTGTGTGCATTGTTGCTTGGTTGGGCTTCTTTTAGGCAGCCAAGGTTTGATTTTAGCCGGCTACAGAGCAGAGTCTGTCAGAAGTTGGATGTACACACACAGAGGATCCAGGCTGCCCTCACCTGCCTTTGCTGCTGCCCTGCTTTGGCTTTTGGCCAAACCTTTTCCAGTTCATTAAAAAGGGAGAAGGGCACTCGTATCAGTTTCTTACCTTAGCTGCTCCTGACTTAAAACTGAATTAGTTGAACTCGGGAGTGCTTTTCTGTCTTCGGAGCTACATCTATGTATATAGAAGTATGTTTAGTATTTACTTTTAAAGGAACATTAGACATATCGCTTCCTCCTGACACAAAATACGTAAATTTGCTACTCACAGCTTGCTTTTGTTTTCTTCATGCTTGTTAAACATGTACATTTTTCGTAAGTAGTGTTGCATTAAATTTTTGCTATGAAATTGAATTGTAAAGGGTGCTTTTCTCTTTCTAGAATATCATGCTTTTGTTTGCAAAAGCAGTTATTCTGACTTTTTAGAAGAGCTTTGTGAATTTGTCATAATAGCATCATCAAAATATCTTAAAGGAACTCCCTCAGAGGTATTGATGTCTAGTTTTATGCTTGTGTAGCTCAGCTTTATGTGCTGGTGTAAAGCTGAACAGTTTTACTTCCCATATTAGATTGATAATCTTTTAGTACTTCACTACTGGCTATAAAAATACAAGTTTTATTCCTGTTTTCCAGAAGCTGTGATGATTGGGGGTACACTCTGTGTTGGGAGTTTTAATTTTTGTGTTGGTATGTGATGTTACATTTTGTCTTTGCCTGAATTTACTTGTAAGGGGAAGAACAGTGGCAGCACTGTTATTTCTAATTCCTTTTCATGAGACACAAGTAATCCGTGTGTCCTCATTGCTGTCTTTTTGGGTTCGCTTTTAGGGGCTACTAAAGGTGTAGGTTGATTTTAAATTTCTTTTCACAGTGCTCTTCTGGGCTTTTTTCCCCCCATATGGTATGCAAAGCAGAAGGCAGAGGCATGAATTTGGAACTAATGGACAGTTTTAGGTGATGTGTAATCCATTAGAGGCTTGCTCTCACTTTAGGTCATCCCTGGCCTTTCCTTGCCCCCAGGCACCCTGTATCCACTGGATTTAAAAACAACTCCGTGAGAGAATTCAGAGATGAGTAGGAGGATGTGAGTTTGGAGTTGGCATCAGCTGGCAGAGTGTGGGCCCGAGCTCCTGGGGCTGGCAGAGGTAGATAAAGAGTTTTGTGGAAGTCACGTGAGGCTCTGTGGTCAACGTTGTCTGTTAATAAGAATCTGTAAAAATACTCTGTGCCTTCAGTGTTTTGGCACTGTGAAGTGTTTGTTAATTCTTGGTGTTTCTGAAAGTGCACAGAAGGTATCAGAGCAATTAAATAATGCAAAAATTGGCAGAAGAACAGCCAGTTGTTTCTGGAAGCTGTTATGTGGGTGTGTGCTGATGGCCTGCACCATTAACCTGGCACTGGAAGAGGCTCAGAGTCCTGCTGCCAAGTAGTGTTGTGACAGATTTAATGTGGAGGACCTTGCTTGTGTGCAGCTACAGAGTACCAGAAGCAGTTTAAAAATCAGAGTAGGTAGGTTTGGACAACATTGTACAAGATCTTTAGAAAACAGAATAACAGATAACATTGCTTGGGGTTCTTATGGGAGCTGACAGTTGAGCAATGCCTTTTTTATCTTTGGTAAATATTGTGCTTGAGAGACACATTTTGGTATTGTTGCATCATTTTATTTTTTAACAAGCAAAGATAACGTTTTGAAATGTGCTGTTATTTTCAGTTAACAATTTGATATTTGAGTATCGAATGTTCACAACAGAAGAATATGAAGTCGACATGATTTAAAAAACTGATTACATTTGTGTCGCTACAAATAACAGCCAAAAAATCTGCCTTGGAGTCCTGCAGAGGGATGGTTTTCAGTCAGTGGTGTGAGCATTGCTGTTTATTCCTCCAGCAGACTGCAGGTTGGTCTGTAGTTTGTGTGTCCAAACCATTGGTACAGACACAGCTACAGGGGACAACCAGGTAAACACAGGCCAGTGTTGCCAGAGGAAACTCAAAAAGCTGGGTGCAAAGTTGACCTGGAAGAAAGAAGCACATAAAATGTTACTTGAAAATTGCACTGGGTGCTGAGTCCCCTTCCTGCTTGGCTTTATGTCTCAGATTCCTTTTCTGGTTCTGAAGAGTACTTTGTTCCTTTTGCCTGTCCTTTTTTCCACTTCATCTACCTTTCAGTATTCCCAGGTTTTTTGCCTTTTTTTTTTTTTCCCTTTGTACAGTGTGGCCCTAAGTTTACTACTCTCAAGTTAGTCCTTTTCCCCAGATACCCCATTATTTCCCTCCCAGCCCTCAAAGAATTTAAATGTGTTAACCATACGTGACAATGTTATTTACTCTCTGCTGCTGCTGGGACCTTTTTTTGCATTTGGGTTTTTTTGTGGGTTTGTTCTTTTTTTTTTTTTTTTTTTTTTTCCCAGTTCCCTTTTTGACTTAAATAGGTGTTGCTGAGGAAGGCAAGGCCTTTGGGATTTTCACACCACCACACGCAATGTGTATTGGGGTTTGAAAATCGTGTGGGGCTTGGAGTATTTGTATTTCTGACCTTTAGTGCTGAGCATCTTGCTTTGTCTCTGATGCAGGAGCAGAATTTTGGAATTTGCCATTTGGTTATCTGTATTTGGCCCTGTTAAGGATGCAGTTCAAGACATAAGATTAATTCAAGACATAATTAAGATTTAAGGAGGATTGGCTTAGTCCTAACCAGGATTGTTAAGATCCTCTAAGCAAAGAAGAGTCAGTGCTTGGTGTAGGGACAGCAGTGAAAGGGAGGCAGTGCTTGTGTGTGTGCTGTCCCTATGGGCAAGGGCAGCCTCAGAATGGGAGCAGACACAGTGGAGTGTTAGTCCTGTTACTCATTAATGGTGATGGACAAGACTGAGTGCCCAAAAACAAGTCCAAACCTCGTAGCAAGTAAAACTTGAGATGTAGAATCCTAAAATGATCTGGGTGGGAAGGTTAAAGATCACCCAGTTGCACTCAGGACAGGGACAGCTTCCAGTGTCCCAGGCTGCTCCAAGCCCCCTCCAGCCTGGCCTGGGACACTTGCAGGGGTGCAGGGGCACCCACAGCTTGCTTTTCAGTTTCACACCAGTGCAGCTTTACAACAACCTGGGATGAGCTTGCAGCCAGGTGAAGCTCAGCCTTTTCCCAAGCACCAAGTAATAGGATGAGAGGAAACTGCCTCAGCTGCACCAGGGGAGGTTTAGGTTGGATATTAGGAGAAGTTTCTTCTCCAGAAGCATTATCCAGCGTTGGAAGGGGCTGCCCAGGGCAGTGGTGCACTCACCATGCATTGCCTGGATGGATTTGAAAGATGTGCAGCTGTGGCAGTCAGGGCATGGTTTAGTGCTGGGCTTGGCAGCACTGGCTTAAAGGTTAAACTCGCTGTTAGGGGTCTTTTCCAACCTAAATGATCCTAGGATTTTATTCTGCCTTATGCCAGGTTTACTGAAATTGAGGAGTTGTGGATTGAGCCACAATAGCAGGAGGTGAAGAACACTTTTGTTCTTCTGCTGAAGTGTTTTCAATTATTTACGTTCAGTAATGACTGAGGTGTGTGTGTGTGTCTGTAGAGGAGCTGCCTTGTTTTCCTTTTCATGGGAGGAATCTGTGATGAATGCTGACTGGAAAGTGAGTAGTAGTTTCTGAACCCTCTGGAGTGAAGAAAAACATCAGTCTGGCAGATTGTCAGCAGCAAATGGTACATTAATTTTTGGCACAAAACTTGCTAGCAAATAAAACGACTTTCCTTTCTGTTGTTAATAATAAAAATGAGGAGGGGCTGTTATCTGGGCTCAGTAGCTAGTATTGTTCTGCTTCTTTTTAGTATCCATGTAAGACAGATACAATGCATTTGACAAAAATCCTTTTATATTTTATTGAAAATAAAAAAACCACTTTATAATATACTGATAATCTGCATCCGATTCCATATCTAACTTTAGATATTCCTGTTATGTTTATAAGCTTTTACAAGCTGTGTGCAAACAATTGCAAGATTTCCCATGTGTTTAAAGATAGAGACGTTGCTCTTCAGATGTGTAGAATACTGAGAGTCTCCATGCTAGGCCAGTTTTTCTGCCCCAGCACTTCAGAGGTTCTTTTTAACATCTGCTACTAGTGGTACTGAAGTAGGGATAAAACGTTTTTTTAATAAAAATGTTTATTTAGACTTGAATTAGGTGACCTCTAGCTATGTTGAAAATTTTAGTAAGCTCAGAAGGGTGACCTAACTCTATTTTTATCTGAGTAATAATAACAGTAGCAACATTTTGTTTACTGAATTGTTGCTTTAACATGGGTATTATCCAGTGGCTGGGATACCATTTTTTCTATACTCAGTGTCATTCTGCACAAAGTGGAGTCCAGTTAACATAAACACATAACAATTGTTTATTTGCATTCTGCAGTCTGTTTTGATAACTGGGAGCTTCTGTTTCCTCTGGGTGCTGTAAATAAATCTGGTGCCTGAAGGCTGCAGTGAGAGGGAAGAGCAGAGAAGTTCTGCATAAAAGGGAAGGCTGTTTAGTAGAGTTCTTCAGTAAAAGCAAGTTTGGTGAGAATGTGAGGATGTAACTAAAAAGTTGGAAGGAATGTTAAGACCACAATCAAGTCTTTAGCTGACAATTTCTTGTAATGAGTAGTCAGTGGAGATCTGCAGCAGCTCTGTGCCTTTCAAAGCTGAATGCATCTATTGGGTGCTGTCCTGATGTCTGTCACTGCAAATATGCTGTATTACAACTCACTTTATAGTCAGCTTGCTGGGCACCACAAAATGACAGAAGTCCTTTGCTGTTTCGACGTTTTGAAAATCAAGAACTCCTCTCTGTGCATTATTTCCTCTACTCCATTTGGTTTAACTTAAAAAGGCTTCAACATCAATTTACTTGGGTGAGAAATACTGTGAGTAAAGCACTGGCTGGGGATTTGTAATAATTAGGTTCTGTTTCCAAGTGTGTCACAGGCTCTGTGTGAGTTCAGAGACACTGGGTTATCCTGGTGTGTTTTTATCTGTGCATCGAGGGTGAGGCAGTTTTCTTTCTTTGGTGTCTTTGCATGGTAAACTTGAGTTAACTGAGTTGTCCTTGAACAAATATAATGGATGTGATGCTTAGGGACAGGGCTCAGTGCTGGGCTTCTCAGTGCTGGGAGAACAGTTGGACTGGATCATCTTAGGGGCCTTTTCCAGCCTTAATGATTCTGAGTTTCTCTGCTGCTGTAGGATAAATGCAAACACTTAATTGAAAAATACTTTGTAGCAGCTCTGGTAGTTGAAATGGATGGCAAAGAAGTTTTATGTGCTTTATATGAGCTTGGAGAAAAGGTAAATGTGTTTTTAAGTGGCCCCATTAAAAAAAGATCCATTTAAGTGACCACATATAATTGTTCCAGCTGATGCACAGGCTCGCTTTGATGACTGTTGGTGAAAATGTTTTTGTCAAAAGAAAATCTCCTTTATTGCATTAAAAAAAATAATAAAGGAGAAATGATTCTTAAGAAGTAGGTAGAGGCAGATGGTAGTGCAGCAGCTGAAGTATTTTTAAAGCA
Organism: Phylloscopus collybita; assembly: GCA_027886175.1. NCBI lineage: Eukaryota > Metazoa > Chordata > Aves > Passeriformes > Phylloscopidae > Phylloscopus > Phylloscopus collybita. The sequence continues at coordinate 26,921,432 of JAJNNQ010000003.1, read as the reverse complement.
TCATATCATAAGATTAAAAAGTTAGTCTTTAGTGTGTTCTTGTCATGGGAATAGAAATTTGAGTGATTAACCCCCTTCTATTTATAGCTGTTTTCTCTGAGTTATTTCTGTTCCAGTTAACTTCTAGGTAAATTTTATGAGAAGGGTGAGCAATTCTTGCCTTAGTCTGTCTCTGCAGCTCATCATTTTAGTATCCTCAAGCTACTTTCTTTTTAACGTGAATTTCACAAACCATGGCTGAATTTTCAGATTTATTTTGTAGTTTGATAGCTTGAACTTCCATTGTGTGCAACTAGAGGGTTTGTAGAGGCCTTCAGCATTTGGTGGCTCCTTTTGTCCTCCCATCACTACTTGCCAGTGTTTCAAATCCTGGTATATCAGTGCTTAGAGGTGAATTCCTGGGGTTATTGCCTCAGGAGGATGAGAGATGCAGGCTCTGTGCTGATAAAGCTTGAAAGAACCAGACAATAGATATCAACTTCTGTGAAAGTTTTCCACTCTCTTGATGCCCCAAGTTGCTTCTTCATTGTTGATTTAACTGGGACTTGTTGGGCAGCAAAGTGGCATTCTACTCTTTGGGTGGTTTTTTAGCTCTATTTGTGCAGTAATAAAGGGTTTCTGCCTCTGTGATGACAATTTTCTTGAAAAAGCAGTGGTTAGACCCCTGATACAGGAAGGATTCCTCAGAAATGGCAGCATTTGTGAAACCTTTGGCTCAAGCATCTGCATTTTGGTGCTTAACAGACCAGTATAAGCTCAAAAAAGATTTATTGGGGTGTGGTGGCAAATGAAATGGTTTGTTGTTAAACTTCCTGTTGTTCTGTGATGTACTTTTTTTCTTGCAAAGTACTGATGAGAAGAACATAGGATTTTAGAGGGGCTTTGTTTTCTTTTTCACTTATCTTGGGAGAAAATTGGAAAGGAGTTTAGGGAAATATTTTTTGAGCTTTTCCTGGGAAAATCACTCTTCTGCTGTCAAGTATGGAGCTGAGAAATTTCTGTCTTGGTCAAGCCATCATTGTTTGTGTGAACACTGAAAAGCCTTTGCTTTCAGTTGCAAGAGTCACTTCTTTGGTGTCTGATTTTGTCATATTTTAATAATTGCTTTCTTAAATACAGACTCTGCTGCAGCAGCTCTTCTGTGTGCCCAGGTTTACATCCCTTGGGGGTTGGCAACAGGCTGGGGTGCAGAATGCAGTGAAGCTGTCAAAAGGAACTCAGCTCTGGGACAAGAAGGAGCTCATGTCCATTTATCAGGGAGAGGGTGGGTTTTGGATGCCTGTTGCCAGAAAGTGGTGTAAATGCTGGTGTCATACCTGAGTGACAGCAGGAGGATAAACACATTGAGAGTGAACATTGACCACAACGTGTCTGCTGCCTCTCCTCTGTCCCTGCACACCTTGCAATGGAAATGTCAGAGAATGTGCCATTTCCTGGGGCTCCAGCACTGCTCAGGCTCTGCTCCTGCTCAGAACACGGGAGGGAATTTCTCTCTGAAGGGCTCCTGACACCACAGAACACTTCTGCCTCTCTCAGGAATGAGCCTGTGGAACAGGTAGCTGGTGAATGGACTGAAACCTTTCGTTAATGAAGGGAGCCAGAAAATGCTGTGTAGCCTAACTTACTGAGCTGAGCACTGCAGCTGAGGAAAGCAGAGGGGTTTGGGTTGGTCAGTTTGTTCTTACAGCAAGTATTCTGTAATTTTAGGTGCCATGTCCAAAGGCAATGTGAAATACGTGAATACTATTCAAATCTGACTTTTGGATCCAAATTCAGATTTAAACTGTTGGTTTAAGCAGGATTGTCTTTTGTTTTTGTTTTATTTGTGATGTGTTTTGGGCTTTGGTGGGTTTAGGGTTTTGTTTGTTTGTTTTTGAAACCAAGCACTCCCTTGCTTCTAGCCTGGGATTAATTCAGTTCTTAAATTCTTAAATTATGTAGCATTATAAATTGTCATGCAGAAATTATGCTTCATATTTTAAATATTTTTTCTATGACGCCTCACTACCTGAAAGAGGAGGGAATGGGGAGCAAGAGCAGATTAAAATGCACACTTTTGTTATGTAGAAGAGTTTAATAGATTTGCTTTTGAGTGTTGGATATAGCTGGAGGTAAACTGCATTTATTAGATGGTTGTACTTTTCCTTCTTCAGCACAGGAACTATTCTTAGTGATTACTTCTAGTTTCAGGTAATATTTACTGTATACATGTTGTTAGTGATGGAATGCTGTTATTATGCATTATGTGGTAATATTTGGAATCAAACAGCAAGTTGGACTGCAGAAGCATGTCTGCAAAATACGTTTAAGTATTTCTGTGTTGGTTCAGTGCCTTGCAGTCCACACTTGGGAGTTTATTTTAATCATAAAGAACAAAGCCTTTCAAGTGATACCTGGAGCAAGGTGGGCAGTACCCTCACAAAATGGCTCATAATAATTAATTACTGAAAAATTGTTCAGTCTTGCTTTTCAACTCTGTGTTCTCATTTATATAAATTCAAATATGAGCCCAACAAAAAGCAGAATTTGAGAACTGTGTAGAAGTAAATTTGCATAGTTTCACCATATTAGGCATTTCACAGAATGTAATTGGGAAGTGAAACATGGGGACATGAAAGCAGTGAAGAAGATGAACCACACAGATCACAACAAACAGAAATCACAAGTAGTGCTGCAAACAACATTTCAGGTAACTCAGTAATCGTGATGGGATCTTCACAGAAACAGGATGAAGACTCAGTTTCTCTGTTTAATGTGCAGGTAAATATTTTTTCATGTAGTAACTTTTGGGTGGGACCAGTTGGGGTTTTTCAGTGTTTTTATATCTATGACACACCAGTGAGTAGAAAATGCATCAGCAATGAGGGCCATGATCAGGTGTTCATGAATTCACAGGAAATGCTTTGTCAGTCCTTATGCACCTTGGGCCTTTCAGAGTTTAAGGCAATCAGAGAGAAAACATGAAAAAGAACATCATAAACTTTAGAATGGCTGAAAATGTCTCATTAAACGAATATAAGATTTCTTTATTAAAAGTGATGGTGTGGGGGTAATTGTGTTTGAGAGCAAGTCCTTGTGTTCTGCCCAGTAGTTAACTCTAGATTCAGGAGCAACTTAAAAAAAAAAAAAGTATGAGGTGTAATTGTGTTGTGATAGAAGAGCAAAGGAACAGGTACAGGAATTGCTGTGCTGCTGGCAATTAACACCCTGCCCTTGCCCCTGAGACATCTGTCCTCAAAGACTGCTTTAGATGTCATGAGAATCCATGCAAAATCAAATACTTTGTTATTGCTTGCAGCCTGTTTTAGGATGTGGAAAGCTGAATTTGGGTGGCAGGGCTGCTGAGGCTGTGCAGGGGTGGCAGCCAGGCTGGTTGGGAGTTCAGTGACTCCTGCCAACACCTCTGTAGGTGTCACAAGGGCTTCTGCTGGGTTTGTTTGCAGCCTGAACTGCTGCTCAGTGGTTAGGCTGGCCCAGCTCAGGCCTTTGGGCCTCACACGGCACGTGCAGGTGAGGATTCCTTGCACAGGCACGTGTAGGTGAGGATTCCTTGCACGTGTAGGTGAGGATTCCTTGCAGATGCAGGTGAGGATTTCTTGCACAGGCACATGTAGGTGAGGATTCCTTGCACAGGCACGTGTAGATGAGGATTTCTTGCACGTGCAGGTGAGGATTTCTTGCACAGGCACATGTAGGTGAGGATTCCTTGCACATGTAGGTGAGGATTTCTTGCAGATGCACATGTAGGTGAGGATTTCTTGCACAGGCACGTGCAGGTGAGGATTCCTTGCACGTGTAGGTGAGGATTTCTTGCACAGGCACGTGTAGGTGAGGATTCCTTGCAGATGCACATGTAGGTGAGGATTTCTTGCACAGGCACGTGTAGGTGAGGATTTCTGGGAAGAGGAGCACTGCTCTGTGACCAAGGCTTCCAGTTCTTCACTGCTGTCAGCCACAGGGATTGAACCAGGGTTAGAAAAGCTGCAGCACTGGCGTGGAGATGGAAGTGATCTGTGGGCCCTGGGAGGAGTTACATCCTCATATGGATGTGTCTATTCTGCCTGAACTATTCATTTCTTTGTCCCCAGCTCTGGAGCTGCTGAGCCAGCTGGGTGATCACTTGTGCCCTGTGCTGGATGGGAGCTGGGAATGAGCTGAGAAGCGTTGCTCGCTTGACTCTGTGTTTGTGGAGCCAGGGAAAGCAAATCCTAGCACTTGTTTGTGAGTCATCTGCAATCATAAAAACACTGCTGTTTTTATAGAATGGTGACACTCAGCCTTGAACTCTGTGCTTTTTGAACCGTGGAGCACCAGACAGAGCACATCCTCCAGGCCAGAGCCTCTCCCAGGATGTTTTCCTATTCTGCCCTTGCCATCGGGGGTGATCAGCACTGGCAGGCAGCCCTGGGTGCTGAGGGCATTGCAGGCTGCATCTTGGCCAGCCTGCATCTCAGCACGCTGCCCTCAGGTCAGGGAATGGCTGGCTGCCTGGCAGAGTGTGAGGGGAAGATTTGCTGTCTAGGAGCCTCTTTTTGTTAAGCTTCCTTAACAGCGATGTGTTCCCCTTCTGCTTTGCCCACAGGCATTTCTTTGGAAGGTGACAGAGCAGGAAAAAAAACAAACAGTTGAAGCGTTCTGGGGAAATCAAAGCGAATCGTTTTTGTTTAGGTTTCTGTTTGTTGATCCCAAACAGTGCAGGTGATTCCTTCCCATTGGAACTGTGCTCCTTGGTGCTTTAATGGCCAGTCCTTCATTCTCCAGTGTGCCAGTAAGTGCCAACAGTCTCTTGCTCTTAAGTTTGACTTTATTATAAGGAAAAAAGTTTATTTGCCTCACAACTCCAATCAGATTGGGTTCTAAGATACAATTAGGAGGAGAGTTACTGGGTTCTGAACCTTGAGCAGCATCAGGGAGGATACATCACTGTGAATGAAGGAGGGGAACACCCTACCCTCTCCCAGATAAATTCTAATGCCAGTAGCTGACACCCTGTTGAGGAGTCACTATATTCAAAATAAAGACTTGGGGAAAACTTGCAAGATCTTTTTGATATTGTCTTGCAGTTCTAAACTGAAAGGGAACTCAGCAGCATGTGTAACCAGGTAAAAAAAAAGATTCATTGTAAAGCCTATTAGTCTGTGCTTGTGTGAGTATAAATTTGTTTTAACTAAGCCTGTTGGGCACTGCAGGGGATTTCACAGAGGTGAGCCAGGGCTCTGGGAAGAGTGAACAAGGCTCTCTCACACTGTGATTCATTGTGGTGGGAGACAGGGCTCCTGCCCTCAGCCACCCACTGGATAAATGTAATTATCCAGTAAATGGAATTGAGTTCTTCTGGATGAAGATGTAACTGAATCTAGCTTCAAATCATGTTTTGAGCTGTTATCTGTTTCACTTAAAGAATAGTACTGGAAAATGCTAAGTAGTCTCTGTTTTGCCCATCCTCAGGAATAAAAAAGAATGTAAACTGACTTACAGTTCTGACATAGGTGTCTGTTTTGAACTCATTTGGTGTTCTGCAGTTTCTGTCTCTGCCTTTTTTTTCTTTTTTCTTTTTCTGTGGCTGTTCTTGTGCAATGGGCACTTGCAGCTCTATGCCTGTTCAGTTTTGGTTTAAAAGATTTTGTGCAAGATAGGTAGGTTTTGCATTTCAGAGAAGTCTGAGGCTTTTTAAGGGATATTAGTGGTTTCTGACCAAGCACCAACACCTGGGAAAGTAGAACACAAAGCAGAATGCTGTCCTGTGTGTAACTGTGTGCTGTCCATGGTCAGTGAGGGGTTTTGTCTCCTGATGCTACTGCAGAAATAAGTGTCACCTTTGAAAGGTCAGAACTGCTCTGTGCTGCTGAAGGGACTCTGGGCACTGTGAGGACAGTGCTTGTGTGGAGCTCTGCTGTCTGGCACACAACTCTGGGTAATATATCAGAAATACTTCTTTCACAGCTCGGCTTTAACCTGCATTTCCAGCCTCTGCACTCAGGTGTGCACAGTGTAGAGCTGCCAGTTGCTGTCATTTAGGCAGGTGTACATTGCTGCCAGCTTCTCTTTTGCTCACAGTTTTAGTTCCTGGGTTTGAGCTTGATGGATTAATTACTGGCAGTGAATATTCTTGAAGAGTTTTGTGCCTATTATTATTGGAACTTGAGACTGAGGGAGGCTGAGTTGTTTTATATGTTTCAGTGGTTTTTTTAAGTTGAAGATATTTGGTGTATTTACTGATGCTTCATACTTCTTTTTGTCTCCCACTTGGTAAAATGGTGAGTTTCTTCATTGATACAGCAGCTAATTCAGCTTGATATTCACTTGTCCAGTCTTCAAAGCATGAAATGCTCAACACAGCTTTGAGGTGACCAAAGCTGTGAACCAAAAGCTCTAAAATGCCCCAGCTTTGTGCTTCTGTGTGAATTGCTGTCCTAAACATCTGCTAATGCTCTCCTGATGTCTGCCTCCGTGCTTTCTCACAGAGTAGGAGGTTTAATTACAGAGAAGATACCCAAGAATCTGCTATATTATGTTGTTCAACCCACTCAGAGTTCCTTATCCTGAAGTAAACCTGGAGCATCCTCTCTGACAGATGGATTTTTTGTGTACTCTGGAAGAGTTGAGAGAGCAGCAGCCTGTCTGATGGGCCTAGAAATTGTTGTAAAGCAGAAGACAATAGGACCACAATTAGCCCAGTGATTTCTATGTGGCATCTTACATTGCTTATGAATGATTTTTTTTTCCTATTTTTCCTATTCTCTGTCTTTGTGAGCGACCTGTTTCCTTGGCTTGTAATTGCTTGTCTTGAACATTATGCTGCACAGGAGTTTTAGGCAGAAGTTTCTTGTAGCTCTTCCCCCTTTCTTTCCTTGTGATATGATTTTTTTGGTTATGCATTCATAAGTGTTTCTTTGGACATAGGAAGTAAAAAGTTTTACTGCATTGTCTCAGGCATTTTGATTGCCACCAGTTTTATGATCCCTGAATTGGCTCGTAAGATTGTTAATGTTTTAGAAAAAACAAGTTACTGTTTACATAAAATCAGTGTCTGTGTAATGAAGGTGTAGTTAAAGGATTCATTAAAACGATTATTTTGCCAAATGCAATTTCTCATGCAGAAGTTGCAAGCTGGAATGGAAAAGGATTTCTGCTGGGTCCCTGGTGGGTGCTGTCAGAAGAATTCACACAGGTGTGGGCCCAAGGTGGTTTGGTGGTGAGTTTTTGGCTGAGTTCACACACAACAGAGCCAGAAGAGAGGCTCTGTCTGTCATGTCCAGCTGCCAGCTCTGTTTTCCCCGTGTTCCTCAGGTGCAGGGAGGAAAGGGATGTCCTCAGTAGAGAGCCCAGTTTGTGAGGCAGCTCCTTCAAGTCTCTCTGATCTTTATGCAGTTCCCAAAGATGATGCTGGCATGTTTCTTACGTAGTTGGAGTCCTCAGTGGCTGCTCACGGTTGGTAAAAAGCCAGCAGGGTTTGTACCCTGCCTGCTGGGTGTAACCAGCCTTTGGAAAATTCCCCACTGCTGGTGTGGAGGTGGAAAGTGTCCTGGCTGCCCCTGGTGTGCTCTGCAGCCCATTGGTACCACCTCTCTTAACCCCTGCTCTGCTGCTCTGAGAAAGGGAAAGGTTGGTTGGGCAGAAAAGCGAGGCTGCACACCCTCACCCTCTGATGGGGGGTTTGTTTCTCGTGCTTGAACACAGCAGTGGGTGCTTTGTTTGTGTGCTGCAGAAGTGGTTTAAGGTCTGGAGGGCTGGCTATCCCCCACAGCTGCTTGTAGGGGACCAGCCTGTTGTCAGTGTGATGTCTGAGCTGCAGAGATACAAAGTGCTTTGAGGAAGGAGGGCAAACAGGACAGGGAGCTGGGGTGAACACAGAACAGTGACAGGAGCTATTCACAATGCAGTGGTTTGTTGAAGCCGTACAATTTATAGACCCTGGGTAATTCCTGGACACCCACCATCTGATTTGTCATCATGTGTCTAGTTAGCCATTGACCTCTGGAAGTTTGGGATATCCAACTTTTGGTCAAAGAGTACCCTCCTCCTGCCACGAGATATGGTTCAGTCACACACTGTGCCCCTTGTCTGAGGGGCCACAGGTCATGCAGGATTTCTTCCTTGGGTGGAAGTTCCTTTGTCATGCCTGTTAACTATTGTAGGATGCATTTCACACCCCCTCCTAAGATCCTCCCTGCCAGCCAGCAGCTTTTGGTTCGGATTTTTCTGATCCCACAAGCACAGATGTTGACATGGCTTTAAAACGTGAATTCCAGGCTGGTGGTTCAGCCTTGGTTCTGTGAGATTCACACTGTTGCTTTCTCCTCGCAATTTCCAAACCCCACAATACTATCTTCATTTTTCTCTAGTATTTTTTTTTTTTCTTGTGCGTGCTCCCTGTTGTAGGCTCCTAGGAAATTAATATTTTGAGGACTTTCCAGACTAGCTCGTGCCTCTGCATATAAATCAAGTAACTCAAGGTGCGTGGGTTGGCTTCTTGCACACCAGGTGAAAACCCGTTTTGGGACAACACCTTTATGCACCAAAAAACTGGGCATGGAGCAGCAAATTAACTTTTTTTAGGCTTAAGTACGTGGGGCAGTAAGTATTTATCCCTCTGAGTTGCTGCAGAGGGCTCTGCAGGCCAGTTCCCAGAGAAATTCTGCTCTGTGTGGGACGGGGCAGTGACAGCCCTCCCTCCCTCCCTCCCTCCTGGTCACTGAGCTGTGTGGGGTTCCCAGGAGCACGGGGGGACCTGCTTGGTGTGGTTTAGAACAATAATTGTTTATGGGAAGTGCAGTGCAGTTGCATGTCTTGTGCTTTGTGGCTTGGCCTACAAACCTGGAGATAGCATCAGTGCACACTGACAGCGCTGCTCCGTGCTCAGCGGGAATGGAGGCAGCTCTTGTTTGCCTCTCTCTGTTGAGAGCTTGGCTTGCAGGGTACAGCTAAGGAGGGGGTGATGTCTTGGCTCTGTGGAGATGTTTTGCAGGGTCTTTGGTCAGAGACCTTCTGAACCTTTCACACCTTGAACTGTGAATAGGAGCAGGGCATCACTTGTGTCATCAACTCAGCTGCTGCGTATAGAGCTACAGATGATACTACACTCTTTAAAAACCCCAAAACCACCAAAATTCCCCCAAATAAACAAACAAACAAAAAAACTCCACCAAAATCAGCTTACAGCCCAGAGGAAAAAGAGAAAATGTACTCAAGATAATCGAAGGCAACTCTGTCTCCCCTTTTTTTGGCATTAACTGCAATGGACATCTGCTGGTCTGATTCAAACTGAGTGTACAAAACCTTGAAAATATTTGTAGCAGCTGAGAATGCTTTTGACTAATTAATAATCATAAGACTTATTAGAATAAATGGCATATTCCAATTATTACTTCCTTTTTTTCCTTTCTGGTAGCAGGGTGTTTCTGGATGTGACATTCATTTAATTGTTAGATTAATCACACTGTGTAACGGGAATGTGGTGCTGAAGTATTTGAAGGCAGTAAAAAATAGTGTGACTATTTGGGTATTTCTGCACAGAAAGTTGGTGCAGCTTTTAAACCAAGTACAAATTGCTGATTTTCTCATTTGGTCAATTACATTATGTTGCGGTTTGCTTTTTTTTTTTTAGATCACATTGAGGTCATCTCGTGGAATCTTCTGAAAAAAACAAGAGTAATAGGAAGAAAATGTTTAATGAAAGTATCTTTGCCACACAGTCAAGCTGAAACAGAAAAGGTTCATTGGAGTAAGTATGACAAGGCTGGGGAATTTTGGGGGTTGTTTTATATTATCTTTTGCTTGTAAAGTCAGCATGGTTGCCAGACTTTTCTTGTATTTAACTTTGTTATAGTTATAGTAAAAACATAAATGAGTGACTGTACTCGTTTCAGTTGATCAGCTGGTAATGGATTCAGGGATTCTCACTGAACCATCTCCCCTCTTGGAAGTATTGTAGCTTGTGGAATTGAGATGGGTTTCAGGTTTTTCTCTTGGCTGCTGTGTATGCTGGCTTTGGTTTTGAGCAGGGAATTGTCTGGTATAGGTGTGATTACCTCTAGGTACCTATTTGTTGGAAAAAGTTAAAGCACTGCTTGTGTTTTCCAGGGAATTTGAAAATATGCTTTGTTTTTTTTGGTCTATAACTCTCCAGTCATGGCTCTTCTGAGTGACTTTAATATTTTTGTTGTCACTATTATTTGTCCTGTGTTGTAGTTCCATCATTCATCAAACTTGCTTAGGTTTTCAGGAATGTCAGATGCATCTTTCCCTCACAGTTTGTAGTTCATTTCCAGCTTTTTGAATTCTGGGCTGACACGTGTGTCTCATTTCTGATAAAAGAGGCCTCTCTGCCTAATGCAGGGACTGTGGATTGCACTTTTTGCTAGCAGATAAACAGACATTTATATCCTGATATAGTGTAGTTCTTAATTTATGTATACCTCCTGTGCTTGAGATGAGAAGTGAAATCGCTTTTCTGCCACTTTGCATGGGATTGTCAGATGTTTACACTGGGAAAAAACTCCCAGTTTCTTCCTTAGAAAGAAGAACTCCTTGTTCTCCTTAGAAACTGGGAAAGAGCTGCCTGTGTCTGCTGCATTTTACTCTTGCTGTATGATTGTGTGAATGTAATTCTGCAGGAGTCACTGGAAATACTCCTGAGTGCCTGGTTAGGAATGAAGAAGATCTGGCCATTCGAACTGAAAGGGCTGAGAAGTCATTTTGGTTTAGGAGAAGTGTATTTTGGCATATTGCTTTATTACCAAGAGGAAATGACTCCTCTCAGCTTCTTCTTTAAACATGGATGTGTGGAGGGTGTCATGATTTGGATGGAAAAATGTCTGTGGAACCTAATCAGGCAAGAAAAGCTTTTCATGCTTGGTGTTTTTAACAAAGTGTTTTTACCTGGCAGAACAGCACATTTGGCTCGATTGCTTTCCTGCCTTAAAAAAAAATACTATCTAATTTTTAACTCAGTGTGGATTTGAAGAAGTTAATGTGTGTTAGTTCCTTTTCTCCAAGTACTTGAAAGAAATGCTGCAATTTTTAGTCAGCACTTTTAAATTTGGATCAGTTCCTGATCTAGGCCAAATGTCAAGTGACTGGTAAATACTCATGTGCAGCATTCTTGGGGCACCTGATTCTGAATTCTGACCCCTGAAGTTTTCAGGAGCTGTGTTATGCGGAGTTATTTGTCTTTTTCTGCCTTATTAGGTTACACAGTAGAAATACAGGCAGCTGTTCCCAATGTCCCAGTATAAACAAACCAACCAACCTATTTGCTGCCTGCACACTTACTTTGAGAAGTTAATTCTTGACTCTGGTGATGAAGTTACTTAAACAGATAAACAATAAAGTATGCAGCTGAGCTCCCCAAACAGACAAAATGAAGAATGTCCACTGGAAACAGCTTTAGTCATTTTAAATCATTGTATTTAGGCTTATGCCAAACACACAACTTGCTCAGTAGTCAGTGAATTTGTGTTTCTTCCCTCTCCCCTGCCCCTTTTTTTAAGACACTCAGAGAATTTCATTGTTGCAACTTAAAATTAATCCAGATTTTTTCCTTTTTTGGGGAAATGTCATGCAACCCGTCGGTTTGTTTTCTCAGAGTTGGACATTTGTGTGTACTTGTGTGTGTTTGGATCATCACAAGATAGTTTGCAATTGGAATTTTTAAATTAAGGTACTAAGGGCATTAAAATAAAGTCTGAGCAGCATCTCTATTCACAGTTAAGAAGCCAGGTGAAGTTCTTGTGAAGTCTTAGAAGCAGATGCTGAATCTCACAGCTGGGGAAAAGTAACAGCTGGGAAAAGGGAGCAGGCCCTGCTGAGGGGGTGCTGAAGGCTCCAAGGGTTGCTGCATTTCTGGGACACTGTGGAGCCTCCATCCGTGGAGATTTGCAAAATTATGTGTGCAGACTCCTCAGCAGCGTGCTTTAACTTCAGTGTTGGAGCTGAGCTTGGCACCAGCTGACTCACAGAGGTCCCTTTCAGGCTAAATAGTCTGTAATTCCTACAAAATCTTAAATATTTTTGGTCCCTGTGATGAGTACCCAGGGTTACTTTTGGCTTTATTACCCTCAACTTCATGACAAACGGGTTTTTTAGGATTGTGTTTTTCTACTAAATGGAATTTCAACTTGTCTTTATAAAGAAGTTTCATGAAAAAGGTGTATAAAATACATCTAAACATTTGCATTAGAGTTGAGTTGTTGGATTTCCTTCAATACTTGACCAGTCCTGTCTGTGTGACAAATGGGTGTGAGCAGCCACCTCTGAATCTCTGTGATGGGGACATTGAAGCTGCTGTTGGAACAAAAATAACTGCAAAAATCCAGACCAGATTATGTAAGAAACAGACCCCATCAGGAAGAATACCCGGCCTGATGAAGCGTGTAAAATTTATATTTTTGTCCATCAAAGGGCATTTTTCTCCTTTGTGGCACCCATGGTGTCCTGTGTGAGACTTCAGCACAGCCTGCTTGTGTGTTTCGGTCTGTGTGCCCTCCCTGCAGGTGAAAATTGCACTCCTCATTGATATTCAGCTGGTTTTAATTATTTCACTGGTTCACCTCCCTCTGTAGGTGCACACAATCAGTCTGCTGGAGAATAATGCCCTTTCCTAGAGGCTTTGATCAAAACACCAGAAACAATTAAAAGGTGAATCTTGTAGTCTCTGTGTGAAGAGGTATCAACTTATAGGAAAACCTCAGCTTCTGTTTTTAACTTTTTTTTTTTTATAATAGAATGTTATTTAGATGTAACATCTTAATAGTCAGCTGCTGGTGAGATTTGATGGTCTAGATCCATTTGTACAATTCCAAAGGGGAGGAAATATTAACTCTTTATATATTTAAATGTCTTAAAAGTGGAATGTTTCCTTTGTGTTTACAGTGGTATAAAACATTATTTTAAGTGGTAGAACAGGCAAGGAAATCCCTGAGAACAGAACTAACCCTGGTTTATTATTTCCTAGTTTTGTTATCAGCCTGTTAAGAAGTCAGCCACAATTCTTGTTTAACAACAGGAGGACAAGGCCCCTACAGTTTACTTAGTACAATAAATCAATAAAAGCAGAGATTATTAATGGATCTTTTCAGATTCGTGGCAGAGACATTGCATAGCAGTTCTAATAATAGCTTGGGCTGTTCGAAAGCCAGGCCTTTAGGCTGTAGTTTTGCCTACATTTTTTGAAATGATCTGAAGAGCTGTCAAGTGGCCAGGCAGCCCCGAGGAGCTGTCACTGTGCCACTCCTCCTGCTCCCTCTGCTCCCTCCCTGTGCTGGCACAAGCACTGCTGCAGCTTTCTTGGGAGCACCTGGCTCACCTGCGTTCAAATGACATCTTTATTCTGGTTCAGCTCCTTCTCCTCCTGACTGTCCAGTCCCCTCCTTCCCCTGTGCCTCCTCCCATTCACCTCTCTGGTTAAGCTTGGTTTTGTTGGTTTGTTTAAAATATCCAAGTGAGCGTGCCATCCTCGCAATGTTTAGTCTGTTCATGGAACTCAAAGTACCCTAACATTTCATGCTGGCCTCCTGAGGCAGTTTGGGTTTTGCCCTTTTCTTTTTTTTTTTAATGATTTTTTTTACAGAACTGCCCCTGAATGCCTTCAAATAAAGATCCACTCTTATATTACTTCCTTACTAAAATTATCTCGAGTTGCATTTCCAGGTTGGGAAAGAGGCAACAGTCTCTCTAGTTCATGAAGTATCCACAGTGCCGTGCAGGGTCCTAAAAGGGGAATTACCTGGGTTGTGAAGCCACCAGATCTTTCCCCAAATCTGCAGACTCCCCTTTCTCTCCTGGAACAGGCTGTACAAATGCACTGCCCCTTGTGCCAGGGCCCACTCTGAAAGTCTTTATTTATATTTTAATGTATCTGTGCAGTGATTTCAAGGTAGAGCAGAGGATGGCTGTGAGTTAGCTGTGAGAGGATGGTGTGTTACTGTTTTGTGCTCCAGAATTACGTGAATTGTCATGCCTGGGAACTGTTGGAAGTCTGTCAGAAACCTGGGACTTAAGTTTTATCCACTTGCTCAGCACATCATGGATATTCTTCAGAGGGAGCAGCAGCTGTGTGTATCTGCCTGAGTATTAAGTAACAGGAATTAAGATTTTCCTTCTGTCCTCACTGTTCAAGCCAGGTCTATAAGTTCTTCTGAGTCTGGAATACCATTTCAGTAGTGTTGCTCTCTGCATGGAGAGTTGTTTTCCAGGAAACAAAAATTCTGAAGATAATCTCATTCACAGCTACTTTTTAAGCTATACTTTCATTGAATTGTAGACTAATTTTTAGAAAAATGGATGGTTAGAGGTAGTCTGACCTAACCATCTGTTCAAATGAAGTTAAAATTAAATTAAATTTTAATTTGTAGCCAGTTAACACGTCTGCATTTTTTTTCATATCTCTGAGTCCTGTGTAAGTCAATTGCAAATTCAGGTGCTCAGCATTTCTTGAAAACTGGGCCACTTTTATTTAGAGGCATTAAATCTGAGTAGAAACTGCATTCATTGTGGGTTTAAAATCCTGACTTTAGTTTTTAAAACTTGGTGCATAATGCTATGGGTACACCAGAGGAATAAAGCTACAGGAGATGAACAGGCGAAATAATCAAGGGTCTGGGATAAAAACCCCTAATGAAATTATCTTTGTTTGTGGGAAATCAGCTGTATTTCATGAAGAGAATGAGGGAATCTAAACTTGATGGCTGAGAGACCACTCTTGGTACCAGTGTGAGCACTGTGAGGGCAGGAGGCCTTTGAAAAAGGCCTTTCATGTTTTCTATACATAGATATTTTTAGAAAACTAAATGGTGATATTTTTATTCTGATTTCTGGAGGAACCCTGACTAAATGGACATTTAATTTTCCATTCCATAGGGCCAGCTCATGTGGCAGTTGAACTAAACTGCTGGGAATTATTTATAGTACCACATGATCTTTAAAAATAACTTTCCAGTCTACTTTGTGGATGTCTTGAATTCTTAAAATCTTTGCTATTGTCAATAGATACCCGTGACATTTGTGGAGTGGAAAGATCTCCACTTGCTGATTTAGGCATTTGTATTTATCACCAAGTTGATGGTATTTTATTTTTAGATTTGGAAGCAGTTTGGCTGGAGATTCACCTGTGCAGCTGTAGAAGGCCAGAACCTTTAGTGGGTTCACTTTTTAGGGCTGAATGAGAATTCCCCTGGCACAGCCTGCAGGGGTTTCCATGGTCTGCAGTGGCACACAGACCACGTTGGAGTGACCACTGCATGGGGTTCTGGTTTTAAAAGGGTCATTTTTGCTCCTGTGTGACTGGGGAGAGGAGAACAGAAAGCACAGTTCTTAGCAGCTCATGCACTGTTGGAACACTGAATTGTGCCTGCTGCTGTCACATTTAAACCTTTAACCCAAAGCTGGGCTCCCAGGAATTTGGTACAGATTGAGGAACAGAAGAGGATGTAGTTCTGCAGAGCTGTGAACTGGCCCTGATCTAATGCATATTTCTGTCTTTAGTGTCTTCAGAAGAAATCAGTTTTTCAATTTTTTAAAAAAACATTTTTCTAAAGGCCTTCTAAGTTTCATAGGACATAAGTCTTCCTGCATATTCAGGCTTCTCTTCCATCTTTCTATTAGGGTCTTTTCCCTTGTTTCTTCTCAAATATTTCATTTATAGCTTTGTAATCTTTTTATAGTACTAGATGTTTATGTGGTTAGAGAAATGATTACAATGATAATATTGTGTAAGTGCTTAGTGTTTCTCCTGCTTAGACTGTGTGATGTGCTGCTGCTGTTTCCTAGAAAATGACTGTGGTCAGATTGTCATCTTGTCTGCTCTGGACAGTAAGATACTGTTTAAACACTCTTCTTGTGCTGGATGGGGTGGCCCTTTTCACTACTGCAAGACTTTTGGGTTTTTTAGCCCCTTGACTGCCACATGACAGAGCAAGCAGTAGATAAAGAGCTGCATTGATCACAGTGGTGATTGTCTTGGATGTGGTGCTCAGCAGCTGTAACAACTTATTACACAAAACAAAACTCTGGATAAGCAAAGTGCCCTTAGTTGCTGCATATCCAAAACAAGTTAGCTTCTGCTATTTGTCCTTTGTGTAAATATTCATGGGTTTAGTGAAAAAAATAAGGGTAAATCCAGCTTTATATTTAACTTGAAGAGCTGTAGATATTGATGTGCCCTTAAAATGTACCTGTGTTTAGAAGAGTGCATTTGTGTGTAAAAGGAACTTACTTCTTAAGCAAAATTACTTTTTAACATGTAAATAAATGATCCTCCCCTCCAACATTTTGCCATCTGTTTGGGATGCTAGGACAGTGATTTCATCCTGAGAGAACTGACCACATTTCAGGCATGGCTGACATCATTTCAGATGTAAGATATCTCTTCTGAAGACTTCTCCAAAGACTTGGTGCTCAGGAGAATAAATGCTATGGGAGATAACAGGACATCAAAATTTTCCTCTGGCACAGCATTATGTGTGTGTTTATAATTACCACCTTCTTTGCAGTTACTTTTACTTGTGTTTTGTTAGTATTCTTCTGGATTATATTTCAAGACAAAACACTGAACATTGCATTGCATTTTATGTTGGTGTTCTTTTAACAACAGAAAAACAGATCTCAGAGGATGAGTGATAGGGGATTTGTGGTGAGTTCAGAAGTAAAGGATTTGATGGCACAGTGTGAGTTCTCAGAATTGCTGCATTCTTCAGAAAGTTGGTTTTAGAGGAACTTATGTGATAGATAAATGTTGAGTGTTGATGACAATTCAAGTGGATTTTATACGTTTTAATGTCAAAGTCTTTTGCTGATACGATAAATTCTTTTCAAAGGAGACTTCATTGCATTGTTACTTCAGGTCTCACTTTTTGCAGTGCTCCAGGCAGGCTCTCTCTGAGCATGTCCTTGGGCAGCTCTTGATTTCAGGAAAACCTTACAGACTCCCTCCCATGCTTGTGCTTTGTCTCTCCTTGGCTGGCACTCTTTGATGTCAGGTATTTGCACCTCCTGGGTTTAATTGTACATGTGCAAGTTAACTACCCAGCACAGGTAAAATTGATGTCACCACTTTGCAGCTGGGTGGTCCTGGGCTCTCAGCAGTGTCCTGAAGGACTCACCGTGGATTTGAGCTTGGCACAAGGCAGTCTTGCCTGCCTTCAGGAAAACGGGTGGGTGCTTTAGAAAGAGAGCACAGCCCCAGTGAGCAACCTCAGATTCTGAAATCCTACTGATCCTTTAGTCTAAAGAGTAAGTCTGGAACTCCTGGAGAGGTTCTGAATGCCTGGGTTTTGTTAGCTGGTACTCTGCAGTGTTCCAGTGGTTCTGCTGGTGGCCAGCACTCACTGGAAGTGTTGCCTACTTCCTTTCTCCCTTTTTCCTCCCCTTTTTCCTCCCCTTTTTCCTCCCCTTTTTCCTCCCCTTTTTCCTCCCCTTTTTCCTCCCCTTTTTCCTCCCCTTTTTCCTCCCCTTTTTCCTCCCCTTTTTCCTCCCCTTTTTCCTCCCCTTTTTCCTCCCCTTTTTCCTCCCCTTTTTCCTCCCCTTTTTCCTCCCCTTTTTCCTCCCCTTTTTCCTCCCCTTTTTCCTCCCCTTTTTCCTCCCCTTTTTCCTCCCCTTTTTCCTCCCCTTTTTCCTCCCCTTTTTCCTCCCCTTTTTCCTCCCCTTTTTCCTCCCCTTTTTCCTCCCCTTTTTCCTCCCCTTTTTCCTCCCCTTTTTCCTCCCCTTTTTCCTCCCCTTTTTCCTCCCCTTTTTCCTCCCCTTTTTCCTCCCCTTTTTCCTCCCCTTTTTCCTCCCCTTTTTCCTCCCCTTTTTCCTCCCCTTTTTCCCTCCCTTTTTCCCTCCCTTTTTCCCTCCCTTTTTCCCTCCCTTTTTCCTCCCTTTTTCCCTCCCTTTTTCCCTCCCTTTTTCCCTCCCTTTTTCCCTCCCTTTTTTTTCCCCCAAAATAGTTTTGTACCTGCTCTGCATAACCCAGGACATATGATTTTAGTTCCGTTTTGGTTAGGGGGAAAACCTGAGTGAGCTGCAATTCACACAAAAATATGTGAAGCTTCCTTTTGACTGTGTCTGTCCTTACACTGATTTAGAAATCGAGGAAGAAGCAGCCTCCTTCTGGTAGCCCTTTTGTTTCTCTGTTTGTTTTTTTTTTTCCTTTTTTCCTTTCCAAGTGGTCTTGTTGGTTACATGATGAGATGGACTTTTGTTGGGAGGTGAGGGAAAGCTCTAAGGTCTCCTGGTTTCTAGAATGAGGCTGTTAGCAGCAGAGCAAATTCTTTTGTCTGCCTAGAGATGGCAAGTCCCTCAAAAACTGCAACAGCAGCACCCAGTTGAGAAATCCTCTTTTAGGGCTTCTTTTTTGTGTACATTGTATAAATAAATACCAAGGTGAGTGATAAGTTTCCTTCTTCTGCAGGTGTTCTACTCATCTGTGTTCCATTTCATTCCATTAGTATTAGTGTATCAAAATACAAATTGATCAGGAGAGCACACACACATATATATGAATCTGAAATTTGCAGGTTAAAGCTTAGAGAAAATTTACACTTCACATGAGAAGGTTTGAGTGCTGTCCCTCAGTACTACCTGTGCCTTAGAAGAGCATTTTGAATTGGGCTTTGCTCCTGTGAAATTCAAAGTCATTGATTAGACACTTGAGGAGCCAAGGTTAAGTGCTGCTTTAATTACTTCCTTCTTTTGTGTGTGAGGTTGTTGTTACTGTGGCAGTGGGCAGGAATAGCTATGAGGTTAACGGCCTGAAATAGCTTTTTATTATTATTTGAATTGTTGTTCTTTTTCCTTTAGCTGGAAGTTGTTTAGAAATGTCTCTGGTGCTGCTGCTCCCAATCCAGATGGCTTTTTGCCTTTGTTTCAGTTCCTAGATGTGATAGTGTGAGTTAGTCACCAGTGCCACCACACATGTCCCAGTGACTCATCCCCAGAGCTGCTGTGGGTTGGCAATCTCGTGTTTCCCAGGATGAGAACTGCTTCCCTCTCAGCCCCTGTGATGTCAGCTCATGGGGCAGAAACAGGGTGCTGGCTGCAAAACACACTGACCTGCTTCCTTGAGGAAGGAAATATTAAGTAAGTGCCTGCAAGCAAGAATAGCTCCTCAGCATGCTCAGGCTGCCGAGATGGCTTCCCTTCCCTTTTTAATTGAAAATGCAAATTGAGTTTGAAAAGATTCTGGTGTCTGTGCTGGAAATCTGTAATTACAAACAAGTACCTTACCAGCACTTTATAACTCTGTGTTGTGGTGTCTGGGCTCCAGGATGTGGAGCAGCATTTTTGAGTCTTGTTTCTTTGAACATTTCAAACTCTTGTTGATGCACTAAAGTGCTTTCAACAACTGCAGCTGTGAAAAACATCTGAAAGAGGATGAAAATAGAAAAGATATGCTGAATTAAAGCAGGAATGAACTATATACAAAACAACTACATAAAACAGTTTTCCTTGCTGCTGTACCTGTCCAAGTAATGCTTTGTAATGGAAATGCCTCTTTATTTTACCCTCATGACCACAGAAAATAACTGCAAATGTGTGCATCCAAATATGAAAAATGTACAGTGCTGTTATTTTTTGCTGACTATAATTTCAGTCAGAACAGAACTGCAGCCAGCATTTTATGAGTGCAAGTAACTGGATGGAGGAAAACAAATAGTATCCCATTAAAATAGTAGCTTGTGGAAAATACACTGATTGGTCATGAGGAATTACACATTTTGTCTGGGTTTGTTTTTTGGGTAGATGCTGTATTGTTCCAATAAGCTAGTTTGTGCTGGGTGTAATGATGGGGTAACATTTTATTTCTTTCTTTCAGAACTCACACACCATGCTAAACTTTGCACATCCAATGATGAATGCATGGATTTGTAAACTGGTAATTCATATAAAATGCCTTCATGTCTGATTTGTTATTTTAACCACACTGCCACCTCCAATTATTTTTGCTTTAATTCAATCTGCTCAGTGGACTTTTTTGGAGGAAAATGTGAACATAATGGTGGTAAAACTATTATTTGATAGTGATAATGGTAGGAGCTCCCTAATTATTGCTTCTATTGAGAAAAAAAAGTGCTTTCCTTATGTACTTATGCTTTCTGAAATTTAAAGGTGTTTTATTTGGCGTTAATGAAAACTGCTATATTTTTATCTAGTACAAAAAAACCCCAACAGGAAGTGATCCATGCATTAGTGTGGTTAGAAGATGTGTTGGCAGCTCACAGATGGTTTTCACAGCTTTGCCAAGGTGTTGGAATGGTCTGGGTTTTGTTTTTCAGAGTATTTCCGTGGCAGGCAGAGGTGGGATGGAGTGTGTGGTCAAGTACCTGAGGCAGCTTTGAACTGGCAACTTGATTTCTGTGCTGCTGGCATCATCTATTGTCCATTGTGGGGAAGGGAAGGACTAATTGAAATATTGGAAAGCTGCAAGTGGAGTTGAACGTTCTGACATTTTCTGTTACCAGGGGTGATTTCCCACAGCTCGTGCTGTCCAGCAAGGATTCAAAAGATGTAGGGGTGACTTGTCTGTTGAAGTGCTTTGTAGCAGTGTTTTCCAAAGCTCCCCATCCCTTTGGCAGCTGGAGAGCTTTGCCTGGATGAGGAGGGAGCCATGGCTGAAGGGAAAACTCAGCTTTAGAGTGTGGTAATCAAAAAAGGAGATTTGGAAGGCCAGAAAAAGTGGTTGGTAGCATTAGGAGTAAATGAAAATGGGCTGAAATACAGAGGAGAGGCAGTCAGGAAGGCAGAGTGAGCTGGAGGAGATCAGGGGCAGGGTTTCCTCCTACCCTGCAGTTCCCACACTGGGTGGAGCTCAGTGATGGTTCTCTAAGGGTGAAAACAAACTGAGATAAGGGTATTTAAAGGAAAATGGCACTTTCTGGTGGAGCTGAAGAAATTTTTCCTGCTATTAACACAGACTTTTAAGTTGAATGTCACTGGCCACATTCATGAACAGCTAACAGGAAATGTGCAAAAAGTAAAATAATGAAACTGATCGTGAGTTTTCCTATGAAATATTGCCATTCTTCATCCAAGAAGTTTATTTTGGTTGTGTTTTGCACAGGTGAAGTTTTAGAGAGAGCTTGAAATAAATTTCTGACTTTGTTTCAGCTAACCTCTAATTAGTTTTTTCTCTTATTACTTAGTTTTAATGATACAAACACCTCAACAATAGTGCTTTGCCAGGCAAATATTTTTATTATATTAAATATCATTAACGAGTGAAACTATGCTTATGTGTTTGCAGTACTGGCATCTGAGACCTCAGAGCTGTAAGCTGAGCTGCACAAAGCAGGCTTATGTCAACCTCCCAAAGACTTTAAAATGTGTGTCTAATTATAGAAGGTTAAGCATACTGAATTTTGGTGGTTTTTTCCCCCCTAAGGCCATGTGGTTATGATATTATTGAGATTCCATAATGCCTCCTGCCGTGACAGACAGCCTTGACATCTGGGCAGTGGATTCACAGATTGGTGCTGATGGCTCAATATCTGTGGACTTCCTGTTGCCCACTGGGATCTACATCAACCTGGACGTCCCTCGAGATGCCACCATATCCCAGATTAAACAGGTAACAGCAAATGGGCAGGGGGCTGCTGCTTGGAATGAGGGCTGGCTCTGCTTTGGACGTGCCCCCTGGCAAACCAAGTCCTGGGTTTGAGCAGGCACAGAAGTGAGGTGCTGGGTGCCCAGCAGGCAGGCTGGCTGCTGGAGGAGTGTGTGGGGCAGGGTTAGCACTGGGTTTGGTCTGTGGCAAGGTTTGGGAAGTGCCTTCCTGCTGATGGTTACAGCTCAGCAGAGATTATTCCAATAGTTCTGTGTTAATGCTCTGTTGCTGCTCTGAAGCTTTTCCTAGCACGTTGGTAAATCCACTGCTTGCTGATCTAACATTTCTCTGGTTGGGTTTTTAGTGCAGAAGTCACAGATTGGGCTCCTGCTTCTGTTGACTGGCACCAAAGTTAATTGCTTTAAAAGCTGTGTCTGCCACTGATATCCAACTGAGACGGACAAAAAACCCTCTAACAGTTTAAAGTTAGAAAGTTTGTGTTTATTGCAGCCCTGGGCAGCATGTGGGATAGCTCCCCAAAAACATACTGCCCCTTACAGAAAATCACAAAGTCATTTTATTGACAAAACTGTTGAATATCCAAAATACAAATGCATATTCATAACCCTGGTACATCCCATTCCCCACTTTGTATGGTAATTAGCAAAAAAGCAATTAAGCATGAGGAGTTTGTCCTTTGAAATGGGTCGGTGGTCTCATTAAAGAGGAGTGGGTTTAAATTGATGAAGTAAAATGACTCTTCATCGCTCTGAACTTTCTACCTTTGCAATGCAAATGTGACAAATGGGTGTTGGTAGGACTCCCATTTCCTTGGGTACAGTGACTTTCAATGAGTTTCAGCATTGGGAGTCTCTGCAGTTGTCCTGTGTCCCTAAACCTATTTATCAGGTTCCCTATTTATTGTTGCAAGCACAGCTCAGCAAACATCAAGTTGACAAGCAATCAGTTATTTGGAAAAAGTTAACTCCAGCCCAGTCTTCCTTAGCTAACTACAAAGCTTTTAATTCACTTCAACAACCATAAGGTTTATTTCTAACTAAAATCTTAATTTCCCTAAAATTCTTTAAAGTCTGTGTCTCACCACTTCTTAAAGGTTTTGTACCAATTGGAGCATCACTTAAAATGCGAGGGAATATCCAAAAGAAAGGAAGGGGAGAACTTAAGGAAGTGAGCACAGATACTAAAAAACAATTTACTGCCCTTTGATCAGACAATGGCCACATGAGGACATTGGGAAAAGTTACTGAGAATTAGACAGTGATTAATTACAACACAGACTAACCTACTCCTGATATAATAAGTGATTTCAAGTGATAAAGAATGTAAAAAACAAATGTGTGAGTGACAGCAACAAGGGATTTGAACTGAGCTGTCTGGTTTTCTTGCTGCTTGTGGCACATGGAAACTGGACATGCCATGAACATGTACTCTTGATATTTAGCTGTTTTCCAAAGGGATGCTGATGCTAACTACAGGGGTCTGTCCTGGAAATCACTGGAGAGAGAGAGAGACTAAAAGTGAGACAAAGTAAATACATAATGATACATAGTGTTAAAAACTAACCAAGTTAGCAAACATGTTTCTTTGCTGCTTTTGGGAACATAAATGGAAATGAATGTTGCCTTCAGTGCCTTAAGATCTGTCCCTGTTTTCTGTGTGGTTTTTGTTGTTGTTGTTTTGGTGTTTGTTTGTTTCATTTATTTCTTTGTTTTCATTGCAGCTGTTATGGAAGCAGGCACATTCCTACCCACTCTTCCATCTCCTCATGGAGATTGACTCTTACATGTTCTCATGTGTGAATCAGACTGCTGTACACGAGGAGTTAGAGGATGAAACACGGAGGCTTTGTGATGTTAGACCCTTTCTTCCTGTCCTTAAACTAGTGACGAGGAACTGTGACCCAGGAGAAAAGTTGGATTCCAAAATAGGTGTCCTTATAGGCAAAGGTAATTCCATTTAATGTTTTTGAAGGATGAGGTTAAATTTTGTTGTGTATGAGGGTCTTAATTGGGCAGTTAGGAGTGGACTTTAAAAAATATATATATTAAAAATCCAGCATTTCCCTTTGTCAAACAAATACTGTTATAGTTGGAAAGAATTTAAATACTCAAGATGAAACACATGGAAGTTTCTTAAAGCTATTTTCTCTATGCATTTCAGCAATTTCAGTTGTATTACTACATCAATCAGGAATAAATTTTATTTTGTAGATGAGGAGTAAATATATATTATTGTTATTACTAAGTGAAGAACAGCATCATCCTTGAGCAGTGTTATAAATAACCTACCAGCAGACTGGATACTCAGAAGGAACTAGAAATTGTTATGATTTTCTTATACGTGGTGTCTGACTTAACAATGATTCCTGTTTTTCTCTCAATTGTGACACTGATTTTCATCAAACAATGAAAAGCTATTTTTAAAGGTTTCACAGCAACTTATTCTTGATGTTATTTCAGAATTTTCAGCTTTTAAATCTACTCTGCTTGGTTATACAATCAAGATTGACAGGGTCATATGAGGTCATACCTCTTGTTTTAAAACAATGAGCCATTGTTAGGGCTCTTATAAAGACTGCAGGTTTTGTTTAGATTTCAGCAGCACACTGTCTGCCTGTTTGTTAGAGCTGACAACCAGTTTAACCATTCAGACAGACCCTGACAGATTCAGAGAAATTCACACTCTGTGGCTGAATATTTGGTTTATCAGAGCTGTGTGAGACCCTGCCTTATGCAGCCCCCATTCAGTGCTTTAGCAGGGAAAAAAAAACCATGTTCCTGTTTGAGCTTCTAAACTTAGTGCTTTGTTCTCAGAAGGTGCTGGGTGCTTTGTGTGGTTTGGACAATGCCCTTCAAAGTTCACAAGTAAAGATAGAGACACTTGCAGGCCCTGCACATCCTGAAGTACCAAAAAGTCACAGCTTTCCATTGTATCATAGGAACATGGGAAGGTTTGAGTTGAAAGGGACCTTTCAAAGGTCATCTCATTCCACCTCCCTGCTGTGGGCAGGGACAAGTTCAACTGGACCAGGTTGCTCAGAGCCCTGTCCAACCTGACCTTGACCATGTCCAGGATGGGGCATCCACCACCTCTCTGGGCAACTGGTGCCAGTGCCTCACCCAGCATCCCTGTAAAAAAATTCTTCTTCACATATAATCTAAATCTACCCTCTTTTAATTTAAAAACTCCCCAGAACTTGCTTTTCTCCAGGCCCTCTCAGCTCATTTCCATTGCAGAGGTGCTCCAGCCCTCTGAGCCTCTTTGTGGCCTCCTCTCCAGAAGGTCCCTGTCCCCCTTATGCTGGGAGCCCCAGAGCTGGGGGCAGCACTGCAGGTGGGGCCTCACCAGAGCAGAAGAGGGGGACAGAATCCCCTCCCCTGCCCCTCTGCCCTCGCTGCTTGTGATGCAGCCCAGGACACGTTTGGCTTTCGGGGCTCATGGCTGGGTCATGTCCAGCCCATCTACCAGCACCATCTCCAATCCCTCTGGGCAGGGCTGCTCCCCATCTGCTCATCCCCCAGCCTGTGCTGACTCTGGGGGCTGTCACCCAGGTGCAGGACCTTGCATTTGGCCTTGTTGAGCCTCAGTGGGATTCCCATGTGCCCCCTTCTGGAGCTTGTCCAGGTCCCTCTGGCTGGCATCCCATCCTTTGGGGGTGTCACCACGCCCCTCAGCTTGGTGTCATCTGCAGCTGTGCTGGGGGGCCCTCCATGCCTCTGTCCCTGTCATCAGTGAAGCTGTTTAATAACACTGGTCCCAGTACACCCTGGGGGACACCACTTGTCACTCATGGCCTTTGGGACTCTCAGATGTTCACTGTGACCCTCTGGATGTGACCATCCAACCGATTTCACACCCACTGGAGAGTCCACCATCAAATACATCTCCTTCCAGTTTGGAGACAGCAACATCATGGGGCCCATGTGCAAGGCCTTACAGAAACTCACGTGGGTGACATCCACAGCCATCCCCTTGGCCACTGATGTCCCTTGATCACAGAAGGCCACCAAGTTGGTCAGGCAGGGCTTGCCCTGTGTATTCTTTCTTTACATGCTTTGGAAAAGGAATTTTACTGGCCTTGGATTGGTAGGAATTTCAGTCATGTCGTTTTGACTTGAGTAGAAGATTTTCTTTTTTGACTTTTAAACAAAATTTAAAGGGATGATGTCATCTTTCTGGGTGATTAAAAAAAACCCCATAGCTTGCAAGCACTTCTGCTCTGTGGTCTTTATGATGCATTTACTGTGCTTTTTAGATTTGCTCTTATGAGGAGAGACTTTAAACTTTCCAAACTGCCTTGTACCCAAGGTAAGGTTGGGTTTTCTACTTCAGGGTGCCTAAGA
The DNA here is from genome assembly GCA_027886175.1 of Phylloscopus collybita. Lineage (NCBI taxonomy): Eukaryota > Metazoa > Chordata > Aves > Passeriformes > Phylloscopidae > Phylloscopus > Phylloscopus collybita. The sequence goes on along the minus strand of JAJNNQ010000003.1, from coordinate 26,895,548 downwards.
GATACATTGGTTCATGGTGTTTAAAATAAACACTCATGCCAGGTTGTGTAGGAATTGTGCAAGTAACTTTGGAAGCCCACTGATGTCCAGGACAATGTAGAACCCAAGCCAGCTCTGAGCACCCATTTTGGATGGGATGTCTGAAGGAAACCACCTGTGTCACCTGAGCTTAAAGCTACCAGTGGTTTAAATGGGATGGGCAGTGCTTCTACAGCTGTGTGTCCTTTTGCTTCCTTGAATTCTTTCAGGTCTCCATGAATTCGATGCCTTACAAGATCCTGAAGTGAATGACTTCCGAGCTAAAATGAGGAGAATCAGTGAGGAGAAGATTCAGTCACTCGTGGGTCTCTCCTGGATGGACTGGCTGAAGCACACTTACCCACCAGAGCAGGAGCCTGTTATCCCAGAGAGCTTCCAAGATAAGCTCTATAGTGGAAACCTTGTAGTGGCTGTTCATTTTGATAACTGCCAGGTAGGAATGGCTGTTCCTCACGTTTCATGAGCTGTTCTTGATCCAGCTCTGAATTGGCACAGATTGCTCAAGGATATAAACGAAATAGAATACCTGCATTATGGTGTTTGTTCTAAAATGCAAAGTCTTTCACCAGGATCCTTGGCTCTTGAAAGAAGAAAGTGAGGATGTGAGCCCACGGTTGAGAATTGAACTTCTAAAGTCTAGTTACAGTTCAGCTTCTAAAGGCAAAATGTACAACTTGTATCTTCTGTATTACTTCATATTTGTTTAAATGTAAAACATGATTCAAAGTTGTCAGGAATTTTTGGCCAACTGTTTCTGTGTTGTTTCACTTACGTTCAGTTTTAAGCTCATTTCATCAGAGATTGCTGATAATTGGGAGGCACCATATTCAACACACACTTTTCTCTGTGTGACTTACTGAATATCTTTGGGGTTGATCTGTTAATTAGATTGAGAAATCATTTTTTTTAAAAAAAGAAGAATTAGTTTTCCCTTTACTAGAAATGCATGTGGAAAACGTATACACTGAAACTTAGAGTTAGCTTTTTGTTAAGGCTGGCAAAACCATAGTTTATTTTTAAAAGAAACCCCCCTCTAGTTTCTACCAGGAAAACCTGAAATGTTCTAGCATGAGTTTTTATGATGTTGAAGTTGCTGTGACTCTGCCTGAGTCCAGTATTCCCATTACCATTCTTTGCATGCTGTTTTTTTGGATAACCACAAATGATCAGCATTGGAAACCTTAAAAATCTTACAAGTGTGCAAATACATCAGGCCAGATTTGGTGTCCCTTTTGACCCAGGTGCCAGAGGCTGATTTTCTAGTGATTCAGATGATTTTAGTTACAAAGGGGAGTTATTTCTAGCACTATCCTTTTAAACTTTAAAGGTTTTAAATGGTACCCACATCTGCCCCTGGAAACATTAAATGTAGAGGTGAAAGCTAGGTTTGGTCAGCAGTAACCCCAGCTGATGTTGGATGCATAGGTGTTGATGACAAAACCTTTTCCAGCCCTCTTCAGCTCAACAGAGAGAGCTTGTAGTTGTCCAGGAGTGAGATTATCTTCAGCCCTTGATTAAATTCTGCATCTATATGCACATGCTGACAGGACAAAAGCAGTGCAAAAGTTCTTGCTGGTGCAGAATGTATTTGCCTGCCACTACAATAGCCTAGGCTGCTGACATTTCAAATGTTTCAAATGCTTCTGCTGCCAGCTCTGACCTTCAGAGCTATTAACTGTTAAATCTGAGCTGCTTTTTAGAGCCTGTTCCAGACTTTACTACTTGCACTGAGCACTGGAGTCATCCCAGGAGAATTAAAGAGGAAGGTGTGGGGACTGTTCTGTCAATTCTTGCAGCTGCAACATTGAGAGCAGGAAATATTGAAGCTGTTTTGGTCTGGAAGGTGTGGGTGAGCTGTAAGGTCTCTGTGGCTGTTTCTGGAGCAGGAGAGACTGCCCCCCATCTCTGACATGTCTGTGAAGATCATCTGGAGGGCAGGGCAGCTGTCAGAGAGCATCAGCTTCCTGGGAAGAAAAAGTGTTATTCCCTGTCTGCCACTAGCAGTTATGGCAGGAGAGAAAAGCCTTCACACTGTGGCAGCTTTCTGAAAGGGGGAAGCTGTTGTGAACCAGGCAGAAACTGAGAAAACACAGAATTAATTTGGTGTGACTCTGCAGGGTCTGCTTGTTCCATTGGGGCAGCTTGGCTTCTTACCAGGCTGTATAAAAAAGGCAAAAGTCAAAAGAGTCTAAGCAGACAGCACTTCACATTTGTCAATAACTGGGTTTGGGGTGCTCACATCTTCAGAATTGGGTGTGTAAATAAAAAATAATGAAACTTGAAAAAAATAAAACAAAAAAACCCAGGACCTCCTGAATCAGCCTTTGCAAATAAACCTGTATAAAGCATAACGTGGTAGATGAAGGGAGGTGAAAGATTTCACAGAAATCTTGTACTTTAGGAACTTGAAATTGATTTAAATTTAAACCTTCTTTTTAATTTACAAAAGAGAGTAACTTCTTAGCTTAATCTTTTTAGAACACATTAAAATTAGAGATACTTTGGAAATAGGTTGATAGCCTCCAAGGGTTTTAATTAAAAACTTTATTTAAAAATGCAGTCTTTTCTACAGGTGTTGGCTGCTACTCCTCTTTTCTGCTCTCCTCCCAATGAGGTGGTGGTTTTCTACATAAATCACATTCACAGTTTCTTCTACTTACTTGAAGCTTTTTCCTCTGAGTTCAGTGATACTTAAAAAGAGGATTACTTGCTAGTGGGCAGAAAGATGAAAAGTTAATACTTCTAGTACTGCTAAATACTTTGAAATGCATCATGATTTATTGTCCCCCTCATTCAACATTCCAAAATACAACCTTCTAGATCAGTACATTGCTCTAGAAGTCTTTAAATCACTGCTAAATCAAGTAAAGGCCTATGTTTTTAAAAGTGCTTCTGATAATATGAAAGTTTGGGAAGTAATATCTTTTAGGGTGTCTATTATTTTGATTGCCCTAAACATACAGACTTGAACTGTTAAAATAGTCTGGATTTAACAGTTTTTTTTATTATTTCTGTCTGTTTTACGATGTGTGCTACAATTTTAGCCTTGTGTGTCTGCCTGTGAGAAGTCTGACCTTCAGTATTCCTGTTTGTGTTTTGTTAGGATGTGTTTAGTTTCCAGGTGTCTCCCAACATGAATCCCATCAAGCTGAATGAGCTCGCAATCCGAAAACGTTTGACTATCCACGGAAGAGAGGATGAGGAAGTGGATCCTGCTGACTATGTGCTGCAAGTTAGTGGAAGGCTGGAATATGTCTTTGGTGATCACCCATTAATTCAGTTCCAGGTACACAGAGCTTTTTGGAGCTTGATGTAACAATTCCCTGCTGCCTCGGCCAAAGGTGCTTCCTCCCATCCCTCTCATCCCATTACTGAACAGCAGCACCTCCCTCCTGGTGTCTGCAGCCCTCTGCAGTTGTAAAACACAGGAGCACCATTCCCTTTGTATCTCTGCCATGAATTCCTTGTTTCTTTGCTTTGGAAGTTGCTGTAGCAGTCGTCTGCTGGCTGCTAACAGTGTTTGTCCCTGGGCTTTCAGTACATCCGCAGCTGCGTGATGAGCAGGACCCTTCCCCAGCTGACCCTGGTGGAGTGCTGCACCATAAAGAAGATGTGTGAGCAGGAGATGATTGCCATAGAAGCTGCCATAAACAGGAAATCCTCCAACCTTCCTCTTCCTCTGCCACCAAAAAAAACGAGAGCGACAACGGTGAGTTTGTGGGGGGAGTGTCTGACAGCCCAAGGGAGCATTGACTTGTGGGGTGGGAATCAGTGCCTGGGCTTTGTGCTGTGCCTGCTGTGTTCAGTGCAGTCACCTGGGCTGACCCAGAGCCTCCTGTTGCTTGGGAGATTTGCCTCAGACACACAAATGTGCACAGGCCCTTGCTCTGATACACACCCTGCAGTTACTCAGAATGAATAGTAAGTTTTCAATTGTCAGGATGTAGTACATGATGTGTGCTCTCACCCCCAGCTCTCTCCCAGCTGAGTTTCTACTTGGTCTCCTCTTGTAGCTTGGAAAAGCAATTTATCTTTGAAGATACCAAATTTATGGTTTTAGTTGCGGTTTTTTTTTTGGTTTGTATTTGATATTTTTGCTTAAAATGTTTAGCTTGCAAAATAGGTCTCCATGTTACAGTGGAGAAGAATGAACTTGTATCTTTGTTTCTCTTCTCAGAGTGTGTGGGATATTTCCAACCCTTTCAAGATTATTCTATTAAAGGGTAATAAACTAAACACAGAAGAAAATGCCAAAGTAAGTAACTGTGTCTGGTGTCAGAAGACATTCTGTTCATCATTTTAATGATTTTCAATGCTAAGTGAACTCAAAATCATACAGATTTCAGCATATGTATTTATTCCCAATTGCATTGATAGCATTGGTCAAAACCTGGCTTTATTGCTGGAATATCCCTTTGTTGCCTGAAGCTGGATGGATGTGTGCATTGGAACATTGCAATCAATGTGGCAGTCTGGCATGAGTGTTCATTGATATTTGATTTTTTTTAGAACATGGTTTCTCTAAAGTGCTGACCGTGGTGGGAAGGGAGCTCGTTTAGAACAGATTGTCATAAACACCTGACACGAGTAAATTAAATATGAAATGTTTTAAAGTGCAACATGCTATTTTTGTAGCCCTGAATATATTCTTTATGTCTAAACTTGGACTGTGTGCTTCTCTACAATCTGTCTTTTATTTTCTACACATGAGGAGCACAAAGAAAGAAAGCTGGAGTATCATTTCCTGTAAAAATATACACGACTGGGCTACTGACTGCTGTACAGACCACAAGTTGTTAACACGTGGGAATTTATTGCACAGCTACTTTAATGCCTTAAAAACACTTGGTTGTGAGGTAGAACAGCATTAAACTCCTTATTTGGCTTAGAAATCAGTAATTTGTGTAGCCACTCCTGTAGATAAGGAGGATACCCAGTTAACCATTGATATTTGCTGTTCTCATGCTTTATTCAGGACACTTGATGCATTTTTTTTTTTTTTTTAAATTCAAAGCTGTTGTTACAACCTCCTTGTAAGTTAGCAACCCTACATTTTGGTCAACAGCAAAAAGAAGTTCTACATTACCAATAAATGAGCCACAGTTACATTTTAATACCTGGGACACTGTGATTGTGGGAATGGATAGCTGCAAAAGCAGATGTTTCCCTCTCCTTTGTCTAAATCATTTTTGCTAGTTCCAATATCTTCTTAACTCTGTTCTGTAGACTCTTTAAGTTTTTAAAAGGAAAGATAAAAGAGCCAGTGCATTCTGGAAGCAACACAGCTATCAGGAGTTTCTAAGGTGTTCTTTTAATGCTTGGAAAAGTGACTTTTGGTTAATTTCAGTATGCTTTTAGGGGAAAAACAATCAAAGTATTTTCTAAGCTTGAGAGGAAAAATGGGCATTTCTTTTGTACTGGCACCTGTAGGCACCATCTAAATGTTATTTAGTATTTTGAATGCTTTTTAGTATTGAAAAATTAGAAGTCCTGTGGGTAACCTAGAACAAGAAGGAATGCAGTGACCCCGCAAACCTTTGCATGTTTCCCTGCCTTGTCTGTCTACAGCGTTACAAAATGGTCACTATTGAGAAGGTGTTTGTTTTCCAGTCCTGGTTCTAAGGCTGTTTAATTCACTGCCATTGTTCCTTTAGCCCCACTGTGCTGTGGATAAGCCAATATTCATCCATTTCTGCTGAAACCACCCCCAAGGTTGACAGATGCAGTGTTTGTAGTGGGGAACAAAACATTTGTCAGCTGGGTAGCACTGCCCCAGTGTGAGCTGGCCTGGGGACATCCACCTAGGGCACAGTGGCCTCAGCCAGCAGTCCAGCACCCCATTTTCCAAACACATGACATTGGAAATTGCTTCTCTTTTCTCTGGGTCTTTGGCCACCCCATCAGTACACACCATTTCATTCAGAAAAGGGGCCTGTCAGAATGAAAAGAAAAGAAATGGGATCCAATCCCTTACATTAACAGGATGAGAAGTCATAGAATCAGAGAGGTGAATTAATTTTTTACCCAAACCCGCTATCCAATTTAATATTTCTCTCTTTCCCTTGCAGCAATAATATGACAGCTTAAAGGGAATGTGGGGGAGGTTGATTCAGGAGCAGAGGGAGCCTGAAACATCAGATCACTCTTACACATTCAACACTGAGAACTTCTTTTTGGTGTTGACCAAAAGATTACATTTGTGGATTTTTCTCTCCATGTGTCTGTTTCTCACACTGGTGTTTTGGAAGGCCACCTGAAAGAAGTTGGCACATTTCACTCTGCAGGTTTCTGTGTGTGTATGTTGTTGAACAGAAAAGTAGAAATGAAACAGAGAAATTAGGAAAGAACAGAAAAACATCTTAGCATTGACCTGTAATCAGTTTAATTTCAGTGCCAGTAACTCCAGCTTCTTTGTCTAGTTGTCCTTCTCCTTTCTTGATTTTTATTTTCATTGTTCAAGCTACCTGGTTTTGTTGGTTTCTGGGCACCAAAGACAAAACCAACTCTGGAAATCACTTACATTGTCATTATTATTACAGGTGACTCCTGGTGTTAGGGTCAGCAGTGCTCCCTCTATAAGTTTTTAGAAACAGTTGAAATAAAAATGAGGTTTTTTCTTAAGCTGAAAAAACCCCAAATATTTCTCATTTAAAAGCACAGATTGGTTCTACCTGGAGATTTTAATTTGTATTCAGAAGATTAGTCTTAACTTCTTCATTCTGCCTAGTTGTTTGATGAAATTCCTATGTATGTATGTTCTTTATTATTACTCCGTGCTAAATTCTGTAGGTTCTGAGACAAACTTAAAATCTCTCATTTCTTTATGGCAGGTTCATGTTAGGGCTGGTCTTTTCCATGGCACAGAGCTCCTTTGTAAAACAATTGTAAGCACAGAAATATCTGGGAGAAGTGACCACGTTTGGAATGAGGTGCTAGAGTTTGAAATCAATGTCTGTGATCTGCCAAGGATGGCCAGGCTCTGCTTTGCTGTTTATGCTGTCATGGATAAGATGAAAACTAAGAAGTCCACCAAGGCAATGAATCCTTCCAAATACCAAACCATTAGGAAAGCAGGAAAAGTGGTAATTATGTCATTTGTTTTTCTTGAGTGACCTCCTAGTTATACCAAAATGAGCATCCAGAAATCTTCCCTTGTCCTCCCTTTAGTGCTCAGGAACGCAAAATGAAAAAAAAAAAAGTATTAAAAAGAGCATATCTATTAAGAATTGCACATCTTGGTATGAAAACTTTTGGTACTTCTCAGAGGTTAATTGCTTTTCTGAAAGGTATCACCATTTGAAAAAAACCCCAAGCCACCCTCTCAGTTTTATGTATATTGCAGTGTCTTCTGTGTAGTAACATTTGCAGCATTTTCATTTCCATGTAACAGTTCTTTCCTTTGGCAGCATTATCCTGTAGCCTGGGTAAATACCATGGTGTTTGATTATAAAGGACACTTGAGGAATGGAGAGCTGGTGCTGCACAGCTGGTCATCCTTTCCTGGTAAACCTCAGCTTTTCAGATTTGGGCTTTAAGTGTGGGAGAGTGTGGGATCCCATTGCAGAATATTTACTGTATGCATGTTCAGTTCTCTTGTAATGATCTCCTTATTACTTGTCATTTTTATGTGGACAGATATACAACATTTTAATCTCTTTCCTGAAAGTATTGTTTAGCAGGCAAGAGGAAGAGTAAGAACCTGCTTGGAAGTAGTGTTCTAAAAGTAGTGTTCTAAAAGTTTCATCTGTTATGGAGGGAAAACCACATAGAATAGATGCATGGTTATATCTGCTGTTACTGCTTTCAAGGTGCAGTTTAGGTTTCATTTGGTCCCTGTGCCATGCACCCCAAATTGAATAGATCAGTTATGATGTAAGTGATGATATTTGCATCAGCAAAAAATTGTGGGTTAGAATTTTGTCTTGTTCCCTGAGACTGAGATCAATTAGTGGGAGTGTCTGTGTCACTCCTGGTCCCACCCCAGGAACCCTGTCCCAGCCTGGCTGGCCTGAAGCTCGGCTCTCCCTTGGATCCAGAGGGTGTGTCCTGCTTTGCAGGAGCTGCAGGTCTCACTGGGGTTTGTTCCAGTGTAGGGATAGCTCAGCTTCCCTGGACTGTTACATTCACTTAAGGAAAGCAGTTTCTCCTGGGGTGATAATCCAACATTTGGGAACGCAGCAGATGGTTTGTGCTGGAGATACAGAGCACTGCACTCCAAGTGCTGTGCAGCAAAAGGTGCTCTGTCCATTTTACAGGGAAGTGATCTCTTACTGCATGCCTGGCCTGTCTTTCAGATGAACTTGAAGAGATGCTGAACCCCATGGGAACCGTCCAGACCAACCCTTACACTGAAAATGCAACAGCTTTGCACATTCGATTTCAGGAATACTCCAAACAGCCTGTTAATTACCCTCCCTTTGACAAGGTAAGGGGTGATCCACAGAGCAGTCATGAATGCTTGTGTGGAAATAGCTGTTTCTTCTTTCCTTTCAACGCTGCCTTTTCCAGTGAGCTCCCCTTCTCCTGCCTTGTAGTCACCATGCTGCAGTTGGTTAAACTTGCACCTCGTGAGTGGCAGCGCTGGACTTCAGGGTCCATTTTGAAAATGTACACTTTTAAAAGTGGTCTGTACATGGTCTTTTGAAGGTCAAAAGCAAATCAGTTTCCCATATGAACGATCTTACAAAAAGCTAAATTTATCTGCTGCTCTGGAAACCTTCAAACTGTGCTTGCCTGTGATCTATAAAGATCTCTTCTTTCTTGGTACACATGTGTGTTACCCACTCTTTGGGACACTGCCCTGTGAGCTCAAGTCCTTCAAAGGATAAATGGACTCTTATGCTGTGTGCAAAGGGATTTCTGAAGGTCTGCTCTTGGACTAAACCCACTGAAGTGACCCTGCAGTTTTCTACAGATGAAGAGAAGAATCTCTCTAGAAGGGAGGTGTATATTTGGAATACACGTGGTTATTTCTGTAGTGTGAGGGGTAGATGGGAAGTTGTTCTGAAACCAGCAAAAAAAAGCTAAGAGCTGGAAACAAGTAATGAAAAAGTCTTAAGACAGACTAATGATACATTATAAAAGCCAGGCTTATCTCATGTACACATCACTCTGAATTTTGGTTTGGGGAAAGTCAATAACAACTTAGAGAAATTGCCTTGTTTTGTTTTGTTTGTTTGTTTGTGGAATTTTTTTTTTTTTTTGTTGGTTTGGGGTTTTTTTGGAGAATTTTGCACCTTTTTGGGGCATGAACAAAAGGACTGAAATTACCAAGTTTTTATCATCTTGTTCAAAGGCAGATTTGGGATTTAAGTTCCATAAAAATGAAATGGTGTAACAAGATAAGGTTTCTTTTGTTTCAGTTTGGATTGATAGTGTCTCCCCCTCCTTGTCAGCACAGTACTTTTATTCAAACAGCACTGGGAATGCAGTGAGAGCTAAACCAGTACTGACCAATTGCTGCCTTATTTATGGCTGACCAGTTAACTCTTCATAGTGAACATATTTTATCCACTTTTGGTCTTGCTTTGTTTGAAATGCTTTAAGTTTTTTGCTCATTGCACTTAGATGTATTTAATTTCTAAAGGGAACAATTGATGTGGATATTACAGACAGGCTAAGTAAAAGTGTGTCCCTTTAGTAATCACATATCTGTTCTGGCTCTGGTGTTTCTTCTCTTTGTCCCTGCAATACCAGGCTCTCAGGAAGTTAAAACCTGGGGCTGAATGCAGCCAATAGATTTTACTGGGTGAGACAGGGTGTAGTGACATGAAGGTTGGGTCTGATGGTCTTCACCCCTCGTGACTTTCAGCTCCATCCAACTCAGTCTCCTAAAGGTTCTCTTGGTGGAGGTTCTGTTGAATGAGGAGTGACACTGCAGCTGCTGGAATTACATCAGCTGAGGATCTGTCTCTCACAATGCTCCAGCTGAGACTTGCTTGCTCCATGGCTGCTTCTCATTTCCCCAGTGTTGTTGCTTGTTTCTGCCAAGACAACAAAGCACGAGATGCCAGATTGTTGTTTTGAGAAACGTAATGTGCAAAAACCAGATGAATCTTTTCGATCATATCATCAACCTGCCTGCACAGCAAGGAGCTGTTTGGGGCTGAGGGAGCAGAAGTGCCTGGACCAGGGATAAGAAACTTTTCTGAGACAGGAGCCATGTGTGGGGTTTGTGCATGGCCAATGCTGCAGGCACACCGTGGGGCTCGGGGTTCACTCGAGCAGAGCTGGACTTGCAGAGGCTTTGAAAGTTTATTTGCAAACAGAGGAACTCTGCAAGGCACGGGGAGGCAAGAATCAAACATAGAATCAGGGCACTGTGGTTTTGTTTATGCATGTTTTCACACACAGAATGTAAATAAGCTTTGTAGCCAAGCAGCAGATGTAATACATGATCCTTAATGAGAGTTTCATACAGAGAAAAGAAATAAAACAAGTTAGGATGCCTTTCTAAGGGTTTTAGCTGCTGGGTGTTTATGCTCTGATTATTGCAGTCTTTTGTTGTTTCTCGTGTTGTCTGAGCAAGGACAACACAAGTCTTGCTGAACCTGGGGGTGCTGCTGTATTCCTGGGTGATGGGGAAGAGCTCTCAGGAGAGGGAGATGCTGGAGTTCCTTGGACTTTTTTTCTTTATCAAGATTTTATTTTCTGGTTTGTCCCTCGAAGCAGCAGTGGCTGACAGCTGTGGGTAGACACACCTGGCCTGCTCAGCACTGTAACCCCTGGCTTGGTTGCAGTCACATGCAGAATGCACATTGAAGAGCTGCATTTACTTCTAGAGTAATCCTAGAGCACTTATTTCTCCATTATGGGTTATTGTGTGGTCTTCAAAAAACCAAGTAAAATGTTCAAAAGGAAAATAAAAAAGGAGGGCAGATGCAGGATCTGGAGAAGTACCTGGACACACTGACTGAGATCATTATGGGCAGTCTGAGAGTGTGGTGGAAGGACTGGGCTTGTGGATTCTTACTGGGATTGAGGGCTGGAAGCCTGGACCCGTGGGCATGGGAGCAGTGCCCTTGGGAACTGCACAAGTAGAGGTGAGAGAGCAAAGGGTAACTCGGAGCTGAGGAATTGGTTTGCTGTGGTGAAAAATAAGGAGGAAATGCAGAAACAGAAAGCAAGATGTCATCAGGAAGGCTGTTTAATTTAGCCCAGGAGTGATGAAAAAGGAAATAATTGAGGTCACTGTGAGCACTGCTGTTCCTGATCTCCCTAGTCCTGCAGATGAGCAAGGGGACACTGCACACAAGTCTGTGTTGTACCCCTGGATACACAAAACTGCCTAAAGATAGCAATGTTTCCTGATCTGCTTCATTTCTATAATGCCTGTTCTAGCAATGCAGTCAGATTTGGGGTTAAATCTAATGTCTTTAAAACCAATTTCTTGCAGATACTTGAAAAGGCAGCTGAGATTGCAAGGAACAGTGACAATGCTGCAATGGCGGTGAGCATCATCTAAAGACAATTTTAAAATAAATTTTCTGGGTTTTTTCAGTTCTTATCTTCTGCATCAATCTAGAAATAAATAAGTCAGCCACTCAAATAGCAGTTCTACTGGCTCTATTTTCTTATATAATTCACTTCGATGAACTGCTTTAAAATTCAGATATTTATCTGTTTTTTTCCAATATATTTTGGACTTGTCTATATTTTATCAAAAAGCTTTACATGCTCTGGATTTGGAAGACAGATGAGATTTACATTAGATCTGGAACACAATTTAGGACTAGAAGACCAAAAGAAGTGTCTGTCTACTTGGCAACTGTGTTTTCTTTTGATTGTTGCAGAAGGTTTTTTTTGTTTGTTTGTTTCTAATGAAAAGAAATAATTGTTTGTGTATCTAAATTTACTCATTTGAAAAGCAGCAGAAGAAAGTGTATGCATCCTAAATGAGAGTGCTCCATGCTGGAACTGGGAAACAGAAATATTGCCATCTAGTGTCCTTAACTCTAAAGCTGAGCTATTTTTTCAGAAAGTTCTGCAGACTGGATTTGGAATCTGTTGCTTACAGTGCCTGCTGTAAGGGACCTGGAAGAAAGGCACAGTGATCATTTCCCTGTGTTCCATGAGTTTTTATCTGATGCTCTTTCTGCTCTGGGCTTGCTGGTATTTCAGCTGCCACACCAGAGTCTTACTGAATTCATCACAACATTCTACGTCTCTCATTTCCTAGGGTCGAGGTGGTAAGAAGTTTTATGTTGTGCTAAAAGATATAATGGAGAGAGATCCCTTATCTCAGCTCTGTGAGAATGAGATGGATCTCATCTGGACTTTGCGATATGACTGTCGTGAGAATTTCCCACAATCGTTGCCAAAACTGCTGCTCTCTTTAAAGTGGAACAAACTTGAAGATGTTGCTCAGGTAAGAGAAAAGACAATGATGGTGGGGAAAAAAGCTTCAGTTAAATCATCAGTGCATAGGATTCCTTTCCCAAGTGTAGCCAGTTTGATATGGTGATGTTGTGCAGGCTGGAGTTCAGTGCCTGTCTTCTGCAGCCTGGACACGTAAAGAAGAACTCATTCTCTCAAAAAAAAAAAACAACCATAAAACAAACCTCAAATGCATTTCAGAGATCCTCTGAATGATGAGAAAAGCACAGTGGATATTTATACAGACTAATGTTAAAGCCTGGTGCTCAAATTTGATGTTAAAAGCAGGAATTTCACAGACTCACCCAGTGCAGCCCCATGCTCCAGCAGGGTCAGCCCGAGCTGGGCTGTGCCCAGCTGAGGTGGGAGCACCTCCACCAGTGGAGATTCCACAGGCTCTGGGCAGCAAAGTGCTTGACCACCCTCACAGCAAGAATGTGGTTTTTATAAGGCTGTCCTAAAAACAACTTGTAAATCAAGATCTGAAAATTAAAACTTCTTGTGAAAATTGTTAAGCTGCTCAAATACTGTAAAATGCACATCTTAGACTGGATGATTAGACTTCACTGGGGCAGACAGATGGTTTTTCTAAGAGGTGTGAGACCCACCAGTGCTACAAAACACATCATTCTCATCCTGTCTCTTTGACCAAACAGAGTCTCTCTTTAACTTTTAAGGACATGAAGCTGCTGTGATACAAGGTCCATTTTCAGTAAAGCTGTTTCATATGTTTGCTGTACAGATGTTCCAGGTTATTTCTCTGCACTATAAAGAAGTTGGTGTAGCTGCCTTTTGCTGCTCTATTTACCCAAAAAGAATCCAACACTTGGGACACTTTTTGGGAATAGGTTGAACTTTAATACAGGAAAAGTTATACAAGCTCATAGTAAGACCATCCCTGCTTGATGGACTGATTTTAAAAGTAATAAAACAACAGGCCTCTGGACTGGTACTGGAATGTTTCAGTCAGATTGTGTACAGAGAAGTTTGGGCCAAACTAAAAACTCTGGCCAAAGTTATCAAGCCCAGCACTCCTTCCAAGGGGTGGAGGCAGGCATTGTTCTGCTCTTCCTGACAGAATTCACAGAGAAATGATGCTCAGCTTCTTGCAGACCACTACACTGAGATAATCCTTATGTGCTTCCCTGAGTCTCATTTTAAAAATTTTCAACTACCTTTTTTGACTTTTTTTATAAACTTAGAGCTAAAAAGCATTTGCTTTTATGAAGGGTTATGACTGATGGTATAAAATTCTACTGCACTTTAGTATTCTAGCCTTCACCTGTTACAAGGTAAATGTTCTTGGAAGAAAAGGCAGCCAGTCCATGAAGATCCATCTTCTGTCTATCCATCATATGATTTTTGTGATTATTCAGTCAAATCTTAGTTTGCTCCAGCAGAGAGTTAATTTTCTGCTACATCCTTTCTAGCAGCTGGGTGTATGTGCTCTGTGAACTTGGAAAAACAAATGGAATTTCATCCCAGCTCCCTGTCTGTGCCATGAGCACTACAGTAACTAAATGGAGCACCTACTCATTCCTTGCTCACTTGTGTTCTTTCATGTGCAAGGATCCCTTAGTAGTTCCTTGCTGGGTCAGTAGATTTTGGAGTTTATTTCTGAGTGCATTTTTCTGTGGGAATGTGACTTCTGTGTTTAAACCACCTTTAGTTTTACTTTGCATCATTACAAACTGTGCATGTGTCCCTACCTGAGTTTGCCCATGGAAACAGCTTAGCTGATCCTTTCCTCCACAGCCCTGGCTTTGTGCTGTGATTTGTGCCCCTTTCTTGCCCTCTGGGTTTCACAAAAGTGATGCCTCAGTTCAGAACCTGCCCCCGAGGTGTGTGAGTGGGGTTAGGAACAGCCTGTTAAATGTGGCTGAGAATGTGAACTTTGTCACACAGGGACTGGAAGCAGGAGCTGATGTGTGACAGAGCAGAAATGAAGGTTTTTCACTGCTGTAAAGTCATTATGAAACCAGGAGAAAAACGAGATCATCTTCATTATTCAGATTTTATAAGTTGCTGTTGAAATATGAAATAACCTGTGTTATCTAGTTTGTAGGGAAGGGTTTTATTATCATGACTTGTTCCTACAGAAAGAAACATCTTGTGCTGTTGATGCACTGCATTTATACTAATATGCATTTATATTAATTGTGCATTAAAGTGTTTATTTGTATTTATAATGCACTGTTTCTGTAATACAACTCTACACATATTGCTCTCAGCAGGTAGCTGTGAGCTTCAGAACAATGCAAGAAAAATCAGTTTATTTTGTGAGACCTCTAAATGTTGTTCTTTTTTGGTAATCCAAAGTTATGCATCACTGTATTCTGTAATTTTTTTCCCAACACATTATTTTTAATATCTAACCTGATTTTTTTTTCCAATTTATGCTCATTACTATTCACAGTGAATGTGCAGAAAGGCTCCATCAGTTGAGGTGGACAAATATTTTTGGTAAAGAAAGCTCTCTCTCAACAAAACCCTTCTTTTTTATCCTTAGTAGAAAACTTTCACTGTTACCAAAATGGTTATATATCTATATATCTATGAGAGCACTTCCAAAGCATCTTATTTTTATTGGATGTCTGTTTTTAAACCACACATACCTGGTGTTACCTACTTTCTGTTTACTGTGCATTGTGTCTGTGTGTGAAGAAACACGTTTTTTGGACTAAAACTAACCTACATCTTTTCAAAGAGTGAGAAACTGAATCAGAAGTGGGCCCAGTTAGCCCAAATTATTTCTCTCCTTCCAACTCCCCCATCCTCCCTCGTGGCAGCTGGTCACTATCTTCTGTTCATTTGAGCACCGTGTGAGCAGCGAGACCCACCTGTGTCCATCCCCTGTGTCCATCCCCTGTGTCCATCCCCTGTGTCCTTCCCTGTGCCCATCCCCTGTGCCCATCCCCTGTGCCCATCCCCTGTGTCCATCCCCTGTGTCCATCCCCGTGCCCTCACCTGTGCCCTTTTCCCTTCCCAGCTCCAGGCCCTGCTGCAGATCTGGCCCAAGCTGCTGCCCAGGGAGGCTCTGGAGCTGCTGGATTTCAATTACCCCGACCAGTACGTCCGGGAGTACGCCGTGGGGTGCCTGAGGCAGATGAGGTAGGTGAGGGTTTCTGGGGTGCCAGGCTTGCTTCTCTCTGCTCACAGGATAACACAGCCCCAAGGAGAGAGAGCTGAGGTAGGTGGGGGTTTCTGGGGTGCCAGGCTTGCTTCTCTCTGCTCACAGGATAACACAGCCCCAAGGGGAGAGAGCTGAGGTAGGTGGGGGTTTCTGGGGTGCCAGGCTTGCTTCTCTCTGCTCACAGGATAACACAGCCCCAAGGGGAGAGAGCTGAACATGCTGCCTGCCAGGAATAGTGGCCAAATAAAGCAGTCAGATTTCTGGGTAGGCTGACTGGCAGCTAAATAAAGCCACCTTCTGACAGCTTGTGGGAAATGATGATTATTTTCCACGCTGCAAGGAGGACAGCAGTGCACCTCTGTCCCAGAGAGGACTGGGTGTTCATCCCTTGGGAGAGAGAAACTCCGAGAGAAATGTTTTAATAACAAAGGGAGAAATGTTCCTGGAGTCAAATTCTGTAACACCTGGCACCCAGCCACCTCCACTCTGGCTGTGCATTTAACAGGAATTGCAACATGTAATAAATAATGAGAGAATTACTGATTTGGTTTTGATTCACAGGAGCCTTCGTTCTCTGCAGTTCTTCCCTTACTGCATTTTGTTTGTTCTCCACTGTAACCTAGGGCAGGGCTTGTGTAACATTATCATTACTGTACATTTCCTGTCCTTGAATTCTGAATTCTCTGTGGTGAATAGTTTAGTGATTAATTTTTAATGGTCAAGGATAGACTCTTGGGGTAAAAAAAAAAAAAAAAAAAAATTAATTATTTTGACTTCTTTTAAATCCAAACAAGGAATTTGGCTGCTGGGCTATCCTAAGAATGCATCTGGAATTATTTCCATCTGGAAGTTGCACTAAGTTGTGTGTTCTCTTTCTCTGTGTGATGGAAAAATTGGGAGACACTCTTGGTATTGAACCAAATCCTGTCACAGTTGGGTTTGTCAGAGCACCTGAATTTCTGGAGTATCACTAATCCAGCTCTTCTCTAACCAACTGCTTTTCTGTACCTCATTCTAGTGATGAAGAGCTCTCTCAGTATCTTCTCCAACTTGTGCAAGTCCTGAAGTATGAGCCTTTTCTGGATTGTGCCCTCTCCAGGTTCCTCCTGGAAAGGGCACTCGGCAATAGGAGAATAGGACAGATGTTGTTCTGGCACCTGAGGTAGGAGATTTGCCTTTCACCTTTCTGAAACTTGAGCCTGGTTGGATTTTCAAATGTGATTTCTTGAGGATTTTTCTAAATGAGCCATTGTCATAGTGCCCCACAACTCCTTTGTCTTTGGCATCTATAGATCAGACCTCTCATTAAAAATAAATTAGAGTGGTCTGTAATCTACCCTTGGATAAAGTATTCCAAAGTGCATTCAGCTCTGACTACCTGAGGAGTTGGGTTTGTAAATACCCCATGTGTTTGTTTTGGCTGTGGGTGCAGTAAAAGCATGATATTTGTACCTCACAGTTGGGAAAAACTATTGTTGTTGCAAATCTAACAGAAAATAAAAGCTGTTCTGTGTGTTCTTGCTACTTTTGATGAGCAGTTTCATGAATGGCAGAAGCCTTGCAGAATGGACTGGGATAGGTTGGATAGGTTGATTCTGTCTTTAGAACACAATTAGTATTAATATTTCTAGCTAAAAGGAGCAAGTGTTGTGTGAAAATGTTTTGGAGGATACTTAGCTCTGATACAGAGTTCAGTGGTTTGTTTAAAGTGTTCTCCTTCAGGCAAATTGGGTTCTCCCTTACAAAAGGAGAATGTGTGGCTTAAAGTCAGCCCTTCAGTGACTTCAGTCTGCTCTGAATAAAAGAGGGCCCTAAGCAGCCATTCAGTCACCACCTCTTGGCATGAGCACTGCTGCCCCCAGAGCAGTCCTGGCCCTTGAGGCAAGGATCCTGCATCCAAAGTGGCCTGTCCTCATCATCTCCAGCACAGAGGGGTTCTGGCATTGCCCAAGAAATCTGCCTTTCTGTTCAGCTGCATCACCATGGGGTGTTTTAATGCTTGATGTGACCATGGGGTATTTCAATGCTTGATGTGGCTGTGAGGTGTTTTAATGCTTGATGTGACCATGGGGTATTTCAATGCTTGATGTGGCTGTGAGATGTTTCAATGCTTGATGTGACCGTGAGAGGTTTCAATGTTTGATGTGACCATGGGGTGTTTCAATGTTTGATGTGACCATGGAGTGTTTTAATGCTTGATGTAACCATGGGATGTTTCAATGCTTGATGTGGCTGTGAGGTGTTTCAATGCTTGATGTAACCATGAGGTGTTTCAATGCTTGATGTGGCTGTGAGGTGTTTCAATGCTTGATGTGACCATGGGGTGTTTCAATGCTTGATGTGACCATGGGGTGTTTCAATGCTTGATGTGACTGTGAGGTGTTTCAATGCTTGATGTGGCTGTGAGGTGTTTCAATGCTTGATGTGGCTGTGAGGTGTTTCAATGCTTGATGTGACCATGGGGTGTTTCAATGTTTGATGTGACCATGGGGTGTTTCAATGCTTGATGTGACCATGGGGTGTTTCAATGTTTGATGTGACCATGGGGTGTTTCAATGCTTGATGTGACCATGGGGTGTTTCAATGCTTGATGTAACCATGGGATGTTTCAATGCTTGATGTGACCATGGAGTGTTTCAATGTTTGATGTGACCGTGAGGTGTTTCAATGTTTGATGTGACTGTGGGGTGTTTCAATGCTTGATGTAACCATGGGATGTTTCAATGCTTGATGTGACCATGGAGTGTTTCAATGTTTGATGTAACCATGGGATGTTTCAATGCTTGATGTGACCGTGGGGTGTTTCAATGTTTGATGTGACCATGGGGTGTTTCAATGCTTGATGTAACCATGGGATGTTTCAATGCTTGATGTGACCATGGAGTGTTTCAATGTTTGATGTGACCGTGAGGTGTTTCAATGTTTGATGTGACTGTGGGGTGTTTCAATGTTTGATGTAACCATGGGATGTTTCAATGCTTGATGTGACCATGAGGTGTTTCAATGTTTGATGTGACCATGGGATGTTTCAATGCTTGATGTGACCGTGGGGTGTTTCAATGTTTGATGTGACCATGGGGTGTTTCAATGCTTGATGTGACCATGGGGTGTTTCAATGTTTGATGTGACCATGGGGTGTTTCAATGCTTGATGTGACCATGGGGTGTTTCAATGCTTGATGTGACCATGGGATGTTTCAATGTTTGTTCTGGGGTTTGGGAGGGCTGGAATGATGCAGCTGTGTCAGTGCTGTGGTCTGATGAGCAGTTTCCCCCTGCAGGTCGGAGGTTCACATCCCCGCGGTGTCGGTGCAGTTTGGTTTGATACTGGAGGCTTACTGCAGGGGCAGCGTGGCTCACATGAAGGTGCTGGCTAAACAGGTAGGGGTTTCCCTGTCCTGTCATTCTGACCTGTCCAAGCCTGGAACTCCCACCCTTATTCCATTGCTCCTGGGAGGTGATACTGGCTGCCTGAACAAAGTTGGGCAGTGCAGAGGAGAAGGAGGCATGAGTGACACAGGGAATTAGAAGGGCTCAGTGATGGAGCAGCCTCCATGGCACAGAAGGTAGCCAGGGCTGTGGGGCCTCAGGGAGCTGGTTTTATAGTGCTCCAAGACCTGAGAGACACCTGGAGCACAATCTGTGTGTTCTGGACACAACAGAGACTCTCTGGATTCACTAGAGAAGGGCTTCTGTGCACTGCAAGGTGAGGGTAGCTTGGTTTGGAAGGACAGGTATCTGCCAGGGAAAGCTGGAGTTTCTCTTAGAATGGGGAATGTAAACCCCTCACCCCTGCCAATTTATAATTTTGCAATTAAGGGCTTTCAGGCAAAGATTTAGAAATAGGAATAACACTTCTTTACTGGGAATTTTAACAATACAAATGTAGTAGACAACAAAACCACCCAACCAAACCAGCAAACAAACAAACAACAATTTTGGAGAACCCTGACAGAGTCAGACCTACAACCTGACACCCTGTTGGTCAGGGGGTTGGGAGCAGCCCACAGTGAGTGCTCCTGGAGTGGCAGAGGTGGTTCTGTTGGAGCAGAGATGATCCTGTAGAACGAGGGTCCAGTGATGGTGAGAAGGGTCCAGTCTTCCTCCAGGAATTGGGTGAAGCCAGATCCCTGGTGTTCCTGTGTCTCAGTTTTATCCAGGTAGGAATGGTTGGCTCCTCCCACTGGGTGGGGCATCTCACAATGAGATGATGAAATGGGGATAGTCTATTTTGGGGATGTGTGCTTTTAGGGGTGTCTTAATGGTCCATTAGCACAAAATGTCCCCCTGGAGGGAGGACAGGTGGTGAAAGAGATAACAAACACTGCCCCACCTGGTTTAACATCTGGCCCATTATCAGAAGGCATCTTCCCCCCCTCCCCCCAGAGTTACAAGAGATAAAGAAAAACATCTCCCCAGCTGCTTTCAGCAGATGAAATAGAATACACGTTTTTGGTTCCATAACCCAAGACAGAGGGTAGCTTGTTCTAAATTTTACCTAGACTACTCCAGGACTACTTCCTGTAGTTTTGACTTCTGTTAAAAGGTGGTGTAAATCACCCAAATACTCATTTTAGTGTTAATATGGGTGTGTCATTTACACACACACACAAACACACACAAAGGGAGAACAAAGGAGAGATATATTTGCTTTTAAATACCCTAATAAGCACGAGAGATTTGCTTTTGAAACCACTAATGATTGTATCAGCACATCATTAAGAGGCACTCACAAATCATGTTTGAAGTCTCTAATGTGGCTTTAGTGAGTTAATTTAGATTGTGATCTAAAACATATTTGAAAAATGGTCTCTGTTTGGAGTTCAGGTATTTACTGTGTCAGGCCTCAGAGATGGACTCAGTGGCTGAGTAGCTGATGGTGGTGTTTGTCTGCTGTGCTTTGGGAGCACATGGAACAGGGATGTTCTGTTGTGCTCTTTGTTGCTGCAGCTCACAGGACGTGGAAAAGACCATCTCTCCCAAGTGTGCTCGTTAGCATTGTCAGGATCATGAAAGGAGTAGGTGGTGAAATGCTTTAAGCAATAGACGTAAGGTCAGTAAAGTTTTTGTGCACTTTACAGGAAGCAAATGTCAGTACAATCAAAGAAGGGGCAAAAAAATTCCCAACTGTGCAAACACGGAAGAAATTCAAAGTAGAAATACTTCAAAAAGTTCCTGTTTGTACAACACAGGTTCCATTTTGTTCCCTTGTCACTGATGTTTGTACAGCTCCTGGAATAGTGGAAAAGCAGAATGCTTTTGGTTTTGACAGATGGCTGACCTGGCAGCTCTCCACTGCCCAGTTTTATAATCAAACTCCATACAATTTCCACAGCATCCTGCCTGGCAGGGTTCAGGCTGTGGGAGGGGTGAGTTTTGACTCAGCACCTTGTAAGTCAGGCTGAAGCTTCCTTGTATAGAAAAGAGCTTTCATAATTGTTACATGGCTGTTGTTTGCTAGAGAATCTGTGTATTGCTCAGCACCTTACTGCTGCAAACACAGCTGATTGTTAGAAGAGGTGTTTGGTCAAAAAGTTGTATTTGCTGTATGTGCTGTCTGGGTTTGTCAAAGGGCTTTGCTCTGTCAGTGTTACACACTTCCATCACCAGTTTCCTTTGGAGATTTTGGAACAGTAAAAAAACTTTGCAAAACAGAAGGGGGGTAAAGGAGTTAAACCCACCTGTATTATTGCAAATAATTGCCTTGACTTTTTACACATTTCTAAGGCAAAACCTGTGCTTAGTTGAGATGCTATGACTTTGAACACTTCAGCCAGTTACAGCTTTTGTGTTCTGCCTGACTTCAGCAGGATTTTAATGACACACATTTAAGACTTTGCTCTCTGAAAATTGTCTGCAAGTGGTCCTGTGGCTGTGCCTTGTTGGAGGGCAGCTTAATGTGAGCAGTGAAGTATCTGCACCCACAGCTCATCTCAAGTAATGCCTCATTTGTTAGAGCATGAAATAATCAGTATTTGTTACTTCAGTATGCCTAGGGCCACCTATGTTGTGTGCTTTGTTGAAATAGGGAACTAAAAACTGTACTTTGAAGAGGGAATTTGTGTTAATGTGTCCTGCATTAAAATGGCTCGTTCAGTTTTTTGGAAATGTTAAGTCATGCTTTTAAAAGTGACTCAAAGCCTAGGAGCTTTAATCTCATCAGCGTCTCTGTTAATTATAAAAATGGTATTTCTGAAACATGAGTGACTTAATTTCTGTCCATTGTTTTTCCAGTTTTAAAAAGTTGTAGAATTATTTAATACTTGATTTTGTTGTGAAATGGGATTTCGCATTGTTACATCTCAAATCAGAGCAATAACTCTTAATGATAAAAAAAATCTCTTTCAGGTGGAAGCCCTCAATAAAATGAAGACTTTAAATAGTCTAATTAAGCTGAATGCCATGAAGCAAAGCAAAGCAAAAGGCAAAGATGCAATGCAGACGTGTTTGAAACAAAATGCTTACAGGGAAGCTCTTTCTGACCTCCAGTCTCCTCTGAATCCTTCTGTTATACTCTCAGAACTGCAGTAAGTAAAGAATGAGCCCAATTTCCCTGTAGCTCTGCAGGGAAACAGCAGAGCAGGAACACATTGGTGTCTGAACTTCTCTGGCTGCACTGTTCAGCACGTGCTGCCACAGGGAGCTTCTCCTGCAGTGACAGAAGCTCTGCTGGGCATCTTCTGAAGTTAGGGTATCAGTTAAATTAGAAAAGTTTTGTGATTCACCCTGAAACTTAATACTATCTTAGTCAGTGCATTACCATGGCTAAACGTATTTAAATGTAAGCCTAAAAGTGAACTTGACTGCCTTTCTAGCTTCTGATTTAACAATAAGTACAAAGGCCAGTAAAACTTTTCGTAGCACTTAAATATAAAGTCTAAAAATTGTTGGGAAAGGATATAAAGAAAACAGTTTTCTCTGAAAATGAGGGTGTTTGATTTAAGCAGTAGAGGTACATTCAGCAGTCAGTATCAGACACACTGCACATGTAACAAATGTGTTCATAGCTCAGTGAGTGCTCGTGGCATAGCAGCAGAATGAAAGCTGAGAGAGCATTTAAGTACTCCCAGACTGGAAGTCTGCATGTTCTCTTATGTTCTGAACATCTGAATGTTTAGACATTTTTGGGTGAATTTTTCCTATTTGACCACAACTTCTGTCTTGTTTTTTTCTAGTGTTGAGAAGTGTAGGTATATGGATTCCAAAATGAAGCCTCTCTGGATAGTGTACAACAACAAAATGTTTGGGGGAGACCTTGTAGGGATCATCTTTAAAAATGGTGATGGTAAGCAATGCTAGGAACTTTCAGTTTTTTCCTTTTCCTCCTTCATTGGCATGTTTGCACTTGAGCTGTGTTATTCTGTGCTGCCATGATGTAAACATGGGTCACTCTGACACCAGTAACCAAACTGAGCACCTCCTGGCTGAGTTTCAAAGCACAGGCTCTGCCAGTCAGGGTGATGTAATTGAGATGTGCTGGTTTGAAAGCAAAACCAGTGAAAAACTCCAAGTCAGAAACACAACTTAATAAGAGGAAAAGAAAAGAAATAAAAGAAAGTGAAATAGAATAAAAGTAATAGTACAAAAAATCACTGACAGAGTCAGAATACAACCTGACACCCTGTTAGTTAGGGTGGTAGTGTCAGTCCAGATGAGATGTTCTCGTCAAAGCAGTGATTCCTGTAGAAACATCTGGTAGCTCTTGTCTCCTCTGGGAGTCCAGTGGATAGAAGCTGCTTGTGATGTCTCAAACCCTGGATTATATCCCGGTGGGAATGCTTGGCTCCTCCCCCTGGGCGGAGCATCTCCCAATGGGATGATCTCATTCCATGAGTCGTGCAGTGGGTCCTTGATGGCCCATTAACCAGAGATAACTCCCAGAGGAAGTTATCTATGAGTCATGTGGCAAGGCATTGTTGGGCTCGTTAACAGAAGATAAGGAAAACACTGCCCCACCTTGGCTCCAAGGGCTCATGGGGATAGAATACAGACCTTGGGCACCATTTGACATTGTAACCTAGGACATGAGATTAATACCACTTTAGCCCTGGGCTGGGGGAGTGTTTTTGGATCCCTTTCTCTGAAGGCCTTGGAAAGGTGAGGAGGTCTGTGAGGAGCTGGAGCAGTGGTGTCCCCTTCCCTTGCAGATCTCCGGCAGGACATGCTGACACTCCAGATCCTGCGCCTGATGGACGTTCTGTGGAAAGAGGCCGGCCTGGATCTCCGGTAAGGATCTCCCCAGGGCTGCTTGGTTTGGATGGAGGCTCTGCTGTTAGAAATACAGCTTCCCTGGTTTTAGCACCTTCCCCACCCTCCTCCCTCTGCACATCTGTCAGGGTGCCCAGAGGTTTCAGCTGTCAGGGCCAAGGTGAGCAGGCTGTGGGCAGCGTTGCCTCCTTCCTGCTGCTGCTCCTCAGTGCTGCTCACACAGCACTTACAGCCACTGGCAACATCTGCAACTCTGAACTCACTCTCTCTTGTTGGCAAAACACCCTTTGGTTGCCTGAATGCATTTTTCTGGCCAGGAATATCTCTGTATCTTCCAAAGTCTCTTGCAAAGCAGCTTTCTTACTTTCGTATGCTTGATGAGGTAAAGGTGACTTCTTTGAAGGAATACCCCTAAGAGCAACAGTGTCAGTCATTGCTCAGTGTTAGCCCACAACCCTCTAGTGCATGGGAAACTTCTCCACCCAAATTTATGAACCAGTTTTGGGTAATATAATTCACAACTTCTATTTGCACTTTAGGAAAGTAATCCTGAAGAAGGTACTGGACTTCACATTATTAGAAAACATTTTTAGCCATAAATTCAATTTTGTATGCCTGTGCAAGAGCTGTAATCCGCTGTGTTTAAATGTTGCTTACAAGTCTAGAAGTACTTCTATTTAAATATTGCCTGAAATACTTCATTTAGGTTCTTGGAGCCCTTTGCAAATTTTTTATGGTTCAGGTATAGTAGTGGGAACTACATAAGGCACATAACATCAGCAGAGGTGAGTAAAATTATCAACTCCTTACTTAGAATGCTTAAGGAAAGGTGGGAATATGAATTACAAATTGTTTCTGGAAAGGGACATTTGTGGTGAGATGTTTGAGAGTGTGTGAAGTTGAGCACTGACATGAGCAAACCTTAGGTCATTTATGTCATTACAAATTGACTGTGAGGAGGCTGCTCCAGCATTTTGGGGGCAAGGACAGCCTCTGGCAGCTGTGGAATCCCAGATGAGGCATTCCTCAGTAGCTGCCTTCCCAGAAGCTGTTTGTGGTTCCAGCATGGGCCACACACCATGCCTAGCAAACAGGAATAGTGATTAAAGTCATCAAAAATGCTTTTCCTGACTAAGGCATTTTTTTAAAATGCAACAACAAAGGAAAACCAAAAAGTAGCTCTGATGTCCAAGATTTTTCTTAAAACTCTGTGAGGAAAAAAAAAAAAAGAAGAAAGGGGAAGTTCCTAGTGAGAATTGAAGTTCTATATTTGGCCTCTTCAATTTGTTTGCTTAACTGGGAGCATCTTCCTTCCATTCATCCTGTCATAGTTACCATTATGAAATAAAATCCTGGGACTGAAGCAGGGTTACAGTTCAGTGTCTGTCAAAGAGACTAATCAGGCACTGGCCAAGAGAAAGCTCTGAAGTGACCTTCCTTGGGAACAGACTTGGACAAAGCAGCACTCAGAGCTCCCAGAGCAGGAGGGCACAGCCATGAGGGTGAGGCTTTGGCAGCTCTGTGTGCATAGCCTGCAGCTCTCTCAAGAAGAGACAACTCCAGAATCTGTGAGCCAGCAGTGCAGTGAGTTCTTTGCCATCTTCATGAGTCAGGGCTCAGTGGTTACTTTTTGCTTGGGTGAGAGGCATGGTCTCAGCTGAAAAGGCAGTGTCAAAGGGCTGCTTTCCTGAAAACTACAGTCTCATGTGCCCACACCAATGAGTGCAGTCTTTGCTTCGTGGCCTGTATCATCCTTTGTTTCCCTGAAGTTATTTCCATTTGTGGATGCACAATGCATTTTGCACTTTTCCACTTTTTTTCCACTGCAGAGAGTCCAGTAACTCCACCCAGCTAAAAGCAGGGCTTCTCACTGGTGCCAGCAGTGTCAGAGCAGCTCTTGCTGCTGCCTCTCCCCATCAGTCATGCTTTGCCACAAGCAGTGTCCAGCTTCCATGAGGCATGGATCAAACAGCAGCCAGTGCACCACTGGGCTGGGGGCAGGATCAGTTCCCTTCTAACTGCACTGCAATCCACACTCAGTTCTTCAGCAGTGATTGAAAATGAAACCTTAGCTCAGTCTGTGTCTAAAGCAAGCAGGATATTCCTGGTGGGATTTCTCAGCTCTAGAGAGGAATGCCAAATATATATTGATTTTGAGAGCTGAAGGAGGAGAAACGTTTGTTTGTTTAATTGCCAACTAATTTGCCTCATGGGTGACAAAGAGGGCAGGGTGTGTATCAGAGGGGACACTTGTGTGCAGGAGGATGGCACCATGTGCTCCTGTAGGTCCATTACCCTGGGCTCTCCCTGTCTGTGCACAGCTGAGGAGAGCCTGGGGGGGGATGTAGGATGGATCTGCTTCCCAGAACAGGACCAGCACCCAGACAAGCACTGACACTTAGAGGAGTCTGCCTTGGGTCAGTTCACCTCAAACATCATCCCAGTAGCAGAGAGAAATGAACAAAGCAAAAAGTATATTTTTTAGTTGATGCCCACACCTTAATTTCTAAGACAAACTTGTAGCTGAACACTGAGCAGGAAGTAGATGGCCTATTACAAATACATGTTACAGCAGAGGAGCACAACATCTGTCTTCCCAAAGATGCTGGGGGGGCTGTGGTGCTGCACCTCTCAGGAAAATCCTTGTGTCAGAAAGTGTTTGGGCTGCTTTACCTCTGTTACAGCATCAAATTGTGTTAGTGGAGAAATGAGTAAAGTAACAGCAACAGAAAATCATGAGTTTGAGGAGTGTGATCTCTGCTAGGTCACTTGTGCTGTAGTAAATTGTCATAAAAGTATTTACTACTTGGTTACTTTTTGGCCAGGTACAGGACATTCTCCAAAGCACTTTTTTTGTTTCAGTGCCTGTCTATAGTAGGTTTTCATTTTCATCTCCCTTAGGTGTGTGAGATCTGAGGTTCATGGCTGTGTCTGAGGGAAGTCAGAGCTCACACACATACTGAAAAATTTATTTGTTACAACTCTTTTAAGCATATCATAATTTTTGAAGTATTGGACCTGAAGTTACAGAGAACATGTTAAAAATCACCAATATTTTTGTGTGTGTTTGCAAGGGCACTACTTTGGTGAATTCAACACTTGAAATACAGAACAATCTGAAATGAGTGAGGAGAATTTTCTGTCTTACCCAGGGCTTCAGTATTGATCTGTCCATGGCTTTTGCTGCCTTTAAAAAGCTGGGAGCATATCCTGCTGCCAGATGCTGAAGTCAGAAAGACCAGGATGAGATGGAAAGGGCCCAGAGGATTTGTCCCTGACTTGACTCCTGTCAAACTGTCTCTCTGACAAGGATGTTTTTTCCTGCAGTTGTAAGCACAGAGCCCTGCAGGGGCTGGAGGCTTTCATCACTGCCTCCTGTGCAGGGGAAGCTGTTGGCCCCATGCCCGGCACAGCCCCAGCAGGGTGGGTTGTGCTGCCAGGGAAGGAGCCAGCCTGCACTTTAACCTGCCCGCCTCTGCCTGCCCTTTGTGCTGGGGTGAGAAGGATGGGCAGAGCTTCCCCAGGGGCAGCCCCAGGCACCCTCCTGCTCCTGGGGAGCCCTGCTCCAGGGAGAGGCTGGGACGGGGCAGGGCTCAGCACAGAAACGGGAAGGACCTTCCGAGCCTGCACTTCTGCTGCTCTTGTTTGGAACTTGAGTGGATCTGGTTTTCAGTGCACTTTGTTGCCAGTAGGGAAGAAGCTCAGCCTGTATCGTTACTGCTTCTGATGCCTTAGGATTTTGGCTTTTGTATTTTTCAGATCCTGTAGTTCTTTAGTGTATGTATAGCTCTAAACTCCAAACAGAGCGTTAGCTGCTGTCTTCATATTTTGGTCAGACAGAACAATCCCTCTGGGCCTGAAGCTCAAGGACACCTCACTGCCTCAGGCCCTGAAAGTATAAACAAAAGTGAATTGGGGGGAAGCAAACTGGGGGTAAATGACTCCATTACCTGAAGCTGTAATTGGAGCATTCACCCCTGATGTGCAAATGGACCAAACTGATTTCTGTCTGAGAAACTCATGACCATCCTCCACCTTGGGTGCAGCCTCTGGGAGGCTCTGACTGCCCAAGGTGTATCTGCTGAAGGCCTCTAATAAACACCCACTTTATTCTCTTTACCTTGTCTAGCCCCTGTTCTAGGGAGCCACCCCAGGGCATCAGTACTTGCACCCCTTAAATTGTGTTATTCCTTTGGTGGAGAAACTGCTCAGTTCTCTGATAGCTAAAAGGCAAAAAAGTTGTGTTTAATTTTGTAAGGAATTTTATTTCTTTTTCTTCCATGGCTTGGGATAATAGGCTGTGTCAGTTAAGAGACGTGGTTGTGCTTTGTAGCAATCAAACTTAGTATCTTGTATTAAATGTTATATATGTATATATATATAAATATTAAGATTAATGACAGCTTCACCAGCAGTATTTTTTCTTTATATCTATATCTATATATGTATGTATGTCTGAAAGCACACACATCAATTTTCATGTGTCCTGCAATTGTTTTATACAGCTCTGTAAGTCAGTGAGTGCTGGTTTAGACCTTGTGTGCTGCAGTGTAGATTTTTTTGTTGTTGGTATTCATTCTCTTACACATGGACCATGACCACAACTGAGATAATATTCTTGGCCTGAGCTGCCTGGCACAAGAGCAGACACCTCAATTTGTGATGCATTGCCTTTGAAAAGTTTGCTGTAAGTTTCCATTGCACGTGCTGAGCTCCCATCTCATGGCCTGTTGCCATTCTGTTTAGCTTTTTAAGCATCTGGAGGGAGGAAATGTACTGGGAAAAACCCACACTCACCTATTTATACACATCCCTCCTTGATTTCCATCTGTAACTGTGTCTCATTGTAATGCACTGAGATGGTGAGAGGTGTTTTCCCTGCTCACAGTGTGTGAATGAATGCACAGGTGTGTTCTGAGATACCAAGCCAGTTAAGAGATGTATTCCTTATTTCCACTGGGTTTCTATGCTTCAGTTTAGTAAGAGCTGGAAAGCATCCTTTATGTTAATATTTAGAAGGGTTTCTAGCATTTTCCTTTGAAGTGGAAAAGGATAAGGTCCTCTTTTGCCTTTCCAGCAATAATTTTTGGGGAATGAACTGGAGCAGGTGAGGGTCTGTCTGGGCAGGAGCTCACAAATGCAGGCACAGGGCTCCCTCTGGGGCTCGTCCTGGGAAGTTACAAGAAACTGGCTTCCAGGAAAAAGGAAAAATCAGGCTTTTTTTAAAAGTCTCTCTTTTTTGCATCTATGTACATAATAGGAAGAATGAACGTTTTAAATGTATTGCTGGCCTTTTACCTTTACAAGCAATTCCTGTATATTACCCTTGGAGAGTTTACTGCTCACGTGAGTATTCAGCCATCTCCAAAAATTGAATATAATAAAGAAACCTCTTGCTGTTGGAGGCTCTGACGTGATGTTGTGTTGTTTCCTTGCAGGATACTGCCCTATGGCTGTTTAGCAACTGGAGATCACTCTGGCCTGATTGAGGCTGTCTCCAGCTCAGAAACCATTGCTGACATTCAGTTAAACAGCAGCAACGTGGCTGCAGCTGCTGCCTTCAACAAGGATGCACTCCTGAACTGGCTGAAGGAGTACAATCTGGGGTAAGTGCCACAGTTATTCTCTCAGCTGCAGTATCAGCTACAAAATTCCTCTGAAGTTCCACTTCCAGTGTTGAGGAAGGTGTGGTTTCTTGCTAGAAGTTTTTCTAGTGGGTCGAATTCTGCCTGAGATTGATGGTACCCCTGGGCCTGGCATTTTGGCTGTGTGCTGTTGAGTAAGTTGTATTAAACCTGGCAGCACAAACAAAGCCAAGAAAACTACATGGGCCTCAAGCCTTGGTGTTGCCTTCCCTGTTGCTTGTTCTCCATAGCTACCTTTACAGTATATTTTTCTCAAGTAATCACTTGATGTTTTACAACACTAGGATGTTTTACAGCATCCTAGTGGACTTCTGGTTTAAACAAGCAAAAATCCTCTCTGAGGCCATAAATCCCAGCAGTGTGCACTAAAACAATTTTCTCTGTGGTTGCAGAGAGGACTTGGATCGAGCCATTGAAGAGTTTACTCTGTCTTGTGCTGGCTACTGTGTAGCCACCTATGTGCTGGGAATCGGTGACAGACACAGTGACAACATCATGGTCAGGAAAAACGGGCAGGTAAAACCCCTTCTGCAGGCAGAGTGCCTTTGGTCTCCTTGCTGTGCAGGAGTTCCCTTCAGAATTTGGGATTTCTTGAATGCCTTGGTGACAGGAAAGCCACACGTGGTCAGAGCTGATGTCTGTGGTTCTCTGGGGGCTGGGAAAGCTTCAAGGAGAGGAAATGTGATGCTGGGGGAAGGACAGAGCAAAGCCTGGTCCATCAGCACTTCTGTATGGAGAGAGGCTGCTCTGCAGAGCTTTTACAGAATATCCAAGAGGCCTTTCAATGGTTCAGATTCACTGAGTGAAAGTGGCCTTAGGGGATCTTGCAAAAGACTGCCCTTAAAAATCCATCAATTGCACTTTGGAGCAGTGTGGTTTCCCTGAGGTGAGGCTGTGCAGCTCAGCCCTGCAGAAAGGCTCAGTGTGGAGCCCAGCACCAGCACAGTGCTGTGCACCCAGAACCTGGGGAGCTCCTAAGCATGGGTTTTCTTAATTGTTAGTCTGTAATGTAACTTGGCTGATCTAATTGAATTTATTCTGCCTAGAAAACCAGCAAGGCTGAGAAAATTGAGATTTTTACAGACATTTGCAATATTCTTTTAAATTTGTACCTCCTGGAAGAAAGCTGCAGTGCCCTTTTCCTCAATTCTGACATGGGGAACAAGTCCTTCAGATTAACTTGGCTCTGCTACCTTTGCCTCTGTCCTTGTGTGGGAAGGCCTTGGATGTGATGATGCTGAGCCTCCTGGGCTCATCCTTGGGCTCATTTTTGTCTGATACTGCCACCAAGATATTTCATGGCAGCAAAAACTTAAACCTGAGCAAATCTTCTGCTGCCATGGTCACTCATGAGTGCACAGCTGTTATTAATGACTTTAAACCCTGAAGTGTTTTAGAACTAAATGCTCCCAAAGGGTTGAAGCCACAGGTTTTGGAGAGTCACATTAGGATTTAACTGTTCTTGATACCATCATCCTGTAGAGGATTTAGAAAAGTGACACATTTTGCTGGAGAAATTATTTTTCACTTGGGTTTTTTGTTTGTTTGTTTGTTATTTTTTTTTAGCTCTTTCACATAGATTTTGGGCATATTCTTGGAAACTTTAAGTCCAAGTTTGGAATTAAAAGGGAACGGGTACCTTTCATACTCACCTATGATTTCATTCATGTTATTCAACAAGGAAAAACAGGGAACACTGAAAAATTTGGCCGGTGAGTGTTATTTTTGATTTATTTGTAATTGAGATGATCGTTTCCAGCATACCAGCACCTACCTGGGGTTGGTTTGCTCGTTTGCACCCGTGTGGAAATGTGCCAACGTGCATTTACAGGACTGTCTGCTGCTCCCCCTGGGCTGGAATGTCACAGATTACCTCAGAAGCTGCAGCTCTGCAGTTGCTTTTGATCTCCCACAGCAGGAGGTGGCAGGTTCTGCTGGGCTCAGCTCTGGCTTCAGCAGCTCTGGGCTGTTCAAGCAAGATGCAGCACTGCCCTTAGCAACAGGCTCCTTCTGCCCTTGCTGTCCAGCAGGGCAGGTTCACTGTGCTGCCCCTCGCTTGCCCATGAGGAGCCACGTGCAGCCCTGGCAGCTGGTTCAGTTCTGACCATGGGAGCAATTAGAAATGACAGCAATTAGCAGGACTGCAATAGAGCTTTGGCTTTTCACTGTAGCCCAGCCTATAGGATCATCAGGCCATTTCACCTAACAAATTCCCAGAGAGGTGGGACCAGGACCTCTGGCACCTCTGTTCTTTCTGAGGAGCAGCTGGTGGTGTTCTGTGCTGAGGGCTCGCTGGGAGACACCAGGCGTGTTTGTGAGGAGGCACTGGGGTTCTGCAGGCCCCTCTGTCCTCCCTGTGCTGTGCCCCACAGGCTGTGTTTGTCAGAGCAGGTGGGAGGCTCTGGTTGCAGACGTTTCCCTGTGTGTGACTGTCCCTGTTGTGCCCCTGTGTGTGGCCCAGGTTCCGGCAGTACTGTGAGGAAGCCTACCTGATCCTGCGCAAGCACGGCAACCTATTTATTACCCTCTTTGCACTGATGCTGACTGCAGGGCTGCCAGAGCTCACCTCTGTCAAGGACATCCAGTATCTCAAGGTAAAGTAAGAGCTGTGGCTCAGCAGGACTCAGCATTTCTCCAGGATGTGATTTTTTTTGATTCCAAGATTAATACCTTTCCATTGTTTTCCATTTGTGTCAAGATTTCCACGCAGTCCTTGAAGTTTTCTTTTTCAGCTCTGTAGGACAGGGTCTGTAGTCAGGCCTGGTGCTCAAAGGATGGGTTCAGGATCTGTGCATCTTGAATGGAGTCATCTCAGGGGTATTTTACATCCTGGCTCGTGCACAAGCACAGACCTGGAAAGGTGAAAATGACTTGCTTCTTTCTCTTTCAGTTTTATCTTTAAACCCAGGAAGATGCATTATTTAAACCAACTGATGTATTCCTCAATGAGTGAAAAAGTGTCAAAGGAGAACAAGAGCACACTGTGGCTCGTGTTGAAAGGTGAAGGAGGTTTTAACTGTGCTCTTTAAAATCCCTGACAGTCCTTGTTTCCCTCTTGCCTTAGGACTCCCTCGCCTTGGGGAAGAGTGAGGAAGAAGCACTAAAACAGTTCAAGCAGAAGTTTGATGAAGCTCTGCGGGAAAGTTGGACTACTAAAGTGAACTGGATGGCTCACACTGTCAGGAAAGATTACAGGTCCTAGGAGATGCTGGCATTTATTTGCACTAAGCTGGAGGTGACCTTGAGGAGTGTGTGTGAAGGGTTTCTGGTGTACGGGCCAAGGAAGCTTCAGGAAGCGCTGGGACAGCTCCAGGCACAGGGTGGTTCTTGGGGAGCCCCACACAGGGCCAGCACTTGGACTCTGATCCTGGTGGGTCCCTTCCAGCTCAGCACATTCTGTGATTCTATCAACTGATCCAAGGCAAGAAAGGAAACGACGGCGAAAAGAGGTGGACTGAAATAATCCCTGAGTCTTTTGCACTCTGCTTCTGAATGCTTGATTCCAAGACTGTCTCTACAGTTAGTGAACATCCTGGATAATCAGTTCCTGCTGACTTTGCACGCTGAGAGCTACTAGGCATTTTTAAAAATTCTTTGGTACTTTGTGGAGGTGTAAATACTTGTTTTTATACGTTAGGGTAATGTGCTCTAACATATCCTCGGGAAGTTTGAAGACCTCTGACAGAACTGTTCTTTGTTTAAAGTTAGGACTTGAAGAATAAAAAAATTTTTTTTTTTTATGTATCCTAATCTGGCTAAAAAAATGAGCTTATTGTGTATATTTTTCATATGACCTCTGCCCTACTGGCACAGATGCATTAATTCTACTGTAAATAGCAGCCGTGGTATCACTGCCCTGCAGGGAGCTGCTCCATGTCTGTGCTGCTGCCCAGGGAAGGAGCAGAATGAAGGGGGGGGTGGGGGAGACCTCTGACAGATGTGATGCAGCATCCAGATGTTCAGGGTTGCACAATTTTGTTCCTCTGACTTAACACACAAAAGAAGCCCTTCAGAGTGAGGAAGGTTAGGCCAATTCCAAGCGTGCCTGAGAATCCCTCCTTGGTCACACTCAGCCTCTGGGGCTTGGCCTCCAGCTCCCAGAGAGGCACAATTTGGCTTGGTTCCAGCAAGAAGCTCCTTCCAACCCTACACTGAAATTCCTCTCTCAGATCAGTCCTTCCCTGTGAAATGTACTGACCTCTGTAAGGGATGTTTTCATTACATGTGCCACACAAAGTGATTTTTAGAGCACACGTACCAAAAACCCCAACTGGTTGGAGAGGCAAGAGTTCATGGGAAAAGATCATTCCACAGGACACCAATGCAGTCACTGATCTTCTCTCTGTATTTATTAAAAGCTTGCAGCAATGTTGCTTTACCAGGATATCTATGTTGAAGATGGTTGCTGAAGAAACTGGATTTGTTTTAATTTATTTAGCGAGGTACCAGGCTTTTAGGTGCTTAAATGGAGAGCAAATGTGTTATGTGCAATAGGGAACTGCTGGTTAAGAGATGTAACAAACTCTTCCTGAACATCAGCAAGAGAGGTTTAACTACTGCTTGTTCTCCAAGGAACACTGGTAGCTCTTGATTCTAGTGGACATTTGAAAGAGAATTAAACATATATATTTACTTTTTGACTAAACACTTGTTCCGCATAGAAATGTTGGATGATGTAGGAATTTAATTAAAGTCGGTTTTACTTTGTTGAGAGTGTTTGATTTTTGTTGGTTTGGGCTTTTCCTTGTTTATTTCAGAGGTTAAGAACTTACCTGGAGTCAGGGTGGCCTTCTGTGTAGGGCATTGATTCTCTTGTCCTCACCCTGTGAGCTGAAAAGGCTTCTGCCTCCAGAATATTCTAAAAGTAACAAGTGGTATCTGGGTTGGTTCTGTTGGGTTTAGGGTTGGGTTTTTGGGTTTTTATATACAATGTAGTAGCATTTAAAGTGTGCCGTGCCACTTTTTCAATTATTATTATTTCTATAGCAGATGGCAGGGAAATTAAAAAGACACTACGTTGCAGGTGACAGCTCTGAAAAAAGTAATCTCATCCTCAGGTAATTCACAGCACGTGAATTTGCACAAGGAACCTGTGTTCCTGGACACATTCTGTTTTCCTGTGAGACAGGGAACTTGGACATCTCTGGTCTTGTTCGGGGAGACACCAGCAGGGAACTTGGACATCTCTGGTCTTGTTGGGGGAGACACCAGCTTTTCCAGAACTTTGAGGTGAAGCTGGTGGGTGCAGCTTGGCTGCCTGGGTGGGGCTGGTGTGCAGGGGCTCTGACATGGAGGGGGCACAGTGGCATCTTCATTTCCTTCATTTCCCTGGCTGGGAGGGCAGCTGGGCTCGGTGTGCCGCTCGGGGCTGTGCCTCAGGCTGCCCTGCCCTGCCCTGCTGCGGGTGGGAGCTGTGACCTCCAGGGGCAGGAGCACCCTCCCTGCCTCCAGCACCCCCGGGCACTGCACCCAGCAAAGAGGTTGGGTGGTGCTTGAGGGGATTGTGGATGTGCCTTGAATGCAGGTTACAAAAGTTCTTGAGAGGGTGAGAAAACCCCATTGCCTCTGTTCCTTGAGGAGTATTTAGAGGTGATTAGGAAGTGCTACTTCTGCTCAGTTCTGCAACGCTCTGTTTGTGTTGTTTAACAGCCCTTCAGTGACTGTGTTGTCTTACCTTCTCTATGTTTACTCTTGGCAATTAATTAACAAGGATGGGGATAGAAAGTTAGAGCCGAGTTAAATGGTCTGGTTTTTGTGTTTGGCAGCAAAAGACAACGAAACATTTTCCTCCTGTGATCTTCAAATAGCTGAGAAGAGATCCCATCCACAGGAGTGCTTCCCAGGCTGACCTCTCAGGGCTGAGCCTGGCAGGAGGCAGCGTTTGCCAGCTCACCAAAGCTGATGCTGTGATACCTTCGTGTCAAATTTTGAGCAGAGTCCTGGTTTGCTGAATTGTGTTAGTAAAGAATTCACCATTTCCCTCGGTGTGCATTGTACTTGCTACAGCCTGTGGCATAAAGAAGTTCATTCAGAAAACAAAGAATTAAATAAATGAACTGCTTTGTGAAAAGCCAAAGGAGGGACAGTGTCCTCCACTGTTTGTCATCCGAGAGAAGGCTGGATTTTGGCACATCAGTCCATTGGTTATTTCTGTACTCTCCTCCCAATATCCTGCTCTAATACTAAATTGGTAAGTTAATTTGGGCTGATTTGGAACATGTTATTTTAGACCAGTTTCTGAATTCACAAGTCATCAAATGGTTAGATTATAATAGAATTTAAAGATTTTGTGTTGAACCTTCAGTTCACATGGTCTCACATTAATTACCTTTCTTTGTATATGTCCACTGGAAAAATGACTTTTCCTTCTCAAGGCCTTCGTTGTATCTGGCAGAGGGGAAAGCTGCCTGGGCTGCTTTAAAAACCACAGCTGAAATTGGGTATATGCAGTGTGTAAATGATCTTCATTTGTTCTGTTTATTACTGATTGCTTGATGGGCTTGCTTTCTACCTTGAATCGTTTATTTTGTGGCAACTGCTGCTTTTACACTCCTGCTTGTGCTGTGTTGGATTTCCAGGGAAAGAGCTCCCATGGATTTGCCCCTCAGCTGCTCCTTTCCCTCTCGTGCTTGTATTGGTTGTTTTGGCAGTGGGGTGTTGTTGGTTGTCAAGTCACTCCCATTCCAGCAAATGCCTTGGACAGAGCCCATTCCTATATTTCATATAAAAGAGTCCAATATTCCTCTTTAATCTCCCAGAGCTATTGAAATCAGATAATTAAACAGTAGAGGCTCTTAATAATTGATATGTCAGGCTGCATCATAGCTTTATTCTGTAGGATGGTTTCAAGCCCAAATCTTTTAAATGTGTAATCAGTATTTCTATTATTATTCTTTCACAATACAGTGTATTAGTGTAATTATGTGTCTGAGCCAGCTTGAAAATCTAAGCCTGAAACCCTTTGCTAAGATACAATAATTTTATTAAAACTGACTTTGTTGGGCATGCAAGAGCTGGGGGAGCAGAGCTGTTGTGGGGCACAAGTGCCAGGAGGTGCTGCCACCTGAGGGGACAGTGCCCTGGGGCTGTGGGGCCTCACTGCTTGCAGGGGGCTCTGGGGATTTTGGGGACAGAAGGGCCTCACTGTGGTGTGGCTGAGGAGAGAGAAGGCAGGCTGTGCTCAAGGTGTGGCTCTGTTACCTGAGCTGGGTGCCACACACGTTCCCCTGGCTGTGGTGGCAGCAAACAGCTCCGAGCAGATCCCTGCAGCAGGTTCTGGCAGTCAGGGCAGGGGAGCTGCAGTCACTTACCAGCTGCTGAGAAGTCGAGTGCAACACTCTTGGTGCTGCCTCAGTGCATAAAAAAAGGGAGTTGCTGTCCCCAGACATGATGATGGAGGAGAGGGGAGGTGCTCCTGCCAGGAGCTTTGGTTCACCCTGCCCGTGTTGCCAGCAGCCCTTCAGACAGCACAGCAGCATCCGTGGGGACGAGGGAGGGCTGCTCCCCCCAGGGAGCTGGGCTTGCACCCTGCTGCTGCTTGGGTGCCTCTCCAGCCCAATAACCCACATGGGGAGCTGGGCTTGCACCCTGCTGCTGCTTGGGTGCCTCTCCAGCCCAGGAACCCACGTGGGGAGCTGGGCTTGCACCCTGCTGCTGCTTGGGTGCCTCTCAAGCCCAATAACCCACGTGGGGAGCTGGGCTTGCACTCTGCTGCTGCTTGGGTGCCTCTCCAGCCCAATAACCCACGTGGGGAGCTTGCTGTGCCCTTTAGCAAGCCACCCAGGAAATCCTAGCAGGCAGGTGCTGAGAGGACTTTCCCTGTTCTGTCCCCTCTGGAACACTTGGGCAAGGGCTCTGTTGTGACCTATTTGAACAGATTTCACTGTATGGGACTGTAGGACTTAAAACAATGCTGCTGTGTTGAGCTGGTCCTTCATCCTTTCAGTCTGTCACCTTGTTCCTCCTTCAGGTGATTGTCTGGAGAAGTCTCCTCTGGATTGCTCGATGAAGAGGAATGGGGTTGAATTTATATTTCCTAAAGTAGTGGCAAAATAAGTTTTCTTAGGAAAGTTGTGAAGGGTCCCAGTTTAGGGATAGCAGTCCCAGAGAAAGGTGAAAGGTTAATTCTGGTTTGCCAGGCTCTGGTTGGCTTTTAAAAACGAACAGAAGCAACCATCAAGCACCATGGAAAGGTGGGTTTGGAGGGAGTAAGGCCCTTGTAGCACAAGGGTGTTCATAAGATCTAATTTTGGGCTTCAGAAGTCTGCATTTGGGCAGGAAGTCTGGGCACTTGCTGGCAGTCTGGGCAGAAGGGAGGAACCTGGCAGCAGCTCATTTCAGTGTGTGAATCCTGCCTAAGGCTTTCTCCTACACGAAATCCCTGATGGGCTTTGCCCTGGGAGCTTTCAGCAGCTCACTCTGCTTTCTGAGCTGGTCTCTGTAGCTCTTGCAGGAGGAGCACTGAGTGTCTGACATCCCACAAAGGGAGCTGAGCACTACTGCTCAAGATACCCTGGAGCACAGCAATGTATATTATATGTATATATATGTATATTATAATGAGCAATGTGGCTCTGAATTCCTCCTGTTGGAACTCCTGTCCTGGGATGGTGGAAACAAAACTCAAGAATAGTTGTCA
This sequence comes from Phylloscopus collybita, assembly GCA_027886175.1. Classification (NCBI taxonomy): domain Eukaryota; kingdom Metazoa; phylum Chordata; class Aves; order Passeriformes; family Phylloscopidae; genus Phylloscopus; species Phylloscopus collybita. The sequence continues at coordinate 26,857,511 of JAJNNQ010000003.1, read as the reverse complement.
TAGCTCAGTCCAAGTATTCCCTAGGGACAGGGAAAAAAAAAAAAAAAAGGTCTGGATTCCAGTCACCTTACCAAACATTCATTTGAACAAAAATGGAACAGCTCCAAAAGAGAAGTGGGAAGGACAGAGAGCCTTTTTTTCTCCCTATGGACTTGTTATTTCTGAATTTAGGAAAAGGAGAGCTGGAACAAAGGTCCAAACATCCCAGCCTGTGTTCTTCTGCTTGGCTAAATAACAGAACCCTTAATATTAATGTCTGTTCAGGCTGTTCCTTAATCCTGCACAGGGATTTGTGCCCACTGGCACGGGAGGAAAGGGTGCATGCTGCTGGACTTGGGATCACTGCTCCTGAGGCTCCTTCCACCCTTCACCTGGACTTGGGAATTCCACGGTGGGGAAGTCTTGTGTATGCCTGTTCCTTAAGGCCACCCAGCCCTGCCCCAGGGCCTTGGCCTGGTGTCTGCAGCTGTGCTACACTGTCTGAAGGACTGTTAAAAGTACAGGTCTGGCTTTAAGAACTTAAACACTTTGTGAGTTGTGATCGTTGTGGCTCCTTTTAAGGCAAGGTGAGATGCTGAAAGCTTGGAAATTCTAGGAGGGAATTGGGATGTGAGCTGCAATCCTTGTGGCCAGGACAGCTCCTAGAAGCCCCTTTCCCCCATAAAGTTGCAGCTCTGAGGTAGTTAATTTACAAACAAAACGTTTAATATTCCAGACCACAACCAACACTGAAGCAAACGAAGGCATTGCAAGTGGCTCTGCAGGTAACAGTCACGGTGGCTTTTGCAGCTCAATGGGATAACTAACCTTTGTTTCCTCGGGAGGGAAAGGAAAGCTCTTGAGAATATTGCTGAAGCAATTCCCTGTCCCGAGCAGCTCTGTTTGCCGGGCCTGTGCGGGTTAAAGGAGAGCATCTGCTGCCTGCGGGCTGAGCCGGAGCGGCTGCGGGGGCCAGCCAGGCTGCAGGGAGCCGGCCGGCTGCGGCTTGCCCGGCTCCGGGCTGCGCTCAGGACACCCCGAGCCCCCATGGCCGGGGCGGGGCGCTCAGCGGGGCCGCGCTGCGCTGTCCCAGTGCTCCAGCAGGCTGTGCGCGATGAAGCCGCGCTGCGAGTGCAGGGCCCCGCAGCGCCGGCACAGCCGCAGCTCGCAGCTCGGGCACATCCTGCCGGAGCCCCGCGGGGACCGCAGCGAGCACGGCTCCTCCTTGGGCCGCCGGGAGCCCCTCCGGGGCAAACAGCGCCGCTTCTCCTCGGCCAGCTGGCTCCTGCCCTGCGGGCTGCAACAGGCAGGCAAGGGAGGTGACAAACTGGAACAGGCACAGGGAGAGGTGACAAGGGGAACAGGCACAGAAAGGTGACAAGTTACAACAGGCTCAGAGAGGTGACAAGGGGAACAGGCGCAGAGGGGTGACAAGGGGAACAGGCACAGGGAGAGGTGACAAGCTGGAGCAGGCACAGAGGGATGACAAGGGGAACAGGCACACAGAGAGGTGACAAGCTGGAGCAGGCACAGAGGGATGACAAGGGGAACAGGCACAGGGAGAGGTGACAAGCTGGAACAGGCGCAGAGGGGTGACAAGCTAAGCCTGTGCACTCCTGGATGGACGAGGGCAGCAATTAGCGAGTGATTTGTGAATCCTTCCAGAGGCTGTATCTGTGACACCTTATGAGGGGGTGCCCTGTGTGGCCACCTGAAACAAACAGGGATGGACAGCAAAAAGAGAGAGTCTGGCTCTGGTGCTGTGCTGGCAGTGACCAGCCATTGGTTTTAGGGCACAGAGTTTTTGAAGGATTTTCATCATTTAAACAAAACCATAAAAGAGCTAACGGGCTAGGAGCTTCAACGTGCACCCTTCTGTGCATGACTGTGGCATGAGCCTCGTGTGTTGGCATGAGGACAAACTCCACAGAGCTCTGTGGTCTGGCCCAGTGCTCCCCTACATCAGCACAGGGGTTCTTGTCCCACTTGAGAGCACTCATGCCCACTGATGCTGGCCAGGAAAGCCCTGTCTTGCACCGGCCATGACCAGAGATGGGAGAGCTGGAAGGAAAGCTCTCCTGATCAAACGACACACCCTGCTGTTTTACCCACACAGTCCCTTACAGAGCTGGCTGTAGAGAAGGTCTGCAGCACTGTGAAAGGTCTGCAGGCCCTGATGGCTCCCATGCACTTAAAACCACAGCCATGCAGTGTGTCTGCAGAAACAGATCCGCTCAAGCCTGAAGGCTGACTCTGTCCCATTAACATGGGAGCACCATGGGAGGTCACTAGATTACTGTTTCTTTTTTTTTTTTTTCTTTTATCTCAAACTGGGGAAAATTCGTATTTATCACTTACAAATAAGGATCAATGTTTAGAAAACATGGTGCTACTGTTTCAGTTGTATTTGTTTGCCTCCTGAATATACTCTTCAGTGAAATGATGAACAAGGGAGAACATTTGCAGCAGTAATTCACTTCTTGGATGTTTGACTATGTTTCTAGTCCAGTTCCTCAGCAGTGCAGCAAGAAAAATCCCCAGCCCAAGCCCTTGGTCTTAGCTGTGCTGCAATTAGATCAGTCTGAGGGAAAAATCTGGCTCTGAGGTTCATTTCTTGCTAGTGTATTTTAATCTTGTGTGGAGCCTGCAACCAGCTGCTGTGGCTATCAGGCCTAATGCAGTTAGCTGAGTAATTGTGGAGACTTGCGTGCACTTCCTGCTAAGACAGTAATTTCATGATAATTACCAAAGACAGACTCCTTTTAGGAGATCTGTGGGGAAAACAGCTCTTGGATGAGAAAAGACACTTTTTGGAAACCCGTCCTGATCTTAGCATACACTCAGTTTTTACTTCTCAGTTAAGGAAGAACAATACCAGGGAGAAAGACCTAAGAAGAGAATTTCAAATCCCATAAAAATGATTACAATGACTCAAAACTAGTACATTCACAAGGCAGTAAGCTCAAAATCATTTTTGCCTCTGCTTACTTTGGTTAAAAAAAAAAAAAAAAAGAATACTTATTATTTGTGTTTTGTTTCCCTTTTTCTCCTTCTAACTAAAAAGAGTAAGTGTAGAGGCACTATTGCAGGAACACAAGCATTAACTATGAATTTTAAGAAATTTAGTATCATTAACTTAGTCAAAGAGTGATTTTTGCTGCTGCCCGTGCATTGACATTTTCCATTGCACCCCAGAGTTACAGCTCTGGTGCAACAAAAGCTGCAGCACGGTTCCTGCTGGGAGCAGTGGGGCTGTCCCAGAGGCAGTGCTGTGTGTGCCTGGGGAAACAGAGATGCTGCCCCTGCTAACCTCTTGCTGGAAGCATAGGGAAATGGAAATAAGATAAACACACAGGCAAGACTTGGAAAAGTTAATTTCATCTCTGGTGCTGCCAGTGACTTAGTAGTTTTCAGCTCAAGCTGTTCAATTAGCCTCTGTTTCCTTGTCTGTGAAACATTTAATCCAACAGAGGTAACAGGGCATCTGTGGCTCTTCCAAAGCTGCTCTGGAAACACTCACAAAATTTCTTGTTTGAAAATGTACGCAAAATATAATCTTGGATGTACTTACACTTTGTTCTTGGGAGACCCAGAGAAGAGGCTCAGTTGAGAAAATCTCTTCTTGAACAGCCGCTCTCGCTTTTTCCGGCCGTGCTTCCCCTCTCCTGTGCCTTCCTCTGCCAGCTCCTTCTTTCCTTTGTGCCAGCCCATTTTATCTGTCATAACAACAGCACCTGCTTAGCTGGAATCAGCAGCCTGAGCCTGAAAAGCTCTGCTTTGCTGGGTTGTACCTGGTGGAATCTTGATCTGCTGCTCTGCAAAGCTGAGAGGGTCCGGGCCGCGCAGGAGATCACTGAGCAGCCGCTTTCCCTCAGATGAAGCAAACACCTGCCCTGAAAAATCCTGCAGGCACCAAGGGACTCTGGATAGCCTTGCTCTGTCCCAGGTAATTATGGAAAGTGGGCTTGGACATCCCACATAATGAACATTCCCCTCTGTGTGCTCTCTCTCATGACTGAGGAGTTCCTGAAGGCAGGAGCAGAGGCGGATTGTGTGATACGAGCGAAGAGCCAGGGAAGCAGCTTTGTGCAGGGCACAGAGGCAGTGAAATGAATGTGAGATGGAGCAAACACTGCTAGGCAAAAACCAGAGCCCTGAAAAGATGAAGAGCCAACTGGGGATTTTAGTTAAGGCTTGGAAATTGTTTCCTTTTCCTTTTGATAAAGCAGTTGATTAGCCTGCATTTCCGTGTTGCAATGTCTTTGTCTCCAAGAATCATCCCTTTGGCCTCTCTGATCGAATTAGTCCCTCTGCTCCACATTTGATATTTGGTAATTGCATTAACTTTTGGTTGCTTGACTTGCAGGGTCATGTTCCCCCCCTCCTCTCTCTGTTGTCTTGCTCTTTGCCTGCTACTAATAATTCACACAAATCTTCAAAACAAACCACACGAAGCTTGTGGGCTTCAAAACAAAATTGGCAACCTTTTTTAACTTTTCTTCTTTTACTCTTCTGCTCCTCCCTCCTCAGCCCCTCCCAGACTTTTCAGCAGAATTCCCTGTTCCCAGGTTTTACCACAGGGACACACAGGGGCAGGAGGGTCTGGGCCTCACTGTGCCAGTGTCTGGCAGGATCAAAGTTCTCAAAATTATCCTTTCATACACATTAACAAGGAACTGTGAATAACCTTGGAGGAGCACAGAGCATCACACCCTGCTACTCAGGCTTGGTAATGAGCCACCCAGGGTTTGAACAGAACCCAAGTAATTTGGACCTGGATCTCTCACAGGAATGGCAGAAAGGACAATTTATGAAAGGAATTACAAACTCTTCACTGACCTGTAAAAGGAAACTGCCACCAAAGCACTAATATGCTGTGAAGGAATGAACAGAAGTTGTGAGTGAAAGAAAAACACACACCCTACAATTACAGAGTTGAGGTTTTAATTTGTGACAAAATAATCTGCAAATCCAAGACCCATTTTAGGCACTCAGTGGTGCTGAGGTGAAGCTCTGCAGAAGAGAGCAGCTGTGGCTGATAAGGTCAGCAGCTGGGCAGGCAGGAAGGAATCTGCCTCACCCCTGAGAAGTGAGCTGCAAAGGCTGGGTCATTCAGTACCAAATCCACTTGTCTAAAAAGTTAAGAGAGGGAAATGAGCCATGGAAAATAAACATGTAAAACTTGGTGACAAAGGATTGAAGATGCTTAGAATAGATCTTTTATTAATCCTTTTAGAGAATAGTTTTTGAAAAATTGTACTTTGGATGTGAATAGAGTCTAATTTCTCTTTTAAAGGTGAATTTGGCTATGCTGAGTTTCCAGTGTCTGATGATTTCTGATGATTTAGAGTGTCTGATTCAAGTTCTGATGATTTAGGGGGAATCCCTCCTATACTTTGTTTAAATGCATTGCCAGATCAAAAGATTTGAAAATGCAGCATTTGAATAATTGATTCATCTGCCTTGCTTTTCTTTCCTGCTTAAATCCTGTGAAACCTAATTACCATTGCTTTCTATAAACCAATTAACTGCTCTCACCTTTCTTATTTAGCACTAGCAGTGTTTTGTGTGGTGAGCCAAAGTAACCAGTGGCAGTGTTGCTGTGGCTGGCCCTGGGATTTACTCTGTTATAGGGGCAGTCCATAAACCTACAGACTGCAAGATGACTCACCTGAGTGGGGATCCAACTTGCAGATCTGAGAGAAAATGCTCAGGTTCCCCTCAGGTGGGGATCATGTAACAGCAGGACAGAACAGTTTCTAGTGTTTCTAATAATTCCCTAATTACAAGCAAGCTCCAGCACCTGCAAGACTCCAGATGCCAGAATTGATTTCCACCGAGGATGGTTGTTGGTGGCTTTCACCCTCAAACATCCTCAGCAGTGCATTGGTGGCTCTGAAAATGCCTTCATGGACAAAATTTTGCTTCAGGACAAAATGCAAGTTATGGATGAGGTAAAAACCCAACAATTCACAAAGCAGACTGGTTGTTTTCCATACCCAAGAGGGGCAGGCTGAAGATGCAGGGAGTTATTTTCCAGAAGTGGAGCATTTCCATGCCACCCCTCCAATTGCACCAGCCCTGATCCTGCTGTTATTATTGTACCAAACACAAAAATGGGGGAAATCTTTGTGGCAGTGCAAACAGAGCAAAAGACGCCAGACAGGAAAGGAGGTCTGGGGACAGGAAAGCACCTGAATAGCAGCTGGGGGACAATTTCTCTGTGGCCCCAGGATGCAGATTTTCTGATTCAGTTCTGTGACTTAAACGAAATTTAAGCTGTTTGAACTAGTTCTGGTCCTATTATTTTTGCCACCACACGGTGTCTCTGCATCTCTTCTAACACTAAAGGCTTTGGTGGCCCTTAATGGTAGTCTGCAAGCTCCAGGGAATGTGGGGCTAAAGGAAATGTCCCCAGGTTGGCTGTGGAATTTCTTCAGGATCAGGAGCCTTCTTGGACTGGAGTGGTGATGCCTTCTTTAGCGGGCAGGAAATTCTTTTTTTCAGCAGCTCCAGTGCAATGGTGTTGTGTGATTTGGTTTTGAGAGCTCTCTGGTACCACTCTGGAGGAAGCTGTGGCCACAAGATGTGGGGCACTGGTGTTCCTTCAGCTCATTCTGTACTGTGCTCACAAGGTCTGAGGTATTTTCCCTGTAGTGGAACTCTTCTGCTAATTTCTGATTTCTAATTCTCCTGACTGCCATCTCACCTTTGTGCTTGTGTGGGTATTTTCTGTTCCCCTTCAATCAGGATAAAGCTGGCGTGGGGTCAGCACAGACACTGGACCACTTGCTCTGGAGAGTTTGTGTAATAAAACATTTCAAGATGATGGGTGTGGAGTCTTCCAGGTTTTTGGTGGGGTTTTCTGTTTGGTTTTTTTGAGTCCTGTGAGCTTTGGTCTCCATCAGCACGTGTTCCACCCTGCAGGTGGTTGTAGTGATGAGTGGAAGTGAGAGCACAGAAAGGGCAGAAAGCTCTGGTGGGAGATCTCTGTCTCAGAAGCTCCTGGCTTCACATCCAGGCACAATTTACCACTTTCCCAATATTCAGGTGTGGCTTGGGTTCAAAGGTGAAGGTGAGAATGTCCCTGGTGGCAGGTGCTGCCTGTGTTTGCAGCCTGAGCATGGCTGCTGCTGTGGCTGTGTGCTGTGGGGCTATCACATAAGTAATCACAGATATCATATATGATACAAATGCACCTTTGTCCAGGATATCTGCAAAGTCATCCCTCCTCAGGAGGCAAGAGTTACAGAGGAATTCCAGATGAGAAGTGCTGAGCTGAGGTGTGTGGGTGGATAAAGCTTGCAGGTAGTTGGGAATCTGGCAGTTGTCATGATTCAGGGCACACCAATGGGCTGAAACTCCATCTTTACCTGGAGAAAATACAGTTTGAAGTGTTTTCTGCTTCCCTCAGGAGAAGTTTCTCAAGGGCAGACTCTCAAAAGTGTGATATCTGAGCAGAAGCTGAGGCTGGAGGTGCTGCCCGAGGTGACATTTATTCATGGGTGCAGATAATTGGCTCCAGCACAAGAGGCAGGAACACCCTCCAGCGGCAGGAGCTACCAGGAGTCTGTGATGCAGGGAGCAAGCCCTCAGGCAGCAGAGGAGAGGGGTTCCTGTGCCTGTCACTGAGGAGTTCCACAGCTCCCCAAGGAGCTGGAGCCCTTCAGAGCTGCCAGCCCGTGGCTTACACCTGAACCAGGCTGTGATGACACCTGAGCCCGGGGCTGGGCAGCACCTGAGTGTCCTGGTGTCTGGGCTGTGGTGCTGCCACATTCCCTGGCTCCATGCTGCATGAAATACCTGGTTGGTGACAAGTTGAGAAGTTGGTCTTGATGCCTTGCTCACCCCCAGTAACTGTGGTGCTTTGCCTGTTGCTTTGAGGAACAATTCACCTTTTCTTAGATTTCCACATCAGAAAGCACAGATTTGATCTGATGGCACAGTTGCACTTGCTTCCCAACAGGCACCCCAAGATGTGAGGTCTGGATGCTCAGCAAAGCTGCTTGCCCTACCCAAATACCTGCTGTGGGTGGGCTGGGCTGGCTGCCACTGGCACCCACGGGAATTAGTGAGGGCAGCAGCAGGTGAGGCAGCTTTTTACAGGTGTGCAAGGTGTCAGTGGGGCAGCACTGTTAAATGCCACTCCTCAGAGAACCAAGCAGGCTTTCTTATTCATTCGCTCTTTTTAGCACAGGTGAGGGCCTCGGTTTGGATACAGAGAGGAGCAAGTGCTGCCTCAGGGTGAGGGTTGTTCTGCACGGGGAGGTGAGGCAGGCAAGGGAAGTGCTGATGCTCATGGAGGGCGAGGTTGGAGCCAGGCTGAGGTGACGCCCGAGCCAGAAGCAAGGGCTGCACTTCATTGGAGACACCACCTCTCCAGAATCAGTGCCTGCTCCGCTGCTTCACCTGTCTCCGGATTTGCTCCGTGGGTTTTCATCCACAAGTCCTCACCCACCGCAGTGGGGATGGAACAGCAGCACCTTCTGTCATTCTCTTCCTTTTTTTTTTTTTTTAAAAAAAACCCCTTTCCTTCTAGCGAGGAGGGGCAGAAAGAGCGTGGTTCGAGAGACACCGGACGGTGCTCCCCTGACGCCGCTGTGCCCGTGGGAGGAGCCGGGGCTGCCCCGGCGCCGCCGCTCCGGGAGCGCTCCCGGCGGGCGGCTGCGGAGGGGGCAGCCCGAGCCCAGCCTCTGCCTCCCCGCCTGTGATGCCAGCGCAGGCATGCTCAGTAGCCGGTGCCTACCCCTCCTCTCCCAACAACCGTGCCTACAACAGTAGGAGCCGGCTGGCAGCAGGCGCGGAGCCGAAAGCCATCTTTGCTGGAGAGGGAGGCAGCGCTCGCCCCTCGCCATGTGAGTACGGCCGGGGACACGGGCACGCCCTGCTCCTGCCGCCGGGACGGCCGGGGGTGGGCGGCTGGGTGGGTGGATGGATGGATGGATGGATGGATGGATGGATGGATGGATGGACGGACGGACGGACAGACGGACACGGCCCCAGGGCGGGGGGCTCGGCAGGTGCCGCGCTGGGAGCTGCGGCAGCACCGCCCGCCCGAGCCCGCCGCCGCCGCCGGGCAGCCGAGCGCAGGGATGGGCTCCGGCCGTGCTGATCCGGGGGTTGCTGACACGCTTCTGCTCGGATTCACGCTGAAAAGGCAAGGCTGGGCCAAGAGCCTCAACAGGTTCGAGCCGGGGTTGCTCGGTAGCATGAGTCACCCGGCGCGGCTGCCGCTCGGCCGGCGGGTCCTGTTTGCCTTCAGCGCTCCATGGAACGCGCTCTCTCAGGCGGATGCTGTCTGATCGCTCCAGCCTCACCTTCCCCGGTGCCAATCGCTTCCTGTCAGCAGTGCCTGATAGCGATCTGTCCCTCCTGGTTCCCGTCCCTGAATACCCATTCCAAGTTTGCTCACGGAGGTTGATGGAAGCGCTGTCGTTCTGTGCTGGGCGGTGATGGAACCTCCCAAGTCCATCCTGAAACCAGAGGTGTGCTGAGGTAAACAGGGATTGATCAGACCCCTCTTCATTCACAAAAGGATCCAGGCAGCTGAATGCATCGTTTTACTACTCTTGCCTCAATTCAGTGCTCATTCCCAGTGACCCTCAAGGGAGAGCCCAAGGAGGTGTCTCAGTCAGACATCTGTGCTGGCACTGGGTGATCTTGTATCAACTGCAGCCTGGCTGATCCAGAGAACATGAGGAGTGCAGACTGCCTTGGAAATCTGTGATTAAATTACTTTTTAAATGTTTCCAGTAACCAACCGTTCTTCAGGAGGCATTTTCAAAACAGAGCCTACAATCACATCTTCTGAAATGTTAGGTTTTTTTGCCTTCAGTGCTGTTTCCTGTACAGTATCTCAGACAAGAAGCTTTTGTTCGTGTTGGCCAAAATATTTCCAAGGCAAGGAACTCCTTTGAAGTAAAAAAAACCAAAACAAAACAACAAACAACAACAAAAAAAAAAACCACACCCCACCAAAACAAAAAACCAACCAACCAACCAACAAACTTTCTAATAGATGATTCCTTATGCAAACACCAAGGTCTGCCAGTTAAAGCCAGTTCATTGCAGGCTCCTGTTGCCTGGCTGTGTTTCCATTGAGCCAGATGATGACATCAAACACTTCTATTTGTATGTGAGCTGTTCTTCAATGATTAATATATGAGTTTGCTGCTGCAGGTTCATACAGTCTGAGCTCCTCTGACACTAAGCAGTACTCAGACAGTGTTTAACATGACCTGGTGTATGTTTTAACATGTCCTGGTGTATGTTTCAGTCCTGGTGTATGCAGGTTTTCATGACAGCATTTGTAAATGAAGGGGAAAGGGTGATCCTGAGATAACTTGGTCATACTTCTTCTGTAGGGGCTTCACATCAGACTTCTGACAAAAATCAGAGGAGAACAGGAAAGCAGTTTCTGTCTAATCTGGCCAAAGGGACTTTCAGTTTGATAATCAAAGATGAACAAGCCCTGGCAGTGTCAGCTGGCTCCTGTTTCAGTGCCAGATATTGCCATGAGACCTTTCCTTGGGACCTCTCCATCCATGCCATGTCCCAGTGCCTGCTGGGCCAGCAGAGGTGACTGTGGGTGAGCTGCAGCAGCAGAGCCAGCAGAGCCAGCTGCTGGGAGCACCAAACCCTCCCTGGGGCTCCCTTCTCCTGCTGCTCCGCCCGAGGGAGTGCAGGGCTCCTGCTGTGCAGGGACACACCCTGCAGGGACACACCCAGGGTGCCCTGACTGCCCTGCTGGGATGAAGATCCCCTGCCCTGGGCCAGGAGCCAGCCCCACCTGCCCAGCTGCTGTCCCTGCAGCCCTGGCAGGGCTGGCTCAGGAAGAAGGGTGCAGTGGGTGTGCCCAGCTATGCCCAGGGTGCTCTCCCAGTTTCCAGCTCAGGGAAAGGAAGTGGGGAGTGTCTGAACCTGGGCAGAGCTATTTGTATTTCGTGACTGCCGGTGGGTTTTGTTCTCTCAGCAAGGTGCCCAGTTGCTCAGTTTGCAGTCTCCTGGGGTGAGGAGCTCTGCAGCTGGACCACACAACGTGTGGAAGCAGCTTCCTGTTGGTTTGGAGCTGACAGGGAGCAGGTTCTGCCTGATCTCGCTCTGGTATTGCAGACCAGAGAGCAGTGTTCCTTACTCACCTTGTTTCTGTGATCCATGGCTGTGTTTCACCCCAGCAGACCTGCATCAGTCACACCAGGTGGGAATCTGCCCCTGTGGCCCCTCAGGGTGAGCACAGCCCAGGGCAGGTGAGATCCATTCAGCTACAGACAACTTTCACCTTTGCACAGGCAGGGGGGAGGAAGCTGTAACATCAAAAGGTTGAATAAAAGGAGGAGGACATAAAAGGGATTTAAAGCAAGAACAGAGGAAGGTTAGACAGCCAGTACAGCTGGGAGAATTGTTCTGGCTGCGAGGAGGAGCACACAAACTCATTTGGAGGAGATGTGAGAAGCAACAGAGGACAAAATGGAGCTCAAAGCTGAGGTTCTTCTGAGCTTTGTTACTGGCTGGAAAACAGGCCAAGAGCAGCAGGTGAAGTCATGGATTTGCTTCATTTACAGTGGTCACAGCTCAAGGGGTAATTCTGTACAATGGCAGCTCAGGGCATGGTGTCATCTGCTGTTCCCAGCCAGGTCAGTGACCAGGCAGCAGGGTGCCTCTGGCTGCCTCCATCCTGCACAAATGGGCTCCAGTGCAGGGGACAGCTCCTGGGAGACAAGCAGCAAAGCAAAGCAAAGCACCTGCCTCTCCCTGGGGCAAAATTGTCTCTCATTCCTTGGGCAGCAGTTGGAGCTTCCTAAAAAAAATTAATTCTTTGTGCCTATTTTAGAGCAGCAAGGAGGGGACAGGTGGGATTAAAATGGTTCCAGCAGCAGCAGTGAGTCTGTTCTAGTTGAATGTCTGTTCAGGTTTTCTGAGAAGAATGTCATGACTATTGCCTCCTGTTGTTGGTAGAGCAGAACTTAGCCCTGCTTTTATGGGCATAATTTTATAAAACTTGTCAAAATCTCCCTGCCCTTCTCTCATACTGATCAGCAGAGACACACCAATCAGTATAATCCTCTTCACAGTCCTGATCCAGGGCTCTCAGGGAGTTCAGTGCCTTCAAAAGTGCAAACACTGCGTGTCCTGGGAGAGTCCAAGGAGCATGAAATGGAGGGATGCACATTCCAAGGGTGCAGCTGTTCTGTGCTGTGTCTGTGCTCCTCGAGGAGTACATCCCGCACGAGCTCTGCAAATCTGCTGTGCAGGAAGATGTGAGCCCCCTGGAGCTCCTGGGGTTTTATTCCTGGTGCCCAGCTGCCTCCAGACCCAGGCAGGCCAGGGTCAGGAGTGACAATTGCTGGCACTCTCCCTCCTCCCTGCAGTCTGGCAGAGGCACTGATGGCTCCAGACTCTGCTCCACACAGCCATGGAGGGGTGGGCTGCTCTGCTCCTGTAAGGGGTGTGATGGAGCTTGTAGTGCAAACAGCCAGGCTGCTCTCCTGTGGGGAGACCAAAAGAGATGCTGCTGAGGGCAGTCTCCCCTCTGATATCTTACAGCTGTGTTAATTATCCTGGAGTAGAAACAGCCTTGCCCTCACAGCCAGGGCATGATAAAGAGTGAGTGAGCTGGGCAGGGTCAGCTGGAGGCTGCTGGCTGTGCTGTGCAGAGCCAGGGACAGGAGGTGGTGCCAGGGCCAGCAAAGGTGAGCTGCTGTAGGTGGGACAGACAGGGTGAGGGGGCTGTGCCAGGGACAGAAAGGAGTGACCAGAACTGAAGGAGAGCCCGAGCTGTGTGGAGCTGCTCTTGGGAGATTCAGAGAAAAGGTGTGGGAGACTTTTTGAATAACAAGGTGCTGCTGCTTGAAGCCTTCTGATGATGTTAAGGAAGCACCCTGAGTGCAGTGTCTGTGTCACTGCCACATATTGACTGGGACACCCTTGGAGCAGCAGGGCTGTGTGCATTGGAAAAGGATGTTGAGACATCCCCATCTCCAGCCCGGTTCTGTCCTGACTCCTGTGCTGGTTCTAAGGCTCACAGCTCTTAGTAAGAGCCTTGGAGCAAGGGTGTAAGGACAGGAGCTGCTGCCTGGAGACATCACCAGAGGGATTCAAGTGTTTTATTTATTCTTTGTTTGCATCCCCTGACTTGCTCTCTTGGGGCTTCATGCAGACCCAGACCAACTTCACCTATTGCAATAGCAATAAATGCTTCCAGCTCACATGGAGTGCTATTCCTGATGCATCCAACTTGCCATTTGAAGCAAGGGTGGCCCAAGTAGGTCATAAAGCTTTTGGGTATTTGGGTCATGAGTGTTTGAGAGTGTAGACATCAAATGGTGTGGTGCCTCAGCCAAGGAAGGAATCTCAGAAAGGGAATGATGTGTGACAAGTACAGGCAGAGATGATGTGTCCTAACAAACATTCTTCCCAAGAGGCTAATATGAAGCAGATGACACCCAAACACAGGTAGTTTGGTGGTCCCTTGCCTTGTGACTTAGCTCTCCTTTGTTCTGTTGTGCAGCAGCCACAGCTTGTTCCCGTTGACTCCCAGGCATTTTTCACAGAGAGTTCCAGCTGTGGAGTGACTCACAGGACACTGAGAGTGGCTGCAGCAGGAGATGAATTGGTCTGGCAGAGGAACACTTCTCCTTTTTTAGGAGCTGTTTCCATAATTAATGTCTTCCTGAAGAATCAGTGATCAGGCTGTAGAGCAGCAGGCAAACATGTTTGTGTGCACGTGTGTACAGAGTGTTCCTGGGTGGGGGATGAGCAGGCAGGGCTGAGGGGAGGAGAAATGGATCCAATGTTCTCCCTCTCCTTGACTGCCACTGGGTTTTCTACCAAGCAGCCAGGTCCAGGGGAAAAGGGTGGAAGGCAGGAAAAGGGAGAGAGTGACCAGTCCAACAAACTCAGTTCTGTGCATCCGAGTCATTCACCACCAGACAAAGAAATCAGAAATGCTGAAAACCAACGTGCTCCTCTGCCACCACCGGTGGGATGCAGAGCCCATGGAAGCTGCTCCCTGACAGCCTTAGCCAAATGTCTGCAGTTCCAGCAGGAGCAGCACAGACAGCCAGGAGTAAGTTCAGATTGACCAAACTGTTTGTTTTAAGCAATTACAGCTCAGACTCTTCTCTCTCCTACGTCACTCAGCACTCTCTGCTGTCATTATTCATAGCCATTACCTGCAATTAACAGGCCTGGAGTTCTTTAATGATGCAATTCCTTTTTTTTTTCCCTCTGGTGTCTGTCTGATTGAGCACTCTAAACCCTTTTCCATTATTCACTGAAGAACCATCAAATGATTGCAAGGTGGGGTTTTTTTTTTAACTGCTCAGCTATGACGACCTTATGTTTTCTCAGTGTAAATTAGTGAGTAATAGCTCATTGAAATAGAGCTGTCTGTACCTATGCAAGTGTTTTGTTGGCTGCAGTTGTGTTGCTGCTGCTGAGCTGGGTGATATATTTAGAATGGAAGTTTGTGACCGAATGATCTGAATTACATGATCCAGTTCCTTGATATTTTCAGATGAAAAATTTAATAAGAAAAGTATTTATATTTGAGAATGAGACAAAAAATTAATTTATCAAGTGTTTTTACTTACACCTGGACTGAATATCACAGCATCAAAAGAGAACTCTTCTGGAAAGTAGAGATTCTCCTGTGATCACCTTCTAGAAGATAAACCCCACAACGTTTCAGGAGTTGTGTTTTGTTTAGTTTTGGGGTTTTTTTTAAAGTTCATTCTCATCCATTGCAGCGCCCCTTCAGTGTAAACTGGTAGATGTATATTGTAATGGTTTCCCATATGTGGTCACTGCATATCTGGAAGCAGCAGAGAGCTGGAATTTTGGGTTTGTGAGGAGCCTGTGCTGTGACCTTCACTGGAGGCTCTGTTATTTTGAAACCACACAGGATTGCAAAGCAGCTGGAGACAGAACCAGAACTGCTGGGTGGTGGGAACACCCCAGAGGCTGTGATGGTCCTGCCTCATCCATCCAATGATCTCCACGGGCTGGAGTCTGGGGAGGCAAAAAAAGTGTCCACAGAGTGTCCAAAGTGATGTGGAAAAGAAGAAACACACAGCTGATAAGTGTTGCATTGAACTCTTCTCAGTGCTTGATACTGGACAGGTGCTGGTT
Organism: Phylloscopus collybita; assembly: GCA_027886175.1. Classification (NCBI taxonomy): domain Eukaryota; kingdom Metazoa; phylum Chordata; class Aves; order Passeriformes; family Phylloscopidae; genus Phylloscopus; species Phylloscopus collybita. Next base: position 26,842,403 of record JAJNNQ010000003.1, on the reverse strand, counting down.
TTTCTTTTAAGATGCTGACACAAGAGCCAGATGGGAATTTATGTATTGAGATTTTAATTTTTTAATTGGTAGCTGAAATTTGAAAGGTGAAGAGTATTAAAAATGCAGTCATTGTAGCAAAAGTGTTTTTCTTATTTCCTGTTCTGGAAAACGTGTTGTTACAAAATTATCAAAGTACTTCTTTGCATTCTAGGGAATGAAGTTGCAAAATCTGGTTTGGAGTAACTTTTTGAAGGCCTGCAGTGCCAGTGTTCAGGAGAGGTGTTTTGAAAACTGTTTTGGGAGAGATAATGAAAGATCTGACTGGATGGTGTCCTGAGCAAGTCCAGCTAATGGGCTCTGCTTTGAACAGATGGTTGCACTAGATGATCTCCAGAGGTTGCTTCCAACCTCAGTGCTTCTCTGATTCTGTTTGAAAAGGTCAGTCAAAATGGAATGTGTTTGAGTTAATTAAACTAACATTTGGCCCTTCCCCAAACACTCAAGATCTTGACGTTTCATCCATAATAACTTTGATTTTCAACCCATTGTCAGTGGATGCCACAGAAATACCTCTGATAGAATGGGGAAACATATGGTATTCAGGAGGGGAGGGAATGTAGGAGCTTGGAAAAATGCAGATCACTGGAATGCATTATTAAATCTGGCTTGAATGCAAAGGTTTGTGTTCTTCCCACAGAGAACAAAACCCAGATTCTCTGCAAGTGAGTTTTTTCATCTTTCATCTTCAGTGCAGTCTTCTCCAGCTTGGTGTCAGCTCCCAGCTCTCTACACCGTGTCTCACAAGACCTTGAGAGTCTGGGAAAGGCCATTGTGCTGTTCCCCTGTAAATGCTGCCTCAGGAGAGCAGAGTGATCAATTTAATAAAACCACGTGAGCTGTAGCAAGTGAGGGTGCCCAGATCCATGCCAGAGGAGAAGGAAATCTCCTCACACCTGCAGCACACGAGGGGAGTCACTGACAGCAGGCAAGGAGGGGTGAGCTGGCCAAGGCAGGTGGGGATGCCCTGGGGTGGCTCCCTAGAACAGGGGCTAGAGAAGGTTAAGAGAATAAAGTGGGTGTTCATTAAAGGCCTTCAGCAGATACACCTTGGGCAGCCAGAGCCTCCCAGAGGCTGCACCCAAGGTGGACAATGGTCACAAGTTTCTCAGACAGAAATCAGTTTGGTCCATTTGCACATCAGGGGTTAATGCTCCAATGATAATTTCAGGTAATGAAGTCATTCACCCCCAGTTTACTTCCCCCCAAATCACTTTTGTTCATACTTTCCAGGGCCTGAGGCTGTGAGGGTGGTTCTCAGGCCTGGAAGGATTGTTTTGTCTGACCAAAATGTGAAGAGAGTTTGGTCACACTCTGTATGGAGTTCAGAGTTACACACTCCTGCAGTACAGGATCTGAAAAACATAAAAGCTAAAAGCTTAAGGCATCATCAGAAGCTGGACAAATCCCCAGCCCAGCACCTTCCCTGCCTCTCCAGATCTCCTTCCTCACACTAGATTTTGTGTACCTCTGGAGGAGAGGTGAGCAGTGAGTTCCCCCTGCAAACTGCATTTTGTGGGGAGACCAAAGGAGATGCTGCTGAGGGCAGTCTCCCCTCTGATCTCTTACACCTGTGTTAATTATCCTGGAGTAGAAACAGCCTTGCCCTCACAGCCATGGGGTGATAAAGAGTGAGTGAGCTGGGCAGGGTCAGTTGGAGGCTGCTGGCTGTGCTGTGCAGAGCCAGGGACAGGAGGTGGTGCCAGGGCCAGCAAAGGTGAGCTGCTGTAGGTGGGACAGACAGGGTGAGGGGGCTGTGCCAGGGACAGGAAGGAGTGACCAGAACTGAAGGAGAGACAGAGCCAGAGCTGTGTGGAGCTGCTCTTGGGAGATACAGAGAAAAGGTGTGGGAGACTTTTTGGATATCAAGGTGCTGATGCTTGAAGCCTTCTGATGGCTCTAAGGAAGCACCTGGAGTGCAGTGTCCATGTCCACTGCTGCATATTGACTGTGACAGCATTTCCTGCTGGAATCAATCTCTGAACCCTCTCAGTGAGTGATGCACCCAAAGCACTCAGCTCTGCTGGAGCCCATGGAAGAGCAGGTGTGCATCCATGAGGGAAAGGTCTTGGGAACTGGCTGCCTGGGCTGCTCAGCACCTCCCCTGCACACACAGGAGCTCTGGGAGCTGAGGGTGGTGTCCTGTCCTTGGTGCTGTTAGACAGCAATGTGTCAGCATTTCAGAGATACAAGGATCCTGATAAAGCTTTCCTAGAAACTATGAAAATCATTGATTATGCCTGAACCACTTGTTATCTGCTTCAGGAGGTTAGTGGTTAGAAATTGCATTTTTTTCATTTGAGTTCACGTACAAAAATAGCTCCTCTTTATGGTGCTGGTGACTGGCCCTGTGCAGGGCCTGGGTTACAGAGCTGCAGTGAGGCAAAGGGCACTGCTGCTGGACAGCACAGACCTGCTCTGCTGGTGGCACAGAATAATGCCTGGGTCGGTGTTTTGTGCTTTGTTTTGGAGTTTAGAGGGGGGATTCTAAGCCTGTGCATCCCTTACTGCTGTCAGTGGTCCTGAGCAACACTAAAAAAAGAGGCAAATGTCTCTCATCCCCTCTCTCCCCCTCACTCCTTTAGGCTGACTTTTGGGCAGGCTTTCTGAACTGCAGCTGGGGTTGCTGATAGCTCTGACAGAGGATGGTTCCCCCTTCCCTTTCCCTCTCACATCTCCAGCAGAATCCACTTCCAGTGTGTGCCCAGAGACAGCACCTGCACCCAGCACCCCTGGTGACAGCTCAGCTGGGGAAAGGGGAAGGGAAGCAAAGGGACAAAGAATGATCATTTTGCTTTCATCAAAGCAGCAAAAACATCCCAAGTGCACTGAGTGACAGAACAGCCCTTCCAGAGGGCTCTGGGTTCTGGGTTGTTTCCTGCACCTCAGAGGGTGTCTGGGCCTTGATGGTGACTTCTGTCCCACTGGCTGACCCAAGAATTCGAAGGCAGAGCTGGCTGAGCTGGTGTCAGAGCTGTGGTTGGGAGCCTTTCTGCTGATTGGTATCTGGGGACAGCTCACTGGGGAGTGGGTACTGCCAGGATGAATCAGCAGATATCTTCCTGGAAGCAGCTGACAGCCTGGATATCCCAAGTGTTCAGCAGAGATCCCACCAGGCTATAAAAGTCTGCTTGTGAAATGTTTGACTTCTTCTTTCCAGCAGGGAGCTGTACAGTCATTCCCTGACAGCTGAGATGCTGTCTCCCACACACATGTGAAGATCACACAATGACATTTTTCAGCAACTTTGTTTACTAGATGATACAAACACAAAAATATTTCAAGCCACTTAACACCTTGATGCTTTTTTCTTTGCATTGAACATTTCAGGGAGTTGGGGGCAGGGAATGGAAGGGCAGGATATGCTCCACGTGTCCTGGCACACTGACAGCAATCACATTTTTCATGTTGGTCTCCATTGCTTCATGTACATGAAGTGATCTGGTCTCTTGTATTTGATCTTTGTGACTGATTCGTGGCTTCAGCAGCAGCAATGTTAAAGCAAAAACCTTCCCATCAGCATGTTCATTGCCCTTGCAGTGACAATCAGTTTGATGCACTTGACTCTAGGGGAGAATGAGCAGATTTGATTAAGTTCTGTGCAGACCGAGATGTCTCAGCAGCAGAACAACCTCCTAAGAGAAATCAGAGCTGACAGGTGCTGCTCTTGTTTAACCCTCACCTGGCAAAGCCACTTAGGCACTATGCAAGTTGGTATTTTTCTTGTTGCTGGCTCTTGTTTGCTCAAGAGCTCCTTCACCAGCCCAGCCTTGGAAGTAAAGGCTGCTCAGTGCTGACCTGCCTCTCCTGCTCCATGGGCAGCCTGGATCTTCAGGCCTGGAAGGCAGAAAGAAGGCACTTGGAGTAAAACATCACAATTAGAGCCAAACACTAAATACTTGGGCAGAAGGGAGGACAACTCAGAGTGCTTGTGTGTAAGAATCAAGAGGGGATTGATTGGCACCTTGGAGGAGGAAACCAGGACCCCACGGAGCAGAGCTCCCCTCTGGAACCCTGTGTGCACAGGGGCACCAGGGCTTCTCAGTAACTCCCTGTGGCCCTGGAGGAGCCTGCAGGTTGTGCCAAGTGAAAGAACCCCAGAAATCATACCTTTGGTAGCAGTAGACTGAGTGGTTGAAGTATTGAAGTCCCTTAGGAGATGAAGTGCCATGGGAAGGGAAAAGGGGTCCAGAGGGTCACATCTGTGCAGAAAGTTAAACCCCAAATCCTCAGAGGCAACACAGCTGCTGACTCTGGATCAGGCTCAGCTCAGAGCTAAATCATTCTGTACAAGGTGCTCTCACTCTGAGGAGCATTGCATAACGTGAAGGAAAACATTTAAAAAAGTAGCCAAGAGTAGTTCAGGAGGTAACTCCCAACCAATTAAGCATTACTTGCTCTGCTGAGTGAAAAATCCCCAAATATTGCAAAATACTAACCATTTAACAAAACCCAAACAGTGACTAGCCAAATGTTCATTTAACTTAAAACTTCACTTTTCTTTTTTTTGTACTTTGGTGCTGGTGCTTGTCTCTGGGTCTGCTCTAGCACTTCTTGTCTATTTACAGCCAAGGCAGCAGTTTCCTCCAAGTGGAGCAGAGTATTTGTGCCTCACTGCTTGGGCACATGTAACCATCTGTAAAACTCCTCTAGTGGAGAGGATTTTTCTCAATGGCTTACATTTCTCTTGCCTTTCTTTTCCTTTGAATCTGGTGGTGGAGGTTGCTGATGGGATTTTGCACGTAAACGATGAAGGAGCAGCAACAGAAACACATCCAACAGCCTGTCAGTGGTGACAGGAGACAGGATTGCAGTAATTCCTTTGTGTTGGCAGATAAACAAAGGGAATCCCTCTGCTCTGAGCTACAATTCCCTTTAATTTGGTCAAAGTAGAATAATCTGCATCTATTCTCCTTGGCTGTCTCTTTGAAAGAATAAACTAGGCAAACTCTGCTCACTCTTTCATAACAGAACAGACTGGATGTGGGCTGGGGTCAGAAGAAAATTAATTTAGAATGTGTGAGGAATTAGGGTGAGGGCCTTGACTCTTCCTTACGGAACTTTTGAATTTCTGAAAAGCCTTGGCATTTTCTGTTCTGCCAAGCTCCAGCCTGGTAAATCCTTTTTTTTTTTTGGGAGGCAGAAGCACAGAAAACTGAGAATTGTCATGATGGACAAAGCCTCTTTTACTTTACCCTCACGTCTCAAATGAGAGCACCATATGTGCCTCAGCACTTGCATGAGGCACGTGAGGGATGCTGTGACCTCTCAGCAGGTCTGGCAGCACAGTTCCCTCTCAGAATGGAGACTTGACATTTTCAGCAAAGCTTTATCTCTCTCCAAACTTCTCTAATGAGCATCAAGGACTCTAGATATTCTTGCTGTGTACACACAGAGGTCATGTGGAGCCATCCTTCCCAGTCAGAGAGCTTCCCAGCAGAGGCTGTCTGCTCTGAGCAGGCAGTGAGGAGAAGCAGGGTTTCTGCCCTGCTGAAGATGCACAACAAGGTAAATCTGTGTGCAGGAGCTTTACCTGGGCAATGCCTTTACTTCTGCTGCTCCCCCATGTCTGCCCATCAGCCCTGCAGCCAGGGCTCATGGGCTTTTGGGACAGAAGAGGTTGCTGCTGCTCCTTTTTTACTGCAGCTCAGAGTGAGGAGGACACACGGGCAGGGATGTCCAACCCACTGTGACAGCAGACATCACTCTGCCTCTCTGGTGTACAGAGAATGAAATTACTGCTCTCTCTGGCCTTCTGTCTGCAAAGCAGAACAAAGGGAAGAAGGAAAAAAGAAGAAGAGTCAAGGACTTTGGTTTTCCTCAATATTTAACCATTGCCCAAGCAGTGGGGGCTTGTTGGGAACTGAGAACTCCTTACAGGTACTGCCATAACCACAGCAGGGTTCCTCTTGAGAAGCCTTTACTTTTCCTTAAAGCCTTTATTTATGGTGTATTTTGTATTTCTAAATACCTATGTAATTGTTTTAACATAGATTTTACATGGAACTTGCTCTTGGGTGTGTCCAGATAAATGCTCGAGTGTGTGTAGCTCAGAGACCAAAAAAACAAGTTGACTTTACAAGGATTAGGAGAGAAGATATTAATACCCCACAAGTGTTAGGTTTTAGGTGAGAAGATATTCAGCACGGGAACAAACACCTCTGCCCAGGAGTGTGCAGATGTTTTTTTTTTTTCAAATTGCTGCTGTTTATAATGACAGTTGCTTTGTGCAAATGTGTACAGAGAAAGCTCAATTCAGAAGTTTCCATGATGCTGTGCAAGAGCTGTTTTACATATGATCATTATGATTTCACGCATGTTCTGTTTGGCAATTCAGTGTTTTGCTCTGTCTTTAGCAATACAGCCCTGAGAGGCTGGTGTTCTTTCTATGTGTGTGCATCAGGTGGCTTGTTTTGGGACAGGCAATTGTTTTGTTTGATGTTCAGAATACCTAAAATGGAACAGTTGCTTGACAAATTTAAATGCTGGAATTCAACATCTTGTTTTTCTTGGAATTCAACTCATCTGCAGTCCACTGGGGTGGCTCTTGTCCCATTTGGGGATCTGGCTTTGAGGAGCACTCGTTTCTTGTCAGGAGTACTCTGCTCTACCCAGGGTGTGCTGCTGGTGCTCACCCTCTCCATGCGGAGGCATCATCTGTAGCAAGTTTAGTGGCAGCAAACCAGGAACAATTATTTTAAGTTTGTGTCTACAGCGTCAGAGAAATTAAGTTTATTTCACAGAGGGACAGTGGGTGGCCTCTGGCTGCACAGGAACTGGCCTTGCTCACAAGAGAAGAAGATCATGGGCTGTATAGCTCCATCTGTCCTAGGTTACAATGTCAAATGGTGCCCAAGGTCTGTATTCTGTCCCCGTGAGCCCTTGGAGCCAAGGTGGGGCAGTGTTTTCCTTATCTTCTGTTAACGAGCCCAACAATGCCTTGCCACATGACTCAGAGATAACTTACCCCGGGAGTTATCTCTGGTTAATGGGCCATCAAGGACCCACTGCAGGACTCATGGAATGAGATCATCCCATTGGGAGATGCTCTGCCCAGGGGGAGGAGCCAAGCATTCCCACCGGGATATAATCCAGGGTTTGAGATATCACAAGCAGTTTTTATCCACTGGACTCCCAGAGGAGACAAGAGCTACCAGACGGGATCACTGCTTTGACAAGAACATCTCATCTGGTTCCCTGGATTCCTGGAGGAAGACTGGACCCTTCTCACCATCCCTGGGCCCTTCTCTCTCAGGATCATCTCTACTCCAACAGAACCACATCTGCCACTCCAGGAGGACTCACTTTTGGACTGCTTCAAACACCCTGACCAACAGGGTGTCAGGTTGTATTGTTCCATTTATTTTATTTTACCTTTTTTTCCTCTCTTCTCCTATTAAATTGTATCTCTGACTGGGAGTCTCACTGGTTTTGCTTTCAAACCAGCACACCATCCTAGGTGGAAGAGGATGCATCCAGCATCTTTCTCTTTCCTTCTTGTCCCCAGTCTGTAATACACCTGTAAGTAAAGCAAATTGATTCTTGCAACACTGGCAACCTCAGCACTGCACAGACTTACACAATACAAACATTGACAGACGAACCAAAGGAGAAATGAAATCTCCTTGGAAAACCAAGGCAAATGTAGCTGTATAGAATATATTTTATGGGTTACTTTCCTTCAGAATAACAGCTGTTGATCTATGACTGACCTTTGAATATCTTTGCTCTCCTGTAACTAGTTTGCCTCACAGAACCTTCTGTGGAATGAAGTTGCTCCAGCAGTGTGTACACAATGTGGGTCTTTTAGATTTTTTCCTCAAAGGCTACATCTTGTGTCATCAGGAATAAACTTGCCTGGCTTGGTTCTAATTTGAAATTTGGTTTCTTAAATGGTCATTAAAAAAACCCCACAAAAACAAATAAAACCAAAGCAACACAAAAAAACCAAACCAAACCAAAAAAGACAGTAAAAAAAGCACATCATGCTGTGAGATCTGAATGGAACAGAGCCTGTGGACTGGGGAAAATACCTTCTGACTAGGAAAGATCTTTGAAGAAAGAAAATAAATTCCCTATGGAAAGATCAAAGCCTATGAAGGTAATGGATTATGACAAGGTGAAAAAACACCTGGAGAAAATAGTTAGTTCAAACATAAAAGAGGGGACTAGGAAGGAGTAGGGTTTTTTGTTGGAGATAAAGGGTAGTTAGATGGCTGGCTAAGTACTTGAGATTATATGTTGTAGCTAAAGGGTTATTAGTGGGAAGAGGGACTTCTTCCCACTTCTGTGGTGTCGAGGTACCCTTGGAGCTGCAGTCCTAAATTCCTGCTCTATTGCAGTGCTCTGTGCTGCAGAGTGCAGCCTGGTGCACCCTGCACTGCACACAGATCCTGTCAGACTGACAGGATGATGAAATTGTAATAACTCCTCCTAAAGTCACTCTAACAGTCTGAGCAGGTCCTGCTAGGGTCAAAAACATATGGAACTTATCACAGAAAAAAAAAGGCAGAGACCCACCTGGTGAACTAGGAAATGTTCATGGGTGAAAAGCTCTGAAAAACCCCTTTAGTTGAGGTTTTTGTTACCAAAGACCATCTGCCCTGCTGGAGCTGCCCGTGGGCCCTGCTGGCTCCTGGGTCACAGCCACACAGGAACAGGAGCCACAGCTGGGCAGCAGAGACAGAGCCTCATGGATCTCCCCCTCAGAGACACACCAGTGGGATCCAGGCCTTTGGAATGCCTCCAGGAGCTGGGATCCAGTGGCTCTGTCCAAGGCTGTGGTGGCTTTGTGGCTGAGCAGAGGCTGCAGCTCACCTCTGCTCTTTAATCCCACCCCTCCCTGAGCCTCACCACAAGGCACAAATCCCAGGGGTTTCACCTCAACAAGGAGCTTCCCCTGCACCAAGTACAGAGTTCTGGATCTGCTGAGAGACACCCAGCCCCACAGAGGCATCTGGAGGTGCTGCTCTCCCCTGTGGTTTATTGCCCCAAGTGTTGGAGCAGTTGCACCTGCACAAACCTGCTGGTTGTTCCCTTTATTGACAGCCCTGTAAAAAACAACACCCACTGCTTCCCAGCAACACCTGCTTGCCCTCCCCCTTGGGTCAGTTTCTCATTTGCCTTTTCAGTTTTTAAGCAGCAACCTGCCTCTCTTGTCTCTTTGTCTCCAGAAGTTTATTTTGATAAAGGCAGCAGGTTTGTTTGGTGCCCCTAAGGAAGGAAAGTCTGTTTTCTGTGGGTCACCTCTGTGCCAGTGATCTGATGGAGAGCTGAGCAGCACTGGGGTGCACTTCATCAGCACATCCCATTTCGTGCTTGGCTTGTAGCCATATGCTGTGGGAGGGGTGTTGTTACCAGATGGGGAGAGAGGGATGTCTTGGTTTGGAAAGACAGGTATCTGACAGGGAAAGCTGGAGTTTCCCTTATAATGGGGAATGTGAACCCCTCACGCCCACCAAATTGTAATTTTACAATTAAGGGCTTTCAGGCAAAAATTTGGGAACAGGAATAACAGTTCTTTACTAGGAATACTAACAATACAAATGTAGTAGAAAAACAAAACCACCCAACCAAACCAGTAAACAAACAAACAACAATCCTGGAGAACCCTGACAGAGTCAGAGCTACACCTGACACCCTGCTGGTCAGGGTGTTGGAAGCAGTCCAAAAGTGAGTCCTCCTGGAGTGTCAGATGTGGTTCTGGTGGAGCAGAGATGATCCTGTAGAAAATGGGTCCAGTGATGGTGAGAAGGGTCCAGTCTTCCTCCAGGAATCGGGTGAAGCCAGATCCCTGGTGTTCCTGTGTCTCAGTTTTATCCAGGTAGGAATGGTTGGCTCCCCCCACTGGGTGGAGCATCTCACAATGGGATGATGGAATGGGGATGTTCTATTTTGTGGATGTGGGGTTTTAGGGGTGTCTTAATGGTCCATTAGCAGAAAATATTCCCCAGGTGGTGAAAGAGATAAGGAACACTGCCCCACCTGGTTTTAACAGATGGCCCATTATAAAAAGGCATCTGCATCTCTCCTCCCAGAGTAAAGAAGAACAATTCTCCAACTGCTTTCAGCAGATGAAATAGAATATACATTTTTGGTTCCATAACCCAAGAGAAGGGAGCTTAAAGCCCTGGAAAATCCTGGTCTCCCAGCCCTACCTCCTCATTAGTGCTGTCTGTGTTTTGTGGGTGCTCCTCTGCTCATCTAAGAAGTGGCTAAACTGATATAGGATTTGTTGTTTCCAGCTCACATGCAACTTCAAATGAAAAAGAAAATTAACTAAATTAAAAATAAAATTCTAAGCTTTTCTTTTGGTTAGACGGTTTTACTTTAAACTAGCTATTTTCTCTTGTTTCAAAGCAAGAGCGACTGCAAGAGCAATCTCTGGTCTATCCCTGTGATGAGAAGGAATTACATAAAGGAATATCATACATGAAAGATCTCAGTGGGTGCATGGTCCAGAAGGAATGGAGCAACATGAGTGCAAAATCCAGCTATTAATAGCAAAGCACTGCTATCTTCTATTCTCTGAAGATCTTGTTTACTTTGGCAAAGTATAAACAAAATCCAAGGAGTTCTGGGAAGTAGATGCAGCAAGAACAAATGGTTTTGATGAGAGATGTTGTTGCTCTGGAAATGGGAAGATAAGAGACCTTGAGCTGGATATTTGATATTCAGAATTCTTGATAGTAGGATGCCAAGAGAATTTCAAAGGAGTAATTGGGCAGGAGTAATTGGACAGGTGCCACAGGGTGGCTGAGGCAGTATGTCAAGAGCTGTTATAGCATGAGACCTCCGCCAGCTCTCAGCATGAGCATGCTGTTCCCACCTTTTCTAGGATGTTCTCTCATGGTCCTTTCTGTGTCATAAGAAAATTGTGCACTTTGTTACAACACTCTGGGGTTTTTTGGTTGTGTTTTGGGTGGTTTTTTTTTTTTTTTTTTTTGTTTTGTTTTGTTTTGTTTTGTTTTGTTTTTTCTTTTTGTATAACCATGCTAACTTAGTTCAGCAGCTAAGTTCAGATACCAGCCCTAACATTTCAGCTTTCAACGCTCATTTTCTCGTGGTGCACTTGCAGAAAGCAGCAATCACAGTGGCAGCCCTTGGCACACTCTGCTCCTGCCAGGCCCAGAGCAACTGGTAGAAAGGAGTGCTGCTCCCAGGGATGCAGTGACTCCTCCTGCTCCATCTCCTCCTGTTTCTCCCAGCTCTGAGAGGCTTTTCTTTTGGGTATTGTCCCTTTTGCCATCAGTCCTGCCCGTGGCAGTGTGGAGGGGTGGTGGCAGCACCCTCCAGGCTGCTGCAGGAGGGTTCCACCGTGGGAGAGTGAAATTGGCCACCTTGGCTTCTCTTTTCATAGTTGGGAAGAGAACATTTGGGATTAGTAAGCAACAGAGCCTCAGTTTTCATTTGAGAAAGGAAATGGAGTGATTCATTCTGCAGCCATGGGCTCCAAGGGAGGAAGATTTGAATTATTAACAGCATATCTAAACATGACGGGTGCTGACACCTTCATCTCCTGCTTTTACTGCCGTGGATTTTCTTCACATGCAGTGAGAGAATTTACACTACAGGAACTGTTAATGGTTTCATGCTTCCTACCCATTTTCAGCTGCCTAATTTATGGAAAGCCATTACTAGGTGAGTCACTGCTTTCACAGGATTAGTGTGGCTGAGATAGGGCTTTGGGTGTTTCTTTAATTTCCATATTTGCTTGAAAGGAGCATCAGACCCACATTAAAACTGTTACTGTTTGGTGTAACAGGGGAGTTCAGAGGCTCTGCTCTACTTGATCATGTACAAGCACTGAGGGGACGCTCCCTGTCCCTACAAGCTGAACAAACCTGAGATGCTTATCTGCACCCTGGATACTCTGAGTCAGGGTGGCTCATTGCTCAGAACTTGTGCCTAATTGGATGGGAATTGAGTAATTCCAAATGCTGCAAATGAGGCAACACTGGGAATCTCACTGTAAAACTCACTTTAAAGAACTGCAGAAGCAAATTTAGTCTCTGGTTGATCTTGTTGAGAAGCAGCCATTCACAAGTTAAAAAGTACAAGCCTGAGGGTGAGGGTTCTCCTCTCATAATAAATGAACTGTGGAACAGATGAAATACTTTTGGGCTGTCTGTATCATAATGTAACAGGAGAACATGCAGTGTGTGAGACACCCAAGCACTGAATAAGGGGCAGCTTTCATAGCCAATACTCTTTGTAATAAATAACTCAAAAATGTCTGCTCAATTTAGACAACAAGCTCAGGCAGTAACAGAGAACATTTAAAGGAAATCCCGAATTGATTTTTAAGCTTATTTACTCGTCTGTAAACCTCTAAACTTGTCGCAAAAGGCACGTGTTACTTACACCCAATGACAAGCTCTTAAAGAAATTACAAACCTCTTCCTAACAGTGCTTGAAGATTGGTACTTTTTGCTGGATAAATTCTGAGGCAGACCTTCAGCTGCTACAAAGAGAAGTGACTCTGAAGCCCCAAGTTCTTTTATTGCAATTAAAGACCTCTTGTGTATGAGCTCTTTTTTTCTCCCTAGGGATTTAAAAATGCTTTAAAAACCAAAAGAAACAAGTACAGTAGTGACCGATGTGCATAAGGCTGGGAGGCAATGGGTGATCAGAGGCTCGTTAACACCAAGTGACAGAAACTAAACATCGCTCCTGTCAATCAGTTGGTGTCAGTGCACGGCTTCATCTGTGCCCCCAAGTGTATGGTTTGGGAAGAGCTGTTTGTTCAAAATCAAACCCTTAAAACCCATCACAGGAGCATGTGCTTGCCTGCACATTCACCAATAAACGTTCTTTGGCTGCTGTTTCACTGTCTGAGCCTGTGGTGGAAATGCAAGTCCATTGGCATTGACTTCTATAAGGAGATTCAAGGTACTTGGAGTATTTAGAATTGAATTGTTCCATTGAGCTCTCCCAGTAGGATTTTCTCTTGGTGGAAATGTGTTTGGACGACATATTCAGTGGCCATCCATCCGGATTTTCAGGCAGGCATTTTTAATTTCCTTCTGAACTGAAATCAATAGAGTTTTGGTGGATTCTTTTGTTCTCACTTTCAAAACACCTCCTATTTTTCATGTTGCTGTTTCGTTCAGGGCAGCTGAGTGACTGAATGCAGAGGAAAAACAAAGCAACATTCTTTGGAGGCTGAAGGATTGCCTGCTCGTGTCCTACACCACTTCCACGTGAAATGAGCAGTGTCCTCCCCTGGAGAGCCACTGACTCAGTGTAAAACTGAGTAAGGAAAGCAGCAGCAGAGGCTAAAAAGAGATGCATGCAAGGCTCCTGAATGGTGCTGGCTTTGGCCAGCCTTTCCAAGGAAATACAGTTTGGGTGATTGCCCTTCTACCATCCTGCTGAGCTGGGTGGAGTGCTAAAGACCCCAAAAATGCAAATTCACCAAAGCTGTGGAAAAGCAGTAGCCAGGTGGAGGGGAGGCCCCAGCTGCTGCTGCCAGCTCAGGAGAAGTGAGCAGGAGCAGCTCAGGAGTCTGTCCTGGCTGTCTGCAGCTGTGCTGGGGCCTCCCCACACCAACTGTGCTGATGCTCCCTGCAGGGGAAGGGCTGGAGCTGGGCTGCTGGGTGGGACCAGAGCTGGCAGAACTGCAGCTTAGCAAGTCCTGCAAGATGGGAACAGAGGGCAGCTAAAGGTATTTTGGTGGCTGGGGAGGGATGCAGCAGTTTTGGGTATGAAGCCAGGCTTTATTGGTTTAGTTCCTCATGGAACAGTTGGTAACACAGCCTGCAAAGGTTGCTTTTTGCTGGCAATTACAACATCCTAAAGCAGGGAATAAATGGAGCAATTCTGAACAGTGCTGATGTTTTACACCAGGAGGAGGGACAAGGCTCAGTATCAATAACAACTCCGAGGAGACCCTAACCACAAAACAGGCAGGAATTGATACCAAGTGAAGAAATGTGGTAATATACCATGAGAGTTCGTTCTACAAATAAACAAACCAGTGGATTGAGTATTTGTCCTGCTTTGATGCATTTAATTTCCAAGCAAACTAACATACAAATGATAACCAAGTGGAAATATTCTTTCCTTTTGGATGCTGGCTGTTGTCTCCAGTTGAACCAAGGACAGCTGAGGTGGTAAGATGGAGCTGTGCCCCCTGTTAAAAGCCCCTTGGACATTGCCTGAGGCACTCTGGAGCTGTGAGAGTCATATTTTACTATAATTGCTTCCTTGAGGAGATGACAGGGTGCTGAAGTTGCTGTCACTTTTTTCTGTGTGAGTTAAACCAAAGATGAGTGATTCAGACCTACTCGCAGAGAGAATGCTCTGAATTTACATGATTAGGAAGTTCTTCAGATTAAAAGCAATTCATCAAGGCATTTCTCACCAGGAAAATACCTGTGTCAGATTAGCCCCTCTTCCTCTACCATGGCAGGACAGTAATCCTACTGAATTCAAGCAAAATCTCTGAACTACCTGCACAAACCATCAGGTGGGGAGTTACACAAGGTCTGTAATTAATCCCAGATGTAAAACTCTGCATGTTCAAGATTGAAGACTGAGCTGAAGTTCTTTCAAAACAGAACAAACCAACCAGAAAAACAAACAAACAAACAAACCCTCCCAAAAAAAACACAACAAAAAAATCAACCAAAAACCCCACAAAGCCCACAAAAGAAACAAAAACCAAACCCAAACCCCAAAACAGCAACAAAAAACCGCAGTACAAAGTGGTACCACAAACTTCTGAAAAAGAATATTTTTTCAGAAAACCAGACCCTTCAAATCCATTGAATCCCATGAAATGTTAGTCAAAATCTCAAAAAAGCATTTAGCAAAAGGTGTGAGAAGGTTTTTTATTGTTCTGGTGCTGTTCAGGAGGGCTGTGTATGGAGGTGAGCTGCAGGTTGTCTGGAGAGCTGCCATAAAAGGTGGTTGTGGGGTGTCAAAATATCAATACCCACTTCCAAACTGTTCTTTTTTGCTGGTTTGAAGCTGCTGGAGCATTGCTATTAATCCACAGAGCCACAGGGGTGCATTACATCCGATGGGCTGCACGAGAATGCAATGAAATTGTTGCAATTAGCAAGAACTTGCATCTGGTTTTAATAAAGCTGTGTCTTGGTTTGGAAAGACAGGTCTCTGCCAGGGAAACTGGGGTTCCCCTAGAATGGAGAATGTAAACCCCTCCCACCCCGCCAAGTTATAATTTTGCAATCAAGGGCTCTCAGGCAAAGATGTTGGGGATAGGAATAACAGTTCTTTACTAGGAATATTAACAATACAAATGTAACAGGAAACAAAACCACCCAACCAACCAAGCAAATAAACAAACAAACAACAATTTTGGAAAACCCTGACAGAGTTAGAGCTGCAACTTGATCCTGTGATTCAGGGTGTTGAAAAGCAGTCCAAAAGTGAGTCCTTCTGACGTGGCAGACGTGATTCTGTTGGAGCAGAGATGATCCTGTGGAAAAGCAGGTCCAGGAGTGGTGAGGAGGTGGTCCAGGAATGGTGAGATGGATTCTGGTGAGATGAAGTCCAGTCTTCCTCCCAGGAACTCGGGTGAAAAACTAACCCCTCTCGTGCCTGTGAGTCTCTGTTTATCCAGACAGCAAAACTGCCTGCCCCCCACTGCCAGGGGATGTGATGTATCTCACAATAGGGTGATGGAAATGCAGATGCACCGCTGAGGGTGGGGAGGTACAGGTTGGGAAGGTGCTGATGGCCCATTAAGATGAGGCTCAGGCCTTCAAACAACTGGAAATAGAATAAACAAAACCCGGCTCCACAACCCGGACAAGCTGTGACACCAAGCAATCCCTGAGAAGCTCTAACATCTGTGAGGTCCTGACTCCTCTGCAAACTGACTGGAGGGGAACTGGGAATGTGGTGCAGCTTTATCCAGAGAGGGTTACAGCAGAATGCAGGAGAGGAGGGAGCAGCTGGGCTGCATTTGCAGCTGCTCCATTGGTACAAAAAGTTGGATCAAATTTTTTTCATTGTGTTTGCTCCCCTGTGTGAGAGCAGAGTAGAACAAAACTTGCTTCAGCCCTGCTTGGTTGGATGGTGTTGGTGAGAGTGTGGGACTGAGTGCTGTTGTTTTCACTCCTACAAGGATTTGAGAACCTGTTGGTGTTTAATGACTAAATAAACCAGCACATGAGCAAAATAAAACCTTTAAAATCAGCACAACAATAAGAAGGTGAGGTTGTTAATAAAATTGGGTTGGTGTTTTGTTTTTTTTTTTTTTCTGCAAGTTACAGATTACATTTCATTTACTTGAATAGCCTGGATGTAGCAGTGTGGAGAGATTAGCATAATCACCAAATATATATTTCATCTGAATTTAATTTAGCAGCCATTGATAAAAATCAAATTAATTCAGCCAGAAATTGATTTTTTTTTCAAATGAACTGCAGCTTGAAACACAGACCAAAATGCCATTAAACCCTGATTTATAGTCTTGTGTAGATAGATTATTTCACAGTTTAGTTTTTTAAGCCACTACAAGTTTTTTGAATTACAGCAGGGACTAGTGTGTTGATGTTCCAGCTTTTAAAATTGAAATTTAGCCTTCATTTAAACCATTTAAACTGATAACCCACTAATCCTGGATCATTATGGTTTTGTTTGTTAGACTGGAGAATAATCTGATGCCTACCATCTCCCTGAGCTCTGATGGTTACTGCTTTTGAGATACACATGCACATTCATGCTTGTGTATTTATGGCATTGCTTCAGGTCCTTGAACAGCAACACAGCCTCCTGTGCCAGTAACTTCTGTGGGTTTTGAAGTGAATCAACACTTCACAGTTTATCATTTATCTTTTCAATTCAGAATTGCCTGTGAGAAGTCTGATAGTTTAGTTTGGTGGGGTTTTTTAATCATTTGAAAGCAATCTCTGAGAACTTCTGTTCAGTGGATTACTCACAGGCTGTTGGTTGTTTTTATTTAAAATCTCATGGAGCAATGGAAATGTGGTCTGTTCATTTAGGCTGGACTACTTCTGTTACTCTCTCCTCCATTTGAATGCTGGAATTTGACTTCAAACTCTATTTTCCCCATAGCACTGTGTTCTTTCTTTCTGATAATACTTGCCTCAGTCAAATAATTTAAATATTCCCAGGCAGCAGGTCACAGACTGCAAACTTCAAGATTTTTATATTATAAAATTATATTTAACAAGTTAGTTCTAACAAAGTCTAAGGAACTGAATCAACCAAGTTGCAAAGAGAGGAGGCACAGAACAGGTTAAAATGTACTTTGTCAGTGATTCCACAGACACTTCTCCAGAATAGCTGTGGTTTCTAGCAGGGTTCAACTTTATCCAGAGAAGATTACGGCAAGGAAAATTACTTCTATTCATTTCTGTACTGAATTCCTCTATGGATATTCAGCCACTCCAGGGCTGTATGGATAAAACAAAGAGCTGGATTTTAAGGTTTTCATGCAGGCACCAAGATTTCCTCGTATTCACAAGTCACAATTCCTTCTTTTCTGGATGCTGTGGTCTCTCAGCTGGTTGATGATTGCAGGGCCTGTGCTGCAGACGCATTTTGGGCACCCTCAGTGGGGACCCTAGCCCTGAGCACTGCAAACATCCTTGCAAGGGTCAATGTCTCAGGTGCCTCAGGAGCCTGGGTGGGTTAAAAGTGCTCAATGAGCCTCAAAATGTCCAAATACTGCTGGGGAAAGGAACAGACAGGGCTGGGGCAGAGACACCTGGGTCAGGTCTGGAGTACCACTCAGACATCCCTGGAGATAAGGGAATGCTCAAGAGGACCTCTTGAGGCCTTTTTCATATAAACTTTCTCTTTTCCATTGCTGCCTTAGGGGGGTAAAAAGAAAAAAAAAATGAAATTCAAACCTCGTTCAGAAGGCAATCTTCTGCCAGAACCACGCCCACTTCTGTCAAAATCAGCTGCCTGCATTGGGAACTGACTGACCTTGTGTGGTTAGTTCCCAGGGGTTTTACTATCAGACCAAAGCCCAATGATTGCCATCTAAATAAAATGTACTTTAATTCACTTTAAGGTGCCTTATTGCTATGAGATGCTCAATGCCAGGTGTCAGCTGTGCCTCTAGCCCAGAGCAGCCTCCTTCCTAGGCCAGCCCCACCTGTCTGTGAGAGTTTAAGGTGTGGCTTCCAGCTGTCTCCCCTTGCAGCAGGGCTGCTCTGCAGGGTTTTGCTGCAGGCAGTGAGGTGTTGGCTTGCTGGGAGCGCTGGGCTGTGCCCTGGGAGGTGACTGATGCCAGCTGCACTCAGGGGACAGCCACGGCAGTGACTCATGCTCTGCAAACCTCCTGTTGCTCAGGAGCTGGTGGTGATGTCAGGGAGCTGGGGCAGCCATGGTGAGGGAGGGAGGGAGGGAGGAGGAGAAGGGCTGGGAGGCAGAGTGCTCCTGGCTGCCTGCAAGTGAAGCCTTAGGATTTTAGCTTTTATATTTTTCAAATCCTGTGCTGCATTAGTGCATAACTCTGAACTTCGTATAAAGTGTTAGCTGCTGTCTTCACCCTTTGGTGACACAAAAAAATCCCTCTGGGCCTGGAACAAAAGGACACCCTACAGCCTCAGGCTCCAAAAGTATAAACAAAAGTGAATTGGGAGGAAGCAAACTGGGGGTAAATGACTTCATTACCTGAAGCTGTAATTGGAGCATTCACCCCTGATGTGCAAATGGACCAAACTGATTTCTGTCTGAGAAACTCGTGACCATTGTCCACCTTGGGTGCAGCCTCTGGGAGGCTCTGGCTGCCCAAGGTGTATCTGTTGAAGGCCTTTCATAAACACCCACTTCATTCTCTTAACCTTCTCTAGCCTCTGTTCTAGGGAGCCACCCCAGGGCGTCACAGGGAGCTTGTTAATGAGGGTATCATTTAACCACCTCACCGGGGAGAAATTTGTCTCTTTCCTCATGGATGTGAGATCCATGAATTTCTGTGTTCTGCCTCTCTCTATTGTCTGTGGTTTCTAGGAAAGTTAGTCATGTGTGTGGGCCTTTATTGTGTGCATTTATTTATTTGTCATCACTTTCCCTTTTAAAACATCTCTTGGTTACCCAGGGAACTGGTTCCAGCCCTGCACATTCCTTCCTGTTTGGCTGTCAGGTGTGCCAGCTGATGCCTTGGGGTGGCTCCCTAGAACAGAGGCTAGACAAGGTTAAGAGAATGAAGTGGGTGTTTATGAAAGGCCTTCAGCAGATACACCTTGGGCAGCCAGAGCCTCCCACTGCACCCAAGGTGGACAATGGTCACAAGTTTCTCATACAGAAATCAGTTTGGTCCATTTACATATTAGGGGTTAATTCTCCAATTACAGCTTCAGGTAATGAAGTCATTTACCCCCAGTTCGCTTCTCCCCAATTCACTTTTGTTTATACTTTTCAGGGCCTGAGGCTGTAGGGTGTCCTGTGATCTCAGCCCCAGAGGAATTGTTTTGTCTGACCAAAGTGTGAAGTGTGTTAGTAGTTAACACTCTGTTTGAAGCTTAGATTTGGGCAGTAATGCAGTGCAGGATTTGAAAAACATAAAAGCTAAAATCCTAAGGCATCACATCCACAGGGCTCCCAGTAGTGCTGGGAGACCTGGGAGTCTGGAGCCCCAGCACAGCACTGTCCCACAGTGATGGCTCCACTGCACAGGGACACAAAGGCCAAAAAAGGAGCAGTAATGAAAAAGTGCTCACTCTATCAGTGCACTGAATCTTGCTGTAGGTGGGCTGAATTTGTTGTGGATGGGTGGATGTAATTCCCAGTATTTCACTGGGGTGGCAGTAGAAAGTTATTTATTTTTATGGAATTAAAGTGCATGAATAATCTACTTTTAAAGCTTGTATCTTATCAGAGTTGTAGTAGCAGGAGTTAATACTTTGCCCTTCAAGGGATGTAACAGATGGAGAGACTGAGAGAGCTTGAAGAGTGGCTCTGAGGGCAGGAAATGCTAACTATGGGAATGCTTCAGTCACCTGACTTCTGCTTTATTTATACAAGCAGGAGTTTATGGTTGATTGTAACTGTGTCTTGTCCCAAGTATGATTGTCACCAGCTCTTCTTGTCACTTCAATAACATATGGACAACTCAGATTTTTATTAAGTCTTTTGAAGCATAAATTTAAACTCAAATGTTGCTTCTCAATCCCAAGGACTTTTTATTTCCAAAGGAGGATGTGAGAAATAAGGGGTTGCTTTTGAAGTATTGTAAAAGAAATTAACTTCCAAGTTTCAGATGAATGGAAAGCAAAGTAGAAATACTCCTTCAGCAGACTCTTTCCATTCACCCAGAGAACCCCAAGGGCTGCCTGGAATGATGCAACTCACTGGAGATTTTCAGGCATGAAAGGGTTCAAGCATTTTCACAAACAGCAAAAGGCAGTGTCTTGAATGTAACAAACCTGAAAGATACAACCAGAGTGAACTGGTCTTTACTGAATTAGTAGTTGTTTATAGATCTACTGGGGGAAGAAAACCAAAATTGAAGTTCAATTTGTGGACTGTGGCATTTTGCAGATGGACAGGTGTTCACAGCTTCAGAAATCACACTGGAGCTCTGGAAATGTGACTTAAACATAGGTCTCTGTGTATAGCAAAGATGATCATTAAAAAAGAAAATCAGAGTTTGAGGGGAAGATAGATGGTAAAATAAATGTGGGAGCTTACCCTAAGGAGGAGCCACAAGGCTCTAGGGGATCCAGTGAGGATAGGGAGCTCAGGAGAGGTGGCTGTAATGTCATAGATGAATTTTACTTTACACATTTTCATTTTCAATATAGTTCATAATTTTCGGTTGGGAGATATTTAATGAATTTACATTAGTTTCCCAAGCAATTTATTTGGCCAAATAATCTAAAAAAATCTTTTTCAAAAGGTCTTTAAAGCTCTGCCTTTGTTTTATTCAAAATATTCTGTGGGTTTGGAGGTTTGTTTTTTTTTTTTTTTTTAAATTCAATGAGAACTTGAAATGAGAAGTTTCCCTTTATTGCTTTAATGTCTTTTATTGGTTCAATGGAATCCAGTTCTAGGAGTTGATGGATGCTGAAACTGGGAAGAAGGGACATGGTGTGTGAATTATAACACTGTGGGAAGGTGGAGCCCCTGTGATATGTGATGATACCTGTAAATGACAGCTGTGCTTCCTGGAGGCTCTTCAGGGACTGAAGGTGACATTTTGGGAGAAGTAAGGGTGGAAGTTTGGCTCTCTGTACACATTCCTCTGCTGCTCTCTGACACTTGCACAGGCTGCTATGTAAGTAATGAATAGGTGTGGTAAAATATTCACTGCAGTTTTCTTGGCCAAGGAGTTAGACAAGATTTAAACTTAACAAGCCTCCTGATAATTAAGGTTTAATATTAGTAGAGATGGTGATTGCCCTACAAAGTTTAGCTGTGATGAAACTGCCACTGAATAGCAGTGGCAAATACATAGACAGGCTGCAAAAACTCTTCACTGCTGATGGAGATGTGACTTCCTGTCAGCTGCTTTGTTGTTTCTGGGGCTTTAAACAAACAAACAAAAACATGTTAAGAGTTGATTTCTTTCTAAAATGCACCAGCA
The DNA here is from genome assembly GCA_027886175.1 of Phylloscopus collybita. Taxonomy (NCBI): domain Eukaryota; kingdom Metazoa; phylum Chordata; class Aves; order Passeriformes; family Phylloscopidae; genus Phylloscopus; species Phylloscopus collybita. Next base: position 26,820,832 of record JAJNNQ010000003.1, on the reverse strand, counting down.
ATGCTGGGCAGTGATGTGTAGGATGCTCTTACTCCTCTGCACGAGGAGCACAGGTGCTGTCCAGCTGTGAGGTGATACATCAGCCCTTGCTCAGAAATAGGAACTTTGCTTGGAGCTGGACCTCTCCACTGAACTGTGCCCTTAGGGATTGCTCTGGAGCTTCTCCTTCCAGGTCTGTGAACCTGCAATGTCTGGCAGAGCAGGCTGTTTAACCTCACTGGGCTTCCTCAGACCTGCTCTGGCTTTAGAGTCCTGAGGTTTTCAAACATTTCTCTAGCAACATGTTTGCTATTCGTGTCTTTGCCCTACAGTTTGTTATCAAGGCAGACTGCATTTTTAACTTCCAGTAAGAGGTGGCAGCAATGGTAGTGACTCATTTATTGTTCTATTCTTGCTTTGTTTCAGATGTGTCTCACCGAGGCACGGAGTAAAGCTTTGCTCTGTAAGGCTTCCCCTCCCTCACAGCCTGCTGTACTTGGCTGATTTATGCTTCCATCCAGCCTGGAGTGTTTGCAGTCAGTTCTTTCTCTCCCTAATTTCACATCAGTAACTTAGGGCAGGAAACACAAAGGCTTTGTGTTATCCAGGATTTGACTTCTCTGCTGAATCTCCCCTTTGCCCTGGTTTGTTGGGGTTTTGTCGCTGTAGCTGAGGGGGGTTGTGCCTTCTCGTGCCCAGTAAAAGCACTTCCCTATTAATATAAACTGAAATTCCTTTAATAAGGTTCTCTAGGGAGAAAAGTGCAGCTCTTCCTGTGGTGGTCAGTCTTTGTGTTGTTTTTCCAGGCATGTAACCTCAGTGTGCAGGACAGGGCTGAAGTGACTGGAGGTACTGAAGGTTGGTGCCAATGCAAAACCAAGAGCTCTGAGGGATGTAAGGACCACTTCATCCCAGAACCACACTGACATAACTGATGGGGCTGCTGGAGCAGAAGGAACTTTTGTAGAAGAATTTTTTTTTTTTTTGCAACTGTGTTCATTTACATAAACTAGATTTCATCTGTATTGAACTGGCTCCAAACAGTAACCACTTTGAGAGAAAATTAGATCACAGACCTGATCTTTGTGCCAGTTTTATTGCCTTCAGCCCACATCACAACTGCCCCAGATAACTGATGGTTAACAAAATGAAAAGGAGCAAAAAAATTAAAAAGGGGGGAAAAAAAGAAGTTTATGTTCTTACAGCTAGTGAAGACAAATTATTACAGGAGCCTGAAACCTGCCAATTCTGAAGTCTTGTAAGAATTAATAGAAGGTGCAATCAATACTACCTAGGAACTTTAGTGCAATACAGTGCTTTGGTATTTTTCTGTGTAGACATTGCACTGAAGATAGATTTTAGTTATTAACTATTATGAACATATAAATGATTTTCTGTATGTTTTACTAAACTAATTTCTCTCTGAAAGCAGCCTGGTGCAAATTAAGCAAATTATGAATTTAAACAGGCAAAATGTAGAAAACAACAAATCACCTTTGTATCTTTTTACAATGTAATGTTACTATCTGTATAAATATTAAGAGAAAGGTTCTTTATTATTGTTTGCACCTGTATTTGCTTTCATTCTCTAATGAAAATAAATCTCATTCAGTATAAAGATTACAATTAGTTTTGTATCAGCCAGTGAGAATTAACCCTTTTCTTAGAAAAAACACATAGTGTGGGACTGAAATTGGCTGAAGCCACAGGTCAGGCTGTGACAATTGCCCCAAAAGGAGATTTACTTTAGATTGGAGCTGGTTGGGGCTTTTTTCAGTGCTCTGCATGTAATCAATTTGCAGATGTAAAGGTGAGATTGGGATCCAAAGGCCTGGCCTCAAGTTCCCATCAGTAACCTGAATTAATTCTGTGCTGCTGTACAACGTGGACAGCGATCTACCTTATCATTGTATCCAGCAGTAAAGCGTCCAGAAATGGAAAAGTTTCTAAATTAATATATGATATTATAGATGTTAAAAATGAGGATGTGAGAAATAAAAAATATTCCTCTGTTCTTGGTAGGAAAGGAAACTCAAGAACCTCACAGTCATAGCACAGATAGTAAATGGTGTTTGTGAAAAAATTTTTCAAGATGCAGGTATGTAAATCCAAGGGCTTAAAATGATGAAAGGATGTTCTTAAAAATATCCCTGTAGATCAAATTTTCCTCTAATCCTTAAAGTCAGCAAGCAACATTCATTTGGCTTGAATGGAAGGTACTGGAGAAGATAAACCAGTTGGTCATTACTAACTTAACAAATGTTGATCAAATTAAGGATGATGTCTTAGGGTTCCTCTCCTTTTCCTCTGTGTGCATATTTAGCACACCAGATGGTTAATGCAGTCATAGTAAACTAGTGGGAATTTTTAATTAAATGTGTTCCCAGGACATTAAATGCAGAGTATTATCCTTTGGCTGGTGATCAGAGTAAATATTTGGTAATAAGGGAGAGTCCTTGTAGAATATTGTTGGTAATACATGAAAAGCACGTTTGAGAAAAGAGCTGTGTTCAAAGCAGAGCTTTCTCCACCAAATGAAGACATCTCAGATGCTAATTCCTTTTGTATGTGGGGTTTTGTTCCACTATTACTCATTCCACAGTTATTACAAATAGCACGAGGGGTAATTTGCAATTTGATCGTCCTGGAATGGAATTAGTCTAAGTTTGTCTGTAACCATTTACTTGTCAATAGTCACATTTCTCCTGAACACTGAAGGGCTCAGATAGAATAAAAGCAGAATGAAGGGCAGCATCTCTGTTCCAGCAGTGATGCTTCCCTTGCAAGTGAAGGAAGCCTCTTTGCTCTTGTTGGGAGCTAATTCTGCTCCCTCTGTGAGGTCTCAGAGGGCTGAGGACATCTTCCTGTAGTCTGAAAATCCCTCCAGCCATAGTATGCAAATGCCCACTAGCCCAGCAGTGATGCTCCTCTGTCAATCAGCTAATTCTTTCCTCAGCCTAACCAGTTCTGTGACACCATGGCTTTCTTTACTCCCATTGAGCAGCTTTTTTTTTTTTTGTTCCCCTGGGGAAGTGAGATTGGTAGCATGAAAACAAGGATAAGCCTAGCCTATTAAAACAGGCTGGTTAATAACTGCAGGGGGAAAGATGAGCTAGGAATCTGAAATGGGTACAATTAGTGGGCAGCTCTACTGAAAAGCAAATTACCCTTCTGAGAGCATCTCAGAAGTGGGAGGTCATGGTCTCTAGCCAGGGCTCTCTCTTGGAGAGAACATCATTACCTACTTGTAAGAAGCATGAGAAGCTGAAGAACACTTGATTTTATGGGGGTGCTGGAAGTTTCTCTGCACCTCTCCTGATAGAATGAGTGTGTGGTTTTCAAAGAGTAACAGGAGCTGCCATTTGACACCATCCCACGGGAAAACCAAAATATTTGGCAGGAGGTGCTGGGATGGACAATTAATGTCTCCTTCCTGGACAGAAAGAGAAACAGAATTGCCCACCCACAGCTGTGGTAGGCCCATGCTGTTGTTAAGTTTGTACAGCTAAGGACTCGAGTGGGGAAGGCTGAGAGCCTTAAGGAGTTTAAATACCAATTTCTTCAAGAGGTGACAGGTGAATTATTGAGCACAGAATTTTAGTCTGCTCTGTTTGTCACAGTGGATTTTCCTGGGCTTGTGTCAAACCTCACATGGCCACGCTGATTGGTAAGAAAGCTTTTATAGCTAGTCCTGGCTAGACTGACCTCGTGCAGAAATGAAATCCCGCGTGGTAGCATCTGATTAACACAAAGCTGGAAACCTGCAAATTCCTCCAGGACACAGAAGACTCCAAGCACTGTCAGTGAAAGTCCCTCTCTGCAACCTACCAGTGGAACAGTTGGTTTAGCTGTTACTGCACAGGAATAAACAAAGCAAGTCCAGAAGTAGCAGCAAACGCCCAGGGCTGCAGAGCTCCCTCATTTCCTCATTTCCCAGCTCACAGGTGAATGTTCTCTGCACCAGGGACACTCAGAGATGGGTTTGTTTCTGCAGCTGCTCCTTGGGCCACAATCTTCACTGACAAGCACAGCCACTGAAGTAGTGTACAAATCTGCATTTGTAGCTGATTTTAATAATTGTTTTAGAGTTAAACCTCAAGAGCACCAAGCTATGGAAGTGTTCTGGTTTATTTTACAGTTAAACAAAGGTGTGTTTGTGGTGTACTTTTCAAATGCCTTTGAAACCACAGACTGGCAGACTCTGCTTCCACAGTGAAGCCCAGATGGGTGGGGGCCTTTTGAAGGGGTGCACATGGAAAAAGTGTCTTAAAAATACCTAAGTTACAACAGTAAATATGTACTACACAAGTACGAGACCTGAACAGTAAAACAAAAAAAAAAAAAAAAACAAAACAAAACAAAACAAAAAACCCCAAAAATCACACACACCAAACCAAAACAACAAAGCAAAAAACCCAAGCAAACAAACAAACAAACAAACAAAAACAACCAACCAAACAAAACTAAAAGGTAAGAGAGGCAGTGCAATTTTGTTTTATTTGAACAACAGGGAAAGGTTTTGAGGAAAGAGGACTGGGGTTCCTCAAAAATTGTCTGCTGTGTTTCATTTTTGGTATTCATTGGGATCATTACTCAGGTCTGCTGCACTGCTGCACATTCACTGCCCCTCCCCTGAGCTTTGCCAGCTGACACCCCCCAAAGCTGTCTGATGTGATTCTCACTTTCCAGGTGCTATCAGCTTGAGCTGTGTTTCTCACTGTTTAAGTCTGAGGGGTAGAAAATAGCTGCTGCTGTTAGAAGTAGGTTGTCAGCTTTGACTCAGAGTTGGAGAGGAGCAGGAGGAGGACAATGAGGAGGGCTGGGCTGCTCTGCCACAGGCTCTGTGCCATGGAGGAGCCCCTTCCTCTCCCTGCTCCTGTTTCCAGCCATATGTGGGGATAACAGCTCCTCCTTAGCTCAGTGCAGTGTTGTCAGGATAAAGACTTTGAAGGGATTAGGCCCTGTAGTTGGAGGTTTTAAAAAGCACTTTGGATGGATAACAGAAGATGCTGAAAGCAGCCCTGGAGGTCCTCATGCAAACTGTACCAAGGCACAGTGGTGCCCTGGCACTCTCCTGGTGTTTGCATCGTGCATCCCCCTTCCCTAGGCTGGCAAGTGAAAAAATTCTGCTGTGTAGCTCACACATATGAACAAAAATGAAAGCGTGTGTCAGATGGTTTCCCAAAATATTAGATACACAGTCATCCTTAATGTTTGTTCAGCCAGTGCTGAAATGCAAAACAGTAACACTGGCTATCTCCAATTCTCTTTTAATTAAGAGCTGCAGCTGCCTTTAACTGTCAGATCTTCCAGCAAGTTGCTTCCAAAACATCTCAGCGAGATGACAAATCTCTCAGTCATGAATTTGACCTACCAGTTTCAGGCCCAACTGGTGGAACTGAGGATGTCTGAGTCAGCTGAGACCATTTTGCTGAATCACTCAGAAAGTCCCTGAACATTTTTTGTTTTTGTTTTTGTTTTTGTTTTTGTTTTTTTTTTCCCCAAGGTGGCTGCAAGCACAGAGCCTGCACTGCTTCCAGCCTGCTGGGTTGCTCCTGTGCTGGCTGATCCAGACCTGGCTTGGGCTCTGATGTCACAGAGTGGCTGCCATTTAAAGTATTTGCTAGGGATTCATACCCTTTTTCACCAGCAGTAACAGAATTTTGTTCCTCTTTCAAAATTAATCTGACTTGTTCTCGAGAATGGCAATTCTCAGCACCAGTGGTAATTTTTTTCCTTTTCCTAAAGAAGTCTGATGGCTAGGGGCCTCGTGATGGAGCTTTTATATGGATTTTTGCATTCTTCTGTAGCTCCCCAGAATCATGCCAGATCATGAGAAATTAAAGTTGTGATGCTTCATGTATTTCAAAAGAAAGCTTCTACAACACAGTGCTAATATTTTTGCATAAAATTTCTTTGACTAACGCTTCTGAGAAAGTATAAACTGATATGACATGGTACAGAGGCAATAATAGAGGAATTATGTAAATGCAGGAAGAATTATGTAAATGTAGGCTGGACTTCAATTCTAGAATTTTTGCCCAGAGAATCTGTGCTTTCAAGTGATGCAGGCCTTCAGTTCCCTCCTTTGCCAGAAAACTTGGATTAGATTTTAGGTAATTAATTGAGATGTTAATATGTTAATTACGAGCTTGCTGTGCCCTATCCTAAGGATTGTCATCTCTCTTTGGTGGTTGCAGGAACTCCTGCTGGATGGTGAGGGCAACTGCAAAAACAGCCATTCCTCCCATCATTTCCTCCCTTGTGCAGGGAGCAGAGCAGCCTCAGAAAATGAAGTTGAAACCAAATTAGATGGCAGCAAAAATGCTGGAAGAGAACAACCTGGTACGTGTTTAGGCATTTAGGAATTTAGGAATACATCTACTGTATGGCAAGTCATTTTAAGGACAGCTTGGGAGTGCAAAAAAAAAAAAAAAAAAAAAAAAAAGATATGAGAATTGCTAGGCAGAGAAGGTGTGCATGGCAGAGCTCCAGACTTTGGGGTTATCTCCTAGCTCTGACCAAGAACATCACTGAATTTATAAGCTCTGCTTACAGCAGAATACGTGGCAGGGAAAAACTCTTCTCACATTCTCCTCTTCTGTAGGCTCTGGCATTCCAACAGGGCAGAACTCAGGAGAGGAGCTCTCTTGGCCTTTGTAGTAGTGACACAGTGTTTCCACAAAAAAAAAAAAATCTGCTTGTGTTGATAAAATGCCTGTTTACTTCCTTAACTGCAAAGACGTTTTGCAATTTCAGTTTTAGCTTTGTTGTTGTACCAGGATCTCCCTTTGAGGCTGTTGATGCTCCAGGGAGATCTTGTTTTGTGTTGTGTGTGATGTACACTGCAGTCAGATTTTGATCCTTTTTGACAACTGGAAATAAATGCTGTTGGGATGCTGGCCCGTGGCCATCAGTGGAGTGATTCCCTTGCAGGTGGCAGCAGCATCTGCTTTTTATGTTTTTAGTAGAGGCTGTGAGGTCCTCAAAGGATGAGCAAGTAGTGCACAGCTCAGTTTCTTCTCCTTCAGCTCGAGCTTGCTAATGACATTCTCACCCCCAGCTGGAAAGTGAAGTGTGAGCTGCAGCAGTGCTGCAGGTCTGCAAACAGCTGCTGCACCTCTGGGAGCCCCTGAGGGAGGGTCAGTGCTACCCACAGGGACCTCAGCCCTCAGGCAACACTGTCAACCTGAATTCTGCAGCTTAAGGGACCTTTGGGGAGCTCACTTTAGTGCCCCCAGGCGTCCTGGCAGTGTATTAATGAGGCCATAGCTCCAGCAGCACTAATCAGAGCCCAGGATGTAGAAGGGAATGATTCACAGAGAAACACTGTGTTCTCTCAGTCTGTCACTGTGGGGTGGCATTGGTAATGCCTGAGTGGGATCTGTGATATTTTTCAGTTCACATGCTCAGGGATTTCCTCTGCAGCTTCGGGAAGGGTTTTGTTTCCCTGCAGGAAGGAGTGAGAGGGGTCCCTTGGAAGGAGAGGTGAGGTTCCACAGGTCAGAGTGTGGGTGTGAAGGATGGCTGGCTGAGGTTCAGGGGCCCTGCTCAGGCTGGTGGGGTGCTGTCTTGGTTTGGAAAGACAGGTATCAGCCAGGCAAAGCTGGAGTTTCCCTTAGAATGGGGAATGTAAACCCCTCACCCCCGCCAAGTTATAATTTTACAATCAAGGGCTTTCAGACAAAGAGTTTGGGAATAGGAATAACAGTTCTTTACTAGGAATATTAACAATACAAATGTAGTAGAAAACAAAACCACCCAACCAAACCAGCAAACAAACAAACAACAATCCTGGAGAACCCTGACAGAGTCAGAGCTACAACCTGACACCCTGTTGGTCAGGGTGTTGGAAGCAGCCCACAGTGAGTCCTCCTGGAGTGGCAGATGTGATTCTGCTGGAGCAGAGATGATCCTGAGAGAAAAGGGTCTGGTGATGGTGAGAAGGGTCCAGTCTTCCTCCAGGAATCAGGTGAAGCCAGATCCCTGGTGTTCCTGTGTCTCAGTTTTATCCAGGTAGGAATGGTTGGCTCCCCCCACTGGGTGGAGCATCTCACAATGAGATGATGAAATGTGGATGTTCTGCTTTGGGGATGTCTGCTTGGGGATGTGTTAATGGCCCATTAGCAGAAAATATTCCCCTGGAGGGAGGACAGGTGGTGAAAGAGATAACAAACACTGCCCCACCTGGTTTGAACAGTCCCCAACTGCTTTTAACAAATGAAATAAAATACACACCCTTGGCTCCACAACCCATGACAGGTGCACACCAGTTTGTCTGCACAAACTCATTCTCTGAGACAGACCAGACCTGTTGTTGGATTTTCAGGAGGCTTTGTTTTGTCCTTTGTTGTAGAGCAAACTGGAGAAAGCCAGTGCTGAAGCTCAAGAGCTTCTCTGCAGAAGATCAGGGCTCTGTTCACAGCAGTGCTGCAAATGCTCCTCCAGGGGCTCTGGATGGGCTGAAGCTGCTCTGGTGGGGTGACCAGGACTGGGGAGGGTCAGCAGTGCTGGATGCCAGAGATGACTGACCCCAGGCTCTGTGCAATGCTCACCCTCACCTCCTCCTCGGTTTCTTTCTCCTCTCCTTCTGTTTGTGATGGATGTCATCACCCTCTGTTTCTCTTTGTTTCCTCCTTGCTTGGTGAAGTCCAAACAGGAGGAGCAGGGCAGTGCTTTACTCAGCACACTGGGAGGGAAGACAGGGTCACCTCTGACTGCATCACCACAAAGTGCCCAGAGCAGAGTGTGTTCCCCAGGACATGGGACATGAGCTCTGCCCTGCTGGTCAGGCCTGTGATCAGCTTGGCCATTGGCCTAACTTAGGGTGGATAATCTGAATTGTTTGCCATTTAAAAAAGCAGCCAGGGAGGTGGAAGAGTTTGATGAAGTCACATCAAGAAATAGTGTAAAAACTGATGGAGGCATGAGAAGGAATGGAGCAGTAGGGCTGTGATCCAGGAATGGAAAACGTGGATTGAAACAATGGAAAAGTTCCTTGAAGAAGGAGAAGGAGAAGAAGGAGAAGGAGAAGGAGGAGAAGAAGGAGAAGGAGAAAGAGAAGGAGAAGAAGAAGGAGGAGAAGGAGAAGAAGAAGAAGAAGAAGAAGGAGGAGAAGAAGATGAAGAAGGAGAAGAAGGAGAAGAAGAAGAAGAAGAAGAAGAAGATACTTTGAAACTTCAAAGGTTCTTTGAAGAGATAGGTACTTTTTACTAGTTCCAGGAAAGAGGCAGTGGACAAGTAAAGATGGTTTTGGTCACTTAGGCTCTCTGTTTTTGCTCTAGGTCTGTTCCAGCCTCTGCCCAGGGTCCCAGCAGTGCTGCAGGGGCTGCAGGGCCCCCTCCTGCCACCAACGTGACCAGCAACAAGCGGCTGCAGCAGACACAGGCCCAGGTGGACGAGGTAAGTGGCCCCAAGACATCTGGCTGGCTTCCTCCCTGGTGCAGCTCCTGCTCATCTGAAGGCAGAGGGTCCAGGAAATGAGATTGATCAAAGGAGGCAGACAGTACAAGAGAGATCCTGAATATAAACAGCCCTGTAGCAGGAACAGCTCTGCAGGATAAATGTGGGCATTGCTGCCAGTTCAGGAATTCCTCCCAATCAGTCTAGTTAGGAGGAAATATCATAGTAGAAGCAGCAGCTCTTGTAGAGTGTTCCTGCACTCCTAAAGGTTAGATGCTAATTTCACAGGCTGTTTCACAGAGACAGACCAGCAGCTTCTCACAGACAGATTAAAACCATCAGAATTGAGCTGCTGAGGGTGGTGCTCATCAGCAACAGCTCTATTGATTAATCATCACAATTTATTCCCAAAGAAAGGCACCCACACATGATGTCATAACAGCATCTTTAACAAATCCCCACTCCTTTTCTCGGTCTTGGAGGACCATGTGCCCGTCCCAGCTTGGATCCTTAAATTCTTGTCTTGGCTGTAATGCCAGTGTCCACCCAGCTGCTCTGGGAATGGGAACAGTGAGCACACCACTGCTCATGGGTGCAGTCCCTGAGTGCACCAGAGGGACAGCAGCAGCTGTAGCATCCTTACACCCCCACTGTGTGCACTTGTGTGCTGGGTGTTAAGGAAAGAATATTGATAAACCCCTCCAAAGGCTGAAGGAACTCATTGCTTTCTGTCTGTGTTGAAGTGCACAGAGCTGCTGTGATTCTGAAATGCCAATTTGATAAAATACACATTAGAAAATATGTACTTATGTGCAAAAAGGCCTCTATTTCCAGAAGCTTTGGGCATGCTTTAAAGATAGTAGAGAGGACCTCAAAACACCCAACTCAAATGCATTTCTTAAGATGAGTTAAATACACCTGTCAGAATGGGCTTTGTTTTTTTTGAGAAGCTTGCCTTTGTTGAAAATCTGGAACAGTGACATTCTGGTCTCCCCATTGTTGGTGCTCAGATGTGGTCACAACATCCTCTGGCTGTAGAAATGTCTGGACTAGGTTCTCTCTTTATCTCTTTATTTCTTCTTCCAGTGGGGGAAGGAATGTTACTTTTTTGTCTTTGGTCAGAACAATGGAATAAACTTCTTGATCTGAGCATCTTAGATCATGGTGGTCCTGTAATTGTTTATGTGAATGACAGGAAAAGTAACTTCCCCTAAAGGATGATAAAAATTGCCTTTTATTATCTTAAAATGAGAGATGCCTGTCAGATACATAGGGCTCCTCAAGCAGATCAATAGAGGTGGCATCAGTGAGGATAGTGAACCCCTGCTTTGTGCTTAAGATACTCTGTATTCTGACTCTTTTCACTCAGACCCATGAAAATCTGTCTTTTTGCAGAGATGACAACATAATTTTTGCAGTTACTCTTGCCCAGTATGAGGAGACAGTGAGTAGTTCTTGGATTTGAGGATTATGTGGGTGAAATTCAGGGTTTGTGGGGATTTTACCTTCCATTTGAGAGAGAGGCTGCAGTTGATACAGAATCAGAGAATGAACTAGGTTGGAAAAGACCTTTAAGATCATCCTAGTCCAGCCTGTGCCCTAACACCTCCTCAAGAACCACACCATGGCACTGAGTGCCACATCCAGGCTTTTTTTAAAACAGCTGCAGGGACAGTGACTCCACCCCTCCCTGGGCAGGTGACTCCAGTGCTCACTCACTCTTTCAGTGAAGAATTTTTCATGGGTTTGGAGTTGATAGCACATGGTCAGCAGGTCCTTTTTAACAGGTAAATCACAAGATAAGAATAGCCAAGGGAGGCACTTCCAGCACTGTGAGGCCACTGGGGTGACACTGGTTTGTGACATCGAGGGATCCAGTGTGGCCATGATGATTTTTTCACTTTTCCTTTTTTATATACCTTTATGTATTCTCAATACCCTTAACATCCATATTTGTAATTTTTTAAACTTAATATCTTAGCACAGTCTGGTATTTGGCTAGGCCAGAAGACCAAACATCTGAAAAGCCTTACAGCTGGGGACTGGAAAGCCTTATGCTGTCCTGAGATGCCAAGGACCCCTCTAAAACATATCCTGTACACTAAACTGGGCCCAGCTAGGGGGGGAATACTTTAGAATAGGGAGATGTCACACCGTTCACTTAAGCCTCTCATTGAGGTGTCTTTGTTAGATATGCAAATTTGCAAGGTCAATAAATTTATATACACGATCGACCGTGTGTGCATTTTGGCATTCCATTCATATTCCAGCGTTTCATATTCCAGAATTTCATATTCCACCTTGAGGAATTGTGGTACTGGGGGTGGCTCCCTAGAACAGAGGCTAGACAAGGTTAAGAGAATGAAGTGGGTGTTTATGAAAGGCCTCCAATAGATACACCTTGGGCAGCCAGAGCCTCCCAGAGGCTGCACCCAAGGTGGACAATGGTCACGAGTTTCTCAGACAGAAATCAGTTTGGTCCATTTGCACATCAGGGGTGAATGCTCCAATTACAGCTTCAGCTAATGAAGCCATTTACCCCCAGTTTGCTCCCCCCAATTCACTTTTGTTTATACTTTTGGAGCCTGAGGCTGTAGGGTGTCCTTGAGCTTCAGGCCCAGAGGGATTGTTCTGTCTGAATAAAACAGGAGAAGCTGGCAGGCTGGGGAGCTTTAGAGTTACACCCCAAAGCAGTACAGGGTTTGGAAAACACAAAAGCTGAAATCCTAAGGCATCAGTTCCATAAAGATACTCATGAAATATCGAAGTAAAAACCCTTTTATCTCATTTTATTTTATGTCTGGCTTTGACCGAGCCCTCGCTTTGCCCTTTTTCGCGGTTTTTCGCGGTTTTTCGCGGGGTTTCGCGGGTTTTCGCGGTTTTCCCCGGTTTTCCCCGGTTTTTCCCGGTTTTCCCCGGTTTTCCCGGTTTTCCCCCGGTTTTTCCCGGCTCTTCCCTTTCCCTGCCGGGCGGGGCTGTCACCCGCAGGTGGCAGCAGAGCCCGGGCAGCGCAGGAGCTCCGTGTCCGCACGGAATCCCCGATGCTTTTAATGCCACACCAATGCCCACAGAGCACTTCTGCTATTCCTCTGCTGGCTTTTCCCTCCTAGGAATCCCTCTAGACATCGGAGTGCTTATCTTCTACGGCCCAGGCAAACATTTATTTATTTGACAAAAATGAGATCTCACCTGGACAAGTGTTCATTGCAGCCAGGCTAGATTCAATTAGTAGTTCTGGGGAAACAAACAAACAAAACAAAAACTCCACAAACAAACAAACAAACTACAACAACAACAACAACAAAATCTCAAAAAAACTGGGTAGGAAATAGTAGAGTATTTTGTTTCAGCATTTCCAAATAGTTTAACCTTTTCACTACAAATCATTGTACCAAGATAAAAGTCAACTGAATACTAGCTGAGAAATCAATACTTTAAGAAATTATTATTTTATATGAAGTTAAGTGCTTGGAAGGTTTTGGGTTGGAAAAACAAGTAAGAAAATTTGGATTGACCAAAACGTTTCATTTTGGTTTAGGTTTGGTAGACAAGTGAAACAAATCTTTTGAGACCTTCTGCCAGTTCTGTTAAAGATTCTTTCACTACCAATTTCATCTCACTGTATTTGAATAATGTATCCTTTAAATAATTCCGGATTTTTGCAGATAATGGTTAAATTTTATTAAATATGCATAACATGGAATTCCTTATTATGGAGTATGAGAATTAACAGACCATCAGCCTCATTCACTGCTAGAAAAATTGGACACCACTGAAATTGTGACACTGTCTGACATTTGCTTTCTGGTGAATTTCTACAGGATTTCCATTTAGTTATTGGCTTGCTAGAAGAGGATTTTCATCTTACCCAATGTATAAAATACATGCATGGACAGCCCTTGCCCATTGGATATTGGCTGTGCAATGAGGTGGCCTGAGCTCGCTGCTGAGAGCTCGTGGGCTGAATTTGCTCAGGTAAAACGTTCTCCAGTTTCAAACAGGAGTTCAAATCATGGCTGAGAAGTCATTTTGCCCAAAAGACCTGCAGAATGACAAATTTTTTTTGGTGAGGAAATGCATACGTTTCCCTTAGAGTGGTCTTTATCTGGCTGGTTTCTCTGCTTCAGGTAAGGAAGGTGTTAAATGTACAAGGAAAATAATGGTTTGCTCTTAGTGATGGCAACCAAATTGTGGTATAGAGATCTTCACCATGTTTTTGTATCTGTACAAAAGAAGCCAAAAACTTTAATGGGACTAACTGTGGTATTTCATGATGTCTCTTCATTCTCTCCCTGGAAGGGCATCCAGCACAGTGTAGCTCGCTGAGCGTGGCTCCAGGCTGGGATTTCGAGGCACTGCCGCACACCATGAGGGCAGAAGGCTGGGTTTAGGATGAGGTGTGACATTCCAGGGTGTGAACAGATGGGTGTCCCTCAGCTTCCCTGTGGGAGGAGTCTCAGGTGGGTCTGTGCCTTCACAGGTGGTGGACATCATGAGAATGAACGTGGACAAGGTGCTGGAGAGGGACCAGAAGCTGTCGGAGCTCGACAACCGCGCAGACGCGTTGCAAGCAGGCGCCTCACAGTTTGAGACCAGTGCAGCCAAACTGAAGAGGAAATACTGGTGGAAAAATTGCAAGGTAAGGAGTATCAGTTCTTGTTGGGAATGGCTTCATGGCAGGAATTGCTTTCACTTGCATTTAGTGGGACTTTGCCTGCGGAATGGCACCTCTGAGTCATCGATTCTCGTCAAGGCGAGAAAGAGGTGCCTTGACCTCGAGGCTCCCCAGAAGTCAAGCAACTTTGATCTTTACCAGAACCCATAATTTCTGCAGTATATAAAATGTAGATACAACTTATGATGCTTCCTCAGTGCCTCCAAATAGGGCTGGGAAAGAATTCCATGTCAATTCTCAGTGTGGACCACAAAACCTGATCAGGTGCAGTGAATTCTAGCAGTTGGAGAAAAGAAGCTTTTTCCTTGTGGGGATCATTGATTTGATTTTTCTTTAGGATGGTAAACCATAAAAAAATACCCCAAACTGGATTCCACAAACTTCTGTGAGAAGGGAGGAAATTACAGTCTCTTATAAAGAGGGGCTGGTTAGGATAGAGCAGGACTTTCATCAACCAGCTGCCTTCTCTGCTGTCTTCAAAGTCTAATCCTTTCCCAAGAGCAGAGGGAACCTCACTCTCCTTTGCCTTTTCAGACCTTCTCCAGTATTTGTGGATTTTGGAAACTTCATCTCCTTACTCCCCTAAGGCTCATGTCTTTGCTTCTTCCTACTCGTGCACCACCACCACGAGCACTGTGCCAAAAGTCCAGCTTCATTTCCATTTCTCAATACCAACTTTCCTGCTGGCTACTGATGTCCACCCAAACAAAACCAGCTGTTCCCAAGAGAGAATCCCACATGCATCCCTTGCTAGCCTGTCTGCTAGGTCTGCTTTGTCTCTTCAATCCACAGCACTATGAAATGTAAAGCAAGACAAAATATTCTGGGTAAACTACATGTCAAAATGCTCCAGAAATGAAGGGATCTAGGTTAGAAATTCACCTGAGCAGGTCCTCTGGGCCTCTTTTAGCTGTTGCCCAAGTGATATGCCTAGAAGTGCAGGAAGCAGGGCTTTGGGGAGCTACAAGCACAGATTTTGAGTTCGGTTCACCCATGTGGCTGCAGTCACCACAGCGATCTGCACCACACTGGATCTTCCAACCCACCCTCATTCTGCTTTCCTCACTGTCCCTTCCTGCTTCCTCCTGACAAACAATCTCCCGTCCTTCCTCTGGCTCCCAAACTCTGGAAAGAGAGGGAAGAAATTAAAAAGAAAATCCCCCACTAGCCAATAGCTGTCTCTGTCCTCACCTTAGGAGGAATGGCAGCCTTGATCTGAGATGCCCATCTTCGCTGGTTTTCAGTCCTTCTGCTCGCTGGGTAGCGATGGCTGCAGCATCCCTGGAGGGCTCCTTAGCTTTCAGCAAGCCTCAGGTGGGGGCTCTGAGCCAGCCCAGAGCTGCTGTGGGCTGTGCACAGCTGCCTCTGCCCCCTCTGCTCCTGGGGGAGCGGGTTCCTGCTTTGCAAGGTATTCCCAGGAGAAGGTGCTGGAGACCACGCTGGAAACTATTCTGGCTGCCAGGGGCTTCCTGTCCCCACAGCAGCAGCACACAGAGCAGCACAAGCAGCTGCTGGGCTTCAGACATCTCCAGCTGCCTCTTCACTGACCCCAGGAAAGTGGGGAAAAGGGATCAGGTGACTCTGGCATAAGGTGGGACGTGGCCAGATGTGAGCCCAGCCACATCTGGAGTTGTTTTACTTCGGAAATTGAGTTTTTCTTTACTGCTGGGAATGGTTGAGGTTGGTCACTGCACCTTCAGCTGATGGGCAAGAGCTGGCCAGCTTTGACAAGAGGCTGTGTCCATTGTTGATTTTAAAATCAGTGTTAAACCTGGGGCCTTAACAAGCCTGTGTTTGCAGTGAGTGTTTGCAAGAGTTACAAGTGTGAGGAGTGAGTCACTAAGTAAAAGCAAAACAATCGAGGGGTTAATGTCTTTCATGTGAAAACCTGACTTTCTCTTTTTCTTTCTTATAACTTTCTTTTTATAGATGATGATCATCCTTGGTGTAGTATGCGCAGTCATTCTCATTATAATTATAAGTGAGTAATTAATTTTCTCTTTTATTTATGATCTCAATAGCTTGTGACTTAAGACTGGCTGATACATTAAAAACCAAAGCAATGAGAAAACAGATATAAAATATTTAAACTGACTAATTTGTGAATTTTCCCTTCTAGTGTTATGTTTTTATAGTGAGAATTACTGCAAAGTCCCTGGACACATATTGGCAGTATTTGTTGACATTTAATGTTTTTTTACATTAGCATGTTACATAACTTTCCCTAGGAATAAAAAGCTCTCCCTTTTTATGTTTAAAGTAAATTTTTATGCAGTCTCAGAGATCTTCCTTTCATTATGATGAGTGCCACAGTCCTGGTGTTTTCTACTTAGAACAGTAATTCTTGAAATACCTCATGCCTATAAAAAGAGGGAGAAGGCACACAGGCAAACAGGCATCTGATGAATTTTTTAAAAGCGTGTAGGTTCTACCATACCAGCTAGAACTTGAGATGTCAGTGTTTCTGAAGGCCCTTTTGCACCTCAAATCCCCAAATGTTGTTAAAAGATGGCCAAAGTCTCACTGATTTCTTTTCTGAAAAGATCATCTCATTCCAGGCAGTTGTTGTAGGGAGGTTAGCTATGAATGAACAATAGCAGTGGTGCTGGTTGGGACTCAGGGACCTTGTAATGACAGGAACTGAACATTTCATTTATGTAACCCTGCGTTAGCAACAGCTGTTAGGTGACATAACTGTAATATGGCATTAACTCCTCAAAGGGAGATTTCTTCAGATACACAATGCAGGTGGTAACCCAGAAGAGATTCACCAGAAGGCCAGACTGTGGATGTGAGTTAATTCCCAGCTCTCGAGTTACATGCCTGGTATTCAGCATGTTTCCATTTTCCTCTGTTGCTCCTGTAAAGAAGGCTTACAGGATCACCTGTAAACATGACTAAATGGAATGGGATACATGTGACAGTTTATTAGCCTTATGAATGCTGGCACCAGAGTGACCCAGAACAGTTCCAGGGTTTCGTAACACTGATACAGCAAGAATGGGAAATGGTTAGATATTAATTAACTATATTAACTGGGTACTCAAGAGGAGGAGCAGCCCTTGTTCTGCAGCCTAGAGCAGCAACCAAACAAAAGAAGATGTGCAGCCACTGAACTAATTGCTGGGTATATCTTCCCCACTGAGCATTATGTGAGTCTTAACAAGAAAGTAAAAAGTGGTCAAGATAGCTCGTAACTCCTCCATAGAAGTTTAGGCTGAAACTTATATAAGTAAGAACATTGGTGTCATTCCAGGTTTAAAATGTTGAATTAGTTTTTTGAATTTGAATTAAAATGTTGTAAAATTAAAAAAAAAAAAAAAAAAAAGTGCAGGTTTGACATGGGTTAGGTTGAGTTGAGGGTATTTAATCACAAACTTGAGTCACATTGTTCAGCTCATGCCGTGGCTCACCACAATGAGATCTGGTACCCAGTCAGTGAGATTTGAGTGTCCTTGTTGTCAAATTAATTTTTCAGTCTTTTGATTCTTCTGTGATAAGTGCCTGAAGGTTGCAGCTCCAGGAAGGACCGTGTGTTTTTAACTCAATGCTGTATTTATTTACAGTAGCTCTCAAGTGTATCTTTAAATCCTACAGACATCAAGCATCCAAGTGCTGTTAGACAAGGCCTGCATGACTTTTCCAGTCTGTGACTGGAGTGGGTACAAGATCACCCCCTGCACCAGGGGTGGCTGCAGATGCAGACAAACTGAGCCATTCCTCACAGCAACAAGCTGCCATGGGTGCTGGAATGGGCCAGGCTGCCTGCTGCAGGGAGCAACACCACACACAGCTTTGCAGGTGTTGCTGGGGCTGGGGACAGCAGCTAACATCCCTGTCAGTCCTTGCCCTTTCTGCCTTTTGAGCCACAATCTCCACTGCTTTCTACTCCAGTTTTCTCCTCCAAAGACACAGGAGGAGCATGCCCAAGTCTGCCAGAAAGGAACACTGCGTGCCTGACACGCTCCTTTCAGCTAAGATGTGCTAAAGATGCTTGCAATCCTCTGACACCACATGCTCTGTAAAGCACAACAGGAACTGTAATAACTCTTGGGTTTTGCCTTTTTTTTTTGTTTTTTAATCTTTCTTTCCTTCTGCTTCGTTTCCCAGTTTATTTCTCCACTTGAAAAAGCAAAGAAGGAAGACTTGGCACAACTTTGTTCATATCAACCGACGATATCAGTGTTCCTTTGTTGAACTCCGCTTTTTAATTCCCGGTGTCTTGGGATTTTTGCTTGTAATAACCCATGAGCATTCAGTGTGGTGTATTTTGGAATTCTGTTGTTTCCACAAGAAACTGTACCAGCTAAATACTGCCAAGTAGTTCCATACACTGTCTAATCACTGTGTCTTAAAATGTGTATGCACTGACCTTCAGAAACTGTAGTATATGAAAAGCATCCTAAAACATCTCAGAATCAGAGAATGCAGCTGTGGGGAAGCTCCTGTTTAAAGGGACACTATCAGGTGGATTGGACCCAAATCTGAAGTTGCAGCAAACATTAGGACCAAAATTCTCAATCTGAGCTCCTAAAGTTGGATGGCAAAATCCATTGTCAGATACATCTGTTACTCCCATTGAAGAGAGTGATACCTATAAGTATTCATGTAAGATATCATATTTCAATTTAGCCAATCAAACACAGACTTTTTTGAGATTAGATGCAGAATCCAAGTCAAAAAACTTATTGTCTGCAGAAAATAAATAAGACTGGTTTATCACCTTTTATGGATTTAATTTTTTTCCTTATGGAAAGCACCTCATGGTGTTCTAAACAACCAAGATGGCCTCAATATGAAAGCCAGAAAGAAAAAAAAACAAAAAACAAACAAACAAAGAAAAAAGACATGTATTACAGCCAAAAAGCATTAGCTAGCACAGTCCTGAAAAAGCCAAGTGAAATGCAGAAGTGGTAATGCAAGCATCACAGATGACTCAGGTAGAGTCTCCTGCTGAAAACTCGAGGCACCATTTGTCAGGATTCATGGGACATCTCTTGAATCCCCAATAATTAGGCCCTGACTTAAAGCCCGTGAGCAGCACTGGTGATGTCTGTGGCTGCCCAGCTCTGTTGGAGGAAGCTGCCTCTGCAGCTGTTTGCAGAAATGGTCCCCACTGCCAGGATCATCTAAAATCAGGAAGAAGGTAAGGGGGAACAGTGGGGAGAGGCTGAGAAAGGGAAGGGTGCCTAGCAAAGCTTTCCTGGAGAAGAGGAAGGAACAGGAACACTGTTTGAAGTGGTGGTGTTAATAGGCTTTAAAAATTGATATTTTAATTTGTGCATGTGGCTAGTTCAGAAACTGTAGTGTCATCTTTGTAAAATGCTCAGCTGAGATACCTATTATACTCAATTAATTGAAACTAACATTTGATGTTATTAAAAGAAATTATATGTTGTGACTTGAGAGAAAGTTCTTGTATGTTCTTGTGAATTTGTTTCTTTCTAAAACAGTGAATAGTTTAATCATCCTTAACCAAACTAAAAATGAATTAATCAAATTTTGAGCCAAGAAATTCAGGAAAGGGTCTTTTCAGGATAACTCCTTCAGAATTTCTAAAAAGAATTCATAGAATTGAAAAAAATAATTATTTGATGGGTTGGGGTTTTTTGTCTGCAATTTAATTAGGGAACAGAAACAGTGATAATAGCAGTGTAAAGGCTCCCACTGTGGAATATCTCTCTTGACATAGTTTTAGATTGAAAAAAATGGAGAGCCTGACCAGTTTGTTGCTGTGAATCCATATGTAAATTGTGCTGAAGTAGAATTTTGCAGAGAGAATAAGTAATGATCAATTGAAAGGTTCCAGTTGCATTTCCCCCTAAATATTTATCACTTCATAGTCACATGTACTACTTTGTATCATTAAGTTATAAGTGGCCCCAGTCCTAATGGAGCTGAATATTCAAAGTTAGTAATGTAATACTGGACTCCCTGGTATGCCCTGATCACTTCAGTCCTTCAGCTGGGTGAGAACACAAACAATTCTGAAATCCTCATGGGCTGGACAAAAGTTGTAGCAGTGATGAAAGGCCTGACTCTGTGAGGTGCCTAAATGAGCTTTATATGAGGTGTATAAATGAGCTTTCACTGGTGGAGGAATGAGCCATCCAACTTCAGGAGCCTTTTTAAACTGCTAAGGTAACTGGGTAGCTGACATGAAGGAATCATCTGCTAGGAGTGACACCCTGCCACCCACTGAGCGTGGTGTCCTCACAGGGCTTCTCTACTGAGCAAACTCATGAGATGAAGACAGCTTTTGCTGGAGGTGGTGCAATCAGGAAGGTGAAATGCTGATACTGAGCCTTAATGCGGATGTTCCTTCTCCTCTGGGAGGCTGAACTGATGCTCAGCTGATAGAACTGCAAATACACCTTAAAGAGTTTGAATCCTCTAGCTGCAAACACACAGAGCCCCCAAAGGAAGCTGCAGTGGGAGTGCTGCAAGGATGCAAAGCTCACATCCTCCCAGCTAATGTAGTTCAAGCGATTCACTTAAAAATCAAAGTGAGACCTTTAGGTGAGAGTGGAGAATAGAAACCTCTCTTTGTGGAATGTGGACCCATTCTCTCTCAAAACTGTAACTAATGGGGATGACTGCTAAATATAAGTGAGAATTTGCACGGAAGAGTTAAGAAACCTGCCTTCTAGTGGGTTTTAGAATGTTTGTGAAGAGACTATTTCCTCCTGTGTGGTAATGAAATACGGTAAATTAATGTGTTTAACTTTTCCAAGCTGTTTGCCCACGGTGTGCTCGTGAATGCTCAATGTTTGCTACTACTTGTGCTGTGGTGGTTGGTTGTAGTTGGTGAGATAAGCCATGTAACCTTTCTAATTCAGCCCAGGAAGCATGAACAAGTGTGTCTTTCCCTGATGCACAGACCCAGAGCTCCGCTGCTCTTGCAGAGGGTTAAACCTTCAGCAGGAGAATATGGTAATACAGGACTGTTCAGGGTCATAGATTGTGCAACAGCATCACATATGTGCAGGCTGGTGCAGGGCACAATCTATATAAACACAGTTGGAGATCTTATTTGTGTTGAAGCCAGTATTGATTGCTTTCCACTCGCTGCTCCTATGTTTGAAATGTCCATGCAGTTACAACTGCCTGCCTGTAAATTTTCCATGAAAAATTAAGTCATTCTTGTTCAGTCACCGCCGATGAAAATTTCAGCTCCTGCTCTGCACCACTGACTATTGCCTTGGCTCTTCCCTTGAGCTGGTAAAGCATCACAAAAGGGCTTCCTGTTAGTGATTCCCTGGCAAACCCTCATTGCTTTCTGACTGCTACCTTGGGGACCAAACTGAAGCCTCTTCTGGCTGGAAGCAATGCTTTTGATAGCTTTATCCAGAAGCAGACATTGTTTGAGACCTGTGTATTCCATCCTTACGAGAAGCTCCTCCTCTGCTTTCTGGAGCACAGCTGTACAGCAGGAGATGCCCCTCACACACAGCACAGCTGAAAGGAAGGGGTTAACAGCTGGCCAGCTGCTGCTTGGCTTCTCAATGATCTTGTCAGTGACCATCAGCTTCTGAGCTTGAACAAGTGTTGCTTGCACCCACTGTCAACAGGCCACTGAGGTCCTGCTTGGGTGTTACACTTTCTCTCAAATTTAGCTCACTTGCAGTAACACAGATGGGACCTTAAACCCAAAACACAGACGTGGATTTAAATCCAAAACCAGTGTTGCACAGAACTTGGCAGGAAAACTTAGTGTGGAAGCCCTAATGAGGTACTTGACCTGATTTTCACTTGACAGCATTACATAACAGCACAGTCAATCCAACAGAGTCAAACCTAATCCAATACTATTAGAAGGAGGATGGGAGAATCTGACAAAGATTCTGAATGTAACCCAGGATCTGTATGAGCAAGGGGTGGTTTAGAAATGTAGTCAGTTGGTTTTCTGAAGCTGGCACTTTGATTCATTCAGTTGCAACCTGCATGATGTTAGCCCCAGGAACAGTTTAGGCAAGTAAGCTTTGGCTTTCTTCTTTTTATGTAGTGATATGTAAACACTCAGTGATGGAAGAGCAGGACATTATTGACTGTGCAAGGAATGAATTAGGACAGCCTCAGTCTGCTGTGCTTTTGTCTGAGCAGCAAGACCTTTTAAAGTTCTACTCTTTCTGTCACTGCTCCTCTGACAGGGCTTCACCTAACTTTAATTTTATGAGCAGCTGGATTACTTCTTATCTGAATACAATGGATTTTAGCTCCTAAGAGCAAGTTCTCGACTTGACATCGACATTTAACCTAGGGAGCACTTGGGTATGATCCAGGATTTACATCTCAGCCCTGCTTCTCCTGCTCTTTAAACAGGGAAGAGGGCTGAACCAGCAGCAATATAAGGCACTGGACTCCCTCCCAATGTACACAGTGAGTATTAGGGAAAGGCCTCAAAGTCTCTTTGATCTGGATTTGCATCCTGACCTGAACTTTAGACCTGTAACAGGTCATAACCGTTGGGCCTTCTGTCTCATCAGATGACTGAGATGGTTTTCCAGCCAGTTCTTCCTCACCTTATGTCAGTCCCTGTTGCTAGACAAGATACATTTGAGCCAGAGAAAGAACCCTCAAATTAGCTTCTTTAAAAGCAAAATTAAAAGGCTGAAGAAAGTAGTTTGAAAAAAAAGGAATTGTAGCTAGAGAAATTACTGGTTGAAGGTCTCTCAAACAGTGACATTACTGTCAGGAGGGATCCTAGTTTGGGATGCATGAAACAACCAAACCAGAACCTCACATCAGTTGTTCTTTCTCCATCTGGTCTACTTCAGAAATACTTCAGGAAAGGATTTTGTTTTCCTCTTCAGTTAATTTCCCTTCCTCAGTTGATTAATCTATGTCTCAATGGATGTGCTCAGTACTTTTTCTGCTCCATTGAGAACTGTAGGACTCTCTGCCTTTAAACACATGCATAAAAAGAGATCTGAGCCACCCAAGGAGTTTACCTTCCTTCCTGGTGCACTGACATTTAGAAGCTACATCTTAGAATAAAGCAAAAAAACTGTGGCAGTCTGGTTACATGCAGTTTTGGTGGAGTAAACACTTGATTATTCAACAATGAGTCACTCCTGCAGTAACCTCATTCTGTCATGAGTGTATCACATCTGCTAACTCTCCAAAGCAAAGACCAGAACCTGCACGGCTTCAAAACATGAATTCAGCCTCGTGGTTTGCACGTAACACTCTATTCAACCAAAGAAGCCATGTGCTGTAAGTTTAAAAAGACAAACTAGTTGTTCTCAAAGAGAAAATATCATAGAGAACAAAGACAATTATGGAAAAAACCTTCTCTCTTTAGCTCTTCTCACAGTGTCTGGCTTATCCATAATTCTTCAAGTCTTTCTGTTCTCTTAGAAAGACGTTGTGGTTTGGGAGTGCAGAGTATTTGGAACACAGAATATTGGGGCTGTTCTGCCCCCTGGGTTGAGTCCCTGCCTTCTGCCACGCTGTCACTGTTGCCCTCAGCCAGAGCTCAGGTGGGCCTTGGCTGAAGCAGAACCTCCTCCCCATAACATCCAGCTCTCCTCAAACCTCCGCTCTCTGCTCCACAACACCTGAGGCAGAACACAGCTCCTGGGTCTTCATTTGGTTCAAAATTGTAGGATGCAAAAGAAGGCTTAACAACAGCATTTTTGATACACTACCTTAACATTGGAACAGCTCTTGTAACAGTAATTTCACCAATTTCGTTGGAAAGAGAGGAAACAGCAAATAAGGATGTTGTGGTAATCACAATTTCATAAATTGGGAAATGGTCCAAGTGAAATATTGCTAACATTCAGTAAACTCCTTTTCAAAAGTGGCTCTACCTAAAAGCTCTACCTAAAAATTTTAAATTTTATATTAAAATTAGGCAATGCTTGTCTACTAAATTCAAATACTTTAGATGAATTATGACAGATGGTAGAGTTTTTTCTGGACAATGCAGGAGATAGATGCAGGAAGGATGGTGCAGCATTCTTTGCAGAGAGCACCATTTGGGGCATCCTAGCCCAAGACATGGGGCTCCTGGCAGCTGCAGGAGTGGTCAAGGACTGCAGTCAAATCAGGATTTCAGAGCATCTGGGGCAGTAAAGATCCAGCCTGAATGTCCACTTTGTCCTAGAGCAGTTTGGGCTCAGTAGTGGAATCTTTTTGACACAGCATGATTATTTTGCTCACTCTTGACCCACCCCAGTGCCTGTGCTTGTCCACCTGTAAATGGTCCAAGGTGAGGATAAAAAATCCCTTTGTTGAATCCATTACATTCCTGTCATATATATGTGAGCACATGGTAGTGGTTTGAGCTTTTCGTAAGGAAAAGCTTGAAAGAATTACATCAGTTTCTCCCCTGATACGTTGCAGGTTGGTTTAAAGTAAAATTTAATAATGGCAGCTGCAATGATTTTCTTTGTAAGACCAAGGATTGAGATAGTGCATCTAATGGACCTACAAATTCACAGATCCACAATGCATAATTTTTTTTTCAGAAGTTTAGCTATTCATGTTTATAGTGTTGATCTGAAGGTTTGCTAAAATTCTTTTATGAATGAAAGTAGTCTTGGCTGGAACTGAAAATTCAGTGATCGGTGTGACTACCATGCCATTAGCAAGCTACTAAATAATGCAAGTCCAGCCTTTCATGAAACCCAAAGGGAAAAAATATTCTGATTAAAAGTAGAAAGGTATGGTAAAGACTATGGGTAAAAAGTTTAGCCATTACTTATTTACATATTATTTAAGCAATTAGCAGCCATAAAAATAGTCAAATAATTAGTTTTGAAGCTTAACTATAGATGAATTTTTTTTTTCTCATTAGAAAAGCTAACTTCAATCCATCTTTCATCTACTTTTCCCCCAGACAATAAAATGCTAATATTGCTATGACACACTCACAGGTCTGCACAACAAAATCTTACAGTTAGCCCACTGTTTGTCACGAAAAACATCATTATTTTTGTAAATGAAACATCCTCTTTCCCCCAGTCACACACGTGGTAAAATATTACTCACATTAGGTTTATCAGCATCACTGAAAGATTAGAAATTAGCACCTCCTACTCAGGAGCGGGACTTAAAAACATGATTTGTCTGCTGCAAAAATACATTCTGAGGGGGAAGCACCAACTGTGTGGAGGTTAAAGTTTTATTTGACAACTCCTATTCTTTTTTCCTTCCCCTTTCCAAAGGAAGTGCTTGTATATGTAGACAGGCATTTGCCATTTGGGTGAGATGTTCTCCTTCCAAGCATGAAAGAGATGAAGCAGCCACTATCTACTGTGAGCAACCTTTAGTTTGTTTTGCAGCATAAAAAGTCCTCTAAGTGGCAATAGATGAACTCTTATTATAAACTTGTTATGCTCATTACAGGAAATGAGTTCATAGCCAGCTAATTAGTATTTTGCTTAATGACTTATGCTTGAGTCTTAGCACAGAAGAGCAGCCTCTGGAGGTGTTTGTGCAATCAGCTCAGCACTGTAGTGTCTCAGACTCACCAGCCTGGAGCGAGGAGCAAGGCATGCCCTGGTCTGGAAGGGACTTCTCCATGTGCCACTTCAACATGTGCCTAAGCACGCAGGCAATTTCTGCTTTCTGTTTAACACAACAAAAAAACCCCCTCGTTTATCCTTGCTAAATCCAGGCCTGGCAGGGAATCTGTGCCATGTTCTAATTTGGAAGAGGAAAAACCTTTCCTTTAAATGATAAAAAAATTAGGGAGGAAAAGGAGACTGCTGGGGTTGCTGGCTCTGACGTCCGCTGGGAGCAGGGCTGCCTTTGAGGCTGGAGCAGCTTGTATGGGGTTTGTCTTGATGAGGTTTGAGAATCTCCAAGGCCCAAGGCTTCACAACAAATTCTGTCATTGGGTGTGTTCAATGCCCTACCAAGGCTGATAAAAGTGCAGGATTTTGTAAGTGCATGTGGTTTATGGTTTTGCCTTTTTGTTCCAATCTGATTAGAGTCCAATTCAGATCTAGTGGAATTATGTGCAACCCTCCTTTTTCTTCAAAGAACTTCCATTGACATCAAGAAATTTTCTTTCCTTCTTGTTGCCAATGGTCTAAGGCAGATGTGATCAGGCTGAGGACAGCAGTGCATTCTCTCCCCTGTGTGTGTGTGTGAAGCCTGCTTCTCTGACACTGAAACTGGAATAGGCATAGAATCAGATTCAGGAATCTGCTGAAGTCTGAGGCCAGTGACAAAATCTTGAGTGGCTATTAAGTTACTAGGCTGGCACCAAAGAAAAAAGAGGATTTACTCAGATTACTCTTTCTCCTCACAAGTATCCTTGGCAATGCCACACCTGTTTCAAATGCTGATGGAATGACAGTGCAAAATAAAAACCTTTCTTCTACCTCTTTCCTTGTAATTCTTCAAGCTTTACTTCCTGTGAAGGGAATAATCAGAAAGAAGTTTCCAGTTGCCCTTTTAAAAGCCCAAACTCCAGACCAAATCTCTAATTGCATTCTTTTAAAGGCCACACAGTGGTGTTAAGCTCTGTAGTAACATATTCAGAAAGGACCTGAAAGTCGGTGCTGAGAACAGCATCTCTCACCTCATAGACTCAGCTGTACTGAGCAAGGAGCTGTGATTTGTGCCTCTACAGAAAACAATCCATTTGCACCTTATTGGAACGATCTGGAGAGGAAAAAATAATGTTGTGGAGACCAGGACATTTCTTAAAGTGCTTTACCTGGAGGTCAGTGGAATTTCATTTATAAATGATAAAATGCATGTATTTTGATGCTGAAATTGTGATGACTTACAAAGTTTGATATTACTGTACTTTTCTGTGAACGGTGATTTTTTTGAAGTGGTGAACATATTTTCCAAGAATATCGTAGACATTTGTAACATGTATGTTTGTGCCAATAAATCTTGTTTTAAGAAGTTGGAGTCTGTGTCATTCTGTTCCCAGCACACAGGGGTTTACAGACAGTTAAGCAGCTTCAGCTTTCCTTCCCTCTCTGTGTTTAGTACCAGAGACTTCTAGAAATGAAGGTTTTCTAAGTCACACCGGATTTTTATATGTTCAGTATAATAGAAAATAAAGAGTTCTGCTGTACAAAGAGTAACGAACCCTGTACAAAAATATACAAACATTAACAAATGGTGAATAGGAGCAGATGAGAAAATATATGAAGTGCATTTGACCACATTCTTCATTTTTTTAATGATAACTTGGGTTTCTTTTTTAAGGGGGGCATGGTGAACTTGGGGAACTCAATGCTATGAAATACTGATATGGGTATGATACTGATACAAAAGAAGGGTTTTCAGCTAGGGGAATACAGACTCTCTTGCAGGCTCCTCTCCTGCCTTAACTTGAAGCAGCTGGTGCTGGCCACTTGTGTGATGGATTAATGGGGCATGGTAACTGTTGCCATGGTTATTCCTAATGAGCAATTAAGCCCTTTGAAGAGACAAGGGTTGGAAGCTGCTTTTCTCCCCTTCCTAGCACCTACACCTAAATTTTAAATTGCATAAGCATCACAGTAACTCCCAGGTAGCTCCACACCTTCAATGCATTGAGGGTATTATTCAACAACTTCTCTAATTTTGTTGCAAATGATCTCAGAACACATAAAAGGCACTTTACTGTCTCTCTCCCTACCCCAAACCCAGGTAATGTCAAGATGCCTTTTTCAAAGGAGGTTCTTTATTAGCAAAACTATAGATTTGTCCTTGGTAACTCAGTGCACCTGGCAATCAATTGGGGACACTTTTGAGTCTAAAAGGAGACAAAGCAATCACTGATTTCATACATTGCACATTCTGGTCTAAGTGAAGTAGCAAATAAGGATGAAGTGAGAAAGTGAATTATGTTGACTGGTGTAAGTGAACATGATATTAAAGAACACAGCAAATTGATCAAAGCCCAAGTGAGGCTCATTAAGGGGGCACAAGGGGCTGATGCTCCATGAGCACTCTTACACCAAGGTTGTGTAATTAGCTCAGTTTTATTGGGAAAAAAAAATCACAATTTCTGACTTTTGAGCTTACATAGAATTCTAGCAAATGATAAAACCACGTGAAAATGAAGTTGTGTTTAAAATAATGGAGATATTTACGTGGATATGGAAGAATCAGTAAGATTATATGAAAAATCTATTTTTCATTCTGGTCAGATAGATTTGCATAATTCATGGCAGTTCAGGGAGGAGAAAGAAGAACTGCTTCCTAGGGATTATTAAATTATGTGGGGTGATGAACTCTTGGGACATGCACATGCTTTGGAAAGTCAATACCAGACAGTTCAAAGACAAAACAATCCTTGAAGTGACTGCCTGTACACTTTGCTTTATTAGCTGAAGTACCTGAAGGTAAGTGAATGAATAAGTGCTTGTATGTGTTCCTGAGAGTTTTAAAACTTTAAAGAAACATCTCATGTGACTAAAAATGGTCAAAACTGCAATCTGAGAAGAAAAGTGGGTAAACTGCTCAATTTCCAAATGAAAGAGAGCAAGGCAGTGGTAACTACTGTAGAGCCAAGGCAGGTTTTTTTTCGCTTTCCCAAGAATTTCTAATCTAGGGGAACAAAACCTTGTAACACCTCCTGTGGTTGGGCAGCCATGCTGTGGTAACCATAAACAGGACATTTTACTAGGGGAATTTCCTGGCACTGAGTTATTATACTTTTAAGGCTGTTTTTAGAATGATTCTGAGAAGTAACACCCTTGTCTTCTTCCTTATAATCTGAACAGGATAATTAGAATTTAACAGCTGTTGGCTGACTGCTCTACAAAGGCAAGTAAAGCCTGGTGTTTCTACATCCTGTTGGCCATAGCACAGATTTACTCTGTAGAATGTAGTCAGTGGGTTTGATAATTTGAATTCTCACCCTGCTGTACAGGGTGTACTTACCTAATGACTGGCAGGTTGTTCTTCTTGCTAGAAAATGTACAATACAACACCAAGCTATGGACACATTCTCTGGCTCAGCCTAGAAAACACCTGCTCCACAGTGCAGTGACAGCAGGAGCTGGAAAGGCTCCCCAGTACCATCCAGTGCATGCTCCTGTGACAGAATCTGTAGTAATCTGTATAGACAGTGCACTGAAAGAGCTGCCTAGATCAGGGATGTTGCCGAGCACCACACAGCCCTGCATCGGTCCAGGTTTTGTTAAACTTCCTTTCTAATGATCTAAGAAAGGTACACAAGAGAGAAAACCAAAAATTCCCACCACTCTGAGTCAAATGAACAGGGAGACAAGAGGAATTCCTTTCCTCAGCTCAGGCTGTCCAGTGAGTCAGCTCAGTTTTGAATAGGATGCAGAAAGGAAGCATCTGAAACTGTCATGCACCAAGGAACACTGGGGTTAATAGTGATTGAGGATCTGGGAATATAAACCAGTAATTACAATGCACACACAGCCCTGGCAAAGAATACGTTAATCTCCTTTTAATGGCTCCCTCTGAAGACACCTACAGGTTTCAGTGACAAAGTTCAATCATTTTATCACCAGGAACTGTCTGGATTAGTTTGCCATCCTTTTACCTGCTTATCAATCGTCATTTCATAACCACACACGCTCCTGGCGTGCTGCAGTCCTCTAGAAAACTCCATCTGAGCTCCACTTCTGAGCTGGCTCAAAACCTCTTTTGATCCTTCTGCTTACCATCTGGGCACAATGTATAGTTCTTACTCTTTTGTTTGCTGTTTTCTTCAGTTTGACTGCCCCTGTCCTCCTTAGGCATCCTGACAGTCCATCCATACACACTTGCCAGTTCCCTCTCATCTGACCCTTGCAGTTCTCAGATCTCTGCTCCGAGTAAAGGTTTGCCAAATGCTGTACAGGGTGGCACAAATGTTTTGGTGTCTGTACTGAGGAAACCCGAAATATCTTACTGCCATACTAGAATTTCTCACAACTGCCTTTACCCTCCAACCCCCATGCAGTCATCCTGTTACACTTGCTGGGTTTTTTAATCTCTTTTTCTTACCTCTATAGTTTAGGACCAACAAAATTATCATCGTTGAATCAATAGTAAGCAATATCCTCAACAATGAATTTGATCCAAATTCTCCTGCCTCTGTCACCAGAACAAATCCTATTGATACATCCAGTGCCCAGCCAGATAGCAGCCAGATGACCTGAGACACTGCCTATCAGTCACTTAACAGTTTCATTTCAGTCTTTGGTTTTAGTCAAAAGTCTCACAGTTTGCGTGGCTTTTTCTCCCTCCAGAGGTTTTCTGTACCGAAAACCCACAGGTTTTTTTTAACCAAAAGTAAAACTTGCCTGTGGGGAGACCAAAGGAGATGCTGCTGAGGGCAGTCTCCCCTCTGATCTCTTACACCTGTGTTAATTATCCTGGAGTAGAAACAGCCTTGCCCTCACAGCCAGGGCATGATAAAGAGTGAGTGAGCTGGGCAGGGTCAGTTGGAGGCTGCTGGCTGTGCTGTGCAGAGCCAGGGACAGGAGGTGGTGCCAGGGCCAGCAAAGGTGAGCTGCTGCAGGTGGGACAGACAGGGTGAGGGGGCTGTGCCAGGGACAGGAAGGAGTGACCAGAACTGAGGGAGAGACAGAGCCCGAGCTGTGTGGAGCTGCTCTTGGAAGATACAGAGAAAAGGTGTGGGAGACTTTTTGGATAACAAGATGCTGATACTTGAAGCCTTCTGATGGTTCTAAGGAAGCACCTGGAGTGCAGTGTCCATGTCCACTGCCGCATATTAACTGCGACACTTGCCTACACCACTCACCAGCTGAGGTATTTCTTGACAATTCAGGCATCTCTGTTCTCTTTGAATGCCTGTTGAAAATACTGTTATTTTGGGGTGCCTATGGCTAGCAGCTAGATGCAAAAAAGCAGAGTCTTTGTTAAGGAGAAGGCATCTTTGGATAGCCTTAAGCACAAGTATCCTCAAGGCCTGTCTTGAACACAGACAAAGAGCCAGCCCACATCTTCTACTGCAGCTGGGCCTAGAATTCAGAACTGTATGCAGTGAGAAAGCCAAGCTTGGCTGTACAAGGGTGGTGCTATGCCCATTATGAGCTTCCCTTGCCTATATGGAGATTTATCAGCTCTCATGGAGGATACTGAAGTGTCTTCTGATGCCAGTAAGACAAGGTATCGCTGTGTCTGGGCTTGATCAAAAATGGCCTTTGGGTAGATCATCAATACTCAGTTAAGTGCAGTCTGAACACTTCTTCAGCCTTGTACAACACATCATGGTGTGAGCCTGGAAAAGAGAGGAAGCAAAAGACACATAATCATTAAAAAGGACTTCTTCAGCATATAACCTGTCTGCTCCTGTTTCATCCACACATGAGAGACATGTCAAAATTCAATCCACTCAAACTAGCAGCTTCTATTCCTGATTGTTTTCTCTTGCCAGCACAATCTCTGGGGGGCTTCTGTGCAGATTTGCAGAACCATCTCTGCACCTTAAAATACCCTGACAATGTTGTCACTATATATCTGCACTGCCAGAAAGCAGGTTGCCTTTTAAACTTTCTTTTCCCATAAATAAACAAGTAAATATTTAAAAAGAGAGGTTGTCTTGATTTTAAAACTGCCTTAATGGAGGGGAAAACCCCAAAGAACAAAACCCCCCCTGTTTTTTGGTTTCAGCTGTCCAGCAGTGCAGCCACCTGCCTGCTGCAGCTCCCTGAAGTGGCTCTGCTGGTGTCAGGAGGCATCCAGAGAGCAGAGCCACAACCACCCCATGGTGCCCAGCCTGGGAATGTCAAATAGGGGCAGTCACTGCAGGCAGCACTGCACTGTGACCACAGGGGCACTGTCAGTCACTGCTCTAAGGAATTTATTTCACAAATGATGCCAACATAGGCTAAGAGGGTCACACTCGATCTCAAACGCAAAATAAATTTGGTCACAACTTGTCTGTCTGGGATTAAACTGCATTGTCCACCCCTTGGGTTAGCCATTCTGCTGTAATTGGCATTCATTTTAATAGTTTTTCAGAACTTTTTTTCATCTCTTATATATCAGTTTCTTTTGCTGAGGCTTCGAATTTCTCAAGTATTTTCAAAAAATAACTGCGTTTTTCTTTGTGGGTTTATCACTGTCTCCTTCTTCCTCTCTGCTTCATCCCACCTGTTCTTTGTTTCATGGTGCTGAAGGAAATATTGTTCTCTGTCTGGTCTACAATAGCTATTACTTCTCAAGTAAGTTCATTAACTCTAAAATTCCCCACTTTCTTTGTGGAAAAAGTGATCAGATGATTTGCATCTAGCCACAAAAGTTGCACACTTTGCTTAAGCCATCTTTGCATTATCCTGACACCAGGGCTGCTTCCTATACATTGACATTCTCTGTTTTGGCATTGCTCAGATTGACTGATCATGTTGTCTTGCTTGTCATTAATAGAATCTTTCAAGTCTTGTTTAAAAAACAAGTATAAAATATAAATACACCTTGGTCTTCAAATGAAAGGCTGAGTTTCTTACGTGTTTTAGGCCTGCTCTGTGCTCTTGCAAGCATCAGGAAACTCTGCATCAACATGAAGAAGTACCTGTTGATCCCTTCATGGAACATCTCCAAAGTCACGAGCCAATGTGAAGCATGTTGCCTGCAGCTGTACAAAGGCTCCCTGTGTCATGAGCTGCATGGGAATGACCTCACCAGCTGAATGGAGCTACTGAACCAGTTATGGATGCAGTCTGACAGTCACAGAACAAACATGACTCATTCAAGAACATTCCCTACCTTCCTTTTTAATAACTGGTTTCTCCAAAGTCAGTAAAGTAGAACTGAAGGGAGAACAAAGAGTTCTTCAGGGAACTCTGCACAGTGTTCTCACACACCCTGGCTGTGCTGCAGGAGCACATTTGAAACAAGAGCTCCACATCAATTCCATCTTCCCTGGCGGTGTCCCAGCTCTCACACCTCCAGCAGCAGATAGAGACATGCCAATACTAACAACAGCAATACCATTACTAAGGAATTAATGGTCCTGTGCCCTGGATTTAAAACCAAAAAGCTTTAAAATACTAAATGTGCTGCAGAGACCATCATCCATGATTATAATAATGATAGCGTTGAGATGAAAACAGGCTTTTGCAAATAAGGAGATTTGTGTCTAGTTTGACCATCAAAGCTTGTTTTTGTAATTTGCATACAAGACTGCTCAACTTTCACACTCAGTTTTCTTGACAATGAGCTAAGAAATTAATTCCTGGCATGCTTTTGCTTTTCCACCTTGCAGTAAATCAATTATCACTTTGATAAAACTTTCTGACCAAGTAGACAACAGAAATTACAATATATCAGGTTAAACTTTGAAAATTAGAGTTTTATTTGTAAAATATTTTTGGTATTATAAAATCTCAACTCCACCAATGCCACTGACAACAAAGAAAAAAATCCTGTTTATATACAGGGAACTGAAGCTTTGTTTCAGATGAAGCTATTAAAGCATGAAAGTAGTAATGCAATTTTTAAATGTGGAATACACAAGTCCTCATACTAGGTCTCCTCCTATTGTGTCACTTTGCTTGTAGTGGACTGATGCTACAGGATTGCTGTGGTATCCCAAACTGGAAACAATGGAATGCATTCACTTCAGCAGCAGTGGCTGTGCTTGGACGGGCTCAGTGCAATTTTCAAGAATATTTTGTTAATATTCTCCCTATACAATTCCTTGTACTGTAATCCAATGTGTGTCTGGTAAAAACTTCATTCAAACAGACTTGGCTTCTGTGACTGACATCTGACATTAACTCAGTGTGAATTGCAAGATTCTCCATCTCATGGTTTGAGGTGTGGGGTGAGGCCCTCATGATGTGATGTCTCTGGTCTTGGGCATTGATTTGTATTTCTGAGGGACCCGAGTCCAAGTTCTAACCATCGAGTTTGTAATGAGGTAATAGCTTATAGATAGGGACATAATATGCTTTAATTGCATTTTAGAACTTGAGGAGGTGTTTTCTCAGTAACAAGTCAGCTTATGACAAGAAAAGTTAATTCATTGGTTATTAGGTTTCAGTGGAGTCTAAATTCTGTCATTTTAAAAAAAATACCCTTTTCTGGTTTGCTTTCTGAAGTGCCTTCAAGAGTAGGACAGCATCCTCCCTGACTGCTATCTTCAGCATTAAATGAAAGCAGCAAAAGGTACCAGCATTGTTACCAACAACAGCTGGTTGGTAATGCACAGTAGGTGGGCAGGGCTGGGGAAACAAAATGATAATTGTAAATTACCCATATCAATAAAGGGAATGAAAGGTGGCTGGATATGTTTCTTAAACCCACTGGAAAGAAAGACAATGCTCACTTAGTTCTCTATCCAGACCCAAATAAACCATGAGCCCTACAGCATTTTCATAAATGCCTGTGGAAGGCATATCTCACAGCTCAGCCTTTTTGGCAAGGTAAGATTTCTTTCATCTTTCTCTTTTGTTTGAGTGACTCTGTTTTTCTCAAATATAGTTTGTTTGGTTTCCTGTAGCACAGCCTTTCCTCTAAGGAACAACAATTAGCTAATATAATTAGGATTGTTAATGCCTGCTTTCTTTTTATGTCCTTTAACCATTCTCCTTTAAGAAATGTAAGGGTGTGCTTTGTTTTTGGTTTTTTTTTTTTTTTTTTTTTTTCTTTTTTTTCTTTTTTTTCTTTTTCTATTCACTGGCTTAAACTACTTGTTTAATTTTTTTTTTTTTTATTGTGAAGTTATACAACAGAAGCATTGAATCCCAGAGTTCTTCTACTGCTAATGAAGTATGACGTGTTACAAGTGGATAAAATATGCCTCATTATGGTAATGAGTACTATATTTTAGTGGGTTTCTGTGTAAAAAAGGCTCATGAGATCATTTTGATTTTGTCTGCTTGTTTGCTTCTCCCCATTCAATTGGTAATTTTCACTTTATTGGTTACTAACAGATAGGAAGAAATCCCAAGGATATTCCAGCCACATCATTTTCAAGAAATTTTACACCTAGGAAACAAGGTAGTTGAGGATTTTTTCCTAGAGCTGCACTTAGTAAAGGACTGTAGTTAAGCTCATACCAATTAAATACCAAATAATCCACAAGATGGGAAAGATTTCTGCCCTCCTTGGTTTAGTTGCTCTCTTGAGCAAATTGCCAAAGCTGTTTATATCAGAGGGATTTATCCCAACACACTTTGTATCAATCCTTCACCCCCTGGTTCTGTGTTTCAATGACAGCGTGCAAAATGAGCTGTCCTTTCTCTTTTCCTTTTAATTGATTAGAATTGATTAGATTTTTGAATCAAAAGAATTTCTGATTGCTTATCAGAAACTTCTCTTTGTTTATAGCACCTGTAAAACTTCGTTTACTAAAATCTCTTGAATTGGCTTAGTGCAAAGGACTTCTGCAATGCCTGATTGTTAAAATTCCCTGTTCTGTTTTCAGTAGTCTGGCCAGGTACATCAGGTCTTCTTCCTGCAGCAAACTCAGCCAGTCACTAAACACCTGCTCCTGAAAACAAACCCAAGCTTCCGCTGACTTCAGTAGCAGCAACGCGCCGCTCAAAACAGCTCAAGTGTGAACTCAAGCCGGAAAATTAATTGACACAGAGGAGTAATGGGAAACTCAATCTGAAAATGAAGTGTTTTTAATTAAGAGACACTCTCCAGAATTATACAGAAAGACACTCTTTCCCATTTAAAATTTGGCTCTTCCTTCCTCAGCAAGTACAAATCACCGGTCTATAATTAGTGCTGCTAGTGGAAGGAATGGCTGAGTGTCTGGCTGAAGTTAGGCCTGTCACTGTGGCAGGGAGGGCACTTGGTGTGCTGGAACACATTCTAACTAGTCTGCTACTTAGCATCCAATTCCTTACAAGTGTTTCTGTTATAATCTGCTAATGTTATCATATTTGTTACAAACGAAAACAAAGTCAGGAAGAAGGATGCCTTGATTCCCAGTAGCTGAGAGCAGCAGCATGACTCCCTTGCACAGTGATTGTCATTTTACCTGTAAACGAGTCCAGCTCCAATCCCATGCCAAGACCTAATCCAACATTTTATGTAATGATTATTTAATAAAAATTGCATAAATGCTCACTGGTGGGGAACTCAGTACCCAGATGTTGTCTCTCTACCTTTATTTTAAAAGAAGGTATGTCTCTCGCTCTGTTTCTGCAAGAGACACTTCACTCTGCAGCAGTGAGCCCAAAAGCAGATCCTAAATGTGATGGAGGGCAGTAAACTGACTCTGCTCAGCAAATGCAGAGTTTAAATCAATACAGAGTGTGCATTAGGAGCCAGTGGAGAGGCAAGGGTTGGAATGCCCTGTGCTACAGATCCAGCACCATGCCATAGGCCTGGACACTCAGGTGTCTGTTGAGAAATTTGGGTGTCTCAAGAACACCTGCTAAATATGGACACATTTAATCCAGAAAGGAGTGTGCCTCGGGTATCAAAAGCTGTGGAAATATTTTCTGCTGTCTCATTGCCTTTAAAAAAGCTTTTCAATGCCCTGTCCATGCCATTCCTGGACTTGGGAATGTACTTTCTCACCAAGGAATCAGATTGAGCAGCTCACAGATGGGAAACAAACTCAGGGAGCTTTCTGAGAGATTAACAAATTGAACTGGCTCACTGAGGGGCCAAGAAAATAACGGTGTGGGAAAAGAGCAGTCAAGACCACATAGCCATGAGTACTTGGTGGCAGTGGTGCCAAGCCCTTGATGAAAGTGAAATGCTCAGAAACCCTGTGAAAGCTGTTTTTGGCATAAATCTCTGGATGGTTTTGAATGCTGAAGCCCAACCTGATGTAATCACTTTCTTTCAGGGCAGAAGAGGGTGTGTAAATCCAACACAGTAGGCAGGAACGAAGATGCACTTTTCTGCTTGGTATCTCTTATTAGCTCTCTTATGCTAATCTAATGACATGCAAATTTGATTTTAAGTGCCTAACTCTGTAATTTGATGTTCCTTTTGGTCCTGGGTCCCTGCTCCAGCTCAAAATATGTTCTTTGATCCTGTTTTGGTTTGGCTTTTGTGCTCCCACAGCTGTGATGTAATCCAACCAAAAACTTCATTCATGGGATATTTTCAGTCAAATTGGTTTCCTAACCTGACTAACAGTACAGTTGCATAATCACTGGGTTTTAACTCAGTGGAGGTGGTAGGGCTGTTCCTTTTGGTGGATGTGTAAGGACTTTGATCACCTTAGGCAGACTATGAAATCACTCTCCGAGTTATGCAGGAAGCTTTAAACCCCTTTTCAGCACTGTCAATTCAATTTCAAGCTATCTTCATTCGGCCTTCTGTGAGGCTGACTGCAGAAAATGAGTTGCTAATACACACTAAACAGCAGGATCTCAGACCTGGAGTGCCCTGAGCTGTTTGCTTCTAAAACCATGCTCATGGGCTTGGGGATAAGCACATGGAGGTACAGCGGGGAGATACACCCCTCCCATTTGAATTCTAAAAGAACAATTCAGGGCTCCTGCATGTGTTACTTTTCAAGATATCTGGAACATAAAATTATCCTGCATTTGCCAACAGAAATTGAATTCAATAAGAATACTTAGAAAACAGTAAGAATAGGGACAGAGTGAAAAACTACATTCCCCAGAAGTTATTAGGGAAGGTTTTCTGTCTGGCGACAAGCAGACACTTGTGCAAAGGCCTTTTGAACTGCAGTGCGTTTCAGGAGCTCGCTGCTTGAGTTGAAGTTCTTTATTGTGTTTTTTACATTCCTTTACATTTTAATCAAAGCATTTTCAAAACTGTATGATATTGCTGTCTGTTGCAGTTTGTTCCTACACTCTCCAATGCTTTTAGAAAAAACCTGTCCGTATATTTACTGGTAATGAGGAAAGTGGGTTTTTTCCTTTCCTCCTCCTTTGTCTGTACAGAGAGTAAGAGTGACGACTTTTGCTCATTAGCAAAAAAAAAGCCTTTCCGGATCTTTGCAAGAATCAATGACTGTCAGCGTCACTGTAAATGGTGAGTAATTAGACCTAGGAAATGAAGAATTAGACGTGGGCTCCAGTTGTAAAGTATTGATTTTTTTATTATTATTTTTTTTTAATAATATACAGTTTCGTCAGTGCTGTGGAGTGTCTTCTACCAGTGGATAGGGAAGCACAGTTATTCAAAAAGAGGAGCCTTAGCAAATCCAAGCAAGCAGTCCTCAGGTAGTTTTTCAGGTGGTCTCAAATTATTATTTTTCCATATGGAAAGACGTGATTTTTTCCCCCCCCCTTTAAAATGTAGATACAATATGTCACTGCTTATCAGAACTGACCGAATTGCTTCAGTTAAGCAAAAAACCTGCTTTTCATGTATGCTGGGAAAAGGTTTGGCATTCGCGTGTGTGGCTAAAAATCTACTGATAGAAGTGCGAGAAGCAGCGGGATTGTGTTAAAAAGCCCCACAAGGAGCAGCACTTTCCTGGCGAGGCCGCAGGAGGGAGCCGGGCAGCGCTCGGAGCTGTGCCCCAGCTCGGCGGGGCTGGGCAGCGCCGCTGTGGGACCCGGCGTGCGAGGCACACACAGAAAGGGCTCGCTGGATCTGTGGATATATATGGATAGCAATGATTTGTTCTCGCCGTGCTCCACATCTGAACGCATATGGCACACACACACAAAAGAAACAAAGTTGGGAAAAAAACCCGGCCATTTTAATGCTTTTCTTACAAGCTCTGTGTTCTTTAGAACCCTTTGTGTGTGCATATATGTTATTTTACTCCTGCTGCTGTGAAAACTCTTATGTTATAGCTACTTACCAGACAAAGCGACCTTAAAAACAAACGTGTAGAACCCGTAAATTTTTGCAGCAACTTTATTTTGCTTTGTTCCTTAGAAGATGAGCCATTGAGTCGATAGCAATATTCACTCCTTTAGAAGCCCTGTGCCTGCACCCTCGTTATTTCAAATTGGAGGTGTCTGGAATAGTTGGTATCTACACACATTGTTTGTCTTGTGCCAATTTTCTGTAGGTTGCAGAATTTGGACAGAACTTGTTCAGGGTGCACAATCATATACTGAGTAACACTGCTTACCCTAGTTTTTGGTACATTAAATATAAAACTGTAACAACTAAAAGGTGGTATGAATAGACCTTAAAAATTATTCCCATAAGCTTGACTGAAACAACTGATTAACATCCCTTTAAAATACGCAGAACTCAAGTAACGCCTCTGGTAGTTACCAGGGTGGGAAAGGTACTGGCTGTTTGTGCTGGTGGTTACTCTTCTGCCAGGACTGGCATGCCCTGCTGCAGTGGGGAATGTGTGTCCTGGAAACTCATTTAGCTCTGACACAGTGCCATGGTTGGCCATCTTCTCATATTTGTAATCTGATGGGGTGAGGGACACTGTGGATCTCAAGGTTTTGGTTCAGTAGAAATGCCTTCGTTTGAGTCCATGGTAAAAGACCACAGCCCCTAGCACACAGCCAAGGATGGATATTTTTGACACATAACACGAAGAACAACATCTCATGGAAACCAAGAATATTATTCTACATCCCTTTAACCCTAAAGCAGAGAACTTACAAAGACAATGAAATTCTGGATGTGAAGGCCTACCAACAAATGAGTTGACCAAACTACACAAAGACTACCTAATTAGGATTAATCTTAAAATTAGACTCCTCAGAGGAGCACAAACTAAGAATGGTATCCTGGTAAGCTGACTTGTGCATTGCAACAAATCCAGTTGCAGAATCTGGTCCTAATGCTTCCGCTGCCCACCCCCTCTCCTCTCCAGCAGTTAAATACTCCGCAGTCCTTTACTCACAGGCTGTTTCTGTAACAGTCAGAGCATAAATATCTGTGCACCTAATGGACTTATCCTTAACACGGCAGTGAGGGAGGGAAGCGGCATTAACCTCATTTTGCAGATCAGCAGTGGCAGCCCCGGTGGCTCTGTCCTGTGTGATGTCCTATGGACACACTGCCTGTATGCAGGGAGTGTAAAACGCTGCTAGCCTGAATGTGGCTTTGGCACATTCTCTGCTCCTGCTTTGCAAAGCCATGTACCATAGTGGGGACAGAGGAAGCTCAGAACACGGACAAAACACCATCAATTTCTCAGCTACTGATTGCTCTGCTTAGCCTTGGAGGATGTGGAGGCTGGACCAGAGCTGAAGTGCTTAGCAATGGGGTTTTGGGTTATCTCATTGAACTGCAGCAACTACGAGCTCAAGTTCTCACCAGTGTAGAACGGATGGTGCAGGGGCCTGACCAAAAACCTGTGCGAATGATGTACAAGAATTTATTTAATTCTTCGTTAATGTACGATGGGAAATCTCAATGATCTTTGAATGTTTTGCTTGAACAAAAAGGGGAAGTATTTTTAAAATAAATATGAAAAACTTATTTAAACAGTTGGAATGGAAAGCAATCGTATGTTAGCATGTTACCGTATGCGGAACTACTGGTCCCGAGAACAGTACATTCGTTTAAGAGCTCGGGAACTCTTCGTTTAATCATTGTAATTCAGACTGACGTTGCCGGCCGGTGCGGGAGAAAGATGAAGCCTCTCCTGAGCTGCACTTCGCTTTGTGACCCGGCGCCTCCTGAACAATACGCGGGGGCAGTTTCGAAACTTCAGGGCGTGCACCCAGCGCGGGCGGCAGCACCAGGAAACGGGATACGGGCGCTGCTGCCTTATGTAAGCGAACCGAGCGCCGGCAGGGTGACCCCCGAGGGCGGCGGTGCCGCCTGCGCGGGCCCGAGCGCTGTCCGGGAGCGGGGGCCCCGCCGCCCTCAGGACGGGCCCGGCTGCGCGCAGGGGCCCGGGCCAGGCCCGGCGCGCGCGCCCCGGCCGCCAACGGTCTCTCCCCGCGCGCGCGCACGACACGTCACGCTCGGCTCCGAGCGGGCGGGGGCGGAGCCGCTCTCCCTGGGGGCGTCACGTGACCCCTGCCCCCCTCCATCCGTCCTCGTCGGCCCTGCGGTCTCGGAGCGGCGGCGGCGGCGGCGGGCGCGGGGCGCCGGTGGAGGTGAAGGAAGCTGCCGCGGCTTCGGTGGGAGGCGGCGCGGGGGCCGGCGGTGAGTGCGCCGCGGTGGCGGCGGCGCGGGGGAGGGGAGGGGCGGGCCGGCGGCGGGGCAGGCTCGGGAGGCGGCCGCGGCGGTCGGTGGAAACATGGTGCCACACGTGAGGCTTATGTAAAGTGAGCGGCGGCCCGCGCGGCCAATGGCAGCGGCGCGCGCCCCGCCCCCGCCCGCGCGCCCCGCTGGCGTCACGCGGCCGCGGCCAATGGGAGCGCGGGCGGGGCGGGCGCGCGGCGGCCGGTCACGTTTCTGCCCGTATGAAGCCCGAGCCGGGACGCACCGGGCCGGTGGGACGCGCCGCGCGCGGTGAGTGGGGGCCCGCTGGGCGCGCTCTCCGCGGCCAGAAGGGGCCGAGGGGCCCGTGGGGAGCGGCGGGAGGGGGCGGCGAGCGGCGGCCGCGGGGGGCACAGGGGCTCTCCCTCCTTCCCCGCTCGCCGGGCCGAGGTTACGTAACCCTCGCGCACGGGCTCTCCCGTTGCCGGGACGATGGGCGCGCGGGTCGCTCCGGTGCCGCGGGGTCCGTCCCGCGGCCTCCCCCTGCCCGCCGAGGCGGGGGCGCGCGGGGCTCCCTCTGAGCGGCGGCGGCGGTGACACGCCCCCCCCGCTCCCCATGAAACCGCAGCCAGGGAAGCGGCGGCCGGCTGTGAGTCGCTTCCCCGGGGCGGGGTGCGCGGCTGAGTGTGCCACGGCCCCCGCCCGCCTGGGACCGGAGGGCGTCCGGGAGCGGGGACACGGTCACACCCACCCCCGCGGGGGCTGGGACGGCAGCTGGGCTCTCCGTGGGGCGGCCGTGTGGGGTCGGGCTGGGGCGCAGAGTGCTCGGCGCTGGTCCTGGCTCTGGCCCGGAGCGGAGGCGGCGGACGGCGGCCACCGGTGGCGGCGGGGCCCGACGCGGTCCCCCGGCGGGGCTCCGCTCTGGCGTCCCTGCGGGCTGCGGCCACGGCTGTGCGAGGGGGCAGCGCCGGGGTGCGGAGCGGGGGGAACCGGCTGAGAACACGCGTGTCCCGGGGCGCTGAGCGGCACCGCGGGCCCCGAGCCGCGCGGGGACCGCGCTGGGTCCCGCCGGCCCGGCGCGATGCTCCACGGGGGGAACTGTCTGGCAGTGTGGGTAACAGAATCTCAGCGCCGCTGCGATGCGTGAGCTACAGGTAGAGAAGGCAACAGGTGCTGTCCATTTTTTCTTTGTGCTGCCTGTAGTTTTAAGGACACTTTGTTCCTTGAGACGGTGTGGTTGTGCTGCTGTTCACATTAGGTGCATACTATTACATGCATGATTACAAAACGCTTTATGTAAGTACAGTTTCATGCAAATAGATGAGCAGCGTGGTAACAGTCAAGCTGACGCTTTACATTTGACTTTTCATAATAGGGTGGGGTAAGGGACAGCATTTCTCTGTGTACCATAGGAGCTTAAAAAGGTCTCACGGGAGGTCGGTATGAGGTCTCAGGTACTTGGAAAGTACAGTGCTCTGCAGGTGTATTCCAGTGAAAAAGTAACTTGGCTGAGACAGTGCATTGATTCTGACCAAAGAAACAGAATCATGAAATGTGGAAAAGACCTCTGAGATCCTTAAGTCCAGCTGTTTCATCCGTATGTCCAATGTAAATCTACCCTTTTGCAGTTTCAAACCATTGCCTCTCATCCTGTCACTGCATGCCCTGATAAGAAGTCATTCCCCAACTTCCTTGTAAGCTCACATCTTTCTTTTCCAAATGCAAGGCTCTGAGATTTATTGTCTTGGACATCTGAGATTGAATAGCTATCATGAGTGAAGGGAAAGAAGTGGAAATTCACTAATGATTCTAGTGGTAAGAGTACCTGTCAAGTCAAAAATAGAGTGAAAACCTGGTTAGTATGGTGAGAAACTCTTCCGAGTTGCCAGTATTGTTTCAGCCACAGTTTGATTGGTGTTAGGGAGAGTGCCCACATTGTTGCACTGTAACATCGAGTTCCTTCTTGCTTATGCTTGTTAGTGTGTTTCTGTTTTGCCTTTGTCTCTGAAACTTGCATTATTTCTGCAGAGTTGAGGAAGTTCCACTGGAGGACTGCACTATGTCCTTGCTCCATGCAAAGCTAGATGTTAGTCTTGTGATGACGACACTGTCCTGAGGTGTGGAGTCCTGGTTCTGGGCTGTGGAGGTTGCTTACCTCACCAGTAACACATAGAGGAAAAGAGATGGCCTTGGGCCTGGAGTAGAAGGAAAAAAGTAATACCCATCAGGTTTTGGTGAGGTTTTGGCCATTTCAGGTGTGTATTTCAAGTTGGGTGTCATGAATGTCAAACACTGCAGTGAAAGAGCATGGTCTGTCCTGTGAAAAAGTGGTTTAGCTTGATGTAGCTCAGAAGGCAAAGGCATGAAAAGCAGGTTTTTGGCTTTTGTGCACTTCTTAGATTTGGCAAGTTTTTTGGTTTCACTTACAATTCAAAGACTGCATGGGTTTTGCTGGAATTCTTCTTTTTTTATCTGTTGGCAGGACTTGTTATAGACTTCCTGTATTTGTTTTAGCAAACAAATTCTGTCAGTG
This sequence comes from Phylloscopus collybita, assembly GCA_027886175.1. NCBI lineage: Eukaryota > Metazoa > Chordata > Aves > Passeriformes > Phylloscopidae > Phylloscopus > Phylloscopus collybita. The sequence goes on along the minus strand of JAJNNQ010000003.1, from coordinate 26,777,330 downwards.
AAAATCTAAGTAATCTTCATTTTTACCATTTACTGTTACTCGTTTTGGATTTCCACAGAGAGGCATTAAAGAGGCAGCATATTCTTGGCATAACACCTTCCCCGCTTTTTCTTCCTCCAGTCATAAGATTAAAGTATGTAACAACACAATTTACTTGATAAACTCACTTGGGCCTCTCCCTGAACAATGCACTCTTACAGTAATAAGCTTTTTAAATAAGCTGAGATGTTGATGCAGTTTAGCCTCAAAGTATGAGAATAGAGTGAAGTGGGGAAAGTGATTGGCAGTAGAGTTCTGGATGTTTCTTCTACTTCAGACGTTTATTATGACCAGGAAATGTTTGGCTTAGATACAGACTGATAAACAGTTTTCTTTTTCCTGGGCTCTTGCCACACCCTTACTCCTCTAACATCTTTACAGTATTAGAATATGCTCTACTGCAGAAGATCTTCTTTTCACCCCTCAAAGAATAAGGAAATGAGCAAGTTACCAAGGAATGAGGTGTATTTGTTGTGGTTTAAAAGCAAGAGGATTACCAGTAGCCAGTAGAACAAGTAAATTATCACTAGTCTAGATCAACTGTAGTGTTTTCCATAGGGTTGCTATGGTTGGGCTATGTTAAAAGGAACGTCATGTTCTTAGCAAGACCTTGTGTAATAGCTGGCATGAGTGTCCTGTAGACACTGTATTATACTTATAACATTACCACATCATAATGACTAGATAATCAGGTGTTTCTGAAGAGGAATTTTTGTCTCCGGTTTTGATTGCATGGCCTAGAATTCCTCTACAAGGATGGTGGATTATAGAGATTTTTAACTGGACTGTCTTACTGCATTCACAGTGTCCACATTCAGTTATATGCCTGTAGTGCAAGTTTTAACTGCTTAAATATTCGTTATGTTAACTTAGCTTGTGAAGCACTGAACAGCAAAGGAGTCAGTTAATACCTGTATTATTCTTTGTGATATTGTTGTATTACCCAAAAGGTCTTTTACTTGTTTATGTTATGGATGAGGTTGGATGCAGAAAGTGTTAGTCTTGGAAGTAATTGCTGCTGCTGCTGTTTTGTGTCCTGTATAAAAAATATCCCTCCACTTCCCTGCTTTAACTGCTACCTTAAACTTAACCCGTGCTGTGGGGTCAGACTGGAACACTGTGCGTTGTTGTTGGTTAGCAAAGAAGGCTTTTCTTCAGTAGAAGTGACTTTTTAAAAGTAGAACCAAAGCTACATTGCTTTTGCTTGTAGAACTCTGCCTTCTGGCACTTAGAGCATTGTTTGTGAGGGGATGAGGGTGTTTTAGACATCCTTCTGTGGAGTATGTTTAAAGGACATGGGAAAAGAGGAGGTAGCAGTCAAAACCACACTTCAGAGGGTGATAGTTTTGCGATCTGTGCTGGGGTTTCCTGCGGCCCCAGGCTGCTTTTGTGAAATAGCGTGGCAGAGAAGACCAGCATGAAGAAGAGTCAGATGATTTGCGTGTCTGTAAAGCGAGCGGAGATCTTTGCAGTGACTCTTGGAGCAGGTCTGGCTGTGCTGCCGGCAGCCAGCAGCCATGTGTAGTAGGCAGGCACCGAACACATGGGGCTCCACATGCCTGGGTGTCCATGCCGGGATCTGATGCTCTGCTAAGTGGCTTAGCACATCACCAGGCACGCTTGTGCAGCCTGCTCGTACTCTGCCTGCCAGCGCTGCTGGGACACGGGCAGGCTTCTGTGCCTCTGCTTTGGATTTCTCGGGTTACCTTCAAGTGTAGATGGGGTTTTTGTCTGAGTGCCTGCGCGGGGCTTGCACCAGTACAGAGTCCTCTTACTTGGTCCTCTGTCACTCTTGAGGAGTTAGCAAGGGACAGCAGCAGTATGCCGAGTTTGATGTGAGTTGCCCAGGCAGTGCTTCTGAAGTTTTTCCTGCTTATCCACATATGAAAGGGAGGCTATGAGATTTTTGTGTGTGTGAAAGCTTTTGTAAAGTCAAGAAGTTTTTGTACAGATGTTCTCAGCTACTGAGCTGCTGCTGAAGTAGTGTGTGGTAGCCCTAGAGAGCAGCCTTCTGATTCCTCTGATGTTTTTGGTAGTCTGATTTAGACAACTTTACTTGTAGAACACAAACAGAAGTGAGGCTAAATTCACCTTCCTCAACATATGTAACCATGGAATAGGGTTTTCATTTTTCCTTAGTTTTCTGCCAATAGGAAGGAGAATTTTATTGAGGCTGTTGAAGGGATAATGACTCAACATGCTGTTAACATGACTGGGCTGAAATACACAGAAAGCATTTCTTGGTGCAGGAGGATGAGGAGGTTCTGCAGATGGTGTGAGCAGGCTGCAGAAGTTCGGTACAAGCAGTTCCAGTGTTGATCCTGACAGCATTTAATGCTGGGAAAGAAACCTCATCTGTATGCCAAAATGTCTGGGGAAGACTTTAGTTTTGCTTCCACCTGTTTCTGAGCATACCATGGTAATTCTTTCTTATAGGTAGAATAGTTAGAGATGGGCAGAGATTTCCTTGTGTAGATGGTTTTTTATTTTAAGTAGAGCTGACTTTTAAAAAGTAGAAAAACCCAAAGCTACATTGCCTTCTAACATCCTGTCCTGAAAGAGAGGCAATTCACTGTTAAATAACACCTGCAATTTATTGTAATTGAAATTTAGGGAGGCAAGATGAAGTGGTGAGGATGTCTAGTACTTGTCTTTTTTTCTTGGTTTCCCTTCCCATCCTCCTTATTCCTTGCAGCTTTTGTATCTTAGTACAGTTTTTTGTGCTTGACCTTAGTACATGTACTTTTATGTTTCTGCTTAGTTTCTTTAATTGTACAGAGATCTTCAGAGTATAAAGCACTTACTTGATTTCAATTACATCTCTGCCATGGTTCTCCTGTGACTTGAGCTCTTATTTCAGTACTAATACATCCAACTCCTAGGACAAGTACATGGTGTTTGTTAGGTTGCTGTGCTTTCTGGAGTGGATTATTGATGAGATGGGGACAAGAATTTATTTGGCACAGTGTCTTCCAGAAGGAGACTTGGGTTCTGACTGAAATCTTGAACAGGGTGTGAACCACAGCAGTGTCTGAAGAGCAGCATTAGCCTGGAACTGTAGTAAATGTGGTGAAAATGTGTCCTTTCTCTTGAAGGAGAGGAGTAGATAGGCAAATATACTGCTTAATGGGGATGTCAACAAATACTGAAGTTGATGTATGGTGTTGAGATACTTTTAAATCTCGTTTCACCTATAACAAAGGTGAAAGAGATGACTGCATGTTGAGGCAATAATTTTTCCCTCCTTTCTGTGACAACACTTGGCAACCTCAAATGTATAATTTTTGTCATTTTTTTCAAAGGGGGCAAGAGCTGACATGTAAATATTAGGGTTCTGACAATTGATGTTGTGCTTAATTGTCTCTCCAGTTCCACTTGGGGAGACAATTGCACTTTCTGGTTACAAAGAAAATAAGGTGGGGTGTTCTTTTTGAAATTCACACTGCATTTATGTACCTTTAAGAAGGCACCTTTTTTAAGACTTGAAGCTGGAAAGAAGGATGTCTAGAAATTAGCATGGGGCATGTGAAGGAGATGGTGTTGAGTGTCTTTACAAGATGTCTCAGCACAGGCTGCTTTTTTTTAAATGGCAAATACCCAACCTCTTGGCAATTAAACTTGGCTCTGGGCCAAGTCTCTTATTCAAGGTGAAAGAATAAATTTGAGTGTTTCTATTTGCTCCTGGGGGTGATCAGATTCACTATGGAGTCTTGAGCACAGGTGGCTGATTTAACAGCACAAGGAATACTTACCTGAAAGGGTAAAATAAGCTTTATTTCTGCTCTGGCAGAAATGAGAATTTGGGGGTTTTCTTATGTTTATAAAGGGAACAGAATTCAGCGGGTAGTTATTCTGTGCATTGCTCAAGGAACCCATTTAGAAGTTAGGTTACAATAATAAATACTTTTATCTGTAAAATTTCTTGCATTTCCTCTCATCATGTATTTGTAGTCTTTATAATTGTTCTTCACCTATGGAAGACGTATTTTGCATGGTTGGACTTGTACTGCATTATGAAATGGACTTGATTTATCTTCTATAATAAATTTTTATCTTGCTTATAAAACTTGATATTATTTTTTCTTTTTTTTTTTATAGCAATACATTGATGACACTTCGAGATTTGGAAAGATCATGATTAGTACATTCATTGAGGTGAGTGTTTTATGCTGTACTCAAGAAAGTGATTTGTGATATCACTTCTTTCTTAATGCCTCTGAACTTGGGAGGGTGGGAGGTGTCTCTCTGATTTTGTTACTGCTCTTTTGTGTACTTGCTTTGAAGTGTAGTGTCAGAATGCCCAAAAATAGAGATCTTCAGGGCTTTACATTTCTAAAAAACTGTTGCACAAATCACGAAATACATGGAAAAGCTGTGGCTTCTCTAAATCTTTATGAAACTGGAATTTAGTGTAGTGTCAGTATCAAGTGCTGCATCTTCATTGTTTGCTGTGTAGATGTTTATTAATAGCTTCCATTTTTTGATTGCTCTTGCAGGTGTTAAGGAACTTTCAATTATGAGGAAAATTTGGGGGTCCAGAAAACCAAGTACTTAGATAATCAGGATGATAGCTCAGAAAGAAAAGGGAAAATATTATGCTCCTAAATTTAAATTTTGAAAAGCAGATCATAGCTGCCAACAGTATTTTTTGGTCAGTTGTGCTCTGCTTTGAAGATGAGGAAAAGTTGATTGATATTGGACCAAAAAAAAAAAGCAAACATAATTAAAGAAGAATGGGGGAGGAATGTAATTTGTGCTGCAAAGAAAATTTATAATTTGGTTTCTTTAAATGTGATCTGATGATGCCACAATATTGGCCCTAGACAGGAAAGACAGCTGATCTGGGTAGTACTGTAATATTGCAATACAGATGGAATTGTAACTGAGATTTTGAGGATTAACACTACTACTGTGTCTGTTTAGTCTAAATGATTGAGGAAAAAAACCCAAACAAACCTGTTTCTCTATGGCTGGAAAATGTGATCTGAATAGATTCTAAAAGCTGACTCTTTTCAATGCTGCAGGTGTGACTTCAGTTCTCTGCAGAAAGTGAACCTGGTTCAGCTTGGCTTGCCTTCTGTATCACAGGTGTGTTCCTACAGCAGGGTTTTCACTCCTTTATAATACTTAAAGTCTTCTGTTCTTAGAATAGATATATATCAGTATGGGAGGAAATGAGGAAATGTCACAAGTTCTGTCTTCTTTGTAAACTGAACAAATTAGACTTCCTTCTGTGGAAAACACCTTACTGGATATGCCATCTGTAGATGAACTCTTTTAGTGTTTTGGGACTTGGGCATTCCAATCACTTGTACATTTTCTCTGAAAAATAATACAAAACAAGTTGAATGGGCTGCCTCTAATTCTGTTCAGTTTGTTTAAATACAAGTCATTCAAACCAGGCATTTTGTTTCAGATAAAAATCCTTTTGATGTAGGTTTGTCTTGCTTTCCATTAAATTGTAGAAAGGCTTATCGTGAGAATTTTCAGTAGTTTGCAGGGGACTATTCTTTCTTAATGCTTAAATGTCTTCTTAAATGTGTTAAATACATGAAACCAATATGATACACAATTAAAATGGTACATGCTGCTACTGTGAATAAATCTTCAAACTTAGACTTTTGAAAACCCTATTTACTTTTTTTAATTGGAAATTTTACAGGGAGTTGAATTAGCGTGAAGGAGTTGTAAGAGCTGTCTTAAAACAAAGATTTGACTGGTGCTGAAAGACATTCCACATTTTTAATGTTCAGGCTAAAAACTGTGAAATCTGCAAGTAGTTCTGGCTACAGCAATTTCTAATGCTTCTTGTGGTCAGAGGTAAAGCCTATAATTTGAATCCTGTATTATTAGTGTATGATAAAAACAGAAGCAAAACATTTAAAGAACTAGTGCATACAGATTTATATCATAAGTATTTTAGAACTTGTATTGGCTTCACGATGTCACACAGGAGGGAATGTTGTGAATAAATTCTTCCTTTAGTCTGGCCAACACAAATGTACTTTTAACAGTTGGTAGACGTGCAGCATGTTAAATTAAGGCATGTTAGCATGGGCTGTCTTCCAGAGTGGTTCGCTTGGGATTTGAACACTGTTCCAAACATTTCTTCTGCATATTCAGATGAAGCACTTAGAGTGATGTAATTGTCTGCCACACAAGTTTTGGTCTTCTGAACTTCTGATTTTTATTCTACCATTTCTTTGTGCCACACGGCAGTAGCATGCACCAACAGACTTTGTTTCCTAGATTTGCTAGAAGAACTTTCAGCTTTTTTGTTTTTCGTCAAAATTCCCAGTGTCTCTCTTAAGAAACTTTTTATTAGGAAGAATAATAATGTTAATGGACTTTGTTAGTACAGACTTCTGACCATAAAGTAACACTTTTTTGCTGTGAGGGTGAGCACTGGAACAGATTGGCCAGAGAGACTATGGAATATCCATTTCTGGAGATACCCAAAAGTCATCTGTTGGTGGTCCTGAGCAGCCTGCTCTTAGGTGACTCTGCCTGAACAGGGAGTTGGACAAGGTACCTCCAGAAGTCTCTTTTGATCTCAATCATTATGTGAATAGAAATTTTGTAACTGCCTGGTAAAATCTTTAAAGCTCTTACCAATCCTACTGTGACAGAGAGTCATAAAATGATATTGCAACTAAAGTTGATGAGCACTTGGGGCTCCTGCTGACCACATCAGGCATTTGGCTCTGTGCCCTGTGGGAGGCCAGCCCTGTGCTCCCAGTGGCTGTGTCAGCCCATGCAGACTGTACATAGTGTGATACCACTCTGATTGTGAATCCTAAGGGTTGTGTTATCTAGTGCAGAACATGCCATTACTTTAAAACTCTTTAAGACCTTATTATAGAGCAAAAGTGTTTAAAATGCAAATTTGTGTCTTCTTCCTCTGCTGTATGACAGTTTCATGTTTAACCAACGTTTATCTGCATAGGAGTGACATAGCTGTGAGCATCTCTGGTATCTGTTTGAAGAGGACACTGTTGGGGGGCCCAGGTATTTCTTTTATATTTTATAGTTATAGAGGTGTCCGGACTCTGTAATGGTCAAAGATTTCCAGTAGAAGAGGATGAGACAAGAATTAAATGCATGTGGGAGACTCTGGACCTAGGCACCTCATGCTTTTGATGCTAGCTGGGAGGGAGCTTGATAAACACTTTTGCCACCTTTTCGTAGAAAAAACAGGTAAGAAACACACATAATTGTTATGATTCATGCTAGTAGAAAGATGCTTCCCCTCCTGCTCCTCTAGAGCTTTTACAGAAAATATATTGTTCTGTGTTTGTGTTGTCTTTAAACTTGGGTTTCAGTCATATATGTAGTCATTCAGAACAATATTTTGGGTATAAACTGGGAGTTACCTTCTTTGAAGCTAGAACATTTTTTAGCCTAAAACCATACTTATTCCTAAATTCAGGTTTGAGTTTCTTCAGCAAGGAAACACTGTGGTTGGAAACATTCTCACTGTGGATGCCAGGGCCCTGATCTGATGCTGACTTCTTCCTGTATAGGTGCTGCTATAAATTCAGGGTGGCACTCGGATGGTTCTGGAACAAGGCTGTCTCTTGATCAGTTCCCTTTATAAAGTGGCAGCTGAGAGCAGTGGCTAATGAAGATGACCCTTATAAGGCTATTAGGAACTCTTACTTAAGTAGGAGTCTTGTGTTCAGGATTTTCTTGAGCTGAAAGACAAATCCTTATCAAAAAGTTGTGAAATGAATACTGTGAAATTCAGAGAGCATTTATGAGAGCATTTGTGGTATGCTAGATGTTGATAGTTTTATTGACACTGACCTCTCATTGCTTGTTTAGAAAAAGAGCAAAACTTGTTCATGATTACTTGGAGTGTGTTAAGTAATCTAGTGAAAAACTTCCCCTTTTTGAAGTAAAAAGATGACACAAGAAATTATTGAATATCTTTGTTATTGTTTTATGTAATCTGAGAATATTGCCATCTTTTTCTTGCCCCCTTCCTAGAAAAGTCCTAGTGAAGGTATTGTGTTAATTGTTGTTGTGAGGAAAACATGAAGCTCTCAATATTGGTGAAGTTGCACAGTTGAACAAGTCACTTCTTGGATTATTGTTTGTTTTCCAACATTTTCTCTTAACGTTTTTCGACTCCCAAGCATTTAATTATTGTCTAATTGCACAGAGAGAATGCATTCATTGTAGATGTTAATTTTCAATCCTATGTAGAATTTCATGATATGACTAAACCCTTGCTAGTTATTTCTCATCTAAATAAGAAAACTTGTATAATTTTGCAAAGCAGAAATCCAGAGGACATTTGGAAGCCCTTTTTGTTGACAAGATCTTCAGTAAAATTTAATCCTGACCATTAGGAATGTCTCCCATAGGTTCTAGTACAGTTAAGAGTATCTGAATATTCACATGTCCATAGGCATAAAATGTAGTGTGGTTCTTGCTTTGTTGGGAATATTGGTAAGTTGATAATAGCTGCAAATTTTGTCTCAAATAATGAGATATTTGCCTCTTACTCAGTTCTTGAACTGGATAATTTTGACTCTGGATTGTTAGTTTCCCCTCCTTTATATGCCAGTAATAAACATAAGTTTTTGTGTGAAAAGAAATCTGGAAAAATCTGTTCACTGAATATAACCAGATCTCTGCTGAAACAAGATTTTTGAATTTACAGTTATAGTTTCAGAAAAAAAAGCTGCCTCCTGGTGTTCTACAACCCTTCTTAAGGGTGTTTTTCAAAAACAAGCTGAATTACTTCTTTCAGCATTTGTCCATACGTATTTTTTGTGATTTTTTGATGATGTTAAAGTTCAGGCTGTTTCCTTTGTCTTACTGCAGGGTAAAGGAGCAACTGTAGGTAATGAATAACCAGAAGACACTTGCTGCATATCTAACCTGGCAAATCAATGCCTACGTTTGTCCTTAGTGCTCAGTGGAATGATGGTGTCTCACAAACTGCATCAGGATCTTAGAGAGCTCTAGTTTTTGCCAGAGGGAATAGAATGGCTTTTTGTGAGCCAGTTGCCTTAAAAATCAAGCTTAACTAGTGCTAATTTAATATTTAAAAAGTTTTTATTTATACAGTCAAAATAGACAACATCCCTTAAAAGCTTAGAAGATGAAGCAGGAAATAAAGAAAAACCTGGCTTCTTTCAAGATCAAACCTGAAGGAGCTCTTTGTGTTTTCATGTTCAGATCCTTACTGAACTTGGTCTGGGATGTAATTACCTTCCTCAAACTGGTAACAGGAGAGAACTCAGACTGGGAAAACATGCAAGCTTTTGCCTTCCAGTGTTGTTTGGTTAGTGATTGGGAATTTATTCAGGCAGATGAGTGGGATGAATATGTGCAATTTATTATGTCATTTTCCTTGAGATGAGTTTCAAAGATAATTAATCTCTTTGTGCTGTCTGACCGTCTGTACTCCTGAAGTGTTTGCACAGTGCTGGTGTCTGCATGCAGATGTTCCACTTAAAGGTCTTTCTCTGCTGAGAGTGAAGTCTAGCCAGCTGCATCACTTCTTATCTAAATTGCAGAGCATGGTGGAGGGTTACTGCCAGCCTGAGCTTTTATCACAGTTACTCCAGTCTCTTGTCTCCAAAGTTACAGGGCATATATTAACATCACATTATAAATTAAAAAAGCACCAAGATTCCCCCAAAAGTAGTAAAGTCTTGTTTTAGAAATGCTTCTCTTTCTTCAGAAGCTCTTGCAAGTTTATCATAATATTTTTCTTGTTCCTTCCTCTTTACTCTTCCTGTATTCCTTACTCTGGTATGTGCCTCCGGCACTGAGGCTTTTGAGATTTTGAAACTGAAGAAATTTTGTGCAAGACTGACTTTCAGTGACGTTAATCTTCCATTCTTGCCTGAGAAAACCATTCCAGCTCAAGCTGAGCCAGTGCTTTTTGAAGCCTACGTTTAACGATGACAAACTCATGTTTTCTCCATTACTCAAATACTTTTTTTTTTTCTGGTGTGATTGTCCTTGGGATTTGAATTTTAGTAATTATAATGTAGTCATTGGGTATGGAGAAAGCTGCAGAAGTTCTGGCATGTTTTTAGTTAGAACTAGAAGTAACAGGATTGAATTACTTCTTGACACAGATTTCTGCCAGGTATCAAGAGGAAAAAAATTGACCTCGTATCTCCTAAGGGTCAGTAACTATTTCTTTTCTGTTGGTGACTCTTAATTTGTACTCATTGCCTGAAATAAAAACGTTTTTTAAAACTCCAAAAGCTTGACTGTCATTGAATCAATCAACTCTTGTTCCAGGAGTTACAGGAAATTCCTCAGAAGTTATTGGCTAGCATACGGATTTGTTTATTTATTTATTTGGGGAACAATTTTCTCCCACAATTCTCTCTTTCCTTTCCCAAGGAAATACTGCTGAAGTTTCCTACAAATACCTGGCAGAAGCTAGCTTGGGTGTCAGGGAAAGAAGGGAGGAGACTAGACAATAGATGATATTTGGAGGTGGAAAAAATTACTCACCAGTGGTTTAACAACTCCGAATTTCAAACTGGAAGACTCTGCATGCTATCTATGACACATTTTCATTGCCTCTTAAACTTTCAAAGATTAGAGAAAAGACTTTGGGAAAATAATTTTCCAAGGAAAGGTCCTGTCAAAAAAATATTTGTGAACTTTTCTCATGGCTAGAAATACTACAGCACATGTAATCCTCTCTGGCATCAGAATTCAGGAGAAGAGGTTTCTCCTGCCTAAAGACTAAAACACAAAATATTTACATCAGAGTAGGAAGGCTGTAGCACAATCGTTGCTCTTCCTATAAATAGCACAATTTTACTAATACTGCATTACTGTGATATTGGGCTAATTACCTTCAGAGAATTTAGGACTATGCTGAGAGTCTGTCTTTGGTAGTTCATGCTTATAAACTTATCAGTAGTGATTTACATAGTTTTCTTTACAGGACTGAATACAGCAGCCCAAAGTTGTTATTTTTTTTAGTTTTTTATTTTGTGAGAACTCTTTTCCCCTATCTCTAAAGAAAACACAATTTCAAAACAGATAGTGGTGTTTTGATTATGGCAGTATTTGTTCTCATGTATCTAAAGCTCTTTCTAGTTAGCATTTTGTCAGGAAAACTGAAAGGAACTCCAACCTTACAGAATATAGGATGAGAAATTTTATCTCTTTCATTACATTTGTACACCTCAGACCTCCTTTAAGGTGATGCTCTGAGTGCCTTTTTTCTTAAAGCTTCATTTGGATTGTGATGGGGTTAATTACCTTTACTCACAGAACTCTCTCCATAGAGCTTTACAAGCTGAGTGTCCTGTGAGAAATAACAGAATAACTGGCACATGGGAAATGGCTTTTGGGAGTGGCTGCAGTTATTTAAGCAGACACAGAGATTGGGAAAGCAGTGGGAACAGCATCCCCTGGGTGCAAATGCATCCACACATCGATAGAGTGCTCCTCACCTGTGCAGTAGCAGGAGGTTTGTCCCTGCAGGTGTTCCTGTGCCTCACACACTCCAGCTGGAGGTTTGTCTGTGCAGGTGTTCCTGTGCCTCACACACTCCAGGCTGGAGGTTTGTCTGTGCAGGTGTTCCTGTGCCTCACACACTCCAGGCTGGAGGTTTGTGCAGAGGTGTTCCTGTGCCTCACACACTCCAGCTGGAGGTTTGTCTGTGCAGGTGTTCCTGTGCCTCACACACTCCAGGCTGGAGGTTTGTCTGTGCAGGTGTTTCTGTGCCTCACACACTCCAGCTGGAGGTTTGTCCCTGCAGGTGTTCCTGTGCCTCACACACTCCAGCTGGAGGTTTGTCTGTGCAGGTGTTCCTGTGCCTCACACACTCCAGCTGGAGGTTTGTCTGTGCAGGTGTTCCTGTGCCTCACACACTCCAGGCTGGAGGTTTGTCTGTGCAGGTGTTTCTGTGCCTCACACACTCCAGCTGGAGGTTTGTCCCTGCAGGTGTTCCTGTGCCACACACACTCCAGCTGGAGGTTTGTCTGTGCAGGTGTTTCTGTGCCTCACACACTCCAGCTGGAGGTTTGTCTGTGCAGGTGTTTCTGTGCCTCACACACTCCAGCTGGAGGTTTGTCCCTGCAGGTGTTCCTGTGCCTCACACACTCCAGCTGGAGGTTTGTCTGTGCAGGTGTTTCTGTGCCTCACACACTCCAGGCTGGAGGTTTGTCTGTGCAGGTGTTTCTGTGCCTCACACACTCCAGGCTGGAGGTTTGTGCAGAGGTGTTCCTGTGCCTCACACACTCCAGGCTGGAGGTTTTTCCCTGCAGGTGTTTCTGTGCCTCACACACTCCAGCTGGAGGTTTGTCTGTGCAGGTGTTCCTGTGCCTCACACACTCCAGCTGGAGGTTTGTCCCTGCAGGTGTTCCTGTGCCACACACACTCCAGCTGGAGGTTTGTCCCTGCAGGTGTTCCTGTGCCTCACACACTCCAGCTGGAGGTTTGTCTGTGCAGGTGTTTCTGTGCCTCACACACTGCAGGCTGGAGGTTTGTCTGTGCAGGTGTTTCTGTGCCTCACACACTCCAGCTGGAGGTTTGTCTGTGCAGGTGTTCCTGTGCCTCACACACTCCAGCTGGAGGTTTGTCCCTGCAGGTGTTCCTGTGCCTCACACACTGCAGGCTGGAGGTTTGTCTGTGCAGGTGTTCCTGTGCCTCACACACTGCAGGCTGGAGGTTTGTCTGTGCAGGTGTTCCTGTGCCTCACACACTCCAGGCTGGAGGTTTGTCCCTGCAGGTGTTCCTGTGCCTCACACACTCCAGCTGGAGGTTTGTCCCTGCAGGTGTTCCTGTGCCTCACACACTCCAGGCTGGAGGTTTGTCCCTGCAGGTGTTCCTGTGCCACACACACTCCAGGCTGGAGGTTTGTCTGTGCAGGTGTTCCTGTGCCTCACGCACTCCAGGCTGCCTCTCCAGGGTGCTTTTGGTCCCTCTCCCAGGCAGGCAGGCAGGTGTGGCTGAGCTGCCCCTGCAGCCCTGGGCAGCTCCGGGCACTGTGAGCCCACCCAGCTTCACCCAGAGTGTCCTGAGGAAGGCGAGGGAAGCGGGAGCTCCTTCTGTCACAGAGATGAAATCAGAGATGACCTATCTGACCTGGTTAATCATTGGCCACCAGAGAATGTGGCATTGTGACATAATCCTACAGTTTCATCGCAGAGTAAATAAGTTTTATCGCCTTTTCCAGTTATGTAATTTTCAAGACAGAAATGCTTAACCTTAGTCCAGAAAGAAAACTGTCAGAGCTCCTGAAGGGTAATTGAGTGCCTGGATAGTAGAGTTCAATACAGCAGCATAACAGGAGGTCTGTTTTATCTGCATTAAAGTACCTGAAGTGAATACCTGCAGAGGGAAAAAGTCTATTTTACTCTACTGAAAGGCATTTTTCTATTATCACCTATAATAAAGTACCAGTGAGTAAACTTGTAAGGAAAAAAAAAAGGTTATACAATTGCTGATAGCTTAAGTGAATATCCTTAAAGTATACTCCTAAATGAAAGCAGGTGTCTTGCTTATTATTTTGACCAAATGAGGAGACAAGTAGTGTTTTCTGGAAAATGCAAAATAAATGTAAAATTTCTGGACAAACATCAATTAGGAGGGTAAGGAAATAGCTTCCATGTGGTGTTGCTTTGGGGGGAGTTGAATCATGGTGTGTTTTAAATTACTGTTGTGAATGTTTTCCGTTACAGTCTTCCTTAAAAACATAAATATTTATTTATTTGTGTTTAAGACTAAACTGCTGTAGTCAGTTTTAACAAAACTTGGTTGTGAATTTTTTTGTTGACTGTTATTCCAGTCAGAGGTTTATTAGTTAATAATTGTAATCTTGAATATTTTAAAGGAACAAAGAGGAAGGAATACACATTGTTCTGTTGTCTTGAAAACAACAGAGATTTTCAACAGAGAATCTTAGTTCATAGCTTTTCACTATTGTTGTCTCTGAGTTGCTGAAATGGATGAGGATGTGAGTCACATTAAATATGATTTTTTTATTAATCAAGTTGAGCTACTCTCCAGTACTTCACTTTCAATGGTACTTCAGTGTTGGTCTGTTCTTGATTCACCTCTGTATACACACTGATTTTTCAGCCTGGTGCATTAGAATTTCGTTTAAAAGCAGGGATGGGGTGGTTTGTTTTTTTGGGGTTTTTTTTTTGTTGTTGTTGTTTTGTTTTGTTTTGTTTTAGCCTTACTCTCCCAAGCAGTTTTTATCATATTCCCCCCAAAATTAGTGGTAATCAGTAGATATAATTATTCTCAGGCTTATTCACGCCTCAGAATTTTTGGTGGTGGCAATTAGGTGTGTTTGTGTGTTTTGTTTCCCTTTTCCTGCTGTTATGTTCTGTCTGCCTACCTACGTGGCTTTTGTACAGAGAAAGAAGTGAAGGGTACAGTAGTGTTCCCTCCTAACTGATCTTAAAACAAAAATAAGAAACCCAGTATAAAACAGAAAACCAACCCAAATTACCTGCACACCAAATAAGCAATGCTCTGATGTCAGAATAGAGGGTTTTTTTCTTTATCAAGGTAAACTGAAAGGCAGCAGAATGGTTTCACTGAAAATCATAATAGCTGTTATCCATATCTAGGCAGCAATAGTGACAAGTGTTAAGTAGGAAAATAGAAAACAAAGGAATATGCAAACTTCTCTGGAGTTTTTCCGTGTTTATTCAACTTTCTTTCTTATGTGTAGGCTTTTACTGAAAAAATGAATACCTTTTTCATGATAAAACATTGTGAGATTTTCAATTTAACTGAAACATTTCACCATGCAAATGTTGGTTATATAAACCATGCAAGTGATTTTTTACTTTCTTCAGCCAGTGCAAATTCCAGTTTGTCAGCAAAGCAAACAAGAAAATAATTTTTTTTTTCTTCCTTCCTTTCCTCCTCAGATTTGGGCATCTGTACTTCCAAACAGAGTTTGTACAGAGGGAAAATTCTGAATATGGCTTGATTTGCTCTTGGTCTTGGCAGTGTTTCTGATGACTGTCCCACGGACTCTGTCAAGTTCTGGGGGTTCTCCTCTAACACTGAGGAGCAGAACCCTGAGCAGCAGCCTGGGCTCAGTGGAAACATTTCTCCGTCGTTCTCCTTAAAAGAGCAGCTCAAGATGAGTGATTATTCTGGACTTCCAAGTGACCATAGCCAGATGATTGCTGAAGATTCAGAAATTCAACCAAAGCCTGAGCACTCCCATGAAGTTCTTCAGGAAGATATTGAGATGAGCAGTGGCTCCAGTGGAAATGATTCCAGTGGGAATGACTCCAGTGGGAATGACACAAATGAAAACTATTCAAGTGGGCATGATTCTCATGGTCATGAGTCTGATGAAAATGGGAAGGATTCAGCAATGCTCATGGAATCTTCAGACTGTCATAAAAGGTAGTAGCTGTTGTTAAATACATTTCACTTTTTTGCCTCTGATGACTTTTTTCATTTGAATCAATGTATCTGAATAGTAACTAAGATGTAAAGCCTCTTGGACATGGAGCTGAGTGTGCTGCCCAAGTTGTACTCTCGTGTGATGTAAATTGTGTAATATGATTCATAAGGAAAAGGGCTCTGATGTTGGCATGGCCAGCATCATTTGCATCTTTCTTCTCATCGTTGTGAGTTTAATTTGCCTTATTTATTTATTTTCTTGTAAACCAACTTCTGTCATTGTATATCAAGACCTGTCAGTTGATTCTTATGTGTCAGGATGCAACCATGCTATTTTAATCTTTTTAATAATAGTTACTGGACAGAGCAAAGCTATATTAAGAACTACCTCCCCAGTAATCATGTGAGGGCCAGGATGTTGGGATGCAGTGATCCTTTGGGATCTTTCCAACTCAGGCTATTCTATGCTGCTTAGATAAGTGTTTACAGCTTTAGTGCACATTTGTTGTACCATGCAGAGGCTTTTAAAGTTTGGGGTTGGGGTGTTTGTGGTTGTTGGTTTGTTTATTTATTTAAGGTAGCCACTCATTAATGGAAAATAAAAAGCTACAATGAACTAAAAGTTGTTTGTTAGGTTTTCAAATACTAATCTTTCTTTCTTTTCCTTATTCTAGTTCAAGCTCAAATGCATTTAGTCTGATGATTGCAAACTCTGAACACAATCAGTCCAGCAGTGGATGCAGGTAAATTAATAGGCATATATTTTTCAGCAATTTGCATGTATGCTAAATGCTAAAAACTAAATAATGTCGTATTTTGGGGTTTTTGTTTTGTTTTGCCTCAACCTGGGCGACTGCACAAGAAATCCTGTCTTTGATTTCTTCCTGTCCATAAGTAGTAGCACGTCATATTAACAACTTGATTAAATTAGAGCTTTTTGTTGCTGTTGTAACCTTTAAAGTCATGTTACTTTGTTTTGATTTGGTAGCTTAACTCTGTAATTTTATTTTTTTTTTTTGTGGGTCCCTTTGAATACTGCTTCAGTTACGGTGGGTGTTTGCAGCTTTTAATTTATTTTCTTGCTCTTTGGAACTTAGTCTGAACCTGGTGGTGTGTTAACACCAGCATTCATCATTGGGCTGGGTTATTCCTGGTGTCCAGCAGCTGTACCTGCCTCTCTGTGTTGCTGGGATTCAAGCCCCCAGGGTGTAAGGATAAAGGATACACAAACACCAGCTGCAGGAATGAGTTCCTCTATATGAATTCTACTTCTGTCCCTGACAGCCTTGAAGAGCCTGGTAACTTGAAGGCTCTTATTTAGGCACCTCAGAGTGCCCTGCTGCACTTGGTTTTTTTAAATCAGCTTTTTTAAGGCAGCTTTTAAGTCTGATCAGGAGATCAAAGCCTGGTCCTGAGCAGATCAGGGATACCTAGCTGGAGCATGCTGATGTACCTGTATCTAAGACTTGCCTACCTGAGTGTGCTTCTACCTGATGCAGCTCCTAGAGAAGTGGCAAATTCACATTACTCCGATGCCATTTGGTGCCTGCTCAACATATTTTCTGTGTCTGCCTTGCAGGCACTTGGAGATTTTGTTCAATGCTGTATTTTCAACTGGAAATTGTGACCTAGAGTTTATGTTGTTTAGTGTGAAAGAGTGAACCAAAGGCATTTCTTAATCTTGGTTTCCCATTGATTCTCTTCTGTTCACTGCAAGATTTTGGAGGGGGTTATTTACTACAGATTTTTTTGGTGTTTCAGTATTAAATGTTATTAATAGCTCTCTGCTCAGAAATATTTAGGAATCCAGATGGTGGAGTGTTCTCCCCAGCCATCAGGCACAGTGCTAGAGGGTTACAGAGCAGAATCTGGTCATCATTTGGGAATGGGAGATTGAAGATATCTAGAGAATGATCTTCAAAGAGAAGACTAAAGTAGCCTGATAAACTACTTACCTTTGTAGGCTTAATCTTTGATTCAGACTACTGGGGTTTGCATTCAGTATCAGTGCCAACCTACAACTTTAGTTTAATATCTGTAGGTACCTTTCCAGTTTGCTGTCCACAAAAAGCAAAATGAAAAGCTCATATCTTTATAAAACTTGCTTGATATGTCGTCTGCAAGTCACACCTTCCCTGTGGCTGCCTGCTGTGCCTGCTGCCCCTACTCTCTGGAAAAAAACACATCTTGGAACTTATTTTCCAAGAATGTCCATCTTCCATATTTGCTCCTGCCGTAGGCTAATTTGGAAAGGTTTGTTTTTTTTTATCTTGCAAAATGGTCTGACCACTCTCATGAAGCAGTCTGTTTTCTGAGAGTACAAACCAGCAGTATGCTCAGTTATTTCATAATCTTTCCTCTCTCTCTTTTTCTGTACTGCCAGCATGAAGGGTTCTTCTATGAACCTCTGCTAACAAAGCCCTGTTTGATTGCAGCAGTCCAAACTGTCAAGCCACGTTGTACACATGATTTTAATACACAGCATGAACATAATGTTTCCCAAGGGAGTGCTATAGTCTTCTGTTTGATCCTTTGCCATTATTTCTTGGTACAAAATGACCAGTGAGGAAATGAATGCTGTGTTTCTCACAGTGCATTGTAATGGAAGCAAGAACAATGTGTATTCTCTAGTACAGCTTTGTCACTTTGCAGGCATTTTTGGTCAAATACACCCAACACCTGTCAGATGATTTATCTACCTTTTCAAGCTCTTAAAACTTCCCAGAAAAATGTGCACAAATCCTCTTGAAAATTACTTGGCAGCTGAAGCTGCTTTTCTGACTGCTTCAGTCAGGCAGTGCAGTTGCCAGGACTGTTGTTTCTACAGCAGTGCCCAGGGTAACTTCTTAACAGATTATCAGCCATGACAATCAGGTGGTAAGAGAAGACCTTCCTTTGGAATGGAAAAAAACTTCAGGAAGATTTAAGAACAGCTCTGTAGTCCTCTTGATCATTGTGAATGGTCAGCTTTTAAAATCTCCAGTGTGAAAGACAAAGTGATGTATCATTTTAACTCCTTCCTACCCATCTGCCATTCATCTTTGCTACATTTTCCCTCACTTCCTCACCTCCTTTCCTCTTCCTGTGTGATTGTGTCAGCACCTCTCAGTAATGGGTAGAGATACCAGGAACTGTAAAGGAAGATGATAACTTTCTGATATTGGTGCTGATAATCTCTCTAGTTTATCCTTCTCTACTGAGACAGCTCTTCTGAACATGCACCTGTGACCTGTCTCCAGCCTCCTCTGATTCTTTTCCTTACCAATTTAGTCAGAGTTTCCTTACTTAATGTATTGCCATGCTTAGCTGGGATATATTCAAAGGATTTCTCAACTTGTTTTGTTAACTTGATGCTCTCCCACTGCCATTCCCTTTCCAGGGCCTTTCTTAGGAGAGCCTGCTTGGACAGGAGGTGGAGACTTGAATGGACCTCCTTTTAGGTCCATAAAGAACATTTCTGAGTTTGATTTTGAAAGGAACTAAGGAAAATACCACTAAAAAGGGAGGAGGAGGACTGTGGCAAAGAAAAAAAAAAAAAAAATTCTATGGGGCATATGTGCTGTTGCAAATACAGAGTACATTTTACAATCACACTCCAGATGGTGATAAATCTTTCATTTTAAAAGGTCACGCAAGAATTTCCATAAGTGCTGGAAGCTGATACTGAGAACTGGCAAAGTTAATGAGGCTGGTGGTACAAACTGATGTGAGTGACAAGTGCCAGAGTACGTTAGGGCTTCTCTGAGCATGATGTCTCACTTGAGGCATTCAAGTGATGTTGTGTTTTTTGTTTTTCATCTTACAGTAGTGAGCAGTCCACTAAAGCCAAAACACAAAAGGAATTGCTGAAAACACTGCAGGAGCTGAAAGCCCACCTTCCTTCTGAGAAGAGAGTCAAAGGCAAATCCAGTGTCCTAACAACGTTGAAATATGCCCTTAAAAGCATTAAACAAGTTAAAGGTAATAAAGTGTCATACTGCCTAGGCAGTCTGGCTAAAGTGAAACTTTCAAAATAGGAATTTAAATAAGCATAGCACTATGCAGAGAACTGTGTTATGGCTGAAAGCCTTTCTAACCAGATATTTACATGTTCTTCCTGTTTGTTGGCTTTGTTAACTTTTGTTCCTTTGGGAGCTGAAGCAGCTCTCTAGAGACTAGATATTTTACTGCTGTTTGGTTGAGCTACAGAATTGATTTGAAAACAATTTACAGTTTCATACTGTTTGAACTGTCAGACTAAAAGTATGTGACCATTCTTATATGGGTAGATTAAGATGTGTACATTTGTTTGAGTTACTGATGAGGAAGCTCTAGCAGGGAAAATGATGTATTTGGAACAATGCCTAGATTTTCCAACTGCCAACTTCCCAACCTCTGCATTTATGCCAAAAAATATTTTTTGCCATTTACTGCTTCTGGGCTGGGTGCTTATTGATAATCCTGATTATAAATTGTTTGTTGTTCTCATGTAGCCAATGAGGAATATTACCAGTTGTTGATGATTAATGAATCCCAACCTGCTGGTCTCAATGTATCATCTTACACCGTGGAAGAAGTGGAGACTATAACCTCGGAATACATCATGAAAAATGCGGTGAGTGTGGTGCCCTGAGTCTCAGTGTGTATTGAAAACATTTCCTGGAACTGGAATGCTCAGGCATGCCTTCTTCTTACCAAGGGAAGGGTTGGTAGCTAGGCCAGAAAGCTGAAGAGCTGCCTTTTGCCTTCCAGGGTATGTTAAGAAACCTGAGCAAACTTTTCAGACTTTGCAAACTCGTTTCTGTCGGTTAGGTGGGAAACAAGGAGGCTTGAGCTCCCTGATCCTCTGAGTTGTGCCTTGTGCCTGGAGATGGTGGGGTGGCACATCTCTGTGTCCATGTGATGCAAAGCACTGACAGACATTGTTAGTTTTCATTTCATTTCATTTCATTTCATTTCATTTCATTTCATTTCATTTCAGTGCACTTGTAGAAGTTGGAGAGTTAACTTCTTCCAAATTTTAATCGAGGCACATGGTGAATCACTTCAGCTTATTCTTAAAAGTTTGATGTTTCACCAGTTCTTTGTGTGACTGTTAGTGTGACTGAAGAGAGACAAAGGGACTGGAATCACTGTGTCCTTCTCTGTGGGGTTTGTCTGATCTTTGCAACATGCTTTCTGTGGGGTACAGTGATGCTGTGTTCTTGCAGAGATAAGAACAGCTAGGACCATCACTGTAGTTCTAGCAGTAAAATGATAGCCTGAATGATTTTTTAAATTATATTTATTTCTATATTGCTAGTATTTTAGGAATAAGTTATGGAATCTTCAAAAAATGGCATTATGGCATTATGGCATCTTAAATGTATTAGAGTGCCTTGTAGTATTTTTTTGAACTGCAGTCTCTGTTTGAATATATGAATCCTGAATTCTCTAAAACAAGAGCATGATGGGGAATGTTCCATAGCTTGAAGTAGGTGGGTTTTGTTGAATCTGTGAATAATGAAGGCTGCCTACAAGGTGAAATAAATAGGAAGTGTAGAGTGCAGCTGAGAAATTCGGCCAAAATCATAAACATTGTTCAATTAATGGGAATATGCATTTGTGAAAGCAGTGTTCTGCTGACAGCTCTTCAGTTGCTGTGCAGTGTTTGTGAATGGAGCACTAAAGGTTGTGACGCAGGGAGCTCCTCTGTGGCAGGAAGAGAAACAATACAAGTGTGTGGGACTTCTTCCCACCTATGTACTCAGTGTTTTTACCAAGTGGTTTAGAGCCCTTTTTTCACTTTTATGGATGGACCAACTAACACAAAGTCTTTCAAAAACACCTGAGTTTTGTAAATGTAAATCATGTCTGTGACAAGCACAGGGAAAATGTGAAGTTATATAGCTGGGAGGTCATTAATTCCTAATTTGTAAATTCATTCTGCATCATAGAACAGTGATATTTAGTAAATAGTAGTTTATTATTCTTACTACATCATTGAAAAATATTCTGTGTCTACTTGATGAGCAGATTCATATTGTTGAACGATATATGTAATAAAATTAAATTTCCTTACTTCTCATTTTGAACTTACTAATCTTTTTAGATCTTAAATGTTTTTCTCAGAAATAAATGTTGCCCTGAAGAATATTTCAAACTGTCTAAATAATTTGAGACTTTTGTTTTTAGGATATGTTTGCTGTAGCTGTTTCTTTGATAACTGGGAAAATTTTGTACATCTCTGATCAAGCTGCTTCTATCCTGCGCTGCAAGAGGGGTTATTTTAAAAATGCCAAATTTGTGGAGTTCTTGGCACCTCAGGATGTCAGTGTGTTCTATACTTCTACCACCCCTTACAGATTACCATCATGGAACATTTGCAATAGAGCTGGTGAGTGCTCTCAACAGCAGATATTTCTCTGACCTTCTTTCAGTCACACAAATGCAAATACTTGCATTGATTTTGAATGTCCTTCCATCCTTCCCCATCCCTTTTTGAGGATGTAGCACAGGAGCATTATTAGAACACCTCTGGACAGCACTAGGTGTACAAATTTATTCTGTAAATCAGCAGGACTTGTCTCTTGGTTTAAAAGTCTTCTCAATGTCATTATTTATCAGTTTTCTCATTGGCCTTTCAGCCAGATGATGAATGAAAACAAAGTGGGAATTCATGCTGAATGGTGAATTTACTTTCCACTTGTACTAGCAATCAAATGAAAACAATTTTTCTTCACATTTTCTCTTCCTCAAGTATAAAGGGGACAGTACTCTGTCTCCTTCCTTTTAAAATGGTTATCATTTGAATACTGGACACCTTGATTATGGTGTAGAAAAAGGTATTTCAGCTGTCATCACTGCCTTCACCAAGTAATCTTAACTCTCTTTTTCTAGCCTTAGAAAAATTATATTAGCATAACTAATGGTGAAGGATCAGATGTCTCAAGGCACTTGATATTTGTTTGTGGTAGAATTGTTTTACTCATGTACCTACAGCTGTTATTAATTGAGAAATATCTGCCAGCTATTTCAACTAAACACTTGGAATTCAAGGTCTGCTCTAAATGTTTGAAATTCCAATCCATTGCATACTAAATCTGTGAAGTAAAGCCAGGGTGTGAACCATATTTAATCTGAAAAAACAATTAGCAATAAACATGTGCTAAGCAGTGCATACACAAAGCAGGTCCTAAAGGGACTTTGTGAGGTCTCTAGTGCAACCTCTGGCTCAAAACAGGGTCAGTGGTAAATGATATATAATCCTGATTACTCAGTTATGCAGGAGTTTTTTTAGTTTTGCTTTCTTGAAACATTTTCTGTAGCTTTTTTGTTTGTGTATAGCTTCAAATTTAAAAAATACAGTAAATAGAATTGTGCACACTCTCATGTGTCAGCTGCCAAACAATATAATATCCAAAATATTGTGCACTGGAGGCCTTTGAAATGCCAAAGCTTCCCTTGGAAATCTGTGTGTGGCTACTCTGGAAAAGGAGAGAATTAAGCTTAAAACATGAGAAATCTTCAGGAAAAAGAGAGAAGAGGGCAGCCAGGAAGAGTATTTGGTACTCGAGCTGTCCTAGTGTCTTTCTAGGAAAAGGGCCAAATTTTGGGGTCTTAGGTAATCAAACATTTTTGGTCATTGGTATGAAGTACTGTGAAAGAGTTGGTAAGAGTAAGCAGCTCAAACTGGACAGCTGTTAATGTATGTTTAGAAAAAAGACTTGAAAAACAAGGAGCTGTGGTTCACACGCCAGCCTCAGAACGTGAGGGATGTTCAGGTTTAGTTGCTTATGATGCACATTGTTCAACCAATGCATATGGAGCCTTCAGGGAACATAAACTTAAAAAAAAGGTCAACATCTATTATCTAAGGAAAAATTCTTGTACTAAATGTCATCATCTTCTAGTAATTTGTAACTTGTTATGAAATATGCTTCATATTTCCAGAGTCTTCCACCCAGGATTGCATGGAAGAGAAATCTTTTTTCTGTCGCATCAGGTAAGACAATATTGTAAAGCTTAGTGCTGTGTTATGAAACCAAGCATTACATAAGTACTTGACTTTTATAAGAACCATATGGTATGTACATTTCATGCTTTCTCATAATGTGATCTTAAAACAAAACATATGCACATCCTTGAGCTGATTAATTGCAGCAGCTACAGAGAAAACTGAACTGATTTCGGGGAGTTCCATCTTGGAAGTTAATCCCTGTGAATATTGACCTTTGTGCCACGAAGGGAGATGGTACAGCATCTCCTCCTGCTCTGCAGAGCCTTTGGTTCATGTAAATAGAGCTGTACAGTACTTGCTTCAGTGTCTCCTTCATTCTAGAAAATCAGTGTCTCAGATTTATCTCAGGTATCCCCTAGGAAGATACTTGAGGGGAACTTGACTCTTCAGCAGTTAGTAGAAGACACAATTCTTTGGTTTGCTTTTCTTCCTTCTTTTCCTGCCCCCAATCCCTCCTCATTAGCTTTCTTTTCTTTTCTTTTCTTTTCTTTTCTTTTCTTTTCTTTTCTTTTCTTTTCTTTTCTTTTCTTTTCTTTTCTTTTCTTAAAGCTGGCAACTTAGTTCATGCTCTTTCTTGTGCAATTCAATTTCTTGATGCTTACTGCCTCTCTGGCAGCATTTCTGAAACAAAAATAGTGGATCCAATGATTTAATTACTTCTGGAGTAAATAAATACCTATTATTGAGGTCTGAATAAACTTGAAAAGCATTGCAGGTAATGCAGTGCCCCAGAGTGTTGCATTGCATGTACTGTAGAAGTGCTGCTGGTGTTACTGGAGATTTTTTGTCCAGCTAGCTCTGGTTTCAAAAGCTTTACTTATATTAAGCTTCACTGTAATAAAGTTATTACAACTGATTCTTCTTTGGTCACTGTGTAAATGGTTGTTTTCATTACTATGTTTGCATTCTGGTTAAGCAAACACCTGATATTAAATATTGAGTCTTCACTCCTTCTAAACTGGAATAAATATTGATTGAAAAATGATCCTTTTGTTAACTGAGGGGATATAGTAGTCTTCATCAAAAAGCCCTGTAAATTCATCCCTCTGAAGGACAACAAAGTAACTTAATCTATTGTGTGAGCTGGGTTTTTTATCAGACTTCCATGTAATGCTGTTGTGGATATTTGTTTCAGGCAGTAGAGAGAACAGCAGAACCTTTATGGAAGTTGGTATGCAAAGGATACCATCAGAATTAGATTCTCTTCCACCAAAAAAAAAAAAACCCAAGCTAAGATCTTGGGTGCTATTTTAGTAGCTGACATGCAGATCTTGTGTCATGAGGGAAATACAATGGATAAATTAAAATTTTATTCAGCGTAAGATGAATCTGTTGAAATAATTAACTCTCTTTAATTATTAGTGCGGGAAAGGAGCGTGAAAATGAGATTTGCTATCACCCATTCCGGATGACTCCTTACCTTATCAAAGTGCAAGACCCAGAAATAGCAGAAGACCAGCTTTGCTGTGTGTTGCTTGCAGAAAAAGTCCATTCTGGTTACGAAGGTAATCTTTGAGTGCACAGAGCCTAGTTTGCTTTCCTAAAAGTAAAAACTGTTCAAGCTTTATTAAAGTGAAAGAGAGTTGTTTCTATTCTCTGTCCTTGCTGCTTTCCTAGATACTCTTGGCCAGAAGTTTTGACTGGCAGCTTTGAAGTATATATATATATATATATATATAAAACCCGAGTTGCTAATTTGCTTTTATTTTTCTCTCAGCACCCAGAATTCCTCCTGACAAAAGGATTTTTACAACTACACACACCCCGACCTGTTTGTTCCAGGATGTAGATGAAAGGTAACTTAAAAAATTATTTTTCAATTTGCTGATGAGCAAGCTACCCAATACCTTTGCAGGATTTAAGGTGTCTATATGGGGTTAGAAAATCATGAAACTACTGGAGAGTGTTTCACCTAAGAGAAGTACCTCTCCCCATTTTCACTAAGCACTGCACATTACACTGGTATTTAAGTGCCTGCTAACAGCTTGTTCTTCCACCTTCCTTCCCACTTGGGAAATTCTGGACATAAATTCAATCAACGAACCCATGTTCAGAAGAATTCCTGTGCTGCAGTTATTACCTGTACAAGACATTTAGGCAGGGCTTTTTTGGTTTCTTAAATTTGATTCAGCAAATATGCTATGCTGCTGTCACTCTCTGCTGGCCCAGGTACAACTAGAGGTACAGCTTTTTAATACAACATTAGGGCTTTGGAAAAAAAAAAAAAAGGTACATAAAACCAGCTCAAATTACACTGGCTGAACACTTCACATTGTTTTGACAGTCTTGAAAGCTGGTCAGAGTAAATATTTACATTCTAAATTAGAAACCAAAATGCCTCCTGTGGTATACAAAGACTTAGGAGCTGAGGTCTAAACCGAGCTTTCATAGAATCACTTAGGTTGCAAAAGACCTTTAAGATCATCAGGGCCACCACTAAGCCCTGTCCCTAAATGCCTCTTCTGCAGATTTTGAAATACCTCTGGGGATGGTGACTGCACCCCTTCCCTGGGCAGCAGCCTGTTCCTTGACAACACTTTTTATGAAGAAATGTTTCCTGGTAGCCAGTCTAAACCTGCCCTGGGGTAACTTGAGACCATTTTCTCTTGTCCTGTCACTTATTCCCTGGGAGAATCAACCCTCTCACCCAATTTGCTGTTGTCTGCAAACTGCTGATGCTCACCATCCTCTTGGCCAGATCATGGATAAAGACATTAAACACAGAATTGACAACACTATCTTTCCCTTTCCTTTTCCACTTTCCTTGATATTTTCTTTGTGGTGGTTTCTGATATTTGGGCTGTATGTGGCACTTCATTTTGATTTTTTTTTCCTCCTTAGCAAAGCTACAATGGTAACATCTCACTGCTGAGATTCTCCTTTTTGTTTTTAAGCGTTCTAAGAATGCTAAAATTTTCTTTGTAGGTTGAGATGGGGAATGTCTTCAGACAGAGTAGGAGTATAATGGACAATTTTGAGATTCTGTGGTGTTTCTTGGGTGGAAATCTTGTTTCTGAAAAAATATTTAATTCTTGGCAAAATCCTTAAATGCAGTGGAAGAGAGAGGAATTGGGGAAAGGAGGTTATTGAGGTGTTTGACTAAGATGGAGTCAAGGTAAAAAGAGCACTGATTTCTGAGAGAGTTTTATCTGTAGAGAGGCAGACATTGTGGCTGAGTTGAGTTCCTGTAGGAGAGTGTAATGTTGACAAACTGGTTTTCCATGCTGTGATTTATACAGTTCCTCTAAACTGCTCAAGTTGATAAAAAAACTACTTAATCCACTCAGTTCTGTCTTCATGGATTTTTCTCTCTCCTTCATTTCCACACATGCTTCAAGCCAGTTGCAGAGTGGATTTATCTTTACAAAGAGGCTGAGGGCACAGTGCAAAGCTTCTGTTCCTCTGTGTATCCACAGCTCAGTGATCTCCAGTAGGCATTTAACAGACATGGCAAAATTACTGAGTGGAGCAAGTAAATCCTTCCCTGTGGATCCTATGGAAGCTTTCCTGTTAGTTTGATGGTAGCACTTGTTCTCAAATACCATTTTCTGACACTTCCAGTGAGGGTTGATTGCATCTTGGTCTGAAATTAGGACTTTGTGTCATTTATTTCTGTTCTTGTGATTGTGTAGTTGATTTTGCTTTTAATGATTTAACTCCTGAGAGCATTGGCAGCCTGATAAATGTTTACCAAGACATGCATATGCAGTTTATTACTCTTAAGCTCTCCAGGGTTTGGTGTAATACACAAAGCAAGAGATTGTTAAAGAGAGCTGTCTTAATATTTAAAAATGTGCAGCTGAGTGCCTGCTGTTGACTGAGCGTTGTTCATAACATAACCCTGAAACTGTTGCTTGACTTGCATAAAATAAAGTTAATTTCTGTAATCAGTACATGTTCATGGGTTGGAAAAATGCATATTTGTCTGAACTCTGCAGGTGGATCTCTGCACAGAGTATGTTAAATAAAAATAAATATTTTCTTGAAACCAAATGGATCATTCCTATATGTATTTGTCTTAATGTCTTCGATACTTCATGCATATAATGGGTGTAAGTAGTTCACAGTGGAGTGATCTTTCTAAATTAATTTAAAGCAGTTTTATATATAACTTAAAACAATAATATAAAGAGACTTCTTATTCATGTTTTTTTGACGCTTTAAATGTCGTTCTGTAAACTAAACTTGGCAGCATCTCCTCATCAGCCATTCTTATGCCACACATGCATTTGCATTCATAAAATTGTTTTATTAACTTAACCTCTGAATTTTTATGAGTTACTCATTATGAGGCTGCATAATGATGCCAAGACATCATCCTCAATTCAGCATTATATGAGCACAGAAGGGCTGGTTGGAAGGGACTGTGGAGCTCTTGGTTCCATCCTTTTGCTTGAAATGAAACCTTGCCCAGTCCTGGCTAAGGTCAGCTGCAACCTTGTGTCAGCAATGCCTGGAAACCTTCAGAGACAGAGATTATACAATCTGTATGGGAAACCTCCTGTGTTGCACTGCTCTGTTAAAAACCTTTTCCTAAAATCAAGCATCAGCTTTCCAGACTCCAGTCTGGGACCACTGCCCATAGTTTTATTGTCTGGCACCATCAAGAAGATTTAACTCCATTTTTGTAACTCCTCTTTCCAGCAGTGTGGGAAGCTCCTGGATCATGTTTTAGTTTCCTGTTCGTCAGAGCAGGCAAGGCCAGCTCAGTCTTATATTCTAGATCCCTGACTTTCCTAAAGCAGGTGGCAAAGAACAGGAACAGTGCTGAACAAAACCTTCTTACAGTGTTATTTGATGAGGTCCTGGCTAAAGTTGTTTGGAGTTGACTGAGATTTTAAAGTTCTCTAGCAGCACAACTTTTCTCATGTGCTCTGAACTTGGCAGCACTTCTAAATGTCAATGTGTCAAAGTGATCTGACTTGGTATGAGTTCCATGCCAGTTTCTGCTCTGTTGCTTTAGTTCATCTACAAGCTTTTAAGACCCATTATTAAACTAATTGCTTTGATAATAAGGCATTAGTTGCTATCCTCTTTCCCCTCTCAGCCTCTGTGCTGGAAGGGCATGTTTGATGTTTTGGAGAGCTGATGTAATTCCAGTGGGTTGTTGGAAGTGCAGTGTTGAAGGCATTTGCTGCATAATGCTTTTGAGTTCCTGCACAATACAGATCCCCTGTCTGGTGCTCTGGGGCTGAATTCTTCATTACAGCTTCAGATACTCAGATATCTCCCTGCCCCTGGGCCTTTGGCAGTGAGTGGGGCTGGGGGGAGGATGTACAGCATTTTGAGCTTACAAGATGACTTGTTGGCATCTGGCAACTTAAACATCACTGAATAGTGTTGGCTTAGTACATTTTTTTTCCAAAACCCATTTTCAGTGGTTAACCTTCAGGGTAAGGTGCAAAGTGATATTTGTGAACTTGCCCTCTTTGTCCTTACTGCAAATGCTTGAAGTGATCAATAAAAATTCTTTTGTCACATAAATTAGTTTTTCACATCACTAGAATTGGGCATGGATAATGTGCAGGAATTCAGTACCATTGCTTTTAATTCTCTAGTTAATAAGCTTGCTCCCCTGCAGCTCTCTGAGTTGAACTCTTCACCTGCCTGTGAGAAAGTTGTCTTGAGTGCTGGTCAGCTCCCCTGGTGCTGGTTCAGCTGTGGTAATCCTGTGATCCTTAGCCATGGCTCCCAGCCAAGGGATTGGGCTACTATTTACCTTCATGAGAGTTTTACAAGATTAAACTTTATTAATGCTCTTTTAAAATTAGGGTAAGTATTTATCCTCTATAGTTAGGCAGAAAGAAAAGCCAGAACTGCTGTAGCAGACTCCTTGATTTGGTCTAACCACCACCACCACCAACAAACCAAGCCCCCCTTGCCCTAAGTGTATGACTGTTGGTAACTTGGCACTGCATTTTCACCAAATATAAACTTAAAATTATTAATTCTCTTCCCAGGAAAAACAGCAAAGAAAGCTTAAAATGAAAACATTTTAAATGTGAAATATACATTTATTCTACTTGATTTTTATTATGTTTTCTTTGTCTTTCTTTCTCCAGAGCAGTACCTCTCTTGGGATACCTACCTCAGGATTTAATAGGAACACCAGTCTTGGTGCATCTTCACCCAAATGACAGACCCTTAATGCTAGCAATTCACAAAAAAAGTATGTAACCTCTACTGTGACAGAAATATAAATCCTTTTCTAGAGTTTTATAAGGACTACAAAGATCTCAACAAGTAGTAGGAGAAAAATAATTGTGACTTTGATTTTTTTCCATGAGAAAATACTGAATCTTTTACTACACCACTTGATTCTTAATGCAAATCCATGAAAATGAAAAAAAAAATCTCATGAAAATGAGAAATCACTCAGTTTTGTACTTTCTATGAAGTATACATATCCATTGGGAACAAATTGAGTGTAAATAAGTATTTCATACATAAAGAAAATTTTCTTGAGGATGGTGTGATAGAAGTTGTCATATCTGACATGATAGTCTTTGTTAATCCATAGAACAGAAAAGAAGAGCCATTCTGGCAAAGTTTGTAAAGCTGCTTCTTCAGCATTCTTTAGCTTGTTGTGCTCTAAAGGTGACTTTCTTGACCACAGTCCAGTAAATGATGAAGATCTGCTTATTCTGGTAGCTCAGTAAATGTATCAATGTACCCAATAATTGTTCCCTCCAGTGGCATCTTCCTCCTTGAGGAGGAAGTACATTGAATGTCCATTCCCTCCATGAATGTACTACAGTTCACTGTAAAATCCTGAAACAAACATTAATCTGAAATTTCTGTTTGAACCCTTCCTTGCAGTTCTTCAGTATGGAGGGCAGCCTTTTGACTATTCACCCATCAGGTTTTGCACTAGGAATGGAGATTACATCACCATGGACACCAGCTGGTCCAGTTTCATCAACCCTTGGAGTCGAAAAGTTTCATTTATTATTGGAAGACACAAAGTCAGGACGTAAGTCAACAGATTTTTGTTTTCCCTTCCCTCAGGTTTACATAGAGAGCCTTAAGATGAGGGAGCAGAATAAGCATTAAATTCTGTGTTGGATGTATAGGTGGTAACTTGAAACTGTGGTCTCTCTGTGGCTGGAAGACCTGCATTTGCAGTGAGCTGGTGTGTGTTTGGTTTGTGCAGGGGTCCCTTAAATGAAGATGTTTTTGCTGCTCCCAACTACACAGAGGACAGGATCCTTCACCCCAGTGTTCAGGAGATCACTGAGCAGATCTATCGGCTCCTGCTGCAGGTACAGCAAGTGCTCTGCTCCTCCCTGTTCATTTCCTGCTGAGGAAAGGCTGTTTGTCTTGGTGTGACATTTTCTTCAGCTTCTTCTACTCTACTGGAATTTTTGGCTACAATCCTGGGAATTCCTTGTACTCATGATTACCAGACAAGACTTACTGAAGTATCTTAAAGCTCCAGTTTGTATCTTAAGAATTTCATGTCGTTATGGAGTCCTCAGGACAAACAAACAAAAGACAGAAAAAAAGACCAACAAAAAAATCAAAACAAAACCCAAAACAAAACCCTCCAAGCAACAAAAAAACCCCAGTGTAAAGTAAAATCTCTTTTCCTGACATGGAATTACTGGTGTCCTGAGGGCAGGGGGCTATGTGTATACATACATATATATATATTTATTTATTTTTATGTTGTTTTAACAGCCTGTACACAACAGTGGATCCAGTGGCTATGGAAGTCTGGGTAGCAATGGTTCACATGAGCACTTGATGAGTGTGGCATCCTCCAGTGACAGCACAGGGAATAATAATGAAGATGCTCAGAAGGATAAACCAGTAGGTTTTGAATTTTTCTCATTCAAGTATGTGGCACAAAACAAACTAGTTAAAGTGGGGATTTTTAACCTTTAGAATTAACATTTTCAGATTAGAAATAGGAGAAAGTATAAAGAAAATACCATCTTTGATTTTTTTGTTTAATGTAGAAAAACCCTTTTGCCTGAGGGACTAAACACCAATTTCTGGTGTAGATGAAGCCTCAGGGTACTGAAGCACAGTGATAGACATGAAAGTCTATCAGTGTTATAAAGAATTTAAACCTGTGTAGTGTGTTTACTTAATCTAATGTCTGTTCCATGGTATGTGCTGTGTTTCTTGGAAAACCAGCTGGATGTGTGAAAGCAGTTTCTTTTGGGAGGGGCATGTCTGTAATTACTGTTTTCCCAAATGAGAGTAAGAAGATTAAATGCAGTAATACCTGCATAACCAAGGGATAGCTTGACCCTGATCACTTTTAATGTTGCAAAAATACAGCATTTATATAGAAAGAAATAAATGGAATAAAAGAGTTTTCTAGTCTGTACTTACAACTTTACTTTGTGTTTAATTCTGAAAGCCAGAAATTTTCCTTGATGAGTTGTATTGCTTGTAGGCTAATTCTCCCAAATCTGATTTGTGCTTCTGTGATCAGATTTTGCAGACTCCTGCTCTTGCCAAGGTGGTCACTTTCCTGGCTTTCAGTTCTTAAACACTGGTGGAGTAAGCAGATGAAGTCTCAGGACTCCTTATTTAACAGGGAAATAGATGCCCGGCATTCCTTCACTGTTTCCACTGACAGTGAAGGCTGTTACAGTCCACTTCTATAACATCCTGTCAGTGCTTGGTTAGACTTCTAGTTTTTGACCAAGTGATAGGTTTGGTTTCTTCCTGAAGTCATCTTTGTAATGTATATTTTCTATTTTCCTATCCAGGCTATTCAAACAGATTAAACAAAGTACAGAGTAATTGTTTACAAGAAACAGACTTTCAGTTTCTTCTCTTCTTCCAGAGTTTTACAGCTGCACAGTAGAATTGTATATATACATATTTCTCCTGTGATCAAACTAATTGCAAGATAGAGATTAACTGAGGTTAGATTTAGTCTACTGAGGAATCACTATGCATAATGTTTTATGTCAAAATTTTGAAATAACTGTTCTTCCCAAACTGCTTCCAGGAGGTTTGTCAGTATGCCCGTAAGGTCAAGAACAAAGGACAGCGTATTTTCACTGACAGCAAAGCCAAACTGGACTATAAGAAAGAGTCTTTTGCAGGTAAGACAGCACCTCTTGTGCTGGTGCCTTGGCTAATATGGCAGCAGGACTTTTTTTCTAGTTGAGTTCCAATCAATGCATAAAGACAGCATTTTATCAGTTGAAATTATATTGTCCTGTGTCTCTCTACTGTGCCCAGGAAAATGTTGTTTGGCTGTATTGAATCAATAGTGCTGTAGCACAGTTAAGGCATGGCCTAAAGCTGCTGTCTTGATGTATGGAAATAATTTAAGTGGGCACTAGAGATGTCCTCACCCTGAGTGTGTTTCAACCCTAATGATACATATTCTCTTAGAGCCTTAGTGTCTATTCCCTTTGGATCCATATGCAATCTAATTAAACTTTATAACTCCAAGAACCCATGAGGACAGGGAAATATTTACACGATATCCATTTATTAGTGCATTAGAGTGGTTAATTTGTGACCTGCCAAATATGTAGAAATGAAAAACCTTTGCTGCTGTTGCTTTTAGGGGAGTTAGTAAGGATTTAATGTGTTAATTGCATAATGGCAGTATCTCTTTTCACAGAAAAACAGAATACTGCTGGTGGTCAGGTGAAAGGTGCAGGGGGAAAGGATACTGCAGGAACAGCTGCTCCAAAAAATGTGACTACTGAAGAGCTGGCTTGGAAAGAGCAACCTGTGTATTCCTATCAGCAGATCAGCTGTTTGGACAGTGTCATCAGGTGAGCAACCAGTGAGTAAAATACTCTTGACCTCTGGACACAGGGCTAGGATGTCTAATATTGCTAAATCATTGTATTTTAGGTACTTGGAGAGTTGTAACGTGCCTGGTACAGCCAAAAGAAAATGTGAACCTTCAACAAGTGTTGCATCACTGAGTTCTGGAGTTCATGAACAAAAGGCAGCTGATGATTCTATCCAGCCATTGGGAGGTAACTACATCACAGCTTTTTCATGGCTGGGTTTTGCTCAGGGCAGTTGGATGCTACTTCTTTGTAGAATAATGACAAGTGTCTCCTAGGCATGACCTCATAGCTGCTTTCTCAGTGTTTGATGTTGCTGATTTAGCTTTTATCATTAATATCTTCCTTGCCATTAAAATACTGATTGCATATCTGGATTGTAGATCCAATAAGCCAGTTTGTAGTGTGCAAAATGCAGTAGGATTTTGAGGTTCAGGACTTGAATCATTATCAAATGTGGGAAGTTTATTTCACAGTTAGGACTTGTGAAGAACAATCAGCTGAAGAAAGCAGCAGCTAATTATTGCAACAAAAATATGCATATTACATTTCTGCTTAAAAAAAAGAACAAGAGAAGGTAAAATGCAGCATTGGACTGTTCTGTGTTTTGTATGATGTTAGAATCCAATGTTCATCCATGAAAACAAAAAACTGGGGATTGCTGAGGTAAGCTGTCTAAGAAGTGCTGCTGACAGAAGCAATTCAGTTAATTTTTCAGGCCTTAGAGGTAGCATTTGACATAGTCCATTGTCTGGATGGGGAGCTAAAAGAAGAATGGTTAGTACAAGGATTTTGAGATTGGTAAAGAACTGCATGCAAATGAGAGCTTTGCTCATTCTACCTTGTCATTATATAAGGCTGAGGGGAGAGTGTCCAGTGGAGTTTCTCAAAACTTGGCTGTGGGAATGATCTTGGCTATTTGGTGAGCTCCAAAAAGGAGTTCTAATGCAGCTTTTAGAGTCAAATTAGAAGGTATCAGTAGACCAGGAGCAAAGAATCCTGCAGAAGGGATTGAAATGCTGTAATTTGGAGTCTCTGTGGTTCTGGCTGGCAGGAGATGATGTGGGTCACCAGCTCTTTGTTGCACTGATATCTGAGGCAGATGAGGCCACCAGTCAGGAAAAAGGCAAACTTTAGATCTTAGATGTGTGTTATGGAAGTATTCCTATGAGAGGAGGAAAGTTTTAATGCTGTTTTGTGAGGCACTGCTCTGACCTCTGCTGGATTACTGGGGGTAGCTTTCAGGGCAGAGAATTTTAAATAACTGGATGCTCAAACAAAGCTCTTAGGGTAACCAGCTAAGAAATCAGTGTACATCACTGTTGGAGCTGGGGACAAACTTATTTTTGGGCTGGAAGAGGCTAGAAAATTTCTTCCAAAACTGTGCCATGAAAGAAAAGTGAAGAGCAGAAAAAGAGGAAAACATCCTTCGTTGGAAAGGTTTGGTTTGGCTGTATATGGGCTTAGAGGATTGCATTTGTTGCTCCACAGTCAATCTATTCCTGGAATGTAAAAAGTAAAATTTCACCTTTTTGTCTTGTCCAGCACAGTTTGGCCTTTACTGTTTTGCAGCTCTAACAGCGTATAACTTGAATTTGCTCTTGTTTATGTTCAGTAAGCTGCAACTTTATTTCTTTTAACAGATCCTGCTGTGTTGAAGGCATCTGGTAAATCAAGTGGTCCCCCAGTGGTTGGTGCTCACTTGACATCTTTGGCTTTACCTGGCAAGCCTGAAAGTGTGGTGTCTCTCACCAGTCAGTGCAGCTACAGTAGCACCATTGTTCACGTTGGAGACAAAAAAACACAACCTGAATTAGGTAGGACTTCTGCTAATAATTTTTCTTCAAGATGGCAAGTTCAAATTTCAGACATGTGAACAGCTGATGTCTGCTCATGACTTACATTTTCTTACAGCCAAGATGGTCTTAGGGAAATGGAATAAATAGGGATGGAACGTGTAATCTTAAACTCGCAGCAAAATTATTACAGAATTGTAACACCTGAAAATGCATGTACAGTGCTTTCTTTGCTTCATCCTGAGTATTTTGCCTTCTGTTACTGTAGAAATGATAGAAGATGGTCCAAGTGGAGCAGAAGTCATAGATGGCCAACTTCTCGCCCCTCCATCCACCTCTGCACACATAAATCAGGAGAAGGAGCCGTTTAAAAAACTGGGACTTACAAAGGAGGTCCTTGCAGTGCATACACAGAAAGAGGAGCAGAGCTTCTTGAATAAGTTCAAAGAAATCAAGAGATTTAATATTTTTCAATCACACTGCAATTACTACTTACAAGACAAACCAAAAGGACGGCCTGCTGAACGTGGTATGGCACTAGATTTCACAATAAACCTTGTATTTATATGGAAAGTAAATCCTGTTGGGAGGCCATTTCCATTTTTAGTTGTTTTGTGGGGCCAGTGTGAGCAGTGACAGTTGCATGCTATTTTCAAAACCCACAGAAGAATTTTCTGACAAATCTTGCTAGAAGATGTAAAGTGGAATATTGCTTTTAGTGTCATAATGGACATTTTAGTAACTGAATATTTTGATTTTTGTCTGTTCTCTGTACTATTACTGTCATGCATCTACTTTCAAGGGAAAAAAATCCTGCTTTAGGATGTTTGCTTTACTGTATCTGTGCTTGTATTCCCTTGCTTTTCTTTACCTTCTGTCCTGCCATCTGTCTTTTTGTTCAGATGCGTGGTTTTGTTTTGTTTTCAGCTCCTTTGTTTTCCAGTTGGAATGGGGAACCATTCCACTGTTGTGTAATTGGCGAGACAATCTGATAATTGTCTGGCTGCCTTTAAGGTAAAAATGTGATCAGCAGGATGGAAATGGCAGACACTAGCAGTAAGAGTGAGATGGGTTTGTTTATTAGGCCTAGGAGCTCTGGATGGCATTTTCAGGAGTGTTTGATATGATCTGTCTTTGTTCTCATTTCAGTTCTGACTTGACTTGGAGCAGAAGTCAGACACTGCTGAGCGTTTTTTTCAGATTTTTATCTTTATTTTTTTTTAATTTAAATAGCTGTACAGTTCCTGTCCAGCTACATTTCTATAACCTTCCTTACAACTTTTCCTTTTGCAGGTGGCAGAGGACAAAGGAACGCCACTTCTGGAGTGGATCAGCCTTGGAAGAAAAGTGGAAAGAACAGGAAATCAAAGCGCATTAAACCACAGGAGTCTTCTGACAGCACAACTTCTGGAGCTAAATTCCCTCACCGGTTCCCCCTCCAGGGTTTAAATGCCACAGCCTGGTCACCATCAGAGACTTCCCAAGCCAGCTACTCAGCAGTGTCCTTCCCCACTGTCATGCCTGCATATTCCCTTCCTGTTTTTCCAGCAGCAGGGACGGTGCCACCGGCTCCTGAAGCGTCACTCTCTGGTTTTAATCACTTGCCAGACTCTGGAAACACTTGCCCTATGCAGCCATCCCAGTTCTCTGCGCCCTTCATGACCCCCGTGGTGGCTCTCGTGCTCCCCAACTACGTGTACCCCGAGATGAACAATAACTTACCTCAGCCTCTCTACCCCAGCCAGCCCAACTTCCCTGCCCATGCCGCCTTCTCCTCACAGACAGTGTTCCCACCACAGCCCCCCTTTGGCACAGCCAGCCCCTTCCCACAGCAGGCATTTTTCCCAGCCCAGCCATTCCAGTACAACCCCCCGGCAGAGCCTGAGAAGGCTCCTGTGGCAGAGCCACGCAACGACCCCTCCCGTTCCTGCACTCCACAGTCGCTGGGTCCCCAGGACCAGGCTTCACCACCTCTGTTCCAGTCCAGGTGCAGCTCTCCTCTGAATCTGCTACAGCTGGAAGAAACCACAAAAGCTGCAGAGAGCGGAGCTCCTGCGGGTTTACACGGAGCTTTGGGGGAGGAAGGAGCCATAGGCAAGATCAGGACATCGGATAACGGCAGTGGGAAGGAATCCTTACCTGTAAGTCTGGGTCACACCCCCCTTCTCCTGGCTCTGCTGCATCATTTTCAGTCCTTTCACTTCCAGGGCCTATTTGTTAGCAACAGATAGAAGTTACAGAATGCCAGGAGCTGGACTCAAAAGTGTAGTTGGTAAATTCAAACTTCAGAAAACTGAAAAAACCGTGAAGTCCAAACATTAGAATAGTCTGATGTTGTATCCCTCTGGGGAAGGGCTTACCCCAAAAGGAACCCCAAAGCCTGTAACGGAATTCCTACCAGACAGGTGGACATAGGATTCTTTGCTGAAGCAGTAGACAAACATATGTTTTCCTGCTGAAGTGTCTGTGCTGGAGTCACCCAGACATTTTGACGTGGCTGAGGGACGATCCATGCAGCTGCCAGACTGTCCAGCATTAACAAGATGACAATTCGGATGAGGTTCATCACAGGGTAGAGTGGGAGATAGGTTTTTTTCTAAAAGGAAAAGTCTGAACCTTTAAAAATTAAATTTACCTCATCATTCTCCTTAAGTTACACTAGGAAGCTTGGAATTATATCCTGAAAAAGTTTTGTTCCACTTCATTGAAGAAAATAAGAATATGGATAAACACATTGGAAACCATTGAAATAAACTGTAAAATAATATGGGCACTTTATTTTTAGCAAAAACTTTTATGCTAGTGAATTTATGTGCATGGGAAAAAACAATCTGTAAGTGGTCTGAAAGAAGCTGATTTAAATTAAAATCACATCTGTGTTTACAAACAGCCTCAGTAAATGAAGAATTCATCATTTCTTGCAGACCATAGCTTTATTTTTCTTTTGTTTGTTGCACTAAAACTATGCTGAGCTATTTGGTAACTTTGGGGTTTTTTTATTTCCTGGCTCATTTCAATTTGATCAATCATTCTAACAAATAACCTGAGATGGAGCAATATGTCTGTGAAGGTTTCCATGGTAGAAATAGGTAAACTATTATTTGTGCTTTCTAAAGGCACCATGGAGTATCATTATAAATGCTGATGGGATGGAGCTGTAGCCTATATATTTTTTGGCTGCCTCCTTCCATTATTCAGGAATGTGTTCAGGGTAAAGTCAATTCTTTCCATTACTGCATGTTTTGCTAAGTTCTGTCAGCCTTAGTTTCTAATATTTAATCTTCAAACTGACCTGCAGTCAAGTTTTGATTAGGTTAAAAATTAGTGTAGTTAATGCTTCTTCTCTTGAAAATATCCAAATAAGTGGTCTAGCCTAGGAAGCACCTGGGAACATTTTCTTACTACTCTCAATGCTATTCTTCCTCTCGAGGAGATGGAACAGTGAGGGATGTTGATGCAAATCCTTGGAGGTAGATTATGGTAGGAGCAATTGCTGGTGTGTTTTGAGTGGCCTGGGTAAAATCTGAGTTGTCCAGGACAGTAGGTGATGTCAAAAGTGAACAAGAAATACGTTTCTTACTTTATTATGACACTATATTATTAATTTTTGAAGAGAAATTCAATTGGTCTTACTGAAGGAGCCCCTGCCTGCCTGTCAGTCCACTTCATTATTCCTTGGCATATGTTATTGGTGACTGTCTTTGAATAATTATGTAAATATTAGAATATGAAGTGAAATGGATTTATTACTGCTCATTTACATGATTACTAATACAGAGATCACATTTAGTAGTAAATGTATTCATCGCTAAAGCCCATCTCATATGCCCTTCTCATACCAGTTGATCCTCTTTGTTTGTCTCCTCTAAGTTTTGAATGTAAGAACTTCTTTTGTGTAAGAGGGATGTTGAGCTGATTTTGTAGGGTGGTCTGGGGATAAGTTCATAGTGATGTGTAAGTAGAGAGGAGTGCTGACAACATTGTAGGCTTTTATTTAAATGGACACAGCAAAGCAATTTATCAAAGTAAAAAAGCTATTACCTTTAGTAATAAATAACTTTGATTCTTGGCATTTGTGGTTTTTAATTCTATTTTTTCTCCTTACCTCTAGGCTGAATCTCCAATGGATGCTCAGAACAGCGATGAACTCTCCATGTCCAGTGTCCTGCTTGACATTTTACTGCAGGAGGATGCATGTTCAGGCACTGGCTCAGCCTCCTCAGGGAGCGGTGTGTCTGCAGCTGCTGAGTCCCTGGGCTCTGGCTCCAATGGCTGTGGCATGTCAGGGAGCAGAACAGGTAACTCAGGCAGCCAGAGCCCTCCTGGCACTGCAGAAGGGTTTGAGGTATTGCCAGCACCATGAGCAGCAAGTGAAAAGCTTTGTAGCCATGGTTTGTGCCTGCAATGTTTTGATTTTCTGAAATTTCTTTCCCAGGCACAACTCTGGTAAACAAGGGTATGTTATTGTAAACAGTTTTCCTGCATTCCATTCCCAAGGAGGGACTTTGCTTGATGTCCCTCTAATGTGACCAATGTGGTCCAAGGATCCCACCCCTTTGGGTGGGTTCATTGTAAAAGGTATAAAGACAGGGGTATTGAGAATAAACACAGATTTGGAGTCATCTCAGCCTTCTGAGTCCTCCTGATTTCGTGTCCTACAGTGACAGTCTTGACTCCTCATTGCATAGTTTATTCTTGATTTCTTTCTTATTGCATTACACAAATTTCTTTCTGTTGTGCTTGATTTACAGAACAGAACCTTTTCTAAGTGTGTGTGAAACAGGCATTAAGATACTGTGTGGCTATAAAGGAATAATAAAAAGACCATACTCCTTCATGTTCATTTAAAACTTTTAAATTAAAGTGAGCTAATTATTCTCTGTTGAAATTTCATGGAGACTTTACTTAAGAATTGGAGTTTTTAAAAGATGAATGCAGTTACTCAAGGGTGGAGGTTCCCTCTGTTTAAAAAGAAGCAGCAGGACAGTGGTTGCATTTTTACATTCAGTTCTCTTTAATCTTCTCTACACCCAAAAACATTCAGATAACCCATGTATTGGACAATTTGTAACGAGATGATAAATCTCTGTTTACAGGTAGCAGTGAAACTAGTCACACCAGCAAATACTTTGGGAGCATTGATTCCTCAGAGAATCACCATAAAACCAAAATGAAGACAGAAATGGAAGAAAGTGAGCACTTCATCAAATATGTGCTTCAGGATCCCATCTGGCTGCTGATGGCCAACACAGATGACACAGTGATGATGACCTACCAGATCCCCTCACGGTAATTCCAGTGGCACAGCCCTGCACACCTGCTGTGTTTAGGGGAAGGAGAATGTACAGGAGGAGAGATGTACAGGAATCTCTATCTCAGCAGAAATAAACTGGTTTTAAAGTTTAGCTCAGTGTCAAGAAAAAAATCTTGGCTTCCTTTATGTGTTTTTTATGCTACACAAGAACTTCTCAAGAAGGAAAAAATGTTTAATTGGGCTTGGCTGTATTTTTAGGTCAATTTCCTGAGTTGAAATGAAGTGTGTGTATTTTTTGGAAGCTGTTCCGTAGTTAGTGACTTGTAACTACTTGCCCAGAAATCCCTGGTGAATGTGTTTAGATCTAGGCATGGTCTGGCCTCAGAGATCTCCTGTTGTCCCTGAGATGCCACATCCAGTGGAATGCTGCTCTTGGACTTGTGGATATTTTTTTTCCTGAGTTGTTAACTTCCATATGTTCATTCTTCTTCATAAATTAAAAATAATTTTAAAAAAATCATACGGCTTCTAATAAAATAAACCTGTTTTAAAAATAAAAAATTCACTACTTCAGAAGCAAAGAGCAGATACAGGGAAAGAAGGGGTGACAAATCTGTAGATTACTTTTTTCAACCTACTTGTTTATATTTCTTGGGAGCAGTGAATGGTGTCTTGAGAAGGATAGGAGGTTTCAGTAAAGACAAGCCAGTGAAAGATTTCAAAATACAGAAACACAGGTATGATGGGGAAAGTAAAGAATACACTGTAAGAACTTTAGCTTTTTTTTTCCCTAGTTTTAAAAATACTTTGACATTTCTCAGTTTTTGTAGTCTGAAGTGTTGACAGCCATAGGTGGGAATTCCAGTAGCCCATGAAAGCAGCAAAGCCTGCCAAAAGGATATTTTGGTAAGAAGAGAAAAGCTCATTGTCAGAGTGTGATGCCCGAGAAGTGAAGTGTAAATCCAACCTGTTCTTAGGTACCCTGTAAGGAATAGAAATTATTTGGGGTTTCTTGGAACTTCCTTTCTATTGTAGAGGAATACAGCTCATAAATGTTGCTGTGGGATGGGTTTTGGTAAGTTCCTGAATGGAGGGAAGGCATTTGGGGGGAGAGGGAATTTTGGCTGCTGAAATAGAGCTGTTGTCTGAAGTTTAGTTCATTCTTGGTGACCTTCTTAAACACATCTTACTGCTCCTGCTTTGTCTCCTGTGCAGTGAGTGTCTGCTCTGGGTTCTCCTCCCACTGAAGGGGAGCTTGGAACGGCAGCAGCAGCAGAAGGAAGCTGCAGTTCTGGTTTCACTGGTGGTGCTGCCTGAATGGCTCTAAGAAAAGTGCTCTCACTGATGGGATTTGAAAAGACAGTGAGCCAGCAGAGATGTCTGCAAATGCAGAGAGCAGCTGGAGAAATCACATTTCATTTGCTTCCAATAGAAGGTTTCTAAGCGTAACGTTCTAGAACAGAAATAGTCTTTAAAAATGTTAGTGTTTGACTGTGCAACCTCACATAGGCATGAAGCCCAGAAACTGCTGAAGCTCAATTTCTAAATATATTTTCTTTTAGGGATTTGGAAACAGTTTTAAAAGAAGATAAGCAGAAATTAAAGCAAATGCAGAAACTACAGCCAAAATTTACAGAAGAACAAAAAAGAGAGCTTATTGAAGTTCATCCATGGATCCAGCAAGGTGGACTGCCAAAAACTGTTGCTAATTCTGTAAGTTTAATGAGTTAATTACTTTTGCATGTATAATAGTGTTTAAATTATTAGCTGTCTACGTTAGACACTTCTTTTCCTGTTGCTATGAAAGCTTGGTCAATTATGCATAGGAAAAAAAAGGAAATTCCAACTTCCATGCAGTGGTTTCTAGCTTTATTCAATTTAGCATAAATCTTCTTTCCAATGGAGGAAATTAAAGTACTCATGAATGCAGTATAAGAAATTTCCTTCCTCTTTCTGAATTTCCATGTCTCTGTTTGAAATGCTTTAGCAACACAGCAGAAACTTAACTACCTAAAAATCTACTTCATGTGCAGAAAGGGATGCCCATTGTTTTCAGAGTACACAATGAATGGCAATAGACTGATCCTTTTCTCTGTCAGACTTCTCACTCAGGATCATGATTCCTCTAAGTAGTTTAATGGCTTGAAAGGAAAAAAAAAGAAAAAACCCTACAAAACAAAGCATGCATGCAATTTTATTTGTTGTCTGTTTATTTTACATATTCACACACAAATACCTGATTGCATTTTCTTTTCCCTTAGCTTTCTGTCATTTGTGGGTTTTGCACAAAAGCTGTCAAACACAAGGCTCTGTTTGCACATGGGTGTTTCAAAA
This sequence comes from Phylloscopus collybita, assembly GCA_027886175.1. Taxonomy (NCBI): domain Eukaryota; kingdom Metazoa; phylum Chordata; class Aves; order Passeriformes; family Phylloscopidae; genus Phylloscopus; species Phylloscopus collybita. Next base: position 26,734,781 of record JAJNNQ010000003.1, on the reverse strand, counting down.
GTCAGTGTGAGGGAGTTGCAGTGGAATCCTGATCATGGTGTTACTGTCACTGCAGCACTGATCCTACAAGCACACAGCTTGTGATCAGTGGCACAGCTACTTCCAGCAGAGTTCTCAAGTACTTTCATTGATTTACTGCACTTCATAAAATCATGGTGTGTGGAAAAGATGTGGAGTAAAATGTATCTGGTGGCTACAGCCCAGGTGGAAAGGTTCTCTTGGAATCAAGGATTGCATGCCAGGTGGACTGGTGCTTGGAAAAGCTTTTTATTTAATTTTACTTACGAGTGCTCCTATTCTTTTTTTTTCTTTTTAGGAATGTATTTTTTGTGAGGACAATATACAGAGCAATTTTTATACATCATATGATGAAGAAATCCATGAAATGGACCTTAATGAAATGATTGAAGATAGTGGAGAAAACAACTTGGTTTCCCTGAATCAAGTCAGTGAAGAACAAACATAGCCTTTGAGCCTGTTGTTTTGAAAATTGCTTCAAAACGACAGCGAAGGATCCATAAAGGTTTTAATCTTTTACCCAGCAGGATGAACCCAGTTCATAAAAGCAAATGTGTTTTTCCTGCTCTAGAAGAGTCATTTGTGAATGAATCTCTTTTTAAATGGTGGCAATCTCTTCCCAGTAAGGACATTGTTGAAGATGGTACAGCTTTTCTTTAGAAGACTCATTTTGCACTTACATGCCTCAAGTATTTCTTTATAAACTATGGAAACTTTTCATTGATGCCTACTGTTTTTTGTAGAGTGGGTTAAGAAGTGCTGAAAATCTCCTCACATACATACAGTTCTTCAGATCTCCTTTTGGTGATGATTCAGCATTATCAATTGTTGAGCAATTCTGCTTAGTGGCTCTTTAGCATTGTTCTTAATATTTGAAGTGGTCCAGCATAGTAGAAGAAATAACCTTCAAGGAAATCAATTCACATTTGCCCTTCTCATACCAGCTGATCCCATCCTCTTTGTTTGTCTCCTCTGGTTTTGAATGTAGGAACTTTTTTTGTCTGAGAGGGATGTTGAGCTGATTTTGTAAGGTGGTCTGGGGTTAAAGTTCATGTTGATGTGTAAGTAGAGAGGAGTGCTGACAACTTTGTAGGCTTTTATTTAAATGGACACTGCAAAAATATGAACTGTTTATACCTTGAAGCATAATTTCTGAGAATGTATACTCAAGAAATCCTTATGCTTAAGGATTTTAAAAACTTCAGACCACAGAGGATGGCTGGCCCTGCTGCAGTGGCTCTTAGAGCTTGGGGTGACTTTAACCTTTATTTCTGACTTCTGTCAGGAGGTTGGCCATCAGCTTTTCCAATGTGGCTAAACAAACATCAAATTTGTATGTGGCAAGGGAGAATTAGATGTGTCTTGTCATTTGTTCTTATGAAAAAGAAGTGATTTTGAGAATAGTGTTGACTCACTCTATTTGATTTGCATAATCTCCAATTTAGCGTGGCTGGAATCCTTTGCTGTCGAAGATTTCATTTTAATGCCTGAGACTGTATTGACTTGAATATGTGTACTTTATGTTCTTGTGCTGTTTGTGTCTGTTGGAAGTGGGAAGAGAACACGAGAGAGCAACTTCCAATGTGTTGGCTAGTTAAAGGACATTTAGCTGCTGTATTCTAGATGTCAGCTGTAAGTCTTGGGGTGAAAAATGACGGAAGTTAATTCAATTAACTTCGATACGTTTGTCTTAAAATATTTTTCATGGGAAAATGTTCCTTTTTTTTTTTATTAGGATAACATTTCTATTCACGGAAATCTAAAGTTATTTTCATTCTATACAAATATTTCTCTTTGTGCACAGAGAGGATGTGAAGTTAGATCTGACACCAAAAACACGCAGAAGTGACTGGTATTCGCTCAGCGGAGGAAATAATTCGTTTCAAGTGATTAGTTATTAATTGGAAAATTGGCACTGGAGACAGGTTCTGCAGGTGGCAAAGTATGTCAGCTTGTGAAGCAAGCAGAATCACCATTTTAAAAAACAAATCAGTATCTTAAATGTAGTGTGAAGCACTACCCAGCAAGATCTGATGCCTGTCTTCAGCAGTTCAGCAAGGTCAAACGTAAATATTTGTAAATACAAAAAGTGAATGAGAAATTTCCAGTGTTGGTGTTCACGTCCGATGTATTAAATGTTTTAATCACAAATGGAACAGTGCAGCTATAGCAACATATGAAATATGTTTCATTTTTACATGGAGACACAAACATGGACCAGGGTTTGGGAAAAATAAAAGCTTTATATAAAAGGAGTGCATCATAATTATACAAATCATTTTCAAAGACTCCTCAACCACGTTGAACTTCTTTGCTTTAGCATGCTTTTTTTCCCCCCCTCATATCTTTTTTAATTTGTCCTCATTTCTTTTGTTATTTTTTTTTCAATGACCATCTTGTAACCATAACTTAGTGGAAGGAAGAGAAAAGTATATTTAGAGCATTTTGTGGATGTGCTTACTTATGGACTTAATCTTGCATCCTTAAAGTGTTTGCATTTACAGGGTGGTATTAAAATATTTTCCTGTAACTTTAAATCTACATGCCTCCATTTATAGATAAGATTCTGAAGCTGTAATTTTTCCAAACTGTTGTAAGATGATTTATTTGTGATGACACTTTGTCAACATGTCAACAATGTTTTCTGTACACTGTGCAATATATTTTGGTTTTGCCACTTGTGACTAATTTTTATGACTTTGCTTTTTAGAAAACTGGTAAATAAAACAGATATATTTTTAGTTGCCTTTTTGTTCCTTGAAGCTTCTACTCCAAGTAAGAATATGTGCTTTACTGGTGGTATGTGAACTGGTATTTCAAACTCTGGCTTCCTGTCCTGGAGTTAAATTGCTGCCAGCTTTTCTGACCTCTAAGTTTAGAGGTCACATGGAAGGTTCAGTCTTTCTATTGAAAGTTTCAGTTGTTCTGAAATCCTGGAAGAGCACGTGCAGCCAGCTCTGTGTTGTTCAGATCTGCCAGAAGACACCTTTGTTGTGCTCTTTGCTTTGCTCAGTGTCAGCTGCAGGGGTGGCTTAGGGACAGAGAATTCCAGTTATGCCCCTTGGATTTGCTCTGTACAGTGATTTTCAGTCTTCTCTTGAGATGTGAGGTGTTTGAAGATGGCTAAAACTTCTCAAGCTGGAGTGCTCCCCTGTTGGTGTTTCATGCTGTGGTGAGTGGAGCAGTGCTGGAGCTCAGGGCTTGGACTCCTCCTGGTCAGAAGGGACTCAGGCTGTGACACCTTCATTAACTCCTTCTTTCCATGGTTGTGTTTTGAGATGTTTGGGGAATTTTTTAAACAGAGCAAGCTAGTCCAAGCCTTGATTTGGTCATAAAGGACCCGGCTACTTCTGTAAGCTGCACCATAAGGTGTTTGGTACCACAGAACAGTACAGCAGAGAGGTGAATTGCACTCACCCCAAGGGCAGAATGGTGGTGTTGTGTACTGAATTGCCAAGACTGCCTTTAAAACATGCTTGCTGAACACATCATCCAAGCCCTTTGCACTCCTCTGAATTAACTCTAAATTGTGGGCAGTTCTGTCTGTCTGGAAACTCTTCTGTCCTAGCAGCACCTCAGGTAAGCATGCAGAGCAGAGATGTGTTGATGGGGCTTTGACAGAAGCCCAGAGCTGTCACCCACCTGAAGGGGCTCCCTGTGCCACCCCAGAGCTGCTGGCATTTGGATGCAAGTTCTGATAATTGATAACAAGAACTTACCAGTTACCAGAACTTGCACGTTGGGAGCACTGGGATGCTGCTGGTGGGACAAACTACCAGGTAATGTTTCACACGAATTGCTGCTTTTGGTAATTTTATTTTTTTTTTCAGTTGTAAATGTAGGAAGAGTACGAGTTAAACGTGGCTTCGGCTATTCATGTGCTCCTCCTTGGTGAGGTGTCTTCTGTCAGCACCCAGAGCCAGGGGCTTGCACTGCAGAGCTGTTGGGAGAGCCTTTGTCCGAATTTTTCCCACCTCAGCAGCCCCTAGATGTCACTGGTGTCCTGGGATTATCTTTGGCAGCATTTCCACCCCTGTTTGTCTTTATTCGGCTTCTTGTATATTGGGGCTGTTGAGTTTGCCGTGACATTATTTGATGTGAAGTGAAAGCTCTGTGGCTTGCGTTTCAAGTAAGATGATGACAAAATTCATTCTGAAGAGCTGTTGGCCCAACGACAGTGAATGTAAACATAAGCTCTGCCTGGAAAAAGGAAACAGACTGCTGAAAGCATCAGGTTTTAGTCCACTTAACAGCTGTCATGAATTTAGAGGTGGAAAAAGATGCTGTCCTTACTGGGAATTGAGGTCTTTTGTCTCTAAGAAGGGTGGAAAGAACCCAAGGCACTGATAAGCCTCTGACCCAACAAAGAGCATGGTGAAATGAGTTGAATGTTTCTGGCAAAGTAACAAACAGATGACTTGAAGGAGGATAAGGCTTGTAGGTGTAACTTCCAGAAATTCCACTGTTTAGTTGATCACAAGTGCTTAGAAGCCTAAGAAATGCATTCAGTGTATTGAACAGGGTCAGAAACTCCTTTCTCTCAGGCTCTGGAGGAGCACCTTATATTCAGGGGTGGTGCACAAGGTGTGTGACAGCTTTGTCTCTGCTTCACTGAAACAACTTAAAATACCGAACAAACAAAGAGCTAAACCCAGGCTTTCCAAGTGGAAAATTAAGATAAGAACGGGTAGAAACTGAGGCAACTGAGCTGTTCATCCCGAGTATTTCTCTTGGTACCTGCTGATAAGGCATGAGCTCCACCAGGCTGCTGTGTGCAGTAGTGTGTGTGTGTGGTGAGGTTTCATTCCCCAGGATTTCTGTGGCTGCAGACAGAGAAGCTGCTGTGGCAGCACATGAAGTGTTTAACCTCAGTGGTAACACAGAGTATGAGAACACTTGGCACTCACTTAGAGAGAAAATGCTTTTTAGCTGAAGGACACGCTGTTGAAGAGGCCCCGTGTCCCGAGGCAGGTGCTGGGGGATGTCCAGGGTGGGGACAATGCAGGAAGGGGCAAGGAGCACCTGCTGCAGCTGGGTGAAAGGTTTGGTGGGGCAGCCACTACACCCTCAGCCCCAGAGGGATGGACTGCTTTGCACTTAATTTGTTTTCATTTGTTTTGGAGACAAGGGTGGATTCAAATTTCCTGGTATTCCCAGGGTATGTCGAGGTGTACTTCTCACTCCTCAGTCTGTAGTAAGACAGGATCGAGTGAATTTTTTGCTCTCTTTAAATTGTTTCAGGGGTCTAAAAGCAAACTGCTTGTGTTGCTGTTGCACTGCCTGCTTTAAAAATTCTACTTCTCTTCAAGGTCTTACTGGCTATGCTTTTCTTTTTTTAAAAAAACCTGACTATTGCTTATCTAATGTAAGGTCTGCTGCTTTCCCTTCTGGTTTCACCAGCTGACTCCCTTGGAAATCTGTGGCCTTTTTGCACAGGGTGCTGGATAAATTCAGCAAATGTACTTCTCTAATTGGCTGTAATCTTTAATTTGCTTGGCTGTAGGAAGCAGAAGGGTTGGGTGTGTGGCCTGTGCATTCCCTGCTCTGGTTTGGAGGAGCTCGGGGGCTGGGGCAGCTCAGTTTTGGGGCACCTGGCAGGACGGGCTCAGTCCTTTCAGCTCCCAGGTGAGTGCTGTGAGTGGTACACGGGATTTACACCCACGGTTTAATCGGAGCCATCTGTCCATTCTGTTTGCTGTCACTTTTGTTCCTCCTGATGGCCTCTCTCCAGCGTTTAAGTGTTTGCAGTTTTGTTGGGAGCACAGAAAGGCTGAGGCTGACACATAAATTAGACTCGGGGTTTTCTTTGTTCTTGTGTTAATAAACTTCTCTCACCTCCTTTAACCTTCAGTCTGGTTTGAATACTGGCAGATCTGTCCTCACATATTTTGGAAAACTATTCTTTTGTGGTTCAGTTGTGTTTCTGAATTTGGTAAAAAACAGGGTTTTCTGATGAAAATGATTTATTAAATTGCAGAGTAACAACTTTGTGCTGAGCAGTACCTGCAATGCAGAGGAACTGTTTCTTCTAGAGCCCTAAAATACGTAGTTTGTTTCTGCAGCAATACAGGATTCTAGGAAATAAAATCATGTTATGTTTCTCTTGCAGTGAGAGAACACATGTAATTTGCAATACCAACCAGAGCATTCCAGTATCAAATGGTATGTAAGTGAACCATTTTGTATTTTTCATTGTTCAGTGTAATAGCTATCCAACAGGGTAGTTTCTCTTCCCGTTTAGGCTAAATGAGGTTTCAATTTACTCTAAAAAAAAAAAAAAATCTCCAGGAAATAATGGAGTTGGAAAAAAAAAAAAATACATGTCTGCCTCAGGGCATGGAAAACCCAGGAATGGCCTGGCATGGCTCTGGCTGCAGGAGGATCTTTGGAGGAGCAGGGAAGCTCGGTAACAGCCCCAGCTCTGGGGCCAAACCCAGCATCTCCTGCGCTGCAATTCGTGCTCTCAGAAAGCATATGGCGTGACACACTGCGGGCGGCGGGGACAATGGCAGGAATGTGGCCATCGGCGGCTATTTCCAGTGTCTATATGCAGTTGTCTTTACAAGCCTCCTCCCTTTTTTGTGTTCTGAAGAGCTGCTGCCTGCCTGTGAATAGGGCAGCCTCGGTCCCAGCTGCTCGGCAGGCCGGGAGGGGAGGTGGGCACGGAGCCTTCTGTCTGACCTCATGTCCAGGGAGATGCCTGCCCCTGCCCCTGCCTCGGCCCCTGCCTCTGCCTCGGCCCCTGCCTCTGCCCCTGCCCCTGTCCCTTCCCCTGCCCCTGCCTCGGCCCCTGTCCCTGTCCCTGCCCCTGCCTCTGTCCCTGCCTCTGTCCTTGCCCCTGTCCCTGCCCCTGCCTCTGTCCCTGCCTCTGTCCCTGCCCCTGCCCCTGTCCCTGTCCCTTCCCCTGCCCCTGTCCCTTCCCCTGCCCCTGCCTCGGCCCCTGTCCCTGTCCCTGCCCCTGCCTCTGTCCCTGCCTCTGTCCCTGCCCCTGCCCCTGCCCCTGTCCCTGTCCCTGTCCCTTCCCCTGCCCCTGCCCCTGTCCCTGTCCCTGCCTCTGCCTCTGCCCCCTGCCTCTGCCCCTGTCCCTGTCCCTGCCCCTTCCCCTGCCCCTGCCTCTGCCCCTGTCCCTGTCCCTGCCTCTGCCTCTGCCTCTGCCTCTGCCCCCTGCCTCTGCCCCTGTCCCTGTCCCTGTCCCTTCCCCTGCCCCTGCCTCGGCCCCTGTCCCTGTCCCTGCCCCTTCCCCTGCCCCTGTCCCTGCCCCTG